>JAFBJR010000146.1:1430159-2686839 GCA_016785285.1 Brachirus orientalis | reverse complement strand
ATAAAATTAGGTAATTCAGGTATTTTCCAACCACAAACTGGATCCAGCATTGACTGAGCGTTAACCACTCAACCTTACCCATGACTAGTAAACTGATCAAGTGGGTTGAGTTACCCTTTAAGTATGAGTGTAGTTTGATCTGTAGACACCTCCCCTCAGATCTGCAGCCAGGCGTTATAAGTAGACGATGGGAGAAATTCTCTAAACTTATGACACTTGTGACAGCTCATAATTCATCCACTATTTATGGCTCATATAAATTTTACGGAGAAGTGCGACAGTGGACATAGCAGATGCTACCGATTCTAACACAAACAGCCAACTGAAAATCCAATCGTTCATCCTCTACAAACATTCGCTCGCTCACTTCGTACAGCTGTTTGCCTGAAATATGTCAGAAGTTCAGAAGTCAGAGTGATCACCACCAGGACAAAGACCCTGAAAACAGGGAAACAGGGCAGTGAGCCAAACACCAATTACACAGCTGCTTTCACACACAGCAAGCCAGCCACCAGCTGACAGTCTGCTGCATCTGGAGACCAGGATGGACGTCAGAGCCTTCTGTGTACGCCACAACTCCAACAAGTCAGTGATGACTGTAATTTAGTGTAGCCAGAACTAGATACTGAGTGATGTTATATTCATTAAAATACATAAGGTGAAGGTACTTTATTCTACACGGTAGAATAAAGTAATTAACTAACTAAACAGATTATTATTTTGGACTTTTAGTCTAAAGTGAATTAAAAATCACATTGTTAAAATTAATGCCAGTAGAAAAACAAATGTAGTTCATTTTATTTCTACAATTCACATGCATACATGTTCACATCATTACAATTCTACTTTATTTTATGATTATCTGAAAACAACTACAGAATGCAACAAGCGCTTAATATACTGTGTTTAGCTGTGTGTTTGTTTTCTTAACACATTAATTCTAATATGGCAAATTCTAAAATCAATTACATGGCTATAAAACACAATCTTCAGGTTCAGATCCAGATCTGCAGGTTAATGAGTTTGTTGTCTCCTCAGCTGTGTTTTATCATGAAACCAAAGTCGGATTTACATTTTAATCAGTTTTTTTTTTTTAAATAAATATTGAGTTTGCTTGAAAAGGTGCATGGGTATGCCAGTGTAGGCTATTTTTCTGTTCTTCAGTGAGTTGGGTGTTAACATTATGAATAATAACAATCACTTTCATCTGTTTTAATATCAAATCCTTTACTTTTGCCATGCAATTACTTGAATACGATTTATGTGTGTTGGGTGCCACAGTGAATATCTGTGAAGTGATGACAAGCAGCTGTGAGTGGACTCAGAGACTACAACTCAGTTGTCCATATTTTAAAATAATGTCATAGTTTGGGAGTTTTGTTGTGAGAGCCTTTCATATAGAACATTGTTTTTGGTTACCTGCTGCCTCCATCAGTACATTTAATTGTATTATAATGTGATGTTAATGTTTAAAAGCCTTAATTCAAATTTGGCAACATGATAAGGCAGCAGTAGATGAATGACTTAAAATGGACATTTTTGTCAATACTGTCTGTTGAGGGTGAGTGAGAGATTTACAAATCAACAAAAACATGAACATGTACTTAAGTGGACTTAATTTGAGGTAGATTTTATCAGGTTAGTCCTTTATAAGTGGCTCAGTTCTGTTTTTTAATGTTATCTCGGCCATTGATTTAACACAGAAAGTGAGAAGAGCTCTGTCCTCAGATAAAGTCACTTAAAAGATTAGTCTCTGCCATTAACCATGCGAGAAAGACAATTATTAATTCTCAGCCTCTGTGTCTGTCCCTTCTTTGTTCTGCCAGCTGTTAAAGGCTTTAACTCCAGACGAAAACTCCCACTGTCAGCAAGGCCTTTACTTCCAGGACGGTCAGAGGCGTGTTGACTATGTCCTCACCTACAATGTGAAGAAGCCAGGTGCGGGGCGTTCTATTCGACATTCAACATACCTGCTGACTGAGAACGCTGTGGCCCGTAGCTTACGTCGTGGCCACCACAGCCGCGACAAACGTACCGGGCTTCATGAAACACAAAGGCCGAGAGCCCAGTTGTCCCCATCATCACCGACAGTGGCCGAAGTGGAGCTGGGCTGTGCTGGAGAGACCCTCAATGGCCAGGAGGATCACAAGGCGTTCAGGAGGGAGGAGTTCGAGGGTAAACTCAGAGACATGGGTCTCGAGCTGGAGAAAGACGAAGACGTGAGTTAACGAATGTGTATATTTACTTTTACCAGATAGACTCCAATTTAACACAAATCACTGTAATAAATGAGGAAACACTGTGTCGAGGAGTCAGCATACATGTAGTGCAGGTATTAAAGATATGTTAAACTGGGAATTATTCAAAGGGCTTCTATGTAAGAACAAGGGTCTGAAGTGTAAATGTGATACAATGTAGATGGTTGAAATCAGAGAGCAAGCTGAAGACAGATTTTCCTCTCAGACAGGGCATCAAAACGTTTCAGCACTTCAGCTAAGGATAGCTAATGCTCCCTCTCATACATGTTGTTGGCGGGTGTGTTTAATGTTTTTCTTTGCAGTTAATGTTGCCTTGTCACCTCCTCTCATCATTTAATATTTCTCAGCTACTGTCGAGCAGACACGCCTTCATGCTGACATGTGAAAATTAATCAATAGGTTCACTGTTTATAGATAAAAAACAGATGGTGGGAGAGTTAGGTGTGTGTATGTGCATGAACACAGTGTAATGCCAGTTAAAAGTCCAGCTCTGTTTTTCTTTGTTCTGGAAACTTTGGCAACCAACACTCAACATTGTTTTGAATTGAGATTGCAGTTACCATCGTGCACACTAATGGTCCGTTCTTGTACACAACATTTATCCCCTTTTAAGTAGAAACATACAGTATATTTAAGTTAAGCAAAGAAAAGAATAAGACAGAAAAAGTTGAAGGTCAACACTGTATGCATGGAGAGAGTAGGTGAGTGTGGTTGTGTGATACAAGTCACAATACTTGTCGTCCTTGCTTGTACCACGTGTTCAGCCCACAGCTGCACAGTGCTGCAGGTCTCATGTTACAGGACTCTCGCAGTGGCTCTGACAAGTAAACAGGAGCTACCGACCTGATATATGTTTCTTAGCTCTCAAATCTAAAATCTCCAAAACACTAAACAGATTGTAATAATTCTTATGCAGCGCAGCCATGCCTGCATGATCCATGCCAACAGGAAAGCAGACCATGAAAATAGAATTGTAACAATGCCTGTGCATCAAATTACTGGAAACCAGGAGGAGAATGATTTTCTTTGGAAGGAGATCCTGATGGTCTTCTTAAGATGGATGTTTTGGATTCATTTCTGTCTCCACCCATAAACATGTCTGCCATCAGCACGTAAATGGGCAAATGGCAAAGTGGCGATGTAAAACATTTTTACTATTTACTCCCCTGTGACAGACCACACAGTGGAGCATGTGGTTCGCCCTTTTGCCAGGTGCCCTGTCCGGGTCTTTCTGTGTGATAGATAGACAGATAAACTTTATTGTCTGCCCCAGTCAGTGACAGACATTCCTCTGTGGCACAGTTACAACAAATAATAACACTCTTAAGACACATTCAAACTCACAAGATAAAAACAATTATTCATTCTTTAAAAAAAAGAACACCAACAGATAAAATCATGCGCAGTAGGATGGCTATTTGATTTTGGATTTCTTGAAAATGATTTTACTGTTCAGTGGGACTTTATAGCACCTGTCTGATGGCAGGAACTGGAAAGAGGGATGGAAGAGTTTGCATGTTCTCCCTGTGTGTGTGGGTTTTCTCCGGGTTCTCCGGTTTCCTCTCACATGTCCAGAAAACACACTATATTACCCGTAGGTGTGAGTTTGTGATTTCCTCTCTATATGTTGGCCCTGCGATGGACGGGCGACCCGTCCAGGTGTGTACCCCACCTTTTGCCTTTTGTCAGCTGGGATTGTCACCAGCGGGGCCGTGACCCTTATGTGGAGGATAAAGTGGTAGAAGATGATGGAGTGAGTGAAGAGCTTGGTTATTGCTGAGGTAAATGTAATCCTGGGCTGGATGTTATGGAATGGAGATTTGGTTCTGTCAACTTCATACCATATCCTTACTTAAGGACAGATACACCTTTACACATCACACACACACACTCATCCTTGCTGCTGAAGGATTGCAGATAATGCAAACTTGACAATCAGAGATGATACCTTGGATCAGTGCCAGTACTGCTCAAAGCTCTCCAGAGCATTTGTGTTAGCACCTGCATAGGAGCTATGAGACTAATTTGTTAAGCTTTTGCATGGATCAGTGTAATCTGTGCAACAGCCTGACCTGCATTAAGGTCACGTCAAACACACACACATATATCTGCTTAAAGAGAGATAAAAATAGGATCTACTCTAGTGCCACCCTTCTGAACTCATGTGCTCTTAAATCTCTGTGCCACAAATATTTTACATGTAGCATTGAAACATTAGAAAATAATAGGTGCAAATGCTGCAAGTGATGTCTCCTCTTTATATGTTAAAATGAAGGAAAAACTATATCTCTTAATATATCCATGAAGTTATGAACTCCTTTTTCATGCCTGTCATCAAATACACATATTAAATGGTTGTGTGAGATTATGAGATAATAATTTGTTATACTAGAGATCTGTAGAGCTGATTTAACAGTCATAGTATTTTCTAATCTTAATCCAGTCTAGATTCTGCAAGAAAGGGGGAGCTACTGCGGAAGCTATGGATTAATTAGGAAGATGGAGAAGACCAGTGACTTTTTATATTCAAGCACATTGGATTGTGTTTTTACTAGTAAGATAGGTTCATAAGTTGAGCAGACTTTGTATTAACATTGGGAATGTTGTATCATTCTAATAATTTGCAGTTTTGAAAGAATCTTTTTGTGTTTTTTACAAAAAGATTTATTCTTTTAAGCTCAAATAAGATCAACTTGGGTTCAAAAAGAGACCAGGAATTTTAATGCTCTTTATTAAAACATTAAAGTTTCTGACCTAAATGCAATTCAGTTGAACTGAGTTAAATACAGACCTGTCCTAATTTACAACCACAAAAATACAAATAAACAAATAAAACTTATATAATATAAAATTATATTAGTTGTTCATTATAATAGTATTAAAATACATAAAATGTACATTTTAAGGAAGAGGGTGGTATTTAATTTAGAAGGAAAGATTGCTTAACTTTAAGTTACGATTTAGGAAGTTAGTTCCCCATCTTGTCACATGCAGTTTTGCTTTGATCCTGTTTAAATCCGCTTGTCTGCATTCAGAGGCTGTTGCATCACAAACACGAGAACTGCTCTCAGATTTCTGCTCTGTTCTTAGAAATCTATGGAAGTATCCTGTCAAATACTCTATTCTATAGAATGCCAGCTATGACGTTGACCAATTACACCGCCACTAGCTCCTTGCCAACTGACACTTTTGCTGTACTTCTGACAGCATTCCTTTCTGTTGAGCCAGGTTCTTTGGCTCACTGCCAGCATGGATCATGTTTTATTTTAACTGATGTTTTTAGTTTCTATAGATATAATTGGTAAAGTCATATGCCCCACTGGAAAACATGTCCATGGTAATATGCTACACTTAGAGCCAGGTGTCCTTGACCACTGTCATCTGTGGTCGTCTTCACTTATGGATGAGATTTCATGGTTCATTTTTTCTGCTTGGTCTGTGAATGTTGTTCCTAAATATTTACACATTTGTATTTATTTATTTATTTAAAAGAACAGTTGTTCATATTGATTTCAAATGTATAGAAGTGTAATTCTTGATTTAATTTCTGTTACTTCCATCTTAACTAATCTAAACTGAGTGCACATACGTAGGCCAAAGTTAAACCAGAGGAGCAGTGGGTGTGGAAAGTGGGAGGAATGTTTATAACAGATGGTCATTTCTCATCTCTTCTTTCAAGTAAAAAATACTCTAATCGACTGCTCATTTTCCATTTCATTTCCTTTTTATTATTTTATCTGAGTGTACCGCATATGGATATGTATATGGACGAGAGTATATGGACAAAACTACATCAATCAAACTGATCAAAGTTATGGTCAAAATAATGAGCTCTTGTCTTATTTCATATAAATCACATGTCTAGAGCAACAGTTTTGTGTGTCAGATTCGGTTTCCATTTGTGATCCTACGAGCTGACAAGTAAGTCTTTGTATGGCGAGATTTTTAATCAAGTGAATGTGAATGTGCGCCTTGTTGTGTGTAGTAACTACTAATAATAATAATAATAATAATAGTAATAATAATGACAATAATGATAATAATACATTTTATTTTAGGCACACTCAAGGTCACCTTACAAGACAAAGTGAAAAAATGAAATACAGTTGTAAGATAAGATGGAAACTAGTGAGTGCAGCCAGAGATGTGAGGTGTGATTCAGACCAATTTAAGTGTGTGTGTCAGGAATTCCAGTGGAGGTAAATCTATCGTGTGGCCCCCAAATCTATCTGCTCTTGTTTCTTCACACAAAGACAACATGAGACAACATACTGTAGCTCTTCATTTCCTGACATAAAACCAAAACTGCTCCACCAAATGATCTGCAGAAAAAGCTTCCAAACTTTCCAACAGTTTTAAACTAACAGCTAACAAGAGTTCATTTTCTGTGCTTAACAAAAATTATGCTGGTCCACATTTATTTTCTTTCTTTTTTTTTTTTTTGATTTAATCCAGTACCACAATCCTCCCATTGCTCATCATTAAAATTAACTAGTTTCCCCAAATATGTTATCACTCTGCAGATTTGTGAAAAATTAACTTGTTACTAATGGAAGAGTCATTGAAGAGTCACATTAGTGTGAAAAAAGACATGAAAAAAGGTTGTTTTTAAGATCAGCTGATCAAACTCAGCTGGTTGTTTTATATTCCGGAAATCAATCAAACTAACCATGTCACACCAAAAGGAGAAAAAAATGGAAGAAAATTAATTTTCTGATTTAGAATTAATACATAAAGTATCTATTACTTTTGTATAAAAATCAGACATTTTTGGATGTGGCTTTGGTTTTGTTTATATTTAACTAGAAGTAGTTGGTGACATTCGCTTCTCAATTTGCAACAATTTTGGGAGGCAGCCAGATTCTGTGAAACTATTCGCTGGGTTGCAGTTTAGATATTTGTGAGGATCATCCACGTAAAATCGTAAACTGATATTCTGTACAAGATGCCAGCATATAAATAGAAGATTAGCCTGTTTACAGCAGTAGCAGTAGTGGCCACTGTAGACAGCAGTCACAATCGTAACAGAAAGGTGTTGATTCCTGGTTTCCTAAAGCTGTCATAAGGGAGCAAATGCAAACTCCCATTGCAAATGGTCGTGTGTGTGTGTGTGTATGTGGTTGGTATATTGTCCATTTATTTATTTGTTTTCCAAGAAAAGGCAAATTGTCCTCCTATATAGGTTTTTGATTCAACATTTCTCTTTCTTTTTTAAAAACTGTGGTTGGATTTTAATGTTTCATTAAAATTGACAATATGTCATAAACTGAAATCCGAGATATATTTAAATGTTATATACTGTTCTGTCTGTCTCTAAGGGCAAGATCCCAGGGTTGGGTTTCGTGAAGATTCATGCTCCGTGGAATGTTCTCTGTAGAGAGGCTGAATTCATGAAGCTAAAAATGCCGACCAAGAAGGTAAAAGCATTCTGTCTGTCTGTCTGTCTGTCTGTCTGTCTGTCTGTCTTTGTGCCTGCCTGTCTGTCTGTCTGTCTGTCTGTCTGTCCATCTGCCTGAGGAATTAACAGACCCTTTTCAACTTACCTAAATTTGATAATAACCTACATGTACTGAACGTGCAGCTGTAATTGTATGTATGGGTTGATGGTATTGAATTTACACAACATACTGTACACTATAGTTGGATAATTTGGATTGTTTTCTTCATGAGTCCTAACCATAGTCTCAGTTATGCATATGCAGATTCAGTCCCAGTAAATACTCTTGAAAGAAGGAGTCATTAATGTTCTATTTTCTCTTTTGTTGTCCTTTGTGTATATATATATATATATATAAAATCTGTATTTGATTTTTTTTTTTTAACTCTGGATGGTTGTCTCGTGATAATTGCATGAGCAGGTGCATGTACAGTATGTAAACCACTGATTGAGGTTTTGTGGGGATTTCTAGGTGTATGAAGTCAAGCAGTCGAGCAGTGTTATGGAGAAGATCAGCTCTTTGGTCAGTAAAGCTCTGGAGCCTTTACACCCTCATGTTGAGGAGAATCGACCCAAGAACATCAAACATCTGTCACATACTTTCTCAAGGGAAAAATTACACCTGTAAGTGCACTGGAAGTTCATCAAAGCCAGGGTTCAGTTTGCATTGCAGTGCTGTCTGCACTGGTTATAGTTCTGCTTCAGGTTGAAAAAACAACACATTTTTCTTTTATGTTCTCTTGTTTGCAAGAACAAGTGCCTTATTTTTTGTAATTATATAGATATATATATATATATCTCAATTTACTTTTTTCTTTATTAATTAACTGTCCCTCCTTTGTCAGGTTCTTTTATTGACACTTTTTTTTTCAACAAAGCAAGATGTACTGCAGTAACAATATCCCATGTAGTTATATAAACCTATTGTATTTTTCTTAATTTAGCTTGAAATGTCTTGTCCTATCATGGCAAGACATTTCACTGCACAATAGCAGTAACGGTGCCAATTGTTTATAGTGATAACAATGCAGAATGTGCATTTTGTCTTTTGATGTCTGATTTTTTCTATTGTTACAGAGGGGAATATGTGTTTATGTCATTACAATAATGTTGATTAAATATTTGTGGAAAAATAATCCTACATGATTCTGATTTAACATTAGTAAAAATATCAGCAATTTTTGTTCACTCTATTATTTGTTACTGTCTGGGATTAATGATAACAAATCGAGCACCTATTACTTTTATGTGTGACAGTGCTCCAATGTGTTGTAGTGTCTTATTTAAGAGTATTATTGTAGTTATATCTACAATAAGCTCATGTTTTTCATTGTACAATTTAGGCTGAAAGGTCATAAAACACAGCTTAATACAATGATATTATATTAATGTGTGTATGTGTGTTTAAATAGGTTTGACCTGTCTGACAAAGACTGCTTCTTTGACAGCAAAACCAGGAGCTCAATAGTAAGTCCACTGAAGCATGTGTGCCCCATATTCATATTCACATATGTCACCATAATCAGTGGATAATACATTATTGTACATTTTCAACAAATGCCATTATCTCAATTTAAAGATTAATACCTTATCTAAAAACACTTAAATATTTGGTGTAGGTCTTTTGTTTTGCTTTTCTACAGAATGAGGAATTACGTTTTCTTCTCCGGTTTTTCATTGCATTTTAGGTTTTTGAAATACTGAAAAGAACAACATGCACGTCAAAGTACAGCATGGGTAAGTGTGGAACTCCGCTTCATTTTCAGCTTGAAAAAATTACATTACATTTACAGATGCTTTTCAAGTAAAACTTTGAAAATCAGACTTAATATAATCAGGTCTCTGGTATCTGCTGCTACTACATAATTACAGATGTGTAACTCTTGTCAATATTTTCTCTGTAGGTATCACTAGTCTGCTTGGTAGTGGTGTGTACACGGCAGCTTACCCTCTTCATGATGTGAGTTAATCTAATCCTGATTCTAGTGGATTAACACAGGTAGTAGATATAGCTGAGCTTTCATGCTGATCAATGTACTTTGTACTTCCAGGGAAATATCAATAAGGACAGTCCAGAATCCAGTGACAGAAAGGTGACTTTCAGCACGTCTACACAGACTGGGGTTTTGTTTTGCATTTGTACACATGCAAACATATAGAGCTAAACAGAGCTAAACACACAAATATATGTTTTCCACTTATTCTTGTCTTGCAAAGTAATCACAGCTCAGAGATCTACTCACCAGTTCAAGTCCATTTGTCTTGTATTTTTTTCATTATTATCAATGCACATATTGAGTTAAACATTTCTTTTGAGAAACTTTAAAGAACAAATATAGCATTGGATACCACTACTTACAAATACTGCGTTTTCCATTTGGCTGATGTACAGTACCTTATTCCTCTGTATCATTTCTGTGGTTGCCATTAACCACAGAATATGAGTGAGGTCACCACTGTTAAATTTCCTCACCAGAAAATCAAATGTCTGCTGAAAAATGTCCCCAATGCCATTTTCACCATATTTTAAATTACATTACAAAACTATTGAAGCCAGTGGCAAAACGTAATGGCTTTGACATATCATGCCATATCTTACCCTTGACACAAAATGGCACAGGTGTCATTCTCCAGCCGCCATAACATTTAAAAAGGGAACACTTTGTTTTATTACTTTCTCAAGGCAACAGTAAGTGAGTTATTGAAACCTTGTCTGAAGTCAGTGGTTCATTATTTTGATGTTATTTCAAGGCTCATTATCAAGACATGCATGTAAACTGTCACATACACTGATGGTCACATACACTTGTGACTGTTTTGATCAGCTTTTGTATGAAGAGTGGGCAAACTACGGTGTCTTCTACAAATACCAGCCCATTGGACTTGTGCGGTAAGTATGACGATCTTCAGGTATATGATTTCATCTATTCTACAGAACTGTCCGTCAAATTGCAATGAATTTAATATCTAATGTCTCTATGTTATATTTGAATTATGTGCAATAACTGAATAACTGTGAAATACAAGAAACTTTTGGGTTTCCTCAACTGTCACTGTGGGGAAAAAATAAGTTTGTAACCTAAAATGGACTATGATATTTGTATTGTGATGACAGTTTTGGCCACATTGGCCAGATCTAGTTGCCCTTAGGTTTTCTGATTTCAAAGCCTCAAGTAAACGTTGCTGTCACAAGTGTGAGTAAAGATATTTTTTTTTGTTCACCCAAATTTGCACAGGTTTTGTTTTATCTATTTCCCGAAGATGTAAGTGACCAGATGATAATAGTGGAGCATGAACATCATAGTTTGAGTAAAGAGTAGATCTTAAATACATGAAACACCACTCCCTATACAGCTGAAGTCCTACCAAGCACTTATAACAACATTTCAGCTACCTATAGTGACTAATGCATCAGTAGATTGCACCATATAGCTTAATCTGCAGCTGGACTGTTTTGATATGTGTTTGTGTTTATGTATGTGTGTGTCGGATATAGGAAGTATTTTGGTGAGAAGATTGGTCTTTACTTCGCCTGGTTGGGCCTGTATACTCAGATGCTGATTCCTGCCTCCTTAGTGGGGGTCATAGTTTTTCTGTATGGATGTGCAACAGTTGATGACAACATACCAAGGTAAGCACACACACACACACACACACACACACACCTGGATACAGGGATAAGATGAAGTCTGTGAGCTCTTTTTATTGAACTGTCACCGCATGCAAGACATTTCCTGCAATTAGTAGGCAGTAGTTGTTGCTGGTAGTTGATTGGATGTCTTAAGATTGTTAATTGTTAAATCCCAACACAGGTTGTTTGAATTTTAACATTTTGGGAATAAGGCTCTCTGTTGTGAGCCCCTCCCACAGGATGAGCATGGACAGATGTGCTTTGAATACCATGAACCAAAGGAATTACCTCATCTGTGAAATCATTGCCAGAATTTGTTTATTGTCCAACTCATGCATTGCAATGTGCAGCTGCATAGTAGAACAGCCAATAGGAATGCCCTCTATTTGTCTGAACTGCCCTGTGATTGGTCAAAGTCTCTTGTCCGGCTCTCGAGGAGCAGAATTTATGTTCTCTCTCTCAGATCAATTTTCTAAGATTATGGTGACAGGTTTTTATGGAAATATTGCTCAGTAATGTGAAAAATATAGTTAAATAATAAATATAGTTAAAATATATTAAGATGTATCTTAATAATATCTTAATAATATGTAACTTTTTTAGGCCTGTCTTGTTGGTTACTCTTTTATTTTGAAAACCTGAGATCATCTGAGGGATCTGTAATTAAAGAGACATCATCACACTGTCTCCATTTCATGTACGGAGCTCATTCAATACATTTTATACTTTATTACTGTATATTTTAATTAAACTAGATATTAGGACTCAATAGTAGGCAAAGACAATCACTAATATAAATTTTAAAAGTGTTAAGTATTCAGTAAAATCATTGAAGATAAAGAAATAAATGGAACTGAACAGTGAGGGGTAGACAAAGGAAATAGTTTGATAAATGAGATGAGTGAAAAAGTACAGGGCCTCCTTTCCTTCCTCTACCTGCTTCTTATCATCCACAGGATATTATGACACATGCTGCCGGCACATATTTGCACTCAGTGCACCACACACGCTCAGCAGTAGTGTTAATATCAGGACGTCACTGGGGCACACAATCACACAGTAAGACAAAGCAGACCCCATGTGTCTGTCTGCTACAGGACGCAGAACGTCAGGTTGGTGAGTGTCTGATGGAAATTGTAGGACTGAACATTTCAGGTCTTCAACCATCCATAAAGAGACACCAATATCCAAAATATCCAAATTAAAGAGGTGTAAAATGATTATACTGATACATACAAATGCAGCACCGTGTGTACTTTATGGGCACAAGGTGGAGTCATGTTGTAATGTAATGCATCGGGTTAGTGAATGTACATTGATCTCTAGTCATGGAGTGTGTGTTGTTGTTTGTTTGCTGTTCCAGCATGGAGATCTGCCACCCAAGGAACAACATCACCATGTGCCCTCTGTGCGACAAAGTGTGCAGCTACTGGAAACTCAGCACAGCCTGCGGAACTGCTCGGGCCAGCCACCTGTTTGACAACCCTGCCACTGTTTTTTTCTCCATATTCATGGCCCTGTGGGGTGAGAGAGTCTGCTCACTCAGGAATACACTAATACAAGAAGTGTTTAAACTATGCCCAGCTTCATGTTGTGGTTATTTTTAACAGAACTGATTCATCATTAAAGCATATGCCCTTACCCTGCACACTGTGCATACACTCGCATCAGGGTTTTAATAAATTGCAATGTTTTGGTCCGTAGACCTTCATGAGGCAATCTTAGCAAAGATTTGTGTGCTTATCTGACCCAAACCCTTTGTCTGTGCTTCAAAGCTGCCATGTTCATGGAGCACTGGAAAAGAAGGCAGATGAGACTGAACTACGAGTGGGACCTGACTGGGTTTGAAGATGAGGAGGTGAGTGGTGCTGACAGCAGACAAAAAGAATGACTGATTGAACTGTGAAAACCTAGTCAAGGAAGAGGTTTACTACAATAGCTGCACTAAAGATATTACTTGCTGCATGCCAATGCTATAATACAGTAGTATGTACCATTTAAGAGTACAATGTTTAAAGATGTAATAAACAGATTTTAAGCAACTAATGTGCATAATGCATTAGCCATTTCTCTGAATAATGCTACAGCATACACATTTCTGCTCACAAAGATCAAGCAGAGGCAGATTAACCACTAGAATGTTATACTCTGCAGTTTCAAATATGCAATATTCATGGCAAGGTATGCTGATATCTGAGAAAGAGCTGAAAACCAATGTACAGAGGTTTCATGTTAATCTGATGTGTTTATGTTTTTTGGTGTATTTGTTGTGTTTACTAACAGTAACAGCAGCTAACAGTGACCCCCTAACCCAACTTTTTGTTTCTATCTCTCTGGGTTATTTTTCACAGGAAGCTCTCAAGGTTTGAATATATTATTATTTCTATATAAACTCATCTCTTTTCCCTTTTTCCTTCTGCTGCTGCCACACACTGATCATAACACATCACACAAAACATATATGTGTTTTTTTTTCTTCATCATATCGTCAGAATTGTTTGGTTTGCAAAAGCCAAGATAACTTTAGTGACTTCTAAAACAATAACATGCAAATGCCAAGTCAAAACAATGCAAATGACCATGATTTAAATTGAATTAGTAAAAACTCAGCAATTTCACAGAATTGTTATGTGTGTGAGTTTGTGTAATTGCATTCAGGTCATCAAGACCTACCTGCAGTCACAAAACAACATGAAGGGGCAGTGAAGTTCTTTAGTAAAAAGTCCAGACTTACTGATATGGACAGCAGGTAGGCAGACTATAATAAGAGGCTCAGAACTAAACCAGAGCTACATTTACTGAACACAGTGCAACAAGACAGGTGAATCGACAAATAAGGCTGGCAAGCTAAATGATAACTAATGAAACATGTTAGAGCCTGCTGTGAATAATCAAACAGAAAAATGGGAAATAAAGGAAAAGAAGACCTACAATGTAAATGGAGGCTGTCCAAAGTGCAAAACCAAATATCCATTCCAACTGAAATATGAGTTGAACAGGTTCAAGAAATTTGTCATAAGCTTTTAGAGGGGCAGATCGTGATAGTCAGACTTCAGCTTCAACACATCTGTGTGTACATGAGGTAGAAATGTCCAGTTAAGTTATAAATATTTGGACAGTTATACATGTTTTGATCTTCAAGATCTGAGCTTCAGCTCCGTTAGTTTGAAATAAAGTAATGGATACTATGTTAAAGTGCCGTCTCAGCTTTGATGTGGGCAGGTTTATGTAGCAGTCAAAGAACATCACAGACATTTCCCCTTAACTCACAAACTGCTAATGTCCAAAAGTAATGGACTCTTGGATGCAATGTAAAGTTGTTGTTGTATAGTTTAAAACACTCCATCACACTCCAGGTATGAGAGATCACACTGAGGAACACGGTGCTTCATGTTTGGTTTGCATTTATGTCACTTTAATAAAAAAAAGAAAATCACTGCTGCTTTTACAAAGGTCATTGAATCAGGAGCAACTAGAGTTCTGTGTACCAGCCCTGGCATTTGCTGCTGATTCAATGACTTTTGGATAACTATGACCACGATGAACGAAAATCTACATGCTGTTCTGCTACTTTTCTTTCTAACGCTGCTTTCACACAGGCACTGAAGTCCACATATTTTCCTACCCGCATTCTAGTAAATTATTCAGAAATTGTCTGCCCAAGGAAGAGGGCAATTGTCCTGCATGCAACACACAGAGGCCACACCTCAACTGAATGTCTTGTAAATCTTCCTGCTGTTGTGAACTTGTCTAACCCACACAATCTCCTGCTGCACTGTCCAGCCTCTACAGTCTAGTCCTACCAGTGTTCCCTACAAGCCACTACAACCCTTATGATGACATTTGACCTCTACTTATTTTTCAGTACATTATTATAGTTTTATTTGAACACAATCGTAAAACCAAGAGCAAACAGAATATTTTTTGACACACTGTATATAGTACTTAATATTCAGAATATATGAGTCACACTGTCCCACATCACATACAGGAAATTTCCAATCACGATGGACCATTATTCATAACTCTCTGACATGCAGATCAGAATTTTTTTAATCTATACAGATTAAGGTAGGTCAAAACAAAGACAATAATACAAATGGACCTACTACTTATGTTACTTCAAATAAATCAGTCCTCCCTGTAGCCAGTCAGTACATGATGGCCCATGAGTCCTTATTGATACTTGGATAACAATAAGGCCCTGGTCCACATGCCTCTGGTAGCTTTGAACTGCTTTGGTAGTACTTCACTGTCAACTGTCATTTCTGTTTGTGTCACTGTCATAGGACCATCCAAGGGCTGAATATGAATTCAAGGTGATGCAGAAATCTATGAGCAAAGATCCAAAATCACAGCAAAAGGTGATTACATTCCGGCATTTTTCATACATACAATCTTTTTCTTTACAGGTTTATTCAGATGGCATCACTACCAAATTTCTTTCCATTACTTTTTTTTTTTTTTTTTTACATTACTATAAACTAATTAATATTAATATAATTATTATAAATAATTACAGTATGATTTCTCTTCAGTAATCATGGAAATGTGATAAATTGACATTTTCATAATTTGACAAGTTGCAACACAAGGAAAAAAACTACTTTTAGTCAACTGACAAAAGGCTCACCTAATAAAGCATATGTCATCTTAAGGGTACACTATGTTAAGTACACTGTAGACAGTCTTTGTGGACCAAAGTTTGTTAAACGTTTTGATAAAGAAGCAAACATATTCATAAAATAAGACATTTGCAGCATTACATTTACAGTTGTTGTGAACAGGTTTTATCCTTTCTAGGTGGAAAAGCTCACCTTTCGAGACCGCCTTCCTGCCTACATGACTACTGTGGTCATGATGTTGTTGATGGTAAGAAAAACCTCCTTTTGTGCATTGCACATACTAAACAGGGAAATATTCCTTTGCCCTCATAGCTCATGCATTCCACAGATTGGTGTCACCTTTGCTATTGTGTTCGGAGTGATCCTCTACCGCATTTCCACCAAAGCCGCTCTCCATATGAGCTCCAATCCAGTCACACGGAGCCACGTACAACTGACGGTAAAAACCACTGCAGCCATCATCAACCTGGTGGTCATCCTCATACTGGACGAGGTGTATGGCGCCGTGGCACGATGGCTCACTGTGTTAGGTAAGTGAAATATAAGACTGGATTATCATATTATGTATTCCTTTGTACCTAATAAACACTGTGATGTGTATGCTTTGCTTTCTTAAAGACTGTGAGATTCACCTGAAATGGAAAAAAAGGGATTGCAAGATTAGACTTGTGATCCTTTATTAATTTTTTTTAAAACAACCTAGGCTTCTTATGTGGTCAAAGTTGGCCTCTTGTGGCCTAAATTAATATTTCATCAAATGAGTCTGATTAAAAACAAGTAATGTATGTAATGTCACTTTCCTAAAAGTGTTTTTCTTTTACTCTCTTTTTCATTTAAACTCAAGAGAAAATCAAAGAAAACTGTGTTTAATTTTAGAGGTTCCTAAAACAGACAAGAGTTTTGAGGAGCGGCTTATCTTCAAGACCTTCATTCTCAAGTTCTTCAATGCTTTCACCCCGATCATCTACATTGCTTTCTTCAGGGGAAGGTTGGTAACATTATGTGTTGAAGTGTAATTTTGCAAATAGCTTATATTAAACTGGAAGCTTTTTTCTTCTCTTTTTTTTAATATGCATGTTCATTCATTTTTTCTTCTAGATTGGTTGGCAGACCAGGCAGCTATTGGTATGTGTTTGAATCCTACAGAATGGAAGAGGTCAGTTTTCTATTTTACAAATTATGTGCATACTAAAACCTTTGTAATCAGAGTTGTAGTAAACACCTCTTCTCTCTACTTTGGTACCACTACCTCTGTTTTTGCCTGTATTTTCCAAACTCCTTGTCTGTGAGAAGCATAACTTTTTGATGAGACTTTCTACATATGTACTGTATGTTATAGCATGTTGGAGAAATAAGACTGTGGTGAGGAAGATAATAAAATTTCTCTCCCTATACTGGACAGAATAAATGCCTGGCTGGAGGCTGAAAGAACGCCATCACATGCATGCGCCTGAACGCACAACCATTTGGGGCAAATTTGGTCCGTTTGTGTTTATTTAGGTTTTCTTTGTGTGACACATGCATCAGTGAAGTGACTACCTTTATACTACTTTTATACTAAGTTGGTTCAGCAGCATGAAGGATGAAGGTTTGTTTTATTCGACAGCTGCAACAAAACACATACAGTGTTACTGCAATTTTTTATTTTATTTTTTTGCAGAACATGCCTTCAAGGAATCATCCAAGCAATATGTTTTTGTGGTTCTTGTAGCACTCATAACACAGGATGTGGGCTGTTTTCCAGTGTACTCATGGAGGCTGTCTGATGGAACTGTGTATCCAGCTGAGTATCACCATGTTGGGAAAGCAGCTAATTCAGAACAACCTTTTTGAGATTGGAGTGCCGTAAGTATTCATTACTCACACATCACATTATTGAGTGTGAACATGCACATCACTGCCTCATCAGTATAGAACATACTTTATATTTATCACCATCTTTTCCCAGGACTCCTAGATGATTTTATGATAGATTTAGTTTTTTTTTTATTTTTAATAGATTTGCAAAAAAGTTTTAACGCTATTGATTAACAAGGCAATTAAATATTAGGATGTCACAATAGCTGTATACAATTAGAGTGAGTTGATAAAAAGTGAGCATGTTCACATTTCTCTATTGTGCATTTTGTGTGTTTGTTCTTCAGCAAGCTAAAGAAGCTGATTCGCTACATTCGGTCAAAGCAAGGTGGTTTTCAAGAGGAAGAGAGAAAGAAGAAGCTACTGAGATATGAAACAGACCACTTTCTGGAGCCATTTGCTGGATTAACACCTGAATATATGGAAATGAGTGAGCCCTCTCCTTGTTGATTTTCAATTTGTAGATCCAGAATTAGGCCATGTCAACATATTCCATTAAAATTCAAGAACCTTGTTGCAGTCAGTGGGAAATAGAGTTAGAACAGTATAACCTAAAGTGTAGATATCTGTGGTAAAATTCCTGTTAAACCTTGCATCAAGGATAGATTCAGTACTCATAACTAATATATAGTTAATATACTTCAATTATAGTACTTATGCTGCCCAGTGAGGGCTGGATTTAATGACAAGTGGTTAAATGTGGGTAATATTTTGTATATTTTCTTCCTTTCTGCCCAGTCATCCAGTTTGGTTTTGTTACATTGTTTGTGGCATCCTTCCCCCTGGCTCCACTCTTTGCTCTGCTCAACAATATTATTGAAATACGACTTGATGCCAAGAAATTTGTGACTGAGTTGCGAAGACCAGTGGCAGCACGAGCCAAAGACATTGGTGGGTTGCATTCAACATATACAGTAGCAGCTGTCTTTTTTTTTTTTTTTTTTAAAGCACAAAAATAGCTGTGACTAAAGAAATACAGAGAGATCTTTATAAAATGTACCTGCTGTTATCCTGTTAACGTGCACAGCTTTTTTAGTGATGGCTATCAGGATTTGAGGACAGTTTCAATAAATCAGATTGTACTTTGAAAGACCAACAAACAAATCTATTCACATTGCATATTGTTATGTCTGTAGGAATATGGTACGACATATTGAGAGCAGTAGCAAAAGTGGCCGTTATCATCAATGTAAGTAACACATTCATGTATTAATTTATGCTAATACATGGACTCTTTGTAGGTATTCTGATATCAAAAAGCTTACTGTGGAATGCACTACAGTAATGTACTTGCTAATTGCTGCCAAGAGGTTACTTTACATTCAAAAAAATTTTATATTCTCCATTCAGTTCATAAATCTAACATTAAAGCTGTAATGGACAAGATTGCTAGAAAGATTGCTGGTGACTTTTGAGTATCATCAACAGATTGTGAAATGTTGATTTGCATTTGCCTTACTTTCATTTCTGTCCCTGATCTTTGAACCCCCACCCTTCCACGTTGTCCCCAACAACTACTGCTAGGCCTTTGTCATCTCCTTCACCTCAGATTTCATACCGCGGATGGTCTACCAGTACATGTACAGCCCAGATGGCTCCATGCACGGATTTGTGAACCACACACTGTCCTATTTTAATGTCAGCCATTTCCAGGATGGTAAAGAACCCATGGAGCCATTGTACCTTGGCTACCCTGTTGAGATTTGTAGGTGAGTAATCTTGTGTTTCATATAGGGATCATACGATCTACTTTTGATATTTAATGCAACATATTGTAAATAATAAAACAAATAAATGGACATGGATGCAAATATTGGTATCCCAGTATTTTGTAGCATTCTCTTTTGAACCCATCACTGCAGTCAGGTAGTTTTGTAGCTTTTAAGACCATAGTTTGTTAGTCATTTGGCCCAGCTCCTTATGCAACTAAAAATGTCATTTTATCTCCAAGGTATAAGGACTACAGAGAGCCTCCTTGGTCATTTACTCCATATGAAATCTCCAAGGAGTTCTGGACAGTGCTGGCAGTGCGACTGGCCTTTGTCATTGTTTTCCAGGTGAGGTGATTCGTCAAAGAGATTTATTTATTATCCATTTCTTTATAATCCTATCCATCACGCTGTGGGATCACTGTACATTTTGGTGCATTCCCGTCACTCATATCACCAATGACACTTCTTCACTGACTATTTGCCATACTCTATCCTTTTTGCTTTGGTCCCAGTTTATATAACAAATTGTGTCACAGAGTACCGGGTGCCCACACACAGAAATGATACGTCATCGTGTCAACGCGATTCTTCGCCAAAGTTGAAAATAGTCAACTCGAGCAATGGCGTGATAGACGCACTGGATTGTGTCTACTGTGAAAATCATGTCTACTTGCGTCTATGCATGGACTTTCTATATAAACTTGTCATGGGACAAATTCACATCGTGTCCTGTGTGAACACAACACAACCCAATACTGTGCTATCAGGGAATAATGGACTTTACCTGTAATTTCCCTTATTGATTAAAGAAAACAAAGAAGAGTAAACATGACTCCCTTTCATTTATCTCTACCAGAATGTTGTGTTGCTGATGAATGACGTTGTAGACTGGCTAATCCCAGACATCCCGAAGAACATCAGCCTCCAGATCCACAAGGAGAAGATTCTACTGGTAGACCTCTTCATGAAAGAGGAGCGAGTCAAGAGCCATATCATTGAAAGCAGAGACTCAGCAGGAGGCAAGGAGAACTGCAGCAGGAGCAACAACAACAACAATTACACAACAGCTCACCCGCGCTCTACGCTGCACACCAACAGCACCAAGAGCTTCTGATGCTTCTAACGGTGATTTCTTCACTCTTAGTTAGCAAGTCTTAGCTTGCTAGCAGCCTGCCTGCTCAGGCCAAGTAAAACTCTGTGATTTTGTTCTTGTTCAGAACATTCCAACAACTGGGAAAACAGCTGGTTGACAATGCATGAAGAAAGTAAATGTTGGGCCAAATGTGTGTGGAGAGCAGCAAAGTTGTACACCAATCTGTACATGTGCACACATTTGGAAACGTGTACATAGATCTCTACATGTGTTGTCAGATTTGTGACTGTGTATGGGAATCTTTGAATGTGTGTATTCAGGGTTTTATCCAAATATTTTATTTAAAACAGTGTTAGATAACATAATAGTAATGTAGATTCAGAAACATGACACCAAGAAAGTAATAAAAGAGAAAACAAGAGGAGGAACCATAGAGATCATTTATTACATTCACACTTAAAGGTATGTTTAGACTCACCAGTTCTTCTTCAGTTCTCTGAACTGTGGTAGAATGTTGAAGCACCAAGAGGAAGCCCACACTGACCTGGAAACTTTGAATCCTTTTTTGACCAAACTGGATTCCAGGTAACAGATCTGTAGGTGAGGAACATGATTTTGGGATCCAAGGTGTTCTGGTTTCTGTGTCTAGTTTGTTTGACCAAGCAATTTTGAGTTTTGGTTGCCTGCACGTAAACAGTCTGTGTGGAGAGCAAAAGATTGACTGACATCTATCAGTCATCATCTTTTTAAGTATCTGCACTCACATACTGATCAGCCCAAAACTTGCTAGTTAAAAAAAAAAAAAAAAAAATCCAGTTGTAGATGTCATTTTGCAAGTGCATTATTTTTTTCTCACATTGCCACTTGGTCATTAAATGGTAAGTGGTGAAAAGACATCCACTATTTATACTGGAAGCCCCAAAATATTGGCCGTTGCTCCCAGATGATAATTTGTAACCACACAAGAGCCAGTGGATTGTGAGATGATGTGGATTCAAAGTGAGAATGTTTTTGCTGTAAGGCCATTGTGTCGATCGCTGCACCAGTGTGTCAATAATGAGCATTGTCTAAAGCACAAAATGATCTTTTACAACTATTTAAAGCAATACCACCACTGGACAAATAAACACTCATTATCTGATTGAAGAAAAAGTGTCTTGTTATACAGTCCTGCTGTTCCTGACAGTTGCCGATGAGTTTTTACAGCTCATATGCAGTGTTAGCTTTTTTTCATGCAGTGGAAGACCTGGGTCATACTTTCCATGTCTGCATGTCCGGTGAGTTCCCTTATGGTTTATAAGATGTAAATGTCCCTTTTTTTTTACCCATGTCCATGGCAGTTTATGCAGACGTCCACAAGCATTTACCATTATCTGACTGTGCAGACTGTACCCTCTGACCTGCACCACAACACTTGTCACTTTCCACAAGAGCCATGGAGTTTTGTATTCATTTATTTGTATAACCATGGAGGTTTGTACCTACACGTGTACAACCCATTGCACAAAGAATATAACCGGAATCAAAAAAAGGGTAATCTCCTGGGAAGAATTCATGGTCATTGGAATGGAATACATGGAGCACCAGACTAATGTGAACCCTCGCATTAGTATGACTGGAACTGCCTGCATGTACATACAGAACATGTGAACATGGAAAGTATGACCCAGGCCAAATGATCTGCTATGGGGAGGGTGGGGCTTCCAAAACAATGATGCAGGTCAGCTGCACATGCTATGGCTGACTGTATATAACTTGTCTAACATGCAGAAACAGGCTTAGCCACATTTCCACTACTTCCCTCATCAGTGATAACTTTATAACCTGAAAAACTGTTTTTGAATATCTAGAAATGAGTAAAATAAAATAATATTAACAGATCATCAATGTTCCAGAGTCTTCTTAATACATCTTCAAGAGTAAGCAAAAAATGTATACTTTAAATTATGTTAAATATACTGTAAATCACATCATTACAAAAGATTTGCATGGTTTGTATTGTGTTGTTGGGAACCATCTAGCAGGTTGTGTTTTGTTGTGGTAATTTTCATTATTATGGAAAAGTTTGCATTTTTAAAAGTTTGTAACCTGCACAAGGATAATCCTTTTTTATATTATCATTATTATTGTTGTTGTTGTTGTTGTTATTATTATATAGCTATAGATATATAGTTATATAATTATATGTTTGTATATAGACAGTTTTTTCTATTGTCAGTGATAAGCTTTGCCCAAATGTTAAGCTTCCATCACAGTTTTGAAAGAGACACGTGTTTTACTGCAGTAAAAAAAAATTTGCATACCTTTAGAACCTGAAGTGACTACATCACTAATTCTGTTTTTATTATCTAATCAAAGGGAGCAACAAGGAGCTGCAGTGTGAACCTCCACTAACACAGCAGGTGAGAACAGAAACTCTTGTAGACAAAGTAAAGTTGGTTTTACTGTGGCGTCAACCCACAGTTTAAAAGCAAGCTCCCTTAAGAATGCACAAGAATGTCCTCTATCCTGTGTTTGAGTTTATCGTTTTCACGACAATGTCCACAAAGCTGCATAAAACCCATTCACACCAACAGTAGTGATAAAATTCAACTTGTAAAGAAAAAAAGTGTTTGTTGCTGACACCTGCAATTGCAGTAAAGGTGGCATAATCTATTTTTAGGCATTATCTTAAAAAAAAGAAGGCAATTTAAAATTTACTATACAATGCAATGAGTAAATGTCAGTTGAATCGCATTCTTTGTTAGTTTTCAGTGTCCTCTGAATATAACTCCTTTTATAGTCAGAATAATTACCAGATCTTCACCCATTCATTAACTAAATACAAGGCTCTGCAAAGCCCTGCAGTGTACGTGATTGAGATTGTGTTTTATCCCTCTATCATTTCAGGATATGATATTTAAACCAACAGCACAACAAACGATGTGATTCATCAGAGCTTTGAACTCCCCAAGTCCAAAATGCCATTTGGATAACAACAAGAGAAACTGTTTAACAGACTGGCCTGAAATGTTAAAAGGGCATCATTAAAGGCCACAAATTCTGATTTCACAGTAGCATGTAGCACATAGCAATCTCAAATTCATAGCTATTACTGCTAAACTTCCATTTGAATTATCAATCATTAATGGCATCATACTGTACATGTATAGAAACCAACTTACAAGGACATTCGACATAAAAATTAAGTGTAGCAGTGTCTATAACCAACCAGTTTCTTTCTGTTTAAAATATGTAGTCGGCTGGGCATTGAAAGTAACACAAACATTACAATGTGTGTTTAATGCGTGCGATCTTGCTTTCCATGCCAAGCAACCCAATTTTGTTGCGTATCTTCTTTCATTGATAAAGCACATGTACACAACCACGGCTGACCAAAGTGCTGTACAGAATGACGTCAATAAAAATCAATAAAATCATACGATACAGTGCATGAGAAAAGCACATAAAAGGCCGCTTAATCTTCTTATGCATGTGTGAGTGTGTGTGTGTGCGTGTGTGTTTGTGTGTGTTGCACGTCTGCTGTGGAGCTGCTACTGCCAACTCCATCTTTTACATATGGGCTTCCATTGGAAAATAACCTTATAAGTACTGTAGACTCATAAGTACCATATGGCAGGACCCTTCGATATGAAGCCATGCATAATATAGTCCTGCAAATATATTGTACAATAAAAGCCTTGATTTTCTCATTCAACAGAAACACTTGGGTGCTTTTCTTTGAAACAGATATGTCTCGTGTATATGTCTTACACATAAATGTTTAAAAAGTCAAACATAAATGTTTAAGACGCGCATGATACAACATGAGAACAGAACAAGTTGAACAGGACAGAACAACACTCAAACGTCACGGCACTACTTTGAGACTGACACACATTTATAGATCTCATCATGTGGATATTCTTGTACACATGCATATTAAATACATGCAGGGATGGACAGTATTTCTGATACATGTATTTAAAATAATTCATGTATTTAAAGTATTCTTATAACACAGAAATACTTTCTACTGTGATACATGGTGTGAATGCTGTATTTTATTTTGTACTTTATTTTGATACATTTATTAGTTGGGTATTTGATATTTTATTTAAAATACATTTTGATATATCTTTTGTCCAAATGTGTAAGTACATGTACAGAGAGAGGAACAGCTTTTTTTTTTGCACTTCCTTCATATTAGCAAATTAATGTTTTTCATATTGGCTCCACACACATGCTGTCAGTGATGCAGCAAGGGCACAGAAGTCTGAAAAGAACAGCTTCCTTAACTTACTTCAGTTGTTCATTTTCTAATCAACTAACTTTTACCTGTAGCTTTGTTGTTTGTATTCTTGATATATTTTGCTTTGCCTGCCACTGTAACCAGTGCTTTTAATACCGAGAAAGAAAAACACTTACAGAAAGAAAAGCTCTACAATAAAAAAGATAGTTTCATAACTATTGTATAAGTGAGAAAGAAAACACTTACTTTACTAAACTGAAATGTTTCAAACACTTCAGTTTAGTAAAGTTTGAAATACATCATTCTGTAGTGTGAGCATCGCAGTGACACTGTCTCTTTCACACTTTATCAGAACTTTTCTCCGGAGGGTGTGATTGTCTCTGCATGCACAATGGTGGTATATATAGACTATAATGCAACACAAAATGCGGTGAGACACACTTGCTTTTAATGCTTTCACACTGTTTCCACTTTGTGCTGGTTTAAAGAAAACACATTTTCAATTTCTGTACTAATAAATGTCATTTTCTGTGACATTTCCTATATTAACACAGGTTTTTTATATGTGGTAATGATTTTTTTCTTGACAGCCATTCTGGAAAAAGCTGTAGATATACTGTATATTCAGACCACTTTTTTTACTAAAATGTGCAAATGACGAAAAACAATTGTTTGCACAATAAGATGAATTAGTGTGATGTTGGATAGACATTTTCTGTAGTTTGGGTATACATCAGTCAGTGAGACCAACCACAAAGTTCAATACAGAAAGTACAAAAATACATCCACATTTTCTTTGAGGAGAAAGGGTGCCTTGGTATAATATAGCAGATTTCCTCAATTAAAAATAATTCTTGTTTTTACTCAAAAATTTTATTCTATTTTTTTATTAAAAATAATATTCAATCACTACACAAATCACTCCACAGAACAGCATGTACAACCATCTTCATTTACAGAAGAAAAAAAGAAATTAGCATAAACTTTTCACAACCCCCTCTCTAGCATTTAATTGTTTGTGCAAATCATCATTACTTAATGCAGAATTATGGAGAATATCTTGTTCATTTACTCAAACAAAACTTTATATGAGACCATGTAGGAGTCACAGTAGGCGTGTAGCATCTGGTCCACAGGGCTGTAGTTCAGCGAGTAAATGTTGGGAGCCATTTTTTTGATGTAGATTCCAACGTTGAAATTCTCGACCTCTGTCGCGGTGTCAAAGGAATAGAAGATCTCTTCCATTTCTTTGTCTACATATCGTGTAGCGTAGAGCACACCACAGGCCATGAAGGTGTTGGTCACCCCCAGCTTGTAGAGAGAGGTGTGCCAGGTTTGGCCAAGTGTGGGCTCCTCCCCGTCGTCCACCTTTGACAACACTAGGTTGCCAAAGTCCTGTGTGGTGGTGTAGATCACCCAGACACCAGACTCGTCCGTTGCCAGGTCCAGATCAGTAAAGGGGTAGCATTCATCAATGTGGCAGAAGTTTGCCTTTGAGTTCACTCTGATGAGACAAACAACCGAAATGATACTTGGTGAGTGATATTTATACGTTGGCTTCTCCTCACATATACAAATTAATGTTTTATTATGGGTTTTAGTATGAGTACGAGTATAAAGTGTAAAATTCAAGTATTTATGTTTTTTTGTGCCTATTGACACAAAACGATTGTGTTTTGATGTGATTTTCTTTTATAAAACGACACAAGTTATGGTTTTTTTATACGTTGCAAATTAAAGATTTTTTTTAGCCTGTATGTTTTTGATACTTAAATACTAAGTGACATAGTTGCTCTGTTATCAGCAAAACACAGACTCAGTCCAGCTACTTGATTGATCTGAAAGCAGTGTACCTTGTGCCTTTGGGTAGTTGTGAGGTGGTCACAGTTTTACTGGTGAGGTTGAATCGACAAAGAGCATCTTTGTTATAACAGTTGTAGTACAAGGCTCCTCCATACAGAACAACATTTGGACCCTGGATGGTATTGGTGGTTGGGTTAGAGGCATGAATTAGGATATTACCTGGAAGAAGAAGAAAAGAAAAGAAAAAAAAAACAACTTTTGTTTGAGTGCCTTCATTGTGTAGCCAAAGCTGGATTATCTTATCCCTCTAGAGTTCCAGTGTCTTATCTGAACCCATCAGTGAACCACACTGTTGCATGAGATGCCATGTTCCTCAGTTGCTATGACTATGACAACTGCAGGGTAGGTGATATTGATTGTAAAACAGTGAAAAAAAAACATGCAGGGGTCAAATGAAAGACTGCTGAATTTTTTTATATCCTTAATAATTACCACTAAGGCTCAGTAAGGTCCAGTGAATCAGTGATACAGAATGGTGAGGCTGCAGACTGTAACAAATAGAAGACTCCTCAACTTACCCCTCCCTTTCCCGGCTGTATCGGGGAACTACGGTAGCCTTTTCTTACTAGAAATAATGTAACTCTCCCTTGTTTTTCTTTATGAGCTATCACCTCAAAACGTAAAATGCCCTGGCCGTTTTGTCTGTTTGTGCTGCTGTTGAAACATGGTGGTGCAAAGAAAAGCTGTTGTAGAGAGAATATACAGTATAACAGGCTTATTCTATGTGTACAAAAACCTAATGCGTTTTATTTTAATGTAATCTTAGGTATATAAAGATATATTTATGGGCATTATATTCAATTTCTCTCCATCAATCCACATAAATGTTACACTAGAACTTTTAATTATGTACCTGTCATTTAATAGACTCAACTGAACTGAAGTGTCGTACATTTTCTGATACTACAACTATGATATAATGGTTTCTTACCTGGGACGCTCACCCCAACAATGAGAGAGCTCAGGCTGGAGTAGAGACGGACATAGTGGGCAAATTTGTTGCCGGAAGTCAGCATGACCAACCAGTACCAGTTCTCCTTCCCCACCTCCGGTAAGGGATCCCGACCCCAAGCTCCATATTTGTAGGAGCCAGGATACTCTCCTGCTGTGTACACTCTGGGCCCGGTGATGTTCAGAAACTCACCATGTGGACAGTAACCTAAATGGAACACCAAAAAACAAATGCTTTAGACACCAAATAGATGTATTAAATGTACAGCTGGTTGAGAGGGAGACATCCACTCTCCCCTTCCCATTCTGCTATTCTGAAGTAAAATACTAAAGTAAAGCAGTTTATGTTGGTTTACAATACAAAATTTCAAAAGTTGGTCAAAAGAGAAATGGGTACATAAACTTTTTTGTGGCTGTTTTCACCAATGGCAAAACAAAAGTAAAAAGAAATCTTAATGGGCTTCAGTGTGTAGGGTGGTTTTAATTTTAACTTTTTCACTTCCCTACCCCTTAGCTTAAAAAAAAAAAAAATTTAAAGGTCCTCTTATCAAAATAAAGGAGCCCAAACTTTACAATTGTGTGTCACACAAAAGCTGCAAGTTATCATACTATTAGTATTCAAAATGTATTATATGCATCCCCTTTAATGGGATTTTGAGAATTACCATGTTGGGGCTGAGTGGGTTGAATAACGGGGTGAATTTCATTTCTGCACTTGTCCAGATCTCTCCGCAGTCGCTGGTTGGCCTGTTGTTTCTTCACCACCTGCAATGTGTCGTACTTTTCCAGGGTCTCCATCTCAGCTTTCACTTCCTCCAGCTAAGAGATAACAGTTAAACAGAACTCATAATATTTTCTATCCAAATGTAAATGACAAACATTTATACACACAATGTATAATTAAAAATCATTAAGATGGTGGCACACTCTGTCCTAGCAGCTCCCTTTTGTGTAATATTTGGTATCCTTATTTGTTTTAAATGAAACATATCTAATTCAGAGTTTTTTCTTTTTAATAATGCATTTAACATCTTTTTATTTATTAAACCACTTTAATGCACTTCAGACAATTATTTTGCCATTTTAATGGAATATGCAGTTTGACCCCTATAAATTTCATTGTTTGTTTTTACAGTGACGAGTAATCTCTACTTGGCATGACATTCACTCTGACAGTGCAGTGTGGCTGTGAAATGTTCCATATCACCTGTTCAAAGCACAAGCTGACTGGCACATGAGGATGTCAGCAGGTTTATATAAGGTGAAGCTGGTTACTATAGCTACCAGATGAGCTCTGAGTGTTGAATTTAAAGTTAACATATTAATTCAGAGCTTGTTCTGTACACAGGAGTATGTAGCTTACACTGACAGACTTATTCAACCAGTACATAATACAGACACAGTCTCGGATCAACCCACTGATCTTCTGATTATTGAACAATTTGCTCTACCTCTTACTCTCTTGGTGAAATGTACCTGTTTAGCTGTACTAATGGTGAGTTGTTGGTGTCCCATGGTGGTGCTGTTGAGCTTGTCAATGATCTGATTGATATCCTTCAGTTCATTCTCTATCACTTGGAGGCTGAGAACTCCGTACAGCTCTCCGTCATCCTCCTTCATCAGCAGTGACACATCCTCCAGCAGCTGAGGCAGACGTCTGTCCAAACCCAGCAGTAGACTCTCCAGTTCCAGAGTCTGCATCAAGGAAGGGAAGGCTCCATTAGCATAATTGCACACTCATCTAGTCTTATTCAGATTTACAGCTGTCAAGGGAGGACCAGTTCTCCAAATAACATGACTTATTACCTTCTGGTAGGTGATCTTGCTGTTGCAGTTTGATGCATCACCCTCCACTTTGCTGAGTTTGTCATGAGGGAATGCCTGCTGAGAGTTAGTCAACTCACACGCACACTTATCTGCTGAAGTTGCCTAAAACCAAGAATATCAAAGCATGGCATGTGTAGAAAGAAACATTGAATATGTAAATACACAGTAACAACATTTTACATGGGCGATGTCTGGTATTTTTGTACTGTATTCTCTGTGTTTTCTTACCTGCTGGGTAACAGTGAGCAGAGCCCACAGTGGAACAATCACATACAGCATCATGGTGCAGCGTAGACCACAGCCCAACTGTTCCTGAGCACAGTTTGAATTTGACTGTGTGTTTCACTGTTGCAGCAGCTTGTGAACACTCCCACAAATGTGCACGTGCACGTGACTGATTCTGTTTGTTGCATGCGAAAATGTGTTGAGTCACATTGCCTTCCTTCCTTCTTGTGGTTGGTATGGTAGAAACAGAATGGTGTAACCAGGGGAATTCAATCAAATAGTGTCATGCTCGGGAGATTTATCCTAAAAAATACGAGATGAAATCATGGTGAACATTTGAGGCATAACTTACTCACAATAAATTCAACAAAACCAATATTATCAAATTTAAAGGTATTTTAGTCTATGGTGTAGAAAGTGAAGGAGTGATGAATGTACAATATGTGTGCAAATGTTCAGCGCAAAGCAAAAGGTTTGACAAATTTACGAGAGGCATATTTTGATTTTCTTTTTTTAGTTATCTAAATTCATTAATAAATGGATCAACGACATGAAATATAAATCATTTTTTCAGTTTAATGAAAAGTATACTGACTGTTCATCTATTAACAAAATGTATTTATTGTATTGTCCCAGTGGTCAGTGGTCCTACTGGCTACAGGGTTGCAACATGCTGATAGGAAGGAAACTTTCGACAAATATGTACCCTTGGTTAGTTAACTTAGTATTGCATGATAAGCACTATGTTGAAAAGTATTACAGAACAGAAAGTGACTCAATAAAGAAATTTCACACTAGAAATTACAACCCCCAAATCTAGAAATGTTGGGTAAAATGTTAATTAAAACAGAATGCAATGATTTGCACATTTCATAAACCCATATTTTATTCCCAATACAACATAAATAACATATCCAATGATAGAAATTTGCTAATTTTGAATATGGCAGCGACACATCATAAAAAAAAGGCAACAAAAGGCCTAAAAGTGAATAGTAAAAAGTAAAGGTCACCTAAAGTAAAGGTCTTGCAACACAACAGCATGGCCTCGCAGGAGAAGAGTCCAGGTGCTGAACTGACCTGCCTGCAGTTCATACCTTTCACTAGTAGAAAACATTCTGTGCATCATGAAATGAAAAATCTGGCAATGAGGGTCCAGAACTGTTGAGCAGCTAGAATCCTGCATCAGACAAGAATGGGACAATATTCCTTTCCTTAAACTCCAGCAACTGGTCTCCTCATTTCCCAGACATTTACAGACAGGTGTTAAAATAACAAAATAGTAAACATCACCCTATTTGAACTTTTATGAGCTGTGTTGCTGCCATCAAATTCAAAATTAACTAATATTTTTCATGAAATGGTAAAATGTCTCTGTTTCATCTGATATGTTGTATATGTTCTATTGGGAATAAGATATTGGTTTTCAAATCATTGCAGTCAACTAATTTGGAATTGGGATTGTAAAAGAGGAAATAACTCTGTGAAGATATTCCAAAGGGGAAATATCCATTGCATAAAAAAGCGAGAGGGGTGGTGAGGAAATCCCAGTTTCACATTTTTAGAGTTTCACATCCTTGTACAGGGTATTGAGGCAGTGTCAGCAAAAGCTGTGTTCATTGTTGTGTGGTGATTGCATGAGAGAGAGAGAGATTAAGAGCTCCGGTTAATACAGAACGAACAGCTTCTGTTACTGTCCATCTTGTCTTCATGTCTCCAGCTCTAAACATGCTGCTGCTGCTGTTCCTCATGCTGCTGTCATTTACTGTGAGTTATCAAAATCCTACTTAATAAACCAAGATTAATAGGGGAAGCTTTTGCACTTTAAAACATAGACTTTGTCCTTTGTTGATTTGTTTGGCTATTTTTTTTGTTGCATTTATTTATTTTAATATTCTTTCTTATTATCTCGAGTGCAGAATGATGGCCAGGCTCAGCATGTGTGGGGTTTTAAAAACAATGGCTCATGCGTGTGTGAGGTAAACACCAACATATGGATGTTCCCTGCTGCTAAGTATGAAGGTGCACTGCAGAATATTGTAACATGTGAAGGATCTTTGGACAAGCTACAGGAACAGGTAAGAAGTTTGGCCAGTATTATTTTACCCAGTAGTACGGTCATTACATCAGATTTGTTCCTGTCCTCCACCTTCAATATGCTTGTTTATACAGGTACTGTGGTAGAACTGGGTGTAATGTAGCATTTCAGACCCCCTTAACATGGTTTTCTTGCAGGTGAATTTGTCCCTTCAGCGTCTGCCTGAGATCCAGACTCTGATTAAGAATGTGACGGCTCGGCTGGAGCCTTTCCAGTATCTTCATTACCAGGGCCTGTACTCAGACTTGTCTTTGCGGCTGCTGGGACAGGAGCTCACCCAGCTGGAGACGGACGTCAGTGCCATCCACAGCCAGCTAAACAACGCCCAAACACAAAAACTCTCGAAAGAGGTACTGCAAATGGAAATAAGATAAAGGAAGGAAGGAGACTGTTGCATTATGTTTATCAGAGGAAAGACACATATAGTAACGTAGAGAATATGCAGAAAAATGCAGAGTATGTACTGTATGTGCAGTAAACAGTATTGCTTGTGTGTGTGTGTGTGTGTGTGTTAGGTGAGTAAACTGAGTAACCAGGTAAAAAAGATGACCACGACAGACACAGTTAACATGAAAACTGTCAAAGAGAAACTGCGCTACCTGAAGAACAGTGCTGAGTCCTGCAAGTCCATCCCCAAAGATTTCAGAGGTATGTGTGAGTACGTGTGTGAGATTGTGTTATATGCAGCAATTGTTAATTGCCTAGGGCCGAGAATGGCAAATCTCCTGAAATGTCCCTGTGAAAACATGGATGTGCAGAAAAAAAAAAATATAAAACTTTTCTTAGAACTTGTTGCCTCCTGTGCCACTGTTTGTACTGTAACTTAAAAATCACAATGCATGTTTACTGTGGCTTTAAATTTTTATAACGCTAAAATCTGTGAATAGAGGGAGTGACAACTGGAGAGCCATGGGTCTTTAAGAATTCTGCTGTCTAAGTCTCAACTCAACAAACTCATCTGAACTTAAATTTTTACTTTGCCAAATATTTTATCTAGTTTAGTAAGCAGAAGAGGGTTTGTGTCTTCACCTTCCTTATTTTCATCACTGCTAAAATTCTCTAAAAGTATTAAGCTGCTCAACCTAAAAAACTATTACATAACTAAATCATTACTATCAAGTTTCAAAGAAAATTATGATCGAAATGATTTTGAAAGAGAGTTAATGTATTATCAGTAAAGTAAATGATGGTTTTTAGTTTTTATTATGGAAATGACAATGGTTGATTTCAATATCAGTTTTAAGAGTCTGTGTAGGCAGTAATGTAGCTGACCTTCAGACTTTTCTCATCTCTGTCTGTTTCCAGGCCACGGCAGTCACTGCTTAAAGGGTCTGATCACCAACATCAGCGAGCCTGTCATGACCAAGATCAGTCCCTATGGTAAGTCCTACATCTCAGGCTCATGGGGCAAACAGGCCCAGATGAACAGCGAGGAATACACAACCAGCTATTGGGTTCAGCCTCTGGTCAACACCCACATCTGGGGAAATACTCTCCGTGTATACGAAAACTATGACAACTTCATGGCCTCTGCCAAACACAAAGATTTCACCTTTGCTCCATCACACACCCATGCCAACGCTATTGAGGGTCCCAGTGGTGTCCTCTATGGTGCAGCATTCTACTACCACTGCTACCGTTCTGCAGATGTTTGCCGCTACGATCTGAAAAACAATAATGTCCAACGGGTAACACTTCCAGGCACCGAAGTGGGTTTCAACAACAAGTTCCCTTACTGTTACTATGAATGCCGTGCCAACAGTGATATAGACATAGAAGCAGACGAGACAGGACTGTGGGCCATCTATGCCACTGTTGGTAACCATGGTAACCTAGTGGTGAGCCAGCTAGAGTGGGACAGTGAAGGCGAGACACTCAATGTCACACAGACGTGGGAGACGAGACTATTCAAGAAGGCAGTGAGCAATGCGTTCATGGTGTGTGGTGTGCTGTATGCCACTCGGTATGTGGACTTAAACCATGAGGAGGTTTTCTATGCCTTTGACACAGCCACAGGCAGAGAGGATAACTCTCTTGAACTGCCACTGGAGAAGGTCGCTAAAGGAATGGCCAGTCTTGGTTACAACCCCACTAACAAGCAGATTTACATGTACAACGATGGATACCTACTGGCCTATGAGGCCCACTTCTGATCTAAGGCCGCTGTCTAATTCCCCTGTTACCTACATTTCTATGATACACGAAAATTGCAATGCAGAAAACAGTCAATAAGAAACTTACAACAGTGACAACAGTAACATGGATTAAGCAATGTTCGCATTTGTCTGCTGAAAATGCACAAGGCATATCATACATTGTGGGTTGCTTACCCAGATGTCTTCCAGTATATCAACAAATAATATGGTGAAAAATAAAAGTGTTTGTTTCAAAAAACTTGAGTAGCAGTGGTACTATGGATTTTAATTGCTTCTTTATTCTTGCCATGTATTAAAAGAGGTAAAGGTGGGTGTGGCTGAAATGAATTCAAAAGGAATTTAAAGTGTATATCAACTGCCTACATTAATGCACCAGTTCAATATCGGTGTTCTAAATTGTACAATAATCTTACTCATATATAATATACTGTATATGTAATAATCTCACAAATATATGAACAAAAATCATGTTTATAATAATAATGATTATTATTATTACTGCTATCAATGTAATAGACATTCTATAATTGAAATGCTCATTCATGTCAAAGAATTAATTATGTCTGTTCTAACATAAGAAAGAGCAGACAGAACATTTATCTCACCTTTGTAAACACAGCCCATCAACAAACTACAGAGCAAGGTTTGTCACAACGGCTATAAAACTCACAGGCTACACTCATACAGAATGTATTATATCATCATTTGTGGATTACCTTGGTGCGAAACAAAAAGTTAAAGTAAAACATTCCAATTTTTCTCCACCAGAGGGAGTTGCAAAGGATCATAAAATTCATGGTATTTGGCTTTATGTTTTAGCTAAAGTAAAAACACCATAATTCAGTCCTAAGAGAGTTTGTTCAGTGTGTTTCCACACTGAAACGGGAGGCATTCAGACTATGCTGAAGTGTCTATTGTGAACATGCACAGCAGTGTACAGTAATACAACAGTAGCCTACACAGAGGGCAGGGAAGCAGCTTGTAGTAGCACTGGTGCACAGCAGGGGGCGGTGCATTCTCACACTGAAGTCAGGAGGCCAGATGTTTCTGCTGCTGTGGCCTGGTTTCCAGTTCCTGCCTGGCTGCCTCTCAGACACACCCAAAGCCCCTCACATAATGACAGATCTGCTGCCCTGCAGATTTACAGAAGCCAAACAGCAGTCAGTGAGCTGCTGTTTGGCCATAACTTAATGGCCTGCTCTTTACAGAGTGTGGTCATGCTGATTTTATGTTTCTGTACAGGCTGGGGAGGATCTACATGTTCTGTAATGATATATTGGGATATTGTAACATTTTGGTAACCTTCAGAAATACTTTCCACTTCAAATAGTCTCTTCCATCATTGACATTGTGTCAATGTAGAAACTGTACTGTAAAACTCTTATTTTCTACCTTGTTCTTGTAGAACAAGAACAAGGTAGAAAATAAGGAGAAGATGTAAAATGCAACAGCATATCTGACATCTGTGTTATTTCTATAATTGACTGATAACTCAGAAGTCCTAAAGTGAATTATTCACATGACATTTCACAGTAATCCACCGTTTTACCATATAATAAAAAAAAATCTCTGCTGTCAGCCTCGGAGAATTTATGTATGTATGACTCAGGTGTCATCTTGACCTGAGCAGGTCAGACGTGAGTGGTCATGTGACATTACAAGCAGTGATTGGTTGCAGACTTCTTGCGTCAGGTGCAACTCTTGACTCACATATGCATACCAGCTTTACATTCAAGGCCAAACAGAAGTGAGCAAGACATAATAAAACACCTCTTGAAGTGATTCTTCACCACATTTCACACTTTACCTCTTTGTACTTTGTCCTTTTACATGAGCAGGTTTTGCTCAGATGTGGACTTTTTTTTTTCTCTCAAAAAAGTTAGAAATTGGTTCTTACCAGTTCAGACATTACTCTGTTAAAATGCATGTTCACTAAGTGATATAGATGAAGCCTCAGTGACCTTTTAAACTAGATCCTCATCATTACTGCCAGGAAGTCCATCCCCTTTAGCGTCAGTGCAGGATCATACAATAATGACACCATGACAGCTTACATTAAACATCATCACTCCATCGCTGCCCATCAATATGTAATGCTCACTTTAAAGAGTCCATCTAATACACACAGCCATTATCACTCACTGCTAGTATCAAGTACAAATGAATACTACGAATGACTGACATCAGCTGACCAGCATCAGCCCATGTTTCTTAAAGCTGCACCAGAGTGGGTTTCACAGAAGTCATCAGACAGTTGGGTTATGGGTTATGGTTAGGGTGGGTTAGCACATATTAATACAAACATTGTTTACAAACATTTCAGGCTATATGATAGATTTGTCCTTTTGTCAAATTAAAATGTTTAGTTCCAACATGAAACAGTCCACAGCCACAGGCTGAAGAAAATTAGAGCTACTGCACACCTGTGTTTCACATTAGTCATAACAGTCAACCAGAGACATTGTTAAAACATGACACATTGGTTATAATTGAGCACACTCTTCTAAACAGTGTTTTTTGCTTTTTTTTTTTTTTTTTTTTAGAACAGGGTTGGAGTGTAAGACAAGGTACACTGCCTCCCATGTTACAGCAGCTGCAACAGCAACAACAAACTATGGGGTTTTCTGTCAATACACCAAATGCTTTTGTCCCTGTCTTACTCCATTTAGCAGGTCAGTTCAGTGCAGCATGTACAGTATCTTACAGTTCATATGTTTCTGGAGCTTTACACCCTCCATCATCCTGCCTCCTTCATCAGCATTAGTGCCACGGCTCTGCCGGTATTCTCTAATCTGCACACTCAGTCAGCAGCACTGACACAACTGATGATTACAGGAAATACTTAATACCCTGTTACTTCGTCATCAGCCAAAACACAATTGTCCCTAATAGTGAAAGTTAACTATACAAAATGTGTTATTATGAGACATACATACAGTACAGCCAGAGGGAAAAGAAATGTACAGGACAACCAAATGACAAGGGGTTAATAGGATTATAGAAGTGCTATTGTCGGATGTTTATAATGTGTGTGTGTGTGTGTACTTGCATTTGTTACCTCATATTCTGGCATAAACACTGACCTTGTCAAAACCAGTATTCCTCATGGAGACCAGAATTTGGTCTTATTAAAGTAGAATCTAATTTCTAAGGAACTGATTGAGTTTAGGGGATTGGGCCAATTGGACACGCTAAATTGCCTGTACGTGTGAATGTGAGAATGTATGGTTGTTTGTCTCTAAGTGTGGCCCTGCAGATTAGAAATTAAAATAATTGTGTAAGTTGAAGAAACATCATGGCAAACACAAAAATAAGTTCTGCAATAGACATGGAAAAAAGGTACGAGGAAAGACAGAATGCTGGAGCAGAGGTTGGGCTGTAGCAGGAGGTTGGCAGCACTGTCCCTCTCTAATTTTAGAGAGTAAGGGAGTAATTACACACCAATTTTACCTCCACCTCCTCCCTTGACTCCCTACTGTGACTCGCCCTAGCCTCTTTCTTCCTCCCTTCACCTCAAACCATCCTTTTTTTTTTGGATCACATCATCACCTACAAATTCCACCTTCCTTCATGTTTATAACCTCATAAGCATGATAATTTGATTAAGCTCATAGCCATTTCTGATATAAATAGAAACAAAAATGATGGATCCCTGGCACATATAGCAGCTGAAAGATTCTCCCACTTTGATTTAGGAAATCAGCAGTTAAAAGGCTTTATTGGTGAGTCCAATAGATAGATAGATAGATAGATAGATAGATAGATAGATAGATAGATAGATAGATAGATAGATAGATAGATAGATAGATAGATAGATACTTTATTGATCCTGAAGGAAATACCTCCCTAGTATTAACCAGTAAATCCACTGTGAAAACTGGTGCTCTCCACAGTGATTGGTTAATGTCTGCTAAAATTAAAGCAAGGAACACCCTGAAGGATCTTTGTTTTTTAAAACTGCATGAACAATTAAATATCACTCAATTAAAAATTAAAGCGGCACAATGTAGTTTTTGCTCTTGGGCTCCCCCTAAATTTGGTAAACAGTACTGTGTGTTGCAACTGTTGTTAAACATACAGGCTGACGGAGAAACAAAGAAAGAAGTTATGATAAAGAGACGACACTGGGAGGTAGAACATCATGGAAGGAGACTTGTCCCTGGAGCCCAGACACAGCTGCTGGTGATGAGGAATGAAGCATGAAGTTGGAACATGGGAGCTGTGCTTGAGTTAGGAGTCGTGTGCAGAAAGACGGTGTTCCTGTCCTGATTAATTAAAGAAAGTACAGAATTAATATTTACTCAAGATACACCCAGTATATTATCATAAAGAAATCCACTGAAAATCATTCCCTCCCTCGAAACTTTCCTTTAGATGTGTACCATTGACACTGCACAAAAAGGTAACAAAATGAAAGCAACTAAACAAATGCAACAAAAATACTGTGTGGATACACTTGTCAGATTCTTGTTACATCCGTCTGAGACTTTGATGCTTGTGATAGTGTTGAAGCAGAGCCACAAAGGTGTGGGCCTCAACGAGAGAGGAACACACTTGGAGAAAGGGGTGTGGGAGTGGAGCTGCAATGGGAGGAACCAGCCATGCTGCTAAACGAGGCTTTCTAATGACAAGGCATCTCAGAGTTTGAAGATATAAATACTTGAAAAGGTCTGTTCCAAGCAAAGTCTGGAAACAATCCACAATACTGGCTTAAAATGACAGGGTGGATGGAAATGGTGGGTGGGGGTGTGTATTTGTGTGAAAGTTAATTCATACACTGTGTGGACAGCTTTACTGTGTAACTTGTTCTTTCCTTCACAATATGCTACTGTGTCACAGATGTCTCTCATGTTGAACACCCATTTAACACATACACCGTCCTCTGCTTTGTAATTGTGATGGATTTACATTTAAAATGTGTTGTCTTACATGTGTTGAAATGAGTTACTGTAGTCTCTGACTTTTGCTCATAATTTAAAATGTTGTTTTGCTGATGTTTGCCTTCTGGTGACACCACACTGAGGAGATGCAGCAGTAAAAGGATAAAATAACAAGACTCACATTTAGAGAGATTAATCCTTTTAGTTAGTCTCAAACCCCCCAGTTTGTTTTTCCTCCATTTTTGGATTAACCAAACTAAATATTGTTCTATTTGCCTGCTACATTTTATTTTTGTCCATGTGTGTTTTAACTGGACTCATATACAGTACACTACCAGTCAAAAGTTTGGACACACTTTCTCATAGAATTAAATAAGAAAGTGTGTCCAAACTTTTGATTGGTAGTGTATTTAAACTCAGTGTTTAATAGTGACACACGTGGATTACATAATCTGACATAAAGACATTTGTTTCATGTTGGAGCAGCACTTATGTGAACCTTATCAGATGATGTGTCCAGACTCTATGGTGACAATAGGTCCACTGCTCTTTCTTTGTGTCTCTTTGTGTCTCATCACATGTCTGCTAGTGATGAGATTAACTCTTCCCCTAGTGATATCATTTCCACCTGTGGTGGCAGCGTGTCTTTCTGGCCAAAACCATGGTCTTCTCCTTACAATAAAATGTGAAACCAATATATCCAAAAGTCTGAAGAAAAGGAGGAAATCTCACCATCACAATATTGATGCAGACTATGTCCTGTGATGGCATGCAGATGCAGCTCATTTATAGCATGTGGATGTGGGCTACATCTTGCAATTATGCAGCACTTTCGGCTTTCTTCTGGCCTGGACAAAATGGATGCCAGTCTGAAGTGGCCTGCATGAAAAATAACAAATATGGCCCTTCTATCCTAGAACAAATGTGGGCATGTTTTGGCAAAAATGAGATTCCCTTGGCACTGTGCATTTTTTCTGGTTCACTCGTGACTGACATGTGGCCATGCTGTGGCCAGCTTGTGGCAAAGGATCTGGCAAACAGGAATGGACTGCCCAAGTGCTTTCCTTTTTATACCACCAGATTATACTGTCAGGTTTGGGATGATCTGGGCCACACCAGATTTGCTTTTAAAACAACTGAATAAAGAATAAAGATAATAAGACTATATGATATACAGGCATATACTGTGTACGCACTGCAAAAGGGCCAGGATTAAAATGCTCATTATTACATATCAACACCATTCAAAACTTGCACTCAACACATTTTTGGGTGCAAATAAAATGATTTGGTTGTTGTAATTCAAAAACTAGTTAAATATAACCAAAATCATCATATGCACACTGTTTTGTAGGTAATTGCTCTGGTGGTCTGGCAACCTATGTTACTTTGAGTGAGTAGTGTTTTTTTTGTGAGGAGAGTAGAGTAGAGTGGGCTGGACTCAACATGCTTGACCGTAGCACTTCACTAGCACAACACGCTCATGCATCACAGAACCAAGGTGAAATGGAATCAAGTGACACTTTTGAGTGGTTTCAACATGGTTTAGAGGACAATGTGTCCACAGAAAAAAACAAAACAATACATGCGAACAAACAAATGCTGCTGCAGCTACAAGTCTGGAGCCTGATTATATGTTGTAACATTACTCTCATTGTTAATTGAACGTTTCTGAAACTGCTGCGTTTGATGTCTCCCTATGTTTGAGTTTCCAGGCTCTGTTTTCTTCTTTAACTTTGTTTTCTTCTTTGATTTCCATGCATTCCTCCATTTTGGGCTATTGTCTGCTTTGTGAACTTTGAATTCCTGCCTGTGCCTTGTTGGAGTTGTTTGCTATTTTTAACTGTGTTTGACCATAGATTGCGAGCCAGGCCTTCTCATCCAACATCAGTGCCTGACTTCATAAATGCTCTACAGAATGAATGCACACACATTCTCATAGACTCAGTTCAAGATCTTGAGGAAAGTCTTCTCAGAAGTGTGGAAGCTGTTATACTGTAGCTGCAAAGGAGGCAAAACTTCATATTAAATTACTGTATATATGTGATTACAGTCCCTGTTGGTGTAATGGTCAGGCATCCGAATACTATGATCATATCGTGCACCTTCAATCATTTCCAAGAGAGGAACATTTCATTTACATACAAATCACGTGAAGAATTACATAATGAACACGATCATGTGAACAGGAAACAGGTTGTTTTTAGGTGCCATTTTCATAGTTGCACAAGATACCACAAACAAGGAAGTGGAATAAAGTAAGAGCAGGAATTTCTATTCTTGGAATGACAACAAAATGTTGTTGGTGGTAGGTGTTAGCAACACTTTGTATTCAGCTGTATATTACATAAACCACTTCATTGCTTTCAGTCCATCCAGACTTGAAAACAACAGCTGAGTTTTCACTCACTCACTCACTCATTTTCTACCGCTTTATCCACTAGGGGTCGCGGGGGGTGCTGGTGCCTATCTCCAGCTAACATAGGGCGAGAGGCAGGGTACACCCTGGACAGGTCGCCAGTCCATCACAGGGCCACACAGAGACAGACAACCACTCACTCTCACATTCATACCTACGTGCAATTTAGAGTGTCCAATTAACCTAATCCCCAAATCTGCATGTTTTTGGACTGTGGGAGGAAGCCGGAGTACCCGGTGAGAACCCACGCACCACGGGGAGAACATGCAAACTCCTTGCAGAAGGGCCCAGCTGAGTTTTCATACCATAAAATGGGACCAGTTGTAGCATTCCCAAAAGTCTATGTAAGATGCTCAAAAACTCAGCAATATAGAAACTGTGTGTAAACATAGCAAATTTAATGCATATTACAGCTAAAGTGCTTCAGTGTGAATGACTCCATTGTGGGTTTGCAGGGTGTGTGCATGTTTTCAGACTTGAAGCTAAGCTGTTACAGTGAGTGGCAGTGCAGCTGGATCAGTATTTTATTTAAAGCAGGACAGGGGAGAACAGGCAGGCTTTTACCCTCCACAAAATATAATCCCCAAGCTCCCACAGATGACAGGACAGTAAGCTTTGTTGCTCTATTACTACACACAGAAGACAGTGATTGAGCACAAATATCTGTGCATATGACACAATCTATTTGGGCATCCTGAATGAACTAGGAAATGCTTATTTATCCAACGGACGTTTATTAACACGTCCAACAAATTTTGCCACTGAAATTATTCTGAATTTACTGAGCTGCCAGTGGCTATTTTTAACTTATTTTAATAATATATTTTTGATACAGAGTTTTTAGTTGACACTATAAGAATTTTTCAAAAAGCTCCAAAAACAATTTGGCATTCCCCAAGGATCACTTTTAGGCCACCTCTTTTTAACATTAGTACAGTACGTTACACCTCAGTGATGTCATCAGGAGACACATAATCTTAGTTAGTGGTGAGATAGGAGAAATGAGTCATTTGTTAAAGGAAATGCGGTCTTTGCATTGACATACATACAAACAAGGCCTTCTAAATTTGAGTTGGATGACTCAATGGATGGCATTAATACACACACTGTGTCTGACTATCTATTCATACAGCATAATCTGTTAGAATTCAGAGGCTAGGTGTTACATCTATTTAATAAATTGATATACGTGATGACTTACAGTTAAAAAAAAACTTGTTGGCAGAGGAGAACACAAGACAGCAGCCAAACTACTGTTGACTCCATTGCTTCCATACTCAAATATTTCCAAACTAGTGAGGGTCAGTCATGTGCGATAAGCTGAAGCAGACCGAAGATTGGAAGCACTTGGGGAGTGGACCAGCTCTTTAATCTCATAATCTCTAATAGAGTAGCTCCTTTGAGCTGATTTTGATCCCTGGAGATAAACTCTACACTCCCCATGTTGTTCTGTTCCCTGTCTACTAGCATCACATCAACATACAAAGACATTATCTACTGACAGTGACACATGCATTCGCACTTTACTGATGCTGGAATCTGAAAGAGACAAATTCTCCAGCTTTACTTGACGTCTGTGCGTCCCACGGATGTACCTCTCTCTGATGAGGTCCGCCATCAGCCAATAGTTGAATTACAGATGACCACAGAGGCATTATTCATGCATAGACTTCATCAGTCATGAAGAGCAGAGTCTGGTTTATGTGAGCTCTGTTAGGAGAGTGTCCTGGTTATGCAAACTGCTGTGTATTTTTATGCTTTATGCTCTTTCCTTTTACAGATCTAAAATTTTCACCATTATTTGAGATTTAGGAAAGAAACCACAAACATAATTTTTGACATTTTGTGTTGGAAGTTGAAATATTCAAAAAAAACAATACCACAGACCATGCCTCATGTTTATCATCATTATTATTTTTATTATTTCTTACTCTACTCAGAGTGACTTGGATGAATCTTCACTCCACTCCAGAAACCACCCAAATTGTCAACTAGATTTATTTTCATTTTGAATCACTGAATAGGCAAATAACTATTTAGCATGGTGAATATTATGTAATCGGAACTTGGGTTATTAGGCAATAAGGCACTGACTGTGTCACCAAGGTTCTATAGATTACAACAACAACATTGTTGAATCAGTGTCAGTCACATTAAGTGAGTTTTTTACAAACTACAGCCACAAGAGTCAGTAAACTAAACTTGCAATCCTGCCTTTTACTCACTCAGGGAAATGTGTGATGTACACATGATGTGGGAGTGTAGTCATAAAAGTTGTTGTAAGTATCAGAGACATTTAATGATCCCATTGATTTATTGTGAGGAACCTCTCCAGCACTTTTTTTACTCCTTTATTTTTCTTACTCAAGCTCATGTCAAGGGGGGGTAAAGGAGCCTGTCTAAGGCTGAGGATAACCCAGAATGATCACCTCCTCAAAATTCTCAAACAACATGGTCCCATGCTCCCTGTGTTGTGCTGTTGCTGATGATCAGTGATTGCTCTGTTCTTGCTGCTGTTGCTGCAGCCACACCCACACCAGGAACTGAATATTACTCAAAAATATACGTATGATTTGCCACACTTTTGCTTGTGCATGAAACTGTTCATAATTTTGAAATTAAAAGACTTTCATTGACAAAGCTGATACAATTCAGGACTAATTCTACCAGCCACCCACTGAAGACAGGTGCTTCTTACATAATGCATGGTGAATCACCTTACACGCCGGTTCACAGATTGTACACAAACAAACACACACCACACAGGTTTGTGCAGCTATTCTTCTTATGACACTACTTTGACGTCTATTCATTTGGACAATTCAAATATTAGCCATTAATTTAACCAGTTCCTCATAAAACGTCAGTGCTTATGCCAGAAAATGTCCTAAATAATAAATAATTACTACAAATACAGTACAGACACACACATACACATGCACACACACACATGCACATATACACCCAATAATTCCCCCATGTCCCAGATTCATTGTTACAGCTCTCTTGCATGTCTTCTTTCTCTCCTCTGTCTGTCTGCAGGGCTGCCATTGACTCCAGAGGCCACACTTCAGCATCAACAGCTCAAATCACAGATAGTGACTAAGTCTCAGTCAGTGTAGCCTGTGTCAGGAGCCTGTGTTTTATACTCTCACTTTGACCCATCAGACCACTTCGTTTAGATGTTCTGGCACCTACTAAGAAAAATAAATTCTAAATTCATATACGTTTAAAAGATCATGATGCAAATGTTTAATAAAAAAGTTTAATGTGAATTTAGAAAACCCAGGAAGATGTTTTCAACTCCCACAATTCACAACTCTGTCACCACCAGTTGCCATTTGCTCATGAATGATTAAGTTTTTCTATTTAATTTTTTTTTTTTTAATTTCCAGTTCGGACCTTCTGTTGCATTTTCTGCCTTTTGTCTTTCAGTTGTTCTGTCTTTTGTGTGGTTCCTCTTTTATTTTGTAGTATATATTCTACTTTTATTATACCCAGTGTGCTTCCTGTTTTACTTTGTAGAACCGCTTATTCTGTGTGACTGTCTAGTTTTCTTTTCGGCTGTGATTACTTACACCTGTTGCTAATTTTTTCACCTGTCTCACTGTCTAATCTTCTCTTAGTATTTCCCTTAGTTTTCATACCTACATATCTGTTCTCTCTCAGTAAACATTCCAGGCCTCCTTTGTCGTGTTTTTGAAGTGTTTGACTATGCCTGTGTTTTTGGACCCTTTCCATGCAACAAATCTTCATCTGATAAAGAATGGAATCTACCTGAGTCATCTTCTGCATTTGGGCCTTCAGCTCTATGAAACCTTACAGGTACTGTGTTTGTTTTTCTTTATATATCTCTGTCTGTCTGCCTGTCTAATTTGTTTTTGATGGGACGTTGTATTGGTGCATTACAATGTATATAGAATGCATTGAGCACATGATACGATTGGCGGAAAATTATCAAGTGCTAGTCCTTGTGCTGATGATCACAGCCAACAGAGAAAAAGCACAACTCAACTTGTAGGGTTCTTCTATGTCCATGGACACTGGGATACATTTGCATGTTCCCTCAGTGTCTCCATGAATATTTCTCTTTTGATTCTGGTGTCTCCCTACAATCCAGACATGCAGTTGGGATTTGGGTTGTTAAGACCCTAAACTGACCATAGGTGTGAGTGTTATCTCTACACCCTGTGACCCTATTGACCCTGTGATGGAAACCAATGTGTACCATTATCTGCTGCAAATGGCTCCAGTTTTACATGTAATGCTTAAAAGGATGGCATTCTCGGGATTTTTTTATTAAATTTTTTGCAGTTTTTGTCCCATATTTTCTCAGTTCTACACAGCTGAAGCTTACAAATTACAAATTCACAAATATCATACAATGTATCCCAGGGTTTTCAACTAACTAAATCCTATGCTGTGACATAACCACTGAATTCAATATTGTTCACCACCAAACACTTTATATACAATAAAAACTATAGGTTACAAAAAGGTGCAAAGTGGAGCCAGAGTCAGTGACTGTAAGATGTTTATCTGTCAGTCACAGCTTTTGCATACAAAAACTGTATGTTTGCTCGCTGAGAGCATGAAGCATCTGTTGTGTCTCCACAACAGCTTGTAGATGAGTTGACATCTGTGGCTCTTCACATTGGAGCAGTCAGCTCACAAAACAACTCAACATCTTCCATCTGACTTCATTAACTGACTCAATGTCTTCAGATTAATCTGAGCTTTTGGGTTATGACTTGTATTTACTACAGTGTGAGTTGTTGTAAGTACATTTTATTGTTAAATCATCAGTCATCTTTCTAGGAGCATGACTCCTAAAGCTCCACTGATGGAAAGTTAATGCACAGTGTTGTGATTTATTTTTACCTTCACAAGAAGGTGGGAGAAGCATTAATGCTAACAGAGGACAGAGCAGAACAAGGACATACACACACAAATACAAACGAATAAATCCCAGCCTTCAGCCAGGAAGTGAACAGGACTCAAGATTCCACAATCCTAATATCCAGGTCTTCATGAAAGTCGAAAAAGGACTTAATTCAGGGACAGGAAATTACATTTTATAAGGAACATATTCGCTGGAAAAAATAAGAAAAAATAATGTTAATCACTTCATATATGTGGTTATGTTAAGGCACAGTCAGTACATTTACATGACATTAAAATTATTATTATTTTTTATAATACCTGTAAATATGTTAGTCTGACTGAACTTATGGTTCTTATGTTGGCTCATAGTGGAACTTGCACACCCAGATAATATAACCACTGCATGTATACAGTACATTCAGTGTTGGACTCAAATTGCGCATGTACCACAGTTCCCACCCAAATAATAGAAGCCAATATACAGAGGAATAACAGTGACAAAAATGGTGAAATTCAGTCCAGTACATTTTTGGCCTAATGAGAAGACCAATTTTATGCTCTCAGCTTAAAGAATTGAATATTTTTTAAGGCAATGGATGCTGTACTCAACAACTAGCTAAACTAGAAATTGCCTAATATTAACAAACTGAAAGATGGCATATCACCCCCTAGTGTAGTGGAGGCAGACACATTTCAGTCAAATCGACTCCCCACTAGTGCTGGCTTAGAGGGACAGGGACAGTAGTTCAACTGAGCTGCATACTTGAGCTCTTATTGTATGTAAATGTATTGTGTGATGTGTTTTTTTTTTTTTTTTTTTTTTTTTTTTTTTTTTTTTAGAAGTAATTTGGTTAGTGGTTAGAGAATATCATGTTTTTTTCCCATCCCAAATAATATTCTTATAGTGTCCTCTGAAAGAAGACACACCGATAGAGAAGGCATTTGGTCCCGATTTGTGGTCTGCTGCTTGGCAGTTGTTGCATGCCATCAGAATCCACTGTTCATGATGCTAACAGATTATCTTTTGTTTTATAGTGTGTCAAATTATATTCCTTACAAGACTAGAGTGCAATTTGGGTCCTGGAGTGTGCGATTTTTTTTTTTTTTTTTTTGAGCATCAGGGTTGACTGTATTGACTGAATTTGGGACAGGTTGTCACTTTAACTACCCAGACAACCCAAACAAATAAAAATCAGCTGCTAATAGTAACGTCGTAGTAGCATCTGACTGCAGACAACTCTCCAAAGAGCATGACATTAGGAATATTGGCTTCAACAGAGGGTAATGCTTTAGATGCATTTGTCTCTCTGACTGAGAACAGTGTAACAGAAAAAGCAAAGGATGGATCTTAATTTAAATTTCCTGGGGATGTAGGTTATGGCTCAAGGAAGAAGTAGATTGTGGTGGTGACACTAATAGGGAGTGAGGAATGTTTTTTTTTAATATTTAAATCTGTCAACTTTATAAGAGTTTGCTGACACTAAGAAACTGAGCAGCCTTGGCTGATGTTTGTGCTTTTTGTGTGTTTTTATGTAGTTTTGGCAAGAAAATGGTTTCTGTAAATTTAGCTGAGGGATTCATTAGCATAAAAACTAGAGTCCATAGATGCTGAATAAAAAAATAATCATACAGTAGTCGAGAAATGCCCTCTCTCCTGGGAGGCGGTCGCTATGGTGGAGGGCGTGGCGTCGTTTCTAGGCAGTGACGTCAGCGGGAGCTGTTCAAGGCTTTCGGTGCTGAAGAAAAGCATCTCCGCTTCGCTTCGCTTAGTCAGACAGCCGCTCGCTCGGTTGGTCCACAGCCATCAGCTGGTCCACCAACGCTGGATTTCCCGTGTTAGCGCTCAGATCAGGAGGATACAGAAGAAGAAAACTACCTGCACCGCTTCTACATATTAGCTGAAACCCATGCGGGAGAGAGATCTTACAAGTAAGTCTCCTCGTTTCTTTTTTTTCCCCTCTCTCGCTCTTTCTCCGTGTAGTGCTTTGGAAAAAAATGCGGATGGATCTCCGTCTTCAATCAGATGCAAACGTGAATTACTCGAAAGTGGTCCTTCCCGGTGAGACCATTTCACTTAGGACTATGTAACAGTACGGAGAGCCAGTATTACTCCGTCTGCCCCGCTGTCTGCAATTACCAGCCTGTGTGTGCGTGTGTTCATTGAGGCAAGTCTTCCAGCCGCGCCTAAATCTTACCCTGTGTCTGTCCTGGTACAATATTTGACTCATATTTGCATGAGCCACTGGTCAGACAGAGGCGCTCTCTCTCTCTCTCTCTCTCTCTTCTATGAGGCAAGCTATTGCAACTGAAGATTAATATAGATAAATATTAATATATTTGTTATTGTTCTGATATTATAAAGACGTTGTGTTTTGGGCTGCATTTATGTCTTTTTTTTGTCCTGTTTGGCCAGCATGTTTCAGAAAAGTAAAGGAAGGATTTGGATGACTGGCTCAAGGAAGAAGTTATTAGAGTTTCCTACAGATCTGAATTCAGATTCAGGAGTGTATTGACACAGTGAGAAACTGAACTGCATTGGCTGAGGTTTGAGCTCTCTGACTGCCTTCCCCAGTTACTACCATTACTATTATTATTATTATTATTATTATTATTATTATTATTATTATTTATTAGATTATTTTATCTTCTCCTTTTCTGTTCCTCAGAAAAAAATGTGGCTGAGCACTGTATATGAATGTATATGATGCCTCAGATTACTTGCTACACTCTGTACCTAGTCACTTTGTAAAAGAAATAACAGGAGCAGGAGTAACTGCTGAGAGACATAGATTTTTTTTTTTTTTTTTTTGGCTCCTCAGTGTAATAAGGTGTGGCCTGGTTCTTGGCCTCCTCTCCTCTCCTCTCCTCTCCTCTCCTCTCCTCTCCTCTCCTTACTTGTAAAATCAACCCATGTCCATCTAGTTTGCTATTTTTCAAGCCATGAGGTATAAAATGTGGGGATCTCTTTATGTCTTTATGTCTTTATGAAAATTTAGATTTTTCCTGACTGTAATTTTCTTGTAAATCACCTTAACAATAAGAAAATTAGTACACAATCTTACATTTATCCACATCTGGGTCCACATCTGGGTCCCTGATTTCCCACCATGCTCATTTATGTCTGTTTACCTTACCTTTTTAGGAAGAGAGACCTGGCTGGCCATATTACAAATCAGGCTTATGAATAGCAAGTATACTTGTCAGTTTTATTTTTGTGATGCAGTCTAAAGTGAGACAGAACTGCAGCATCAGAACTACATTGCTGAGGCTTTTTTTCTACTGTAATTCTATGCTTTTAGTTAAACAATGTTTGCAATGGATTCTATTATTTCTTAAATACAGTTTTTAGCATCTTACTGGTGTGTAAGAAGAAACAGGTTTCACAAAATGTCTGACATATTCTATACTGACCTTATGAATTTGGCTTTCATGATGTCTCACTATTTGTTGTTTAATTCTTCATATTATTTCTCTCAAACTGTTTTAGTTGTAGACCTCATGAACAAGTTTCAGATCCTAATACCATCATTTTCATGTTTCCCTGCAAACCAATGACTTCTCTTTAGTGTCCCCACTATCAACATCCGAAGGGGCTGCTGGATGTCCAGAGAACTATCTTTCTGGTCTTGACAGAGCAGGCAGGTGGTTGAGTGGAGCTGGCAGTTTGACAGGGCAGGTGGGGGGTTGTTGGCTGGGTGGGGATCCTGGAGTTCAGTGACACTTGATAGTACAGGATCTGGTTTCTCTACCTATGTGCAGGAAAACATTAGTGATAGTTCTCAGCTGTGCACAGTACTGGATAACAAGGAGCAACTCTGGCTTATCCCAGTTTTGATATGCAAACTGTGATGACATCACAGAGTTTTGGACTATTTTTGTGTATCCATTTCTAAAGGAGATCCCAGTTTGAGCAGGCTTTTTCCTCTCTTTCTGTGCAGGGTTTCCTTCAGTCCCAATGACAGTCCAAACACATGCAGACTAATTGATTATAAAAGTGCTTGCAGGTGTGAATGTGAGTATGAATGTATGTTAGTTTTGTGATGGATGGGCAAGTTGTCCATGTGAGTTGGTGGTTATTGTCCCTGTTCTCACAGAAATATCCAAGGTTGAAGACTGCTGGAGAGCTCCAGAGGACTTGTACTAGGACCGTTTGTTGTGTAGAAGGTGTTTGTTAAGCAATAACTTTCAGTGAGCTATGTCAGGTGCCTCTGGATCTAAGATTAATAGATGGTTTAATGTCACAGACCTAAACACTCCTCTTTTTTTAAGAGACATTGTTTGGCAAGTTTAGCTTTTATTTGATTTTAATAGGATAGATGAAGCATTACTGGGGGAAAAGATGGTGATGCCTCTTGTTAAGGTGCTCAGGACTCAAGGCTCAGTGCACCAGTTGGTATTTGGTGAAGGACAGGGTATTGTCTTTGTTAGGTATTGTCTTTGTTTATTTATTTAAAGTCTTTTGAGCAATACAAAAACTAAAGTATCTTTCTTTCAGAACTGTACAAAACTGAATATGAAAATGAGATATTTTCTGTTTGAGTCAAAGTGCTGTGTTGACTTTTAGATTCAAACGCCATTGCCATTTTGTGGGTGACACCTCTGTTGGGGCTTTGCCACTGTAAAGTAAAATACAGGAACTTTTCTGACAGACTGAATCTTTATCCCCAGTGAGACATAAGACTCCTTCCATTTCCCCCTGGTCTTACCTAGTTAGCTTCACCTTGCTCTTCCTTCCTCTTCTACACCAGGTCATTTTGTGGTCTGTTTTGTAGCGAGCTGTGGCATGTAATCTGCCATCTATATATAAAGCAAAATCTGCTCCTCCTGATTTAAGGGATGAATGGTGGAAGAGCTTTTTTTAAGCCTACAAGATGCCACATAGTCTTGTCTAACATTATATGAGGCCTTCTACTATCTCCTATTCCACATACAAAGTGGTAAGAACAGCAAATCAGCTCATGCAGTTTCAATAATGTTCATTTGCTTTCACTGAACCCTTTTAAGGACCGCTGTAGGTCCTAAAGGACTCTCGTCCCACATTTTTACATCTCTAGATTAGATAGATTTTACATGGCATGCAATTAGAAGAGTACAGCCCCACCACTCCCCTGCTTCTTCATAATGCCTACAGGGCAACAAAAGTGACATCTTTCTTATTTCCTCCCCCCTCCTTCACTACATTTTCCCATGTATGATGCCTGGTCTAAATGAACCACATAACCGTGATTCAGGATGCAGGATACCCACCCTTGTTTTATAAAATCCTATTTTAAAGCTAAAATAGACATCTCTTCTATTTTCATTGCCCTGAGCATTAGAGATGACATGTTTGCTGCGGGCAGCTCAGTGAAGCTTTGCACACTTTTAAATCAGCCAAACTTAAACAAAAAATTTAAAATGATGTGTGAGACCGCTGATCTTGTGCTGTATTTTTTTTTTTTTTTTTACTTTTTATTAGAAAACTACCACATAGTAATATGATTGAACACATGAATGTAAGAGTATACAAATAAGTACATAAAAGAAATAATTAATGTCTTAATCAGATGCTTCATGTCCTTTGTAAATCTTTGGCTCCAGGGAAATTGCCAAGTTTAGTCAAAATGTTGTCACTATCTTCAAACTTACATGCGTAGCATAATCTTTACTTAGAAATAAAATTTGGGATAAAGTATAATGATGCCTTTTTAAAATGGGATTCATGCTATTTGCTATTCAAATGGAAAAGTTGTGAGAAAGCGCTGTTAGGCAATGACAACGATAACTATAGTGTGAGGGTAATGTTAACACTGTTCATTGGATTGGAGACAACAAAAGAGTCCCACAAGAATAATAAGTTAAACCATACAAATTAAAATTCAGCTAAAATGTCAGAACTTGTGAACCTGTATCTTTCACAGGAAGGAGGGATTTCAGTGGACTCATGTCATAAATACAACCTCCTTTGCAAACGCCAAAAGATTTATTGAAGAAGAGGGAACGTTTCGTTGACAGGGAATACACCCACCCAAAGGCAGCAGAGCTATGTTTAACAGCTGTATTGGCTATTTATACAGTATAGTATGTATACATTTGTACATGCAGAGGGAGTTTATGATTAGAGCATGTTATTACTTGAGCCATAATTACACCCTGTGGAGCTGATTAGAGAGCAGACCATTTATGGACATTCACATACAAACTATCCTTTACTCTCCCTTCTCTTTCATTTCTACTTAGACTTGAGTAACTTCACCTTACATCCTGCCTTCATGTGGGAACAATACCTTTTATGGCCCTCATTTTTCTCTTGCTACTGCTCACTCATCACTCTTGTAAGTCTGCCATGTCTTCTCCGTGTCTTCCATCTGTCCATCTCCTCCCCCTGCATCCATGTTGGCAGGGTCATGTGCCTGCATGGCAGCACGGGTGCCTGTCTACTCAGCTCTGTTACTTTTGGTTGTACACTGCCTAAAGAATAGATTGAGACAGGGATTGCAGTTTGGTGACCTGTTCACATGAGATTTCTTTCCACCATTATCACCATCATTCAAGCTGAATGCTTAACATTACCCAACAATATATGTTTGTATCATTTGATCACAGCAGATGTGACACACTAAAAACAAAACAAAACAAAAAACGCAGTCTTTCTTGATTTAGCATATCATAAGTAAATATTATAAATAATCTCTCATTGTTTTATGACAGACACTGAGAAACAGTAAATGTGGAAAACATTGTTTGGAGGCACTTGTTCAAGTCACACATATGCCATTTATATGCCAATTTATCATTGCAGTAACATTTACACAGAGCCAGTGCCACTGTCACAACACGGCAACGGTATCAAGGTTATGTACACAAATGCCATATGTCCTTTTTACTGATGTCTTTGAGCATAATGTCCAAGACACATGAACATTATGCTCACTTTTAAAAAGCCTCATGTTAAACTATTCTCACCCACATCTATCTCTGCCCCACAGCTTATAGGATTTTGAGGTGGATCTCTTCATGTTTGGGTCATGGTCTTTGGAAATAATCTTTATCTGACTAATATAAGTGCATATGGTGTGATTTTTACTGTCACAATTTCACTGTGCTATGAGTTTTATCATTATATCGACAAGTGTAAGAGAGAGATTTTTGGCCAGTACATGGGCACAACAAATCACATGGCTGGCTAATTAACTAACAGTCAGAAAAAGGCTGATACATGCATTTTTTTTTTATTAGTAAGAGCTCATCATCACATGATATTTTAAGCAAGGGCACCAACATTATCACAGCAAACACTGATTTATGTTACAGAAAAGCTTTTTTTTTTTTTTTCCTGGGTCAGTGGTTGAGGTTAAGTTTAGAAATGTACAAATGTACAAAAAATGGAAAAAATAACTGTATGGGTCCAGTGTGTAAGAATAGCTGACACTCACTAATGATTAGACTGCAGAGTGCAACAGAGGACTCCTGCGTTCCCCTCCCGATTTCCCAACTATTGTAGACTTCAATCATTAAAGCGATTATTCATTAACAATAAACATAATAAACAATAAACATACTTATGGGTAGTTCATGTTATTTATGCCAATAAACCATCCTAAATCTAACATACTGGTCATGTTTTTAGTCTGAAGACTGAAGAGAACTGAGTCTTACATCTACAAACAGGATGGTTGTCGTCTCTGATTTACTGCAGAGGCTGAAGCAGCTTCCTCACCACAGCCAGACGTTTGTGACAACATCCAAAAGATTTTGCCACAGTCTCGACTCTCACAGAGATGTGCTCATATCATCATAAATCAGCAGCGTCTCTTCTGCGCTGCTGATGGAGGCATTCTGATAAATTAACAGGCACTGATAGGACCAAACTAGAAAATGATTACAACCCTTAAAGCTGTAGGTTGTACCTTTTTAAATATAAACAAATGTCTGTTGCATTCAAACCAATGTCAAACGAGTTCACATGGTTCTCTCTGTGTTTCTCAGTTAAGCAGTCTTTTTGTTTTTGAGTCTGTGGTTACATTGATATGCTGCCCACAGAGTAACACAATTTTCTGTCACGACTGAGCAGGAGAGGCGCATCCATACAGCAGCCCTATGGCTGAAAACAGCAAAACGTGCCCATGATAAGTTCCAGGAGTGGATTCTATACTGCTAAAAATAAATCTGAACAGTAGGACTGGTATTTTAATCACGATCACAATTTCACTTTTCACAAACTTGATCATTTGACATTAAAATTGTGTGCTCCGCCGACAGCAATCAAGCGCTCCTGAAACAGCTTGCCTGACTTGTCTCTGCCAACCTGTTCTAAGATTCCTGGATGCAGTCTGTACAAGTAATGCTATGGTTTTAAAAAAAGTAAAAGTAAAACATGAGACATTTTTTCTGTTTCTGTCACTCTCTCTTACTCTTTCTCTTCACTCTGTGTGTGTGACGGGAGGGTAGGGGGAGAAAAACTGGGTCAAATCACCACAGTGTCATGGTAGTTATTCAGAGATCCACAGGGGGCAGTAGAGGCTTCATACTGGAACTGTAAAACAACCCATCATTGTTCACTTAATTGAATGAGAACTGGTTCAGTAGTTTTCTGCATACACCGGCTAAATGGACACCTCTGAAAAATGTTAAAGTAAACATTTCTTGTTTTAAATTACATCTCTTGTGAGATTGTTTTCAGTGCATGTTACTGATCATAAAATGGGTTATTCTATAAAAGAAATTCCACAATTTCTCTATCACAGCTTTATTTTTTTCTGTGAGAATTTTGTTATTTTAATGTGAAGGAATACAGAGAGGAACATAACCTATTCATTGAAACATTTAAATGAACAGCTTTAAGAAAGTTGGCCAAAGATGCTATTTTAGTAATTCTTGTAAGCAGAAGGCCCCGAGATTATAGCATTAACATGCTCAAATTAGGTTTTAGAAAATGGAACGGTTTCTATTAGTAATCCATCGGAAAACAAGATTGTCTGAATGATATTTACCCTGGCTTATACTAATTTTGTTGAATAGCTGTATGTGTGTTCCACTAAAACTACATTGAGATTGGACAGCTGTGCAGAGGGAGGGGCATGTGGGTTGTGTTCCTGCCTGCTGCTGTTGGCAGGTCAGTGTGAACAGACTGTATAAACATGGAGAGATTATGTTTTCACTGCTGGTCCTGTGTCTACTGAGAGAGGTGAAGAGCAGGATTTGGGTTTGGTTGAATTAATCTTCTGCTAAGCAAGAATCATTCTGTCAATCACTTTATTGTATACATTATTTCTTTTTTAAAGCATTCTTATGGAAATTGTGTGCTTTGGTCCACACTTATTCACTGCAGGCATGGTGCTGCCACTCTGTCTGCTCTTGAGGTGCCCTCCTGTTATTTCTCCCAAAGGCCTTAATCTACTTCTTGCGTGAGGTCTGAAAGAGGTGCTTTGGGTGGAGTCGTGTGCATGTGTAATGACCACATCTGACACGGACACACAGCTGGCTGTAGAAATTCAAAGCAAACTAGCCACACACTGATAATAAGAGAAGAAAATTCACATTAACACATACAGTATGTGGGGCCCCCTTGAGCTGCACAAGTTCTTTGTCATTACCTGCATGGACAGCAGGCCTTGGTCTGACCTCAGAGAAAGAGAGTTGAAGGCAGGGGGAGGATGAGAGACAGCCTTGTACAGTAATTAGTGAGGTGCCGAGGTTAGAGACGACAACGAGGCATCGTGCAATGTGGTTCTGTGCTGCATGTTAACCTGATTTCCAGCTTCCTCCTCATTCTCTTCCTATTCTCAGCCCGTCTTGTGGAAAATTCACAAGTCTTTTATGGCTGAGTAGATTCACAACGTATTAGAGCTGCAGATGCAACCCATGCAGCTGGCAGCATTGACGAGTTTTCATATACACACACAGACTCTCGTGCTGCCAAAACAAGGAGTAGAGACAGACTGAAGCCAGACCTGTTGTGATATTTGGCCAGAGCTCTCCTGCTGCTCACTCTGTTTTTGGTTGGAACTTAACTTAAAGAGCACCCAAAGTTCAAGCTCCAACATACTTCTTAAAGCTGCACTAATTAGTACTTCTATTTTGAAGGAATGGATATCATGTTGTGAGGTATAATGTGAAGGGAGTCACTCACTGTGTCTAATTCCCTCCCCTGAGTGTGTCTGAGCATCTTAGTTCACAGTTGTGTACATATAATGTGATTTTTTTTTTTTTAAATAGTGTATATATTAACCCACTGCCAATAATGGTACACTAGCCGTAATTATGTATTAACTTAATGGGCCTGACATGTATTTCATTTTAAACTGAAATTCAACATCATAACTATTTGTTACACAGTTATGCAGGTTACAGAAATGTGTTGTTGATATGTTTGGAAGGGTTTGTCCTCAATTATCAATCCACAGTAATGGTACAGGAGGAATTATAGGCCTTCACAGACACCAAGGCCAATGAAGAGCCATCCTGGGTCAATAGGTCAGATTAGATAAAGCCCAGATGAGAAGGGCAAAGAGGGAGTAAAATCACAACAGCCCTTTTCTACAACAGCAGATGCATAAAAGTGCCAAAAGAGACAAATATGGGTTGTTATCAATTTTCTTATTCGGTGTGTCTGATATGTAATGTGCTTTCGACAAAACCGGATACAAGGTGAAGAGAAAGAAAAATGATCCACTGAATCAGTAAATATCCACTGCAGTGTAAGATTTATTGTCTTGACAGTATTATAAGTTACTGTATACTGTCTGTGTGAAATTTCATTTAGTAGTGACTTAAAAAGACAGCAACAGTGCACCAAAAACCTAATGACAAATAAATGTGATCATGAGGTGACATAGAGAGGAGGGAGGAGAATGTTTATGTACAGACATGAGAAAAGTGACAACTCATTAGCTTTGCAAGAAATTAATAGAATTTGAATTACTAGTACATGCATGCAACAAAAGAAACATTTAGAAAATGAAATGTAACATGTGCTGTGATTAATAATTTGTATTTTTTATTTATACACACACAGTTTACATCGGAGTAACTTTTTTTATTGCTGCCTTTTATCCACAGATCATTGAATTTCCATTTTTATTCCATTTTCCTTGAACAAACATTTCAACTGTATCTTCAATTAAATATTTTCCAAACGGCTGACACTGCATGCAGATGTAAAATGACACCTCTTTTCCACTCACTCTCTCTCGCTCGCTCTCACACACACATCCCACTTAACCTCTGTGTTTGCTGCGGTCTGAACTTTGGGCCGTTTCTAAGGCAACATTTGCAACATTCAGGGACAGCAATTGCCAGTCAACTGTCATTTGCTCATGTCCTCCCTTGATGTTCAACACCTATGTGCTCCATGTTCTCTCACCCTCCTTTTTCCATTTTTTTTAAATGACTATTTTGTCCATGACATTTTAAAGAACATCAGGCAACATTTAGTTCTCTCTAAATCTAAGTGCTTTGATCATCTCCAGAAGAAATCAAACATGTGCTGAAGGTTCAATAACAATAAAGAGACTGAAGGCCTCTGTGGGTGTGACAGAACATACAGTAGGCCTGCAGACGTCCATGACTAAGACAAGGAGCATACATTATGCACAAGACAGAAAGTGCTGTCATCATAAATGATACAGGTCTAAAACAGGAAGAGGCTTCTGTTGTCAAGGGAAGGATCAGCACATATGGCAATAAACATTTATTTTATTGCCATTTTATTGTGGGGAGGAAGAATCAGCACAGGTTTTATAGGCGAAAGCACACACATGTATCTGTGTGGAGAGAAGAAACTCAAATTCATCATCTGTGCTGCTTTCACTGGTATTTAGAGTGGACAGGGGAACAAACTGTAACCATAACAACATTTTGTGGCACGTGCAAAAATGTGGGTGAGTCTTGTTAAAGTACATGTCCTTTTGCCTTACTTATGTATATAAGTATAAGCTGGTAGACTCTTGATATGGTGCCAGGGTAATGTTGCGAGTTTCATTCACTCAAAGTTTCATTGCTGTGTTAGTTCTGCTTTTCAGAGATAAAAAAAAAAAATATATCTCTCTCCCGGGTTTATGAGTTTGTCAGTGTGCAAACTCCCCCACTCATTGAACCTTGCGCTGTCCCAGCGATAGGGAACAGAAATACTGCACCTTTGCACGACTTCCTCACTTTCACATAAAGTAAAGAAAGGGTCAATATCTAGACTATTTTTAACAAGGAAGAAAAAAATTGTTGAATGTCATTTGAAATAACACTGTTAAATGCTATCATAAACTGATTGAGCTAATGCTCTTGTTTGTTAAGTGAACTACATGTGACCTCCTATGGTCTAGTTGTATTTCACTTTTAGATTGTAAATGATTAGATTTTATTGCCTGATGTTTTTAATGGTATAATATTTTCCCTTGCCTCTGTGAAACACTTTCCAAAGCCACTATATTTGAAAATAAACTTGTCTTGCCTTTATACAAATCTTTCAGTGTTTATTCTAGGCATTTTTTTTCAGCACAGTCAGCACCATGTGGGAGCAAATTTGTTTATGCTTTTCAGTTTATTTTGTTTACAATCTTGTGTGGGACTGCAAAAAATACCCTTTTGTTTGATGATTTTGTTTATGACTTTGGCAAAGCTGATGTTCAGGCTTTTTTATTTGACATAAAAAAATATAACCTCGCCACTGGGAGCATGTTCTGGAATGACCACAAGCTCATGGTTTATATATGTATCACTTTAGACCATATGATTGTAGCTTTGGCTCTTTTTTGGCTGTTTAGGTAGGATGCCAAACATAATTAAAGTGCCGGCTAATCAGAAACACCAGGCATGTTTGTATAGGATAAAATCAGTGAGTGTTTGAGTGTAGCAGCCCATGTGGCACGAGGAAAACACATTTCCATGGGAGTGAAATTGCTCTTGTGTGACTGTGTTTTAACAGTGGATCAGTGAGCAGCTGTTAGCTGTAACAGATGTAGAGCAAATCAATGCTGAACAATCTATACTGCTCTGTCTGGAGCAGGCCACAGTGGCCTAGGTGGGACAATGTGGGACTGATGTATACGTGAGTGTTTGTTTTGTGTTTTTGTCTAATGTGCACAGATGATGTGCATTTTAATGACCTGGTCAAGTATTGATGACTTAAAGCCCCGAGAGTGAAAACACTGACTGTGTGACTGTCTGTGTGAAGGTTCACTTTGATGTGTGTGTGTTTTATGTCTAATATTTGAATTGTGCTTAGGTGCTTTGGTCAGGATTTGGTGTTTACTGGTTATGTTTGAGGTTCGAGACAATGCTTTGTTTAGGTTGTCCAAATGGATGGAAATTAATGCAGTGTTCTAAAAAGAATAGCTGTGCAAACCTAACATGGGATAAGAAGGCAAATTTCAGAGGTGCAGAGGAGCAGGGGATGAAAAGGGGAAGAGAAAGGAGAATTGAGGGACTGGCTAGAGAAAGGGGGGTAAAAAGTATTATGCGTGTTCAATAATGTATGATATTTTTTTTCTGAACCCCCAGAGTGGGGGTTGTTATGTTTTGTTTTTGCTGTGTAAGCTGACTAAACAACTATAAAATGACAAATTGGCTATTTTAGCTACACTGGACAAGTCATAAGGGTGCCTTGTGTTTTGCCATGAAACACTGACATCCCTCAGTCTGAGGCACTGAGCCACTACAAACAGAGCAACAGTTCCACACACAGTCACACATTCATGCAAGTGTACATGCAGGCAGTGTGCATGCTCACAAGATCACACTCACCAACACACACCATTTGTCTGAGCTGGTGTCTCCTTTGAGTCCATATGCGTGGCTGGCCAAAGGGGTGATGGACATTTGGATGTCATGATTACAATAGAGGCCACACGGTGTTGTTGAGTCATTGTAAATTCCAAAAGGGCTCAAATCAGACATGGCTGTTAAAAAAGGCGGTGGCATTGTTTGGCAATGTGTCTCCCACCAAATTATCTGATACAATACGTGCCCCTTCCACTGAGCAGCTACTCCATTGTTTCTGGCTCAGCTCTATATTGTATGAACTTTACAACAGTAAACATGCATGCGCATGTTGCCACACTTGTCGGTGTGAACACGAATATCCACTTAGAAAGTAGACGTGCATGTGAAAGTAGGCAAACTGAGCCAGCAAGGAGGAAAGCCATTTGCAACTCTTCAGTGTGGCCTCTGTGTATAGTTGACGGTGCTCCCTCCCTGCTCACTCTGTGTAGTTATGAACAGACAGTGGGCAGACAAAAGGAAAGAACAGAGAAGATACTTTGTCTTGTGTGAGTTATCTCTTCTTGCTCACAGGGTCTTTTGTCCTGATAAAAAAGTTACCAAGCCACCAAAGTTTGTTGTCATGTTATTGAATCAGAATGTTGAATAAAAAAACTGTGGCAGGTGAATGATTATAGTATCTTCTGTCTTTTCTGTGATGCCCTAAGTCTTGTGTAAAGCTTGTTTGTGTGGTCCTTGGTTATTGGCAACTTAAAATCTTTGCAACCAAAACATATTTTTTAGTGGACAAAATGAATAGCAGGACTTTTGAAACGGACTACCATCCAAAAACAAGTCAGTACCTCCTGCCTCAACATAAATGGAACACACCACACCTGTGTTTCATTAATTGCCAATACTGGATGTTACTGTACCACTGAGATGTATGTTTGCACAGCACAGCACACATATTCTGTACAGGAATATCACTGACTTGACTCTGTATGGTAAATATTTTCTTCTGTTCTATTATGTCATTGTTGCTGTCATACATGGCTGATGACACTTTTGGCCCTGAGTCAAATGCAGGTTAATAGTTGAAAGGCTCTAATAGCAGACTTTGTGTTCTGCAGAGGTCCAGAGGTGATGCTGTGCAGCTAATCAGAGCAATTTATTAGATAATGGAGACAAAGGCTAAATGAGGGACAGGGAGTTTAGAGAGCTACGCTGAGACATGATGGAGAGGTCAGCATGAAACAAAAGGTCACTGACAGGAGACTATGATGTTCCTTTGTTAAAACACTTCTGCAGTAACATTGTATTCCATTTACTCCAAACTGTACATGTATTCAATGTTGTTGCAACCCGTTTCCAAAAGCATAGGTACCCTCATCACATTGAACAACATGCTAACTCATATCACAATGCTTTTCATTTTTTTCATTATTTATATTATACATTTTATAACCTTGAACCTTGCATGAAGCTGTGGTGTCAGTAGTATATATTTTTTAAATAATTACTGTCTCTATTTCTACTATCTTCAAACTTATAAGATACAAAACAAACACTGTTATGATACCAAAACCTTTGTGTGTTCCTGTTTTGAATCTTCCTGATCCCATTTGTTGTCATGAGAGCAGCAATGTTGCTCAAGAGCAGGTGGCAGCCGGTCCTGATCTGATCAAATTACCATCCTGATTTCATTGTGTCTCATAGTTATAGTATTATATGCTACCACTAACCATGTTATGCAACCACAATTACACAGATGAAGGAGACAGAGAGACGAAGGCAGAGGAAGAGGGTGTGATGGCTCAAGATACTCACTGATATTTGAAGTGTAGGTGATAGTGGGAATGAATTTAATGACAACGACAAGGGTGAGTATATAAAATCTTAAACACCCCAAGTCTCATTTCCTGAAAATGGGATAAAATTAATGTTATTTTGCAGTATTGGTGGCCACAGGCACATGTGTAATTAGGTCACAGCATGGTGCAATCTAGAAAAGAAATTACACATGATCGGAGTGTAGTATGAGCAGATGTGGTCTGTAGACATTATGTTTAGTTACAGGAGCTTATCTTCTTTCAACACAGCACAGTGTCGGTGAGAAAACTACTCTTCTGGGAAAATGTGCTCATAGTTATTTTAAAGTACAATTACACCACAATTACACTCTGTAGATCAGTGGTAGAGCAGGTCATTTTCTAACTGAAAGGATGGGGGCACGATCCTCGGTTCTCCAAGTCTGCATACCGATGTGTCCCTGGGCAGGACACTTAACCCTAAATTGTTCCTAGTGGCTGTTAATGATGTTTAACAGAAAAAGCTCTGCAGGCAGATGTGCATGTGAATGGCCAAAAACTTTGGTGTACATCTCTTTCAGTGGTCATGAAGATGACGAATGTGCTGCAGTACATAAATACAGGCCATTTACTTCATTTGTCATTGTATTTTCCAAATTTGTATGCTGCAGTGTGTTTATATTTCAGAACCAAAATTAGCTTACTTGTTTACCTGACTACAGAGGGACATATCAATTTGATAGTGTTAACGGCTTGTGGCACTTTGGGTGAGGTTAATGTTAACAACCATTTCTTGGTCATTGTTAGGTTCAGATTATAAAAACCACAAGATTAAGCCTATGCTAGGCGAAGATCATGGTCTTTCCTTACAGTGCTAATAAATAAGGTGATAGTAGTAAGATGCCCTCATAATGGCTTTAAAACATGCCATGTCATAGCATTAAAACAGACCAGGATGTTGTCATACACATGATGGATGTGATGTTTGGTCTCAACCTGGGTTTGAAATTGAGTCTACACTCTTTTTCATGCCACCAGTGAGCCCCAACCTGTGGGTGATCATTTTACTTCAAGTACTTTAACTTGGCACGTGTGAAACAATTTGATAAAATATTAAATTCAAACACTTTTCCCTCTAAAGAATGTACGGCTGCAACTGTTCACATAGTTGGTCATGTAAAAATAAAAAGCGACATTGTTCTGGGAGAGCAGGCTGATCATGCCAGCAACAGCAGCATGGCTGAATGGACCATTTTGGTCAAAGGAACAACCATCACATGGATAATCACCACATTTTCTGCTGATGTTCAAGACCTAATGTTTTTAAACTGTACAAAAGTTGGCATCCAGTAAGTTATACCTGGCCATATAGTTTGCCTTCGATAAAAACCGCGTGACAATATCTGGTTATATTCCCCTGAACTGTGCTAGAGAAATTTAAGTATACATTTCAATGGCAGCTTCAGGTTAAACATTCAATCAGTCCATACTTTTGCTGATGGTCATATATTCAGTAAACTAATCATTGTTAAGGTCTTTCCATTCTGTCCATTTTTTTTCCTCATGCCCACAGCTGCATGAATACTGAATGAATGAGGTCCTGTATGTGGACATTCCATTTTGTTCTATTATATTGTTTCTAGAGCATGTCTAGTCAAGGCGTTGAGTCCACACGATTAAATGTTTTTGGCTGCATGCAGGTGTCGCACACAGGAGGCCACCACACACACACACACCCTGTCTAGCAGTCAAGGGTGATGGATGACAGTTACAACTATGGGACTGTGGTGGACCTCAGCAGGATGGCGTGCCATCAAGCTATGATTTTGTATTTAGTACTACAGTGTATGTTTGCATGCTACCATACTGACTAAAATTACATTTACCCAATACCAGCCTTCTCTCAGAGGAACCCCTGAGATGAGTTATAATGTAGCTGTGAAATATTGAGGGTAATTAGCTGCAGGCTCTCCTCCTGGTTGAAAAGTAATTTGACAGTTTATTCCATCCAGTTGAAAAGCCAGAGTGCTCATGGGACTTGTTGCACTCCCCTGCTCCCATAGGCCTGATTTCAGCCCAGATTGCTTCGGTTGTTGATGAAAGTATGCCGCCATCCACAGAACAACAATTCTTTGAAGTGTGCAGTATCCCACAATGGACAAGGTAGGTATTCATGTGTGTGTCTTACTACATTACACAGATAACATGTAAACACTTGATCATGAATGTCAAGGCTTCTGCTGTGTCTTCTCTGTGTGTGTGTGTGTTGTACATTGACAGGCAGCTAAACTATAGTACAGTCCTTAAATGCAGGTACCTGGGTCACCATGACAACAGAACTCCCTAGAGCATGTTGAAAGCAAAATGACATCACTGGCCTTTGCATGTTTGTGCGTGTATGCTCACATGTGTTCATTATAACGTGGCAGTTGCTGAATTAACTGAAGTTCCTGCAGAATCTGAAGGAGTGAAACGGACAGGAAATTAAAAGAGAAGAAGACATAAGAAAATGTAAAGAGTATCAATTTGACTTTATTTCTCCCACGGCTTCATTTGTGTTATCACTACTCTCTTAGCATTGATTTCTCTGCTGTGTGTGTGTGTGTGTGTTTGTGTGCTCACGTGCCTGGCTCAGTGCTCTATTCCTCTGTTCTGCATGACAAAAGTGTGGCATTGATCACTATTCTTCTCTGTGGAAGTGCAGCATGCTGACAGACGCACACAAAATGTGGCTCACTCAGTCAGTATACATGTAGCTACTCACAAATACAGAGGTGCCATACATTTACACACGTGCAGGATAAACACACGTGAACTCTTACTCTTGCTCACACTCGCACACATACTCACACACAGTTCTTCCTCCAGTCTGTCCAGCCAGACAGTATTGATTGTGCCTGAGGGAGGGTGGAACAGTTTGGGAAAACTTAAACAGACTATAGTTCCCAAGTCGACACAGTCATTTATCACTTCCTTCCTGGCTGTCGATCTGTGTTTCTAATGAGCGTATCATTGTGCAGCGAGGTGTGAGTCATTTACTTGGTGTGTTTGGTGTGTGACACCTGAATGTGCTGTTGGCTACCTGTGTTTAAGTGCTATGCTGTTAGACTGTATGTCTCTATGTTGACCGTTAATGCATATAATATCATTAAGTAGATGAAATGATGGAAATCATTTCCATCAATGGGAGGGGATTAAAGAAAGCTTATAATTTCCATAAATTTTCATATTTTGTGTTGCTTTGTTCAATAAGTATGGAACTGGGTGAAAGGTCATTTTGAAGTGTCACTGTTTTGGTCTGGTCAGGAGACAAACTCCCACACTTCCCTCTGTTTAAAGCACCACTCATCACACAACTGTATTCATGCTGGGCACTAACAGTGAGTTTTCATCTCTCTGTCATGTAAAACATGGCCCTCACTCCTGGATTCATCAACAGCAGGAGGAGGCACATAGCTGAAAACCAAAAAAATCTACCGGCATTAAACTTTGTCTCAAATTGTTTGTTGGTGTCTCTCAGAATGTAAATTTGGGTGTAATTGTGTGATTCTGAACAATGCACAAGCCACTGGCAATCAAATGTGACATTTTAAAGTGTTACTACTATTAACACTAGTAGTATTAAATTAGTATTACTACTAGAAGTAGAACTAATCAATCATCATCATACATTTTATTTGTAGAGTGGTTGTGGAGCAGGCAGCCCCAACAGGCCCCATACTAGTGCATAATTCTTACAGATTATTATGAGAAACCCAAACTTTTCAGAAATGACACATTTTTCCAGCCTTTGTCTCACACTTACACAAATGCCATGATATAAATGTTTGCCATATATCATTCTTCTCTTTAGTAATATTTGATTAATTATAGTATTAAAAGGTTTTTGACTACACTTCATTTGCACTCCTTATTTTCCTTATTCTCACATTTTTGCCTTTGAATGACAGAATTTAAACAATATAATAAACAACAGATAACTGTGTAGCTGAGTATTATTATTATTTTACCTTTTGTTATTTGCTTGAAATGCTTTTTGGCATTTTTTAATGGACATCTTAATATTTAAAGGGCTGCAGCATTCACTCATACTCAATCTCTATGATAAATTATGTATGCTAACACAAGGGAAAAAAAAGAATGAAATCAAGAACAGTCCTAATTATAGTGATTAGCAACATACATTTGCTTTGAATTTACTTGCTTTTTCATGAAACCAAATAAAGTGAGCCAAAAATAGCTCATAATGACGAGGAAAGGCAACAAATTACAGCTTAAATGCCAGGCAGTGGAGCAATGAGTGAATCTGTCTGGATTAGAGCTTATGCAGGGAAGTAAGCCTTCTGTTTGCTTCCTTTAGTTAATTCATTATTCACATAATTTCTCTCTGGGCCTGGCTGCCTCTTTATGCTAAAATTGCTCCTCAAAGTTTCAACTTGATGACAACCACAGTGATAAATATATAATTAGTGGAGGTCATATCCTCAATCCCAAATACATGCCCAGTTCAAAATACTGTCTGTCGACCTGCCAATCTGCCAGACAATCGCATATCAAGTCAGACAGCTGTTCAGACAGTGAAACAGTCTCAGTCTGTCAGTCAGCTGGGAGTATTTCAGTCATGCTATTCAGGCCCAGTGATGAGTCAGCATGTCATCTCTTCATCTCTCGCCTGGTTGACCACGACATCACCAAGTCAGTCAGAAGCAGATGACAAAATCGTCTCGTTAAATGACGTAAACCATCATGGTAAATATGAGTCTGTGCAGGAGAGGATTTCTATAATGGAGGTGCAGCTCACAGTTATTGCTGTGCTTTTATGAGAATGAGCCTGTCTGACAAAAGATTCTCCTTTTAGCATTTAAAAAAACTAAACTGCCCTAATAAATGTTGTTTTGAAAGGTGTTGAGAGGATAAGAGGGTAGTTTTACTAAACTAGGGTAGTTTAAATTGGGACATCAAGAAATAAAGAATATATCATTACGAAATATAAAATAACTAATATAAAACTCTAGTCAACAGACTTACTTAGACTTTGTAACTAGTGATGTTTTAATATGTAACGTGAGTTTCATCTGTAATTTGATGGCTTATTGAGTCGTTCCAATGTACTGTAGATGGTATGTTCATTTAAATGCATGAGATTGATGAACCTTTTGGTCCCTGTGGAGTAAGTGGGGTTACACCGAGGTCAGCTTTCTCCTCAGGTCTTTGTGCCAACACTAGCTATTGACATGAATTAATTAATCTATCCATTACTTATTCATTCTGGTGGGATATAGTGCACTGCCCAAACTCACTCAATCTTTCACTGTTCCCCATAGAATTGCACAGTGATTGTTCAGCAGAATGAGGGGGAAACACTTTGGATACTATTTAGATTAATTTCGCTGTGCTGGTAATTACGATATTGTCACACAATTGAAACTTGACACATCAGTGTAGGTCGGTGGACATTTTATTATGAACAAATCATTGTATTTTTAACGTACAGAAGATTATTGTTGTTACACTTGCATTTTTGTTAATTCGCTACAAACATAATATAAGAGTTGTACAATATTTCACACAATACACCGTGAAACATATTTTGTGCTATAGCAGCTTTAATAATTACTCTTAAACATTGTCATCCCTCTTGTTACATTTGTTTAATGTGTTTAATGCACTTCTAGCAACAATTTCCACTGCCTGATTCCTTTTTTTTTTTTTTTAAAAAAAGGAGCTGAATTATTATGCATGGTGGCAGCATTGTTTCTGTGCAGAAGGGCAATAGCCTTGACTTGTATTTACCAACTTCATTATCAACTTCATCTACACACACAGTATTTATGCTTTGTATTAAAATGAACTAACCTAATGCATTATTAAATGCTAATTAGTACCTTCAGAGGTATACAATTTGATTTATATTATCCTGATTACTCCAGTGTAATGTTGTATTTTTAGAGCTGCGGCTGAAATTGAGCATACCATACCTTTTAGAATAATTAAAAATAATTATAGTTGCACTATGGGTATATAAGCTTGCTTTTAATTTTAGTTTTTTTACTCGATTGCTTGTTTTTACATTTATTTCAGTCTCTGTCTAAAATGTAACAATGGCAGTTTCAGTCAAGAGTTGTGTTTCAATATTTGTGTGATATCCAGTAGCCTCCATCTCCAATTGGATAAGATTACCATAATGTCAGTTTTGAAAACCTGAAAGTCCTCTAAAATCCAGAAGAACACCAAAGCTCTATTTATTTCCCTGTGTATTTGTTCATCTGTATGCCTTCATAACATACACTTTCTGAAATGCATTCACCTAACATGCTTACATCAGAGCAAGTTAGTCACTAATCTGCTTTTTTTCCTCTTCCTTCTCTCCCCTCCTTGGTTTCTCTCCCTGTCCTTCTACAGAACTCACCTTCTCCAGGTCTTGAGGAAATGGTGACGTTTGAAGATGGCCCCCTCCTGAAGTGCTTGTTCGAGTCCTCACAATCATAGATCCACTGTCAAGCGAACATCTCTCATTATGGCAACTCCATTATGGCCCCAGTCTTTGCTCCTTGTCCCGTACTGTAGAGGATGTAATTGTTGAGGAAGGAAAAGTGAGACTAAACCGAGTTTGCCGGTAAAGAAGAAAAATTACCCAAACCATGTAGTGTAGCTCTCCAAAGAGGGGGAGGGTCTATAGTGAAGTCTGGTTTACTATTTATTACTATTTTTTGATTTTACAGAGGAACTGATTTGAACTTGTTTAAAAAGTTTATGTGGGTGTGGACGCTGTGTGTGAGGTGAGGAGAAGGTGACAGAAGAAGAAAGAGAGAGCGAGAAAGAAGGAAAGACATGGTCCTCCACACCACCCCTTATTCCAGTGCCTGTCTGCACTTCCTGGATGGCTTATCGTGGAGCTTGGTGTTCCCTTGCTACTGGCTTCTGGACCGCCTCCTGGCCTCATGTGTGGCCACCTCCCTGGAGAAGCGCCAGCGCTCCCAGGACCCCTGCTCCTTCCTCACCTTCTGTGTCCTGATCTCTGCACCCTTGTATCTGCTCCTCCTCCTCACCTCCCTGCCTTTTGCCCTCGTGGGCTTCATCATCTGGGCTCCTCTGCAGGCCATTCGCCAGCCTTACCTGTACACCTACCGCAGGTTAGTGTTGAAATTTGATGAATGAAATTTTTTCACTGTTTCCCTCTTATTCCTATCTTACTTATATATTTCATTGGAGACGATCATTGGAACACATCAATGGTGCACTTTGATGGCTCATTTGCAGAAGTTGAATGAATATACTGTTCATTAACTTCAATAAATATGCTTTATTTATTTTTTTTAAAAAATGTGCCAATGCTGTATTGGGTGCACGAATCTTTTCAGTGTAGAACCAGACAGGGGTATCCCAAGTCACCTGTGTAGTTAGACTTAAACAGAAGCACTTTGGTTAAGGTAAGAGAGAGAATGTTGTTTTCTGGTAAATATGAAGGTTTTTCAACATTTTACCAGGACCACTGTCATTCTCTGAACTTAACCAAGTGCTTTTTGTTTTCTGTTTACACAAACACTGAAACATGTTACTCATTGCTTCAGTATTGGTGGACTTTGCATTCCAAGAGCAGTAAAAATAATATACTTATTTTGAATGTTCTGTATCTTCATGAACATCATGGAATATGATATAGATATGCCTGTTGTTTCAAGTACAATAGCAACAACAGTATACTACAACAGCAGTAATAGTATACAATGCTGTATTTTTACGCCCATTTAAAATAGCTAAATGGATCTAAAAAACAAATTCACTTAATTTTTTCGGGAAGCTGGTAGGAACTACACAATAACTACCATTTTTTTAAGTTGGAATGACCTCTTTTAGATAATTATCTTTCACCCAAGCATCAACATGAACTTGTATGACAGGTCAAAACTGGCTTTTCTGGAAATAGCATGCTTCAGTGCATTCAAATTTCATTTTGAAATGTGTGATATAGGCCATGTATTGCAAAGTCAAGCCTCACTTGATATTTTAAAACCTTGTAGTTCACATATTCTTTGAGGATTTTAAGAGGTTTACCCATTGGTGTGGCATCCAGCTGCTTGGCTCAATCATTTTACAGTGGGTGTATGTGGCTCCTCACCATAACCACAAACAGTGAAATATTGCGATTGGCTCTGTTTGCTGTGGAAGAGCAGCACTCTCATACAGCGACTCCCTGGTAAACCACAGTGTAAATATGTAGTAGATGTTTTTTCATTATCTCCATTTGTTTTGAGTAATTCTACTGACGTCCCAGCACTGCTGTGGTCCTGATGTATTACAGTCTGGTGTGGTGGAAAGGACCAAAGAATAATAAGCATATGAAGATAAAGCAGGAATTGATAAGAACCTTACAAACTGCTTAAACGCCATAACTATGCTTTCAGAGATATGGCTATAGCTGCATTATTGGAATATTACTGTAACTAACACTGTTTCCACAATTTCACTATTTGACTGGTGCCATGTTGAGGTTTTGCAAGTTTATGGCTCTTGCTGGACGAAACCAGCTGTCAATCACATTGGTTATCCACTCAATTGTGTCATGCTTTATTGCCACTTTTCTCTACTTGGAACTCTGGTAACATTTCCTGAGCAGCTGTATAGGTTGGTGTCCTGGTGGCTGCTTTAAAGCTACTGATATAAATTGTATGTTTTTTTATATATTAGATAATTAATTTATGATAACATTTGAGGTGCTGTGCCAGGCTACCAGTGAATATAGACATACAGTACAGTGATTTTGCTTTCAGTGATTTTCTTATCTTGCTTAACAAAGAAGTGAATACGGATACGTTCTGAAGTGATACTGTGTAACATTTCTATCTTACCTTGTGCAGACCGGACAAACACCAGGTCGAGCAGGGCCAGGCGGGGCCAGGTGGCATAGGTATTGGGGAATGGCGGCCACAGGGCAGGAGCTTCTGTTTCTGCAGTGCCAACGTATGCCTGTTGCCCGACTCCTTGGCCAGGTTTAACAACCTCTCCGACACTCATAGGAGAGCCCGCGAGGTGGGGAAGAGGATCCGCAATGGTGCCAGCCGCCCTCAAATAAAAATTTACATTGACTCACCAACCAACACCTCCATCAGGTAAGGAGGGCTTCCACCTGGGCTTCTTTTGCTTATGTTCATTAATTAATGAGTGAATTAACCCTGCAATTAACCCCATATGATTCAAATAAATGCTGTTTGAATATTTCTTTCCTTACCTCTTGTTTTCTGCTTAATTCTTCAGTGCGGCATCCTTCAGCAGCCTTGCCACAGGTTTCCGACGTACCTCCTCCCTAGACCACCGTCCAGACCAAACACACACCACCAATGGCCCAGCCGACACTGAATCTGAACCGCTCACTGAGTGCCCTATTCACCCCTCAGGTGCTACCGACTGCCCTGTTCACACTCCTGTAGGAGACCAGGGCTCCTTTGGATGCCCCCTTCACTCAGATGGAGTAGACACCGCGGCAGAGTGCCAATCCCACCCTACAGGGACTAACAACAACTCAGACTGTCCAGTCCACACCTCAGGAGAGGCTACAGACTGCCCCATGCATTCCACCGGGCATCAGATTGTCTCTGGCCATCATGACTGTCCCATACATGGTGAAGGGACCGTTCCAAAGCCCTCCACAGACTGCCCACTTCATACCTCAGGGGTTCAAATTAGCATCAGCGCACCAGAACCAGACCCACAGGATGAAGAGGCTGAAACAGGGAATCATCGAGCTGGGGATCCGGCAGGAGGAGACACGGGCAGCATGACTGCTTCCAGGGAGTCCCTTTCTCGTTACCATGGAGGTGACACTGGAGTAGGGGTAACTTCCAACAATACTCTTACCCATGTTCCACGCACATCAATCTTTAAGCGTCCAGGACGAAAACGCCGCCACGGTGATGAGACGTTTGATCATGAGATCTCTGCCTTTTTCCCTGCCAATTTGGATTTCCTGGCTCTGCAGGAAGTGTTTGACCATGGTTCGACAACTAGACTGCGCAGGCAGTTGCATCGTTACTTCCCATACATCCTTAGTGACGTTGGCCGTTATGGCTGGAAAGGATGCTGCTCTATGTTCAAATTCCTAAACAGTGGGCTGATGCTGGCCAGCCGCTACCCAATTCTGGATGCGCGGTATGAATGCTATCCCAATGGAAGAGGAGAAGATGCATTGGCAGCCAAGGGGGCACTGTTTGCAAAGGTCAGCTGTTTCACTTTAATTTTACTTCATCCTGTAATCTCTGTAAAATCTGTCATCCTGTATTGGCAACGAAAGTCTGGTTTGTCACTTTGCTGAGCCAAGAAATTGAGCCAAATGTACGTTTTAGTACAAATTCAGCAAACCACATTTAGAATCTTCACCCTAATATTGAAAGATTAACAGCTAATTTTCAGCAAAAAAGTTAATTAGTATAAACCATGAAAGTGGCAGAAAAAACAGTTTCACTCAAAAGTGTCAAAAACCCCTGAGTGAAATTTCAGGTGCAATTTCTTCATCACTTCATTTCCTTTCAAACTGAGTTGAATTAGAGCTAAATGTCACCGTGTGCCTGATTTTATGCTTCCCCTGCAGCAGATTTTGGCTGTTCCAGCCAAAGGCTAATCATTTAATTCCTGATGCTTCTATATGTAATTTTGGCAAGGTGGTAATTGAATCTGTCCTTTAAGTCTATTTTTACTAAAATAAATTCTGAGCTTGTAAAAATGAGTGTGAGTAAGGAAAAAGAGCCAGAAAGTCACAGTTTCAGATCTGTATAATATGGTAAGGCATATGAGGAAAAAATATTTATTTCTCAGTCATATTGTGATTCTCATCTCTGATCATCAGTGTCTACTCTCTCTCTCTGTTATTACACAAAATGCTGGTGGAAAGGAGAATCCACAGATTGTGTACAGTACTTTGTAAATACACTTGCTTACACCCACTTCCACTGTATGCATCTGTCATTGTGGTGATTGCACACACACCACAGTGATTACAGATCACTCAGCCTTTAACACCACAGTTTGTGCTGTTGTGTGGAAGAACTACAAATAAAATACATGTCCATTTTGTCAATTGATAAAATGTTGGTCCCATTTTTTGTTATATCAAATTATTTATAATTAAGCTGATTATAGTTTAGGAAATAATAAGCTGCATGCTGACCACAAGCTCTTAGTTATGGGCTCACATTCTCCTTTCATCTTCCAACCAACAGTCATTCTTTTCTATTTTTTTCCCCTTTTTTTATTTTTGAATCAACAGCAGAACTACACTTGTCATACTGTTTAATAGAATTGCTGGAGTAACTGTGACCACAGGGGTTTGTATTTGGAATTACTTTTTACTCAGGTGCATGTATATTGCACTGCAGGATAGCACTACAGCTATTAGAGCTGTATAGTTAAGGCATATTTTAGTTGAGCCTCTAGAGAATCACAGTTGCACTACACTGCAGTCAGACGCTGCTGTATGAGCGCTATGTCATATAGTCCATTAGACAACCTCACTAATAAGATACTGTAGATCACATGTACATACAGTATTACATGACACTTTCACAGTGGTTCCACTATCTCAAGAAGAAGGATGGGTTTAAAACATGCACACCATCACGCCAACATGCAGATTGAAGAGATTTCTATAATGCTACCTGTGTTTAGTTTCCCATTTGGGTTGAATTTGTTTTTTGTACCGTGGCAAAAGAGTGTTGTGCACAGACAAAGGTGCAATGATTCAGGATGCGGTTCTGCATGTCCTTACTCTACGTCCTGTGATGAGTGTCGTCAGTCTCCGAGTTCATTAATCAGCCTCGTGCTGTGAGGATGTGAGTCTGGGGCTGATCCAGTTCCTGCTGGGTGGATTGGCTTTATGTAACTGGGTGCTGTCAATGTGGATCACTTTGTGTGTGAGCATCTATTTCCTCCCGTGCGTGCATTTACACACACCTCCATCACAGCTTGCATGCTGACTGCAGCCTAGAAGCGTTATACTGATCTTTCACCACTTTGTATATGAGGTCACTTCAGGTCCATCTGATGAGCTGGCTGTCACCCATCTGGCAAGAACATATTTCACTGCAAGCTGCTTATGCTCACACTGACAGAGAAGGAAACTATAATGCTACCCAGGTGGGAGACGGTAGTAATCATTCCCTTTAATGTAATGGAATCAAAATTATTCTCACTTACTGCATGGGAATTATTTTTATCTCTAAGCTACACCTAGACCCACTCAGAGTGACACTAATGCCTCCTCTGGTGTATTTTCTTTATAGCTGCTCTTCATACTAACTCAGGACACATGAAGAATTAACATTTTCAGCTGTAAAAATATTACTGTACATTTCCCAGTTATGTTTTTTTTTCCCTCTAGATTTTTTCCTGTCATCATTCTGGATTTTTTTTATTTTGCAAATGCATAAGAAAACAATAGAACGGAATAATTAGTCTGCTTGAGCTGCTGGAGACAAATGTGTATGTACAATTGTGTTATTTTCTACAAACTAGTACAAAATGATATAACTGAAATCATCATTTCAAGAAAAATAATAGGTTATGTGTCCTTAAACAGCCATTGTGAGAAAGAAAATTCATTTTCAGCCTTAAGCTGAACATAACATTATACTGAGTCAAAATCCATTTATTAGCATTTTTGGTCTTCCTCTGTTCATTAGTGCATTAACAGAATTGTAATGGAGATGGTTAAATTGTCAATTGTTGCTGTTGTCATTCACCACATATTTTACAATATGAAACTGTAGTTTTCATATGGACTTTTTTTCTGGGCTATTTAACCCTGGTGCTACTAAAAGTCAAGCTCTAAAACAACTTAATTCAACAGGGAAGAGTTAAAATGGACACTGTTAATGGCACACTTAAGCTTCCAATTTTTAAGAAGCTAATTTTATTTTTATTTTTTTTTCTTTACGAGGATTGCTGTGCTCCTGGTTTTCATCAGTGAAAGCTGCTCAGCATTTCTTTTTGCTGTAACCTGTGTGCCACTCTGCCAGCTGCAGGCTGTGATGAGCCCATTGTTCCTTCCTCACCCTTCACTGACCTGCAGATGTCTTGGCATCTTTCCAGGGCTACATATCACTTTGAACACTTGCTTCCTCTATATAAACCTTTGGTCATCCTCACTCATTACCACCAAACAACTCCCGCACTTCACTGCCGTCTGGGATATTTCTCATTAGATGCAGTTCATTTGATGTACCTGATGTTCACACTGTGCGTTCTTTCATATCAAACACAAACTAGGATGCTAAGTCAGCAGCTATTGGTGCATGTGGTAATCATTCATATCACAGCATTGAAATCTGAAGAAAATAAATATCACACATTTTTACTTGTCCACAAACCACTGATTAATGGAGTGTTTGAAATCCATTTATGTCTATTTGTAGGGGTGGGAACCAGTGTCATGTTCATACTGTATCTATGCATATGCTTTGATTTATGAATCAGTGCCGTGTGTATGCCCAACTCTGTCCAATTTAAACAAAGAACTTTGTTGGTGAAAAAGGTTTTTTCCTTCAGATAGGAAACTGTCTTCTTCAAATTTTGAATGATTTTTCACTGTTGACATTTATATCCCTATAGTGCTAATGCACAGTCGTATGTTTTATGTAACAAGGCAGAGTTGAGGGTGTGGAGGTTAGAGTAAAGAGAGCTGAGCCACAATTAATCTTTGCCTTCTTATTTAACTCCAACCTTGACTTTTTCATGACCTTATTTCTTCTCCATATTTGAAGTAACAAGAGAAAACCAAACCTTTGCCAATGCTGCTCAATTTCCAACAGTGTCAGTATAGTTGCCTATAACAAGTTTAGCAACTGTTTAGAAACAAAATAATAATTCGAATGAGCTAATCATTACTTCTTTGGGCCATAACCTACATTTATCCAAATCCATATTGTGCTTTGTAAATGATGCTGGTCACTGACAAACAGACGACTGCAGGCAAAATCATAACCGGCTTGATGGAGGAAATAAGGACTCACATTTCACTATCAACATGTCATTTTTTAGTCTGGCAAAAGTTTTGGTCTGAAAATGTTGTTATATTTCTGGCAGAATCTCATATTGACAGATATTTATGATTTGGTTGTTTTTTTTTCTTTTATTATTACAGTTTTTCAGTGTGGGTTTGTTTTGGTGAACATGCAGATGATTTCTGATTATTGTTTCAATGAACTGGCTTTATTCCTTATGAGCTGCAGGCTGCTACAAAATCTACATACCAAGCCCAGTCTGTTTCAACCACAACCACGTAGCATGTTGAATGAAAGTCTCCTTAATTTAATATTTTGAGCCTCAAATTCAAAAACTCATTATTCCCACCAACAACGAGTGAGTGAGTGAGTGAGTGAGTGAGTGAGTGAGTGAGTGAGTGAGTGAGTGAGTGAGTGAGTGAGTGAGTGAGTGAGGACTAGGGCAAAGATAGAATATTAATTAAAAAATGTTTCCCTAAAGAGAGCCATAGTGCTGGCTCCATAATTAAAGCTTTTCAGTTTCAACATTTATCCCCTTATACTTTATCCTCTTACAATTATTTCAAACTGCTAAGTGCATGGCTGAAGTGTGTGTATATATATATATATATATATATATATATATATATATATAAAGTACACTCTCCAAATGCATCACAGATTAGGCTTCTAAACAGGGACACACTTAATTTAAGGATGAATGCAAAGGAAATCAATAAGAGAATTTCCCTCAAATCGACCTCTGACCATTAATGACTAAAATGACCTTTGTTCTCTGTCTGGGTCAATTCAGTTGTTTTGCTGTGTTCACTATATAGTTGTGCTCAGAAGTTTACATACCAGGAAACAAAAGGAATTAACAAAATAAAGGCACGGAAACCAGAACCTGAGAGCAGACTTGGCAATTTTTCAGAGAATATGAATGATAATACAAAAACCTGCCTATCACTCATGGTTAGTGGTTGGTGAAGCCATTTATCAAAATATTGTGTTTGCTCCCAAATGACCCTGATCTAAAGTTTACATACCCTGAGGTTTTTTTTTTTTAAATACAGGTTTAAATGGCTACTAAGGGTATCCATCCTCACCTGTGATGTTTGCTTATTATCAATGTGTGTGTATAAAAAGATCCCTGACAGCTCCTGCATGTTTCATCCAGTGCTGCACTGACGTTGCTGGATTCTGAGCCATGGGGAAAGCAAAAGAATTATCAAAAGATAAGGTTGTTGAACTTTATGAACAGGAAAAGGATATGGAAAGATATCTAAGGAATTGAGAATGCCAATCACCAGTGTTCAAACTGTAATTAAGAAGTGGGAAACAAGGGATTCAGTTGAAACCAAGCCATAGTCAGGTAGAAAAACAAAAAATTCAGCCGCAACTGCCAGGAAAAACCCACAAATAACATCAGCTGACATACAGGTCTCTCTTTGTGTGGCTGTTTTAAGATGCACAATAAGGAGACACTTGAAGGTCGCCAGAAGAAAGCCATTACAGTGCCAGTGCCACAAAGCAGCCCACTTACAATATGCCAAACAGCACAGAGACAAGCCTCAAAACTTCTGGAACAAAGTTATTTGGAAAGCAAAAAAGTGCATAAAAAAAGAGTTTAAGTATGTTTTATTACTGCCTGATTGTTTTAGCCCTCTGAAGACAGACCTCCTACAGGTCACTCCTAACTGGCTTTAGGAGATTATTATTTGAATTATTCTGCTTAAATTAATCTATAGAAGATTTACTCTTTAAGTAGTACAGTTATGAGACCTGTGTAAAGCTCTGCCTAATTGTACACTTGTGTCTTCGTAATACCCTGCATTGTACTGTAAGAAGCAATGTATTTCTCTTTATTTGAGTTTCATTGTTAAGAAAACGTTATCATTTGTTATATTGAAATATTAATATTCTTATTTTTTAACATGACTTATGCTGAATTCATTATTTAACTGAACAATATTTCAAATTCATTTCTTCTCCTTTAGAACTATGGCATCCATCACACACACAAGCACAATGCTAGATACATCTGTCAAGCATAATTAGGTTATCACAAGCTAATGCAAATTTTGGTCATGTAGCCACAGCAAAAGTGTCCATCAGACCCTTTTTTAAGATTTAACCCGAGACTTTAAATCAGACTTGACTTGCAACTGAACCTACAATTGATACAAATTAATTTACCTGAGATTTAACTACAATACTTAACTGGCCCAAATAACCAGCTTTGTAATGGACAGTGTGTAATAAAGTGGGAATTCAGTGAAATTGACTTTCTTTCCTCTTCGGGTTTAGATAACACATTATCTAACGAGTAGAAGTAGAATCCGTAAAAGTCAAACATTGTGTCTCCTTAAGAAGAGAAAAGAAACATCTCTGCTTTCATGCTCAAGTGGAAACGATGAGAGTCAAACCCTGTGTGTGTCATGCTGCTGCTTTCTGCCGCCTGACTGTCATCACAATAATTTAACTGCTTGGTACTGAAGTGAAGTGATCAAACTCATGCAAGTTATGCAGGGTGACATTTGACTCGCCCCTCATTTGATGAATTTTGGGGAATTAGTTACAGCGTCGACATAATAAGGCTTTTAAAGCTGAACTTGTTTTGGTTGGCTTCCAGTGTTAAATCACCCCTCACAGCTCATTTCAGCTCCGCTCACTTCTCACTCAATGGCTTGTAAAGCGAGGAAGTCTTAAGAGGTTGTAGTATCATAAAACATGCATTCGGAGTCATTTGCTGTTTTTGAAGAAATGCAGTAATTGGAAGCAAAATGAGTTATTTTCGCTCATTCAGAAGCTCATTTTATCACAAATAACCTCCTCTCCGGGCTTTTTTATGTCATCACTGCACAGAGCTTCAATGGATATTAGGAGCTTTATCGTCTGCAGACATCGGACAATATTAACACAAAAAGGCTGTGGCACAACACATTACTTTCCCCTCAGTCATTTATTCACTTTCATGGTTCAAACACACACCTGTTGAAGCACAGATAAGCTTCTGAAAAATGTATACAGAGTGCGGTATATAGAAAGGGACCATAGCAGGCAGGAAGGAAGAAAGAGAAAGGAGCAACATAAGGGAAAGAAATGAATAGAGAGTCGACGGAGACGGAAAGAAATTATGAGATGATTAGATGAAATTTTAATGGGCCCAGTGGTCAGATTTACTCAAACTGAGACATAAAAAGCAATGAAGGAATAAAAGTCATGTACCAAAAACCAATATGGGCTGCAATATTGCTTTTACAGCTTCATCACAGCTCGACACTGTTTCTAACATTTATGGTTTTAGTTACAGTTAGTATATTAATAGTTGTAGTAGTGATTTAACACTTTGGGAAATGGCTCAGAAAAGAGATAACAATGGGTTCCCTCTCAAGAGGTAAAGACTTAGCCTACTTCAGTTTTTGCAGAGAGGAAAAAAAATGCATTCAATATAATGTTAATAATAACAATGTGAATCAATGTGTGTTAATCAATGAACATTAGATGTGGTGGTCTGCTTCCATTAAAGAGGCAACAAACAACGACACAATATTGGCCGGTTTGGACTTTGGAGCGGAGGTTCTAAAATATTTTGGAATCGATGTTATGAACTAAGGCTGTTTAAGAGCAAACAGAAGAAATATTGTGTATAAATGTAATTTCTAAATGCATAAAGAGGTACAGTATGTGGTCTTGGCAAACCAGTACAATCTCTCACATTATCATTGACTCAATCTGATTCATCATCATTAGAAAAAAAAGTGATGAAAAAGAAAAAAACTCTCATTCCATTAAGAGCAAATAAATTAGTGTTTCACATATCGAGTGGGAAATGTATGGTTCTGCTATATGGCCCATTTACTGTACTTCTGTCTAGTGTGGCCTTTGGTATTAAAATCAAACTAAATGGGTGAATGCTTTACTGTAGCTTCATATTTTTTATCATTTTATTATGGATAACAAGCCAAAACAGTGATTCCATTTCGCAGTCAGTTTTATTTGTCTAAATGAAAGTTCTTCTCAGTGCGCTCTTTTAAAACCGTGGCCAATATACTGAAGAAAAATATCAATTATATTTAATTATATAAAATATAGAGATTGTTTCTTAAATTGTACACATTTATAGTGTAAATCAACATTGAACCGATAATATACAGTATTTTTTTTACAGAATGCCTAGTCCTAAACCTAAAACTATATTCCCAACCCTAAAGACCTTTACACATTGAATAAATCACACAGAATTGTTAATAATTTGGAGGTTTTTTATTTATGCCAGATAATTTCCTAAAGAGGTAACAAATACACGTACGCAAATAAACGCATGAACGCTCTTTTTTGGCTCTGCTGTCTTTCACGGTCATGTCTGGCTGTGTTTTTGTTTCAATAGTTCAAGGCAGCACAGTTGTTATGCTCTGCATCAAAACCCTTCACCAACATCTGAATCAGGAGATTCAGATGTTGTTCTCACCAGGAGAACAATTGCACGATTGCACACACTCTTTCAAAGGAGCAGGTGTCTTAACTGGAGGTGTTTACTTTACTATTTGCTTGGTTTTGTATATTTATCAGTGTCAGATAGTCCTCTGCACTGTTGAACTCCTCTTCCCCTACAGCTGATCTGTCCATCTACCCAAATGTAGCGTCCACAATCTGATTTTTTTTATCACACCATTGTGTTCACAACATGTTTTCAAGGTTCACGTGCAGATGTGCAGAACATTTCCACGTTCTCTGCTTGATGCGTGTTTGTGTTTCTGATTGGACAGTGGTCATAACATTGTCATAATTCTCTCACTGTATTCCACAGCTTATTGAAGCTGTTCTCAGTGCAGTATTCTTCAAAGGTCTGCCTGAGGGTTTAAGTGAAGTTGGTTGCTTAGGTTTGCTTGCTCTAAGGTTACTGGAGCATGTCAGATCAAAGCACCTTTCTGAGCAATGCCAGAAACCCTTTGAAATTATGAAACTAAATTGAAAAGTACTGGGCTCGTGCCTCTAAGGGTCTTATTATTTTCTCTGCTTATTCATTCAACATTGTTTTTATTCTTTTTTTCCCCCCAAACATAACATTCATACATTCATCTTCCATTTCATATGATTATATGGGCTGATAAATTAAGAGAACTGAGCTCTTGTATCATGTGTCCACCTTACTCTTATCCTCTCTGTAGGTCTCTGCTTCCTATGCTTTATCATTCCTCTTTTTCTGCTCCCCCCTTTTTCCTTCTCTGACCACATGCATTTTTCATTTCACTGTAGGAGCTTGTGAGTAGTCACATGGCAGAGTTGGCAGTGGTTGCATTAGTATTTGCAATTGCCCATTTAGGTGCACCAGCATAATTTGCAGAGTTGTGCATTATTCTTTGTGCATTATGTAAATAGGCAGTTAAACATGATAAAGGTGAGGATGTTTTTTTTTTATTATTATTTACTAGAGTCCAGATCAGAAAATAGCCAAATCTTGAATTTACATTTAAATTGAAAATGCTACCAACCTTTGCTTTTCCTTCCTATGGTTTAAATAAACCGATTGAACTGAGCATTTCAGCATTCAATGATGTGTGTCTTTGTAAATATGTGGCTAATGGAGTCACTGAGACCACATAAACATGATTAAAAACAGTCGCATATAAGAGGACCGTTCATTTGTGGAGTTCTGGCTCCTGATTGGATAAAGTTTTGAGCGATACTAGAAATGTTTCCTGTGAAACTCCTGACACAGAGACCTACATCACTGAGCAACCACTCCATCAGTGATGGCTGTCAGAAAATAAAACACATGAAACTGAACACATATTTTAACTTAAACATTTCCCAGCTATACATGGTGCTTGACCACTTCATCTAACTTGCATGGCTCTAAACCGTGTGCAAAAAATGATGATAGCACAGGCTGTCTGTTCTCCTGTCAAATACAAAAAGGAAAGAATGACGGACTGAAAGATAAAACACTGTTTTTATGTTTGTCAGCGGATTATTTTGAGAAAAAAAAAACAAACAAAAAAACCTTGTGAGACAGCAAGCTTTTAGAACGTCAAACATAAAAGCTTTCATTAATTGGATAAACAGCATGTTGAATTTCAGCTGGCAAAAGTCTACAATCTCAATAAAAATTATGCATTGCAGTGTTACTTAGATTAAGTGGTATATTGATTGCTGACACAACGGATTTTCTCCCCAAAAAATCTCTCCTTGATTACGAGGATGGAGCTACATTATATTAAGAGTGAAGCGGCCTTGAAGCTGTCGTTTAACATGTTGTATTCTGCCTTGTTATAGAGCTACTCCACCCAGACACCTTCCCACTTCAGACTAACCATCCCACAATCACCGTCTCCCTTTCTCTGCAGCCGTTCACTCCTCCTCATCCACCTCCTCCACCTCCTCATGATCATCAGTCTGCAGCCACCCACTAGCCTCTGCCTCGCTATATGTCCTCTTTCCTTGGTGCACACTGATGCTTAAGATCCCTGATTAAATCTTAAGTGATGCTCACTTCATCACAGCATTGCTCAGGGAATGAAGGAATGAAGGGTGGAAAGAAGTATCGGAAAATGCATAGTGCATTGCTAATGCATGCTAAAGAAATAATATCTCCAGCTCACTATTGTGAACCAGTAGATGACATTTTTTCATCTATATTCATTCAGATAATGGACTGGTTGGATGGAGTGTTACTGTCTGAAGAAATGTATACTTAAATATCTTGTAATATTAGGTGTAAAATGCTGTCTTGTTTAGTGCTAAATATTTCACATTGAGAGGACACTGATGATGCAGGCATTTCAAATATTTTTAATAATATTTAATTTAATAATTTAATTGATTGTTAAATATGCCACAACTTCCAATGGGATGCAAACCCACAGGGTTCATTAGATCCCACTTTAAGAACCAAATGAAAGAGTGATAATCTACCATAATCCTCAGTCATGGGCCCAGCACAAGTAAAAATAATGTATTCATATCAGCCATAGGAGAGGAACAGGATAATAGTCTTGGACATCAGTGCAAGAAGACTGCCTAAACCAAAACTCAATCAGCAGGGAGTCAGCACTTAACATATAAGGCAAACACTGCATCTGGTTGCTGATGCTGATGAATGGAGGCACTCTGGCTCACAGTAGACAGCAGGTGATTACTGCAGTTCACCCTTTTTACTGCGACGTCACTTGGTCGCAGTGAAACACATGCTAATGCTCCAGCTCACATTAGCAATCAGAGAGGATTTATTTCAAATGTCCCTTTACTGACATAAGTCACTCTGTATGTCCGATTATAATAATAATCATCATCAATGTTACAAAATTGTAACATTATATAGGAGTATGATAATTATGATGGACCTTCTAATTAATAGATACCTTCTCATAGATGCAGATTATGAGCTGTTAAGTTAATTACGACGTACAATTGTCAGCTTTGCACTAATATTCTTAGTTTTTGTGATACATATTTCTTTTTTTTTTTTTCCCCCGGGATTTATCCATGCCTCTGACATTAAATTCCAGCTGTAATAATCTGTGTTTCTCCCATAGAGATCAGTGGAGTTTCACCTTACCTTTTATGATCACATGGCCTCCATACACAAACACACTTGTTAAGTGGGCTTTGATGTTTCTCTTTTGAACACAGCTGAGTGACATTAAGTCATGTTTGTCTCTGGTCCCCCGCAGGTTCACGTGGGCACCTCCCATCAGGAGCAAAGGGTGGTGGGATACCTCACGTGTACACACCTTCACGCCATAGAAGGTACAGTGACAGTGTTCTCTTTTTCATCCTTTTTCCTTGCTGTATAGCAGCTAAATTGCTACAACTCTGTGTGTGTGTGTGTTCAGATGAAGCTATCGCTGGATAAAAGTGTGAATCAAAACCACTGCATGCATCTTCTTCCTGTTCCCATGGTGACCGGTTCAAGCCGTTTCAGGCGTCACAGCCCTATTTAAAGACCCTGGTCGATGCCTTCCTCATTTTTTACCATAGACACATCTCGCCCTCCCCCTTTTCCCTGCTATTCTGAGTGGCTCCTACAATTTCTCACATGTCTAAATATAGCAGTGTAGGACTAAAAATACATCACACATCAAGCCTTGGGGCTTGTGAATGGTGGGGGTGGAGGGGTTGGGGGTCATGGAGACCTGATTCTTCTCCTCAGAGGACGGAGCTGTATATGAGAAACCTTTATTTATAAGATCTATGATGCAACAAGATGTAATCAGCTATATATACGTGCCGGTCACTTCTTTAGGGTATAGCCGTTCAACTTTTTCTTTAGTTAAGGCAGCCAGTCGCAGAAACACACTTGTTTCAGGTGTACATGGTCAAAACAACCGACTGAAGTTTAAAGTGAGCATCGGAATGGAGAAGACAAGAGACTTTGAATGTGGCGTGTTTTTTGGTGTCAGACGTGCCAATCTTTCAGTATCAGTATAGGGTATCGACTTACAACCATCTCTACGTTTTTACAGAGAATGATGCGGAAAAGAGAATATCGAGTGAGTGGCAGTGTTCTGGATATGTAAGAGGAGAATGAACAGATTGGTTTGAGCTGATAGAAAGGCAACAGTAAGTTCAAATGACTTCTTGTTACAACCAAGGATTGCCTATGTATTGCGTCCAAATACACATTGTATTTAAGATGTGGTTTGTGGCAGTAGTCTCAGTTTTGTCTAAAGGCCTTACATTTACACAGCCAATAAATGTCAAACAAAGGTGGATCTATTCAGGTTCCATCGCAACCTTTAGCATAAAGTTTGGTGCCACACTAATCCCAGTCAAGCAGCGCTTTGCTCCGGTGATCAACAGGATGCATACATGTTTTTACTGTTGATTCAGTAGTCATGAATTATTGAAGGCTTTTTAACTCATCATCTTTTTGAGTGCCTCGGATGTTTTCAACTTGCCACAGCCAATAACAAAGCTGCTCATCAGAGGCAGTGTCTGGTAAGAATGAAGAATTGAGGCAGACAGCCTCTTTATTACTTAAAATATTCAACACACCTAAAGTTTAATAAGAAAAGCTGTGCTGTATTATTGTTTCCTTCTCCCTGTGGTCATCTACATCGTGCAGGCAAATTCATTTGTCTGTGTTGTCAGACAACTAAACAAGAAGTACTGATGGTGTGTTATACTCATCCATTCCCACAAAAATTGATATTCCAAGCTGCTGCTCTTTGGTGTTAAAATCCCCTTTTTAAATATAGAACAGATTTTTTTTGTCTTGAAAGTATTACAATGTTAAAATTGATTGCAGGGTAATTGTTTTAGAAATACAGTATCCACATTTATACTGATCCCTTACAAGCTTTGTTTTCACAGAAAACCATGTAAATAGTGATTTACATTACAAACAAATACAAAGGAAGTGAAATGTGTCCTATTCAAAACACTGCAGAGAAAATCATTTCTACACAAAAAGGGTGCTATTATGACACAGCGTCTGCTCTGAGGAGACATCTTGTTGCCACAGTGTCTTGACAATCAACAATCACCAAACAGGAGCAGTTAGAACAGACTTTTGAAATAACCGTGACATTGTCTGATGAAATCAATAAAAAATGACAACAGCTCTTCTGTGTTTCTGGCTACTTTGGCATTTAAAATAGTTCACAGTGAAAGCTAGAGGCAGTGACATTTAGTGCCACATGGCCCTCACAGAGCTGCTCAGTGGGCCTTTCCACTGGAAAAAATCTGTTTACTCTGTACACACACACACACAGTAAGCTGCAGTTTTAGAATGTACTGTACATACTGTCCTAAAACTCGATTTTAGGGGTAGAAAAGTACTCTGGATAGAGGACTGCCACTGCAAGACACTGTGCTTTAACAGATTTACCTGGGGTAACTTGGCCAGACAATAGTTTTTGTATTTTTTTATAGTAATTTTATATCTTTGCTCCATATATGTAACCCTTTCACTTATATAAAATATATATATATTTTAACATTATTCCTGATCTACACTTTAACACTCTAATTTCACAGAATTGGTTTGATCCACTTTGATCCACATCTGGATTCATTCAATGGTTTCATAGTGGTTTACAGCCTGTTATACAACAGTTAGTTTGCAGTTTGCATCTCATTTATATTGTAATAGGTAATGTGTAGAAGTAATAATAAGCTTTTGCACAATGTTTAGTAAATTATTATTTACTACTTCTGAAGAAGAACACAGCATATATGAACCTGTGTCCTTCATGGACACACTGTTACTCAAAACCGCATTTCCATTTCATTTCACATCATTATTCAGCCTGACATCCAATCATGCTCAGACGAGGAGGTGTTTCTGTTTTGTTTGGCCCTGACCAGTCAGCAGAGAGTGGCATTTCTCTTGTGCCTATGCCATTTTCAACACCATCTTGGAAGCTGCACTTGAAGCAGTATACTTTGCTAACATTTGTCATGTCAAAGCCTGTGGCTGGTTGATTTTGTATGCAGCAATTTTTCTGACTGATTGGAAAAACAGAAATCATTCAAGATGTGGGCTGGAGGAAGGGTTTAATATATTGAAAGTATGTGGTAAATATACAAAGTATAAACAGTCAACACGATTTAAGACATTATACATGTTATAATGCCCCAGTGAAACTCCACAGAATAACAATGTGCCACCTTTGGGTCAATAAACTGCATTTACATAGTGCTTTTCTAGTGGCCCATTCTCAAGCTGCCAACACATCAATCAGGTGTTCAGTGTCTTGCCAAATGACATAATGACATGGGGACTGCAGCAGGGCATAGAACACCGACACTCTTTGAACTACATCCTTGTGAGTCACAGATGCAACCAATGAAAATCTTCCATAACTGTGACCCAGTGATGGAAGTTCTGGGTCAGTGTGGTACAGCAATCCCTCTGACTCCCACTTGTATGTATATGAGGGGTTACAGATTTCAAATATATCCAAATGTGACTGTTTTTGTTACACTAAACAAAAACTAAACTTTTGAAAAAGGATTTTGATCTAAAAACCTGGCCTACACTGGATGTCGAAGCACTGAAAAAAAGGCACTCAAGCACCACAATGTTCAAAGCCTGTCCACACTAGATGAGTGCTTGCTCTGTTCCTGTCTTGTTTTTACTCATTACTTTACTTCATTATCCCAAGAATGGGAAATTTGTTGGGTCAAAGTGCAATACATTAAACACAAAGACATATAGATAAACACCCGCCCTCCCCACATAGCCAAACACACACAGTGTGTGCAGCATGGTGGGTTAGTGGTTTCCACTGTTGCCTCACAGCAGAAAGGTGCTCCAGGCTCTCCGGTTTACTCCCATCACCCAAACATGCATGAATGTATGTTTACTGTTTACTGTTGCACTATGTTTCACACTGTTTACTCTCCCTGTCAACTCTGCACATTCTTGTAAATATCTGTATTTTGTAAATATTATTTTGTATTTGTGAATATCTGTATTTTACCTTTATTATTATTATATGGCATTCAGTGTGGTCAGCAAAGTAAATATTTCATTGTACAGGGAAACCTGTTTCCATACTGTGCATACGGACAATAAACACTTTGAATCTTGAATCTTGAATGTGAGACACATTTTGCCAGGTTAGGTCCATTGTGTGGCACTCAATCGCAGCAGCTCTGATCAACCCTCCATCTGACCTTGTAATTCTGTTGTGCAGTTTTGGTTGTATACTGACAATAATATTTTCTATAAATGACAAATGTGAGAGTACCTTTATAGTAAATTGAACATACATGTTTGACAAACCAAAACAGCATAGATACTGTTAGATACTGTATATAACAGGATGGGGGTGAACAAGTGAATGTTGCAATATCCATGTATCTGTAGCCATATTTGATCTAGATGGTCGAGGTAGAGGACAGTGTTACTTTGGTGTTCTGTTGTAGAATAAACTTTTTGTTTTGTTACAAATTAACACACAAGCATTTACACACAGAGCCAAACTGAAAGAAGCATGCACATACAGACACACTCATTTTGCACATACAGTAGGTAACTGTACAGCAAACACGCCTCCGCAGATTCCAGTATCACAAAAGAAACAAAAAAAGATAACACATGACATTACACATCTACTTGAGCCATAGTTGAGAGTAATCAAAGCCAAAGCCACCCACTCACCCGCCAATATCTTGACACCTCTTTGTTTCTCACACTCTACAATTCAGCGGTTATTTCTCTCTCACACACTCTTAGCCGCCACCTCCCTCCAGACACCTCCTCCCTTCGTTCTTCACTTCCAATTTATCTGATTCTTTCCTGGCAGGAGAGGAGAGAGGCAAGCTTTGCCAAACAAAACACACACAGAATATCTACTAAAATATGATAAACATAATAAAGTAAGGGCCATGCATCATAGTGGCTAGCACTGTAGCCTTACAGCAAAAAGACCCTTCACAACCTGGTCCGTGTGGACCAGGCCGTTCAAAGCCATTCAAGCCATTCAAAAACGCGTTTTCAAGGTCAGCACGTTGCTTTTCTCTGGGTATTCTGGTTTCATTAATGAAAAGAATAACTCTAGATAAAATCATTTCACTTGGCTTGAATTGCGTGTTTTGTTGTATCATAGTTGATATTGAATCATACCTTGAAATAGTATATTATCAAATATCAGATGCTTATTTAATAATAATATTAATTATAACAATAATAATAATAAATGTTATTTATAGGTGGCTTTCAAGCGATAATCAGTACATTAAAAATAAGTACATCAAAAACAGTATAAAATTATGTGAATATAGAGCAAAAAAAAAAAAAAAAAGATGAGAAATTATCAAAGTGAGAAGGCAAATTTAAATAAATGTTTTAAAATGAACTGTCCCTCCATTACTTTCTTCTCTTTGGATCAGTTCAGGTCACACTGACTTTTAGCCAAGTATTTTGTATGAACTTGTGTCTTTTTTGTATCTCCCTGCCTCCCCGATCTCTTTACTCCACACACGGACCATTCATCAGGTGACGCAGCTGTACGATGTGAGCAGCTGGACCTGTTGCTCCGGTGGGGGGCCGAGTTTCGTCAGTCTTCGTCCCAAATGCCTGAAGGAGAGAAGGTGCTGGAGGACCTGGTGGCCTTTGATGTCATCCTGGGAGATCTCAACTTTGACAACTGCTCCTCGGGTATGCGGCCTTCATGGCCAGACAAGGATATTCTAACTGATCTGTTCACACACCAACCACATGGAGGCTTCACATTTCATCAAGAGTGAAAAATGCCTGCAATGTACTATATAATGGATCAAATATTGTTTAAGGCCACCAACAGGCTTTCCACAGTGGAAAATAATGAAATATGAATATGTTTACCAAAGGTTAACAGTAAAAGCTTGACATACAGGGCTGCAAAAAAATAAAGAAAAGAAAACAGAAATCTATTTATCAATGATAAATCAATTACTAAATAAATCATCAATTATTCTCATGACTGATTCATTGTGAGTATAGGTCTTTGGGTTTGTTTGCTCTTCCATATGAAAGAAATCCAGAAATGAAATCTCTTTCCCACTCAAAGTAAACGTCTTTAGTTTGCTGACAAAACAAAACATTTGAGGATATCATTATTTAGACGTTCATACATACTGACTCATGTATTTCACCTTTTCAACATTTCTGGTTAATCGAGAAAACAATTGCTAGTTGCAGATCCGTTCAAAATTAAATCTAATCTATTTTATTTTCATACCCCAAATTCGCAAATCACCATTTGCCTAACTGTACATGTCACAGCTTCTAAATTAAATCCCACATCGTGGTAACATTGACATGATTATCTCCCTCCTTTTAGATTGAGGTTATTTCTGTTGAAGTTGCGGAATCAATGCCACAGTTACATAATAACCCATCAGTTTTCTCTTTTTTACCTGTTCTAAATAGGTTGTGAATTTAGTCTGTGTTCTGATGTGCTTCTATTTTTCCAGAGGACAAGCTGGAGCAGCAGCATGCACTTTTTACTCAGTACAAGGACCCGTGTCGCCAGGGGCCAGGGGAGGACAAACTGTGGGCTCTGGGTAATGATACACACACATACAGTGCATACATCCATATATGCTTTATAGGGACACAGTCTGGCATCACATAATGCTGTAATCCCTCAAGCATTTATGTATTCATGCCTGATATATACACTACCACTCAAAAGTTTGGACACACATACACACACACATATATATATATGATGACACACAGTACAACGTGCTGATACATGGGCATCAGTGATGTAAAGACTGCAGGGTTTTGGTCTGGATTATTTAGGTCAGTGGTATTTTAGGCACCAGTGTGGGCAGGAGAGAGTGAAAGGTGTTTGTTTAGACAGGGACGTTTTGCCATCCTGTTGGGTCACTTTTACAGGAGGAGAAGGGGAAAAGCAAAGAAAGAATAGAACAATGAACAAGTAAAAGAAAAAAGGGGGAGGAAGGCGATGTTGTTCAATAAAGCTTATTCAAAGGAGATCAGGCACAAATGAACACAACAGCCAGACAAATAAGATGAGCACCGAGTCAGGCTGCCAGCTATTCAGATTTACTGACAATGTGTGGACAGATTGTGAAATGTGCTGAAGCCTGCAGCTCCCGGAACATTCTAGTGACACCACCCTGTCAGCCAAATGCACAGAAAACCTACAGAGTTCATGCTGTATTTAAAATCACTGGGAACTGTGGCAAACCAGAGACTATCTGATAGAAAGTCTCACGACTAAAGATGAAAAAAATCACAGTACTCATGTCATCACCAGCAACAATCTTTACATTTCTCTTTTGATGGTGCCTTCGAGTTCTTGTTTTATGGCAGACGTCAACCACAAACCAAAAACCTCAACATATACAGTTAACTGTGGTTTTCCATGTATTTTAGGAGATATGGTGTGGATTGGTGTGAATAAACATTCATCTTGTTCCCCAGACGTTCACTACAGCTTGTTGATGATGTCAGAATTTATGAGGACAGAGAAACTGGGCTCATTTTTTTTTATTTTTTTTTACCACATGAAAGAGGCCATCTTGTGTTTATGGAGTCTTTCCCAGATGAGCCGAAGGTAGCACGGCAGACAGGCAGCAGGCGCAGAGTGTGAGACTCATCATCTTTGTCATCTTAAACTTGTAAAGAATACCAGCTTCACATCACAAGCCTACTTTTAATAAGTAGGCTTGTGTCAATGTCAATTCACTGGTGTCGCTCTGGAGTGCTGCTCTTTCCACGTGGAGCTCTTTAAACACACTGGCCTTACATCCTCATTGTCAGAAGCATCTCTGAGAGCTCGTCTCATTCCGACTGTTAGATGTCCGCAGTTGATAACAGTGAATTATGGTCTACAGACTGTAGAGACTGAGTCTGTGCTCTCTGCTGACGCCTCCTTTGCCACATTGAAAAAAAAAGCCAACTTGTACTTAAAGAGCAGATATTGATATATGTGTTCGCCACAGTGAGGGGGAGGATTTTAAAGCATACAGATCAATAAACAAGCAGTAGAAAGTGAAGAGAGGCCATATTTTCAGATATGTAACTGTGAATGAGGAAGTCTAAGACAAAGACCAGATCCCTGCCCTACACTTTCACACTTTTCAAACAGCTTCTGCTTTTCTTTTTCTTTTTTTTTTTACCCACATTTACTACATCCTTTCAACATACAACACACAGATGTAGCAAGACAATATCCTGTAATTCTATATAGATCAGCATAGAAACAGTTTGTGAAGTCAGAGAGCTCAACATGTCAGTACATTCAAGTTCATCTACTATAAATTATATATATGTAATTGTTTAAAATAAATACATCTATACAATCTACATATTAAAAGCAAATGCCTTTTATTGTACTAAGTATAAATGTAATCACCATGTTACAGTGTCTATGTAAGAAAGTATTGATGATTGAGGTGTGTTAAATAAAATCAACTAAAATAAAATGAGTCAATCTATGATTAGAACAAGTTCGTTTGGTTATACAGTTAAAAGTTATAGAAATGTTATGCTTTCTTTGTGGTTCCCTAAGTCCATTTAAATTAAGATATACAGCATAGATATATCAAGGCTTGGATCAATTCTGAGACCCTGTCATAGACACAATTTTTTCCTGGCAGGTTAAATGCCAGACATAAATCACTGATACTTCTTATTATTCCACTGTCATCTGATAAATCATGGATCTGCAGATGACAACTGAGAGAAAGAAAACACATTGCCAGCAGTTGCACGCTTAAAGCTTTTTTTTTTTTTTTTTTTAAAGTTTAATGGAGACATCAATACTAACAGAAAACAATAAATCCAAATAAAAGATAAAGAATTTGCTGTAGCTCCAGACAGCAATAGCTTTACAGGACTGGACTATGATAATGACAAGAGTATAGTCATGTTTCCCATGATATTGGCATTTGACAGTTAGATCTGATTAGATTTGGTATGAATCGGGTGCCTCTAATGTCTAATGTGTGTTTTTCAGGAGACACTGAAATGGAAAAATAAAATGTATGTGATTTCAACAGGTACTTTATTGGATCCCAGTGGCCTTTATGATGACGAGGTCAGCTCTCCTGAAAGTTTACAGAAGTGAGTACTACATACATGCATACTTATATGTTTGGTTTTGTTTTCACTAAGCAAAAATAATATTGCATTTTATTAAATCAGTGACCTTCCAAGAAATTATTGAAGAACGTAACAGTGCATCCTAATTGACAAACAGGCAGCAGTGCAGTGAGCAGCAGGGGAACAAACATTAAACAGTTATTCACACTTAAATTTCCCGCTGACTGTCACTGCACTCCATGGTTTGAAATTCTGTAGACTCACTCATTTTGTCTCCATGTTCTTGCTGTTTTCATGTTTTCTGTTTTTGGATGTGGCCCAGTTTATTTAGGGCTTCATCCACTGCCCTTCTGTGTATCTCTGTCTGTATTTCTGTCCAAACTTCACTGACTTATCCTCTCTCTACACTATGTGTCTGTCAGAGTCATGGAGAATGAGGATGGAAGGAAGGAGTACCTGGTGTTTCCTCCCAGTAAGAGCCAGTGTCCTGCCAGCAGTCAGAAGGGAAGGAAAATCCCACTCAAGGGCAACGGGCGCCGCATTGATTACATCCTCTACAGCGACGAGGGCCTGCAGCAGGACTGGAAACTGGTATGAACCAGGGGAAAGCTGGGAATATTGTTTTGGTTATTAGTTAAGTATAATTGATGATGTAGTGTAATGACAGGAAAAAGTATAGATACTTCAGCTGAAGTTTGAACCACTTTTCCTCATTTTTTCATGGTGCAATTTTACACTAAAATAAAAAAAAACAATATCCCTTCACATGCTGCCTTAAATACCCTGTAATGATGAAGCCATTAATGAATTGTGTCCCTTTTTGTAGCACATTTACTGAAAAGACAAAACTAAAATATTATATTTACAACACTTTGTGGTGACACCTTTGCTGGAGGCTTGTCCATTGAACAGCTGAAGAACCACACTTGTTTATTAAAGGCGTCCCAGCTGACAGTGCTTTTTAGAGCGCAAACCTGTTAATATGTCCCTGACGCACAGCTGAATGTTTCTTTTCGCTCAACTCACAGTAAAATGTTCAGCTTGTTAAAAGGATCAGAATAAAAAAAATAAAAACACAAAAGCACAGGAGGAAAACAATGACAAGCAACAACAGAGGCTGGGAAGAAAAGGAATGGGACAATATAGTGACAGGGTCATCTGTCTGCATGAGGGACTGGGGAGGATTGGTAAACCAAATCATCATTTACTCTGGACATCTCTCCATTTCTCTGTCCCTCTGCCACTCACATCACAGCTGCGCCACCTTGTGGCAGAATGTAATAACTGTCATTTCACGTCACACTGAGTTTGAAATAACAAAAAGCTCTTTTTTTTGTTAATACTTTTTATGTTTTGTCTTGTTTTTTTTTGTCTTAATGTCACTTCTGTTCATGATAATTTTTTAGAAACAAATATAATGTACCAGTATGCTTTGGAAGTCAAATGAATTTTACCCAAGCATAATGCTAGGATTTAAACCCAGTATTTTCTCTTTTACAAGACAGATCCTTTAACCAGTTAAGCCACAGTATCTTTTACCAGAAGCACTTCTCTTTAATGATAACTTCAGTTTGGTCAACCAGATGACCAGAATTGACAGGTCACTTTCATACTGATCTAAATTTGTTTAGATCAATATTTGAATAGTTTTCTCTCACACTTCTTTCTCGTAGTGATGGAAACAAGATGTGCTGCTAGGCTGGTCAGAACATCTGTCGTAAACAGGAGGTCTTATGTTCACATTCTCTTTCCAGCCCCGGAATCATGATGAATTAACACACCCTTTTGTGTTTTAGTTCAGTGACTGATCTCGAGATGTTTTTATTTTGTCTTGATAAACCACTGAATCGATCCGAGTGAGTACAATAGAATGAGTTACCACTTCTGCCTACACAGGGCACTGCCGCCCAGAAAAGCTACAGAAAGTTGCTTTCAAAGCTGTTGGCATTAGATAAGGTGTGATTACAGACACTGACGCACAAGATTATTTTGCAGTGTAATCGTGTGTGTGTGTGTATAAACACATATGAAAGGCCCTTCCACTGATGGTTTAATGATAATGGTTATTTTCTCTGTCCCCTACAGGATATTGAGGAGTTCAGCTTTGTCACCCAGCTGGCTGGTCTCACTGACCACCTGTCTGTGGCCATGCGATTGGCTGTTTCCACCGGGGAAGAGGAGCCTTAGACTGACCACCCTAGTTTTTTTTTTTTGTTGTTGTTGTTGTTGTTTTTTGTTTGTTTTTTTTAAAGAAAATACTGCCATGGAGGAATGACAAGTAATCTATAGGGAAGGAAAAGAATTGAGAAAGTTTACAAATATGGAAAATGCAGGTCTTTGAGGGGCAGTGTAATGCTCAGTGAATGAAAGGACGATGAGAGGAACAGTAGAGATGCTCTTTAAGAAAGAGAAACTCTGGATGGAAAAGAGCAGGGCATTCAGTTTAAAGAGCCAGAGCGATATTCTTACACACACACATGGACACACACTTATGGACTGAATATCACCTGCCTGTCGTCTCTGTTCCTCTTCCCCAACACTCCCTCTTGAATACAGAGACTTGTATTGACAGTAAGTTGTTTCATGTAGCCATTTTACACACATTCCTTTACTGGATCTGTTTTAGCTGTAGTGTAACTGCGATGACTTTACCTTCAGGGACTGTTGGATCCTCCTTTTTTAGTGACTGTGCTAAAAAAGAAAGAAAGAAAGAAAAGATAATTTAAGTGATGGGAATGAAATGTACAGCTGCTGTCCAGCCTTTACACTGAACATCTGTGTCCCTGTGTTCTGCTGTCAGTCAATCACCTTACGACTCCCTCATCACTCCCAGGAACCTCGACAAGTGTCTTTTTTCTTAAATATAACTAAAAGTAGTCTTTCTAAATTCAGAAAAACATGATACAATTTCTATTGCCACCACATTACTTTTTATAGTAAGTTTAATGCCTGTTTATTAATATATTGTATCTTTCTAACAAGATTTATTGTATAAAGGGATGAAACTAAAGAAGAAAATTGTTATGAACTGCTTAGAGCATGTTTTTTCAACCATGATTGGTGAAAAATGTAAGGTGAAGGACATTTTTGGTCTATAAGTATGAACTGAGGATTTGCTGATGCATGAAGGAAATGGTATCAGTTTACAGCGTTAATATACCTGCTCAATGTACTTGCTTGCTTGAGAATGGATGCCTGATGAGATGCATTTTGGCCTGAAACACACATTAAGTGTACACACCCCAGAGAAGCATTTGTGCATGTGAAATTGAACCCTTCTGATGTAAGTTCACACATGCCAAGGTTTGCGCAGAAACAAATGGGATGCACAACAGCGCACGCACCATGTGCAGAGGGTGATGTAGATTATGCTGGCTGCACTAGGACTTCTCTAATCTCATCTTCAACAGAGTTACTGTCAGCTTGTGAGCGAACCATAATGTCTGTCTGGAGAGAAAACATATTCTGTAAGTACATCTGAGTAGAACCCTAGCTGACATAAAACATGCAGCTCAGTTTTGCAGTCGCAGACCGGTTGCCCCACCCATTTGTGACAGCAACTACGAAACCCGCTGAAGACCCACATGCTGCACACGCCTTTTGAAACATAACGAGAGTTTAACAGCTAGAAAGTTTTCCAAGAGCACAAACTGTCCACAACTCTTAAAACACCCTATCAGTGTTTGGTAAATATAGAAAATCCATGCAGTGAATGTCACAAACAAAAACTGTCCATAGTGGTAAAAGCAAGGAACATTTTTTCATACTTTGAGTCAACATTAGTCATCTCCTCTCACCTGTTATCATGCTGCTTCTGCTGCCCGATGGACACCAAAAAAACTAAATGTCAAACTGGAACTGAAACTTTGTAAAGAGCAGAGTTCAGTCTGTGTGATTGTCATGAAACTTCTAAGCGTGACGTTTCCATGTCCCCTGTTGACCCTGTGACTGTGGCACAGTTCTCTTTTAAAAATACAATAAGTTTATGAAATAATCAGTCTAATTAAGTAATGGGGATTCAAAAAGCTGTTGGTTTAGCAATGATATCATCTCTAATGGTCAAGTCTATGTTTGATAATATTGGCAGGGAACTTCACATGAGTGACGTACTGGGAACATGTGCACTTTGGAAATTTGTAGTTTCTATTTATTTCCAGTCAACATTAGCAGTAGTGGCAGCTGAGCATTAAAGTGAACTCTGAGCCACTCAAAGCTGTCTCTACATTTAGAAAGCAAGCCGATGATGACTCCTGTTTTGTCTTCATTTCTGCCATGTATTTTATACTTTTATTGTCATCCTATCTGTACACCAGTCACGTGCACAACTGAACAAAACGGGTTCACAAACAGTTAAGGGTTTCAGATACAGCTTAATTTCCATGGTCGGTGTGGTGAAAAATATTTACAATAGGGTTTGAACTGTTTCTTGGCACCAGGAGCTTTACATGTGGTATTTTCAACTTACTGTCAATGTGCATATGTCCGGGCAGATAATTGTTTCATGTTTGCTCCCGTGACAAATGTGCTAACTGGTGTTTCTCCGAAAAAAACTGTGCTGACAATGGACACCACATGGACTGTGTGCTACAGTGAATGTCATTGAAGCATATGCATCATATACAGTAGTCATGAGAGTGCAGCTGTGTGAGAGGGTGAATGTGTGTGAGTTCTGTTATGCATGTAAAATAACTGTCATTGTGGATTCAGTTTGAGTCGACAGGTCCCCTGACACCTGTCGATAATTACAAGGATTTGCATCTGTTCTTTGTTTAAGTCAAACTTCACACTGTCAGACTCTTCAGGATCAAACAATATACTTACTTACTTGCTACTATATTCTTTATGTATATATGTCAGTAGTGAGTTACAGAAAATGGCAACATTTTACCTAAGAATATTTACATAGGGAACTTAAGTTATTGCCTGTGAGGGAGTACAATTTTAGGAAATATAAGTTAATTTTATATTTTTTTTAAACTGCTCTTCTGTTACACAGCTTGTAGTTAGTGGTAAACAATTCACTAATAAGTATGGAGAAATTTGCAGAGACAGGAATCATCCAAGCAGTAGCTGTACTGCCTCATCTTCATAATGAAATTACACTTCCGTCTCATTTTTTGAAAGTTAAAATGTGAAAACCATTGATCCATCCACATCCAAGTGATCCATTTCAGAATTTAGACTCAGCTTCCTAGTATTTCTGTGTTTGTATTTTTGCATCTTTAAGTGGCAAAAAGACACTCAAAGCAAAGGATTGGTGGATGGTGATTGGTGGGTTTAAAGGTTAAAGGTGGTGATGAAAGGGTAAACTTTATGGGGATCAGAACTCAGAATTCAGATGACAAGCTAAATTCTCGGTCACTTTTTGTGTGGAATGCATAACTTTTTGCCACCAAGCCTGAAATACAGCTTTTTTTATTTTTTTCTCCTCTTAGGAACAGCTCTGTATAACAGTTTAACTGCTAAATGTTACATTATTAGAATACCATCCACAAAGGTTATTGGTCATCGAGGTCGTCATATGCAGATACTGTGGCAAATTCACTAAGGGGAAATTATGTACTTCCTTATGGTGAGATGATGGTAATAACACAGTTAAGGCTGTGGAACATTTATATTTAAAAGAATTACATTTAGAGTGTGGCAAAGTCTTGTCCATCATTACCAACCTTTTGTTAGTGTGGACTTTGTTGTTCTTTACGTTCTGTCTGTCACTTGACAGACAGAACATCTTTTTCCTACCATCATAATTACTGTTATGGGTTGTAATATGCTGTTCAAAGAACAACTTTTTAGTTTTATACAGGAGAACATTATGTCATCCTGTGAAAAAAAGGGGGGATGAATGCACTCAGCAATGAAACTAATCTGGTATTCATCTGACACCTGTATAATTGTTTAGAACCAAAATCATCTGTGTATCTGCATTGTGGAATACAACAATATGTTGATACTGTAGATACCAAGGACTGAAGATTTAAGAGAGGAAAATATGACTCGCTCTTCACTGGAACACTTCAATTGCATTTTAACTTCTTATAAGTAGGATACGTGCATTGTTTTGGTGTCTTAGATTTAAACTATACAAAAGGGACCTGTCACTGAAAAACTGCTGTATTCCCTGATGCATTCTGTAGCATGTCTGGTCACCGAACTGTCCACTTTGCATCCATCAAGTTCAGGTCAGAAAGACTGCCGTTGTTCAGGCACAGCAGATCCAACTAGAGTTTGAAACTTTTGTTGCTGCATGTACTGTAATAATGCTTGCAGTCTCTAGAATCCATCTGTGTTTTGATTTTCATGATTTTCTGTGTTTTTTCCATTTAATTTTGTCTATGAATGGGAGTGTTTCTTGATGGACTTCTCTCACTTGGCCTCTGTAATGTTTGTAGGGGATCAATAGCTTTTCTCTTTCTAAGCTTCAACAACTTCAAACTGCTTATTTTCATGCTTTTTAGAAAAAACAAAGGAGTTTTCCCTCTCTATCCATGTCTTTGTGTCATTATTTCAGTACTGGGCATTCAGTTGTTCAACCCAGTCACTGGGTTTGCTATTGTTGCTATCTGCAAACCACATGTGACCTCACATTTAGAAACCAGAATTTCTTATTTACATGTCACTACAGCCAATGAGGGTGATGATAGCCATTTCTTTGTTATGAATGTGGATAAGTATAAGCATACCTGGCACATCTGGTTGAGGCTATAAGGATTTTTCTTTTCTAATTGCTTTAACATCCTTTCCATTAAAAAATAAAGTATGCGTAAAAACACACCAGAATCATATCCTCATGAGTATAACATTTCTGAATGATGATAACACAGTGGCACTTGGTCAGCATGGTCTTGAACTCGTGGTCTGTTTCTTGACAGACCACGCTGTGCTATGTTACCTTTACACCTTTACATTTTAATGTAAAAAATTAGAAAACTTGACGTTCTGTCAAGTGAAAGGACATTGGTGAATCATTAGTGTGGAGTGTACCTCTTTATTCCCCTAGTTTTGTATGAAGCAACATCACAGGGTCTGTAGGTTGACATCTGCATAAAACACTGATTTCTGAGTCACAGAATGTCTCATTTTCTTAAATAACACAAAGAAGTGAAATAAACTTTTGGAGAGTCCTTCTGCTTTTGATTAAGAGGGAAAGAACTAGCACCAGACATTTGCATATGATACAGAGTGAAAAGCCCCAACACTGAAAACAAAGTCAAAAAATGACAAATATAAAATCATTAGAGTGTAATATTGTCAGATGGTTTTGTTTAATGTCCAGATAATTTTCAGTACTGGGAAAACCTCAGCAGTGAGTGTCAGTATGTGCTGCCAAAAAGCATCTCATCCAAAAGCCAATATTTTACATTGACGTTGGGTCAAATGCTTGTGTATAATGTCAAGGAGGAGCTTACTGTTACAAACATGAAGGCATTATTATTAGTTCTAAATGTATTGTAAGTTCAAAGAGCCTTTCTTAATATGTCTGATTAAATTGTTGATTCTTTTCTAACATCCTTTATGCCTTTGTATTTCCTGCATTGCATTACTTCCCACTTCACATGCTCGATCTGACTTGCGGATGCAAGGAAACATTAGCATCTGTTTTACTGTTACTATAACAGTGTTACCTACAATCTCACCGTTGTAACCATATTGTAAAATGTTCCATTTAAAAGGCAGCAGATCACAGAACTCTGCAGTTCAGCTCCACAGACCTCGAAAACCCGTGTCAGCTTATTGTGTGAGAATTTATTCTTTTTAATTGTTTCAGTTCAACTTGATCAGTTTCATTTACCTTCAGCTGATGGCTGGAAATAGTTGTATTAGGCAATATTTTTTTTTAAATATATATATTTTTTTTTCACTAGATGGTCGGTGCCAAATTCAAATGATGTGTTTTCTTGAGGGCAAGAGAAAAGGAGTGATAGCACTGCTTGCAGCTTAAGAGCCACAGTTCTGTCAAAGGGAACAACAACAAGGGTTTTTTTATGAACGTTTAGTTCAGTACAAAATAAACAAAGCTTTCATCAGCTTGTGACCTCACAGTTGTGTTTTTACAAATCCTGGTAGACCTGATCTTTGGGAAAATTTAAACATTTAATGGCAAAGTGTCAAAATAAAGTACTCATTCTTGTGTCAATGACATGATTGATATTGTTGTATCCTTGTGAAAACCACCGAGAGTCCCCAAACTGGGTTTGCTGCCATGAAACAGAAGTTGTACTGAATGCACTTCAAGTAAGTAATTTAAATTTTTCATTTTCTATTAAGGAAAATGTAGTCAGTACATTACATGGACATTTCCAGGGATTTTACATGTTTTGTTAGAGGATATAATTTCCTCAATTCTCTCTGCACAATATATTAATATTGATTACTTATAACAATTTCCTGACCACTGTTTGCCTTTGTAGTCATTATTCAGCCACAATAAAGCCAAAGCAGAATGCTATGGCAGCATCCCAAACAGCTGTAAGAGATCTGATATATCACATATTATAGTGTATTTATACGTATATATATATACACATGTGACACTAGCTGTGACAAACAGAGAGTTCAGTAGTTTTAGACACAAGGGTGATATACAATTGTCAGGGAAACTACATTCTTTAAAAAAAAAAAACCAACTTCCTCTTTTTTCATGTTTGGTTCATCGGTGAATGTCAATTTGTTTAGGGAACTGAAATGGGCATACAATATGGCCCACGCATAAAACTCTCACAGAGAGTAAACCCCCTCAGTCAGCTAAAGGTGAGGCTGACACGTCATAATTATGTCCCCAAGTAAGAGGGTCTTTCCGCTGATGATGCTGAGCTGCATAAATATAGGATCAGATCGAGTGTAAGTCCACACTGCGGTGAGACCTGACTGGTGGTGACTTATTACTACACTGTAAAGGGAACCTTCAGAGAAACATACATATCAGGATGGCTGCTACTCGTCTGGTTCTGTCCATGTTTGTGCTGATGCTGGCTGTCATCACTTTCAGTGAAGGTAGGAAAAAGCCTGAGCCTTGATTACTCATCATGATTACTGTTATACAATTCATGTAGTGTATATGATTTATACCGCGTGTAAAGTGAATCTACAAATTCGTTAAAAGGGAAATCCAATAAGTACACCAATAACACTCTATAAGGATTTAGTGACAGAGCTCTTGCTAAAGCGCAGCTCCCGTATGGCTTTGGGAGTAAATTACAGTGCATTAAAGGTTCAGGGTTTAACATTTAGGAGGGTTTATTGGCAGAGATTTAATAAACTACACAAATCTTTATTGTTTTCTTCCCATAAGAATAAGTCTTTTACATATCTTTTCAACAACTCTTATAAAGTGACTAACAGCCAAATAGCCACCAGGTTAACAGGAGCACTAAAAATAGTTGTGACCCATAACGAAGCTAAAACAAAGCCTGCAGATACTGAAGTTACTCTCATTTGACTCCAAATGGATGTTATTGTTGTGTTACTGAAAGTGTAAGGCAACCTTTTAGTACCATTTATCAGTGAACATACTCTGTTTCTCCTTTTGTTGTCCCTCACTGACCAATTTAGAACCAGTCTAGCTGTGTAAATTTTATAATTCAAACCATAATATGAACAGCTTATTATTTATTGAACATAATCATTGGAGTTAAGTTTTTTTTTTCTGTGTCTCACTGTAACTACTGAGCAGTGACACAGTTTTTGTCAGGTCTGGTTTCATGCAGGCTAACAGGAAATTAAGCAGACAATGTCCTATTGTTTGTTTGTAGGTCTGCGTGGTACTGGTCCAAAGAGGTGCTGTTTTCGTTTCAATGAGAGTCCACTGCCTAAGGAAAAAGTGGTCGGCTACATCAAGACCAGCCAGCGCTGCTCCAACCCAGCCATCCTGTAAGGAGGAAGAATAGCATTAGTCATCATCATTGCACCCAAGTGTAAAGACACTAAAGCTGACTTTCTTTGTGTGTGTTCAGGTTTAAGACAGTAGCAGGTCGTCAGCTGTGTGCCAAACCTTCATCCACCTGGGTGCAAGAGCTCATCAACTACCTGGACACCAAATCCATCCCAGGAGAGGCATCCAACCTGTAACCATGGCAACATGAAGTTACAAGAGTCACCCATGAACAAATAAGTGTGTTTTGATACTGCAATCATTCCTTGTAAACTAAGTGGTGCTTTGTATGCTAATACCCCACCATTTGATCCGGGGTATTAATCATATGTCTGTTCTATGCAAACTATATAAAGTACTTTTTTTTTTTTTTTTTTTTTTTTTTTTTTTTTTGAGTGAGATACAATTTACATATAAAGTATAGCATACAGAATTAACTACCAAAAATACCAAAACTTAAATGTGTACATGTTATTTTTACATTGGCATTTAATTTCTTTAAAAAACAAATTTCTTATATGTGGTGAAATTTGTTAATTTATTGGACCAATATTATAGTATAGAAGCTATTGGTACGTTTTTGATCAATGCAACACTCAAAGTCTGACCATCTACACTGTGACCTCTCATTATGATGTTCTTTGAAGTGATTTGCAGCAACTACCTTCAGGGTTTCCCAGCTCCACATGGTGTCACCACTAGACTATAAGCTATGGGTTTTACGACTGTTCCTACATTGAGCCACTGCAACCTGTGTTGCTTCCTCTTCTATATGAAATGAATTGTTTTCTTTTGATTGTTGTTCATGTTATAAATTGATTTTACTTGCTCTTGAGAAAACCAGAGTGTGAACAAAGGATAATTTATTTCACTAAGTTTCTATTGTAAATCCAATTCTGTTGTATTAAAGCAAGACAAAGTGACAGTGTGACTGTGTTGAGTTCACGTATCCAGTACCTGCATTTAATTGTTGCATTTAATACCAGGTTCCTTTCATTGATTCATCGATAGATAGATAGATAGATAGATAGATAGATAGATAGATAGATAGATAGATAGATAGATAGATAGATAGATAGATAGATATTAGTCTGATTGACTTATACTGTATCTACTGTACGTCAGTGTTATCAAAAAGAGACTTCACGCTCTTATATTGAAATAAAGTACACCTAACATCCGGTCACCTGTCTCATCTGACAAACTTGATGCATGGATCCGCCTTCCCATTGGTCAAACGCGAACGTGATCGCTCTATTCTTGTGCGTGTGAGGCCTTCAGGTGCTGCAGGCGAAAAAATGCTGCCTTCAAACCCTGTGATGATATTTATTATGGTTACAATTTGTTACATTGTTGTTTTAGCAAATATCATTCACTTAATCGGCTGTTTATTTCTTAAGTTTGCGCATCTTTTTTTCCCTCCGAAAAATTATAATGATAAATGGAGCGGAGTATTCTAATTTTGTGCATCATTCGTTGTATAACTTATACTGCCAATCAAATCCAAAAGGTAAAGTAGGTATAATGTGTTCACTCTAAGTTGTTCAGTACCTGCTTCTCTGTATGAAATAGTTTGCTTATTTCGTTTTGTTTTGAAAATCACGACCGGATGTGTAATTGTAAACATTCCGTCTGTTCACTCTGCACAGAGAAACAATTGGAGCAGTTTCAGTCACTGTGCTACGTCTGGTCGTAGTATCACGAGCGGTCTCATGTAATGTAACCTCATTCATTCAGTTTCCTGCACGTTTAGCTTCTCGTTGTTCGCAAACTCAGTGCGGTGTTTTAGGCGCACAGCTCCGCCATTCTTTTGGACGTTGATTAGTGTATGCCTCGGTGACTGTCGTTTGCAGGCTGGGCGGTGACAGCACACTACAATGATCGAGCGACCAGAAACTGCGGTTCCTAGCATCGCTGTAAGTCCTCATTTGAATTCTATGTTTATATTTTCTCCAATAATCAAATATTGACGCTTCTAATGTTGTTTAATCAAGATCTCTGTTGAATCCCGCTGTTTGTGTTTCAGTCCCTACTCGTAACGGCCTTTCATGCATGGGGAAATTGACACACCAAGCTCCATTAACAATCCGCTTGTTTTAGTATATTTTGTGTATTTACAGAACCTTAATAAGGCAATGAGGCACCATTGAAACCTTCTGACAAATATGTGTCGTCTGTTGTTTAGTTCGGCATAGTTTAACTGTATATAACAATCGTTTAAAATGCATCATATTCACTGTATTTCGCCTGGTTCTGATGAAGCAAGTTTGTGGGCGGCGAAGCCATTACATGTTAAACATTTCTGTTTTAGTAGTTTATCTATTTGGATTATGTTTGCGTGATGCAAAGTTTATTAGCATACTGTATTATCTAAAGTTTTCGTGTTGTCTGTTTTAAATGGTGGGCTGGCTTGAGAGGGGGTCCCTGAACGTTACACAGATCCGCATTTGTCAGCGTTGGTCTGTTCTCAATTATAGCGCCACTGAGAAGGAGATGTGACTGTGAGTTTTTCTGGCGTGTTTTCACACTGACTTTGATTAGTATTAGTAAAATAATGGAACAAAATCAAACGTAACAGTCCCAGGCAGCTGAATATGTCTCAGGGCCCTGATGGGATTTCCTTTCCCGTGACACAATTATGAAAGGATTCTCTCAATTCAGACCAGCAGCTATTGCAGGTCTAGAATGAGGGAATTTAATGTAGTACACACTGTATGTTATATATGACAGCAATGGCTAAACTGTACACCTGAATTTTAGGGAACATCCCAGAGGGATTAATAAAGTTTCTGCCTGCCTACCTACCAATCAACCAACCGACCTGCCAGTTCAGCACGTCCTCACAATTGCTTGGTTGAGGAATACAGCTTTGTGTGAATGTTCACATGGCTTAACTTCTTTAATAACTGATGTCTTGACCCAGTTTGGTTGTTTGATCCACGAAATGCCAGAAAATGGTGAAAAATATCAGTCAGCATTTCTGAAATCCTTCCACTCAGTGTAGCGGAACACACTTCTGTCAATAAATGGATTCCCCAATAGTACTTGTATACTGAGACAAGGCCATTAGTCCAACTGAATGTCTTAGTCGAACCACAGCTGTAGTTCAGTTTAGCTGCCCATGGAATGTACTGATTATGATCCTGGGGATTCTGCTGTAGAATGATGATTGTCTCGATTTAATATTGAGGGTTTGGTGCGCACAGTAAGACACAGTAAAGGCAGAGGGAGTACAACATTTTAACTGCTTAAATAAACTAAAAACAAAAGAAAAAATGGCTAATGAAAGCCATCAGTGACTCCCATCATCACTTGCTGTTGGTTGACAGTTGATGTCAGTGAACTAGGCAGCTACAATCACCACTGGACTGGGGGTGAGGTAACCATGAATGGTATAGTGTCACTGACCAGTCTAACTTTCTCTCATCCCCCATTACTGAATTACTTTTTGTCCTATGTCTGTTTTTTTTTTTATTTATGTCTGGTAGAAAACGGTACAGGAGTACTCAAATGTGCTGTTATTTTTAGAAGGGAAATGTGACAATGTCCTTTTTAAATGACGCAGTCATGACCTGACACATAAAAACGCACACCTACATACCCTTTCTTTGTAGCTACATTACCTGTACTGCTTGAAGTGTACGTGATAATGCATCTGACAGACCATCTGCAGCACATTATGTAAGGACACACACACAGAGACGTTGTATGTGGGTGTACTGAAACATGGAAATGATGGAAAGTGCTTCGGGCTTGTTCACAGTAGTTCCACATGGAGTGGAGCAGCATGTATCACGGCGTATTGATGAGGGGAATAGATTGTTTCCCTTTTCATTCACTGGACCTGTGTGCACACAGTGAACCATGCTCTGGTAATGTGGATGGGTAACCTACAGCTCTTTGGTGTAAATGCACTTTTTTAACATCAATAAATGTGTCGCATCATGCCATATTCAGTGAAGCATTATGGCATTACAGGGATGCCCCAACCCAATCAATTATAAGCTAATATGCGTGTTAGCTTGGGCAAGTAAAAATCACATAATAATATAAAAATTAAATTAAAAACCAATTGTTAAAATTAGTAAAAAAATTGTGTGAGTCATTATTGTGACCATTAAAATAAAGTCATAACATGGTTTGAATTAGCCTCAGTTTCAGCTGAAGGTAGATTTAAACTCTCTTCCATCAGCTTTGCAGTTTTCCATTAAACCATGCATGACAGAGTCTGAGAGGCCAGCAGTCAATTGTGTTTGCCTCATGTAGCGTGCAGTATAGTTGACAGTGACTCGGGGGGTGGAGGTTATCTGACAGCTCCTCATACTCCTCATATTATACTCCCTGTATGGGATGAAGATGAAGAGATTTGGGACCAAACGATCTCTAGTCATAAGACAGCAAACGGACAGCAGACTCCGGAAAATGTCTGAACTAAATTCCCTGGACATTGTCCAGGTTTACAAGGAGTTTAATTTTAGATTGTCAGTCGATTGATTTTAATTTGGATTCTATTACTTGTTTGTCTTAGTTTACGTGTTGGACAGACTTTGAGCATTGTTTACTTCACTTCCCTCCTTTCCACACTCCTCAGAGAAACCCTGTTATTTCTCTGTGTGAGTCTGCCAGCCCCCTTCCTCTGAAATCAGTCCCTTTTCCCCTCTTGTATTTATCCCAGCTGCGCTTTGCTTCAAAGGGGCTCTGTCCCTGCAGGGCACAGAAATGCTAATTGCAGGTTCACTAAAAACAAGAGTTTCATCACTTTTTGTGTACATAATGACTGTGTGTCTGAGTGTGTGGCTACAGTTTTTCTTCTACTGAGTATTTCGACGTTCACAGGCAAAAACAAACACTCTGTGTTTACATGTATTGATAAGAGTTCATCAGAGGCTGTTGATGCTGCAAATCCTATATATGTTTAAGATTCAAGTTCTTATTAAAATTATTAATCTATTTTCCTGCTTTTTTTGATTCTTGCATTTACTGACACTGTGTCTCTGTGTGTTTTCCTTCAGCAGCGGAACCTGGAGGGCTATGTGGGCTTTGCCAATCTCCCCAACCAGGTGTACCGGAAGTCAGTCAAAAGAGGCTTTGAGTTTACTTTAATGGTTGTAGGTAAGTTGAAACTGTCAGGAGAGAGCATATTACTGTGAGTGGGTTTGTGTGTGTGTCATCAGCACAGGTTGTAAGGTGGTAATAAAATAGTGCAGTATTAGGGCTGTCACTTTTTTCAAATTACTAATTTACCACCCCAATTCCAAAAAGGTTGCACAGTTGTGTGAAATGTATTTATAATCAGAATGCAGTTGTTTGCAAATTTCATAAACCCATATTTTATTCCCAATAGAACATAAACATATCAGATGGTGAAACTGAGACATTTTTTATTTCATGAAAAATATTAGCTCATTTTAAAGTGGATGGCAGCAACGCATTTCAAAAAAGCAGCGGCAACTAAAGGCTGGAAAAGTAAATGGCACAAATCAAAAAGAACTTGGGGAGCATTTGCCAATTATCTCTAATGGCAATAAAATATGGGTTTACAATTTTGCAAATCATTGCATTCTGCAAATCATTGCATTCTGTTTTGATTTATATTTTACACTATGGCACAAGGTTTTTGGAACTGGGGTTGTATAATGACCTGTTATTTGTTCAGATAAATTCACCCCTGCTCCCACAAACATCTCAGTTTTCATTCAGCAAATTTAACAGCTGTTATTTTATTAACACTGCTGCTCTCATTAAACTATTAATTACATATGGTGCTTAGTAGAGTAGAATGGAACAAACACTCCCTGAAAGGGAAGTCACTGACAACAGGAGATATCTTACAATAGCTTTTAACTAAAATGTAATAAAAACAGCCCAACTTAATTACTGATATTCTGTAAACATGATCAGGATTGAGTGTGGCTTTCTTTTAATTTAGAATATTGCCAGAGTATGAGAACATGTGCTCACACAGATGTCCATGGCATACATGGACATATTTATCAGCCAGCTTACAGAGTATTAGGTTGGGTTATTAGCATGTACTGGCTGCACTTATGTGTCTCTCCACCAAAGCAGGGGGTGCAGAGGCTTTTCCTGTCTGCAGGGAGAGAGAAGAGTCTCTCTCATGTACTATAGGCTTGCACCTCCAAAATGCTCTCGCTGCTGCTGACATTGTCGTATGATTTGGTAGGAAACCATACGTGTGCTGTCTGCTGGATTCTGAAAGGAACTGCTCAAAGAGACAGCCTACATTCTGAGCACAAAATTACAGTTTTATTATGAACTTTACACCCCATGTTCAAAATAATATCAAATTTCAAATAAAAAGTGAGTTCCGTGCTGTGCGTTCTGTGAATAAGAATGTGTGCTAAATCCTGCACGGAGTTTGCTGGGTATAACTACAGGATGCACAGTGACATCTGTGTGTTTTGGATGATTTGACTGTTGGTAGAAGTATGAATGAGTAGGGATACAGTGAGACGCCAACAGCAGTACAGACAGAGGGGAAGTGGACAGAGGAGTGGAGGAACCGTGGGTTTGGCAGTCTGTATGGACGGATGTGCACTCACGCATGGACACACACACACATGCAGCATATTTAGACATTAGAGCTATAATGTACTGACATCTGTGTGAAAGAGGCCTGTAATGAGCAGATATGGATTGTGCAGAAAGTCCTGTGGAGCCCACAAACTTGTCACGCAAAATTGTATTGGCTTACGTGCACGTCCTGTGCAGACTTAAGCCCGATTTATACTTAGTTGCACTGCTTGTCTAAAAAGTGATTTCCAACACACAGTTAACACATAACTGCTCCTTAAATGTTGTTTTACATTGTCCGTGTAGCAGTTACAGAGCTGTTTCCCTCTGCTAACCATATTTACGCAAGTATAAAATCTCCCTCATTGAAAAATCATATGAGCTCACATGGCATTTGTAAGTTTCCAGTGCAGGGTTGCATTCACTTTCACATCACTGCAGAAATGATGATGATGATGATGATGATGAAGACAAGTAGAAACAGCTGGCTGGCCTCTGAAAAAAGAGAGATCAGACAGACAGAGTGAGAACACTTCTTAAACTCTGTGTTGATGTGGAGTTGATTAGGTATTTTCACAAGGAAGCCAAAAATTAATGTTCACATTGTATTGTGTTGGTGTGCCAAGTTTCTGTATCTTAAACAGCAGAAACACGTGAAGCAAAAAGCCGACAAAGACAAATTTAACCATTCGTACTAGGGATGACTCAATATCATTTTATTGTGTCTGATACGAATAAGGATATCACAACCTGATATCAGTGCTTCACATTTGTACTGATGCATTTAGCACCAAGTCGTTCAAGTAATTTGAAAGACATAATTCTCCGTCTTTGTAACAAATATTCTTCTCCGATAATGAGAAAATAAGCAGAACCCCACGAGTCAGCTAAAATACTGTTTCTGATTTTCATTTACATTTTTACAATCTGAAATGTGCAATATATAGGATTTTTGGATTTTGTTAAATTTTACATTTTGTCATGTCATTTATGTCCTTTCACTTCATTGAATGGACGTAAAGATTAACACAAAGAGGCGCCCAGCATTTATCCTGTCAGCCTGTGGTTTTAGCTTCCTGTTTAGTAAACAGCCACTGTGGAAGAGTAGCAGGAGGGAGACAAAGACAGCAGAGTGACGGCTTTGGAAAGCTCTGAGAGAACCACAATCAACTAGATCCCTGTCCAAGCCTGCGCACACATGGGCCTCTCTGTCCATCGCCCCAGTTTTCTTGGCTTTCAGATCACAAACCCAAGCTGATCCACATTTCACACATAACAAAGAGAGGGAGCCAGCAACACAGAGCACATTTACAGATGAGAATCAGGAACGTTTCTGTCAGCGTTATTGTATCTAAAGACTTACAAAACAGAATTAAAACTAATATTGGTGTTGATTTTTTAAAACCATTTCTTTTCAGTTTTTCTGTCTGTAGTTTGCATGGTCTCCCTGTGTGTATGTGTATGTGGGGGCGGCAGACTGGAAGATTTGGGTTAATTCAAGACCTTTAATTGACCATTGGTGTGAATGTTTGTCTCTCTAGGTTGGTTCTATGATAGGCTGGTGTCCTGTGTGGCAGGGACTAAATGTATAAATGAATGAACAAAATGATTGTGGTCTAATTTTCCCTTTATATATGAACTGTTGCCAGTATGACTAGTCACAGTGATGTCACTGCCAGAGCCAGAGGAATACCAGCACCACTGGTATTATCTTAACATTCACCCCTATTGTTTCTTCCTCCTCTCTGTCAATCTTTTGTCTTTTTCCCTCTCAGTCTGCCTCTCTCTGAGGGGGAAAAAGCTGCTTCCTGATCCTCTATCCAGCTGGCACATTGAATAGAAACTCCTGGAAAGGTTAGCAGGATCCAGAGCCAGTGGAGCAGAGAACTGAACAGAGCTGAACAAAGTTGAGAGTCAGATCAGACCTGGAGAGAGTTGGGAGGAGACGGGAAGGGATGCCTGCTTCATGCTGCTTCTGATGTGTTACAAGGCAAGCGCTTAACAACTGAGCTGCCTCTGATTTAATAAAGCAACTCAGGAGGAGAAGTTTACCAGCTGAGATGAGTTTCATGTGAGAAACTGGTCACATTACCCACAGAGAGGATTCAGTCCTTGTCTGGATATGTTTGATTTGACTAAAAGTTTGCTAAAAGTATGGTCCCCTGATATGGGCTTTTACAAGTTATTTGAGATGGAATTGGCATTTACTGTAGCAAGCAGAATCTGATTGAGTGTTTAAAGGGAGGCCTTTATTCACTAGTGAGGCCTGTGAAAGAAGCAGCCAGACATGAGTTGGATGAGCTTGAAATCACTTTTCTTATCTGATAGGAGATGGTCTCTCTCTCTCTCTCTCTCTCTCTCTCTCTACCTGTGCAACTGTCAGATTGCTCCCTCTGTCTCTGTGTGTGTGTTCAGACTGTCTGACAGGCTTAAGATTGACCATCTTGCCTACTGACCTTGCAGAAGGGAGTGAGTGAGGAAAGGCTTTGGTCTAGTTAATCCGCTGGTTTACCCAAACGCCTTAATACATATCACACACACTCACTGTTTCAGTAGGTTGACCTGTAGGTCTGAGACTGGTGTCACTTGAGGATGAATGATTTCTACTTGATATCTACTTGCAATTTTTCTTTGGAATATGTTCAATATTCATTGTTTAATAGATTTAAATTGTGATGTGAATATACTGTATATACCACATGAGATCATCAAAACATTGATATAATGCAAGTATAAGAAGGTAATAGCATGGTTCATTGCAAGCTAAGTACAAGCCTTATGTTTCCATTTAGTGTTTTTTATTTTTTTTATTTTTTTTTTTTATCGTCACATGACGAATCATTCTCATTTCCGTCTCACACTCTTGTCATCAAGGCATTCCCACAGCTACTGTCACAGTTTCAATGTTTAGATCTCCAATAAAGTACAGATCAAAGTGTGGTCAAAAAACACAAACAGCCACAGTTGAAGCTCACTGGCATGATGAGATTGGTGGTTAAAGTAATTCCTCCTTTAGAATTTCAGTTGCCTCAAACAACACATGCCCATTCTCAGCTCTCTTTATACTGTTGTTTGTCACGTTAGATCAGATGGTTTGAGGTCAAGGACAGCAGCAGTGCATTATTTCAGAAAAGGGCAGTTTTGTTTTCTTAATCACCGGCTATTGCCTGAAAGAGTTTCCAGACATGAATCTGCTCACATAACAGGAGTAAACTCTTCAAAATAATTAGGTAAATTATTACACCGGATGGATGCAGTCTGTAAAAATCTTAAAGTCATGCTGTCAGTAGCTGGAATGGTGAAGGAAATTGGACGGTCACGTACATTTGTGATTTTATGCAGATTTTTATATCTTAAATATTGTATACTTAAGGTTCAAAGCTGTAAGTATTAAGTTTTACAGGAGAACAAAATAAATTCTTTGATTAGTTCTAGATGAAGTTAAATATCAGGATCTACTTTCATGCTGTTTCTTCTTCTTTGTAGAGCTCAAAATAGGTTAAATCGTTGGCGAAAAAAAACAAAAAAAAAAAAAACAGCAAAAATCCAAAACAAACACATATGCGACTTGACCAATCCAATGTGGAAGCAAAGTATGAGCCAGCTTTGCAGCTATTCTTCACTTCTCTCTCTGCAGTCCATCCAGAGCAGGGAAGGTACTGTCCCAGAGAAATATTTATGGCCAGGGAGTTGGTAACGGGGTCAGTTACTTTTATTAGCCATTTAAATCTGTTGTTTTTGACTGTGCAAAGTAGGAGACTGCGTATGTAATGTCAGTGTTTTTTTGTTGTATGGCAGGTGGGCTAGACAGAGAAGACACTATGGTTTAATTTAGTTTAGTTCATTCATTGACAAAAGGTAAAAACAATTTAAAATAACTAAAAATTTCCATATTATGAATGAAAAAGAGCAGCTTTGGAGCAGACATCACATTGGCTTTAAAGGAAGGGCCACCAAAAGTTCCTTCTTAATTACATTTAAAAATTAACTTCTGTGAACTCGAGTTCACATTTGCTTTTGGTAAGGAACAGATTATTGGCATGTCATTGCAAGAAATACCTCATTTACACTTTGAAATATGTTTTTGGGTGCTTAGATTGCGATCAGAGCTTGACCATGTGAAACTAGAGGAATAAATACATCCTGGACACACTTAAGACCGATTCAGGTTCCTTAAATCTGTCAGACCTCCTCCGGGGGTGGTCAGTGACACATTGTCAGCACTAGTAGTTGTTTGGTGGGAAACAAATGATACATTTATATTTCCTCAGCGGTAAGTCCTGTTTTGAAAGTCGAGTATATTGGTGTTTTATGATGTAATGATATAAGGAAGAGTGAGTGTGGCTCTGCTCTCTGAGCACCTGCAACCGTGCTACTGTGGGATGGAACTAGTTGTCAGTTACATGGTGACCGCACTTCAATACATCCCTTTATTTGCCTCTAAATGGAACCATTGTTTATGCAATGTACACCATGCTGTAACCATGAAGACCTGACCCACAGAGACTATGTGCATTTTTCCTCTATAGTCTAAGATGAAATCCATACCATTCAGGTATATTTTACAGTTGCAGTACAGTTTTACTTTTACAGACCTGGTGCTGTGGTTTATTGGGAAACTTCAGTGTTACGACTAACACCTGAGCTTTTCCAGTTTGGACAGGTTTGTTTAAAAAAAAAAAAAAAAAAAAAAAAAAAAAGAAAATTAAAAAACACATCACAAGCAAGAATGAAGAGCATGAATGACAGACAGAGCAACTCTTATCTATTTTAATGGCCTGATATCTTATCTGAGTGTCTGGACTATTTCTTAACTGAAAGCAAGCTTTTTTTTGTCTTATATTATGACCTTGGCGCTCAGTCAAATACCATATCATGAAGAATGGCCTGCAAATGTCCATACAGCTCCACAAGAATTAAGAATGTTGTAATCACATTTTGAGCGAGCAAAATGCTGTGATTAATGGTTCTCATTTATGCTTCTCAAATTAAAGCAAATTTTAACCTCAGAATGACACTGATTTGTAATAAGTAGGACTCCCCCAAGAAGTATCATTGTTGGCTTCCCAATATTCAGCAGGGAAAAAAGCAAGAATTCTAGCATGTCTATTCTGAATCACGCGGATCATCACAGTTTCAGTAATTGGAACTATACCGTCAGAATTTTGGCTGCTTGAAACCCTTTTTTCTTCTGGACAAAAATTTACAGGATTCTTTATTTCGACTATGAACTTGATTAAAGTAGTTCATCAGAATCATAACACCAATTAAAGGAGTCTTTTGATTCTGATGTAAATGTGGCCATGAGTTCATACTGTACTTCCCCATTTTTGTTGGGAAAGTCTCAGGAATTCACAGGAGAAGCTGGAGGTAGCGATGGGGAAGGATGAATGGGTGACCCAGAAAAGGAAAGCAAAGGATGAATGGGCTGCTATGCTTTGTGACATTCAACAGGTGCTGCTTTTACTGTGTGCACACCCTGTAGAATGCATTATAAGTTATACACAGCTGTGATTTGTGGCCATAAAAAAACTTGATAGGCTAGCTGTTGTTTCCGGGTGTGCACACTGTCTCAGCTGTTGTATTGTAGGAGCATCCAAGAACGATTAGTGTTCCTGAATCTTCCTAGGGACATTGATTAATAAAGAATCAATCAATCAATCAATCAAGTCAACTAGGTTCATAAGTGAACAGGTGTAGCATCATGAGGCTTAATTGCAAACTGTGATAGCAACAAACTGTGGATTCTTGAACTTTTTGATCAGTATGCAACATTTATGCTATTAATTATATGCCCTTGTTATTGTAAGGCGTGGATATGTTGAAGGCTCTGCCATGTTTCTTTAGTAGTAGGGTTGGGCGATATATCCAATATACTCGATATATCGTGACATGGGCCACATGAGATATATTATTTGTTAACATTGAGTACAAACTGTCACACAAACATAATTATTAAACCGTTTGTATGCGGCTGCTATGATGTGACACTTCATAAAGGTTTTTCACAGACTTGGACACCTGGACTTCTACCACTGTATTCGTTTTATTTTACTGTTCTGAAAACGATGTGTTGTTGAAGGTACAATCAAGCAGAAAAATGTACAACTTAATTCACAGAGCTTTTATTTTATTTCTCAGTGATTGTTGTTGATGGCACCTGTATGTTGTTTTGAGCTGTTTATTTGATTATGGTATTGAGAGCTACTGCGCATTAGGAAGTCCTACCATGTAATTATGTAATAATGTAATAATGTAATTATTGTAACTGTATGGGTTAAACTGCCCTGTTCAAATAAATAGTTTGCTGTATTTAATATATATTATTTAATATGTATATCATGTATTGTGATATATCCCAAAAAATCGCGATAGTCGTTACAGGCCATACCGCCCAGCCCTATTCAGTAGTTTTAAATGGACAAATTAAACATTAGTTCCAGAGTGGAGTATGTTACCTGAAGGTCCACTCTCAGAGGGCAGGGGTGAGATGAGGGGTATTAAATTAGTTGCAGTTATGTGCAACTTCACATCTTGATGCCACTAAAACCTACACACAGTTGACAGCATTTTCACAAACAGTCCTCATTGCCTCTGGGCACAACCGGCCACTCTGTGTATGTACACGCATAGATCAGGGTCATGCATGCTTGGTCAGACATCAGCAGGAAGGTCTCTTTCTCCTCTCTCAGTTTTTATCCTTGCCCTGCTCCCATTTTTTACATCTCTATTTTAAGACACACATGTCTGCTGTGACCCGGCATGTGCTGTTTTTTTTTTTTATTTGCAATGGAACAGTCACTCTCTAATTTTAAAGAAAAAGCCTGAGGGAAGTGGGTGGTGTCGATGCAAGGCTCCTGTGGCCAGTGTGTGCAGACCACCATAGGGTTCTGGGTTCTGACACAGTTAACATTGGGTTCAGACTCTTTTTTACACTCCCTGCTGGACATGCAAATCCTTATCTCTCCCAAAACACTGACCTTTGCCCCTTGTTTAATCCAATTACATTTAGTCTCAACAATAAAGGATTATCTTCTCAGGCAGTCTGTTGTTCAGTAAACACAACTTCACATCTCACATCTTCTCGCAACCTAACATCCAGCATCTGTATGTTTCCCAGATGTGTCATTTCACACTTTGTAGTCCAGGCCTCAGACATCTGTTAAATGTTTGTTGTTGTTTGTGTTGGGTGCTAGTAGGTAGGAAGTTTGGGGGGGTAGGGGCAGCAGCTGCCTCAGGGCTGAGAGGGAGGAATGTGAGGAATCCCATGGGAAACCCACTTTGACCATTTGTATGTTTGTTCTTCAGGCTCACAGGCCAGTGTATTATGTCTTCTACAACATAATCAGTATTTAAGATCCAAGGTCATGTACTACATATACACAGTACAACAACAATCCAGCCAGCATCACTGAGTGTATCGGGTTCTGGGAACATGGGTGTTACTTTGTGAAATATTTTCTTCCCAGTAATAAAACGAACTTTACCAACATTTTCCATTCAGACCATGGCAATGTGTCTAATTTGTTCCGCCACAGGTTTGTATTGGGCCAAGACATTTTTTTTACACTTACAATCACATAAAATCACATGATTATTAATTGCCACACTGTAGAGTTGTGTCGGATCGCTCCCTCTTGCTCACATATGTGGAGTGCACTATAATCTGTAGTTTGAGTGGCATACAATGCACTTCTCTCTCCCTGACTTCTTTTTCACACTCTAGGCTTGGACTGTTTAAAGTACTGTGTATATGTGTATGTGTGTATACTTTTTTTAACCATATAATATAACTCAGACTCACTCTGTTATGAATGGGAGCATACTACCTACAGTAGGTAAGACTGCTGCAAACTCTAGAAACAGGAAATTAGCTGCTACATCAAATGAGGATTGAGAGCTGCTTCACACAAAAACTCCTAGACACCTCTCTCCTGTTTTCCGTCAGAACTTAAATCACCATGTCAAAAGCTGTGTGAAAATAACAGTTAATAAAGAAAGCCAGGCAGCTGAAAACTTCATTGTTCTGACACCAGAGCTGAAAGTATTAGAGCAGCCAACTGATTGATGGTAATCATGCTGTCCAGGTCATGCAGTCTGGCATTTTTCATCAGCCTATTAATCGTCATTAAGATGTTTGGTTTGGTTGGAAAGTTTGCAGCAGGCCGCAGTGCTGTGCCCACTGTGCACTTTGTGCTCACAGCACTCATGGTCTTCATTAAACCTGTATGTCTTGCAAAATCTGCTACTCCCTCCCTCATCATGCTACATGGCATAACTAAACTACACAGATTTTTTTTTTTTTGTCATTTTGATGAGACCCTAGAGGTGGCCACGTCACAATTTTTTTTTTTTTAGCTTCACTTGGTTTACTCCTGTTTGTTCTGTCATGTTGGCATCAGCAGTAACACATACCTGCCAACTGACCAAACCTAACAGCTATGTCTACCATAGCTCATCACATACACACACATGCACTCAAACATAGCTCCTCCCCTCCATATTTAGTTAACATCCCTGACTTTTTTGAGGAAGCATGTAAATTACACAGGTTTTCATACATTTATTTTGCATGCAAACTCTATGTGTATGTTATGCTTGTGTGTGTTAGTATGCACAGTTTCCCAACCCTAGTGTGACTAACTTAAGGTGCACCAACCCATAATTCAGGTACACATTTTGCACCACAATGAAGAAAGAAAATAGGCAGCACTAGTGCTTTATGATCTTTTTTTTGGTGGTGCAATAGTTATCTCTGGGGATGTTTTTGTGTCTGAGCTTGAGACAGGTGTAGTCACGTGACCCCTCGCTAACCTTAGAGAATGAAGGAGATGCAGAGAGAGGTGTTCCTAACATACAGAGGGACAGGATATCATGCATCCCTGACCTGACACACACATGGGACAGACTGAGGGGTTTAGAGGAAAACAACAAATCTCACCGATCCCTAATTTAATTTTGGACTTTTTCAAAGCATTGTAAATGTGTTTTTTTTCACATTTACAAGCCAAACACACATTAAGGAGTCCCAGATATGGCACATCAGTTTGTCAGTTTTCAGATATCTGGAAAATAACTCATCAGTCTTGAATGGGTAGAGAAACATCTGGAGCGTTTTGAAATGGAAAACATCCAGCTCTCTGCTCTACGGTTAGAGCATATTTGATGCAAATACTGTATATTAATCTGAAACCTCTGTGTATTTGTCTAATCTGAGCAAAAACGCCAGATGTGTTCTTTTTCCAACTTCCTAAATGTCCTACAGTTTTAGACTATTTTGGATTCCACAAAGTTTTAGATTTAATACTAATCCATTGATTTCAACAAAAATGAACGCATCAGTGTAATACAGTACAAGTGCAGTGTAAGTCTACATTTGCAATTGCAGTTATGTATGTTTAATTTCTTTAGATGAGACACACAAATCATAGAAGATGGCAATTTCATTTTACTTTTCTTTCACAAAATGGAGCTGTCTGACTGGCTTTAGTTCTTTATTGCTCTTTAGTTCTAAAGAGATGGTTCAGTTTGTTTTCGCATGTTTTACTCTTTGTCCCCTGTGTCACTGCAACTCAGTGGAAAATGCTGATGCTTGGAGTTTAAGAGTTGTAGCACAGAGGTCTTTCTAGGACAGACAGCCCTCCTTTCTTCTCCTCATCCAAACACTCTCCTCCAACGCGCTTTTCAGACACGAGCCAGTGGCTCCTCTATAAATCACAGCATTGTTTGTGTGTGAGAGGGTATACAATGTTTATGGTTGGAGTGGATGTGTTCTTTGTCAAGTAAATGTTAACTGTGTGTGTGCAAGTGGCTGTGGATCAGGGAATGGAAAGTTGGCATAGTGGGGAGAGAAACAAGAAGATTTATAGTGTATAATAAGGCAAGTACTCCACAAGATGGGTGGAGAAATGGTGTATGAATTGATGGTGAGCAGGAGGTGGAGAGGAAATGTTTTATTCCCTCTATCTAAAAGCTTTTTTGTTGGCAGAAGAGCCCCTGAACTTTTCCCTCACCTGGGGTTTCCCCTACCCCTATTGTTTTAGTGCATGTTTATTGCCAGCAAATCCTCAGCCGCCCTTGCTATTTTCATATATAATATGGAAACAAATGAATTTTTTACCAGATGACTTGAGTAGTTAATTTGTCCTTAATTGTCTTGACTTAATCGTCCTCAGAGATTGTGATTAAGGAGCGTATCATCTGCATAGAAATGTAATTATTGAAATAAAGATATGTCTATGCCATCCTGTCTTGAACTCTGATGGTACAACAGTAGTACTAAGTACGCTTTATCGCCTAACACAATTAACATGATTGACAAACTACTGTACTTTGTGAATTTTGCAAGTCTGGTGTTTTTTGTTTTTAGCCTTTTTCTCTACAGAGCTCCCTCTGGTGTCTACTGCTTTATCATCACTATTGTAAAAATTCACCACTAATGCTCCCCTGTAACGTCCCCTCTCCTGGCCATGTCCATTTGTTTTCAACAAAGCTGGTGAACTGAAGCAGTGGATCCATGTCCAAGACCGAAAACAAACCAACAAAAAACATTGATAATAAGTGAGCAAAGCCTTTACAACACTAGCATACACTAGTGCAAATACACACAAATGCATAGAGAACTTTGTGAGACATCCAGATTCTGAGGACTCTGCGTCTACATCCCAGATCTTGCAAGGCTGATTTTCTGCTAAATGATGGTAGAATGAGAGGATACAGCCCCCAGTCTCCTCGCAACAAGCCTTTAACCTTCACAATGAGTCCTAAACTGTTAAATTATGCTAAAAATACATATTATATTTTAGGTATTGCTAGTAAATCTTTTAGTTTTTGGTTATTTTTAATTAATGGTGTTCTGCTTGTGGTGTTTAGAGTTATTCTCATTGTAAAAAGTAAAAATCATTAAAAAAAGATTTTAACTGGAGGTTTGTTGCACATGCTGTTTGCTTGTCACTAACAATAACAACAACTTGTGTAACTGTATGTACTATTTCTGTTTCCTCAGGTGAGTCTGGTCTTGGGAAGTCAACCCTCATCAACTCTTTGTTCCTGACTGACCTGTACTCTAAGGACTACCCCGGGCCCTCCCTGCGCATCAAGAAAACTGTGCAGGTCAGTTTGCATTATAGCTAACAACAAACATCACTTTTAACAACCTCCTTGATAGTAAATATATCTATGCCATCTGTTCATCCATCATCAAAATTGATTTACCCATTTATTAAATATTCTATTTGAATCCAAATGTGTTTTGACATAATAGACATGCTATCAAATTTTCTAATATGTCGTAGGTCATAAGCTTATACAAGGAAAGAGAGAGAGAGCAAAGAAGGAGGAAGAAAGAGAGATGAAGTATCTCATATTAAGAGAGAGGGCAGAACCAAGAGGGAGACAGCAGGGCCACTGGGCTTGGTTTTGTCCTTTTATGGTCATGACAAATGGAGAAGGGCAAGGAAGCTACATGTGGAGTAGGAGAGGAGGGAGGGAGGGAGGAGGAAAACATTTTGGGTAAACGTTGAAGAACTGTGAATGGGATGAGGGTGGATGGGGTTACTATAACTACACTACCTGTCAAAAGTTTGGACACGCTTACTCATTGAATTCAATGAGAAAGTGTGTCCAAACTTTTGACTGGTATTGTACACTGAGGTAGGAGAAAAAGGGGTGAGTGCAAAAGAGGAAAGTGGGACTCGGGTAACATAGGAGGGACCAAACTTATGGGTGTGTGGGAGTAATACTGAGTGTCCTATTGAGAGGTGATGGGGAGAGAAGAAGGAAAAACAGGGAATTTGATAAGAGTCCCCACAGACCTGACCCTGAGGTCTGAGAGTGCATCAGTAGCAGGGCAAGAATGTTCCCATGATATATAAATCAGTGTGCACAAATATACACAAGAGTATGGACATGGATGAAGCCCTCATGCTACATGGACATGTTCCAGTACTGGTGCACAAATCAGTGGTCCAGTCATATATCGTATGTAAAAAAAAAAAGTATAATTTTCACCCAGTTAACACCAAAGGTACACTACTAGAGTTCACTTCTACATGTCAAAACACCAGGCATGCTTGCAAGTGCTGTTTTCTGTGTGTTATCACACAAGTGATGACAATTGATTGGTTGATTTACACTAAAAAATAAAGCAAGTAAAACGGCAAGATGTAACCATTTTACTTATGATGCAGACTAAACCTTGAGTTTGTTTTTTTTAAGAAATTATTTCATCTCAAATGTTTTACACATATTTTAAGTTGATAGTATGCAACTGTTAAAATTATGTTATGTATGTTGGTATTTAAAATGCACTGATATGGAATCAATACTTCGTATATGCTGATGCACAAATGATCAGGTATTTGGACTTCAGTGTGACTTTTGGTGACTTTTCCACTACACAGTTCCAGCACGGCACAACATGACTCTACTCAGTTTGGTATCAGGCATGTCATTTTTCATTACTATAGTACCTCCTCGATGTGGGCGGGGTCAGCTAAACGAAACTGTGAAGTCGTTTTATACACAAAAACTAGTGACGAGCAAAGCAGTTCTTTTTGGTTTACTGAATCATTAGAATCAATTATTTAAAATATTATTTCAGTATTTCACTTCCTGCATGACTGGAGCACAAACTCAGTCTGTCACAGTGAAATAAATTGTGGCAAAAGGGGTTGTGATGCGGCTGATGATCACCGGCTTTCAGCTGTGCTGTCGCTAAACACACCAGACTCCTTTGTTAAATGTTGAGATTTTGGCATTGTTTGGTTTGATTCCTGTGTTGGACGTCACGCTCATGACTCTTCCAGTGACGACACTCACTGCCAATCATTGGCCGAAATCATTGGCCGAAATCATTGGCCGAAATCATTGGCCGAAATCATTGGCCGAAATCATTGGCGAAATCATTGGCTCATCTCGCTTCGAACCTTGCCAGAGCAGGTGCTGAAAAAAGTACCAGGTACCTGCTCATGGAAAAACTAGTAGACTCCAGTCGTACTAGATGTCTTGACTAGTTTCTAATGTAAAATTGCAAAACCAGTAGGTTTTTAGGTATGAAAGAATACCTGAGTGATCACAGCAAGATTGAAGGTTCCCTCCCCCAGTTTATGATGTTTGATGACAAATCCTGCTACCGTGAGGCATAGTATAGGCAAATCATGTGATGTCTTGCATCTCCACCTGACAGTTGTTTTCCAGTCTAAGTTTATAGTGGCAAGAGTGAAAACATCAAGATCTTTTAGATCCAGGCTCTTTTTGGTCCATCACTCACATCAAACCTCATGTGAACCCAGTGAGCACAGCGTGGGCTCAGGCATGTAGCAGTTAGCATGTGTTGGTGTGTTTGCCATTGGTGCTGTGGTCTGAGGCTGAGGAGGAGAGATGGGGTCAGAGTATTTATATTTTAGAACAATCTCATGTTGTGTCGCTCACTCACATTCTCCCAGATCAGATTTCTTTTAAATGATGGTGTTGAGACTGACGGCATTCTTGAGGTTTTCTCCCAATCCGTTTTCCTTCGCAGAAACGGTGGAAATAGCAGCGTTGGTTTGGAGATGGTCGACAGGTCATGCTCAAACACTTGCGGTACAAACACACACTTTTAACATGCACTGGATGCAAAATTGAGCTCAGATATATCAAATTACAGAAGTGCTAGATATATATATATATATATATATATATATATATATATATATATATATATATATATATATGTGTGTGTGTGTGTGTGTGCTCAGCTGTAAAGTCAGACACATTATATGAAGGTTTGTGGAAGCTGAAGAATGTTTGTGTTAGAGCTAGAGGGCTGTAGTTTGAGTTAGAGGGGGATCCTAAAATAACTGTGGCCTTGTGAAAGTATGCAGCCGAGAGAAAGAACAGCAGGCAAGCTGCAGGAAATGATGCATCTGTGACAGATTGTGAAGAGTGAGATTGGCTTGTCTACTTTTTCCAAACTGGAATCATAATTAAAAGGCCATTAGTTATTTCAGATACATACTTTTTTTAAAAAAATAATATGTTAGATTTTGAACTCAGTGCTGTATTTTATTACTGCTTTGTTGGCCACACATCCCACACATCGCACCCACGCTTCATTAACGTATCTTCATATATGCTCACTCAAACCATTTTCGGACAGTGCTATGGACCTACATGTTAACATTGTTTCCATGCATGAACTCACATCTGTCCTCAGGAGACAGAAGTCTGTCTCCTTTGCTGTTGTCAACAGAGTCTGACCTGCTGCAGTTTTTTTAGTGAACTGAAATATTTTTACATTTTTCAGGGCCTGTGGGATATATTTGTGTACACCAATACAATATTTACGTTTAACACCAATGGATTTCTTTTTCTAATGGTTAAAATCTTGGGTTGGGATCAAATAGGACCTGGTCTGCCCTCAAACAAACAAACCCTTGCCAAAGACACATGTATAGAATAATTGAAACTTAATTTGGACTTAATCTGGATTTGCAAACAGAAAGAATGTATCTGTACATTTACATATCTGGTTGAAAAGTGAGGTTTTAGAGCACATTGTTAGTGCCTCTGCTGCACTTGATTCTGATGTAGTTGTCAGTTTCTAATGTTACAAAGCATGAGCAGATTAGTTTGCTCTGGCAAAGAGTGTTGTCTTTACAGCCAAGTAAATCTGACAAGGTGTACAAGCAAATGGCTTTTAAAAGGTAATTATAAATCACACTCTGATTGGTTAATTAAACTACCAATTATACTCATGATCAACTGGCATGTAATCAAATTACTGACATTTAAGATCTCTACATCCACCTGCAGATATCTGCAGGTGGATGTCATACACTCTAATACTTCTGTAACTCTGTCCACAGTGATATTAGATATTAGTTTCTCTGAATCTCCCAGATGGCTGTGATGGTGTATCCCCAGTAGGCGTGGGTGATATGGGCAAAAAATATCTTGACATTTCATGGGATTTTGTAAATGTCACAATCAACTATACTGAAATGAAGGCGTGTGTTTCAGGTGGAGCAGTCCAAAGTGCTGATCAAAGAAGGAGGGGTCCAGCTGACACTCACCATTGTTGATACACCAGGGTTTGGAGATGCAGTGGACAACAGCAACTGGTGAGAAGTTTACTTCATTTAAAAAAAAAAAAAAAAATATATATATATATATATATACTGTATATATATACAGTATATATACATATATATCATCTGATTTATATACCCTTCCACCATCTTCGCAGTTGGCAGCCGGTCATAAACTACATTGACAGTAAGTGTGAAGACTTCCTGAATGCAGAATCCAGGGTAAATCGCAGATCCATGCCAGACAACAGAGTCCACTGCTGCCTGTACTTCATTGCACCGTCTGGACATGGGTAGGTGTTGAGAGCCTGTTTTTTTCTAAAACGGTGAGAGATGGGGAGGGAGAGAGGGTCAACAAACTAGGAGCACTGAATTAGACACGACACATTTTTCTGATCCTTCCACTGCAGGCAGTTGAGTTCTAATGTAAATACAGACATGAAGTTAGACAAGTGCAGCCTCTGGTCTGACTGTGACAGATTGGCTCAGTCAGGACTATAATAATCCGACTGACTGGACCTCTCAGTATTTTAACTGACTACCCCTGCTCTAGATCAATGGAGGCTGTCAGAATGTAGAGCTATTCAGAGTCTAATGAAAACCTGAAGGTTCTTTGACATGTCTCTGGTTTGGTTGACTCGTATGGAAATGTCTGCCTCTCCACCTTTTCACTGCTGATTATAGTAAGTGTGTGCTTGTGCCATAGATGTGTAGGCTGCTAGTCAACGTTTGTGACCCACAAAAGATTATATAACCCACTTCTGCTCATGCTCAGTTGAGTTCTGCTCTCCACTACTGAATCACCCAGTCAGGCAGAGTGGAAGCTCAGAGCAGCAAACAGAGGCATCCATCTCCTGTGAGACAAATGTACCCTGTCCTCTGATGTGTGGACGTGTGTATGTGTGTGTGTATTCGATGGAGGGTTCACTTTGCATACGTCTTTCCCATTGTTGCTGTAGAATCAGCCTTAGATCAAATGTGAAGCTGTTTACAAACAAATCAATGTACATTCTACATGTAGAATGTACATTCTACAAAACAATCATGTGTTGTGTCTCAAAGTGTGTTTGAACTGTCCATTAACATTATATTGATACATTTTTAAATCTTTCTTCTATTGATATTGAAGAAAAATATATTGCAATACATATTGTAATTGTATTATTGCCCAACCCTGTCCCAACCCTAATGTCTAAATGGTTAGGGTGCATACCAACTGGAGGAGGGGGAGCATTTACTAACCGTCAGAAATCCTAACCTCACAAACAGAGGGAACCACCTTTTTATGGAGTTCTGGCGCATGATTGGATAAAGTGTTGTTGGATACACTTATTTACTGTGAGAGCCTGGTCTGAGCCTGGTCTCTAAATTTTAAAGCTGTTTAACGGATTATAACTGTGTAGTAGTAGTTGAATCTTCTAACTCTATGGTACTACTGACTTGCCTCCAGGCTTCTCTCACTGCTGGTTTAAAGTCCCTCTCTCTGTGCAGAGATGATTTAATATTGTAACTTTATGGAGAGAGAGAGAGCGAGATCTGCATTTTAAGTTTACACAAGTGTCTTGACCGTTGGTGTTTTCTCTGCTCTTCAGACCTCCACAGACCTGACAGTGTGACTGTGTGTTTTACTCCAGCATTGCCCTCATGCTGCATTATAGACCCTTCACTTGACCCTGTTCTTACCAAGTCCATCTTTCCCAAACACTTTCTGTGACCCTGTGACCTACTGAACCTTTGAACAGCTGTTTTTTTTGCCCTTTGTTTGTCTGCATTCCTGTGATGAGAAACGAGCATGACACTGAAACATGCACACGTTTTCTAGATCCATGTCCTCATATACTGAAGAACTGCTTCCACCCACATGGAGTATCATTACAGTCACAGCTGACTGCCTGAATTAAACAATGTGCGGTTTTAATTTCACTATGATTTGTGTTGTTATGCAGCACTTACTCAATTCTCACTGCTCATACCAACAGCCCACCAAGATCATTCTCAGACCACAGCTCTCTGGACACATTCAGACAGAGAAGGAAACCTCATGTTGGGGGCGTTAGGAAATAAATCTCAATATGACAAAAGCATTTTGATACATTTGTTGGTACAACAGACCAATAACAAAAAAGATTTAGAAATATAATTTTTTTTGTGTTTCTCTGCTGTTATATATGCAATGTATGGTTGAAGTGGGTCCTCTGCTGGTGACTCAATGAAGTGCATTCATTTTGATAAACCTCTGGAGTAGTGAGGTTCTGCAAGAAAAATGAGATCATCATTTATAATACTACAACTCTCAAAGGTAGGAGTTAGGCTACGAAATTGTGAAATTATGTTATATGGTCCGGTTTGAATGATCAACTAGGGCTGCAGTTATTGATTATTACTCAATAACTAAATTAACTCCACTCCACTTATTAAATGTGAAGATCAGATTGTTGTTGCCAAATTGCAGCCATGGTTTCTCTTTTTACCATGCATATGCATCTTTTTACCTGTATACATACAATAGACATACTATATTATTCTGCAAGACTATAGCAACATCAAGATTAAATTCAAAAAGTGCTGGATGCTGTTGAAAAGAATTATTTGTGATTGTTTATAGGATACATATGTGCTTCACTCTTTCTTTGCCATTTTTTAATATTTGTTTGCTCAGAGTGAATGTTATATGGCCTCAATTCATCTTGCAGCTCGTTGGTCTGGCTCCTGATCAGAGAGGTTTTTTAAATATATTCTACAATTGTCAATAATGAAAATGAATAGAAGCCATTCATTTACTTCCAGAAACAGAGCCATCCTCGAAGTGGGCAGTCACTGTTAAGATCTATTAGATCCACCATCTTTATACAACACATATGAAACTCCCAAAGCCTATGCTAGCTATATGACTTATAGATGATTTTAGTCTCTCGTACTTGTGCATGGTTCTGACATTTCTTTCTGTTATTTTTTCAGTCTGAAGCCACTGGACATTGAGTTTATGAAGAGACTCCATGACAAAGTCAACGTCATCCCTCTTATTGCAAAAGCCGACACCTTGACCCCTGAGGAGTGCCAGCTTTTTAAAAAACAGGTCTCTTATTTTCCATGTACCACATTAGCAGAGCAGGCAGAGCTGGTGTTTGTAATTCTGCAAATTAAAAGCTATAAAGAGTGTGTGTGTGAATGTGTTCTGAATGCTTTGTCTCTCTTGTAGATCATGAAAGAGATACAGGAGCACAAAATCAAAATTTATGAATTCCCAGACACAGAGGATGACGAGGACAACAAGCTCATCCGAAAGATAAAGGTACTGGACCACACAGTTCTGTCAGTCCTTAAAACACAGAGTCACAGACAGTCAAAGGTCAGGTTGTCCTTTTGGTCTGTTAATGACCCTGTTCTCCATGCCTGGCAGCCAAACTGCTTAACTGATAATGAGCTTTATAGACTAGCTCATTGAAGAGTGACTATTATCCATGTAACTCTGCCCTAGTAACTGTTGCTTCTGCCAGAGTAACTGCCACACATGCCAAAAATGAAGTTCAATTACACCAGTGTTTCAGATGCATTTCATTAGATTTAAGGCTCAGCTTGTGTTTTTCATGTATAATTTGAAAAGGGATTGTGTACATTTCTACAAATAAAAATACTCCTGAATATGTTGAAAGGCTTGTTTTCCTGTGTCAGATGTTGATATACAATGGATAAAACTGGACAATAATAATACATTAACATAGGAACATGCCATAATACTGCATACTATTGGATCCAAGCCAGTGGTTCCCAAACCTTTAACAATGACTGTCACCTCAGATGATGAGATCTTAAAATACCACCATCACGATCAACAATCCACTCCACTCACATGCACTGGCATGTAGCAAGTCTTCCTGATATTCGTCCAAGTACCACCACAGGGAGCATTTGTACCAGCAATGGTATGAGAGGTCACAATAGTTTGAGAAACTTATCTAAAAAATATGTCCAAATTGAGTACTAAGGCTTGCAGTTTGAACGTACCCATAACTATCTGTGGATTCAGTTTCCTCAGTAGTTATTGATGAAATGCCCATTGAATGCTGGAATGAGGGAAAGGAATTTTCAGTGGAATATACCTCTAAACATGAGCCATATGTCTTACAACCCAAGGATTCACTTGATAGATTCAGTTTCACTCATGTCATCAGCTGTGTCTGGCCACAGGCTGAAATCAGAGCACTCATCGTAACAACACGGGTCAACTTTTGTCTGAATTTGTGTCTTCCCTCTCCAGGAGAAGATGCCTCTGGCAGTAGTCGGCAGCAATGTAGTGATTGAGGTGAATGGAAAGAAGGTCAGAGGTCGCCAGTACCCATGGGGAGTGGCAGAAGGTAGGTTCGCTATGGTTCAGATGAGCTCTCAAATAAAGGATTCCCGATTTTTTTTTTTATTTTTTTTTATTTATTTTTTTTTTTAAACTACATGCCACTTTTGTTATAGCACCTTGGCTTGACGATGACAATTGCAGGAACAGAGGCTGAAGCATGATCACATCTGAAATTTGATGTGTTTGCCAATGTCTAGCTGTCACACTACATTCTTCATTGGAATAGTGAAGCATGATATACCGAAGTGTTTCACACAGTGCATGTTCTCCGCTAGAGTCCTTTGTATCTACTGAATGTGTTCACAAGTCCACATCACAGTTTCTCCAGGTTTTCAACAACAAATGCAAAGCAATGTACAATGTACATCATAGTCATCATAGTAAGGGTCGGTGAATGTCTTCGAGAATTATATCAGACAATATTTTACACACCGCTGCATTTTGAATTGCAAACTCTCCTCTCAAATTTAGTTATAAAACCATTACAATACCCAGACTGGAACCAGCCTATGCATCTATTATAAGACAGTATTGCAAGATCTCCCTTTTTAAATTGGTATCTGTCAATTAATATAATCCTTCATCTACAGCTTTGAAGAGCAAATTATCTATGGGTTTATAGACTGTTACCATCTCAGACATATATTCCCATCATTTGCTACTTCACTGTATTTTTTTTAACCCCCAATTCATCATTCACTGAGAACTATTGGTGCCTCAGCACTGTTCAGTACAGATTTGTTTACAGAGTGTTCTAAAAGATAGTTGAGTGACCATCATCCTACAAAGTTTACAGGTAACTTTGCTTTAAGGAATGTCTGCGTTTGCAGAGCCAAACCACTGCTTCCCTCTCAAATTGACCTTTGGTGGCACCAGACACTCATGCTGCTAATTTATGTTGAATTGTTTTTTTTTTTTTCAAATCTGTCACCTATGAAAATGATGCGTGATCCACAGGTACCTATAACCCACATAAAAAAGTGTCTAAAAAAAGCCTGTGTCTTTCCAGTCATTCTAGGACCTCACTATTTTTTAATATTATGATATTTATGGTTTTCACTTTAAAGTGTTGTTAATTGAAAGAAAATATTCAAGAGCATAAAGTAATAGAGAGAGAAACAGCGTGAGAGAGTGTACAGTTTATTACTAGCACCACAGATTTGCCTCAGTGTCATTACAGTTGGACAAGTATGAAAATATCTGGCAGTTATCACATTGTTAATTTAATCAAAGATACATGCACACAGTGCTGTCGGTAGTGTTGGTCTTGACTCTGTTAGTGATTCTGAAAAAGGGAGACAGACATAGTGCATATTTTGGTCAATACATCTGCTGACATCAGACTGTCACCTCTTCACCATTAGCCACGATGAACTGCTGTTGCTCCTACAGATGGAGCCACTCAAATGTTCCTGGGTGATGGGTCCTTGGCTGGATCTTGGCTGGCCCTTGGCTGGTTGCCAATATGTCATAACGTGATCCCCCATGATGACGCCAATGAGGGCCTCACAAGTAACTCCCCTAAGCAACCTGTGTGAAAACCAGCTCCAATGCCTCATTTGTGCATGGGGGAGTAGGAGTGATTATGTTTTGTTCTCAAAATCATGGTCTAAACCAGTTTACATTAGACTTTTTTTTGGCAGTCTCAATTTTTTTATTCCCAAATGCCGGCCATGCAGATCGACTGCCAGGCATATTTTTAAATAGATCCAAAATTAAAACGAAGGAATTGCATACCTATAAACCCCTACATCACCTAAGATTTACTAGTTTCCAATCAATTCCACATTCCACAGGATGAAAATTCCACATAGTGTAAAGTTGGCAGTTTCTGTGTGGATGAAATGCGTGGAATGCCCGTTTTGGCCCCCAAGTCAAGTGCTCTTGTTTCATGTGTTTATTTGACAAGACACAAATATACAAAAATGTTACCAGTTGTCACAGAAATTGTAACAGTGTTTCCATTTCATGGTTTTCATGCGTCTATTTCTTTCCTCACTAGTTGTTCTCATATAATATTTACTGTACTCCCCACCCTCATTTATAATTATTATTGAATTATGCTCTGCTTTGCAAATTTGTATTTGAACTGTCCGTTGCATGAAAAAATGCATGTAAAACATGCCCTTAATAATGTACATGTTAATTGGATTTGCAATAAGTATCCGCAGAGTCCTGAAAAAAAGTGGCCAGAGTTTCTCCAATAGGCCTGTTATAATTTCACTTCTCAATTCAATTATCGGAATAACTGTCAGCTCCTGTTTGTGAGAGAGGCGCCGTCTGCTGGCCATACTTTGTAATTCAATGAATGGGTGGGTTTACATTAAAATAGACATGCCCAGGAGAAGATGGGGGTTACTCCAGCCACTGGAATTCAGTTGGCATTCAGGTGGAATGAGAACTTTTGAATGGCTCCCACTGTACCAGTGTTGTGATGTGTGTGATTACCCCCTGAAAGATGACGTGCTCTGTCTCTCTCTCTCTGTATAAATTGATATACAGTACCTGTGTTACTCTGTGGTTGACCGTGATTTCGTCTTTCACATTTTCATTCTTTCTTTCCTCTTTTCTTTTTTTCTTTGTCTATTCTTTTCCATGACTGACAGAGGGCATTTTTGGTAAACAAAACCATCTTTCACCTTATTTCAATCTCATTTTTCCCTCCACCGCTCCTCTTCCTGAGTGTCCTTCACCCAAACTCTCCATCCCTCCTTTCCCTCCACCTTTCTGTTGCTGTGCTGTCTCATCCTCATCATGAAGCTGATGGTCAAACCAGTGCTCTTATCAGACCTGGGGTGAATATGTAATAAAACCTTCCTGAACACAGGAATTCTCCCATATTTTGGAAATGTTTGAAAATAAAAGAAAGTAGATGAATAAATTTAAAAAAGTGTTATATTGTGAAATAAGAACATTGACGCCAAAGTATATCATGTGTCCCTGACATGATCCCTGTGTAGATGATCAATGCTTCCACATCAGGCTGACCCTTAGTAAGAGATGATTATGTGGCTTAGTTGAGGTGATGTGATGTCCACCTCTGCCAAACAATACCAATAACAAGGAGCAGGTTTTTGTCTGATAGCTCCATTAGGATGGCATGATGTTTGAACTTAAGCATCATCATAAATGTAATTCAACTGGCCATCTGTGTCTTGGAAATTTGAACTTTTCTCAACTTATGCCAGATGCAGCATGAGCAAAGCAAAGCAAATGATACACAATATAGTTAAGCAACACTTTATACCAACATTTTCAAAGTGAATGAGAAGAAGTTCTGAATGAGCCTCTAGAAGTCCTGCAGAATACTGTACAGTATTCTAATGGCAAATATAAATATAAATATGAATCTACATCCACCAAAGGGACAAATGAAGCAGGCCACACCAGAGTTAAACCAAGGCTGCCTTTTCATTACATTTGTGATATAATTTGTATGTTATGTTTCATGCTTTAGTAATATTTAAACTCTCCATATTGTCTGACATCATAGTGTATTCCACTGAGCAATGGAGCTAGAAATTTAAGTGAAGGGACACATGTATGACTAGTTTTAGTGTCTTTGTTCTTGTTATTCAATTTCTGAGTGAAGCGTGAGGATGATCTTTGAAAATCTCACTGATGGTTTATGTAATTCAGTACATCGTATTATCATCTAACCTCTTTGTTACAACACAGTGCACAGTGGAGTTTGACAGGCTAAGAAACATTGACAGTCAAATAGGTTATCACATAGTTTTGTGTTGGAAACAATCAAACGTGGAAATAATTGGAATTCTTCAAAAATGTTTGCCTGGATTCATTTGTGTCCAATTTCTAACTTTGATCCGTAACTATAAAATAAACTATGAATGTAATGTTTCACATCATTGGCTGTATCTCTGTTTTCTGCGCGATGTCTCACAGATGGACCAGTGCAACCCAAGTTATTGTCTCCATTAGATAAATTGTGATATGATTGTGCTCTCAGATCTCAGCAACTTAACCTGATGAGTACAGTTATATGTGTGAACAGTATCAAATATGAAAAATAAGAAAAGAAAAACCCACCATGTGGCACAAAGGAATTACCCTGTGAGGCACATATATCTCAAAATGTTATTGTCTGTCTTATGGCATAAAAAAAATGGTATACTTTAAAAAAAAGTGACTATTATGACTGATTATTTCGTCCCAGGTCTGATGCTAAAGAATCTCCATGCAGAAAAGTAGAGGCTGTTTGGTGCTGAGGCTACGGCTGCAATAGAGGCATCACTCTAATGTGTTGGTTCCCTTCTTTGCTCCTGTGGTATGAAGTGTGGCAGTTTGTTCTCAGCCCTGCTTTACCACATCATTCATCTCACTGGGTCATGTTTGGCTTAAATCAGTTGTGTTGGAGCAGGGTGAGAAACATGCACAGGACTCAGTGTTATCACTGGACCAAGGACTGGGATCCATCATCCTAACACATTGCTTCTAGGTTCATGGGCAGTTAACGTTAATGGTGATTTGGTAGAAGGGCATGCAGCAGCTCATTGAAGTCATCAAGATAACATGCTGCTTGGTATCATGAATTCTCACCCATTAGTCTACCTTTTAATCTAAGATTTTGTTTATGTAGATATAGAGATACGGCATTTGCAAAATACAATTCAATGACACACGTACACACACTTTTGTTGCATGTTGCAAAAAACAGCTTTGTGCTCTTGATTCATTTATCCAGTTCATCATCATGGCCTTAATTAGCACTTTTAGGAAATCAAATGCTTGGCATAAAACACCTGACGCACAAAGGCATTTGTGTTCATATTTCACTTATTGTTAGAACACATACTGAAGTGACAGAGAGGTATGTATCACGTATTTTCTGCCTCATCAACTATTAAAATCTATTTCCTGTTAGTTACAACCCCTTTTCTTTCTCCTTGGACTCTTGATCCCATTTAGCTCCTCCACTTGTTCCCTCATCGAGACTGTTCACAGCTGGTCATGCATACAGTAGATCCTCATGTAACACCCCCTCCAATAACCACAGCCTCTTTAGCCAGTTAGCTTGGATGCGTGCAAGCAATGGTGTTGATCTGGGCTGAATCTGGGCCGAAAAAAGGGCCAGTTCTGGGTCCAAACTGGGCCAAAGCCTGAGCTGTAACACTCCCAGTTGCTCCAGACCCAGATTTAGCCCCCACCAGTGGGCACAGACAGTAACTGAAAAACCATACCCCTCCCCTCCGTCAGAGCTCCCTCCTCTACAAGGGACAGGAGGTCAATGGCTGGCTTTGGAGGCCAAGGGGCGGGACTGCTTAAGTTTCATCAATGGTAAGGTGTCCTTATTGCTCCCTGATGATGACTGACAGCCAGTCGAATGGAGGTTAACAAGTGAGGAGCAGCGTATTTCAAGAGCAGGCTGGAGAGATTGAACACATGCACACACACACCCTTAGCATTTGCAGTCCTTTCCCAGAATCCCATCTGACCCTGTAACTGTGTCTTTGTTATTGAGATGTAGACTCACAATCATCTAACCGCTATGTTGAAACAAGACCAGTTGTGTTTTGCTGATGTCTGAGCAGGAACTCTTGCTGTTTGTTCTAACTGTGTGGTGTCTGTTTGTCCGTCGGTGACAGGCCGTGATCAGATAGGAGCTGTTTTACTCAGCTGTAAAACCTCAGTAGTGACAGGAGGACAGAGAGAGAGCGAGAGCACTAATCACCATTCTCACTGTTAAATAGTCCAACTTGTGCACAAGTAAACGGAAATGCAGTCCACCCACAGTGTTGCTCCATATTGTTTTTAAACTTTCTGTTTCTCTTTCCGCACGATGATGATTGTTTTATGACCTGAACTTTCCTGTTCAGTATCGTACATGTGCTTTTCACTTGCAGCTTTTTGCTGTTTTCAGTAAGAAATCTGATGAACCTATTGTGGACCGCCTGCTTTAGGACAAAGCAGCAGACATGAGTAGAAAGCAGCTGAATAAGACGGAGGCAGTGCGGTGTTGGGGGACCTGGATGGTCAGTGTTTTTGACCCGAGACAGAAAACATAAGATAACTTAAGGTTACTTGCTTAATCCAAGTTTTCAGAATGTCATGAGTGAGTGTCTCACCATATGAATCACACAGTGAGACAGGAAATGAATACTGTGAAAATGCAATGTCAACATTCTTAGTGAATCTCCTTCACTTAGAATGTTGACACTTCCTTTCCTTCCACTGCTGTTAGACAGACTTTTTTTTTTTCTAAAACAAAACTGAAATCTGTTGTGTTGTAAACCACTCACTCTCCTACACCAAAGTCCAGATCACAGGACACTGGTGTTTCTGGTCCATCGGTGCCTCATTTTAATAAGTCAAAATGAGATATTTGAACTGACTGACTGACGGAGGCGGCATTGGACCAATGGGGGTGTAGTGAGCATTCGCCTACATCCTATATGATCATGGCCTGATGTCTCTTTTGCCTCTTTTTTTTTGAATGTGCTACTACAGCGCCCCCACCCCCCGTAACTGATGCATGAACAAATGAATCAAAGAACGACTGAGTGAATAAACTTTGAATGCTACATTGTGTGTTTGAAACATGCCCTTTGGAACCAGATGTTGCTTTGCTTATATTTTTTGTCCATCGTACTGTCGCTTGTTTTATCTTATAAATAACACACACGGCAGCTGTGTTGATTTTACTCACCAAAGGCACATTACATGTTTGATTTAAGAAATGCCATTTCATAGAAACACACAGCCAGAGATCTCCAGTTACCCACAGTTTATTTCATCAATTAAGCAAATGTGTAAATACCCTTAGAAGCTCCAGAATAGCATCCTTTGCAAAGCTTTTATTTTTCAGTACAGTTTCCCTTTGAGACTAGATAATGGTACTGGTTGTTACTGTGACAAGTGTGTTATAATTTATAATTTGTGTCTGTCTCTGTTCCCTCCCTCTCTGTTTTCCTCTTCCCCTGTGTGTTTCAGTGGAGAACGGGGAACACTGTGACTTCACTGTGCTCCGCAACATGCTCATCAGGTGAACCAACCTTAATTATTTTCATAAAAAATGCACTTTGGCCACTTATGTTTACAGTCAGTCAACATCTCAAATGCTATTAATGTAACAATGGTTATATGTATTACTTGTTTAAATCCATTAATAGGTCAGGCATCTACTTTCATTAGCCTCCCTCTGGCTTAAAATCTCTTCATTTCTTTTCTTTTCCACGGTTTTCCGTAGGACCCACATGCAGGATCTGAAGGATGTCACTAACAATGTCCACTACGAGAATTATCGCAGTAAGAAACTCGCGGCCGTCACTTGTAATGGAGTGGACACTTCCAAGACCAAGGGGCAGCTCACTAAGTATGGCCACATTCACTTAACTAGACTTACAACATGACACTTAACTTGTAGAAACATCAGTTTATTGCATGCTTGGACATAAAAACCGTAAACAGAATCAACCAAATTCTGAGAGAAACAAGCTGATGAGTGCAGCAGGAGCAGATGATATATTTGAGACTGAGAGAAAATGTCAGGATGATGAAGTCACAGGCTGGTATCAGTTAATTCAGCAGTGATACCATGTGGATCTAATCATTCCCCTGCTCTGTATCCGGCCAAAATAGTCTGCTTGTCAAACAGAGCCTCCATCAACAATGCTGGCCACCAATCAGCTCATTTATCTGCTCAACAGGAGTCCCTTGGCACAGATGGAAGAGGAGCGGAGGGAGCATGTGATGAAAATGAAGAAGATGGAGGCAGAAATGGAGCAAGTGTTTGAAATGAAGGTCAAGGAGAAGAAGCAGAAACTAAAGGACTCAGAGGCTGAGGTGGGTTTGACGTGTTAGTCTGCCACCAACAAACAGTGGCCTGAAGTGGCAGATTCAGGTTGGGCCCAGTCATGGAAATGCAGCAGTTTTGGAGACAAATATCATGACAATGGAAGAATCCCACACTAGTATCAACATGATCTGAAAACACAGTGTCTTGATAGTTTTTCTCACCATTGTCGCCATTCTATTGTAAAACATTTTGCAAATAACTGATCCACAAAGGCTTCTGAAAACCTCATCTGCAGACCTCTAATGTTTTAAGAGATTTTAAGTGGATAGATCTTCCATTTTAAGCATTTACATGTAATATCCAGCAACTTTCATGCAATAGGGTACTAAAGGCTTGAGTTTAATGTTAATAATAGTGACCTATAGTGGCACTGAGCAGTCTGACTTCCAGACATCTATGACCCAAGAGCTGGTAATACCTTAGTAGCTACAGACAAAACAAATAAGTCTAACCACAATGAATTCATGGTTGTTTGACAAGAAAAGTCACACACACAGTCTCTGTGAACTGAGCAAACGTCAGACACAAATAAAATGTGTGTTGTGTTTGATTTGCGATGAATGACTCTGTATGTCTGGAAGGAATGTTGACCTTTTTTTTTTGCAGTTCTGAGTGAATGTATGAAATGTCTTGACCCTCAGCTGGAGCGACGCCACGAACAGATGAAAAGGAACCTGGAGGCCCAGTACAAAGAGCTGGAGGAGAAAAGGCGAGTGTTTGAGGAGGAGAAGGCAAACTGGGAGGCTCAGCAGAGAGTCCTGGAGCAGCAGAAACTGGACGCCTCCAAGTCAGTAGCACACATGAGCCGTCTCCATCACACACAGAGACACACTTTTCAACGCTTTTTGCATAAGCAATATTAAAGCAGCAGTGTGGGTGAAGCCAGGTGAGTCAGACACGTGGCAGAGATGGTATTTTGGTCAACTGCACATCTCCTCGCTAGAGGCGGGCGTCACACGGTGACGACAGAGCAGCAGTGACTAGCAGCTTTTCTATACATCCAACATGGCGGCCATCACGGAGCAGCTGTTGCTTATAATTCTAATGCCATCCCAATTATTGCATATAAAAAAACAATAATAAGAAGAAATAGAAGGATAAAAATTATCTATGGACTGTTGCATTCATTCTAATCCTTTATGGGTTTCACATAATCAGAGTTGCCCAATGTTATTCTGAGCTGCAGTGAGGGAATATGACACCTTTTACAACAAAATTTGTGGTTATAAGTGTTCTTTTTGAAACACAGGTAAGCAAACTAATATATGTGGTGATGTCATCATTATAACGCTGCCAATCTGAGCTGCATTCAATAAAAACCTGCGTGCACGGCAGTGAGTTGTGACATGGATGACCTTTTACCTTGAATACACTCGTAACGTGCCTGTGAAGCCTACGGATAAAGTGGTGGTGATCGCTTATTTGCTCTTTCGTTATCGTTCTCCTCGTCCACACAGTATTTGCTTCATGGGCGAAAAAAAAAGGTCTTTGCAACCAACGTGATTCTGATCTCGTTTTCCCTCTCTTGTTGTTTGTTGCACAGGACGATGGAAAAGAACAAGAAGAAGGGGAAGATCTTTTGAAGAGAGACATAGCCTATCCCCTCACTTTTACACCCAAGTTTTTCTTCGTTCTGCCTGAAGCTCACGTCTCCTGCGACCCTCAGAACACACGAAACACACGCACGCACACACACACCATTAAACACATGCAAATATCCACAACATCCCACACACGTCTCTCTCTGCAGGGTTTCTGGAGACGTTAAGTATTTTCCTGAGGAATGCATGTGTCTGTGAAAGTCTATTTTCCTATATTTTCCTGACAATGAGGAGAAGCCCGAGATCCTCTGAGCATAAAGTACTGAATAAACTCATGGCAGGGACCATGCATAGCCATTTGTACACATGTAGTCATCGTACCCTCTAGATATTCGTAGGTTTTCAGATAGACGTGCTGTCCCCTTCCTCGACGCTCTCTTTTCTGTTGTTCTCAAAGGTATAACAAGTGTAAACGCATTAAAAGGCTCATGTCGTGAAGACCTTGGTGCGAGTTTTTAGAAGAAGGCCGAGTGTAGGTGAGCGAAGGTACAGTGGTTGAAATCAGGCAGCGCAGCGGATGATGTTGTGCTGGAATTGAGGTCCACTCCACACCTAATGTGGCTCTTTGAGATTATTTGTATGTTTCAGGGCCTGATGACGAACTGCTCATAAGGAGAACTGACTGCTAAAGCACTGGTCAGCTGTAAACATGCCACGACTACAAACAGTGCTGGGCCCTTAACCCACTTTTACGTTAGCTCAGCTGATTGTACACACAGTAAATGCTGCTCATGAATAAAACAATACTTTTTCCACTCAAGTCATACCCTCCCCTACTGGAAAATAAAAACCATTCATGGAAAAAATGAACTTCTGCAGGGTCCACAATTTTTGAATACGTAATATCAAGTAAAAAATTATTTAAAAAAAAAATACACACACACAAAAATAATTTGGTGCTTTTACAAAGATTCCCTTGCATGCCATGACACAACTCAAGTCATGTCATCATAAATGCAGTTAATACAAATGCTTAGTTTGGGTCAGCATAATTTAACAAGGTTTATATAACAAGGTGTAAACAACTCGTTTTTAACAGCTTAATGTTACCTGACTGAACACTGAGGAGCAAACGAAGCAATGTTTAATAAAACAAGGTGTTTAGTAACAGTACTTGCTAAAGAAATTGTAATGCAAAGATCATTTGTTGACCCTGCAGGGTTTATTTTGCAGCACAGGGGGAGACAGAGTTATCAGACGCTTGTTGTCCGCCGTTGGCCAGTTGGGAAAGCTCGTGGTGTGACTGGGCCTTTAGTTATAATTTACAGTGTTGCAGGTTTGCGATATGTGAGGTGGTTGATACTATACCGTTGTCTCTGAACCACACAGACAGAAGAACGCTGGATTGTGTGTAATAGCAGCCGGTGTGATGTAATTATAGTGTGCATTTATTATTTAAATAGAAGATATTATGCAAAAGCCTCATTGGTGTCACAGCTTCACAGGTTACAGTAATTACTAAAACATGTTTTATATTGTGATGTAAGTGATGGGTGTCGTCATAGACCTGAACCCCAATCTCCAGATTTTTGTGATATTTTGTTACTTTGGTTAAAACAACCAGCGGAGACTGATTCCTATGAAATAGTCCGAATATGCTCAATTATAGCCATAACTCTCTCGCTCTCTCTTTCTCTCTAGCTGAAACGTTTTAGATTATTTTACATCAATTTTTCTGCAGACAATAAAACTTAACATTTGCTGTCCTGTCAGAAAGAGCATGTAAAGTCCAGGTCTGAGCCAGTTCACTTAGAATCAGCACACTGTGCCACACATTTGAACCTTTGATAAAGCTTTCTCACAGTTGTAATGTTTTATTTTCATATGATGATGATATCAATACTACAGTATATACACAGTTGAGAAATGACTCCTTTTCCTTGTAATTTTCTTAAATAACTCTTCAATGTATCTATTATATTTAGTATAGTTTTTTTTTTTCAAACTATCTGCATTTAAAGGGACAAACCTTATTAAATATTGCCTGTTTGGATTTGTTTATGAGGGAAATGCACATATTAGTGTACATAGTGGAGGCTGCTCAGTGGCCTTTGTTTCTTGATGTTTTGTTGTTTTCTTTTAAGGAATGGCAATAGATTTGTGCTCTAAACAAAACCATGACATTTCCATGCATTATACACATGCATACATACACACATATATATACTGTATACATCTATGCCAATGATCACACCTCCTCAGGACTGCTCCATTCATTTAGCTTGTTTCTCTTTAGGTCCAGAGAAAACACGTTCATTCTGTTGAATAAGTTCAAAGTGGGTTTTCCTTTTAGATGCTTCTTGTAAACCACTCAGATTTCCAGTAACAACAACGCGTTAAGATAAGTTTAAAGTTTAGGTGGACTTTCTTTTTTTTTTTTTTTGGGGTATATACTGTATGTACACTGTTTTCTACTTCTCTTCTTTGTTTTTATCATGTGTTCTGGCTCTAACTGTACATGTTAAATATTAAAGTTGACAAGGTTATGCTTTAATTATCATTATGTGTAAGTCCTCTACTTACAAATCCATACTGAAAATTGTCTCTACTGAAGTCTGATCAACACTAAATACTACAGAATAAAGACCACTATCCTATTCTACTTCACATGCCAAAATAAATGAAACAAAAACATCAGACCTTTTAAAAAAAATCTACAGCACTTCATAAACTGTCCATACACATAAGTGTAAACTATGCCCATCAGCAACAAACACCTCATTTGAATCATTTTAATAATCTGCTCTCTAATGATCCATCTGCATTATCTCCTTGGTCTAACATGAAACATTTACATTGTGAAAGTCTTAATTAGTGAAAATGTTTTCACAACATCAATTTTCATTTCATTGTTGCATTCTTGTTATCAAAACAAGAATACTAAAATAAGATCCTGAGCTGTAAAAATGGATGTAGTTTTTATTACATTTTTTCCTTCTAACTCTAAAAACTAACTTCTAAAAGTAATGCACACAACAGAATGTACAAAGTATCTTCAACTCATTTAATGAACAGTACATATTAATATAAAACATTTAAAGTAACAAATACTTACAAAAATAAGTACTAACGTAGTAACATTCACAACATCCGGAAGGATAAACATTTATTAACATTAAACTCAGTTCCGTAACTTGTAAAGGTATCATCACAGTATTAAAGACAGTGTGAGATTATTCTTGTTCAGCTTCAGGATTTACACACACAACTTAAAAACACATCCTGCCACTTAACAATAAAAACAGCCGAGAAACCCTGAAACATGCGAAATGCTAAAAGGTGATGTAACTCAAGGGTTAATGGTTACCCTGAAAACCTTTTCAATGACTAACAACATTTTCACTTAAACCAGTATCATAAAACAGCCTAAAATGGAACACATGTTAAAGTTCTGTTTCTTTTAAGGTAAGTATTTTGCTTCCATGTCAAAGTTTGAAGTTGAAAACACTGATGGGTGAAATGATCAATGAACACAACATGGCTTCTTCGGAAAGGTGACTGCAGGCTACCTGCTTCCTGGGTTACAACATTCTGTCCCTGTCAGGTGTTCCATTGTCTTCCTCAGCCAGAGGGTATGGGCGAAGGTCCAGGCTGAGAATGCGGCTGAACATGTATTCATCAAACTGTGAGGAGGAGGAAAAATAATTTAGTAACAAAAAAAATTCTCTGACTTCCAACGTGTTAGAAATGCTCGTTACATCCGAGTAGACTCCCAGCAGAGCGTCTGATTTGGAGAAAAACTCCTCCTTCAGAGAGATGATGATTATCTGCATGTTCCGTCTGGACTCCTCCCTGATGAAACTGGTCACCTGGACACAAACAAAAAACCCAAGAATGGAAGTGACAAAACAAAACAAACAAACAAAATAAACTGCCAACTTTCTGACGACAATAAGATTATAATCAAAACAGGCTGAACAAAACACTGTTGCAACACTCTACAACTTTTATTTTAGTTGAGCGACATGATCTCTTCCCTTTCATTTTATTTCAAGAACTAGGACTGTGAATGTTTAGGAATATTGTGGAATATCATGACACCCCCACCCCCCAAAAAGGAAAAAAAAAAAAAATCACTATAGCAACAGATCATTCCGATTCTCATGAGTTAAGCAACACGCTGCCATTAAAATGTCAATAATTCATTTTAAATATATGGTGCTCGAAAGAGATGACTCACTGGCCTCATGGCCTTTTGACAGTGGAAATATTTTGATAACGGTGAAAAGAATGTAACCTGTACTTCAAATTAGACAGATATTTGTACTGTACTGTACTGTTATCATAATTGCTGACCATATATCGCATACTGTATTATGGCGTAGCCTGCAATTCTCACTCAGTTCACTCAGCCAGAAGTAAAGAGATATTTTTCTGGTCACCTTGATGATTGAAGTGCAACCCATTAATTGCCCTGTTTTGGTCTCTACAACCTCCTGCCGCTACTTTCCAGATTATTGCTCAGTGTGTTAAGTTTTGTAAATCCTGTACATCATTAGATGTACCTTGCTGATGTTAGTGTTGTCCAAGGCTGCATCCACTTCATCCAAGACGATAAAAGGAGCAGGACGGAAACTGAGGAAAAAGAGGATATTTTCGTTTCTGATTTCTTCGTACATTTTCATTTCTTTGTAATGTAACGTAAGCTGCAGTCTCTGTTGCGGGTTTTACTGAACTCTCAGGTTCACCTGTGGATCGCAAACAGCAGTGCCAGAGCAGCGACGGCCTTTTCTCCACCGGACAGATTGTCCATGGACATGAAGCGTTTCCCTGGTGCCACACAGTTGTAATTGATTCCTCCAAGGTATGGTTCCTCTGCATTTTCTGCACTCAGAATGGCCTGAGGAATATATAGCAGTCCATTTCCATTTCTCTTTCTGAAATGTGGAGTTTCTGGCATCTTGACACCACACACAGCATGGCGTTTACCATTTGTGTCATCTTCAAACCAGCCAGGTTTGGAATTTAAATGAGATCAGAGGTTTTCAAAACATTGTGAAATTGTACTTTTTAGACAGTCTGTGTTAAAACCACATTAGAAAAAAATATATAATTAAAACTGTAGTAAAGCTGAGAATGTACAAAGTATCTTCAACTCAAGAGAAATATTTTCAAAAAATAAAATGATACTCAAACACCATCTGCAATGCCCAATGTTAATAATTGTAACAGTAACACTGTTTCCATCACTGACCTCAAAAGTTACATTTATGACAGATTCATGGAAGGTAAGGATGATAACGTGTGGATTTAGGTTGGCATACTTTATACACTACTGTTGAGAACAATAAAAATGTGTATTTCTGTGAGGAATTTTGTTGCCTCACCTGAGCACTGTGGTTTCTGCAGATTCTTTTATAGATCTGATCGATAACAATAGCCACATGCTCAAAGCACTGACTGAAGATCTGGCAACGCTGTGCTTTTATTTTCTCGAATTCCTGGTAGCACTTTCTGGCTGCTCTGGAGCACGCGTCGAAGGCTGAGTCAAGAGGAGGAAACATTGCCTAAGGTGCACTACAGGAACTCAAAACAACGCAGCGTTACGACAACTTAAAGTAACAGGTGTGTTGACTTTAAGCAAGAATGTAATCTTTCAATAAAAGGTATTTTCATGGGCAACCATTTTTTGGCAGAGGTTATCAAATGTCAGAATTATTAAACTAACTGCTAAAAGAGGTGAAAACAACATACCTTCTGTCACTCCCTGTAACTTGTACTTCACCTCCCTCATCCTCTCCAAAGCTTTCAGATTGGGGGCAGTTGAGTGATGGAGCACTCCTTCGACGACGGACACTGAGGCCTTCAGCTTCTCTAGGTGAGCGTCCACCTCCTCCTCTTTCTGCAAACTCTGGACACACAAATATTGAAGGCATGCATGTGCTGTTAACATGTTTTTTTTTTTTTTTACTACATATTGGTCATACAAATAAATAGAAGCACAAAAAGAGAATTAGGAAAATGATAAGGCTTGATGTCTCACTCGGACTTCTGCCTCAAGTTCAGAGTAATTGATGACTAGCTGAGCTTCTCTCTCATAGATGTCCATCGTGGCTGAAGTGCTTTCAGATTCTGTGTCCAACTGCAAAAAAACACAATCAGATCAGACCAACACCTTTACATCATCTATACATCCTGCGTATCCTTTGATGGTTACATTGGAGCCAATCCCAGCAGTGTACATCCTGAGACAAACAATTCACACTCATATCACTAAGGCTACATCCACATTACACCATTTTCATCTAAAAATGCGTTAAATGCTGCTCTGGATTTGCCTGCCATCCACACCCTGGTGTTTTAAATCTAAGAAACACACTGCTGGTTTTGTTTTCATGATGTGGAGCTGAAACACTCACCGGGATGCAGATCTGTTTTAGTTTGAAAATGCTGTTAAAAAGAAAACATAATCATATGGATGTACACTGATCCTGACCCCAGTCTGCATGTCTTTGGGCTGAGTACCCAGAGACACAGACAGTTTGGAGTTTGCATGTTGCCAGTGCTCTACTCATTGCATTCACGTGATGTTTCTCACAGCTGCTTTTTAGTTTAGAAAATGACAATCAAATCATTATTAACTATGTTTTATAAACCATACATCTGTGAAGTTAGAATGGCTTCTTCACCTCTCTTTGTCCTACCTGCACCTCGCTGATTTCAGTCAGGCTCCCTGACAGCAGAGTGATAGGCACATTCTGGATCTTGCAGGCCAGCAGTAAGTTGTGTCTGGCCAAGCGTTTCTGCTCCAAAGCAGTCTCTGAAAACATCACCTCCCGCTGCAAATTCACCAACCCTCTGAAATAAAGAGTGGCACAGAAAAAGGCACCTATCTCACTGTGGTTTATTCTTGGGGTTTTCATTGTCCCTAAGCCATTATTAAAGGGAAATTGAGTTAAATCTAAAATAACTTTATACAGGTAATCCCCATTACGCTGTGCAATCAGTGATGATGATGATTATTGTTAGTCATTATATTAGTATTATTTATTGCCCTTTATTTATTTGAGTACAAAGCATTTTTATTATTAAGTATTTATTATTAAGTAAGTATTATTTATGGACATGCAGCAGTCAAGCGCAAGACGGAGCAGATCAGCAATGCAGCCATCACACACAGTGCACATGCATCCAGTGACAGTAGCAGTACATCAATATTAGTGCTGTCTTACTTGCCGATCTCCTGAAGGCTCTGGGATTTCTGGTCCAGTTCACCTTTGGCAGCAGCCACTTCACTTTTCTTAGAGAGTAGCTGATTCTTCACCTGCAGCAGTTTGTCCCGAGCTTCTTCCAGTGCCAGCAGCAGCTTCTCCTGATCCTGCAGATAAATACAAACATGCAATGGCAGAAAAAGTGATCTCAGCCAGACGATGCTTAATAATAGCTAATTTGTCTACTTAACCCTTAAATTGTAAATCTTTTTTTTTTTTCTAAAATATTTTCCTAGACGATTACCTCCTTCTGCTCTGCCATGAGTCTCTCCTCCTCCATGATGGCTCCCTCCATTTTGTTAAGCCGCTTCTTCTGCTGCTCCAGTTGTTCCTGTTCATACCCAAGTTGTACAGTGAGGCGAGCACACTGACTCTCAAACTCCAGCCTGAAAGGAGAGATGTGTTAATGTTGCAGAAGACATGACAACTGGCAGTAATATTATACAAATGCTTTAACTTCATAATCTAAGTTAGTGAGTATAAGCTGTACTACAGGGATAAAAACGACTTAACAGAAATTTACATAGAATGAAAAAGCACCAGAGGGGTAATATATACACTGAAATCAATATAATTCTAGGTTGTGTCTTTAGTCCAATAGAATGCAGAGATGTCTCTATAAACCCTTTTCTTTCATATGGAAGACATCATCTTCTAATGTAAGTGTGATTTCTTGGTTTCATGAAGGACACTTCTGCATGCTGACTGGCAGAATAGATCAAACCACGTTCTGGTTGGGCCTTCTTATTTGTAGAAGACAAACTCTTTCTCCAGTCAGGTACACACTTGTTTGTGTATTGCTTTTGCAGGAGGTATTCACACAACAAGTATACCGGGGCAGTCATAACCATACTCTGTAGCATCATTAATATCAAGGTGTTAATGAGCCAACATTATTACAGATTTGTCTGCTTAAATTTAGCCAATGTGATACAGAAAATATTGGAGATATGGTACCGTTTCTTATCAAGCTCTGCCTGCTGTTTCAGGTGTTCCTGCTCATACTCCCGGATGCTTTTCACACCAATCTCAGCACAGAAGTCAGAAAAAACCAGGTCTTCCATCTGAATGCAAAGATCATCTGACTGATCAGTGACAAGTACAAACACTACAGCTAAACAAAAGGTAAAAATTTAAGTAATTATTAAACTTCCTACAGTGTGTTGAGGCATTACATGGTCATTGATTTTTTTTCAGATTATGTAATTTTAACATTTATGTTTTTGATGTTAACAGTATTACAGGGAAATAAAGAGGTAGACATTGTTGCAAAACTCTATTTTAGTTCATGTCAGCATGTGGGAAGCAGCTGCTGAAACTGAGCAGACAGAACAGACCTGGTTGATTTGGTCTCTGATCTCCCTCATCTCTGTCTCCTTTGCCTCCACACTTTCATGCTGCATCAGGATCTGATAGTCCAGGTTTGCTATTTCACTCTCCATGCAAGAGATCTCCTGGAAACCACGGGCAGGCAGGACAGACACATTATTGCCAAGCCCTGAACTTTTACATCATAGCATGGATAAACCAGGTAAAAGTATTTTCATCAAATAGTATACACATTAGGATTGAAACCATAACTAACAAGATGAATGGAAAAAAGACACTGATCCCAAACTGATTACAATGAAAATAAACAACAACAACCTAATACACAGAAGCCCAACAACTGAAAATCACAAGACCAAGGAAAAAAATAAACATCTAAAAAAATAAAAACTCACAGAAGTGCAAACTATCATAATTATTCCTGATAGTACATAGGTCAGGTTCTATGACATTATGACTTTTTTAAATATATGATTTTATCATACCGCTTGGCACTTGGGGATATTCTTTTTCAGAAGGTTTTCCAGCTCATTTTTGGAGTATCTGAGGCGGATCTGAGCACCCTGAGCCTGAGCACTGATCTGTTTCAGGTCTGACTCCTTACGCTTCAGCTTCATCAGATCCTGTCATAAAATCACAGCAGGAAGAAAGTACACAATCCTGTAAGCAGTCCTCACATACTTGCAATGCCTCATACTGTTACATACTTGGAACAGGAAATCAACACTATTTGGCGAAAAGCAAAGTACCTGCAGCTATAACTGCACTAAATAAGATATCTTGTCACTAACCCAGCTTGAATCTTTTTACTGCCCATCAACATATTCATATCTTGCATGCATTCATGTTGTTGCTGAGCAGTCCTGTGAGCTGTTGATACATTACTTATTTCATGGATATAATTTTGTGAAACTCAGTTTCTCCTTTGGGACAAATGAATGAACTAACAGTTAAAGGTACAGTGGGTATTTTATTCTATTTGTGCCAGATAAATAATAATTACACCTAAATCTTACACACTGGACTTTTAATGGAAGACTTTTTTGAGGATTATGTGCTGTCAGTGACTCACACGTAGCTCAGCTGTCAGCTGTTCTTTTTGTTCCTTCAGCCTTGCCATGTCCTTCTCCTCCCAGCACCGAGCTCTGGTCCGCAAATCACTGGATCCTCCAGAGATCACACCTGATTTTGCAAAAAGCGTCCCATCCAATGCCACGGTCTACAGAAAACACATCAATAAAATACCTGCTGTCATAGATGGCTAACAAGTCTATACTCTGACTTTGACCTTACCTACCCTTAGCTTACCTTAATGCGCTCCTTGTCTCCAAACGCCACGTTACGAGCCTCTCTGATAGTCTCACACACCAAGGCATTACCACAGACAAAATTCACTACCTTTCTCAGATGGGCTGCACCTGTGGTAGCATTTATTTTGACAACATCCACCACCATCTTGGAACCAGGGACCTCCCTCAGTCGCTCTTTCAGAGGTTTCACCTGGGGCACAGAGCAGCAATGGATATCACTGCTGCTGGGTTTTATACAATACTGTGTGTATGTGTTATTAAAGAAAACCAAACACATTATGCACATATTTTACAGAATTTCTCAATGTTTTCTATTTTCAACCACCCCAAAAACTTTCAACTTACATCCAAATAGTCAATTGGAAGGAAGGTTTCAGGCTCAGAACGTGCCTCCTTAACAAGTAAAATACAGTCACGGGCCACTTTCTCTGTGGCCACAACTATAGCATTCATGTTGTGGCCAAACACCTTGGTGACAGCCAGCTGGTACTTCTTATGAATGGGACTGCACAAGTCAGAGAGTCGACCATACTGTGACAGGAAAATATCACTGGTTCAGAATAAAGGAATGGATGCAGAATACATTACGTTCTCAAGGATCATCCCTATAAATACAGGAAATTTAAACTAAATGATTCATGCATTTATCTTTTGTCATATACAGTATTTTTCATCCTTCATGAGAATAAATAAGCTTTTTTCATTTGAAGGTATTTACTGGCAGCTTCCTGAAAACAAATTTATATTAAGTTTAATGACATATAATTATTCCCTCACCACAGTTTCAGGGTAAAGTCTTTGGAGCCTCTTAAGTAATTCTTTGCGCCGCAGCTGGCGTCTGCTCTCCTGATTGTCCAGACGAGCATTCCCCAGCTCCTCCAGTACTTGACCCAGCTCCTGGTTCACCTCCTGAGTGCGCTGCTGAACCCTCTGCAGCTCAGCTATAAGACTCTCCTCCTGTTGGCAGTACTCTTCAAGGGATGCCCTGAAATATACAGTGTTCTAATAATAATAATGTATGCAGGCTAAGTTGTGATGAAATGTTTAATTTGTCCTTGATAAAGCACCATTGATCAAACACCTCCTACAGCCAAAAACAAATTGACAGCATGGTATAGAACATGTGCTGTGAGGTTGTAGTCTTGACATACTCGCAGTTTTTGTTGTATTCATCCAGTTTCTCTGTTCTAATAGTCAAATCCTCCAGCTGAGTCTGGCTGTTCCTGATGCCAATCTGCAGCAGGTGATGTTTTAGATGTGTTATAGTTAAAAATATATTAATCAGGGATTCAGTTGCGGAAAAACAGTGTGAAATGTTTTTTATTTCTGCATTTCAGTCTGTGTTTCCTAAATTGAAAGATGTTGTCTCGTGCAGTACCTCCACTTCCTTCTTTCTGCGCTGGACAAAAGCCAAATTTTCATACTCAGCTTTCACCTCCCAGTTCAGTTTCTCTGCCTGCTGCCTGAGGACAGCCCCCTGCTTTCGGGCCAGCTCCTTTAGCTCCTTGTATCGCTCCAACTGTATCAGAAAATAAATGAACACAATGAGGATGTCATGAGAATGTCACTCTTTTCTTTTTGGTTTAATGAGGTTTTCCAGCAAGCTTTAAGTCTATGCACCCTGACTCTTAACACCAATGCAAATGTTCAGGTGATCAATCAAAAAGCATGTTAAATACACTGTCTAATTATATTGACTGTCAGAGTAAATCAGACCGTCCAGGTTTTCTAAATTATGGGATTGTAGAAATAAACACGATACTAATCGTTTTCACAACACACAATATTTTTTAATTAATTTACATATTTGTGAAATCCTGGAGAGACTGGCTACCAACCTGCCAGAGTTTGTGTGTTTAATTATGCTAAGAGACTTAATTCAAGGTAAAAGGAGTTGATATCTGATACACTCACCTGATCTGCTCCTAGCTCGATGTCCCTCCCACTGGAGATTCCCTGCTGATGCACCTGCTTCTCATAGTTCCTCCAGGTCTTCTCCAGTTCAGCAATCTCCTTCTGACTCTCTGCGATCTCTTTCTTTTTCATGGCTAGCATATTCTGTTTGCTCTTCAGGGCCTTGCGCAAGTCCTCAGCCTTTTTCATGTGATGGGTAGTGTTCATCTTGGTTTTGATGTACTGCGACCGAAACTGCGACAGCGTATGTTCCTGGGCACTGGGTGAGTCAAACATTGATTTAAACTTTGTTTCACCAAAAACTCACATTGATTAGATTAAAATATTTTTACACCCAAGACCTAGAAAAGACTGGTTTACTTAGCAGTACAAATAATATACATTGAGAACATTGCACAGGGCAGTGATATTTAGGCATATATTCAAAGCAATCGCAGCTAAAACTTCTTTTTTTAAGTCATAAAATCAGTCAAAGTTAGGAGCAGTGGATATCACACAATTGTGTCCAGGGAGCAATGAGGGTTAGGTACCAGAAATAGGAACTAGCAATCGGATTATAAGGCCAGTACTTTTCCACCAGATTACAGGCTCCCTTTAACTTTATAGGTAACTTAATAGGAACTTCATAAAATAACAAGTACCAAAGCTGTAGCCTTTGCAAAGTGAGGGAGAACCATTCCACCAAGTTGTATAAAGTACATAGATCCCAAAAGCAGAGTTGATGATAATCTCATTATCAAAGCTAAAGTTTACTTTACACCTCATCAATTATTGGTAAGAGTTTATTTCAAATATATTGTAAAATAAAAACACACTGCATGAAGCCATTACACACAGACCCACCGGATTTCCTTCTCAATTTGTTGTTGCTCTCTAGTTAGACGTCCATGCTCCTTCTTGTGGGTCTTCAAAGCCTGCTCCAAGGTCATCACCTTGTTGTTCAAAGCAGTTACAGCCTGCTGTTTCTCCCCCAGGTTGTCACTGAGAATGCCAATGGCCTTTTCATTATGATAGAGCTCAGTCAGGCTCAGCTGCAGACGGTTTTGGTGAAGGTCATCTAGGAGTGCCTGGTATTTCTCAGCCTGGAAAAAGAAAGATGTAGAAAATCTACCTGCCAGTCCACAGACATTAGTGCTGAATAGAAACTAAGGTCACATCTTTTCCTTGTTGCTCTTTTTTTTAATTTCATCAGAAAGGAGAATTCACTTGAATCAAAATGGCAAAGTGTTTTTTAATAAAATGTTTACAGTTATAAGGTGGGTTTTCAGTGTAGCAACTACAGTAGTGTCATGATGGTATGTTCAGATTTTAACTAGCAACAAAATCTGACATTAAAATGTCTCTTGGATTCTGTGTAAGAGATGCAGGACATACAGTATATATCCTTGCTTTTGTACAATCTTACCTCCTTTTTTTCCTGGCACACCTGCTTCCTCTCCACATTAGCAGATTTCTTCTTGTTAAAGTGGAACTGAGTGTCCTCTCTGGCCTTCGCCAGGGCCATTTTCTTCTTCTCATACTCAGCAGCACACTCATTAGACTGGCTGATTAACTCAAACATCTTGGTCCTCTCCTTTGGTTCCTTTAAAGCTAAGGACTCCACTGCCCCCTGGTTACCAGCATTGTAATTAAGAGACTTTTGATAATTGTTTATTGCATTTAATGTTTATATATATGCTTTTAAAAGTAGTCAAAGGAGGATTTTGAGTGTGACAAAATTTGAGGTGATCTTAATTATGATTCACATTTTATTGTACATGTCACTGTAGCATACTGTCATATTTAATTTAACTAATATCAAGGTATCATGTACATTGTAATACTGGGAATACAGCAATACTGATACAATGGCATCTTACCTGGAACACCAGACAGTTTTGAGCTTTGGTCATGATGCCAATCTTCTGAAGCTCCTCCATATATTTGGCATGAGTAACAGTTTCACTATTGATACAATACTCAGAGGAATTGCCTGAAAAATACAAAGAATGGCAGTGACAGATTTTGACCAGTTTAAACTCAATGATTGACCTGCATTTCAGGAAATTCAGAACCCTTCCTTTACCTTTTGAATTATGCAGCTCAAAATAGACTAATAATCAAATACAGCAGATATCATAACCTCCTTGGCAGAGGTAAGGCTGCAGTTTCCTAATTCACAGTATCACTGACTTATAGTACATGATGTGGGTTTACAATAGACAACCCCTGCAAAAAACAACAGTGTGATACAAACACTTTTCCATTCATCAAACTAAACTCACCACTGATCCTCCGAATGAAGATGGTCTCCTGGTCCTCATCATCACAGTAGTGCATTGCAACACAGGTAGGGTCAGACACAGGCTTCCCAATGTGGGCTCCATGGACCAGATCTCTGAGGTGCTTTACCCTGAGGACGGCAGCCCGCTCCCCCATGGCGAAGCTCAGGGCGTCCATCACATTGGACTTGCCTAGTTTAATGTGAAATATTTTACTGGAGTCATTCCCGGAGACTGGGTCAGGACACAAAGATGGGTTGGAGGAGATTTTTTTTGAGGTTGCAAAACAAATACTGTTTATGTTTTCAGCAATTGCAGAAAAAATAGTCATAATTGTTATATTACGCACAAATTTGTTATTGTAATGATTTATGTTGTAAATTGGATTGTGACAGTTTGCCATCTTAAAAAAAGTAAGTGAAGATAGGGAAAGAGAATGGATATAATATATTTGCTATACTTGTGAATCAATCTGTTTAATTTAATTTTTATTTAATTTTTTTTTTTTCCAAAATTGTCTGAATTGGAAAAACGCTGTAAATCAGTGTTTATTCTGTAATTATTAAAACTAAGTTCATGCAAATCTGACAGTGGGTTTCAAACTAGGTTACAATATTTAACATCAATACATGTTTTATAATGACATGTGGTGCAAAAACACAGCATATTAATGAAAGCAAACTTCTTCACTTACTGTATACTTAATATGAAAAAATACATATGAAATTGTACAGTAACTGCCACAAGTAACTGTCTATGGAATTTTATTCAGTCGTTTATGCATAAATGATGCAGCAAATTAAGTGCTATGCTAAAATCTGGCTGCATTAAATCCCTTACAGAATAAAGGCTGTTGGCTGTTAGCATTGACAGCTAACTTTAGCTAGGTAGAAAGCTGGATAGTTGATAGCATACTTAGTATACTTACCTGAGCCATTTGTGCCAATTATGCAATTAAACTGCATAAAAGGGCCGATAATGTGCTTCCCTCGCCACGACTTGAAGTTTTCCACGTCAAGTTGTTTCAAATAACCCATTTTGTTTTCACTCTTTCAGAAAGTCTGGAGCTGCCAACTCCTGCAGATGAAGTACTGGACAGAACGGACAGGTCGAGACCGGACACTCAAGCGGGAACGGTAAGATACTCCTCCATTTTAAACTCTCTCTTTTTATGTGCGTGCGCGCGCGTTCCGCGTGTGTACAACTGTTCTATGTCACGTATTAGGGACCTTTTTTTTTAATTAGCACGGTATCTGTTGGGACCTCTAGTTGGCATTGGTCCAAAGCTTAGTGATACCGAACCCAATTTCGTGTCAGTTACGTGAATTTTGGTTAGGTTAAGTTTAGGGTTTGGGGTGAGGCATTCACTTGTCACGAGTTAAAGACACCACCTCATTTTTGTCTTAAACGTGTCAGTATAATTGTTCAAAATGGCTGCAGAGTGTAATGTGTAAAAATGACACGTAAGCATTAATATTGATCCCCTAAAAAGCCTTGCTTTCACTAGGATAGTATCTTTTTTTAATGGAAACACAAATACTTGATTTATGGCACACATGATTTGTGTTATCCTAAAACACTGCACAGAATACATAATGTGTTTTTCACACAGGCATGCTGACTATGACACACAAGACATATGTCATTACCAATTTCTTACTAATGCTCCATCTCTGCAACAGACCAAACAAGAACTGCCAAGGAGACAGAAACTGTATTTTATTTTAGAAAGAATAGTGAAAGCAATGTCATATTTTGCAGACTGTCATAAACTTTACAACAGTGTTTGTGCCCTGTCATTACAATTACTCATTGTAACCTTTACCAATGCATCTATTTACTCTCCAAGTGGTTTGTCAGTGTTATAGTGTTTGTAAATCACAAGGAAGAGGCTAAATTCACATCTAGGGCCAGATTTATGTTCTGCACCACTGATAATGCTCCATGCTCAATTCCTAATCTGGGAAACACACAGTATGTCCAAATAGATAAGAAGCATCTAAGATATTCGTTCATTTTTGATGGATGCATTAAAATTGATTAAACAAACAGAAAATTAACACAAACAGGGTATCCATGACTTTATTGGTCAGTCTTAGAGTCAGATACTGTAAATCTGTGCAAGATGCAACCATGTCTCACATAACACACTCCCACACAACTAAATTGCATTATTAATTATGTATATTATGTTTTGTTTTTTTTACCAAGTGTCATTTTACACTAGTATTTGAAGACAAATTGTCAGATAGAAGTAGGTGGGTTGGAAGTGGCTTGTAATGTAGCAAACACTGTGGTGTTTATCAGGCCATTTCCATTTTATGGAGATAATGTTGATACTATGACGAAAAACCATGATTTCTCAGGTTTTCATTGCATTGCACTAACCACAGGTTACACTCTGTGGTTAGTGGTTATCATCATGACGGTGACGATAACCACTCCCTTCCATTTCCTAACATAATGCACAAGTTAATCACTATGCATTACCACATTCATATACAGGAAATGGTCAATCATCTTCATTTTCTCAAAGCATCATTAGCACAACCACATAAAACATTTATGCCTTATGAAATGTAAATGGGAATGCAGTTTAGTCTTATGGGAACACATTATGGAGAAAAGTCCACCTATGGTGAGTCATATAGTCATCATTAATAAGGATGGTCACGGACGTGTTCCATGATGTGTTTAAGGGCCAGCCAGGTCTCAGAAGCGGTGGGAATGATCTGATTGGATGGCAGTATGAAACCATAGCGACCAGTGTCCCTCAGCTCAAAGGCGAATGAGTATTTGATGCCCATATTATAGGACCAGTCAATGCTGCCACCACTGGCTTGATCTGAGGAGATGAAGAGGCAGGAGTCATATACATATGTAGTAGCAACAGTGTAAACATTAGTACTAATACTAGCATTTGTTTGTCACACTGCAGTTATTATTAAAACAAAAAGTTGTCTGTTTCAGGTTTTACTTTATTTGTAATGCTCTACCTTAAAGTTGCATTATACTAATTAATGCGCCTTAACACCTGTAATTCTACAGGTGTTAATATTTAGTTTGGTGGCATTTACAAATATTGTATTTCTTATGAAGGGCCACGGGTTAGTACAGTGGTTAGTACTCTTGCCTTTGCAAGAAGACCCGGATTTGCGACGCAGTCGGGAACAAGGGCCTTTCTGCATGGAGTTTGCATGTTCTCCCTGTGTGTGTGTGTGTGTGTGGGTTTTCTGTGAGTTCTCCAGTTTCCTCCCACAGTCCAAAAACATGCAGATTTGCAGATTAGGCCAATTGGATACTCTAAATTGCCCATAGGGGTGAATGTTTGTCTGTCTCTATTTGTGGCCCTTCAATGGCCTGGTGACCTGTTCAGGGTGTACAGCAGCACCTCGCAACCCCCCCCCCCCACACACACACACAACCCACATGTAGAGGATATAGCAGTAGAAAGTGGGTGAGTGAGTGTTTCTTATGATGCTGTAAAGCTTAAACGGTACTTACAGATTATGTTGCAGATGCTTCCAACTTTGTACATGGTGCCATAGAGAGAACTGAGTTTCTGCACTGCAGCTCTGCCAACAGAGTCCTTCAGGGACAAAACAAGGATATTATACCAATGTTATATATACTGTATATATATATATATTGAATTCAATGAGAAAGTGTACCCAAACTTTTGACCGGTAGTATATATATAATGAAAAATATTATTACGAAGTAAACTGTAATTCCTCATTGTACAGCTATAGGCAGACCGATAAACATTTGTAAATTCATCTTCCATTCTGTTTAACTTGACTCTACTGCGAGGGAAATCCCAATCTGCCTAATGCCTCCCTGCATTTCAGTCCGCTTTCTCATTTCTTACCAGCTCAAGCTGATGGGGGACATTGTGACAGGAATAACCATAGGGGTACATGAGCAGCTGCGAGTAGGCATGCACAGAGATGAAAGACTTGAAGTTGCCATGACTCTTGATGAGGTTCACCACGTTTTTAACCTCGATCTCAGAGTGAGCCGAGAGGCCGTGGTAGGAATCAGAGCAGGGGTTCCTACTGGCACCAGGACCTGAAGGGAAGATTGGAAACTGTCTGAACACTAATAGCACAATATAAGATTGGCCAGTCCATTTGAGTTTAATGGCTTATGACATAATATTGTTACAGGAACACAGATTTGCACTCAATAGCAACAGTGGATTGCATAAAATACAATTATATTCTACTTCAAAATCTACTTTTGCATTGCCTGTAATGTAAAGTTTTTTTTCTGACACTTTCATAAAGATAAACAGTCAGTCTTAGTATTACTTGTATTGGTATTTATGTTTGTACTGCCCACTAGTTTAATATTTGTATACACCAATCAGCCATGATATTGCCTTAAAATCAGATGACAGTGAATTTTAGCATGTTTATTGAAACATTAAAAATATACTGTAAACTCATCATATCCATATAGAGAGAATCAGAATCATACTAACCACCAAAGCCAGCATCCCAGTTCCTGTTGGGATCAACACCACGACACACTGAGCCTGAGTTCCTGGAGCGGGTCTTACGCCACATACGGTCCTTTACATTAGATAGAATCATTATTTTCCATTTTCACCTACATTTTATACTTGCACATACATTAAATTCATATGGTAGTTCGAGATGAAACAATGTAGACTATGTAAGTCTTATGCTGTTTAACTGAGTGGTGGTGACATACTGAAGTGTGGGTGTAAACGTAGCCGTCAGGGTTGGCCAGGAGCAGCATGTAAATATTCATGGTGTTCAGAAGAGAGGTCAGAGAGGCATCTTTACCATAGTCAGTGGCAATCTAAGCAAGAACACTAGGCACTGATTAGACATGGCATTCTCTAGAAATGAAAACAATATTTCATGTTATGTATGCGAACAGAGACAATAGTAAAGACAACCATTCACTCTCACATTCACACCTATGGGCAATTTAGAGTGTCCAGTTAACCTAATCCCCAAATCTGCACGTTTTTGGACTGTGGGAGGAAGCCAGAGTGCCCGGTGAGAACCCACGCACCATGGGGAGAACATGCATAAATAAGACACATTTATATATATTAAAAAACTATAAGATGAAATGGTCTATTAAATGTCAGAGATTAATATATTGAATATACAATGAAATGTGCTAAATAAAAACATGAACTCCTCTCATTTGAGCAACTGAAACCAGTTTTGTGTATTTTTGTTTGAAAAGTTACTAAATTTTAGGTAATTTGGCTAATAATTTTCATTAATCATCATCATCATTATTAATCATACTAGATCTTTTAAAATGCACCTCCAAGATTATTTTCTTCAGATATGATTCTGTCTCACTCATACAGTATAATTTAACAGCCTACCTTGTTGGCTGTCCACACTCCAGTGGCCTGAGATACCCACTCTCTGGAGTGAATTCCTGTGTCTATCCAGATGGCAGGACGCTTGTAGCCACCAGTGCTGAACTAAATATAAAGGAAAAGATTATTAAGACCTTAAATGTGTTGTATAAAGTTAAATACACTAGTGTAGTATCATGTTTAGGCAAAAAGGACCTACAAAAGCAATTTGTCAACATGACAGTTTTAACAGAACAGTGTAGCTAAATCAATCCTGTTTCACCGCATTTTTTACCACATGGTGCACAGACATACAGGTATGAACACATAGTAGTTCTGTCATGTCATGAGGTATCCTACCTTGAGCACATACATGGGCCTGTTCTCATAGGATCTCCCAATTTCCTCCTTGGTGACCAGTTTAGGGTACTGAGCCACCAGGTTGTCCATCCAGCTGTAGATCTGTGTGGGAGATTCAAGCAGGAAGCTTTTCAGTGCCTGTCACTGGGGATTGCTTTGTAAAGGGCTGCATATTGTTACTATGCTGTTTTCTCTTAATTTATTTATTAAAATAAGTAGTTGTTTATCACTTTATTATTAAAGCGCAGCTTATGTTAATGTTGGTTTTACTGTCAGATACCACTGTGCCACAATATACTTTTACCTTTATTCTCTATGTTAATATATCCTAATATTTAAAATTTACTTAATATTGTATTTACTGGTACAATATGTACATTAATTTTAAAAGTGACAGAAAAGTGTTATTCTTACATCTAGTTTTGAACTTATTGAACAACCACTATTTACATCTGCATGAGGCCAAGTTGAGGAATTTAGCACAGGGAGGACAGATTAATTGACACTATAATGTCTAAATCAACAAAGATTATTGAAAAATGAGATTAAAAAAAAACATTTTTGACTCAAGCTATAAGACAGAAACTCTAATAGTACTTTAAATGTAGACATAATATCATATCATATAATAACTAAATAAGTGTGTATATATGCATTTATTGCCTACTGTCTCAAGAGAATGATAGGCCCCAAAGTTAAAGCTTCTGGTGTTGCGCTCCTTCATCTTGTTCCTCTCCATCTCAGCCTTCTCCTCATCAAGAACATCCTAAAAGTGACATGTGATATTTCTGCATTCAACATCATTATCACTTTTTTATTAGAATCTAATTAAAACCCAGGACTCCATGATCAGAAGCAGTGATAAATACACTGAACCAGGTTGGCACGCACGTATCCAAAGTCAATGTGCGATTTTACGAACCTGGAGGTTGTCAATCATGACGGTGAAGGGGATGGAGTGGTCATGAAGGTACTCCTTCAAGGAGCTCAAACTGGAATATGGCACCCGGATGTCGACAGGAAGCTCAGTGGAGACAGGGTGGAGCCAAAAGTCCAGCTGGGATCAAACAGGCATAGAGGAATCACATATTTGTCTCAACATGCAGTGGATTGAACTGGACTGAAAGTGTAGTGAGCAGCATGGATATTTTTTTAAATAATCTTTCAAATGATTCAGGGAACATGGACTCGTGGCAAATGGCATGAAGCTTAACTTGATTCTGTTACAATCTTTAGCATGACAGCTTATTCGATATGGTGCCAGTCAACTCACCCTGTTGTTTGCTACAGCTTTTCATTTGTTGTATTTGTTGTCAAAGTGCTTTTGCTTTTATGATTGTCAAGCACTTGTTAACATTCATGTGTAAGGGTGTTTTATCTTCCTTCTCTCCTATCTGATATACTTTCATTCCGGTACCTTACACTGTCCACTGTAATAAACATTTATAAGATGTGAGATATATGGAAGGAACTGATCAGATTTAACTGATCAGAAGCATTACTGTGTCCTTCTTTGAAATCCATCTTTTATTTACACACAAACTGCTTTTAACAGCTTTTCCCATTTCAAGATTTAGCTTTATTATTAACATTAGGTCTACAGTGCAGTGTGCAGTGGTGCGTAAGGGTTTCATATAAAAGTAAACTATTCTGTTTGTCTTCTGCATTTGTTCAACTTTGTGGGAAAACTGTTTGGCACAAGCAGCCGAGAAAAGGTGAATGTAGGTTTGTATTTAGTGTGTGAGTACCTCCCACTCCTCTTTAGACTCCAGAGCCTGCAGGAGCTGGATGTCTTCCTCAGACCTTACAGTGACCCTTATGACCTGATCTCTGGAAGAAAGTCAGTGCAGTCAAGTTTATTATTTTATATATAGTTTTTGGTCTCTGCTCTTATTTATGACAGTCTGCTTATGAGTTAAGCAAAATGTAATTTATTCTTTACCAAGAGAAGCTTGTGCCTAGACTTGTGACTACTACTACTAAGCTTCATCATATTCTAAGCCAAAATATTCTATTTCTAAATTAATAGTTGTTGATTTGTGGTGATATGCACAATATGCACAAATAAACATACCCAGTGAAAAATCTCTCAGCTTCAGCCGCAGCCACAAGCACCAATGCCAACCAGAGGCCTTTCATGTTGTCTGTGTGTCCACTCCACCTAACTGTGACAGGCATCGGTTCTTTTAGTCTCCTAATATAATGAGCAGACAGGTGGACTGTTCCCACACAGGACAGTCCAAAGTTCAGGTTATTTTGAAAGACAAATATGGTGATTAAGCTTTGTATAATCTTCCCTGTGCTCAGCTGCAGATATAAACTGTTTCCCCAGGTATTTTACTGACTAGAGTAAACTCTTGTACAGAAAGTGAATGCTGTAATTCTGTATCCTTAATACATTAAAGCTGTAGTGTGTAACTTAAAAATATATGAAAATTAATAATGAAAATATAAATGAAAATCTACATTCAAGTGCACCTAGTGCTGATTAAGCCTACCAGTTACATACAACTCTTTCAGTCTTTCTTAGTATAACAGTTTTTTGTTTTGTTTTGTTTTTTTCATCCAAAGACATTCTCACATTGCACACAGAAAGTGAATTATTTTAAGTCATGACTGATGGAAGCAAGGTGGAAGCATGAGTAAAGCAAGATGGGGGTGCATATGTTAGAGGTGCTGCAACTGTTTTGGTAACTACTCAGAATTCTTCAGAGAGTAAGCAAACTTATGCACCAGAGCTTTAAATCTATGATATAAGCTTTACTATATTGCTGTAACTGTGCTTCATATGTATGCTGCTAGGTTATTGGAACTGGAATTTAGTAATATGGTATCAATATATGATCTTCTCCATGGGAAACATTTCGCATTGCTTTTAATATAAGTGTTTGGAGGGAGACTTCTGATCTGACACTTTGGTGGATGCCAGATCTCCACAGCGAAGGTGGTGGAGAGGGGGAGGTGGTATACTAAGAGGACAGAAAGTGTCAGGCATGTGGTGTGGAAAGTTTTTCACCAGATAACAAACTTTTTTTTAGGGGAAAAGTGTGCCAGCTCTGCTCTACCAGCTCGGTGGAACTCTGACTCTGATCTTTAACGTTAGATTTCCCTTTGTGCAGCAACCTCACTCTGCCACATGTAAATGTATAGTGTTTCCCATAATGATCAGAATTCTACTTGTAATAATAACATAATTTTTCTCTAAGTGTTTTGTGCAGCTGTATATTGTCAAACCACAGTGTGAAATGTGTTTGCAGCTGTAACTTTGTCTCTCTTTCTCTCCCTCCCAAGTTGACACATATTTTTCTGGGCGGTCAAATCATTCGCTTTTAATTTATGCACAGTTCAATGTCTCATCTAACTCTCTGCTACTCTGCGATTCCTCTCTGTTGCTACACAGAGCAGAGACTTTTACTTTTCGATAACTGCTGACACCAGCAGTACTATTATTTCAATGAATACCTTGTTTTAAAACCACAAATTAAAGTGGGAAATCCGTTGACTTATGTCTTCAATTTATCTGTACCATCCAGTCAAAATGTAGTAGTCATTTTGTGAGACTCTATCTCCATTCACCCATTTCATCATCATCATGTTAGTAGTTTCTCATGCTGCAAGTTGTCTGTCACTAGCATTCAGCATGACTGAAATTCTCCATCTACATACTTAGGCCACTTTAACAGAGCAAATGCTCTTTTTTTATGTATTTTTGGTCTGAATATAATGAGCAGCAGCTTTTGAGATCTGGCCAAAAGTCAAGAGAAGACAGTGACAGTAGTAAAATGTCCCTAACTTCTGTATGAAACTTGCTTCAGAAAATGCTTAAATAGCCAACTTTATTTGTAGAAGGACAGAAGACATAGTTTGTTAGTGCTGTAGCATTGAAATGATGTTTCTTTTTAAAAGCTTTATCATCACTGCACTTTTAAGGTGTCTCATTAGTTTATGTTATTTGGAGCACAATTTCTGACTGCATTTACAATTTATTATTATTCTAGGTCCCTGTGCTTGAATTTTTTGTTCACAGTTATCTATTAATGTTTTCATTTTCAATACAGTAGACCCACTGTGTGCAGCCCAAAAACTTGTAACTGCCTAAACCTGTATGTGTTGACTGAGTACGCTTCACATAGGACAGTATATTGGAGTTGAATAGATTGCAGGGTTAGGTTTGTGTGTGGAGCACCAGACTGAAGCAGATCATTTTTTTATGGAACCATGGGCAAATTTGCATGAGTGGAACATGTGCAGTACTGCGGACATAGTACTCAGAAAGTATGGATAGGCCTTAATGAAAATGGCAAACCCAACCACCAAACTCTTGCTTGTTTCTCTATGTAAAGTTTGACTCACAGTGTCTTTATACTGTTAATTAGTTAGTTGGAAACCCACAGCTTTGTTGGCTGTGCTCCAAAAATCAGCCCCAGCACCAGCTACCTCCTCAGAGTCAAAAGTGATGATCTGAAATCTTTACATTAGCAAAAATACAGGCAAAAAAGTCATATACTAGTAAAATAATACCTTATTATTTTTCAGAGTAAGCAATGATACTTTCACATTATAATACACAACAAACAACGTGTTTGCAGTATAATGACTCCAGACAAAAACACCAAAACTGAATTTATTATATTACTTTATCCACTTGCCCTGCAGACAGTTATGAGTGAGGTTTAGGTCAAATTTTTCCTCTGCTCTTTGTCTCTCCTCACTTTTTCCCCAGCCAGCTGCTGTTAACAGCTTCTACTTGGTGTCTTAAATGACCGTTTTGATACTCCACTCACTCTGCCCTCCCACCTGCTGTATCCTCTGACTGCATTTACAATTTATTATTATTCTAGGTCCCTGTGCTTGAATTTTTTGTTCACAATTTTTTGTTCAGAATTTTTTGTTCACAGTTGCCCTCCCACCTGCTGTATCCTCAGCTTTCATCACTGCTGCTCCCTGGTTTCTTCACTAAAAACAACCTTGGAGCCATCTTTGGTTTATCTTCAGCAGTGTTCATTGTTCATATAATGACAATGTTCACAGTCATATCCGCAGTCTTTTTCACTTCTGTGAGCATTTTCCCGTTTTCAGGACTGATGAAATAATGTATTCAGCTAAATAATCTTGAAGGCAGGGGTTATTTATAATGGTCAGAGTGGAGGAGGGGTGGGGTGGTGAGGAGATTCTGATGTAATGTTGCTGGTGAGCCTATTGGTTTATGAGTAAATCAGCTTCCATAAAAAGAAAGATGGGGTTTCCTTTGCCTTTGCAGATTACAATATATACTGACCTGTGGTACCAAAACTGAGCTGCTACCAAAATCTCTTGCTCCACTCTGTTTTCATCTGCGGACAAGAGGTGAGAGAGTTTTTGCTTTTCTTTGCTGGAGCTGATTTCTTGACACAAATTAGATTGATAAAAGCTTTGGTTGTCACACGCTGTAATGCATTTCCTAGTGGCTGATTACGTTATTAGTAAATATTGTTTTTTGATGTGTGAGCATGAGTTAATAAGATAATCCACGCATAAGAAAATGTTTTAGGATGTTGATGTCAACTGGAGAGTTCCTGTAGACAATGGTCTGGTCTGTTGTTCATTTTGGTGTGAAACAGTCAGTGCTGCAGCTGTGAGGTATACTGGTGCAAATAGATTCTTAAGTTGGAAGTGATGATCACTGTTTATAGCTTTGTGATTCTATCAGATTTGAATAGATTTACTGTTTTGAGTCAATAATTTGACCTGAGTTATGTGTGACTACAAACAAAAACAATAATGTGCAACTATGTTTTCAAATCTCAATATCAAGGAAACTTTGTGAATAAGTTGCTACCATTATTTATTCATGGTGTGTCTTATTGTCTTTTTTTACATTGAAAAACACATATACATGTGCTCATATTATGTACATCACAAATACATGCATACATGGTTTTTAATATATATATTTAATTTTAATCTTTGTGAGGTTCTTATGTAAAAATCTTTCAAATTTCTGTTCATTAAAACATTTTGTCTTTCAAAGATTTCACAATGTCCTCCAATGTCACACTGTTCAGGCAAAACATCTCTTTACACAAAGACTAAAATAAATTTAGTGATAGTGAAATGGTAATCTAATGTTTACACACACACACACACACACACACACACATATGGATCTGCTCTTGGGTCTTGTGGCTAATGAGACACTCTAATTTCATAGTGACAAGTCCTTTTATCTGCCGTGGTTGTTATTGGGAATATCTCACATCTATCAACATTCTGTAACTTGGAGGTTTGGCATTTACATTCCTATTTGGGTTTTTTTTTTGTTTTTTTTTGCATTATTCTTTAAAATACAGATTTTGCATCTGTCATTTTTATCCAAATTTGTTCCGATCCTTCTGTTATCCTGCTGAAAGAAATAATGGATCATACTTTGATTTGAAAGATTTTCTTGAATTTGGAGGTTAAATGTCAACCTTCAGACTCCTTTTTGTTACATAGTAATAATAATAATTAAATCATTTATGTTCCGATGGAGTGACTGTGTCTCAGGATTGTTCTACAAGGTTTCTATTTAAGGAGAGAATGGCTAATGTTTTAAGCATTTGTACCACCAGAGGAGATGTCAGGTGTTTCCTGATAATCTTCCAGAATATAATCTTCCAGAACATAAACCTTTAATGACAGGGATGCCCGTTGGGGGGACAACTGGACCCCTGATCCTTGCCCTAATTTAGACAAGAGGTTTTTCCTCAAGGCTGACCACTAATCTTCCAGTCAGTGTCATGTTTCTTCTAAGTGGGGATATTATTTCTGTGAGACACGACAGAGACATTCCAATCCCATTCCTCCTCAACCCGACCCCACCACCACCTCTGCTTATATGGCTTGTTCTAATTGATAATAAATAAATTACTTCATAACTGAATGTCTTTAAAAATGGAAAATTCTGTTTTTGTGCAGGATTTGAAACCAAACAGACGGTATCATGTCAGAGTAAGTGGTTCTCTGTCTATTTGAAATATTATTCATGTATATTCATTTTTGAAGGTCAATTTAAAAATGAAGTTGTACCTCAATACGTGTAGTTAACTTCTTCTTTTTTTTTTTCTACCAATGTAGTTGGTGGAATCATAAATCGTCTGTTACATTGGATTTTTTTATTTTTTTTTTGTGCTGTCAAATCATTTTTTGTCTTATTTCAATTCACATGCTAAAATTCCCAGAAAATCTTTGAAAATGTGTCCAAAAATGTTTTTCCAGTATCACATTTCTTTGTATGTTTGGTTCAAACTGTTTTCTTCTTAGTAAAAAGATGTCATCAAGCCGCAAGCATCATCTGAAGGTAAGACTCTCACTTGAGTTTGTTTTACAAAGTTTTTAATAAAGCAAAAGCATTCTTTTCAAGCTGAAATCGGGCAATGTTTGATGTATCTTCCCTGGCAGAGCTTGATGCTTTCCATCGCCAAAGGTTTGCTGGAGGAGGAGGAGAGGGAACGGGAGGTGGAGAGAGCGAGGTACATGGCTGAGAGCTGCCCTCCTCTGTCCATGCCCCGGAGCATGCAGGAGCTGCAGGCACGTCACAAACCAGCCATTTACCCACAGCAACACATGATCATGCACTCACATCTACCTAACTATTGGATAGTACTATCTATAAATCACAGTGTCCTTGCCCCAGTACACTGTATACTTTATTGTCTATTGTCTTTTTTTGTACACCCCATGGGTTGAATACAAAACTTTAGTTCCAGTAATGCTAGGTAACTTCATAGTTCAGTTTGATACAGGAATAACAATAAAAACATAGTGTATTGTGACCACGGATAATCTAATGTAGTTGATCCTGTGATTAACTTTAACTCAAACAAAGTGCAGTTATTTTGGTAATTTAATATTTTTCTGCTTTTTCTGTGTTTAGGAACTGTGCAGGGAGATCCATCGCAAGATCGATGGGATTGATGAGGAGAGATACGACCTGGAGATGAAAGTCAAGAAGTCCAACAAGGAGGTAAGTTTTATCAAATGATTAAATCCTGCAGAACCTGCTGTGGTTTTGCTTGATATTAAAACATATTTTTATTTTAAAATGGAGTGAATTTTTGGGAGTTTTGAAAGAAAGCAAGTATGCCATGGCAGCTGTCAGAGTGGGATGATTCTTCAGCTCCTACCATCTGTCCTTGAATATGACACTAATGACAGTTGTTAGTGTTTAAATGGGGTGTATGAGTGGATAGGGATCATTTATTTAAATTAAAGTGTAAAGTGTTGTCAAAATGAATGACTTTAATTAAAACATTTTAAAGTGAACTGCAAACCAGAATATCTGTATTTTGCATTATAACGAAACCCTGTGTTTCGATGGCTTGCATCATGCTACTGAATGACACAGTAACTATTAGATTTGGAAATGATTAAATTAATAGCAAGAAAGTATATCAGATTGCGGTCCTGCTAATTTGGACTATTAAAATGCTGCAGTGAACATAATTGTAAGATATTGTTGTGGGTGTAAGTGGGTATAGATTTCTAGCCCTTTAAAGAGGACATTCACTGGAAAATCAAATTTCTGATGTTTTTTTGGTGTGTCCCCGTGTCCTTCTTATATCTAAACATCACTTTAGTGTCACAGTAAACACTTCAGCCACTTCTGAGAAAGAAGGGCTTCTCTGTTTACCTGTGCTCAAGCAAGCGGTTTTGAAAAGTTGAGTTTAGTTATGTAACTAGCCCATTTGCCGTGCAACGGACCCTCACCCAACAGCTACTCCTGGTCATGGGCGTGAACATTCAACCTGAAGAAGAAGAAGAAGCACGCGGAGCAGTCAGTCAGCTGGTAGCTGGCCAATCACATGCGAGTGGGAATGCACTTGGTAGCTGGCCAATCACAAGAGACTCAGTGTTCTGGGGGGCGGGCATTAGCTCAGAAACAAAGTGCCTGTTCAGAGGCTGGCAGAGATGAGCAATAAACTGGCTTAATCTGAAGAGACTATGAGGTTTTTGACCATAAATATTATTTAATTTATCTAAGTAGACATCAGTAATATAAATCTTCAAAAAGACTATTCTATGTGACCTTTAAATGTAGATATGGGTACTCTATCCAGGCTGATTATCCCTATATTATCTTCACCTTCCAGATTGATGATCTGAAGATCAAAGTTCAGGACCTGATGGGCAAATTCAAGAAACCTGTCCTCAGGAAGGTCCGTATGTCTGCTGACGCCATGCTTAAAGCTCTGCTGGGCTCCAAACATACTGTCAACCTTGACCTGAGGGCCAACCTGAAGCAGGTCAAGAAGGAGGTGAAAGAGGAGGTGAGGAGCTGGTTGGAATCATTTACATGTGTGTTTTCAATCTGTTTGTGCCTATATAGTTTTAAGAGATGCTAAATTTTGGGATGGATGTAGTGATTAAGAAACAAAGCAGTTTTAATTTCTATGACTGACTGTCAATAAATGTCAGTATGCTAATTTTAATAAACTTCTATCTTTCAAGCTATTACATTATGAATGTGCTTCTAAATCAACCTTTAGTTTCTGTATATTTTATTAAGATTTTTTTTCAGGTGGACCTGCAAACATAAAATACCTGTATTTAATGCAGGTCATGTAAAAGTTCTGATTTACTGTGTTTATATAATATGTCATTACTGCCTGATTCAGCTCTAATAGCTGGTCATTTTGGTGTTTCAGGATAAAGAACTGCGTGATGTTGGTGACTGGCGTAAAAACATTGAAGACAAATCCGGCATGGACGGGAGGAAAAAGATGTTTGAGGCTGAGGCTTAAACCTCCAGTATTTACAGTGTAGTCTTTAATTAGTTGAACCCATAAACCGTAGAAAATAAACAAACAAAATCTTTTGAAGAAACTGTGTCCTTAGATTACTTGGATTTACACGTATGTCACATCATGATTTGTTTAACTAAATGACCGGTTGATTGTGTCTCTAATTATATATTATTTTTATTTGGTGCAAAAGATAGGGTATTATCATATAAGTATCAATGATTTTGGGATCTATTTAAGATTTAGGTCATGACCGACGTCCTGTTAAGATGCAGAAATATTTGGAGAAATACATTTCTGAACCTTGCATAATGGCATCTTCATGACCTAACAAATCAATTTCTGATGAATAAGCTTCAGATTCAGATTTACACCCGTTAGATTAACACTGGCCTTTGCACCCACCTGCAGATAAAATCTGTTAGCCACCAGGGCTAATTGGTACTATTAGAGTTTACTGACTACAGCTAATCCAAGCAGATCACTATAACACATTTTCATAATGTGAACTGCTCTGTGAACTTATGACTTTGAAAACCACGTAGGACAGACTCTGCCTAAGATTCACTGTCCTAAGTTTACTTTAAGCAGGGGGTGCAATTTTACCCCTACATTACAGCTAGACTGTCTGTCAGTAATTTCATATAAATTAATAATAAAGAATCTTTAAATCCCTTCATATAAATCAGGTATCAGGTTATTGGAAAATGTTAAGATCAAATATTTTGGCTTTGTTGTCTGTAGACAATATTTCTCCTATTATTTCTCCAGGAACAGCTCTGAGGTAAGTAAAGTCAGTTTAATTAACTTAATTATCGTATTATTAGTATTATTATTATTGTAATAATGTACATATTACATCTTTTCTGTACATCTTTGACCATGCATTAATTAAGGCTCGTGCATAAACAAATAAAAAAGTAATAAGCATAATGTGAGTAACACCAATAACCTAAGATTCTTGTAATTGAGCTGCTTATCGACACTAAAGAGGGGCGAAATGTTTAGGGTTGCCATTATCATGACATTGTGATGGATTCATATATGTTATTCCCTTGTGTCAGAGTTTACACTAACATAAAACCATATGTTTTACATTTCAGGTATTTCTCTGTTGTGAAGGTCCACACTGGTGCATGATGTAAGTTCAACTTCATCTAGTTATTTAATTAAAGGTACAATCTAAATGCAGATATGAACAGAATTGTTGCGATAAATCAAACACTGTCTCTAGGGATGGCTTTTCATGTTTTTGTGCCACCTGAAGACCACCATGGTTTCTCATATACAACTTCACTTGTAGGTGCCACAAAATCATAGACACTGGTCCTTTAAACTGGGAAAACTTTACAGTATAACACAATAGTAAGGTAATAATTTCTTCTACTTATCATACTCTTACCAATGTCATTACAAGATAAATTTCATTAGGAGTAAGATGGTATCACCAAAATGTTACCTCTTTATTCTTATTTACTACCATACTATTGCAGTATTAGCACTGTATTGTTATATAAAGTGCTACCTTTAAACCAACTGATTCAGCTCTGTTCAGCTTAGAAAACATTGAAATACATTGATTCAATAATAATCTCCTAAATTCTTTTTAGAATAAAAGTGCATAAAAACATCCAATCGATTAATTCAAATAAAGTTATTAACACTACATAAATGAACAAATACAGTATTTGTCTTTTGCTGGATCTACCAGCGATGCATTAACATAGGTTTCATCCAGCAGCATGTCACTCAGTGTTCTAGTATAGCAAACCTCAAAATGATTTGTGTCTGTATATATTAACTGTTGATTACAAATATCATCTGTGGTTTCATCACTTCTCTGCATTTTGTCAATCAGAAGCTCAATGGCACAAGATGATACAGATAACAATCTTAAAGGGCGGGTTATTTATATTGAGGCACTCTGAGGAAGGGGGCAGATGACACTGTACTGTATTTCATGACCTTGTCAGCTCATTGGTTTGACCAGTAATCCACTTCCATAAAGAGAGAGTACAGGATTTAGAGGGCTATCAGAGATTGCAATATATACCTTCTTAACACTTAGTCTGCCTGGAACTCGGTCTGTGTCTCTGTGATTCCCTGACAACACTGCTCACTTAAAGTAAGAACATCTTTCTCTGTACGTTTGGTGTTTGAGTATGTTTAGCTAATATAATGTTGAAGTGTATGTCATTTTGGTCATTTGCAGATATCTTTTACATGATATTTGGTCTTATACATTTTCCTTTTACTTCATAGTTGAAGTATTTGGTGTGAGTGTGTGTGTATGCTGACTATTTGATTACTTAGTCATGAGGCTCTATGTAGAGTGACCACAGATGTGCCAGTTGGTTAGTGTGTGATGACTTTAAAATGCCAAAGATTCATGATGTTTTTTTGTTTGTTTGTTTTGATTTCTGAATATCAATTATAGAGAGTTTTAGCATTGACATGTTTAGTTCCTAATGCAAGAACTTGAATGCACATTAAGTGCTGCATGAGAAGAAACTGCAGTAGACATGGAAAATATTACTGTTCTTTTCAGTTGCTTGGATTGTAAAGTTGTATTCTTACTAATTATTATTTGTTAATATGGACTGTACAATTAAAAAAAAAAATAAGTATGACACATTTTTATTGGCATCGTCTTCATAGTTGGTGTTCTGGATTTGGATGGTTAGTGTGACTTCTGCCTTGGTTGAAAAATGCTTACATGTGCTGCGTCTGCTGCAGTCATAAAGGTGTGATGTGTGGTCTGGTAATGAGGAGCGCTGTAATAAAACACCACTACAAGGCATGAACTTGAAAATCGAGCCATCACTGTTTATCCTCCTGTCATCACCATGGGTTTCGGGTGGAAAACCTGGAGCACTATCACTTTAGTCTTTACTTAAATCCCCTCCACCTAAATTTAGCGTGTTTTCTTCACCCCTTGTTTAATCAAATTCCTACAATAGAGGAGCTTTTGTAGCTAATTTTGTTTTGGTCTGTGGGCTTCTTTGTCTCTGAAATTTTAGGGAACTGATAAACTTTTTTTTTTTTCAGATAACCTGAAGTGTCACTTGTTTTTTTGTTCAGTGTTTTTCTTTTACCTTTAAATCTAAATTTGATCATCAGAAAAATAGCAAGTCTTATTTCTCTTTTAGATTCAACTTTTTAAATGCCATTGTACTTTGTCTTTATTTTGCCCAGTGTAAGGCAAATGGACTGTGTCCATCTGAGGTCAACCCAGCAGCAAGTTATTTTTGGCATATGCTCCAATGCTTTGGCTTCCAGGGAGATGGTGTTGGGTTACTGCAAACCCTCTGAAAACAATTCTACCTGTATCACGCACACACTTGTTTTAAGACAAGAATGACATCCCAAATTTAATTTGTCGAAATTTTTCAATCATCAGAGATATACACTGTCATATCCTCCAAGTTTAAATGTCCTAAAATACACTCTCGACCCTGGAGATAACACCCCAACTCTTCCTGGTTTACTCATGACGGTCATTTGTACCTGACCCGACTATGTGTTTTAGGATGCCTGTAGTGCTTTTCAGGCGTCTTTTCTTTTGAGACAACCCCGCTGTCACTTTTTTTTTGTTATCATAATGAAGATGTTAGGAACAGCTGTGCCTCCAGGAATAGAGTCTTAATCCGGTGTTCTGTCACAGCCCTGAAATATTACAAGCAGCTCAGACTTGGAGTATCTGTCCTTCGAGTTCCCCTGGCACTGGCCTCTGTGCCACTCAAAATGTGCTAAAATATTTATGTACTCACTTTAGACTGATCTGTTCATTTGGAAAAGTTATGGTTTGTTTGACTTTTGTGAGACATGTTTGCAATGGTAATTAGTGCAGTTGTGAGAAATGCTGTTGCCAAGGATTTCATTTCAATGATGCCTGCAAATGGCTGCTAAGCAGCAGGTTAGCATTGTTGAAGTGTAAAGCAAGTCAAGTTGTGCGATGCTGTTTGACAAGGGCCAAATAGTGATGGCTAGAAAACTAGGACAGAAAATGGGTGAGGTCTATTCCCAGGAAGCTGCGGTTAACAGTTGTAAGACAAAGGCTGATCCACCTGGACCAGTTCCACTGACTGACTACATACTGTATGGTGCTGTGGAGCCACAGACTGGTCATGATGCCCATGCTGATCCTGGTCCACTGCCAAAAGTGCCCACAATTGGCATGTGAGTGTCAGACCCGGACCATGGAACAATGGAGGAAGGTGGTCTCAGTCACGTTTACTTAAAATCACATAGACAGCCCAGGGAAGTGATGACAGCAGGGGTTATTTTGGTAAGAAGGCATTTCAATTTGATGCTGTTAACCTTAGGTGACATTCATGTGGATGCTGCTTTGACACTTAAACCATACCGTTGTTGCAGATCATGTACACTCCTTCATAGCAGTGGGTCAGAGCTGTTTTGGTGGTAACAGAGAATTGACATACTATTAGTGCACAATTAGCAAGGTGATATTTTGGCTGATCAGTGTAGAAACAGTGCAAAGGGAAAGTTAACCATTATCAAAGGAAAGTGTTGTGGAACATAATACTTTTCAGAAAGAATAAAATGCATGAGAGAATAAAATGCATGTCTGTTCAAACCGTAATCACAAATGCAGGCATTAAAATCATAACTGAAACATGAGATTTACCTTGTAATCTGCCAGTTGGCTCATTTCCTGGGGGCGGCCTAAATGCCATGCTGGTGGGTGTGTGTGTGTGTGTTTGTGTGTGTGCCTGGTATTCCTTATGTTGTGGGAACTAATGCTGCTTACATAGTCACCTTATGGGGACAAAATCAAGTCCCCCCATAATGTAAATTACTACATTTTAAGTTGAATACATGTTTTAAAGGTAGGCTGAGGTTAGGGTTAGTTTAAGGTTAGGGCACTAGTAAATTGGCTCTCTTTTTACATGTGGAGAGTTTTGAAAAGCTGCAGTAATGTAGGTTATTAACATTATTAAAGCTCTTCAGAAACTATCATGAAGTTCAAAAAGCACTTAATGTACAAATGTCAAGTTTTCTAGATGGGAGATAGGAACAGGGGATGTTTAGTGAACATGTTTTCAAATGACAGATTAACAGGGAGTACAATGAGGAAATGTCAATGAGAGCACAAGGTCAAATCAGATAGAACCTAACAGAATGTTACAGATGTCTATGTTATGTAAAGTGGTGGACAAATGTCCACAATCCTCCATATAGATTTAATACTGCCATTTTTTTGTTTTTCCAGTATATAGCAGAAGGATCCTGCAGCAAACATGGCCACTGAGTAAGTTATTTATTAATTTTCATTGAATTTTTGCTTTTATTTGTTCAGTTTAGTTCAGTTCAGTTATTTGTTCAGATTTTTAATTACATTAATATCATTAATTGATTTAGTAACTCAAATTTATCATCAGTGCATGATTCTGGTAAAGCTTTTTTTCCGTGATGTCATTTTTAATAAACTCTTGTTTTTTTTTCTGTCCTTTGCTGCTGTATTTAATAAATCTTATTCTGTCTGTAGGAAAAGGCTGTCTGCCAGACGTAAGCATACTCTGAAGGTAAGAAATGATTAAATAGAGGAGCAGAAACCCTGCGGAATTTTTTTGCTTGCTGTAAGATTTCAGCTGAATTCACCTCAGGTTGTATAACCATGTGATCCACAGAGTTGTATGCTAGTGGTGGCCAATAATTTGTTGGAGGCTGAAGCAGCAGTGAAGTCCGGAGAACGGGAAACATTTCTTGCAGAGAAATGTCCTCCTCTGGAGCTGCCATACTCCAAGGAAGAGCTTGTGGTAAGACCAAATAGTCCTGTTCCAGATCATCCAGGATATGCTGCTGTCAGTTCAGTTATTGCTGTGTGTGATGCAGTCATGTTGAGGCTTTTAAACTATGTCATAAAGCCTATTCTTGCATGTTCTCAAAAGAAAAAGTCTTTTTCAAATTAGTTTTATTTAAATGACTGAATATATTTCTATTTTTTTATTCCGCCTGTTCACTAATGTTTGACATTGTTTTGTGGGGATAATAGAAGAAAAATTCAAATAAAGAAAAATAAATGAACATTTTTCTCCTCAGGAACTTTGCAAGAAACTCCATCAGCAGATTAACATCAGTGAAGAAGAGAGATACTGTATAGAGTTCAAGCTGAACATGGTTCTAAATGAGGTGAGGCATGTTATTAAATCAACTTCTTTTGACCTTTGGTCTTTGTCACCGTGGTTATATGCTGTATACTACATTGATTTTGCATTGTCCAGTTCAGTAATGCCATATTGGACCTCCTTTCTGGAAATTATGTGTTGTTGAATTTAAAAACAGAACAGCAGAACTGTATATCAGATTTTCCTGTGAATCGATGAAGCTTGTGTCTCGCTGGTGGTAAACACAGTTTGAGAACCATGGTCTAAGTATAAAGCCATTCTATTACATTTATGTGACCTCTTTCATGGAGTCCACCATGCTGTACTACCATGTTTGTTAGCAAAAAGTGTTCAGGTGATTTCAACATGCAACTTCACCTATAAATTTCACAAATCAGTGTACCTTTAAAACTTTGTGGGGAACCTGTTGTTGAAAATTATCTTTTTCTAAAAGTAAATCAAGTCCTGTAAGGAAAAAAAGCAATTTTTGTGTAAAATCGTGAAAATATCTTCATATGAATGTTGTCACTTATTTACTCTTTGCATCTTAAATCCTCCTAAAGGTCAGAGATCTCAACATCAAGATTGTGGATCTGAGAGGAAAGTTCAAGAGACCTCGGCTGAAGAAAGTGCGTATGTCTGCTGATGCCATGCTGAAAGCTCTGCTGGGCTCCAAGCACACGGTGAACATGGACCTGAGGGCCAACCTGAAGCAGGTCAAGAAGGAGGTCAAAGAGGAGGTAAGCGGCCACTGCCCCCATCTATACAGTGGTCTGCAGTCTTACAGTCATTGCTGCCATGGCTACACCATTTACACTCATTACCTTAAACTATAGCTAATTTTGTTATCTAGGTTTATTTACATCCATTCCAATATTTAGAAATTATCTTTACAATTATAATATTAGTATTTTGTGCAGTACCCATCTATTTTTTTGTGATAATGCTGAGCTAATATATATAAAATATTGCTAAAAAAAAAAAAAAAAAAAGCAAAAAGTAGTTAAACAAAAATAAACCACCGGGAATATTTTTGACATTTCAATTTATTATAAGGGGAAACAAACACCTCTTACAGTAGATAAAACCATGTCTTATGACAATTTTTCCCTTGGCATATATTGTTGGAGGACACAGTGATCACATGAAACTTTACCTGTATAATGTGACAGTAGTGTAGAGGTGTCTGTTAATATTAAGGAACCACTTGGCCATACGGTGGTGCTGTAACTGAAGATCAGAAGTCCAGCCATCTGTATTACACTGGAGTGTGATCAACTTGAAATGTGACATACACACATGTTTGCGCTTCTATCAAAGTTCCCTAGCCCCTTACCCTAACCTTAACCACCACAACTAGATGCCTAACCCTAACCTAAACCCAATTCTTACCCTAACCCTAAAACTAGGTGTTTTTCCTGAAAAAGCCCTTTTAAGGGGTGAAAAAGTGAGGACCAGCCAAAATGTCCTCACTTTGTCAAAATGTCCTCATTTATACAATTTTATACAATTTTTGGTCCTCACTCTGCAGCAAGTACAAGAACACACACACAAACACAAATAATCCTACAAAAGCCTCTTGGAGACGAAAATTCTACCATATTTGAATTTTTGTGCTACTTTTTTGATATTTCATAAACAAACATTAAACGAAATATTGAAACTATCATCAAACTCTTTCCTATAATCTAAGAAACGTTCAAAAACCTTTACTTAATATAATATAGATACTAGTACAACAATATGACATACATCATAACAAGTTCTGCATTCATAATTAAATTAAGTTTCATTCATTATCAGCTAAATTTACTTATTGTATAAAAATGCATTTACTTGGCTAATATGACTGATTGAACTGAACTATTTCTGTTATTTCTCACAGTATAAGTTTAATAGTTTGATAAATCTAAAGGTTCATGAGATTGTTATTCATATCAAACATTGTAAGGTGTTTAGAGATTTGAAAAAAAAAATCCCTGCTAGTGTAAACAATGCATAGATCACAAACATGAAACCTCTGAAGAAACCTCTGTAACTGTAACTGCAGTGGAAGGTGCACGCGTGTGTTCTTTCAAATAATTTGATTTATATTATGTTTTATTCATCAGTAATGCCAAAAACAACCTGTCTACTGTACCTTTAATAACTGTGCTTGAGAAATATTTTGTGCTAGTTTTCACCACTGATGTGGTTAATGTTTGAAAGGTGATTGAATCTAATGTCTGTGACATTTATTGCTTTACCGGAAAAAAGGGTAATAATTTGTATAATTGACTTTTGAATAATTCCTTGATAAACATATGTAACTGGTGATTATATAAACTAAAATGAATGTATTTGTTCACAGGACAAGCAGCTGCGTGATGTGGGAGACTGGCGTAAGAACATTGAAGACAAGTCTGATAGGAAGAAGATGTTTGATAGTTAAATGTCAACTTTATTTTTTGTTGGGTTTAAGTGATTTTCAGGACAGAATTCAGGTCTCACGTCTTTGTCACTGAATAGTTTTGTTCCACATGCTTCATATCCAGAATTGGCATGACAGATATAATGTTTCATTGATAAACTGCTTCTGATATGGTAAAGCAAGTGATGAATGGCCTTAATCTTCTAAATCATAGAAGAATAAAGTTGTTTTTTTTTGTTTTTTTTTAATCTAGCGCATGACCTGAGTTATATAACTATACTTTACAAAAGTATAAAGTCAGTAAAGTCAGCTGAGGTATCGATGGGATTAAGGTAGGTTATTGTATATTTTTTTAGTTCTGTAATTTCTGGATGTCTCACTGTTGAACAAAACTCTTCAGCTGCATTTTGTTTTTTAATCTGCCCTCTGCTTTTGCCCGTTTTGACACTGTGCTGTGATGTACTGTATTTGTACTGTATGTTCTAAAGCCAGTACACGGGTAGTTATTTTGTATTTCTGCCTCACAATATCTCAATTTCTACAAGCTATCATCCTCAAACCTGCACTAAATGCATTTTTGTTACATTTACATTTCCCCACTGAACACTGAAATAGTCACTGGAATGTTTATTTTTGAAGTTGAAGACATGATCATTTTGTTATGTCCTCATTTTGTTAATGCTAATATACATTTCATGGCATTTGTTTTTTTCTTCAACCATTTTCCATTGTTTACTGCATTGTAACAATATGTGGCAAGGCATTTTCTTTAAATGCCCGAGCTAAATTATATCATATAGAAACTGCTTTATTTTATTTTATTTTTTTTGACTTTTTCTGCATAACAAACATTGTATACACTTATACATTTTGAACACAACTATATGATCAGAAGTCAATGAACCATACTGACAAATTGGTTATAATCAGGCCATTTTGTTGCATGAAGCTAAGGATGTGCATTCAATTTAACTTTTGTCATTTTCAGATGTTATTCTTTCAGATTGTTCACTTTCATTCTCTGAGTGAGGCTATTTTCTGATGCCATATGTGTAAAGTGATGGAGAAACACAATGCCCAGTGTGAAGAGACGCAGTTCTGCATTAGTCTAGTGAGCCAGCAGCTAGTAACTGATCAAATGGAAAAAAAGGCCGATGAAAAGTGTACATGAAACAAAGGTCACCAAACATACGGTATACTCCAGTCTGCAGTCTGTACTCAACATCATGTTCAAACCCAAATGTGATTGTCTGATTTTGTCTTGATGCTGTCACATTAAAATACAAAAACTTCATGGTAATCTTGTCATGTTGAGTTTGTTGACACTTTACAAAGCTGCAAAACCCTGAGACACTTGTTTCAAGCTGACCAGTACAGAAAAATGTTGTAACCCTCCACTCTTCAGATGGCATTAATCTCTACCCAATGCGATATTTTGTTTTGTTTTGTTTTTTAATCTTGACAAAATGATTGAGAAAATTCTCAGGCCACATAATATTTACTAAATGATAATGATTAGAAATTAGAGTAGACATGTAACTTGCAAATTTGTAGACAATACTGTACTTTTACTATATATAACCTTCATCTAAACAAATACTTTACATTCATTTTTTTTTCTAGTTTTGGGGAAATCAAAATAATGCTGTCTGTTAAATTGAGTTTAATTTTGTAATATCAAAATTCTATGTCAACAGCTGTGATTATTGAAACATCATGGCCTGTTTTCTTGTATGAGCATTCACGGTGAGTTATTTAATTAAGTAGCATTCTTTTTTTAATTGTTGTTCTTGTTTTACATTTCACTGTTTTTTTTTTCTTGCAGGACAGAAAACAAACAGAGGTCATCTGAGGTATGTTCATTCATGTCCATGTTCATATCCTGTCTCCACCCTGACAGTATGCTCAATTTGGATGTGAAAAATGAAAATCCTTATTGTGGTAACAGTCAATAATATTAATATGAATGCTGATGGGGTGGTAGTTTAATGTCCAGCTGCTCCTTTGGTCTGCTAGAGCCTTTTTTCCACACAGTCTCTGGGTCATTCATTAAGTGTGTGGCTACAGATTGATTAGTTTGAAACATGTTTCCATGCATTGTGTCAGCAGTCAATAACAATAGGTGCATTAAGGGATTTTGTGGCCTCCAGCTTAATGGACCTGGGGCCCTGCATCAAACCAGACCCACCAAACCTCACTCCCAACATACAATATATAACATCGCTAATTTAAACTGACAGCCTATTATGCTGGCTTTTTTAACAGAAGTTATTGAAAAAAAAAAAAAAAAAGCTGTTGACAACCAACCAATCCTTCTGTTACAAAAAATAACTAATTTATTCAGTCCAACACAATTACATGTTTTAAAATTATGAAGAAATTCTTATTTGATGCATTTAATTGGGTTTTCTGACTATGGTGTCATTGTGGTTTATCACAGAATGCACAGTAGCTTTTGTCAAATGCTTTGTTTACCATGTTGCAACACTCCTGTCAATATCTATCAGCCTCAAACAGCCTTAACAATGTCTTGTTTATTTGGCATCCGGTTGCTCAGAGTTACAGCAGGTTATATTTGAACTCTGATGATGGTGGTATCATGTCATCAGTCAAAGAGCAGCTGCCCCTTCATGTAAACTCACCAGCCAGAATTAGAATGGAGAAAGACCAGCAGTGTCATCTGCAGAGGGGTGGGCAGCAACAACAATTTGCCTTTTGCTATGGCTACTACATTGGAACCTGTGGTAAAATACTGTGTAGTCAAACTGTATAAAGCACCCTCCAAAACATCTAATCTGCTTGTGATGATTGCTTGTTTTTGTTTTTTTTCTCTTGGACAGGAGGTTAACTTGTCCTATTCTGATCTATACATGAATGAAAACTACCTCCAGGTCATACAGGTAAGAAACCCATAGGAAAGCAATAATATGCTAAAAAGTATTTGTTATTTTGCTCAAATGTAATTTGCTACTGTTTAAATCACTTTTCACCACTACACAGAGCTTCCGCTGATTGTCCGGACTCCTCACCCTATGTCTGAGGCTGAGTTCAGAAACCCTACAGAAGAAACCCAGTTTGGCTTTTTCTGAGATCTCATTCTTTCAGTCAGTACCTACAGGTGATTGATGCTCACTCTCACTCACTCATCCTCTACCGCTTTATCCTTGGGGGCCATGGGCGGCACTGGGGCCTAATCCCAGCTGACATAGCGCGAAAGGCGGGGTACGCCCTGGACAGGTCGCCTGTCCATCACAGGGCCACACATAGTGACAAACAGCCATCCACTCTCACGCTCACACAATTTAGTGTGTCCAATTGGCCAAATCCTTTTTGCTGTAAAGACAAGAGTGCTAACTACTACACCAACTGTGTGGCCCATGATTGATGCTGTTAGTGTTAAATCACGTAAATCACAGACTGCATCCAAAGTATATACCCACTGGACACAATGGTATTGCTTATAATCACATCAGCATTTCCTAGACTTTCTATATGGTGACCCATATACAGATGGAAAACTAAAATAACCCAAATCACACTATAAATTGTGAATATAAATCATCAACTTACCATATCTGTAACACCTATCATTTTGAATTAAGTTCAAATTAATTAAGTTAATGAATCATTTTCAAGTGCTGCGCTTCATTTTATGCATTTGTTTAAGGACCCAAAAATAAACTCTGCCTTACACTGCCTTAAATCACTAAACCAATGCAAATTTAAAACTGTTACAAGCAAGTGAGTAATCCAAACAATAAGCAGTAATACTCAGATGTTAGTGTCAATGGCTGTAGTTCTACAGGTGGCCACTAGATGCTGCTCTTGATTTAAAAAAAGATGTGTTAGCACAAGTAAATGGTTGTAATGTTTCAAATGTTATGTTTCAAATATAATTTAAAATTATTATTTACACACACAAACCCCCATTTTATGCCAGTAATCCATTAATTTCACATACCAACTGAGTCACTGATAGCATACACTTATATATTTGCACTGTAAATTATTTAATCATTGCCATAGAATGATGTCATAAAATATCTATCTATCTATCTATCTATCTATCTATCTATCTATCTATCTATCTATCTATCTATCATCTGTCTGTCTGTCTGTCTGTCTGTCTGTCTGTCTGTCTGTCTGTCAGCAGTGACATGGCCACTTCCCCCTTGCTTCAAACAACCAGATAGATCAAATGGATCCAAACAAACTAGTAGTAGCTTGTGGAGTATGAATTACTGTAAACATACACATATATTTATAAATTCTTTCACATAGTGAGGAAAGCCACACGCTTTACTTGCCTTTCCAAACTGGGAAATGCCACAAAGAGCATTCTAGAGGCTTGAGTTGTAGGCTGGAAACCTCAGTCGCTCTCTGTGGCACAACCATGAACCCGACACCCCTAGCATCACTATTTAGCCATTACATTCCCACCATGATTGTGACCCCATCGTCTCTGCTATTGGCTATTCACTCAGATCTGTCACCACCTTTCCCCTCAGCCTTCCATACCATAGTCTGACTTGCTGAATGTTTATGCACCGTGATTACACTTTTTGGTGATCAGCGGGTGTGAGGGGATCAGTGGAGAAGCGTTAACTAGATCAATGGGCTCTTTGCACAGGAGCCATTTTGACAGGTCACTAGGGGAAAATCAGTTGGATGGATGAATGGATGGAGTAAAATACATAAATCCTAAAAATGTCTAGCTATAGAGATTCAACTGTCACATGACTCAGCCATGTTGGCAGATAAAGCTCCTGAAAATGAACAGTACCAGTGCCTCTTTTAAGCCTTAAGAGTTCACTGTGGCCTTTAAATCATCAGAGATCAAGCAGATTCTGCAGAATCTGACAGACTGAATATATCTGATCTTTGCAATAACCCGTGGGTGCTTTTCACAAGGTAGGAAACAGCTGGAGCTGACATTCCAGACCTGCTGCATTACATCTTCAATTGTCTGATAAACTTTCCCTCATTCTACTATGGCAAACTCACACATTGCAATAAAAGCATGTAAAATTAAACAAGATATTTAAGTTAATTAGCATTGGAGTTTGTAATAATCAGTTGGCTTCCAGAATTCTGCGGCTTCTGGGTTGACAGTTGAAGGGAAACTGAACTTGCGACGATTGTGCCCCAAACTTTGTCAAGTAAGATCTCACAAGGCTTTACATGCATTTTAACATCACTAAGAAGAGTAAAAGCCATTATCTTTGTTTCTCCTGAACTTAAGCATCATGTTTCAGTACAATACTTGATATAAAGCGATCACTATACAAGTGCAATCCGTTGCCTGTGAGTTCCCATCACTCATTCTATGCTCGGTTTAAGTGTGTTTTATAGCAGCAATACAACTCTGCCGGCTTCTACCTTTTAAGCGGGGTGAAATGCAGTGGCTGTGGCACCCAGGTCTTGACAGCATGCTAGGTGTGTGGTGGAGAGTGTGCTCACTTTCGCTATTATTACATGACAAGGAAATTGCTCTGCTTCTGACAGGAGGCTCTGCTTTTGACAGGAGGCCGCTGGTGTGGAAGCAGGGCATGAAGGACTGCACCCAACCTGCTGATGGACCGTTCACCCACCACTCGCAGGCACTCTCACTCACTCGCTTTATCCACTAAGGGTCGCGGGGGGCGCTGGTGCCCATCTCCAGCTAGCATGGGGTGAGAGGCAGGGTACACCCTGGACAGGTCGCCAGTCCATCACTGGGCCACATAGAGACAGACAACCATTCACTCTCACATTCATACCTACGTGCAATTTAGAGTGTCCAATTAACCTAATCCCCAAACCTGCATGTTTTTGGACTGTGGGAGGAAGCCGGAGTACCCGGTGAGAACCCACGCACCACGGGGAGAACATGCAAACTCCTTACAGAAGGCCCCTTGTTCCAACCGGGTTGTGAAGCTGCAAAGGCAAGAGTGCTAACCACTACACCAACCGTGGGCCCCCACTCACAGGCAGATTGTTGCAAACCAGCCGGGCCAGAAAAAATAGGCTTAAAGCCAGTTTCAGGCTGTGAAACTCATTAACCCTCTCCCTTGTAAGTGTACAGTCACCTGATTCTATGAATTGTTGTATTCATTGCCCCTCTATGCAGTTTATGCAGTTTTAGACCACCATGTCTTTATAATTGCCCACAATGGACCAGAGAAACATCCTTTGACTTTTCATGCTAACTGAGGGTTGCATACTGTATATTCTCCAGCAAAGGGAAGACGACCTGCAACTTCACCAATAAATCTAAACCTAACCCTAAATTTTACACACTGTACTCTTAGTTCATGCAAGACACGGTTGTGATGCACCCCAGCAGTAATCAGTTGACAGTCACAATTACTCTCACATTAAAAGGGGCAATTAAAATAAAACTCCTTCTTCACTACTTTCTTGCTACATCAATGCTGCCTCACACCACTCCACCACCCCAGCTGTCATCTTTGTAGATCAGTCTAGAAAGATGAAGGCTGTTCCAGCGAAAGATCAGCACCAAGTCCAAATGTATTTCCAGTAGTCGTAATAAATGGTTGAATTATGATCAGAGTGTTCTTGATAAAAGTCATAGTTCCTAATTTGTTCATTTTACTGTCTGGACATGAGAAACACATTTTTTTTTTCTCTTCAAGTTATCATTTTCACACTTTCCTTGCAGCCTGGTGTTTGTATTAGGTCCACTTACAGTAGCTCTCATGCTACTCCGTCATGGGTTCTACCGAAGTGCAGCAGTGTGACATCATGAGCGCAACATTATAGACGAGGGACCATATGTCTGGCGCTATGGCACCAATCAGCTCTTTTAATCAAATTAAATTACATTATCTGAGTAACTAGAGATGACATATTCTTCCATTATTGACTTGTAATTTATTAGACCCAATATTATCTTGCATCTCAGTCTTTAATTTCATTTGTTCATACTAAACAGAACCTTCACTTGAGACATAACAGGTCAGAAAACAAAGATTGGTGTATTGACTAGCAAACTCTAATGTGGACGTCAGTATACAATACCAGTGTTGGTATAATAAGGTAGGTCTTTAAACAGACTGACTCCTAATGCTTTGTTTACAGTTACCTGCATGTACAGTAGAAATTGCATGTACACTTCTCCCTGAGAGAATATTCTCATGAAACAGTAGCATTGTAACATTATCCTCATGGAAAATATGCCTTCCTGCTTACCTGAAATCATGCCCATCTTTTTTTATAGCACAAGTGTTAATATGAGAGGGATCTCTGCAGCCATAGAAAGGTCTGGAAACTTTTCTGAAAACAGATGCATGGCTCAGAGCCGCAACCCAAGATGAAACGCTAACCAGTCAGCTGGCAATTACTTGATATTTTTAGACTGCATAAGTGTGAGCTTTGTAAGCACTTTATTTGGGGAAATATTTAAAAGTGATATCTTTCTCTCAAGATCCATCTCTTAAATAAGCCTGTTTCTGAACGTGTGTGTGTTGTGTTCTAGGTTTTGGTGTGTGAGAAGATGGACTGTCTTTTGTTGTGTGATTCATTCAAATGCCTTTTTTTGTAAGGTCTGGAATAATTTTGAAATTATGAAAAAGTAACTTTTAGAGAATGTTGAAGATTGGATAGTTGTTGGTAAGTACTTTTAGAATTGGATAATAAAGGTATTTCAAAAGTTATTTTAGTCTGACTTCCAAAGGTAAACATAAATGATTGGTCATATTAATTGTAGGCGTTGTGTGCATTGTTATAGTGATTATCATAAATGTCCAATGAGATGAAGCATCATTGAAAAAAGAGTCCAGAATTGTTTGATTCATAAAGACAGACAGTTTAAACCTTATGTCAACTTCCAAGCCAAAGGAAAAAGATGCAAACAGTATTAATATTTAGGGCTTTATTTCGGTCCACAAGGATAAAATTGTTGACTAAAAGGAAACCACTCGCCCTAAACTCCTCAACAGAAACCCTTAAGTGGATATGTTGGCAGGGAGTCACTGCTTCTTAATTTCTTGCCAGTTTTCAGGGAATATGTACTATGTGAAAAGCTGCTCCTAATTAGCAATAGAACATTTGTGACTTACAGATTACAGATACAGATTTAAATCCTGCAGACACTGGTTCACTCAAAAGTGGCGATAAAAACTACCTGTTTGTGAAATGTTGAGCAAATCAGCAGCAAAAAATATATTTTCTTTTTTGTTGTTGTGCAATGTATAGTTTTAGATCTTTAAAAGAAATGCAACATTTTTCAAATAGAAACAGGTCTTGGATTCAACTTAAATGTAGACCGTTTGAATTAATTATCAGTTGAGGACACTTTATTTTTACTGTATTAAAAATCATAGACCAGGATTAAAAGTGCCTTAAAGTATCATACCTTGTACCAGAAATTGAACCAAATGCTTGAGCGCCTTCATTAGTCTTGTTTTAATCTAAATGTTAAATGTTTTGACACATTATATTTTTCCTCCCTTTTACAGGGTCTGGCATTTCACAGAGACCTTAAATGATACCAGACTCCTCCTTGAAGATGGCTGATATACAGGATGAAGTTGGCATGGGTTGATGATATTTCAGGAGCTTGTCGGCCAATTGGTCTGAGGATACTGCATTTCCATAAAGAGGAGCTCCATTTCCATTTCTGAGCTCTCATATATATACACACCCCAAGGATGATTTCTTTCAGCTGTGACTGGCCACTACTGCCCTGCTCCTTGGCTTTCCATTGTGTTACAGGTGAGACAAATTTGATGTCTTCTCCTCCTTTAACTCCTCTGCATGCCAGGAGCATGTTAATACAGAGTGAGTGTGTGGACTCTGTCTGTCTCTTTAAAGTGACCTGTTTCTAAAGTGCTATGTTGACAAGAGACCTGACATCTAGGGTTTGTTAATAAGTAAATGGACACTACATCCTCCATGAAGGTGAAGCTTGATTATTGTACAGTGAAATCTGAGCACCATGAAATTTGAATGAGCCAGTTTAGATGATGTTGGATTGTTTGTTTCTGTCATTTGCCAACAATTTTCCTTTATTTACAATTACTACAGTTTGTTGCTAAAGCTTTTTTAAGAGGTTGAATTGTGATGAGAGCTTTTTAACTACTGGAATTATTTTTGGTTCAGTTTAGAATTTTGATATCTCTTCTTTGCTGTTATTATAGCTTTGCCCAAGACCTTTTGTTTGTTTGTGAAGAAATCTGTCTTTCTTATTGGTATTGTTATTATTATTTATTTGTCTATTTTTACAGCATGTTTTGATTGAATAGGGATGTTTAACCACCAGAAGTTTATGGGCTTTTGATGTAGAACTTCGAAAAGGTTATGAAATTTTATCCCGACAAAAGTTTTTGACTGACTAGTTAGGACTTCCTTTTCTTTTTCACAGTGTATTCTCAGTTTCAGAAGTTGTCATTTATTTAAGTTTAAAATTTTAGTTAGGATTGGATTTCTTCTTTGTTTAATTCAATGTATAAAAAATATTGCTCTGCTGTATTCTGTAAAATTTGGACTCTCAATCTAATTTAAAAAAAAAAGTAGAACTAAGCCATGAACATACTCTTAGTAAAAATAACTCTTTTGATATGAGTTTGGGACTGTGTGACAGTTGGCTTTGTTTTTGAAGTGGGCATTGACAGCCGGGCAATTGGCAGCTAACCCGCTGTCAAGGCACATTCCTCTGCTGGGATTCTTCTCTACCAAAGGAATTGATGTGTTAACTCCCAGAGGATATTTAATTTTACTTGCTTATCGCAGGCATCAGTGAGGACATTTGACCCAAACTCCAAACTTAGCTCTGTCACCATTCAGGCCATCATCAACTGTTTTAATATATCACATTTCATAGGGTGAAGGCTTTGATATTTAAACTGAGAGCAGATTATAAGATTATAAGATCCTTTATTCTCACTCAGTGTCTCAATGTGATTTTCCTCCTCTCTTTTTTCCCTCCTCAAACAGGCCGTGAAAAAAAGAAACCGCCAACATGTCTGAGTAAGTTTCATAGTTCTTCATTTTGAGTGTTAGTAGTAATTGATGAGGCTGAAAACTGTCTAATATGTGTTGTATGTTACTGTACATAAAATGTTACTGTACATAAAACAAGCCAGCACCAAATTTGTTAGGAATTAGGAAGGAAGGGAGGAAGGAATGCAATAGATACCAACTACTGTTAAACATCACCACTACCTAACTAGGAAGGAGGGAAGGGGAGGAAGAACATGGTTAAGGTAGTAAGAAAGGAATGGTTTCTTACAGTGTTTCAAAGTCCATCTCCATCACCATCAGTTAAATAACATCTTATTAAAATTGTTTCTTAATTTAACTAGGATCAGGATCTAATTGACTGAAATGCAGTGAAGGAGAAATTATGATGGAAAGTGCAGAACCTGGAAACTGTAGTTGACTGAACAATGTTCAAATGTTTCTTGTTGTGATACTGACAGAGTTTTTTGTGCTCTTTACAGGAAGAAGATGACTTCGAGCCGCAGGCATCATCTAAAGGTACGACTGAGTCCTCAAACACTTTCTGGTTGACTGATTAGGATGGAGACACAGCAAAATTAAAGCTGCACATTTGTACATGTGTTGTGAGAAACAGTTTTATTGCCGAGCCAATGACATTGAAAAGTCATTATTATAAATCTGTTCAAACTAACCTAACTCTGAGTCTTTACAGTTTCAACATTTAGAATCATTTATCAACTTACTGTACTTTTTTTTTATCATTTTCCCATTTACTTACTCAAAAGGATACACACCTTTTATATGTCATTTTTGCACAGTAGTAGAAACAGTTGTCACAGCAAGTTTTTAATTAATGTGTTGGTTTTCCACCTGTAAAGTCTTCATACCAGTTGACTGAGCTAAGCAGATGCCTGTGCCAAAAAGTACAGTAGCTCCACCTGCTGGTTAAATCTGTCAGTCACATACTGTGCTTCCACCACAGTCTCATTCATTCATTGTTTACCGCTTTATGCGCCACATGAGGGTCTTGGGTCACTGGAGCCAATCCCAGCTGACATGTGGCAAAGGGCAGGGGAACAGGTCACCAGTCCATTGCAGGGCCACATAGAGGCAAACAACAATTCACTCTCACACTCACACCTATGGGCAATATAGTGAGTGTTTGGTTAACCTCTGCATGTTTTTGGACTGTGGACTGTGGAAGGAGACTGGAGAAAACCCATGCATGGGGAGAACAACAAACTCTGTGCAGAAAGGCCCTTGTTCCGACTCGGTCATGAAACTGGATCTCTTTGCTGAAAGGCAGAGAGGCCCTGTTGTCATTTTATGATTTAATAATCTGAATCTGAAGCTGCTGATGCTGTTCCTGCTGATGTATTTCTTAGATAGTTGGTGGCAACGTTAGTGATGCTGTACATCAGCACATATAATGACTCAGAGATCTTCATGTGCACATTTATTTTTTCACTGATCTGGTCTCCCCCCTGTAGTAACAATAGTAATAATATTAATACACTATTTTGCCAACAGGCTAACTTTATCTTTAACCACCAGAATCTCAGTTTTTCAGCAGTAGAGAGTTGATATGTCCTCTGTGGTCAATATCTGTTTGTTGTAATGAATTTTACTTTCTGTGTGGTTGATATGGCCAAGCGTTTAAGCATGGTTCCTCAGATAATAACTGAATTTGCTTCCATCACTTTGACTGCTACTGTATTAGATGTTCACACATATATGCACACACAAGTGTGTTCCTCCCCTTCCTTATCAGTTAAACGCAGTTTGGATGTCAGTGCGATTCCTTATCCTGTGCAGTCTAATGGATTTGGTGACTGGACAGACGATCAATAGATGGTCCACTGGCTAAGGACTACATACCTGTCCCTGAACTGTTTTTGCTGCAACTGTAGATGTTCACACTCATGCACCAACAGATCCGTCTCCTCAGCGGAGAAATGTTCATTTCTCCAGTTTCTTGCATTTGCCAGTTACAGTATATAGTAATGAACCAGATACTAGCACCCTTGGCTTTACAAGGGAATGACAAGTGAAACTCTTATTTAATTGAAGTTACACCCTAAACACATCTATGAATAATTTAAACACTAAATGCAATCAGTCATTGGCTGTCGTGAGAATGTGAGTGCTGTGGCTGATGTTTTTCTGTGGCTCACTTGCTAATTCCTAGCTATTGTTTCTGCTTCAGTAACATATGCTTGTCTGGCCTGTTGTGATGAGCGCATGGGCAAAGTACCCAAAGGTGGGCAGGTGGTTTCATTACAGGCAGGCCACCCATGGTCTATATGAAATGACTGAATATATGTTGTGGACTACATTGGGCAACATTATTAGAAGAGGATTTCAACAAATGTGGAGTATGTATGGTCACCTTTTGTTTTTGTAGTAGTTTAGTCACTTTAAAACCACTTTAATCACATGCACGGTGAATATTACAGGCATAAGACATCTTCACAACGTTCTGTGCCTGAAAATCCTTACATGTGACCCAAGCACTGATGGTTTTCTTCCTCGGTAAACATTTCCATCCCTTTCGTCTTGTAGAGTTTGATGCTGCAGATTGCGGCGAACTGGATTGTACAGGAAAAGAAAGACCTAAAAACTACTAAGGAAGCCTACATGGCTGAACACTGTCCCCGACCCAGCTTGAGCGGGGACCAAGCCACTCTCATGGTGAGAAATTCTTTGTTTTTTTTTCCCTCCTAAATCTGTGCCTGAAAAGTCCCAGTTGTCATAGGCGTCAGGACAATAAACGGAGCAGTCCACACTAAAAATTGCATAGTGTAGTGTATTTCTTAAGCTTATTTTATGCTTTTGCCTTGAGTAAAAGTGACCATGTTGATTTGTAGCTGATTAGTATGTAGACATGATCTTTACTGTCTGCCATTTTTCAGGACACCTGCAAAAAGCTTCACGCCCTCATTGACAAAATAGATGAGGAGAGGTATGACCTGGAGGCCAAAGTGAACAAGGCTGATAAAGAGGTACACCACCAACACTACCACTGTCACCACCACCACTTAACCCTGAGCTGATCTCCACCTGAGAATGGTCGTTGCAAACAGAGAGGAAAATACTGTTGCTTTTTCAGTTGTTCAGTGTATGCAGAAAACGTTATTTACACATTGATTATATTTGCATTCCTGTGAGTAAACGATGCCTCTCTGCACAGAACATAATGATATTATGTATAAAGACACAAAATCACAGCGTAAAAAGTTATTTGGTAATCACAATAACTGTCCAAACTCAAATGATCTGAGAGAAAACAGCACTTTCACTAAACTCTGTTTACAGCCTGACAACTAAATTTGGAATTTGACCAGTCCCAGGCTGAGGGCATTCTTTTAGAGGTTATTTTTTTTTCTACAATGTCTCATACTGCAAAGAAAGCTGAAGGAAATAAAGAAAATTGTTTAAAAGAGAGAGTTAGACAACAATATATAGATTGTCAGTCTCAGCAGAGAGCGTCATCTGTCACATATGAAGTGTGTCTGTCAGAGCTTGTTAGATGAGAGCCTTGATCCCAAAACACAAACATATTAATAAGCTGCAGATGAAACTCAACACTTAATTTCAGTGATCCTGGCAAATGCAGCTTTGTTCAAATGCTCTTTTAGTTTTATTTCTTAGGAATATTCATCCTTTGGAAAAACCTTCTTCTGGCTTGATTTCACCTCTAAATTGCTCTGATGGTCATCCTTAGATCGATGACCTGAAAATCAAAGTGATCGACTTGGCCGGAGTAAAGAAACCTGCTCTGAAGAAAGTGCGTATGTCTGCCGATGCCATGCTAAAAGCTCTGCTGGGCTCCAAACATACAGTCAACCTGGACCTGAGGGCCAACCTGAAGCAGGTCAAGAAGGAGGTGAAAGAGGAGGTGAGTCTTACACACGCAGGTAGAAACAATGTGTTTGAGAGTGTGGACTCCTGTTGACTGTGAATTGTTTGTGTCCTGCAGCCCGCAGAAGCAGTCGGCGACTGGCGTAAGAACATTGAGGACAAGGCAGACAGGAAGAAGATGTTCGAGGCTGCCTAAAGAAATTAAATCTGGGCTTCCAGCACTTTTTTTTTGGAATTTATGAAATTTTTCATGGATGTGAAAATCCTTTTGTTTCATTAAATTTGTAGGTTTCATCTTGGTCTCTGATTGTAATTTGTATGGTGAGTGGTAACAATGGGAAAAGTATGGTTCAATCTCAACATTTCGGCTAATATCGCCCTGTTTGATTCATTTTTTTACTTTTATTTTTGCTAATGCTCACTTTTAACAACTTCCTCCTCTTAGCATTCTTGTAATAAACATGTTTTGTTTCCCAATCCTGATGTCATGAGGTATTCTGTCTTCGACTCAGAGATGCACAACACTGCAGAGGACGCACATGACACACTCTCATCAAGTTACAATCAAAGTGTTTTTTGTTTTTCTCTCTTAACTTTACTTTACTTAACTCAAGTAAGACCAGATGCCTACAGCTAGGAAGATTGTTTTCTATGTTTGTTGTTCTCAAATGTTTAAGGAAAACTTGTTCTAAAATGTACTTCCTGCCTGCTGTTTATGTCTGAATGAGAAAGTTCACACATAATCCAAATGTTAGACATTCAGAGTCTTGGTGAAGCATCGTTGTGGTGCAGCAGATTCAACTCTGAGTGGTTGATATTCTGTCTGAGTAGTGACATTTGAGTAGTGACATTTGGAACTAGTTGAGTTCTGTTTGATAGTGGTTTTGAGCTTTAGTCAGGCTATGTTGCGCTCTTTGCAGTGGTGTGCATGTCGAAGAGGAGCAAGACATAATATCCATGTTTTTGTAGGTTAATATCCCAACAATTTGCCCCCAAAATGCAGCTTGAAGAGCATCAACAAAAGACAAGCTCAAAGTAGCATTTATACACTTTTCCCAAAGCTGTCAAACCTATTTCCACAGCCTTCCTCGGCCCATCCATACACAACCATGTTTTGTTATCGCAACTTGTTTTTGTGATATTGACATTTTCTGAAGAGGGATGTGAGATAACCTGCGTCCAAACACAGAGGAAGACTGTTACTGTATTTCCCCTCCCAACCACCATATTGTACGACGGTGTTAAATGTGGCATTGAGCGTCTGAATTAACATAATCTAAGTGTTAATACAGCACTGTGGAGTCACGGACGGTGACCACAAGGTGTCAGCAGAGGCCTTCATGTTCCACATCTCTGTACCACTGAGTGTGTTCTCTTCTGCAAATTCATCAGGCCACATTTTTTAAATGTCAAACCTGAAAAATCAAAATTGAGCTCATTAGGCTCCTCCAAACAAAATTCTCATTTTTTTGTTTTGGTTTAATTTCAAAAGGATTTTTATAACTCTTTCTAAAAAGGTTCAAAATGGGTTTGGATAAATTATACAGAGATGTATACATATTTGAATCTTGTTTTGTTAAACCCTTAAAAACATAATTTGCAAAAGGACCATTTCGATCAGTTCAGTTACAGTTCAGATGGTGAGTTGCATTTGTCTCTTCATCAATACAGACCCAAAAGACTTGTTTCTTTGCTGCTGTTTTATTTTAAATGACTTTCCTTTGTTTTTCAGTTTCTGTCTGAATCCAGCATGAACTGACGCAGCTCTGTTTTCATCAAATATGGAATGTCCCTTATTGTAAGTTCAACTTTTGGTTTTAATGTCTTATTAGATTTGTGTTCATGTCCAGTATTGAGACTGAATAATTTTTTTGCCAACTGTTAATCCAGTACCTACTCATGTATTTTAGAAAGTAGAGGAAATGAAAAAAAGAGCATTTGAACAAAAAAGCAAAAAAAAAAACCTGAAAAACTTCTTTGCTTTCACACCATCAGGAAACAGATGTCAATTTCTGATCTTTCTTACATGTAACTGCTAACTTTGTCACCTGCTTGTTAAGATTTCAAAGTGGGAGATATTTTTCTTTAACTCATGGTCTATCCAACATTGAACCTGACAGCAGCCACACGGTTGGTGTAGTGGTTAACACTCTTGCCTTTGCAGCAAGAGGACCCAGGGCCTTTCTGCATGGAGTTTGTATGTTCTTCTCATTTGCATGTGGGTTTTCACTGGGTTCTCTGGTTTCCTCCAACAGTCTAAAAACATGCAGATTTGGGGATTAGGCCAACTGGACACTCTAAATTGCCCATAGGTGTGAATGTGAGAGTGGATGGTTGTTGGTCTCTGTGATGGATGGTGACTCGTCCAGGGTGTACCCTGGCTTTTGCCCTATGTCAGCTGGGATTAGGCACCAGCGCCCCCACGACCCTCCTGGAGGATAAAGTGGTGGAAGAGTGAGTGAGTGAGTGAGTGAGTGAGTGAACCTGACAACTAATGTCAGTATGTTGAGACTCTGAATCCAGTTTGAGTTCTGTACTTTTTAACTATTGCAGGTCTCTTCATGACCAGCAGACAGCCAAACCTGTCTCAGTGAAGACTGCTGACCGACAGTTACCGGGCATCAGGGATTTATGAGGTCAAAGGATGAAGGTATTTCAGGGGCTCTTTGGCCTTGTTGGGTTCAGAGTTCCTCATTGCCATAAAGAGGAACTGCCAAACACCCAACCAAGCCCATATATACCCCTACATGTTTTCCAGTTTTTAGTCTGTGACTCCCTCTCTGTCTCCCAGTCCTTCAGTCTCTGCTGCCCTCCTCATCGTCACTTTGTAGGTGAGAAACAAATTATTTTACTTTGTGGATTTAGTGACTAAAGGGAAGGTGATGCTCAGTATCAAATTGTTTTTTTTACAGATTTTATGTGTATTTTCAATTGGTCCTATTCAGTCAATGATCAACAATGTACTTTACACAAATGTACCCAAATCTAGCACGTTGCTCATTTTATATTGAGCCGATTCTTGAAAATATGGAGAATTAGAACTACATTTTAGGTTAATATAATAGAAATTAAAGGCAAAAGCAGCAAGCAGCAGATTATACACACAAATATTCAACTGAAATATTAAAAAATTGAAGCCTTTAACTTGGCTGGTAAAGCTAAGGTTGACAAAATATTTATTTAACAGTAATTCCACAATAACCTGCAGCACTTTAAACCAGTCAAAGGTTAGTTCAGAGAGTGAGGCCTCTTCTATTGGCTTCTCTATAAAGCTACTGGTAACAGCTGCCCAAGCTCCAAGGAAATAAAATAAAGAACAATTTGGAGTCTAAACGACAGTCAGACAATATATAAAATTAAACACAGGACAAAATGGGCCGAGCATTTTAGAGATGAAGAGATTGGCCTGCGTCAGAAAGTATAAAACAGGCTGTGCTCCTTTGATGAGAGGAGCTTTAACCTGAACTCAGTCTTTGAGCCGTCTTAAAAACTGTACTTTTCTCAGAATCCCTGTCAAATTCTATATTGAATAAACCTATTCATTTACTTTTCTTCATGAGCGTAATCATTGACCTTTGACTCTGAGCCAAGATTAACTGTAACCTGATGGTTTAGAATGTGTGATACCTGAATCCTACAATTTCTATTTTTACAACAGAGAAATGGGGGAAAATGTCAAGAAATCATTGAAAACACACAAGTCCCCTTGACTGTGCATTATTATTATTATTAAAACATAACTGTATAGCTGTATTATACAGCTAATAGGTTGATTATCTTTCAAACCTGTTGGTGAAGATATTAACTTACCATGATAATATAGCTTGTAAAATAATAAAATTCAGTTCCACAATTTGGCCACAAGTTGTTGCATTGGCTTCATGTCTAACTAACAAGCAAATAGCACTGAATGTTCATTGTATAATGGCGGTAATTAAACACTTTGTAATTTAATAAAGTGTTACTTAGTTCAACATTTTTTCATGTAAGAGACAAGCAAAAGCCTCTGTCAGTAACTAGAACTTAAACAAATCAGTTTTTCAGCACACTTTTCTGTAAGCTGAAAAATAAAAAAAATGAAAACATGAAAGTGCTGATACAGCTAAAATCCAAAACAGGTGCAGTTTCCTCCTGTCAATCATAGAGTCATTTTTCTGACTGAAGGGTCAGGGGTCAAAGATCGTCTCCTGATGTGAGCTGATGTTTGTAACAAACTGCACAACAGTTTGTAACATGCTTGTATGACGCAGAACTGACTGACTAAATCAAGGAGATAGTGAAAAATTAACATTAAAATATTTTACTTATGCGCTAACTTGGGGCACCAACTTCTTTGTAAACAGTTATTGGCTTGTGTGTCTTTGCCATTTTTTTTAAAGTTATTGTATTTGAATTAGATTATTTTTCTTTACTTATGACTTATTAATATTCAGTATTACCTGTCACTTAATACAGTCTTTCATTTATTTATTCTCCTAATCAGAGTCTGAAAGCAAGAAGAATCCAAGATGTCTGAGTAAGTATCTTTATTCTCTTTAATATTCTGTCAGATTTTGTTTTTGTTTTGTACTGACACCAACATCCATAATGATTATTATGGATGTTTTTGTGTGTGGCCTTTGCCAATAAAACCTTGTGGAGAATTTCAGTGAGAATACATTGTATGTTTTTCTTAATTACAGGGGAAAGAAGATGACATCGAGCCGCAGGCATCATCTGAAGGTAACAAACTGAACAGGATTTTAACCTTGATCCACATAACTGAAGCATTATATAATAATATGCCCACGCTTATCGTTATGTTGCCTAGACGCCTGTCTGAAAACTGTTAATGCAGCTTTAAGAAAACTAATAATAATAATAATAATAATGATAAACTTGTTTTCAGAGTTTGATTCTGCAGATTGCTGCTAACTGGCTGGAGCAGGAAGCTAAGGACATTGCCGAAGCCAAAGACGTTTACATGGCAGAGAACTGTCCTGCCCCTGACCTGAGTGGAGACCAAGCAGCTCTGATTGTAAAAACTGTGAAACACATACATGAATAAAAGTTTGCATTGTCTCTTGGGAAATCCTGAAGTTGTTCATAATTTATTCAGATGTTTTTTTCTTTTTCAATATCAACAGGAAATCTGCAAAAAGCTTCACCAGTCCCTGGACAAGATTGATGAAGAAAGATATGATGCTGAGGCCAAAGTGGAAAAGTCAGCCAAAGAGGTACTGACATCGGTTTTGTAGACATTTAATTCAAGGTGTTAGGCAGCTGGGATTAAATCATCTTTCTGTTCAAGGGACTAAACTCCACTTTTGTGTTTTTAGATCCAGGACCTGAAGATGAAGGTGGTCGAGTTGGCTGGAGTGAAGAAACCTGCCCTGAAGAAGGTTCGTATGTCTGCTGACGCCATGCTGCAGGCTCTGCTGGGAGGGAAACACAAGGTGAACATGGACCTGAGGGCCAACCTGAAGCAGGTCAAGAAGGAGGTCAAGGAGGAGGTGAGGCACGAGTACATATTTCTGTAAGACTTGAAAACTGGAGGACACATCTCATGCAACATTTTGTTACATTTGTCAGGGTGCAGAGGCAGTTGGCGACTGGCGTAAGAACATTGAGGACAAAGCTGACAGGAAGAAGATGTTTGAGACGTCTTAAAGACTTTCAAATTCAACTATGCTTTTTCCTTTCTTCTGGGCTGTGCGTCTGTGATGCCCACTGTTACGTTTGAGCCTTTTTCATGGAATTGGAAAAACTTGTGCCATTAAATTATTATTTTTTTTGGAATAAGGCAATGTTGTGATACTGAAATCTTTTCTTTTTTTACAGTTGCAATTTGCTAGGATATTTTGCTTAAACTTAAGTTATTCTTAAGTTAGATAGATTTAGTCTATATGATTACATCTACTGATTCATAGCCTTTTATTCAAGTTACTGTCTTGCACTTCACCCATATTCACAGCTCTCTGCACATGATTTCATTGGCTTGTTGGTAGAATTAGGTCACTTTGTGAGATATTCATTCTATATTTCAAGTAATGTGGGAATAGGCTGTGTTTGGTTACAAGAGCCTGACAATGGTTATCTTTAGTCTAACCCCCCAACCCCATGTTAATAGATGGATTCAAGGATACACTGCAGCTAACTGGAAAATAGTTATTTACCTTCTCACATTGAACAAGGAGATACTGCCGCACTCTTCTCTACTGGACATTTTTTCCCCCTGCACATCATCTCTCCTCAAAGTCAATCATCAGTCATGGCTTCCTCCCATGAAGTCATTCCACGGCTCTTTGGTTTTACATTTGGTAACAATCACCAACATGGAACTCCTCAAATGGTGAGTAATCCTTTTTCTCCTATTTTTTACTTATTTGTGTGTTTATTTATTTGTTTTTGTTTAATTATTGCCTAAAATTTCCTGAAACCTTTATTACACCATGTTGTCTTTTAAATAGTATCTCATATAAAAGCAAGATGTGAATCAGTTGCTCCCAGATCAGTTAAACTATATGTGTATGATGTTTGGAAGTGAAATGATTTTAGATATACAGTTTATACTGTAATTTTATAGTACATTTTTAGATATCAATGAGTAATGTAGCAGTAAATCAGACAACTGACTGACCATTGAATCTGTAAACATTTCTTACTAATACGTGGTGCCATTTTGCTTTGTGTGACTGCTGAACCAGCGTCAGTCACACATCTCTTCATTCCTAAAGCACTCTGCTGATATTGACATGCTGTAATTCTTTATTGTTCACCTCTATTTAAGACTCCTCCTGTTTTTGTTGCTCTGCAGTGTAGATCGTTTTTGCCAATGATGAAATTGTGACCTTTGCACTAAAGGGCTATGTTTGCGCAGCTGCTTTTTTGAACAGCCAATGGGAGCATCCTTTCTCTCAGAACTGCCATGTGGTGAGTCACAGTCCAGATTTCCCCAAGGCTGTAAACGGTGCCCAGAAGTGATGCAGATGATTTGCTCTCTCTCAGATAACTTGACTTACGTTACACTGAAAGGTTAAAACTTTGATGCATAACTTAGACAAATGAACAAATGTCTCCCCCAATGATTCTCAGTGATTCACAGTAAAGCAGTGTTTTTTTAGATCTCATGTTCCCCAGCAAAACTCCCATGCACACTGGAATTAAATAAAACCAGAAGTGCCAAAACAAAAAGAATTTAATTTTGCTTCTCAAAAAGTGAAAGAAAAAAAAAAAAAAACAGCAGTATGACGGGATATGGTCTTATAGGATTGTTTGTCCTCAGAAGAAGGATGTGGTAAACAAATGATGTCATTTTTCAAATGTATGTTGCTTATCCACCACCCCCCCCACCCCCACCCCATCCCCACCTCCTTGCCAACACACACACACATTCTGCTGTAACTGTTTTGTAACAATTGCTCAGTCCCCTCACTTGTCTCCAAGGGAGGGAACATGATAGCGTTCGTCCACTGTCCAGTCCATGGAGGCAACTTCCTGGGCAGGAATTTATGAGGTTCCTCTGAGAGTTAAGGAGGTATTTCTGGAACCTGCTGGCCCATTGGTCTGAAGTGTCTACACTACCATAAAGAGGACTGACTTTTGTGCTGAGTGAGCACTTTGCACCCTATATACCCTGTTAAATCTTTACTGTATGGGACTTGGCGGTGAACCCCTCCCCCTTGGTCCTCCTCGTCACATCCAGTAGGTGAGGGTTTCTCCTGCAGCTCGGCTTCTTTCACTGTGGCAGGAAACAAATCAGAGTCACTCTGAGGTCTGGTCAGCAGGTGGGAGTTTGGTTTATATGGCAGAGGTGGTTTTAACTGTTTTGGACAGTTTTTTTTTTTAACGGTGGTGCTACAGGTGTGACCTCTGACATTTGAGGCTTGTCTTAGAGGTGAGGAGGTAGACACTGAGACAGAGACAGCAGCAGAAACTCATTGGACTTATTGAAGGACACTGTAGGACATTCAGCTCAGGCAGGTTGAAATGTGCACTAATACATGAAGTAGCAAATGAGTAATGTTGTTTGTTTTATTTAATGGGGTCTGACTAAATTAATTGCTTTGGATGTTTTCATTTATCTTGTGTAGTGTTGGTGAGCATTTTTATGAACAGTTAAGTAAAACAAGAACTACATGTAGGCTATAAATCAGTAAGGATCACCTTAAACGTGTTAACAGATTTGGGCATATATGTTTTTATGTTTAGCAATTTGCAAATATCTTTCCAAACAGTCTCATAATAGCACCCTAATTTATTTAGTATTAAGTATAGAATTCATTTCAAAGATACACTCAGTTATTCTCATATAGACTATGCATTCATTGGAACATGAGTGGAGAGAATTGATGTTAATACACATAGATGTAGATAAGGCATTTCTGTAATTAAATTGTTCTCCTCATTAAGACACTTTGTTGTGTCTCCTTTGCTCGATTGAAAGTTTGACCAAGTATTTGTTAGTGACTCTGGCAAAGAGAAAAAAGGAAGACAACCAGATCTGATTGTTAATATTAAAATGTTTGCTATTGTCATCACTATCACTGGATTTCTGTCGATTCCCCAAGCTCCAGCATTTGTATGACAAATGTTTGTACCGCAAAGCTTCAATGTCTACGTTTAATCAAGGTTTTACCTTGTCTGACTCTATATGTTGATCCGAGCAGTTTCTGGACACACCTGTGTCATGCGGATGGTTTACGTGCCGGCAGGATGTTGGAATTGGTGTTAACGGCTCTCACGGTGTGCTTTGCACACGCTTGGTTCCACTGCTGGAGGCAGTTCGTGCTCAGATCTTTGACTCCTCATAAGAAGTCAAATTTCAGGCAGAATGTCTTCCGAGGTGGCAACTGTTCATCTCAAGGGCTGAGGCATGTGACCCCTGCCCTTCCTAAATTAGCCAGTTTTTGATTACTGGCAACAGGTTTTCCATGATAGTAAAGCGTATCACTTTTCCTGCAGGAGGTGAAAAGATCATTGATTGACTGAGTCATGCCCAATTCAGTACAGAGTTTTCAGAGTCAGTGGCCTGTGTGGAACCTTTCTGCTCACGTTAAACTAAAAAAAGTGAAAAGTGTTTCTTGTCTCTGAACAGGGTTTGAAGATCACAAGCAGCCACAATGTCTGAGTGAGTACATTCTTCTGCTACTTTATTTCAAAATAAGACAAAGCCAGTGTAATGGAACCTAACCTTTGCAATATACTTCATCGTTCTGCATTGATACATTTGGAGCAGGTCTTTAAATGTGTTTTCTACCATGCTAGAGGAACTCATACTAAACACATATCTTACTCAGTCAGATGGTTTTGCACAGCTTTATTTTCCGAGTTCTGTAACTTCCCAGGAATTTCCAAGAAAATGTTTCTTTATAGAAAAAGTAGGGTAGATCCTAGATAGAGATGTAAGAAATATGATCATAAACAATATGAGGGTTAGTAACACATGCTGTGGTATGCAAATGTGACTCTATTAAACAGAAGACAATTAAAAATAAAACATATTAAAGTTATTTTTTAATTTATTATTATTATTATTATTTTGGTTACTGTGTTTAATGTCAGAGTGGGATAAAACTACACTTTTGTACTAATGGTACAATAAACAATGTCAAAGTTCTGAAAAAAACTTTTATTCACTTGAATTGAATCTAGCCTGGCAAAAGCAATGTCTCTTAATCATAGTGTATAATTTATGGATTAAACACTAATTTTATGACTTTAAAATCGTTATTTTAATATAGTTTTTATCGGAAACACAATTATCATTAGAAGAAAACGTAATACTAGCAATCAGCATGTTTAATTGGCACATTTGCATTAATTGTTCAGTACTGCTAGGTCTAATTCAGTCTTAATTTAAAATGAATTCTTGGACAAGTGTAAACGTCAACCTCCTGTGGCTAAAGGAAAAAAAAAAATCTAAATTCCATGTTCACAGTGGGACAACATTTTTGTGTGTACGGTTTCATGACAGTCACTCCAGTTTTAGTGAGATCTTCCAGTCGGGATAAAAAAAAAGAAATTGTCTCGAACTAAACTGACGTGAACACGTGTGAACACAGCAGTTCAGTTTAAAGATTGGCCTTTAGCCTCGGATGACAACAGCTGGAAGTGTCACTGGCATGTTTAAAGAGGAACATGCTGACGTAGGCAGATCATACAATAATAGTTCTTTTTCTAATAGTTTCAGTTTGTTTTACAACCATTTTACTCCCCCTGTTTTGTCTAATATGTTTTGTTAACAATTCCACACAGTGATCTGCACAAAATGTAGCAAACTGTAGTTTCTTTAGACAACACACATTCAAGGCCACGGCCTTCCACAAATGTAAGGTCACATGGATTCAGAAACCTGCATTTCACATTCAGTTTATTTTTGGAAAATTTTAAAAGAGAAATATGTCATTACTATCAGTGGTTACTCTTTGCTATTGCATGAAATGGTGATCAGAATTGTGTAGGTCTACCGTGTTTATGTACCACAAATAATTACCAAACTCATCTACACAGTGGACAGACATTTTTATATCCTGTTATGCCCGTTTCTGTCAGAAGGTGGTAGCATTCAGCTGGGATTTCTCTGAGACGTCTGTCGCTTCCTTTGACAGCAACAATCTCTAAGCAGCTCTAAGAATCCACTTAACGCATCATAATTTGTTTGTATCAAAATTTTGTATGTATGCTTACCTCTACCTAATCGATTCACTAAGCCCATGGTTCTCTAACTGTGGTGCGAGTCCCACCAGTGGTACGTGAGCTTCCTCCGGTGGTACTTGGAGGAAAAACAGAAATACTGTTCTACTGTATAAACTAGGGAATTTTGACCGGAGTGCACAAATGAAACACTATCTCTATCTGTAAATAATAGACAAGAATCCCATAAGTTCTGATAGTAACCTTTAAATTGTTGTCTCAAAGGGGAAAGAAGATGACATCCAGCCGCAGGCATCACCTGAAGGTGAACAGAAAAACCTCTCTTTCATTTCATTAGAGCAATTAGGTGTGGATATAAAGTCTCTCTCCACATTGGTTGAAATTTTGCACTTAAAACCTTCCATTTCTGTGCAGAGTTTGATGCTGCAGATTGCTGCCAGCTGGATTGAGCAGGAGAAGAAGGAGATTGCAGAGATGAAGGCAGCCTACATGGCCGAGAACTGCCCTGCTCCCGACCTCAGTGGAGACCAGGCTGCTCTCATGGTGAGATGACAATATATTCATCGAGATGCTGCTGTTGGCACTTTGTGCCAGTCCTAAGTTTAAATATGACAATTTATTGTACTGACAAATTAAAAGGTCATTTCCGTCACACATTTGGTGGTGCAGCAGCCCTTGAAACCCAATTTAGACCATGTCAGAGTGTAAAAACACACCAGAAATTGTTTGAAGTTGACATCTGTTAAAATCCTTAAGTTGGATCTCATACCATTGCTCTCTCCAGTACTGAGAGCAAGAGGTGCAGACTGAAAAGGTAAAAGTGAGCCTCAAATGTGGTTGGAGAATAGTGTAACATCAGATGTAGCACAACTTAAGTAGGTTTGTTTCTTTGTCAACAGGAAGTTTGTAAAAAGATCCACCAAGCCATCGACAAAATCGATGATGCAAGGTACGACATGGAGGCCAAAGTTCAGAAGGCCGACAAAGAGGTGAGAGGCATGAGAGAAACATTTCTGTGATTTGAAATTTAAAGTCCTTCAGTTATGCCTGGTAAAAATGTGTTTTTGGTGACTACAATCGACCAGAGCTTGACCACATACATTTTTATTACAGATATTTAAAGAGACAAATAGACTTAGTTCAGAGACATAAGATATCAGTATGATTTTCAGCAAAATGTTGTAGTTGTCTCAGAAATAGAGGAAATCATCCTGCATCTGGGATGTTCCTCTTTCTCTGTCTTCGGTTGGGGTACAAAATAATCTATTAAGCTGTTTTTCCACACAGGAAATCATATACTGTTATCTTTCTTTTTCTCCAGATTGAGGACCTGAAGCTGAAGGTCATTGAGTTGGCTGGAGTGAAGAAACCTGCCCTGAAGAAGGTTCGTATGTCTGCTGACGCCATGCTGCAGGCTCTGCTGGGAGGGAAACACAAGGTGAACATGGACCTGAGGGCCAACCTGAAGCAGGTCAAGAAGGAGGTCAAGGAGGAGGTGAGGGCCAGTCCAATATTAAAGCAAAAAAAAATAAAGAAATAAAAAAATGTGAAGGCCGAGGCTAATACAGCATGATTAAACCAATTCAGATTGAGCTTCAGCTGACACTCAGCTGTGTGGTGTTGTTTCTCCAGCCAACAGAGGCGGTTGGCGACTGGCGTAAAAACATCGAGGATAAGGCTGACAGGAAGAAGATGTTTGAAGCTTCTTAAACATCTCATGGACTGGCGAGGGTAACAGCCAGGGAGACATTTCTGTCCGAGGTCTGAGTGACTAAATATGTCTCCAAGTCCCTGTAGGACAGAGAGGGACAACATTTTTAGCACTTTTTTTTACCATCAAGTTGATTTTGATCCAAAAGAGACTGAACTGATACAAAGCTATAGTTAAAAAATTTGACAGACAAACAGAAGTTCAGAGTGTGCAGGTTTTCATGGAATCTTCAGAAATAAATGTTCTGAAATAAGGATTACGTGGTTTGCTCTTCCGCTTTTTAATTATTCTTTGTTTTGTTTTTCCCCAAATCAAACTGCATTTCAAAGCCCTGGAAACCAGTTATGTCTTAGATAAATTACACTTTCTGTGCTATTTGATTCAAATAAGCTTAAAAATGTTAAAGAAAAGTGTTCCGTCCGTCACACACAAGAAATTACATTTTGGCTTTTATGCTGTCCGTAAAAAAAATTCAATGAGACGACTTTGAGCCAAAGTAAAGAGCAATGTTTCCATGAGAATACATATGCTCCTTGAATAGGTTTATTATTATTATTATTATTATTACTATTTTTGCTCAAGTATTTTCATCACTAAACAAACTATGAAATGTCATGGGAAGAAAAGAATTTAGCTACTTATTAGAAGCTACTTATAAAATGTGCACATTCTTAAGTCCGCTGTCTAAAAAGATATTTTAAATATGTGAGTATTTACTGGTGAAGCAGTGGACAACTCCTGATTTTGGAGGAGAACCGAGTGGTTTACAAAGTGTCACAAACAGTAAGCAGCAGTGCAATATACTGAGAAGATATAATAGACTTAAGCAGAGTTAGATTTCATTAGGTGAGCCTATTGTCAGTTAACAATAATCCATTTCTTTGTGACCTGCAGCAGTGTTTTCTTTGAGGAGGTGCAAATTAAGTGCTGGCTATGTGTTGGCACCTCATACAACCACACTTCAAAAACGTCTATAATCCCTTTGAGTACATTATTAGGTAGTTTAGCATGATGCTGAGGCATAACAGCGAGACTGGCTCTGTCCAAAGTCACTACACAAACATAAAATTGACATCCAATCCGATTGTCTGATCATCTCATGTTCCGTCTCTCGAAATGTTGAATTATTACCAAATTTATGAACCAGAATCATGTCAAAAAAATTCAGACAATTCGAGATTTGTATTTGTATCAGGAACGATGTAATGAAATTTTACTAAAATGATAGATTTGTCCAGGAGTTTTTGGAGACATTACATTTCATTTGACACAAGACAATGAAATATTTCCATTTGGTTGAAATCACTATTAACAAAAGGAAATAAATTTTTGGTATTATGCTGGAAATGAAAATTTTTTGAGCTACCTCAGGAGATCTGAGGCTTAAAGACTGTCCCACTTTGTTCAGTTTGGGTTCTTCATATGGAGTAACCCCTCACTCCACCCAAAATACAGCAAATCTGCCTTAAAGCTTGAGATAAACTGGAAGTCTTTTCACTGCAGAGAGGGCGGTTGGCAGAGTGGGGCTGGGCTGGGTATATTTCAGGAGCGCGTTGGCCCATTGGTCTGACTAGGAATCCATTTCCTTAAAGAGCATCTGGGCGAATTGCTGAGGCATCGCAACCCACCTTATAAACCCTATTTCATTTTTCACTGTCTGTGGCTTTGGCAGTGACCTCTTTTCCTCCACCAAGTGTGTCTTGCCTTCTTCTTCTTCTTCCTCATCTCAACAGGTGAGAAACTGTCCTTTTTGTTGTCTTTATTTTATTTTTTTTTTTTAAATCACATCTCTGAGAGCAGCATCTTTTACTTTACCAAAGAAACAAACACTTTGGTGCAGCCTCATGTCAACCAGGCACTACTGTATTTCTGAAAACAGGATCCTATGATCCTGTTTTCTTTTGTTCCTTTACATGTGACCCATCCTGACATTCTGAACTCACTTTCCACATGTTTACCGTGACATCTGACCTTTACTGACAGAAAATGTATTAGACTTGTTCACTTCCAACGGTGTGTTTTATGAGACTTGAGTGGTTTGCAGCTTAGTGTAAGAAGGTGATTGTAACCAACAAAGTTTCCCACTCAGGCAGCTAAAATGCCGTGTTGTCATCATGTTTTCTGAATACTTTGAATAATTCAAAGTGAGAAAAAAAGTCACAATTTCACAAAAGATTCTTTCAACAGGAGTCAGTTTGCTTTGCTTAAGTCACAAAATTCCTTGATTTGTGCTTCTTTTTTGTCTCAGAGAAGGTGTTTAAAGCTCACCGGTTGTAAAATTTGACTTATTTAAAATGGACAGACTTAATGACACCTGAGTGCTTAATTAACTTGTAATTAATATGAATGTTAAGTGATAGCATACAAAGCATATTTATATTTGTCAGGGGAATATATTTTGGATGATGTTTTACAAAAGATGTTTTGCAAATTTGTTAATATGAAGCATGGAATTTGTAGAACCCTTTTTTTAAGATGGTGCATTTAGGTGTTGTGGGTCTGTTGAGACAATAAAATAAAAACTCTTAAAATTTTACTTTTTACCTTAAAACAAACAAGTGAGTTTATTTAAAAAAAAAAAATCACATCACATAATGTGAGCATCATATTTGACTATACAAAGGAAGTTACAGATAAAAACTGTTTAGTTAATGACATCCCTCTGGATATTTTTCCAAATTAACCCCTCGCCTGATCAGGCCCTAAACTGTTTGGAGTCGACACTTGATCCCAAGTTTCCCAGTTTAGTTCAGTTGACGTCGCTGCTCTTCAGCTGTGGTCTAAGATCACGTTACGACGCAAATATTCTTGTCCATCCATCTTCACCATAGCTGTAGAACATGCTGATCTCAGAGAACCTCATACTGTCTCCCTGATATGAATGTCTGAGGTCAAAAAAGATTGTGAATGTTTCCTCCCTTCAGTGTGTTTTCATGTTTCTCTGTGCAGCTTGTGAACCGCAAATCCTGCCAAGATGTCTGAGTAAGTCTGAGCAGCAGCTGTCCATCACTTTCACAAATGACCTCAGTTATTACTGTGCATCATACTGTAAACACAGAATCTAAAATAAACTGATGTGTAACACATCCTTTTTCCAAACAGGAAAAAGATGACTTCCAGCCGCAGGCATCATCTGAAGGTAACCCAAACACTTCAAAAATACAAAATTCTCTTTTGTTTTGCTCCTTTCATGGGGATTACCATTACTCAAGAACAGAACAGTCAAAGACATACTGTGTGTGTTCTTTGTCCTGCAGAGCCTGATCCTGCAGATCGCTCAGAACTGGCTTGAGCAGGAGAAAAAAGATAATATAGCGGCAAAAGAGGCCTACATGGCAGAGCACTGTCCCCCTCCAGAAACAAGTGGAGACCAGGCCACTCTTATGGTGAGAGCAGCTTTCATGTGTTCGTGCATGAGGAAAAATCTTTCATGTAATAAGGAAGATCCTCTAAAACAGCTTCAGTTAGAATTAAAGAGCAATATAATAATTATTATAATTTAATATAATAACTGTTTGATAAAAGAAGTCCATCATTATTTAAATAAAATAATGCTTTCTTCATTGTCCGTAATGTCCGTTGCAAAAGTTTTCCTTAATATTAATTTATTAATAACTGTTGTCAGTGCACTGTTGTCACTGGAAATTGGAACAGCTTACTGTATAGTGAATTTGGTAAACTTAACCTCCCATAATTACACCAACGAGGCCAATACAAATGAGGCTTAAATGCATTCAAAAACATCTTTAGCGATATTTATTCAAATTTACTTTCATGATAATTTTTTTAACTGTATTAACACATTAAAATGTAACATACATGTAGATAAAGTCACATAGGGTTGGCAATAAAATTAACTTCCTTGTATGTTACTTTTTGGTTAGTTTTATCTTTTGGCTCAGATATGAATCTAGAAATATGTAAATACACGTGTACGTCCTCATAATGTCAAATGAGAACTGTGTTTGCATGTCAGGAAGTCTGCAAGAAGCTGCACGCCCTCATCGACAAGCTTGACGAGGAGAGGTACGACGCAGAGTCCAAGGTGCAGAAGGCCGACAAGGAGGTACATGTCTCGTGACAGCGTCGCACCACCGGCAACCCCCTCAAGAGCAGCGAACTAACCTACACACTTGTTTGTCTCACAGATTGAAGACCTGAAAATCAAAGTGGTGGACCTGAGAGGTGTGAAGAAACCTGCTCTGAAGAAGGTCCGTATGTCTGCTGACTCCATGCTGAAGGCTCTGCTGGGCTCCAAGCACACGGTCAACATGGACCTGAGGTCCAACCTGAAGCAGGTCAAGAAGGAGACCAAGGAAGAGGTGAGTTCAAAGTGCTTTTTCTTTCGCTGGCAGATGTGTGAGATGTTTGGGTGGAGTTCTGTCCTTGCACTGCCCTCAAAGAGCTCAAAGACAAGCAACCATTTCTACCTTGTCATAAATGGTACACTTTTAGGTGTAGATACTGAAAACCGAGTTGATGTTCTTTGTACGTTTCAAGTCTGAGGTCTATCAGTAGTAGTAACAAATGTGTATTATAATTATAAATGTGATTATCAGGGGTATCACTGACTTGCAGCCAAAAACCTCATATTAATTGTCAATGCATGAAACACAAAGTGCACTTTGAGCTTCAGCAAAAAAAGAAAAGAGAAAGATGCGGAGGAGAAATTTTGATTTAATATAAAATAATGATTTTGAGAGTTTACTTTGTCGCAGCCAAAGAAATGTGGTTGGGTAACTTGGGAAATAAATGCTAATACTAGCAGAAATAAGAGTGACCAACCACCAGCCAGCAAAGAAAAGAGAGATAAGGAATGAGTACATCCAGAAGAAGGATTAGGTCTACTGCAACCTTACAGATGCCACCTGCATTTAAACTTCACCACCATCCAACAAATTAAGTTAGTATTTTACAAATGAATATTTATAACAAATATTCTAGCTTCTGTAATCAATGTCAATATATGATATAGATATAACTTTAAAAAATATACTTTTCTTTCTCCTTGAATGTCTCTGATAATTATCACTGTATAAAGACAACAAATGGATTTTGGAAATGTAAATTTACTAGACCTGTTGTGGTTTTACTGTTGCAAAGTGAGCAGCATGTATTTGTACCGAGGGTGCAACGGGGATTGGCAGCCCTTGACCTGTCCTGGGATTTGAACCAGCAACCCTCTCATTAGAAGCCCAAATCCCTACCACTTACTAATGTAGTGAGCCATCTGTCAAGAGTAACGTTTCTATGAGTTTCCATGAGAGTTAAATATGTTTTTTTTGTTTCACTTAGTAAATTGTGTTCATGACTCTAGTAAAAATGATCTTCTCTCATGTGACAAACAGATTGATTGATTTTTCTTTCCTTCTTTCTGCAGCCTACAGAAGCAGTCGGCGACTGGCGTAAAAACATTGAGGACAAGGCAGACAGGAAGAAGATGTTCGAGTCTGCCTAAAAATAAAACAGTGCTGCTTTTTTGTCATTCTCTTTATACGAACTCCACGTGTCTTGCATCTGTTGGTTGAAGCAGGTGGTTGTTTTTCCTGTTTTCTTTAAATCATGCAGCGGGTTGAGCAGCAGGTTAGCTTGTTTGAGAGGAATCACTCGTCTGACGGTTCCTTGTTTTGCACTTTGTGTTCTCTGGAGGGGAGAGGAGGAGGATGTCGAGAGTTTCTGCAGGTTCACACGCCAACACACAACCAACATCTTCAACTCCACACATTCAGGGAATCATTTTGACAAAATGAATCATGTTGACTACACCAGAATAAAGTGAAATGTGGAAGTACATAAGTTTTTTTTGTCTTTTTCTTCGATATCACCACTTTTAAATTCATATGGTTAAGATGAAGGAACACTTTGTAAATATGAAATACTATTTTAATTTCATGATTATTTAGCACTCTGTCGTGATAAAATTTAAATATTGTATTGTTTTGAATATATTCCAATTTATGAAAATTATTTTTAAAAAGTATCAGTATATGCAAATGTATAGAGTAAATTTAAATTTGTATGAGTGTTTTTGCCTCTTGTTTTGCTTGAAAAAAATGTGTGATTTATTAAGTGAACATCATCACAACAAAAGTTTTTGTAACATATTTGTAGATGATGATAGTTCTATCTCTACATATTTGTGCATTAAAACATTCCAAACATTCACATTTTTTTTCACATTTCTAGCCTATACCTCCCTTTTTTGATGCAAAAAAGAAATACATTTTAAATAAGCATACATTTTGTCACTTTTAATACACAGAGTGCAATGCAATTTAATTTATTTTTTTTTTAATACAGCTAGAAATTATATTAAAGAAATTATATGACTTAGGATTCTCAGTTAAAAGCATTTGAACCATTCTCCAATGTGTTTCTGGATTTATGAAGCAGCATTTGACTCAGTGATAAATAAATTATGTTCTGATTTTCAGGAAACCAGAGACTCCTCCCCAAACCTGGATGAAATCCCTATATTTACAGCAGCAGCACGTAGGTGATACAGTATAACTTTACTTTCTTTGTTGCTCTACTTCATATATGGGATAGGAGAGTTTTCATGTTTATGAGGCAGGGGGCATATGATTGGTTAAGGGTGGGTGAAAGGCCCAGATAAACAACACCGTCCTAAAATGGGACATTTTGAAATTAAATGCTGCATTTATGTGTTAAAATATTGATATACTCTCAACAAACATGCATCCACTAATTATTTAAATACTTTCAGTGTGATTTCATTCACCGTGCACTTTCTTTGGTTTATAAAGACTCGCAAATGAAAATAATATTTCTAAACTGCCTATATAAATTAGGCAAGTAATTATTTTGTAAGGGCCACAATCATGAAGCTGTAGAGTTACATGAGTGCCAGCTCAAGTTTTTGACAGTAATACAACTGAATCCACAACAGCTTTTACCATTATTATTATTATTATTATTATTATTATGGTAATATTTCACACATAAACCCGGAAAACCCCACCCACTTAAAAAAAATCCCATTAAGTGCCTGTTAGTTCATTATTGATTCAGTCACACACACACACACACACACACACACACTGGTTTCCATGACTTCAGAGGGACACTTCATTGACTTAACATTAATTTCCTGGAGATTTACTGTAACCATACCCATAATTACGAGTGTAACCTAACCCTGACCTCAGCCTAACTTTAAAACACAGCTTCACTTTAAAATGTAGTAATTTACATTATGGGGACTTGATTTTTGTCCCCATAAGGAAGACAAGTCTCCATAATGTGACTGTGTAAACAGATTTAGGCCCCTATAACATAACGAATACCAGGTACACACACACACACACACCCACACTCTCAGACATGCCCTCACTCTCCTTGTATGGTGCTCGGATCTGTGCCTCTGCTCTGCTGTGGACCTGAGGAACTAGAACCTCTAGAGTTTCCTCAGCAGCTAACTTTGTCCTCTCAGCCTCCATGGGAATGTGAAGAGATGCCCCCGAGTTATATTTGAATCATGTGACTTCACTTAGGCTCCCTCCAAAAAAACTGAGTGTGTAGGAAGTCACAGTCGTGAACAGACTGCCAGTATTTTACACACAGCAACAGTATGATTTCTTTTTGTTTCTATGTGTCCACAGATTTGCCTGTAACTTGGTGCTGCTTGCAAAATCAACATTAAAACAGCCACTTTCTCAGGAAAAACATGTTGAAGTGACAGACCTTTCATGTAATACTAAAGAAGAGGAAAGAGACGGCACAGGAGAAATGGAACTGAAATGAAACAAAGTCAAAACACGCAAATTAACGACATTAAAATGTGCTCATGTAAAACACAAAGAAAACTTGGACTCCAAAATTTTAACCAGAACTTTAAACTCATTCAGTATTATTAAGTAATGTTTATGACTTTACAACAACTCTCATGTCCAACATTTTTCTCTTAAACCATTTAACCACCTAAAAACAATTTCTACTAAATTCCAGAGAGCTCATATTATGTAAAACTAATAAAGTGACCCATGTGGTCTTCTAGTGTTCTGATGGAATCTGATTCAGGGTTCTCTGACCGTTCCATCTTTTGGAACCAGTCTGATTCTTTTCCTTAGGCCCTCTGGCATCAGTAAGTCATTCTCTCCAACAGTGCTGTTGCTCACTGTATACATTCTCTTTTCTGGACATTCTCTGTAAACCCAAGTTATGGTTAAATGTAAATATGCCACTAAACGAGCAGTTTCAGAAATACTCAGACCAACTCATCTGTCACCAAGAGTCATGTAGTCACTTCAGTCAGAGTCATTTTTCTTTCCCATTCTGATGCTAGTCCAACCTTCAGCAGGTCATCTCAACAATGTCTACAGGCCCAAATGCATTCAATTGCTGCCTTGTGATTGGTTAATTTAATATTTGAATTACCAAGCCGTCAAACAGGTTTATCTATTAAAGTGGTGAGTAAGTGCAGACTCCTAACACATTTCTCCTTTTCTGCTTTACATGAAATCAACTGCTGCTGAAAAATAACAGTATATATGTTAGGTGTCAGATAACTAATGATAACAATGAGCGACATACATAAAAGAGTTGGCTTGAAATGACAATGCCCTTGTTTCACATTTCCAACAGAGCTTCCATCAGTTGTTAACATAAAAACGTTGATTAGTGCAGCTTTTATTCCCAAATTCTGTGTGACTGTTTTGACTGATAGCTTTGATGATGTTCCATTGTGCAGCTGGGGTGTGTGATGTTGATGTTACATTCATGATGTCATGGCGTCCTGAGGTGTGCTGCTCTATTTCAGCAGATGTTGGAGCAGCTGCCAGTTCTCATAGAGGAATGTTTGTTAACCTCAGTGACTGACATCATTAAAAACCAGACCAGTAATGTTTTTGGCAAAATGTTCCTGGCATTGTTTTGACTTTTAACTTTATACCAAGAGGATGTTCTGTCCGAGGGTCCTGTCCTGCTCTTCAGGATTTATTATATATTATACTGAATTGAAGCTGCCCACATGTCTGCGCTGTTAGTCAGCCTGACCAATGTAGAAAAAAAAACACTCCGAATAAAAGAAGTGCACATTAAACACCACATGACTGTGCTGTTCACAGCTGAAACTGCCGTTGAAACAGCAAATGTGCATCAACCTTGACAGACCAAATAAGAAATGAAGAGGACACAAGAACTCTTCAACATCTAGAGAACAAGAAAACATATATGAAGCAAGTTTCTGTGAGAGGACATTTTGAACCCTAGATGTTTCTACCCAGAGCTGAAACCAGTTCTTGCTTGAAGCAGTTTAAAGCTCTTGATGGTCTTCTGTTTACATGTGAAGCTTCAGGTCAGTAGGGGGCATGTTTGTCATGCTTTTCAGTAGCACGCAGCCCAGTCTGAGATATCAGCTCAGGTTGAGAGTGGATGGTTTCCTCAAATAAACTGCCAACAAATCCAACAGAGAAACATTTGTGGCATACTAATTGTTAATATGATTACTGGTTGAGTAGAATAATGGTTTTGAATGGGTTGAACCATTATTTTTATCCTCCATGATTGGCACATAGAGGATAATATTTACTATATAAATTAATGCACAATGGCTGTGCCTTAATGGAAAATGTGCCCAAAGATTACACTACACTACTCCAAAATGCAACGGACTTTTTTGTCGATATCCCATATGCAGATATATTGGGAGTGCTAACCAATAACTGCTACATGTTTATCCTTTTGCCCAACTGCAGAGGTCATTTAGTCTCTTCTGTAGTGAAATTAATATATTTTTCATACTCATGTTGCAGTCATTAGTCATATTGCTGGATCTTGGCGGGTTTGCCGCTATCCGATAATACAGTTCAAATCATCAGTATTTGCCGATACTGATATTGTGCCGATAATATCCCCAATGAAGACACCAGATGTGGTGGTCCTGGGGTGTTTTAGTTACACGTTAATCTGTGGTTGTGAGGCCTGTTAGGGGTAAACCAAATTCTCAGAAACACTCTTTCAGAGGCTGCTCATGGCAGTGGAATGAACATTTAGTTTATAGGCAACAACTCTGGTGGATATTTTTTTAGTTAGCGTAGCTTGTGTCATCTGCGGCAATTGTCCCCGCACATTTTACATTGGTCTTTTATTCGACCAGTCCGATTGCAATTATTAGATTTTAACAACTTTGTAAACTAATTTTGAGACACATAAGAAAACTTAACAAACTCATGAAAAAACTCAACTTCCTGCTGCAGTCAGTACTTCATGGTGAAAATCACTCGGGAAAATCACTTTGCTGGATCTGAAATATTGTCATAATATCCCTCAACAGACTTCATGACTACAACCTAGGCAGATCCTTCTAAGCGACCCAGGTTGTAAAGTCTTTTGGTGTTATTATGTCCAGCCTGCTGGAGGTCATCGTAAAAGTTGAAGGAGTGCTGTTAAATTTAGTACCTGCTCGAAATCTCATTAACTTTCTCCTGTTTTCCCTGAGTCCCATATGGTTTCACTTAGACTACGCCAGAGCTCACAGGCTGAAGAAATCAGAAGTCTTTTTCCTCCACACCACCTCTTGCATGCCTGTTGTCATCTCTGCATTTGGTGATTTATTTATTTTTTTTAACCCAGCCTTCTCTGCAGTTCCTATATATTGTAGTACAGTATATCAGTGAGACAGTACACAGGACAAAACTGATCTGACTTCAAATAAGACTGCCTTCATCCCACGACGTGCAGCTTCAGATATGTGTAAAACAAAAATTTATAAATACAAATACAACTGAGTGAAACAGCAATTCACAGCCTGAGTTTGTGGCTTAAATATTTTCAGACCAAGGTTGATTTCTATTTTTTTTATGTTTTGCTTCTGACTGGTGCACAATCAGAATACATCTTGATTGTGCATAATAATAAATGTGTATATAGCTGGGACCATTTACAAACAAAAGGGACCTGGGATAATTTATTGGAAATATGTCTCAATAAATTTACAAGAATCCTAAATAAATAAATGTGTGATTTAGTGAACAAAAGGATAATTTGGACATTGCCCCTGATTAAGAAATAAAAAACTACTATTTTTTGATTATATTGATCTCACATAATGAATTACAGTAGACAACTGATGACATAATACCAAGTTCAAAGCAACCTGATGATGTCACTGGCAAGATCAAAGCAATTTGCCGATGTCACCACTTAGTATCTTGTCTAGTCAGCGTGTCTGTAGCAAGAATCTGTATCTATGACGTCAACAGGAAGCTCCGGAACTCCCCGCTACACGGGCCATACACAGGCCTCCACCTCGAAGGTGAAGAGACAAAAAGCCACAACAATGACCCTCAGGAATGGCGTCGCTCATACTAAAGCCCCCACATGCAAAAAAAGACTAAAACCAAAGGCACCAGAAGACCAGGAGTTTATTCGAGTCATCACCTCAACCAGCAAAGACACAATAATTCATAATCTCAGGATCCCCAAGCGTCATCCACCTTCTGAGGTTCTTCCAACTCAAGAGGACCTAATTCAAGCTGAAGAATCCAAGAAGTTGCAAATACTGGAGGCAAAACAGCTTTGTGAACAGAGTTGTGCTGAGGCTGAGAAAATAGCTCAGAAAGTTCGACAGCGCACATTGGATCGGGCCCATCGCTTGATGATGGAAGAAGAGTATGATATCAGAAACCTTAACAGTCTCATTATTGGAGCTAAATATGATGCCCTCAATGAGGCCAAGATGAAGGAGAATAAAGAGCTCCGGGAAAAATTTATTAAAGAGGAGAAGGATCTGGAAGCAATGGACAATATGACCATAAAAAAGTATTGGGATGCTATTGAGGACAGAGAGAGGCGACAACGACAGTTTCGTATTGACAGGCGGATGCGCATCATTGAGCAGATAGAGCAAAACTTGAAGCAGAAGAAGCATGAGACTGAGTTAAAAAGGCTGGAGGGACAACAGATTCGACAGGAAAATGAAAAGAGGCGACAGCAAATTATCTTGGACAAGAAGAGAAAGAGAGTAGAGGACCTTCGTATGCATGAGGAAAACTTGAGAGTCAATGAGATAATAATGAACAAGGACAAGAGGAGAAAGGAGGAGCTGAAGGCTGATATGTTGCACATGGAGCAAGTTAGAAAAAATATGGAGAAGGAAGACAAGTATAACGAAGAACAAAGACAAATCAGGGCAGAGAAAGACAAGCTTTTCAATGAGAGCCTCAAACAATCTGTGAAGGACCGTAAACTCTACTTCAAGACCAAGAAGGAAGAGGAGGATATGGAGAAAAACTGGCGGGAGTATTACCACATAAAGAAAGCTACACACGTTTCTGAGCATACAAAGAAGAAGCTTGAACAACTCAAGGTCTCAGGCCTTCCTGATATATACTACCATAATGTGGAAAGAGGTGCAGGGCTCTACAAACAGAACGAACAGAGTCAGACCAATACAGACACTATAGGGCAAGCACGCATGCCCCGCATTCAAAAAATGAAGACAGCCCAGTGCTGGTCGTACATTTAAACATGATGTCAAAGGTAAGCTGGCTCAGTTTTAAGTGACTGCATTAGGACTCGCATTCTTAAATGTTATGATCTGAATGGCTGAACTCCTGTTTCACACTTCAAAACATGAAAGAAGACATTTACATTAATGGTTAGTCTACATTTTGAGTAGTTTGCTACATAGCCCAAAGATAATAAGTGCAAGTTTGAACTGCTGTCTTACTTATAAACATTATATGTGGATATAAATTGACACCAGAACGATTCTAAGATCACTTACTCAGCCTATACGACATGCATACAATATGTCCTTAACCCCCCAGGTAATTGACTTAAATGCATAAATCGCTTGGAAAGCAGTTGCCTCAAACCATTTTAGTTTTTTTTACAAAGGTAAAACTAAACAGGTATAAACATAGAACCTTAACGCTGTAGTGTGTTACTTTTAAATATAAACAAATGTCCACCACACTCTATCATCAAATGATACTGACTATGACTAATGATACTGACTATGACTAATGACTATCTGCGTTTCTCAGTTACAGCAGTGGTTTGCTTCCGCGTCGCTTGTGACATTCTGTGTCGCTCACCGAGTGACGCGTTGTATGTCATGGCTGATGGAGGCAAGACACAACAGCTACATAGTGTTAATGACGCAAGAAGGCAGCATAGAGTTGGACTATGGCTGAAAATGGCGAGAAGCACCGATACAACGTTTCAGAAGTGGATTCTACTGCTAAAGATGTTTTGGATGCTCAGTAGGGCTGCAGATTTGTATTTTAACCATCTTCACAATTTTAGGCTCCTGTGAACGTGATTGTTTGATATTGAAAATGCATCCTCTGCAATAGAACACAAATCAAGTGCTACATGCGTGCATGTGTCAATCACAGCTGTTCTGCAGCTCCAAGTTTGTAGAAAGAAAACCTGTATGTGTTGTACAGAAGACAGGGCCACTTCTTTCTCTCTCTTACTCTCCATGTGTGAGAATATGAAGAGATGGGTGGAGAGAAAAGTTGGTAATGTAGAGACTGCAGTGTTTTGGTTAACACTCAGTTGTCCAGATGGGTGATTGTATTTCGTCAGAATCATAAGTGTACGATATTATAACAACAAAATTATCAATAAAGCTCATAGCTACTTTAAATACTTAAATATGGACAATTTACTGTCACCTAAAAGGTTGTAACATGCTGCTGCAACTGACTGACAAAGCAATGGGTTTTTGAAAAAGTAACAAAGGTGTATAATTTGGGGACTGAGCGACTGATGACTGATCAATTATACATTTAATTTACCAGTGTTGGTGATGTCGGTCACCCAACGGCCTCGTAGAGGACAAAATGGCTGACGTTAAATTGTCTCCATATGAAAATGGAAGTCGAGCCCTTTTTGATCAAATTTCAATGGAAGCATTATTAACGGAAATAGATGACGTTTTTGCCTACCTTAAATCTCTACATGGGATACCAAGGCAACCACGGTAGGGATTTTAGTTTGAGCTTAGCTCCCCATTTATTCCTGTGAATTTTTTTTTTTTTTTTTCAGTTCAGGATTCCCTTCACCATGGTTACTTGAAATGCTTCTAACCTCACATTTAATGTGTGACTTGTGGGGGTTTTCCTCAAACCTGTCGAAAAAATCCGTCAGGAGAAGAATAATAAGCAAAGAAGAGGACTCAAATATCCTACTGCTTATTGATATAACAGTGAAGTTACACTTGAAGCACTTTGTATTTTTCAGGAGTGTGTGGATAAGAAACTCAGTCTGGACTTCTATGAAACCATGATCCATCAGCAGAGTCCTGGTTTTACTAAGACTCGTATTATTCCGATCGGAGAGGGAACGTTTGCCAGCTGTTGACAACAGTTTTCACAACATACCTGGCTAAGTATCAACACATCATGCATTTGCTTTGTTTTTTTAAAATGTGTTAATGGCATCTCAGAGAAAGTGCCACTGTGTTGATTATCAAACATCTCATCCCACGTTTCTCCTTGAAAGACTGTAGAGCCATGTGGACACTGGTGATCAGAGGATTTCCTGTTGTACTTGGTGACAACCCACAGACTTCTACAAAGCAGGATTTGTAAGTTATCCTATGCCTTGGCTACACTGGAGCAGTCTGCATAATAGATGTTACCAGGAATATATTCATACAATATGCACTTATAAATACCAACCAGTACATTAGTGCATTAACAGTAGCTGATTGGTTGCCCTTGGCCTTACGCTGTTATTTATGTCTTTTTTAATAACCCACTTGGTGAACACATTTTAGTTTTAAACTGACCTCATGTAAATCCTTGTTTATACAGAAAATCAGGTTCATCAGACATTAGGAAATGGCCATTTGTGGAGGAACAAATTTTACAATTGTTCTGCAGCTGTTTATCTACAAATTGAAGGCTTGTTAATTCATTTCCTCATTCATCTGGTCTGCATGTAAAAGTGACCTTGAGCAAGACTATCACAACTGGTCCCGGTCGGCTGCACCAGCAGTATATGAATGGAAGTCTTATGCAAAGTGCTACAAATACAGTCACTCTGTGAATTGTTGATTGTTTGCAGAGATGGGAAAAGTGCAATATGAGTTCAATAATTTTCCATGTTAACAGTGAGAACAGTGATTATTTTATTATTTTTTGGACTTTTGAAGGGGTAAAGAACTGTGCCAGTATTGGGTATCATGTAACAAATCCGATGCTTTACCTGATTCCAATTTACATAGCTTTAAGTGAGCTGGGCAGGTGTGTGGCAATAAACAGATGTGTCGCAATGTCAGCAGTTTGTAAATACTTTAAAATAAGCAATGACAATAAAAGTAGAGGAGACTGCAACCTGTGCTCTGCTAATATAAAGTACAACAAAGAATTATTGTTATTGTTATTATTATTTAAATGTACTTCAAATCTTTTACATTTGCTGTTCCATTACAAACAAGACTATCTTCTAAGTTGTTTAACATTTCTCTATGTAAATACCTGGAAATTAAAGCTGAAATAATGATCTCAATATTCATCGTTTTGATGTTGTTTTAAGTGTACAGCAAAAATGTAGGAACTGGCCTCACTCTTTGAGGGGACTTTAAATGGTAAATACTAATACTATACAATATACAGTAATACTCTGTACCGGAAACTATTCTAATTTAGGTATTCAGTCATAGAAAAGTGGTATCAGATAAATGTTAAAAAAAAAAAACATATTAACTATGTTGTCTCAGCAGCTTTCTGGTTTTGGATTTACGATTGGCTCTGATAGTACATTGGAGAAGTTAGTTACAGTCTCAGCCTTAGTGCAGCCCACTGACTGAAACCTTCACTAGAAGAGACCTAAAGACACATTCTGTTGTGAGTCAACTGACAAAATTAAATGTGAGCTTCCCAAATCATTATTTGAATAATGTACTTTCAGATGCTATGATGCAGTGAACTAATAGCATTCTCTTGTGACACTTTTTATAGGAGAAATAGCTTTTCCATGCTATGCAGCCTTTGCAATTTTAGTGGTGTTTAAGAACATCTAAGTGTCATGGTTGTGTTCAGGTCAGCGAGTGTCTTTTGGAAATGGTAGCTCTGCTTTATGAGTTTTGGAAGGGGGTGGTATTCACTTCCCGGAGAGCCCTTTTGTTTGACGTGCCACCAAGCAAGACTTATTTGAGTGGGTTGCTATAGTAACGGCAGTGCATTGACTATGTGAGCATGAGGGCTTTGGTAAACAGACGCCCAGTTTGTTTCTTGAAAGTGTGAAGGGCAAGTTCAACCTAGCTGGACAGCCTATCACAGATGACGTGCTGTTTCACTATGCATATTCTCAATGTGGGCCTAAAATGGTAACATTATATAAAATAGATTATATGTGAATTCAAAATGAACATAAGCTCCACTGAATCCATTAAAGTGAGAGTATTCATTGAAACAATGCATTACAAGGATGCATCCCCCCTGTCTGCATGTTGGTTTTCAGCGGGTTCTCTGGCTTCCTCCCACAGTCCAGAACCATGCAGATGGGGATTAGGCCAATTGGACATTCTAAATTGCCCGTAGGTGTGAATGTGAGAGTGAATGGTTGTTTGACTCTATCTGGTGACCTGTCCGGGGTGTACCTCACCTCTCGCCCTATGTCAGCTGGAGTTAGGCACCAGTGCCCCTCACAAGTCTCAAATGGAGGATAAAGTGGTAGAAGATGAGTGAAAAACATTATTATTATTATTATTATTATTATTGTGTATTTTTTAATTATTATTATTGTTGTTGTTGTTGTTGTTGTTAGGGAAGCCTTTTGTTAATATCTGTTTTTATCAGCCCAGTTTTCCCTCAGTGTGCACCTGCCTGTCACCACTGCTTCTCGGCACAAAGAGCACACAGAACGAAGATGTAAGTTCCTCATACAAGCACTTACACTTACTTACACTAACTTACATTTATTAATATATATAAGTATGTGAGGTTGCTTTTATGTGTGCCTGATTTTATTTGCCTGACATGTTGTTTATAGTTTTTTTTTTTATCGGCATTTATGAATTCTAACGTGACCTTGTTATAAAAAGTACCTTATATATAAAATTTGATTAAAAATCGCCTTGCATTTTAGTTCTTTGCAAAGTTCTTTTTGGACCTTTAACTATTTTGACCACTTTACCTGAGTATATTTTGCAGTATATATAAATTCCTTTTAATATACAGCTTTGGCGCTCAGTGGGTAGGGGATATTAATGTGTTTTTTTTTTTTCTTTTGTGTGTTTTTTTTTTTTGGGGGGGGGGGGGGGGGGGGGTGTTATTGTTTTATACTCCCCCTCAGGAAAGACCATGTGACCTGGTGCAACAGAGAAAGGGAGGGAAGCAATGGAGGAGAAAAACAGACGAGAGAGAGAGAGAGATGTAGGGCCCTGGTGCTCTTCAATGAAAACCACATGTACGACAGAGAGGGGGAGGCCCAATTATTTGTGTGTGTATGTGTGAGAGAGAGAGAGAGAGAGAGAGAAGAAAAGATAGAGAGTGAGTGAGGGGAGTGGAAAGTGGGAGTGCAAATGACCGAAAAACCCAGCCTCCTAGAGACAGAGGAGGGAGTCACTTTGAGCACCCTGACATTCCCCACAAACACTGCAGGGGAGAAAACCCAGTGTTTGATATACAGCTGTGTGTAAGTGTATCACTCAACTCTCACACACATTATTGTCTGAGCTTTTGGCACAACCGCAGGACAGAGAGCCGCCTTCAAGTGTTCAAAAGAAGACGTGAAGGAGTGAACTGCTCTCAGAAGCTGGTGTGATCTGTTTCTACTTCTAAGAGGAAGAAGGAGACGAATGAGAAGAAGTGGAGCAAGAAAAGAAGCCAGCATGTCCAACTCTCTGCTGAGGAGAAACTCCAGCAAACAGGGTCTACAAAACCTGATGAGGTTTGTGGTTGATTATCTGGTTCTTTCTCTCTCTCTCCCCCCTTCTTTTCTGTGTGTATTTCAGTGTTACACAAACAAAGAAGAAGAAGGAGGTATGGTTAATATTTAAATACAACAAACATTTGTAGATATGCTCTGTCTGTCTCTGTTGCACACACACAGATGTAGAATGGCGTGAGATTTAATAAAGATATTTCAGAAAGATAAAGAAGATAAGGAGGATTCTTTTCATATTTTAAGCATGTGTGTCTAAATGAGAACAGTGGGATTACTGGCAGTGTTTTGGGTCACGCATGGATTTTGGGGAGGGGGAGGATTTAGGAATTTCTTAAATCCTTTCATACAAAAAACCAACACACAAAAAAATATATAATTGCTGAATAATAATTGTTGTGTCACTCTATGTGTGAACCCTGGCATGAGGCTGCGTGTATGAGACGGCTCCATTTCGCAGAGAGGGGAAGCTTTGTTGGTGACCAGTGACAGAGGTGAAAGGCTGCCTGAGTCAGTCCCTGTCTTTCAGGGGAGAGATCTGTGTGTTTTCATCCTGTGTCAGGTTTCCACTGTGACTTCCCTGTGGTTTTGTAATGGAGCTTATTCTGCTGAAATGATCAGCCTGTGGTTTGCAGGTTTTGGCTTTTGAGACGGTGATGTGTCAGTTTGAGCGATAACAGTGTCATAAATCCTGGCTCTGACTTGGACAGACATGCAGACTGTATGTTGGACCTCGTCCAGCTGTCTTACACACTGCGAGTGATGGGTTGACTTTATCTTTCTCCTCTCCATCTTTACTGCTCGAAACTTACTTATTGGTCTAAATCCAGGGGTGAAGAATATTTCAAATATTCTGTACTAGAAATATCCATGTTCCTATAACTTATAAATACTCTTTTATTTTATAGCTACACATTACATACTACATGCAGTATTATGAAGGTGTTCTGAGGGTTTCTGAACTGCTAATATTTGGGTTAGGGTTAGGGTTAGGGGTTAGTTTCTCTGGTAACTTATTCAACTCTGATAATCAAAAATGAACCATGTGACACATAAATTACATTTGTGCACAATTTAAATGCATTTTTAAAGTATGTTTTGTGGTGGTGGCATGTAGCAAAGTGAGCATGAGCAAGACATCAAACAGATCACAGTTCAAGACCAGGTGAAGGCCAAAGGTTGTGGTGCGTTTTATTGACATCAGCTGTGTTTTAACGATTTTTGAAAGTTGAGGAACGCAACAATATTTTCCTCGTCCTAACCAGGTGTCCTAACTCACTGTGCCTTAACGGGGCCACATTCAGACCCTGAAATTGTTATCACAAGTTGCCGACAGCAGTTAAAACACAATTTTGTGTCCTACAAATTTTGACTTAAAATTCACTCACTCTCACTCACTCATGTTCTACCGCTTTATCCTCCACATGAGGATCACGGGGGGCGCTGGTGCCTAACTCCAGCTGACATAGGGTGAGAGGCGGGGTACACCCTGGACAGGTCAGTCCATCGCAGGGCCACATAGAGACAGATAACCATTCACTCTCACATTAACAATTTAGAGTGTCCAATTGGCCCAATCCCCAAATCAGTTCCACTGAAATGGTCTACAGAATTTTGTCAGTCTCAAAGTTCTTGAAAACAGTTGGGTCATTACTGGCCCCATGAGCCTGGTCTGGGCGACTCAAGGGGCGTGGAGGTGTTATAATCTGTGAGCTCAGTGTAAACCTGTGAGTCACAGTGAGGGCAATAGTCGAGATGTTCATTATATACAGTAGCAGCTAGGATTCAGAGAACTCAGCCGGTGGCATCAGTCTGTAGGAGCTGACATCAGGGATTTTGAAATGATTCTCTGAACTGGTCAGAGTGTGTGTTGAAACTGAAATTGAGTTGTTTTGGTCTGACAGAGGAGAGATGATGATTGTCTATAACAGTGAGTGACAAACGAGGATGTGGTCCATGACACAAGAAATTCTACACGTGGGTGATTTAGTAGGAAGAAGTGTCAAGCAACATTTTTTATCCGTCCAATTCTGTCTCTTGACAAAGTGTTATGTGATGCACCAGTAATTCCCAAAGAACAGGTCGGGAACCACCGGTGGGCCGGGGTATTTTTTTGGGCTTGCTAAGTAAATTTGTAGAATATAAGTCTGACTTACCAATTACATATTGCAAAATTGCAGTAAAAATATTCAGAAATGTTATGTTCTGTTAAATTGTACACAAAGCTCTTATCAGGTAATTTATAGTGTGGATGTAGTTGTGATAGCTTGTCCACAAACTTATTTACAGTACCAACTGCACCATATCATGGAACTGAACTGAACACACCATCATATAGGGAATTTAAGACCTGAGCCTGAAACCATGACATGCAGCAGTTGTCTGTTTTTAATCAACTCTTTCTGAAAGATAAACAACCCCCAGCCAGCAATGATGTCATTCAGGAGGAATACCTGGTACAAAACAAACCCACCGCTGTGACCTCTGACCCCTGAATCTCACTCACATGGGTGGGTCCCCCTCACTGTTTATGATAAAGGGAGATAAGACACACAGGAATGTGTTTTGGGGGCAGGCAGCGGTGGTGGAGTAAGCTGATGAGTGATGGGGGCACTGAGCTTCCCCACCCTCCACAGGTTTGCCCACATTAAAAGACCAGAGTGAAAGTTAACACAGCAGGGTTTTCTTTTCCCAGAGGTGGCATCTGTGCAAACAGATGACTTTGACGAGAGCAGTCCTCCCTTCAGAGTTGTCTCATTTGGCCGCCTTGACGTCACATTTTAATGCGCTTGTTACCCATTAAGTGTCGTCTTTCAACATGCTGGGTGGTCTGACTCTGATTGACTTTCAGTCTTCTCTGCTATATTAAGTTAACTCTGTGTTCTGCAGAGATGAGAAGGCATCATGGTTTTACCTGTTGTGGATGTAATAAATACATCCATAGACTGATGGTCCAGTTTGAAGGGTGATGGGTGGAAAGGTAGGTGATGTTGCACATGAAGCTGGTGTAATGAAAGAAAAGAATTTAATGCAAAACATGAAATAATTGGCAGAGATAGCACTCAAAATTATTACATTTTTGTTCATTTCTTCCTGCACCAGACTGCCACTTTAAGTTCAGAGTAGTAGTAAAAATGTGGCTTCAGTGTTCTGGAGTTGTTTATGTATTTGCAACAAAGGTGGAAGGGGCCACAGGGTGGAACACATGGTTAAAGCACTGTTGTCTCACAGCAGGAAGGGTGTTGGTTCCAAATGTGCTACCCTTTGTCACCTATTGCAGAAATAAATAAAGTCATTTTAAGGCTTTAATTATTAATGTGGATACCATATATCTACTCACACACACCACAGGTACTCTCTGATGCAAAAGCATTTCTCTGGTCACGGGGAAGTTTTCAGGGCATTAACCTCTTCACCTTTTGCTCTCTTGCTTTGTCTGCTGCTTGTCACTTTTGGCTATTTTTAAAACAAAACAGAGCTTCAGATGGAATGTGGTATGAAGTACCTCTCTCCTGTTGTTAGAGAAGGATGGGTGTTTAGCTTCACACTGGACAACCACAGGTGTTTTATCGAAAATGGCAGCTCTGTTCTCTTTCTGTGTCCTCCACAAACACGTTTGCAGACTGTGGACTTTAGAGATGAGCGCTCTCGTCACTCTCACCCAGACATGCAGCCACGGCATGGTGGTCGGTGTCTGTCTGTTTTACATCACCAACGTAAAAAGCGCAGCTGGTGTCAAACTTAGGAATATACTGTGCAAAACTCTGTCCTCATTTGGGATTTAATGTTGGGGGGGAGCAGACATTTGTAGTTACAGTTTGTTTTTATATTATATTAGGGATGTAATGGATGTAATGGTCAAAATCCTCAGGATACAATAATACTACGACAACAAGTCGATGGTACAATATCGTATTATAGTGTATAACTCAAGTTGGTCACAAGATTTTATACTTTTCAGCATGTGTATTTATCTTATCTTATATATCGTCTTTTGCTCTCGGCTGCAACATTTTAGATGATGCAATGGTAATATTAAGAAAAAAAAAATATAATATAATATATTAAAAACATATAGAAACGCTGTCTGATATTTACCTGCCAGCCTCATTAGCCTCAATCCATGTGAAGGAGATGATGTCAGTTTTTTAGAATACTGGGCAGCAGGTAACAGCAGCTGTGACGAATCAGTCACAGTGACTCATAATAAACGACGACCCGCATCTGTTTGACTCTGCACATCCTGCTCTGAGTAAGTTGAAGGCCCCCGGCTTCATCCTCACAACTCGTCTGGTGACTCCAGCAAGTTTTTCTTTTCTTTTCCTTTTTTTTTCTTTCTTTCTGGGAAGTGGTGTATTTGTTGTCGTGTCAGAGTGATTCAATGCCACCCTGACTTGTTTCAACACTACACTACTGTGACTTCATCTCACAAATGTTTTCCCACCTTCCTCATCTTCTGTTTCGCGGAGTCTGGCTTATTATGCTGAGTCTGTTATTATCACGTCACTCAGCTGAATCATCCGACTGATGACAGGATTTGTTCTTACTTAGGTTTCTCGCTTCCACTATTGTCCCTGTGAAATGTTGCCATAAAATAAAGTTTTAAGCCTGGGCAAGTGCAGGCAGATAGATCAGCATTATGTGGTTTAGTGGCTCTGAAGGCAGGTGGTGGAGTTTTCATCTGCTTCGTAGGTATAAGTGTCATGTTTCTGGTTTTTTGCTGTTGGTTGCTACTAATTTTGTTGCCCACAGAACTGAGGAATATTTTTTCTTTCACAAAGATTTCTAAGCCTGTATAAGTAACCAGTTGTGTAACCAAAACATTGAAGACTTGTTTTCTTCTTGTTTTTCTCATGTTAGTCCACAGTCAAAAGAGAAGATACATATCAATTTCTCATCATTGTAGCCTGTACTAAGGACCAGGATATGTTTTAAACCACAACTAACACCTATTATCATCATCAAATTTAATTTGCTAATTGTATTCTGCAGTTGCGGATTAGTCTGATTAATAACAAGACGAGCTTTCAGGACAGGGATGCCAGTTAAGGGCCCAGGTAGAGCTCACTCTGACCTGTAAGACTCAGGGTACCTCAAAGTAAAAAAGTCTAATCTTTTAGTCTGAGAAACTAGAATGAATAATAGAAATGAAACAGATGTAGTAGTAAAAGCTACCAAATAAATGTTAGTCTTTCTTTATGAAAATTGAATTAAACCACATTCTTCAGGAAATAAAGTAGGATTAAAAACTTATTTTTTGACATCTTTATTTGAACACATTTACTGGCACTTTTATGCTCAGCTCAGGTGCGTCATGCTTTGTGTCTCACTGACCTCCGGGACTAAAGGTCAGATGTGATCTGGAAAGTTTTCAGTAGAGGTAACATGCTCATTCTTGCCTCTGGTGTCACTTTACACTGAATCCACACACTGAGAACAAACAAATCCTTTATGACTCCCACTGAGGAAGAGCAAGTGTTCTGTGCATGTTGTTGCCTTTGTCTAGAGCGACAACATTACCTGATACAATACAGACTAACACTGTGTCTATGTGGGGGGAGCTGTTCTGCCTTGCCACTTTGATGAGATAATCGCTTAAAAAAGATTTGGTTTTGAGAAAGTACGGGATGTGAGGGAGGAAGTAGGGCTGCTATAAATCCCGATTCTGACAGCACTCAGAGTGGGAATTTCTCATTTAGTGTGAATCGAATGTTTGAATTGATGCCAGGTATGACTGAATCCCACAGTGATGATCACAAAAAAGAGACATAATGAAAAGCTGGAAGAGACAGAAGTGTATAACTACAACAGTCTGATCAACTTTCACCACATAAACTGCTGACAACTTCATTTGGTTTTTGTCCTGAACTCACACACACAAAAACACACTCACACACTCACATGTAGAGGGCATCCGAAGAGAAAGTAGAAGCCCCTGAATTGTCTGATGATGTTCTTTCTGAAGCAATAATGGAAGAGGAGGAGGCAGAAGCTTATGCTGCTTATAATTATAAAATCAAAAATATTGATTCCATTTTAGTAAACACACAAATATACAAATTTGTGATTGGGAAATGGCATATACATTAATCGGCCACTTAATTAGTTACACAGGAAACCTAATAAAGTGGCAGTTGATCAGTGGTACCTAATAAATTGGCTAGTGAGTGTATAGTGTTGATACAACAGACCCTCAGACCCACAGAAATATAAACAATAAAATGTGTTATTTAAAATTCAACTTTTTGTTTTTCCTGCACCAACTCAATAGGCATAGACCAGTAAGCTTTGTGCAAAGCTTTTATTTTGAAAACTTATTATTCTAAAAGCTTCTGTAGAGCCACCCTGCTTTGCCCACATGTATGAAATGAATGCAATTCATCAACTCTCTGAATGACACGCCCATCTGACCCGGATTCCAGCTGTGCATCGGCCTCTCCACCTCTGTCCCTGCCCCCGTTTCCTCTCTGCTTCTCTTCGCCTGTTCACGGGAAGGACACAGAGAGAAAAGGAGGTGTATCTGATGCTACTATTGTAGAGCTTATCAGTCTTGTGGTTCCTGACTGCTGAATCAGCATCCACATCATGTATTCTTGGTGATTCCAGCTGGGCTCCATCTGGACAAACTGCGGCACCATTTATTATGTAGTGAAAAAGGCTGGGGATCACATTTACATGGAGTGCAGTCAGATTCAGATAAAACATGCCCCATGAAAAACGCCAAAGGTACATGGAATAAAACAGTAAAATGAACAAATCCTACCTGTTAGACCATGGACTATGGATGAAAACTAGCCTTTACCAAAATATGGTATATTTACAGTTTATTAATATGCATTGTCCATGTAAAATAATCCAATAAATAAAATAAATACATTCCTATATTAATAGACAATTCTACCATGGTCAAGGTGATCAAGATAAGCAAACAGAAATCACTTAAACCAAGCTAGCCTGTTTGTTAAATGTTAACTTTTCTGATTAGACATCCATCCATCCATTTTCTAATCCCCAACTTGGAGGTTGCTAGGGGAGCTGGAGCCAATTCCAGCAGACATAGGGCGAAAGGTGGGGTACAGCCTGCACAGGTCACCAGTCCATTACAGGGCCCCTACATTAATCTCTAATTTAGCATGTTTTTGGACTGTGGGAGGAAGCCAGATTACCTGGAGAGAACCCACGCAGCCTGTAGATGCATGTGAACTGGACCTATAACTGTGATGATGCTGAGGGTCAGAGGTCACTGCAAGTCCCAGCTTAATTCAACCCTCTCTTAGGAGAATGTGAAGTTGGGGGGGGGGGTGAGGATGGGAGCCATTAGGGATCTATTAGTGACCCAGAAGCCAAATGTGTGTTACTCGATACTTGAGCTGCCACATGGAGCTTATTGACCTGTTAGACCTCCAGACTCCGTCAACACAGATGAAGTATCTGCACCACAAATCCACTTTAACTCAGTGTGGTTCTCATGGGGTTCACTGAGACATACATTAGCTGCATCTGTTGACTCTGGATTTGTGTCTTTATGTGAAACAGAGTGAGTTAGTATTATTTTTTTGTTGCTCTATTTCACATTACACAACCTTTTCTAACTGGAAAATCTTGTTTGTGTTGCTTAACCATTTAGTCCTTGCACCAAGTCCATAGAGAAAATCCATCACACAGGAGTTGTTGATTCACTGCTGCCTACATCGGTAAATTAAATGTGTTATTTTGTGTCTTTGCTGTTTGGATTTACCTAACAGACTTAACCATGCTAAATGATGCGGCAGTAGACCAGCAGCTCCAGTGCCAATAAAAACACCGATTTTCTTTTTGGTTCAGGAGAGAGGACAGTTTCCTAAATTTCTAGCTGGAAAAAAGCAAGACAAAGTGACTTAAGAAGGCTTAGATTACATTAGGTGAGCCTTTTAGTTTGGTTCCCACCATTGTGCATGGTAACGTCAGCAATAACTGTGTGTCAATGACTCATCCAACCACACCTGATTTTTCCCATTAGATTTATTTTGGAGAAACAAAATAGTATATCTCTTTGGAGTTTAATATAACATATTTTTTAAGACAATTAAACTCAGTCTCAATTTTGATTAAATTTACTTACTAATTAGAAGCAATCAAAGTGCCGATCTCCATCAAGCAATGATAAAGAGTCCTTCAAATGATTAGTATCTAATCATCTTCTCCTTGTCCCATTAAATACCTTTCCTAAAAGTTACATCAGAATCCGTCCATAACTTTGTTAGTTATTTTGCTAACAGACAGACAAACAAAAAAGCAAACAGATGGACAGACAAACCAACACTGGCAAAAATATAACCTCTTTGATGGAGGTAATAAAGTGGAGAGGTTCACAAGAATCTGTTGCTTGATGACGATTTTAAGCTCTGTTGTAGAGAACACGTTGAGTTGAATGACAGATCTGATTCAGAAAACATATGGGGCTAATGACACCCACACTGCCCAATGCAGATTCATATTTGTCTATTATAAACACATACAAAGAAAGAAGCTACAATGTATTTTGTCAGTCTGACGTGAGGTTCTGTAAGTGTCGATGGAAATCAGGGCGTATTAATGTTTGGATCACCAGTCTACAGATAAATAAAGATTAACAGTGTTTGTAATAGATACAGTGATGTCAGGCAGACATGAGGTGAAGAGCATGCATGTTTATCCTGCAGAAAAACAGCTGGTGTCGTTTCTCTTCTGAAGCCCTGCAGATGTTCCTCTGGCCAGACCTCTGCCTTGTCACGACCTAACAGATGACGATGAGTCAGGACTCAGTGTTGTCTTTGTTGCATGACACATGTTCTCATTAAAGGATTCATTGTCTAAGCTTCAGTGATAAAAGAAGAAGAAAGTCCGTGAATCTGTATGCCCTACAGAAAACCCTAAAAATGGTCTCTCTGATTAAAATCAAAATCTGAACTTACTTAGGACAAATTAACCTCCCCCTCTGTTTATTAACCCCACTTTGTCCTTTCCACCTCAGGCTGACGGCTCAGAGGAGCATTGAGGATGCAGAGGAGGTGGAGAGGGAGCGCCGCCGAAGAGCTCGAGAGGCCTTACAAAGGAGACACAGTGGTTCGTCACCTGGAGAGTCCTCACCAGAGAGTGAGATGACCACAGAGGAGAATGTGTAAGTACAGGCAGCAGAAAAGAGCTAATCTTGGACCACATCATTTTCCTCTGCCTCTGATGGAAGCTTTTTATAATCCTGGTTGTGACCATGACTATGAGAAGTGCCAGAAAGTGAAAGTAGGGCCGCAGTGATTAATCAATTAACTGGTTATCAATCAATTGATAAATTAAACATCACATATTTTGATAACTTCTAAGTGTTTTTTTTTTGTTGTTTTGTTTTGTTCAATATAACAAAGAAATCACTACAACTGAATCACTTTAACACTACATTAGAGAACATCATCATTTTGTGGTTTGGAAAACAGCGATCAACTTTTTTCAACATTTTATGGCATTTTATGGACCAAACAACTTAACAAATAATAACAAATAATGAAAAAATAATCAACAGATTAATCAAGTAATAAAATAATTATCAGGTATTGCATGATTACTATCACCACACCTGTCCAGTCAGATTTACCTGTCCATTTTTGTTATGTCAGTGAAATCTTAACAAAAAAATGCAATAATCTTTTTTTTTTTCCCCAAATCAAATAAAATACAAGGCTTGATTTCTCTGGGGGCACAATAATAAATAGAAAACCCATGAATGCATGTGATAGCTGGTTGATACTCCATTGCCTATAGCACCCTGAGGGAGGCTTGTTTTGCATTCATCATTAACCCTGTTGGGTAAACTGGGCCCAGTAGCAGGATGCTATTCACTGTGTTTGAGAAGAGTTTAGGAACTTTCTGTATCTATAAATCTCCAAAAGTGGAGTTATTTCTCTCGTCATTACAAGAACTGTAACTCTTTGCTGCCTCAGTCTTAGTCTGGCCTTGGTCTCACCCTAATAAAGATGGAAAATTTCAATGACAACCAAATGTGGCTGAATTCCTTCTCCATGCAATCATGAGAACTGAGGAAGTTATTAAGTGAAAAACATAATTCACTCACTCGTCTCATGTCCAATGACTTCCTGTACAAGCTTCTTACTGTGTGACTGTATTTAATAGTGTGTTGACATGCTTCCCAGCTGTGTGACATAAAGCCCACCATGCTGCTATTGCTCCTTGCTGCTCACCATACCATCTCTAGTTTACAACCTTTTACAGACGTCTGGCAAAACAAATGTTTCCATCGAGAAAAGATGCAAACAATGTTCTCCCTCGCCATCGTGTTGATGTGAAGACAAATACACAGCTGCCTTGTCATTACACAGCCTCCAAGGAATGTTAATTGCTAACGCATCCCAAGGGAGACGTACCACCATGTCAAAGCTCGTGGCGTTTCAGCTGACTTATAATTTCAGTCTCTTAAGTGCAACTGACAACACCTTCTTCTCCATTACGTCACAGCCTTAGCTGGTTTCATGCTGCGCTGACTTGACGTGAGGTATCTGCAATCTGGAATTGAAAAGTTTACAGTTCACGATGCGGCAGTCATGTGATGGAGTTTATTAAATTCTCCTTTTGGTGAATTCAGTTGATGTTCTCAGGCCTCCAGAAAGGTCAGATGCCATTTGGTGGTACATCAATCCTCTGCTATAAATCAAACCGCCCTGTTCAAAGATCAGTGTGTTGGTTGGTATTAAGGTCATCTTTCTTTCACAAATGATACAAGTACAACTGACTAAACTGAAGCATCAACGTCTTAAGGATTTCGGCACAGTCATAAATGTTGAATTTATTTTAAAATGAAGAATAATTATATAATGTGCTGTACTGTACACACACAAGCTGTGGTTTTATCTATCTGTTCAGAGTAATGTTCTAATTGCTGCAATGAAGCTGAAGCACAACGTGGTCAATGTTTTTATTTCATATATTCTGAAACCATGACAGATTTGAACCAAATCAATCCAACAATGATATCTATGATTTCAGCGTGTAGAGAAGAGGCAGAGGCTAAATCAGATGTTACAACTTAGAATGACAGTTTCACTCAGGAATCTGCCCAGGTTTCGACTTTGCAGCTCCAACAGCCAACACACAGAAACATGACCACTTGTTATGGCTGATTAGCTGCTGAGAGATCAGGCAGACGTCCCATCATGCAGCAGGGACCCTGCCGACTGGCTGAGTGTCCTAATCATGTAGGGAATGCTGAGGGAATTCCTTTCTGCCAGCTCCTGGAAATACAAAGCACAGTTGTATTGCTTTTAATCAACAGGGTGGAACGCACCTGGACAGAGTGCTAGTTATTGGTAAATTATGAAATGAGGAATTTACTTAATAAGTAAAACTATTTCTAGTCAATTTTCTTATTATGCTGCACTGAAAGCAGCTCTGTCACTGTTTGGGATGTGTGTGAAGAGAGGCAGGTGGATCTGAACGCCTCCTCTCCTCAGACTACAGCACCATCAATGCTGAGCAAAATCATCCAACTTCAGGGCCAGTGACAACCATGGTTTTAGTGGTTTCTTTCAAACTGCATACAAACATTTGAACTCAGTAATGAACGGATTAGAGTTTAGTGGTCAAAGGTCAAATATTAAGCTCACTGTTACCTAAAGAGTGAGATATCTAAGGGAGGCCATGAGGGTATCCTTTCACTTCTGGCACAAGCATTGACTTAATGATAAACTAATTAGATTTAGTTTTGGCTGTCAAAGACAAAACCATTTTATTGAGTTTATGAATGTAATATCTCAGGAACAATTTGAACTACTTATATGTTGGGTGCCATGAATGCAAAAACATTCACCATCTCCTGCTTATAAAGTGCTGTTCAAGGCAAATTATTGTTGTAATGCTTCTGTAGGTGAGGACAGCCTTATTATCTTGTGTTTAATACGACACATGCAAGCAGACATGATGTAAACCCAGTGCTAGTAAACACTGGATTTTTTTTATATTTTTTTTATAATATAACCCCAGAGAGACTGTGAATGTTACTGTATGTGTTTCTGGACAGCTTCCATTTCCTGTGCTGGCTCACTGCTTGTTATTTCAGCCGTACCAGATGCTATTTGCTCATTCATCAGCTGCACTGATTACAGAAGCTAATCAGGGCAGAAATGTGTTACACCAATGTGCTGCACATCTGGTGACATGTTTGCATCTGCTAGACTACCATGAAGTGTTCCAGGTATTCAGGTGTGGGAACAGAAACATTTTCATGCTGTGTTAACGTTTTGGATGGACTAAACTTGATTTAACCCTCTAAGCCATTTCTTTCCCTGTCTTGCCTCACCTGGTCTTGACTGATGATTAATCAGATTTACTGTATTTGCATTGTTTTCTGTGACATTTGTCCATCCTGGACTAAGTTGGTTCCCCTGCCTCTAGTCTAAGCCTGGGTTCACCAGTGTACTGAAAGTTTCCCATGCCTTTTTGACTGACAGAAACTGAAACATACTCTCACAGTGAATATCAGATCTCCTGTCAGAATCACAAGCATCACCACTGATCCTGTCCCAAAGGCTTTTCAAAGACAAAGTCAGTAGATTACTTCTGCATCAACTGCATCATTGATCCATGAATCTACATCAGTAAAAGTTGGTTCTTTATGTGGATTGATATTAATCAACCCACCAGACAGTCTAGGTAGGTAGATTGGTCAGTGAGAATGTTGCTGACGCAAAATATAAGCAATCTTTTCCCCATCACTCAATTCTAATTAGACAAATGTAGTCACTTGATGCAATTTTATCATTTTACCATCAGATCAACTTCAGGATTGGCAGGTGTGTTCTTAAGAGATTGCAGAGTAGACTAGGCTTTTTTTGTAGATTGGCAAATAATTGACCAATATAGATTTCTTTAATAAAGACATTGTAAATTGTTATGAGCAATATAGGGAACTTTCAAATGTTTAATGATCTCACTGCTGAACTGAAATAGACTGAAATAAACACATAATCAGAGCTCAACAGTCTGCTCTTTCATACCCTTGTGCTGTACTGTGGTACATCATCATTGATATTTGCATCAAAGCTATGTGGATTTGTGGCCCATCTCTCCTCACTGCCCTTTCCTATTTCCTCACTCCTCAGGTACAATAGTGACTTTAAACCAAGCAGCTCTCCGTCTTTGGATGAGGACGAAGGCTTCAGCGACTGGACTCAGCGCAGAGAGAGACAGAGGCAGCAGCGACTGCAGGAGCTGAAGGGAGGTGAAGGAGATGAGGAAGAGGAGGAGGGGACAATAAACAAAGCTGCAACTGTGAAGATGGCCGGGGCCTCTGTTGCATCCTTCAGCAGTATCCAGAAACAGGAGCAGGAAGATATGGACAGGGCCAGGATGGAAATAGAGAAGAGAAAGAAAGGAGAGGAGGAGATGATAAGAGCCGAAAGAGCAAGAAGAGAGAAAGAGAAGGAGAAAGAGGAGAAGATGGAGGAGATCATGACCAGGAGGAGTGAGGAGGCTCAAAAACCAAAACCAGAAGTAAGGCTTCCTAACCTAACAAGCTGTTTTAAGTTTTTAAATCAATCAGACTCGTGTCTTAAGTTTCAGGTAACAAGACCAAGTTATATTTAAGCTTTTTAAGTCCAAAGTGGACATCAAGTATTCTGTAAAAATCTTCAGTCCTGTCATCATAACTTCATATAATGGGTTTCGAACATTTACAAAAGTGAACTTACAAAACCTCTCTATCTAGGTCAAGAGACAGTGTCTCACTTCTAACATCCTCTGCTCTCTGGTCTCTCCCAGTAGTCTCACTGCTACTCAGTGTTGTTCCTGTGGTCTGTGAAGTGCTGTCTTTTGTTGAAACCTAAAGAGGGCATGCCAAGATAACACACAACTTTCTACTGTTGTACATCAAAAGTAGATGCATTCACTTACAATCATCCATGTGCAGGTGGAGAAAAGGAAAGAAGTTAAGGTTTCCTACACATCAAAGGTTTTCCTTCACCAAGAACCAAAACACAGCCACACCAATGGAAACACAGCCGGTGAGGAGGTGGCTTCACACATCATCAACAAGACAAAAAGATCCATCAGGTTTGTGGGATGTTTATTTATTGATTCATTTATTTTTACCTTCACCCTAAATGAATACTTTCATTTGCTACAATGTATTAGCCAAGGCTTATAGGAGCAGGTAGCCATTTATAGTTCACATATGGACAGAATGTCAGAGGATTCACCTTCACTACTTGAAAGTTGTTGGACTTTGTTTGGGACCATTCATAGCCTGGGTATTAATGAAAGTATTTATCACATGTAATACCTCCTTGGTATTACAAAGCAGAACCACAGACCCAGAGGAGGCGAAGGCCATCCTAGAGACAGAGCAGCAATTGGAGAAGATTCGACGAAACCTTCAGGTGAAGGAGAGCCAGGAGTTGGAGCAGCTGAGACTTCGACAGGCTGAGGCCGAGCAGGAGCTGGAAGAACTGAAGAGAAGGAGGGAGGAGAGACGCCGAGCCCGGGAGGAAGAGGAGCACCGGCGAGAGGAGGAGGAGCAGCAACGGCTGGCCAAAGAGGAGGTGAGCATGTATCTTTCGCTGTCAAAATCTCAAAGAGGTGTTGCTCACAACTTTTTAAAGCCAAAAAAGTAGCAGAAGTATCAGATTGTCTTTAAGAGAAAAAACTTACTGGCTGCTAAACTCGATACAGCTATGACAGAACCATGTTTCTGATATGCTATTTAAGGCTGCTTAAGAACTTCTAGCTGCACTGACAAGATGGGGTTGTTTACTCGAAAGGGAAGAAAGTTGACCGTCTAAAGTTCAAGACCCACGCGGTTTTCTGTAGCAACTCTGAGCCGAACCGTGTTTGTGAACTGACTGCAGGAGGAGAGGAGATGGATGAAGGAGGACATCGAGAGGAGGAGGATGGAGGCAGCAGAGAGAATGAAGAGCCTGAGCACATCGAGTGTGGACGGAGATGAGATGTTCAGTCCCTTCAGTCCCAAAGCTCCCACACACAAGGTAAACAACACCTGCTTCAACATGATTAGTTTCTATAATCATTGCTCGCACCCAACTGATTTCGTCTGACTAAAAATGTTCTAGTTACATTTATGTAAGGAAATGGCACCAACATTCACACTGATGCATTAATCAGTATGTTTTGGTTGCATACTGGTAAAAATCATTGGATCTGAAAAGTCTGTTAAGATCTGTAAACCAATAAATATCACTTGAATGCATCAGTGAGCACAGGCTGGGACGTTAGACGTGCTCCACTCGGTGACAGCTCATGATAATCACATGAGAGGTCAGCAGCAGTAAAGAGACAGGTTTTTATTTATCGATTGATTCTGTTTATTTAGAGTAAACTGTCCTTCAGCGTGGTGAACCATTAAGTCCCAATACAGGTTTACAGTATGTTCACAAACTCAATGACAAATACCTGTGTTATCTTCACAGCAGATGGTTTCAGCTGCAGTCTGTAAGTTGCATGTGTGTGTTTGTGTTTATGTGATAAGACAGTGTTTACCCACTGCACCAAAGAAGCATGTGGTGTCATTAGAATCTCACTCAGAATTGAAATGTGTTTGCCCTAAGTTTTATTTCAGTTTAACAGGATACACAATACACCATGCTGTATCGTGTCACTGCTATTTATTTGGCAAATGTTGTCATTTTGTACAAGCCCCCAAAGTATTTATACTGTATATGTTTTATCTGTTGCCAAAAGGTTTAGGGATTTAATTTATTTTCAGTTTTGGAAAAATAAAGTGTCTGTCAATGGTGTTATTAGAAATTCTTGTGTGCATGACACTGCATGCGTGTTCAGCATCTTTGCACTGGATTTTCTTTTTACAAACTGCCTTTTTCCCACCCCGTGAGATGAATCCACTGCCTGTGACTCTCTCTGAGGTTTCTGTAAGTTTTTCCCATATGTTTTTGGTAGGTTTTCTCACACTGTGGGAAATGCTACAGGAATAAATCAGTGACTCATTGGTTGGCACGCTGGCTTTCATCCACAGTCCAAAGACACACAGATTTGGATTGTGGGTGTGAATTTGAATGTTGGTGTGAATAACAATATGTCTCTCTGCATCCCACCCATCTGCTCCAGCTCCAAGTGATTCTATGGATGGTTAACAAACCCTCCATTTTGAGGGAGAACCTGAAAAAATAATTCACATGGAAAGTTAGGTTTTTGACACTGGAGAAAAGAAATGAGGAAAGAATGAGGATGAGAATGAAGAGCAACTTTGATCTGTGTTAAAGAACGTTGAACTTCGATTATGGACTTTAAAATGTGATGTGAACTTTGAACTGTGGAGGGCAGCATTGCACCTCTTAGTGTACAGTCTGCCGGAATCAATTGGAAGAAGAAGACGTTATACTTTGAGAGTTTCAGTTTATTTTGTTCATAGAACAGAATGAACAAAACACCAAAATCAGTGTCTTACTAAATTAGTGTTTTGTTTTCATGTTTAAGAACTTTTTTATTGTCAGATAAATTTATGAATAATAAAGAAGAAGAGTAGAGCCAGATAGTTCACCATAAAACACATTCATTGACCAGTATTGCTGTCAGCAGACGATAGATCTGCTGTGTTCTTCCTTTTGACATAGTAAAACATGAAAATGCCTTTGGCATGGCAGGGGTCTAAGTATATTTATATATGATATCCTCAAGATTGGCACGATCCAATGCTTCACCAGCATGTCAATGCTAGGATGGTGGTTTTGAAAGGAGAGGTTCAGGTGATTTTACATCACTTTTGTGTTGCAAGGTTTCGCAACAAGTCACAACCATTCACCCGGATACAGCAAGACAAAAAAGTTGGAGCCGAAACACAAACTATAACACTGGTATTAAGGTCTTATCAAACCTGACAGTTGGCTCAGGAAAGAATTGTTTTTATTCCAAAAAAACACACATATAAATCAACCCCTCATTCTCCAGGGACATTTGATGAGGGCCAGCCGACCCAGCTTCGTTTGTCTTGGACAGAGCTGTGGCAGTCTATGGTCCTGCGTTCATAAGAGGAATGACCTCACTTTTCTTCTACTTCCTCTGCTCTTTCAGATCACAGAGAGAACGGAGTCCTTGAACCGCTCGCTGAAGAAAAGGTAAATATCTGATCAAAAACTTGATGGCTATTACATTTAACAAGAACATTATCATCAAGCTGAAGTTTATTGAGTATCTTCTGTTGGTCAAATTGTATTTTCTTGACAGTCTTATTTTACAGACAAAAAATGGCTGTTTGAGTCATTGATTCATCCATTGTCTTTAGTGCAGTACATTTTAAAGTCACATAAGGGTGGATTTTGCTGCCATTTTTTTTCTTTTTTGACTCATTTTCCATTTCTCATACTATTTATTTCATGCTGATATGTACAGTAGTAGCATCAAAAGAGTAATAGACATTTACTGTATATTACTGTATATTATTACTTTCAGTTGATTTATGAAGTTAATCACACCAGCACTAGTGAACTTTGAGCGTCTGCTAGTAGCTCACTGTTTTTCAGGGTTTTTTTTTTTTTTTCCTGCTGGTTAATCCTCCACCGTCTGAAGATAAACACTGATGAAGAGGGTCAGAGGTGACCTCTCCACCTCACTCAGTGCATCACCACTCCGCTGTGATTTATGGTCCTGTTTTACTCCATCCAGATGTGGGCAGCTGTATTTTGTATGCCGGGTGGTGAGCTGTGGTGGCTCCAGGCAGTCTGCAGCAGCCAGTTATCAGCTCTGAGCAGCTCTCAGCAGGAGTGAAACCTTTGTGTTGATACTTTTATCCAAAGATGAGTGATCCGGGAAAAGGGGAAATGCTCAGAGGGGGCGTGACATCAGAAGGCAGAAGCTTTGACTCCAGCGGTGTTTGTGCTTTTGAGCAATGAGTTGCACAATATACGATTTTGGAGCAACAACAGCTTTTTCACTTAAACCTGTTATAACTGGCTTCACACTGCCAAAGATTAGTTATAAAAACAGATTATTTAGAAATTTTAAAATAACAAAAGTTGTGAAAGTGAATGTTTTCAATGTCATGCTGTTTTGTGAGTAGGAGTTAGAGTATTTGGCTAGCACTATGTTGCCCTAATGCTGCCATTATACCACTGCAGAAGAGTGAAAAAACAAAGGTTAGGTTAGGGAAGAAAAGTAAGGTCACAAATTCAATAGTTATTGTCCACTTGGGTGGAAAATTGAGTGATTTGCTCATACGTTTTCCATTGTTCTGAGTCGCATTTACCTTTTCCACCTTCCAATCCTAAAACATTTTTCTTTCTGTGATATTTTATGGAAACATGATCAGTTTCAGGGTTACACAGTGAGGCGCGTAGGTAGCACTCTTGCCTCACAGCAAGAAGGTCATTGATTTGGACCTTTCAGTGTGTGGAGTTTGCATGTTCTCCCCATGTGTGCCTGGCTTTCCTCTGGCCCTGCGATGGACTGGCGACCTGTCCAGGGTGTAGCCCGCATTTCATCCTATCTCAGCTGGGATTGGCTCCAGTGGCCACGTGACCCTCATGTGGAGGATAAAGTGGTAGACAATGAATGAACGATCAGTTTAGGAGTAAAGTTCTAGCTCTCTAGTTCTTAAAGTGTTCACTAGATCCACCAGCTAATCTCAAATATTCACACGCAGTTGCCCTTTACTGTGCACCTTTTATCAAACCTTTGCTTTACAATAAGTCTCACTGGGATTAAAATCTCTTTTACTATTACCTCTTACTTCAACACAATGGCTAAAACTCAAAACCGTCTGTGTCACAGTTTCCAGCAATGAAGGGAACAGCTCAAAAAAATTCACATTGAAAATGTGATGTCATTTCAGCTGCTCCTTTCATTAACCCGTCTTCACATCATTTCGGTCAGGCAACTCACATATTGACTGTTTATTGCATCAGAATACAAATGGTTATGTTTGGTGTCTAGGCTCCAATTTAACCACTCCCCACAGATACGTTACATTGACATATCGGAGAGCGATGAGCAAACATCTAATTTTAAAGGTTAAAAAAAAGGGAGCAAAAACGCAGCAGTGCCTCAGACATGTGAAGGTAAACCATTGAAATGATGAATGAGGTTCCTCCCCCAATGTGCAGGAATGACTTCATCCAGCAGCACTTCTCCTATCTGGGTTTGCAAAATGAAAGTAATGTGAGGGAGGGCGGCTTTGTTGTTTGTGGTAGATGCTTGTAGAGGTTGAGTTTGGACATCTGGATGACAGAATGAAACTCTGCTGGATCTGTGGAGCTTACCAATTAAAGTTCCGACAGTCGTGTTGTCAGTGTGTCAGTGTCTCATACACTTTCTCTATAATCAGACTGAACATTGTGGGACTATGATGATAAATCTGCTGCATGGCTTGACCAGCATCAGTTAGTGTTAGATGTACCATCTCTTTACCATCCTTTACAGCCAAACCCCCTGTGCCTGTGCTACCCTCTGGAGTGTGACCAATCTGATAACAGTGTTGTCAGCTATTACACTGAATATACAACATTTACTGAAATTATACAAAAAAATTTTTTTATTTAAAATGTTATGGAGATGTAAATGTTTTATATTAAATATGCCCAATATATCAGACTTAATAAAGTCTGATATATCTGATATATATACTCCCAAATAAAAATTCATTTGTTGTTGTTGTTTTATAATCAGTAACAGCTTCAAGAAGACACAGCCCCTTGTCCTCCTGTCCAAGATTGACGACAAGCTGGAGCAGTATGCCCATGCTGTGGAGGTCAGCTCACACACACACACACACAAGCTTGTTTTTATACTTTAGGCCATACTAACTGATTCAGCTCACTCATTATCTCTACGATGCTGATTATTATGTTGATGATGATGATGATGATGATGCAAGCTCACTGTTTGTTTTTTCCAAAACACTTTGCTGTGTGTTCCCTGCATATACAGTCACTAACTGCTTGGATTTTGTGGTGTTTTACAGTCTTATTTGTACAAAATATTACCAAAAATATTTTATTTGGGGATTGGGTTGCACTGTGGTTCTTTCTTTCTACTAAAGCATTGTCTACTCATGGCCATGGACACGATTTACATTTTATTTGTCTTCCTTACCAGAGCTCAATTTAATGGCTGCTGTCAATCAAATGCAGATTCCAATACAATAAAAGACAAAAAAAAACATTACTAATATTTCCTCAGAAAAATTTCTTTTACTAATAAAAAAAATTCTGTTGCCAAAGAATATATTCATCCCTTTGAACAAGACCTCCACTGTCACCACCGCAGGTTTGAAATTGGCCCCCACAAAGACAGACATAAGGAAGTGAAAACAAACACAGAGGTGACATTGATGCAGCTGATGAATATTTTCACCACAGCACCCTCCAGTTCTCCTGCAGGCTGGGTTTACATCCTGCCTGCCTCACACATCACAGCCATGTCTGTCTGCAGGCAAACAACCTGATTCACACAGGAACTCAGGATGAGTTCATGCTAAGTGTCTCACCTCATTCACACCTGTTACTCTGACCAGTTGCCCTGTTTCGCTTTGAAGTCCCACTTTGCTTTTCAGTCTGAGCAGTTTATAAACTGTAATGCTGTTTAGAAGAGGCAGCTTTAACCATCTTCATCTTCTTCTGTGGCATCTAACGGCAGCTTGTTTCATTACTGTCATCTTCTGGAAGATGTTGAGTTTGTCCTGTGGGGTGCTATAGAGGAAAGGTCATTGGGCTTGTGACATCTACAGGGTTCAACCTCAGGGGAGTAGGAATGCAAATGGGGTGTTATGATTTTCAAAAGGGATACCAAGGCATTTTGGGAATTTTTAGCTTTGTGAACAGTGTCTGGTGAGCTGCCTTTTTAGTTGGTTCACACATTTGTTGTACAACACTTTTTGATTGTATTTACAAAAGTAATGTAGTAATATAATGAGTAACTGAACATTTTATTTTTAATACCAAGTAAGTAATACTATACAATCTTTTATAATGTATATAAAAGGAATACTTGTAAAAGTATCTTTAAAAAAATGATGGGAGTAAGCCAAGTGTAAGTCAAAAAGCCTTTTACAATATTGCTTGAATACAAGTCTTAAAGTATGACATTTACTTTATTGTATGCACTTAAGTATTTAAGAATTTTTCTGATGTAAAATGTTCTGAGGTTTTACCAGTAAAGTATTAAAAAAGTGAGGAGTTGTAGAGCAAGTCATCTTTCAGCTGGAAGGTTGTTGGTTAGATTCCAGGCTGCACTATATATGCAGATGTGTCCTTGGGCAAGACACTTAATCCCACATTGCTCCTCAGTAGTAACGAGTAGGGAAGATAATTAAGCAGAAATGTTAAAAGTAAAAGTTGCAACAAAATATAAATAACAAAGTGAAGTACATATACTTGAATTTTGTACATGTTACATTATACTATGTTTTAAACACGCACTAACTACCTGGCTGTAGCTTCTGGTCGAAGTAGTTCTTCTCATAACTTTCAGCAAGGGAGCAATGTGGACACTTCCTTTCCTCTGTTTAAACCCTGCTCAGTCAAAAGCTGCTGGCTCTCCTGTGAACCCAGGACCCCTCGTTGTTTTGAGTCTAGCTGAGGGGCAGAAGTATCTGTGACCCTTATTGTGCTGGAATTCAGCCATCTGTGTAGCACCTGGGCCATGACTTCTTAGTTCTTGATTTTAAATCTTCACATGTCGGGACAGATATATGACAGGAATAACTGTTCAAAGCTCTGTATTTTTATTCTTCCGTTCCCTTTTTAACTCTTTACCTCAGGCAGTTAATCATGCAAGGTTAAATCCAGACACTTTGACTTTATATAATGCCCTATTAAAAACTGGTTTGACATGAAGTGCATTACAGGCAAGAACTTCTAAGTGTAAGAAGAAAGAATATACTATGATAATGTCTACAAACACTGGAGGATGACATAGTGTATCTCTGTTTAATGTATTGTGAAGACCTTGTATACATAGTATGGAGGGCTGTGGTTTTCATTGATAATATTAAATCATTTAATCAAACATTAACTCTCTCTAATTGTGTACAAGCAAATTTATAAAACTGCATTGCAACTCCGAACTGTGCAATGTTATACTACTATAAAGTTAATAATGTGGAAAAAGAAATTGAAAAAAAAGTTTTCTTTGCAAAAATGCAGCATCAGTGCTGTTCAACTGAGTGAAACAGACTAATCCTGGCTTTTTATTTTGCAGAACTCACAGGAGACTCGGGCAGTGAAGGCATCGCTGACAGACCGTCACAGCTCTCCTGAGGTTGTCTCCTCCAAGAAGAACCTGTTTGAAGCTGGAGAAGCCTGGAGCCAGAGTCCCACCAAGGGAGCAATCTGCAAGGTGAGAAAACATCCAGGGACATTCAAATTAAAATTCAAAACTTTATTTGTCCTTGAGGGGCAATTTAAGCCACATAGAGCATATTTAAAAGAGATACATAGAAGATGGGTGTTTTGTTAAAAACAAGAAACAGTATTGACATAGACACAAATTGCAATGGGAAGTAAAATTGAGACAGTGTGAGGACTTCTCCCTGTCCACCCACAATGCAACTCAGTTTAAATGATGAATCTGGTGTCCTATTCAACTATAAAACAGCTGAACACAGGTGATTCCCATCTCCATTATATCATTGTGATAATATCAAAGGTGAAATCACACACTTGGTTTAGTTTAGTGGATTAGTTGACCTTGTCAACATGAATAGTCCGAAATGTTTCTTCTTGTGAAATAAAAGCAGCAGACTGGGAATTTTTCGTGCAAAGCATCTCCCAGATTTAAAAAAGAAAAGAAAAGGATCTCAATTTTTTGTTGTTTTCTGAATCAGGACACTGATGGTCTAAAGGTGGGCGTGGCCAACCTCATCACCCAGTGGGTGAAAGGCCCCTCCGACAGTGGGAGACAGTCGCCCTGCAGACCTGCAGTAAGTAGCAAACAGTTACTTCTCCTCTCCTCCCTCAACTCCCATATGTCACTCGTGTCAGTGTTTATTATTGAAGCTGCTTTTCATTTCCTCCTCATGTGCAGCCTCATTTCTTCACTTTCTGTGACAAGTACTGAAACCAAAACATCTAAAAATAGCACAGAATTAACAATTCATTTTTACATGATTAAAAATCGTATTCAGAGGCAACATTGGGGAGATGTTGGAGTGAAAAATGTTTTGATAAGATTTTAAAAATACTGTACATTTTGTGTTTATGTGTTTGTGCAGCTTTGTGTGTTTGTGACATAAGGTTTCCCTCTTGTGGAGAAAGAAGACACATAATGTTTTTTTTTATCTTTCTTTGTTACTACCTTATTTTGCTCCCTCTTTCTTTAAATATCATACGTTCACTTCAATCAGGTGGGAATCAAAATAAATAAAATAATGTTTCAAAGATAAGTAGTTTATTTAGTGCACGATAAATGCATTCTTTTCAATTAAAGTTTGATATTTTTATGTATTTGGCATCTGGAGTAAACACAGAACCTTAGGTAGGAAGAGAAATTGAAATAAAAAATAATTAGACTAATGAAAGGCTAAATCACCCTCATTATTATTTCTCCCCAATTTATAATATTTATGACAGGCTAAATACTAGAAGCACCTGTTTGTATAACTCTACACAGTTCATAATGTCTGTACTTCCCAGCACCTCTGTAAAACAGTCTCAGTAGTTCTGCATTATTCATTGTTGCTGAACTCAGAATTATGATTGCTTATTGTCAGGATGTGAAACCTGGAGATGTGATGCAGAAGAAGAACATGTGGGAGATCATTGGAGACTCATCAGGGAGGCCAGGCCAAAGAGCCAATAAGGTGATCACACACACATAAATAAAGGTTGTAGCCCTCTTTCATTTGTAAGTCCCTTTTCTCTCTGTATACACTGTAGTTCTTTTCAAAAGCAGTTTTTCACCTCACTCCTCAAATTGGACTTGGTGCTTTCTCTTTAGGGATCAGCAGGTGGTAAAAAGTACAAATTTGTCGTGACTGGTCATGGTAAATACGAGAAGATCCCATTGGATGATGAGAATGGGGAAGAATTCCCAAATGGAAAGTCTGGTAAGAAGCCCGTTTCTCTTTGTGACACTCAATCACAGTTCACAATTAAACTATTTCAAAGTTGTTGTTTTTTTCTTGTAGTCATATCGATTACATTGCTTTTGTGAAATGTAAGGTGTGGTTGTTGGAATTTGTCATAATTTGTGATATATTGAAATGACTTGTAATTGAGCCAGAGCAAACTGCTGTATTTTTGCTTTTTTTTTTTTCACCCATGATTTTTACATTAAATGCCAATATTTTGTTTGTCAGGTGAATGTAGCAATTTAATTTTAGATGAGTTTATAGCCATACAGTGTCACTCATCCTGTGTTTTCTTTGTGATTCTCTATTCTCCAGTCCAAGTTAACAAAATAAATATGATTTTTAACTATAATCAGTAATTGCCATCATGTATTTAAAGATCAGTGCTTCATAACGCATCTTTCAAAGAAATGGACAAACACTGGGAAAACTTGCCATTTATTTTGAAAGTATCAACAGGTTGTAATTCGTTCAGAGAAGAAACAGAAAAAAAAAATTACTTTTATAAAACTTTCTAAAACTGTACGTGGATTAATTCATAACTACATCACACACTATCAGATTAGAAAGAACATTAGAAAAAAAGAAAAATGCTAAATCTCCTACTAAAACCAATGTCACCCAGCAGGTATATAACTGGAAAATAAATAACTTCAATACCCTGTCATGAATCATGACCTTAGACCCCACAGTTCAGTATCCCACTGACCTCCATCGTGGTGGAGGCGACTAACACAATCAACTTAACTTACAATCTTAAGTTTAAAAAAAAAAGACAACAGTTTGGGTTGTGGCTAAAGAAAAGAAATTCTTTTTTGTTCCAGTTTGGTTTATTGTTATATGCTCCCAATTGTACTGTTTTATTCTAACCCTACTCTATGGGATACCTCTTCATATACGTTTTGTTTCTTTTGTCTTGTAGTTTTTCTATTGAATGAATGAATCACAAACAATTACAGTTGAACAGTCACCAAAGATCCTCCAGTGTGAAGACCCAACTAAAACACTAATACCCCCCCCCCATCAGTTCTTTGAGTACTTGCCCTTTATTTAAAAAAATGATGATTTTACAGATTTCAACAGTCTCACTTCTCTCTGCCTTTTCCATCCCATCAGTCTTTTTGTACCTAACTGACATCCTACTAGCGTACATCTTGAAGTCAACCTTCTCTGCATTACATCCCCACTCCAGTCACATATTGGAATCTAGATTCTTTTTAAGTCTTACTTTTTTGTAAGTTCATTCATAAACTATAAGCATAACCATCCACAACCTAATTAATAATAAATTAATTGAAATACCACATCCCGCTACATGTTCATCCATGAAATTATGAAAGGACTTACCATGAGGCAAGTAGCACCATTTTGAATAAAACAAAATATTTTAAAGATTATTAAACAGAAAAAACATATATCTCAAATTATTTGTCTTAAAATCATTAGTCCAATTGTTCCTCTATAAAAATACACATATTTCAATCAGAGTTCATTTCCTTAATGTTACTTACTTTTGGTAAAAATCAGCTTTTCACTAACTTTATTAAATTGAGTAAATAACTACGTGTAAACAATCCATTCTCTTAACAAAATAACATAAACAACAACCTGTGTTTATTGTGAGCATGTAATGAAAGGAACAAATGAGAAGCTCTGAAATTACTTAAAACATAAAGGCTTTAATTTGATGTGATGCCTGAATCACTTTGAGACAATTAAAGCTCTCTTGTCTCGGCTAATCCACAAGTATAAACATTTATCTTGACAACCAGTCAGACTAATTTAACATGTAAAATTTAGTAAAGTACAAAGTTAAAGCTGAGTTTTCTACAACACTGCCACAAATGTTATTAGTTTCACAAAGAGACAAAGACTTCAGGCCTGTACATAATTTCTGTTGCTAAGATTCTTGCACCTGCACATTAAACATGAACTTTTTTCTTTACATTATCATTTCAGCTCCTCACATTTGACATAACTTAAGTTGCAGTGAACCCCCTCGCTGTTCTATTAAAGTCTTTTGGTTCCTCGTCTTTACCTTTCCGCCCAATTAGACCCATTTCAAACACAGTTGAAATTTTCGTGACTGGCCTTGAAGCTGCCTCTTTTAACTTTTTAGCATTAAATTTTGGACTAAAGAGCAGAAGAGGCAGCCGATAAGCAAATGCGGGTATCTCTTTCACCTCGTCCTTTGTCTCTGTTGTCTTCTCCTTTTCACTTTTGTTTAACTCAATCTGATGCATGATACTTTCTTTGGTGGCAAACATTTGGAACAGTACAGCGTCCCACATCTTCGTTGCCATGCCAGCACCTTTGGTTTGGGTCTTATCTGTAGCGTCATCGGTCTTCTCATCAGTCTTTTTCGCCTCCTTCTGGTCCTGCCCAGTGGTGGTTTCTGGAAATTTGGGCTCCTCCTGCTCCACTACCATGTGCTTCTTGAGTCGGGACCAACCACTCACTTTTGATTTTACTCCCTTTGTCTTTTGTATGACTTTAAGAAGGGACTCAGCTGCAGGGAGGGACTCATCACCTTCCTTCTCCTTAAGTGCAGATTCAACCGCTGCTTCTGCTTTCTTATCTTGTTCTTTGTTTTCAGTTGCTTTTGATTCAGCAGCTGGGGCCTTAGTAGGCAGGACAGAGGCTGCAGAGGTTGCCTTTGAGTCTTCAGCTTTAGTCATGGTGGAAGTAATAAGCTTCACTGCCTTTTTTGGTTCGGACACATCAGGTTTTTCCACTATTGCAGCTTTCTCTTTTGCAACTTGGACTGTATCTTTGCCTAACAGTTTCCTTACAGCCTTCAAAGGATCTTTGGGCGGAGGATGTTTTGTTTCAGGGGTTATTGATTTGGCATCTTTTTGAACTGGTGGCTTCTCCTTTTCAAGAGTCTTCACATCTGCTGTTGAAGGTTTAGTCTTTGGTGTTTCCTGAAATAGACTTTTTTCTTGTTTTACTGTAACGTGCCTAGAAACAGTACTTGTCTCTTTTGTTAATGTTATTCCTGAGGTGTCAGATGCTTGTGAAACAACAATAATTGGGATTGCAGTGGTGGTGGAAACCTTCTCATCTCTCAGATGGGGTTTATCTTCATCTTTAGGGGCCTCTCTGACTTGAGGCACGTCAGCTGTTGAAGGTGTCGTCATAGATTCTGCTGATCCTTCTTTTGTAACCTTAACCACCTCTTCAGTTGTTCTAGAGCTTGAAATGCCAAATGCTGGAGAGTAGGTTTTGATTCCACCATAAGCAGCATATTCAGCTGGTGTCAAACCACGATAGCCAGACTTTGATGTGTGAGTCACTTGGGTTGGGGTTCTCGGTCTTTTAAAAGCTACAGGTGATGCACCAGTTGGTGTTTTTGGTCTTTTATAGCCAGGTGATGCAGTTAAAAGACGGGTTGCCTCATATGTTGGAGTTTTAGTGTAAGATGTCACTACTGGTGTTGTTGGTTCAAATGGAGGAATTGTGTATCTTTGTGAATCAGCTGGAGCAGTTTTGTTAATTTCACTTGTAAGAGCAGGCTCAGATTTTGCTTTGGATATACTTTCTTGGATTGGTTGAGTTTTAGATGTCCCCTCTGAAAGAATGTCACCATTAAGTAACGTTTCAGTTTGTTTAGGCTCATCAGTCATCACACATTGGGTAGCTGACAAACCACTCATGTCAGAAGCAATTGTTGGTAGTTTCTCAGGCTCTACTGTCATTGGTGACACTGCAAACAAGAGAGGATTTGGTCTTGAGATTTCAAACACTGGTGTCGCAGCTCGGGTCACATGATATGCAGGTGTTTTAGGCCGCCCCATCAAAGTTTTTGATGTTTGGAACTCATAAGTTGGTGTTTTCGCTCTGGTTTCAGATGTTGGCGTGGCTCTTTGGATTTCAGGTGTTGGAGTTGCTCTCTTGATTTCAGGGGAAGGAGCAATGATGATCCCTGCTGTTGGTGTAGTGCTCCTTTTAACTTCTGAAGTTGAGGATTTACTCAATAGATCTGTGCCCAAATAAGGAGGCTGAGTCATCGTTGCTGTACCTTCTCTGACTTCATACACTGGAGTCATATCTTGTTTTGTCTCTGTTTGTATTTTGTCTTGAGGCACTGTGCTTCCAATAGCAGTTAATTCAGCTGTGTCATACACTGGTGGAGTCTTAGATGACTCATAGAATGAGGTGCTAGCTGTGTACATCCTTATTTGAGGGACATCAAACATAGGTTTTGGTGACCTTGAGGGTTCGGTTGCTTTGAAAGTTGGACGAGGACTTTTTGGTTTGATAAATTGGGTCAACACAGTGAGAGGCCGAAGGAAAGCTTGACCTCCTGCTGATGGATATGGAACCAAACCTGGACTTGTGGATTTAGATGGTGTTACACCAACACGTGAATCAGCAAATGTGCTAAAAGCTGGCTTTTTCACCTCGGCAGCTGGAGTTGTCATTATAGGCACAGAATAGTCTAACAGAGATATTTTGGGTACCACTGACTGGTCAACTGGCCTCAGAGCTGGTGACACTCCAGAAAGGGGAACTGATGCTGAATATGAACTAAATGAAGTGACCTGCTGCGAGTATGATGGGATTGCCACTGTCTGAGGTGAAAACCTTGCTGCTCTGCCATAAGCTGCACGCTGAGGGTAAGGGGAGGCCACATGTTGATAAAGTGGCCTGACAGTAAAGCGTGAAGGCTGCTGAGCTCTGCTGTAGAAGTTGGATGATGTGTCTGGAGTCCGGGGAGGGGTGGAGTGGTCACTGTGCTCGAGGTCAGGGCTTGCTTCATTCACAGGGGAAAGACTTGAGCGGAAAGTTGTTGCAGACTGCGTTGCCTGAGCTGAGGCCTTCTTTTTAGCTGTTCTTTTAAGAAGCTTCTGAAGTCTAACATTGTCCTTTCCAGGCTTGGGCAGCAGGGGTGGAGGGTACTGCTGGGAAAGCAGGTCCAGCTGGGTGACAGCTCTGTAAGAGACAGCCATGTGTACTGCAGTACCCTATGTAGAAAAAAAGAAAAGAAAAAAAGAAATTGAAAAGTGTAAAATTAAAATATAAAGGGTGACTAAAACATACACCTTATGATTTTTGTTACAAATATGTCTATCAATTAATTTATTAGGTATACCACCTTCAATAATCAGAGCCTAAAGATAATCTAATCTGACATTGTGCAAAAGTTAGATTACAGCCAAAATGTGTTGGCCGCCTATTACAGGGCTAACATACTGTACAGAGACTGTTCAGACTGATATTCACACCTATACAGGCAATTAGGTCTTGTCACAAACCTGCATGTTTTTGTAGGAGGGACCAAAAGTACCTGCAAAAAACTCATGTAGACATGGGGAGAAGATGGTAACAGGCATCATACAGAGAAAGCAAATACTGAATACTTAAGAACCCCAAAAGTCTGTGAATCTAGCTGATGAAGCCTTTATGAACGCTGTTCTTTGATCACGTTTTAAATTAGTTTTATATGTAACATTTTCTTGGTTTTTCTTTTTTTTTTTTTTTTGCAGATTTGTGACACAGTGATTACTGAGCAGATGTCATCTCTTCAGGTTGATCTCACCTTCATCCCACGCCATCAGTGGGCTATATATGTCCAACAGAAGCAGCTCTTCGATAGTTACAATATTTGATTTACATCCAGTAAAATGCCTTTTGCATTGTTAAGTTGCACAAACTCAACAGCTCAAGTTCAAAAGATTTCATCTTCAAATATTTCTTCAATTTTCTCTTTTTTTCTTCCCATTCTGTTTCTGTTATATATATATTGTATATCTAATTACGATCTTTACTGTGGCTGTCCCCCTGCACCGTGGTTAGATCTGTGAGTCCATGTAATTGATCCTTGTATGATGGCATGAAAGAAAATTCGAAAAAAGGCCTCTGAATTGAAAAACAAAAAGTCAAATCCAGCATAAATGACCAGACTGGAGTTTTTTTATACTATCCAGCACTTACACTTTGGCTGAAGAACAATCTGAAACAATTGGGCTTCGAGCAAACACTGTGAATGTTTCACATTTGATAAGTAATTGATTATCATTTGGCTAACTGTGCAGCCAAAATTGGAATATTTGGTACCTGTTACATACTGACAACATCTATCATATATATGCACCTGATCTGTACAATCAAACGGTTCTATGTTTTAGTTCAACCCACTGGCTCCTTCTGGTCTCTATCTCTTCACAATGTGCATTTAATGTTCAGTAACCAAATTTCTAAGAATAAATTAAAATAATTTTCAACTATAACAGTGCTTGTCATTCATCTTATTTTAGTACTAATGCACATAAGTTTCTCATTTGACAGCCGAAATACTTTTTTGAACTTTATTCATTTGTTTTTAAAGCATAATACCTGAACAGCTACTGTTTTTCTAATGATCATCAATAGAGAGTTATGGTACCTAAAGGATAAGGATTATAAAGGACCTGTTTATAAATCGTGTACCACCACCACTTCTCAAAAAGGTTTTCTGCTATACAAAATTTTATGTAATTTTTAATCTTTTAATTTATGTTTTCAATGCTCTCCATTGATTGGGTTAATGGGGGGTGGGGGGGCTCTAACAATTATTTTCATAATTGATAAATCTGTTGATTCTTGATTAATCAATCGGTCCATAAAATGTTAGAAAATGTTGGAAAAATGTTAATTAGTGTTTCCCCCACCTTGAAATCATAATGTTCTTAAATATCTTGATTAATGAGTTCTCTCTTATATGGAGCAAATAAACAAGAAAAAAAAAACATCACATTTAATACTTTTTTTATTATTATTATTTAAAAGAATAGTTTAAATTTAAAAGAATAGTTGAAACCTAGTTTAGAAATGAATTGGTGACTGATTATTCATTGCAGCCCTACTCCACACAGATTGAGAATGACTCACGTCGTTTGTGTCATTTCTGTTTTTAAAATCCAAAGATTAGTTATGACCACTTAAAAAAACCAAGAGAATGGATGATGTTACAGTCTCACAGCTGACCCTGGAAGCAATTTACTCTGCCTAATTTTAGTTTGAAATCAAAGAGGAGGCCGGCCTGCTCAGCTGTTTCTCAGCTTTTTTTTTAAATTATAAAATAAATGCATAAAAACTGAAATAATTTTTCAAAATCAAATTAGATAAAGTGCTCTCCTGTTGGCAGATTGTATGCTGGTTTTGTATGGTGGCTGACAAAGTTAGTGCTCAGTTAGAAAGGGTCAGCATAATGATTTGGATTTATAACGGTCCATCATAGATCCTTGAATTAATTTACTTTATTTTACAAATTAATAGTTTACACCTTATGCTTGTGTTTCTTTTGTTTATACTTTAGAAATTAGGAAGCTGCTCTCTGTCCAGCGAGAGCTGAGACCTACGTGTGTCTACATTTTACACGCTGGACTGAAGCTTTGTTACACCAAGATAGAGATGCATAGATGCATACCTGCTGTAGTGTGAAAGTGAATGTGGAGCATCTGACCTCATGACATCACAGGCCGTGACACTGGATATGACCTCAAAAATATATGCTGACCCTTAATACACCCAATCACATGTCAGGACAAGAGTTAAAAACATAAATGCGTGAATAATTGAAATGGGAGAAATTAATGGTTAATGTTTCTAAACCTAAAAAGTTTCTTTATTAAAATGAATACTCAACACACATCCCATAACACTTATATATATAACCAACCTAAAATAAGACTGATGCATTTATACGTCAATACTGTCCAGAGGGTTTGTGTTGCAAACAAAATTATTTCTGACATCATTCAGTCTGTTCAAATAAACTGTTTAATATCCACAGTTTACTATGTATGTCACCACGGGGAAATGTAGGCCGGATCTGGTTGTGTTAAAGCCCTACCCTACCACCCTCCCCAGACCTGCTGCCTGCCTGACACATGAGAGTTAACTCCTCCTTTTAAGGCTCTGGAAGGTTTGGTATTTGGAGTGCCTTCAGGATGCAAGTTCAAAAGAGGAAAGTGTAATAATAGCTGTGTAATACAAACCAAGTGGCTCCACAATGGCCTCCGTTAGTAAATGAACCTACCCCAAAAAGTCATGTACCTCCACTGAAGATATGAGGCTGCACACTCAAACACAGTAAACCCGGAGTTTGAATGGAAAAAGTGAACTTACCAGGTAATAACTTGTTGCAGATGTTCAGAGCACCACAGGTGGGTTCCCTTTGTTTACAACAAGAGAAAATATTCATTCAAGTTCAATGTAAAATGATAAACCAAACAAGGACAACTTTATTCCCCACAATTTGAGCAGGAAGATTACATGTCAAAGCCTAAACGTGATCATCAGTTACTCATGCCTCATTGCAGCCAGGACAGATAAATGACAGAGAGAGGGCAGAGAGTGTTTTTGAAGCTACCGGGAGTAGAAACAATGCAAGCTCAGCCATGCTGGTGCTTAAATGTTGCACTGAGGATGAGATAAAACAACCCAGGTTCTCCAAACACACGTCAGACCTCTAGCTCGCAAGGTGGGGGGTTTCTGTATTTGACAGCAACTGCTTTTCTAACACTGCTACAGCTTCCCTCTTCTCTAGCTGGAGAATAAAATGTGTAATTATGGCATGTTTACCTGTGCGACTGCTGCTTGGGGAGCGGCCGGTCGGCTGCTGCCTGCTTGTCCCAGCCCGGAGTGTCAGAGCAGCAGGTTCATGTTGAGCCCAACTCGACCCCCCCTTCCTACAAATGGAAGGAACAGCCGCCATGGCAGTCCAAAAATAAATTTTGAGCCCCGTGAGCTGTTTGGAGTGACAGCAGTGTTGTCCTGAGAGCAGAGTGAGGCAAGGTGAGAAGCGTTACATCGTGAAGTGGTCATGGGACCTTAGGTTACACCACCTCTGGACTCTAAAAAGTGGGCTCTGAGGGCCACCCAGGGGTCCTTTACGGATTTGCTAGTGCTCTGATAAGGGACCCACCTGTATTCATGATTTGAATTCTATGTAAATAATCTTAACTGGGGATGTCAGATATTCTTGCTGATATTCAAATGATATTTTTACACATTTTAAACATTAGATAGATACATTTGTAATGTCTAATATATTATGACCCAATGATGGTGATTAGTGGTTCTTCATGGAGTCATGGAGATCTTTGATTGGGTTCTTCAGGTTGTCCTAAAAATGGGATAATTCTCAAAACAACCAGTATGACCTTGTTTGAAATTAACATCCACAGCTTTGCACGTTGTCCTTTATATAAGAAGTCAGAGAAATGTACAATACAGAGAAAGAGAGAAAAACAAACCTGCTTCTCCACACAGTCAACAACTTTTTCAACAATTTCACTGCGCAAATTGGTTGTAAACTGTAAAGTTGTTGATTTTAAAGTTAGATAAGTCAAGTTGTAATGATGTGAGGTTTCTGAAGCTGTGTCCCAATCCTCTAGTCTCAAAGGTTTCAGGGGGGGCTGTTCAGCAGCCCTGATGTGGGAATGGTGGGAATTCCAAATGACCTAAGGGTTGAAAAATTACAAATGGGCTTCTGTTATTCCTTTATAATTCCCATATGATGCAAAAATGCTGCTTTGGGTTCCTTGGATTTTATGTATTACCTCATTTAATTAGTGTTTGGGAAGATTGTCACAGGTAAGAGGACATTACAAAGTTGTATTTCTTAAGGAATTATTGATAAAGTGTCACTAAGTGGGTTTATTTTATCCTTGAGGGAGGAACCTTAGCATGCTAGCGGCTGAAGAGTTCATGTTTCAAGCTGGTCAATCTAAAGGTCCTTGTGGGGAGTTTGTGAAATCTTTTACAGTTTCCTATCAAATCGCCTGTGCTTGGATGGGATATATTTTTCCAATTTCCAACATTCTTAAGATGGCAATGAGGTCATTGTAGGATTTTGTGTTATTCAAGGATGTTTTTAGTTTCAGAGTTTCCTATATTCCATTTTAAGGGTTCTTTATTTGTTTCAAATGAGGGCACAGCAGTTTCAGAGGGCTGGTGGTGATCCTTGATGGCGGCATATTTGTCCTCCAGGGTGTGACAGATCCTATCACATTGTAACCATTTTTGAGAGGGTTTAATAGATTAGTCTGGGGCTCCCATCAGTCCACTGTTACTTTGCACGTAATAGCTTAGAAATTTTGTCAGGAAAAAATGTTTATTTGACCATATAGCATTTCACATGAACTTACCCCAGACTGACAAACAATTACTCAAAAAACTAACTCAAACAGACCTTTCTGCATGGAGTTTGCATGTTCTCCCTGTGTGCTCGTGGGTTTTCTCTGGGTTCTCCAGCTTCCTCCCACAGTCCAAAACATGCAGATTTGGGGATTAGGCCAAATGGACACTCTAAATTGCCCATAGGTATGAATGTGAGAGTGAATGGCTGTTTGTCTCTATGTGGCCCTGTGATGGACTCTATGATGGACTGGCAACTTGTCCAGGGTGTACCCCACCTCTTACTCTTTGTCAGCTACAGTTAGGCATCAGCGCCCCCCATAACCTTCGTGTGGAGGATAAAGCAGTAGAAAATAAGAGAGTGAATGAATGAGTGAGAGTAACTCAAACAGGAGACCATTGGCCTCAGGTTTATCTCTTAGTGTTTCATTGGTATGAAAACCTCTGACACCCCCGCCAACTTAGGTGCCTGGGAATTTCTGTTCTTAATTTTGTCATTGCAGCACCCCCTGGGGGAAATTAGAGGTCGATTCAGGAAGCCTAAGACAGCTGAGAGTGACTGCCATATCACAGATCAAAACATCAAATTAAGCTGATGTGTTTGCATGCTGCTGATTGTTTGGACTTACACCTGAAGGTAATGACATTATGCCGTCCTAACTGGACCAGCAGAGTATTTCCACAAGTTAGACAGTTGATACATGGCAATAAAATATGTAGGACACAGCCTGGACTTACAATTAATTAACTGTCTTAAAGGGCACATTTTAAAGGGCAAAAAACAAACCAATCATTGCTATATTTTAGTGTAGACTATACATGTTGCACAAGTAATAAAATAAATAAATAGACTTATATAATTTCAGGGGACAAGTAAGAAAAGTGAGACAGGTGAAGTTGACAAAGCAGATGTGGTACAATATGTTCATGATTCTTGCCATTGGATCATATCCCTAAACAGCCTAATGAGTGGAGGGGTTACTGTTTGTATCTCAGTTGTCAGCCAGTAATGTTCTTGCATGTTGTAGGTCCTGCGTGGTATATGTATGACTGAGGTACAGCATATCCAGTGATTTTCTGGATTGACTTGAGGGAAGGTTTCCCCCTCTTCTGACGAGACTGTACATTATGTTTGGAGGTTTAGAAGCAGCACCTGCCTCTCCTCCCAGTTCTTCTCTCACTCTGACATGAAATTTGCTTGCCTAATGCAGTGCCCCCAGAATAGCAACCTGGAGGCGTCTTGGCTGTCCCCTTCTCCAAACTTGAGCCTCCCTCCGTAGCATTCGGCCCTTCCATCTCCTTATTGAGTGCCAGCAGTGGGAGGAGGGGGATGTAGACATGGAGCCTGCCCCATCGCAGGTCCAGCCTCGCCTCTAGGCTGGCTCCTCAGCCAATTGGGAGGCTGAGCAGATCGAGTGTCACTATAACAGAAGGACATAATCAGCGCGGTAAGTTTGCAGAACCTTACAGCCTGTCTCGGCCAGAGGGAGCTCATTTCTTTCGGCTTTTCTGAGGTAAGGAAAAGAGAAGCGCGAATGAGAGTGTGAGTGGTAGAAAGGAGAAGAGGTTAAAGTGCAATGTCCCCAAACATGTCCCAAACTGAAGACAGCTGAATCCACATGTTTTAAAATCACTACCACAAGTATAATGTTTTGTTGTGGAGGACGGGGTGAGAGAGGAAGAACTGTCAACATTGGCACTGGCATAGATAGTGGATTACAGAGGAATCTCAGACAGTGTGATGCTTTCGTGTTTGAGCTCAGTGGCAACTTGTGTTGGTGTGTGACTGCAGCCTGAGAAGCTTATAAGCAGTGTTTTCTCACTGTCTCTAAACTGTGCTGCCCAAATGGATGTATTTTGGAGTTTGGAAGCAGCTTAAACTTTGAAATGAGATTAAAATATTTAAGAAGTATCTGGAACAGCTGTTACATTAAAGGACTTTGTTGTTATGGTTGTGATAGTTTGGTCTGAATCCAGAGAGACATACCTGAGGGATTTACAGTTGGCTTAAGTCCTCTGAAGCAGCATTCCACTTCAGGAGACAGAGGATGATACTAATGAGTTATGTAACAACACGAGGACAGTAGTAATTGTTGTAGTATTTTAACTTGCTTTGACATTGATACTGCTGTGTGGCTTTTATTTTGTTTACTGGTTTTCTTGAATGCCAGTTGTAAGTTTGATATTGATGTGAAGGAGCACATCAATATGTGGTATGTGTGTGGATTAAGATGCACATTAGCATGAGGATAAACATATTAATATCTTGAACAGGAGCCAAGAACCTCAACTGGATGCAAACAGATTGAATTTCATGTGCTTTTTTTACACTACCGATTACTCAACTCTTTGAAGACAAATTTGGAATTTATGAGATTTTAAAGAAGAAATGCAAAGAAGTTGGGCATTAGACCTTCAGCTTCAAGGCTTCCCAACAGGGCTAGTTATATCATGGGTTAAGTGGCCTCGATCAGCAGGGAGCCCCAGGAAAATTATTGAAGGAACCATGTGAGAGCAAGATGCCAGATAAGGAAATGTTGGTGGAATTATGGGTAGTGGTCCAGGGGAAGGAACCCAATCTTCAACATCGGTTTACTGAAACTAGATCTGTGACCTGTGCAGCTGTCTGAAGGAAATAGTTGTGATGTCAGAAAGCCTCCGTGGTGGCCTCACGTTAATACGGCTAATGGGCAACTAATCCATATTGTAATCCCCAATACTTTAAATTATGGATAAATTCAGATGATTTGTGTTCAGGACTGCAGTGCAGGACTTTTACAAAATTCTGCATCTGAATTTTACAACTGAATGTCAAAAGGCTCATACACTGGAAATGCTTTAAGATGTGATACTATTTTAACACATTAGAAAATGAGTGAGAGAGTGCGTGATGCTGAGTAAATCCAGAGTGATGGGAGAGGGCAGGAGGTTGACCCTTTTCTTGACCTGGTCTTTTTTCTGCAACATTAATCATCTCTCAGCTGTATGAAAACAGACCATTGGCATAAATCTATGTTTGGCTTGCTTCTCATTTATCATCAGAGAAGCAGATTCAGGCCTGAGGCTCACATTTCAGTCCACATTCTAACACTAATTATAGAGTGAAGATCATTGGATCTGGGAAAATTGCAGAGAATTTTAAAGACAATTAAAATCATCAAAACCAAGCCGAATGAGGGTGCAAAGGATTTGAGATGAGTCTGTAAATATATATTTACATATTTTTAGTCTTGGGGTGAAATATGGACAAACAAGCAGGTGGGTTTTGCTCAGGGTGGGGCAGCCTGCAGATATTTAAGACATCTGCAACTTAATCCTGAGCTATTAATACAAAAGGCCACAGAGTCGCTCCTTGCAGACTGACTTTAAGTTTTCTTTTTCTTCTAGGTTGCAAAGTCCACTGTCACCATGTCTGACACAGAGGAAGTGTAAGTCAATTCACATTTTCATTTTAATAACTTTATAGAATTGAGAAAAAAAATCATTAATTCAAGGTCCACTTTGGGTCTGTCAGGGTTGATCTCTCTGGGCAAAGTTTGTATGTAGACCTTGATTTAGGATTATTTTGTCAAACTAGTATTTCTACAGCAAATGAAGTTGCAAGCTTACATTTAATAATAAGGTTTAACTCTTTTCTTTGTCTTCTGTCTCTACAGTGAACAGGTCGAGGGTAAGTAGCAACATTTTTCTCATTAGGAAAAAAAATGGACAAATATAGATGAATAAATAAATAAATCCTTCAAACTTAGGTCCAGGTGCAGTCTGGAGTTCCATGCTAAATCTCACTATTATTTCTGAATGTTGCCTAACTGACTTTCCATCCCCTGTAGAGAGTCAATTTCACTGGACAAATGTATATGTTTACAGGTTTGGCTTGACTCCTCCAGATTCAAGTTGAGCAATAATGTTCTCTCTTTTAGGCAAATCTGCATATGTATTTTTCTCGCACTGTAGTGTCGTTGCAGTCACCAATGTTGGCAACAGGACAGTGTCAAATATGCTGCGCGGAGTTGAAATCTAGATTTGGGAAGTCTGAATTGCACATGATTTGCACACCGACCTGTTGGAAACATGTGCTGCAGCTCTGCATGTGTGTCTGCAACTGTGTGGTGCCTCTGAGATGAACACACTTTCAGATGAAACAAACTATGACGGTGTTGAAGTTCAAAGCCAAAGTCATTTCCTGTCTGTGAGCACTGATCAGCCCAGGGGCACCGTGTTGTGTATGCTTAGCATGGATCCCCAGTGTACCCACATTTTGAATTATATTCTGTCAAAAATGGGTACAAATGGGATCTTTTGATGATGTCTTCTGCTCCTTTCTTTCTCGGACGGACGTGAAGAATACGATGGTAAGACATAGCCTGCAGACTCTGGATGATAAGTCTGACATCACTGATACTAATTTGTCGACAATCTGTTGACAATGTGTGTTCTTTCCACCACATGTATTCTTTACAGCATGCTGGTTAACACTAACTCTGTTTAAAACAACTGATTAAAGATGCAGGTTAAAAAAAAAATTCACATCAGGATAGAATCCGTATCTTCACACAGGCTTGCAGTGCAGGAATTCTCAGAAATCAATCACTTTTATAACTCATCCATCATGACTGACCTTTTCCTTCCTGTAACTGTTTGCTGTCTCACTTGCTATATCGCCATCTGGTGGCAGTTCCCCCAAAATGTCCCTCCCAGTCCCTATGACTCTCCTCATGTCTCTCATCTCCTTCCATCTCCACATACTGAAAACCTTTTTCTCCTGCTTCCATTAACCTTCTCACCGCCCTTCCTCTTCCCTGGTGACTCGCTGCATGTTGTGTAGCTGTAGAAGAGGAGGTAGTAGAGGAAGTAGAGGTGGCCCCTGAGGCAGAACCAGAGCCAGAACCAGAACCAGAGGTAGAACCAGAGCCAGAACCAGAACCAGAGCCAGAACAAGAGCCAGAACCAGAACCAGAGCCTGAGCCTGAGCCTGAAGGTATGTTGCATGGAGGGGAAAAGGGGTTATTCTCTCATCCTTTTCCAGGCGACAGGTGTGCTCCACTGGCTACAGCCACCACAGAGATCCCAGTAATCCTGATCGGCACACATGTTTACCATGTCTGCTGATACTAAAGCTTTCTTCTTTTCACCTCTGGATGAAATCAAATGCAGTTTGTTCATGCAGCACTCTACAAACTGGGATGTGATTTCTGTTATGATAAAAACTGTGGTATTATGCTCCTCTCCAGAGCCTAATGACAAATATTTGAAGGCCAGTAATCTAATACTGCAGCTCATGTTGTGGGCTGATATAAAAATTATAAATTGCTTATTATAATAGCTTCAAAATAATAATGGCTTATATCATTAATAGTTTATATGTGCTTATTCATTTATTTACTTACCATTCTAATGAAAATTAGACATGCACTTTAACATGATATATTAACATGTGAACACCAATATTTGCCTCTACTTGCTGTCCGGTGTCCATCCTAACAAATATCCTGTAGTCAGTCAGTAGTCCAGTATCATTCAGAATTAATCTAAACTTTTTAGAAATCTCAAGATGATTACTTTGATTAATCTGGAGAGTGAAGATTAAGAACTCTGAAGAACTGCCCAAACATTAGTTTACTAGCTAACACAATGAACTGTGAGTAAGAAAATAGAAGAACAATATTGTAATTCTTGCAAAAACACAAACCTTATATAAGCCCTTTAAGTCTGAGACTGACAAATAAATCAAAACACAGTTTTTAAAAGTTTTAGCAAATTGTGCTGAATGGTTAACATTCACAGAGGAGAACATTACGAAAGCAAAGTTTCAATCAAGTCTAACCCTACTTATACTTCTGTACCCTACAGTACGCTAATTTCTTAAATTATTTTTGGCACCTAGTGAAGGTAACATATATTAAATCTTCTATAACTTAATTTATTTTATAAGGGAAGCGAAATCATGTTTTCATTTCCTTTATTTATTTGTGCCATCAGGTATAATTCAGCTTTTCTTGAGATTTCACCATTATCCAAAATTCCCTTTCACCTCTAAATGAGGAACTAGAGATGCTTGCTGTCATACTTTGCTGTACTTAAGCTGTATGGATGTAGTGCTGCTCCCTGTCTGCCTGCTAATGCTGTTGTCTGTTCTGCTTTTGTTTTCAATGCTTTCTGCATGCAGAGGCTGTTGAAGATGAAGGTATGTTGATTTAAATATGAAGTCTGTCATTCTGGTTTTGGTAGGACCACAATGTCCTGGTCTGATGTCTGTACTCAGGGAGCGTCTGCTGTTCACAAAAGGGTGACATTTTCTTCCTGAAAGTCCAGGACCACTGATCAATTGGCAAAAAAACAAAAGAACACTCACATACACTGATTAATTGATCTTTGAAATACATTGGAAGTGCCAGTGGAGAAGAAGGGCGGAAGAATATGCTAACACATGCTTCACTGCACAGTGAACCCACCACTCGTCATCTGCATGGCATGGAGCCGCCAGAATCTGGGCTTAAAAACTAAAGAAGGAACGGGGGCAATGATTTGCTTGTGTAAAACAGTTTTGGGGTCAAGCCAAAAAGTAAAGAAAAGAGAGAACAGAAAAACTAAAAGGTAAACAAAAACCATTTTTGGGCATATGAAGAAGCAACAAGCTAAAATCTGTTAACACTTTACTTTTACTGTAACAGCAAGATGACACGCTGTCATTCTCAAAAATGTGTTATTGATTTATTATTATTTTAATCTTATCTTGAAAACTGATGCAATGTCCTGTCCTGAACTTTTCAATCTTATCTAATCTGTCACATGCAGCCAAAATCATAGTTTAATCCATGTAGTGCCTGAGAATATTTTAATAATCTGCTCGGTTTCTAACCCAATGACATGTACTTGTCCCCTCTTCATTGTCTAACCTGCAGAGGAGAAGCCAAAGTTCAAGTAAGTCAACTTCTCTTGTGCTCTCACCTCCAAAGATTTCTGTAGACTTTTGGCTAATAACATAGAAAAGCAACATGTTAATCAGTGATGTCCCGGACCACTTAAGACCCAAACGTTCTCTTGTAGGCCCACGGCCCCAAAGATCCCAGATGGTGAGAAAGTGGACTTTGATGTAAGTTGACTTGAGGTGACACATCAGAAAACCCTCTAATTTGTGGTGTTTCTCTGTGGAACTGAATGTTGCTTTGTTTCCTCTGCTCTGCAGGACATCCAGAAGAAGCGTCAGAACAAGGATCTCATCGAGCTGCAGGCCCTGATTGATGCTCACTTTGAGTGCAGGAAGAAGGAGGAGGAGGAGCTGATTGCCCTCAAGGAGAGAATTGTGAGTTTTCAGGGAGTCAAATCACATTACACCGCGGCAGTGTCTTCTTATATCATTGAGAAAAGTTCCTCTGTGACACAGTTTTCTTCAAGACAAAAGTGGTGGAGTGATTTTAATCCATCCGAATATATTTTTGGTTTGTTTGTTGTGACTGTGTTTTTAATTCTGGCAAAAATTGCTCAGCAACGGGCTAAGTATCTAGACCTGGGTGTTGTTGCTTTTTCCACCCCACTGTGTAACAGAGTAATGGTGAAGTAAGTTGTGACAAATCAACTGCCTGTTTCTTATTTGCTGTCTGGCAGGAGAAGCGTCGTGCTGAGAGGGCTGAGCAGCAGAGGGTCCGCGCTGAGAAGGATAAGGAGCGCCAGGCCAGACGTGAGGTTTGTGTTTTTATGGCTATTTAGCTCCATCATCATGAAAAAGTCATTCTTAAAGCACATATTTCATTTTATTTTTCACTGTTAAGAACTGAAGAGTTCCTTACACTAAGCCAAAGAATTGTGTATATTTTTTTCTCTTTTTAAAATATTGTAAAAATATAGAAAAAACAGATTCTGGCTCATTCATATTAATATACACACTAGGTATATGCTGCTATTTATTTACCATTTCTTTAAAATTTAAAAAGCATATTCAATACTATTATAAAACTGCTTTAAAAGCTGTTGTATTTGAATGATTTTAGCTCTTATTGTGAGTATTTAAATTTTTACATCCTGTTCCTTGTGTTACTATGGAGACTCAGTGGTGACTCTAGCTCTGATGTGTGTGTGTGTTCCAGGAGGAGAGGCGGATGAAGGAAGAGAGTGAAGCTAAGAAGAAGGCAGATGAGGAAGCCAAGAAGAAGTCAGCTCTGTCCAGCATGGGCTCCACCTACAGCAGTCACCTGCAGAGAGTCAGTGCACACACACACACACACACACACACAGCTGTAGCAGTGTTCTAAGCAGCTGCTAACCTGCGGGACCGGCACTGTATGTATGTATGTATCTGTATTAAACAGGCTGACCAGAAGAGAGGAGGAAAGAAAGAGACTGAGAGAGAGAAGAAGAAGAAGATCCTGGCCGCCAGGCGCAAAACACTCAACATCGACCATCTGAACGAAGACAAGCTGAAGTATGAGTCCATAATCCCACATCAACTCCATCATCTCAGGGCCAACATTCATGCCTACACATTAATCAGTATTCACCTCAAATTATATTTCATCTGCTTCTCATGTACTATACTCATGTATAAACTAAAGGTTTATGGCTTTACTTGAGGATTTTCTTTTGCTTTTACTCTTTTTCTACTTTTACTCCACTACAATTATCTATGTGGTTCAATTACTTTAGGGATTAGGATTTTTTTTTTTACTTAAAAATTAAAAGGGCTTTAATTGTTGACTCACTCCTCTGACAGATATTGACACATAATGGTAATGTCATGTTTCCAGCTTCTCATGCTGCTTTTCATTTAAATATGTACATGTTTTATTTAATTTGAATACACTTAAATATATAAATAAGAAAGACTGACTATACAAGGGTGATTCTTGGCAATCATGATTGGCATTTCTCACTAATTTATTTTTTGCATGAAATTACTTTTACTTTTGTGAGTAAAATAATCATTTTGAGGAAATGACAACATATTTACATCATCTCCAGCTTGAACAACTATGTACAATATCAATGCATGTGTATTTATAGTATATGTACCGTATGTGTAGTCATTAGTCGCAGGGCCCCTTTTTCTCCATTTTGTATTGTTTATTCGAAAGCTTTAAGTACATTTTTGTAATTATGCTTTTACATGTTCCATTGCAGGATCTTAAGAATAGAATCTAAACACTTCTTCCATCATTGCTCTGAGTGGAAATGGACAGTGAACAGACAAATAAAGAAATATTTTAGCTTGCACTGCTTTTGGTTTATTGGTTGTTGTTTTTCAAGCGAGTTTGTTCTCACTTTCTTGTGCTCTGTGCAGGGATAAGATCAATGAGCTGTATGAATGGATGACCCAGCTGGAGTCTGAGAAGTTTGACCACATGGAAAGACTGAAGAGGCAGAAGTACGAGGTAAGAGATTCCCCTCACGTCAGAATGACTCTCATTAATAGTTGCCTTATTTATTATTGTTTTGTATCACTGAACTCAAGATCTTTCTATTATTTCATTTACACACATTTCTAAACTTTATGAAATTCATGACAACATACCAACATTTTCCGAAAAGGTTGGGAGGCCCTTATGAACAAAGACAATTTTTTAGTCCTGTTTGATTTGCTCACAGTTTGAAGAATAACTTGGATAATTTTGTGTTTTAAAAAACTCAACCTACAATCAATGCACATTAAAATAAAAAAGAGTATTCTTATGTTTCTCATGCATTTCATTTCATATATGCACATACATTTCTCTACATTTAAACTACAATATTAAAGGAGCAACAGGTATCATTTTGTGTTTGGATGACATGCAAAACTCTACTTCCATTAAGTTCTTACTTTTAATGTAAATCACACGTTCATAGTTGAATGAAGTCCAAATGTATGGTCAATTTATGTGCGGAGGTCATTCCAGAAATAAAGCATCCTTAATCAATGTGAATAATGATTAACATGTTAATCCACAGCTTCGTCAATGGGTATGTAACTCCTCCCTCAGTTCACATACTTTTTTTTTTATTTTATCTCCTTCTGATCTGTTGCTTTGGATTATGTGCATTATATCTTTTTCCATGTTTTATTTCCTTGTAGTTATCTTAATGATATCAAACGAGACTTTACAAGCAGGTGAACCACTAAGAACTCAAAAACCCTGAATCTGTAGGTTTGTCACACTCTAGTGGAGTTATTGTTGTTGATGGTCCTGAGGTGACATCCAGCTCATCATCCTGTCACCTCTGGGTTTGAACCCTTGATATGCTCTTTGGTTTCCTCCAGGTTACAACCCTGCGTAAGAGAGTGGAGGAGCTCAGTAAATTGTAAGTAGAGCTGAGCAGGGCATCGCGTCTACAAGCTTTCAGGCTCGTTGCATGTTAGCATGAAGGTCAGAGAACCAGAACACTGCCTCTGTTCATGGGAGAGGAGATGACACTGCACCACCCAAAAAAAAACTGAGGAGTTTGTTTCCAAGATTGACATCTGGCTGCTAAATATCTTCTTTGGAAAAGTTTTACAGGATGATTTGAAATTAGTGAAAGACTCAGGATTAGAGTCTTCCTTTTCAAAAATGACACTAATGTTGTGTTAAGTAAACTCTGAGTGCCACAGTAAATAAATGGTTACATTGTTTCATTTCCTAACAGTTTCTTGAAAGTTTAATTCAAAGAAATAATCAAATACAATAGTTCAGTTGTCAAGATAGGAAAAGCTAATAGTGGCTTTTATCATTTTTATCACAAGTTTAAATGACAAAAATTGCTCAATTCAAGCCCCAGTGAGTGTTTACCACTCATTAATGTATTGTCATACACTTTATTCTACACACTTGCCATTGTAGTTTGAATTGTATCACTGACAACACATTCTACATGTATAGCTATGCCCCTCCTCTGAATGTAAATCTCACAGTTCTATACATCCAATGCCTCTTTTTCTCGTCACTAAAATCAAACAATGCCTCACATTCAAATTCACTCTCAAGATTGGAATCAAACTCCTCAGTTATGAGTGGATAAAGTACAGTTGGACATAAAGATGGTGTACAATGTCAGGTGTGCGAGTCAAACAGGTAAGTAAGAGCCAGTGTTGAAGTTTCAGAGCCGAGCTGAAGATGAATGTCTCTGAACTTTCCTTGTGGGAAACTTCAATGGGCATGTTTGGGCACAGATGATCAGAAATCACATTTGGGTGAAAACAGGATTACACATGAAACTGGAGTTCCGTTCCGATCGTCTTAAATTCCCATCATGCCTCAGCCCTCCGCTTTCAGCCTAAGGAGCCTGTTCAGAAGGAGAAAGGGAGTCAGTCTCCTCAGAGGTGAACGTGTCTCTTAAACCTGCTGCTATGTCGTTTTGCAGGTGCTCATGTGTAGGAATCGCATTGACGTGTTGCAGAAGCAGTAAGTACTGTCGCTGCTTCGTTTACTGACACCCAGTAATCTCAAAAAAATAACTACATTTAACCCCAACTAGTTGTCTGGGTGGACAATACAAGCCTTCAATGAAACCTAACTTAACATTAACATTCACAGCAGTTTATGGCAGGAAACTGTTGTCATAGAGACATAATTATAGACAGAGATTATAAAATGATGGGTTCATTTAATCCATGTTTAAATTAGTACAAGTGGAAGGACTAGGTGAGCACTTTATCCCAGAACAGTCCATATTTCCTGTGATTCATGCAAGTCTTGAACACATGAACTCCTCTATGATTTCAACACTATTTTACAATGTAACAGCTTGAAAGGCAGCACTGCAGCAGAGGACTGGCTTCAGTCTGACAGACTAAAAATATACAGTTAATTTATATTTAGTTAATGTAAAGTTGTGATAGTGAAAGATTAACAGACACACTTTCAATGTTCCGTGCGTTTGTAACACAAAGCAAGGTCTTCGCACTGACTTTCAAACCACTTTTTTTATGACATCTTTAACATCTCAGGTATTGTGAGTTATTTCTCTAATGTTACAATTCATTGCAATTGTAAACATACTTATAACATGTGGTGTGGGTGTGCAAGGAACGTTCTCTTGATGTCCTGTGAAAAGCAAATGGAACCTACTCTACATTTGAAGTGATCCCATAATCATAACAAGTCTGATTGTGGAGACACAATCGGGGCCTTTAACTAGCATGACACAGCTGCTTTCAGCAATCATTACAGTCACCGACAGCCATTGGGTTGTGGTGAAAGTTACGGCTCTGATCCATAATGGTCTGCCCTCTGCCAGTGTGAAGGTCAGGGTTCTTCTCCTCACACTGAGCCAATCATTTCACTGCGTAGGAGAACACACAGATGGTTAGCGGCTGTTTGACATAGTGATTTAGTGTGCTCAGGTAAGTGCTGCATGAGTGTGTCACTGATTTTGTTTTCGGGCCTGAATGAACAGATTTCAGCAACAACCGATTCCATGTTACTGGCTTGAACCTTTGTACTGAAAATTTGCTGTGTGTGTGTGTTTGTGTTTTAATGTTCTTTTTATGTTGTTTGTAAAGTGATATCTATTTATTTTTTAGTTTGGCTCATTATTTTGTGATCTAAACAGACATTTCATATATATATATAAACACAAAATCTATACCATTACATTTTCCACATCCTGAAAGACCTTGTGGTCTTTTATTTATTTATTTTGTCCTTTAACTGAGACTCCTTCATTGAGGAGCCTCTTCCTCCGTCACTTTGGGAAAAAGGACATAGACAGTCATTAGCTCTCTTGGCACAATCAGACAGTAACATTTACATTCAAATAGATAAAAAAAAAAAGAAGTAAATTTTTGGCAGATGAAGCCTAAACACAAGCCGTTGATCTCTTGTGGATGTGTTGATTTGAGTTTTTCTTTGACATGTTTTGAAGAGGTACGTATACGTCCTTAGGAGATGTTGGATGATAAGACAAAATCTCACTTACATGTATTCAAGCCATATATAGTGTTGCCTGACTGCTAAGTTTGCAGCCTGATAGCTTAGCTCTGCAGAGGAACACCCAGGTGAATCAGCCTTTGCATCCATCAACTGTGCTTTATTGAACACATTTTTCAGAATGGTGGAAGATTCTGACATGTGTCCCCCTTTTTTTGTTGTTTTGCATTACAGCAGCAAGAAGGGAGCTGCCGCCCGCCGCAGAAAGTAGACTGGCTTGCTTCAGTGCTGCTCAGAATCCAAACCGTGATCGTCTTGAACTCAGGCATGATGAAGCAACACACACTGTGGCCAAGGTCATAGCTCAGAAGAGGGAAGTGATGCTGCGATTTACCCTGAGGTTACAGCCCACATCCTGATACATGCAACCAGGAGCCTTTAGCTGCTGTTCAATAAGAATAAAAAGTACCAAAACCGATTCGCCATCTCGCTTCCTCACCTTTGACTGTTTGGTTCTCGTTATTTTTGTAAATAAAGTGTGACCCTTCAAGCCATGTCTGTAGATCTGTTGTTATTCAGAAATAAAGTTTAGTATTTTTAGTTGTGTAATTTTAAAGTCATTTGTTGTTGACGAAATGCCAATACAATTAAAAAGGTATGCATATCACCAACATCCCTGTGGCTCCTGGCAGCCCTTTTTTTCAAAACACCTTGCCCCTCCCATCAGGTTTAAAAGTAAATAAATAAATAACACAATTCTAAATACTTTTATGATGCTTAATCAGTAACAGTATTTTAAATTAAACATTAAGATTTAATTTTGCCCGCTGTCCACACATCTCTGTTATGTTGAAATAGATGATACTCGATAAAATCGATGAAAATAAACTAGCCTTGGTCACATGACTACCAAAGCCCGCGAATTTACACCATTTTAATGCGGAAGTGCAAGTGATTCGGTTTGACAGACAGAAGGACGGGGGGAGGTGGAGTGGAGTGGAGTGGGTGAGTGAAAATAACTGAAAATGTCGTTTTTTCCTAGGTTGCCAAGGAACGTTTTCCTAACGTTATTCTAACATTGGCTTTTGGTTGCATATTCGTTTCCCCATGGCGTTCCCTTAAAGTTATTTTTGCCACGTGAACTTGTATCTTTGTGAGGTCCAAAAAAATGTAAAACATATATCTTTCTGGGGACATTTTGTGTGGGCACCACTACTTGAAAGAGCGTTTTCTGGGTTAAGACCTGGTTTTAGGGTTAGGGTAAAATGTGGTTTAGGTTAGGGTTAGAAACTCAGTTGTAATTGTTTCACTTAGGATAAGGGCTTATGTCCATGATGTGTCCTCACTAGCTGTGAAAACAAGTCTGTGTGCGTGTGTATGTGCGGGCGCGCTTCATATCAGCGGGTGTGTGAGTGTACTTGATATTCCTTATGTTGTAGGGACCTACATCTGTTTACACAGTCACATTATGGGGACTTGTCTTGTCCCCATAAATTACTACATTTAAGGTGAAGACATGTTTTAAAGTTAGGCTGAGGTCAGGGGTAGGTCAATGTTAGGATTAGGGTTAGGCCACTAGTAATTATGGTTAAGGTTAGAATAAGTCTCTAGGAAATGAATGTAATACAATGCAATGTATGTTTATATAGTAGTGTTTATATCTTTTGTGAGGTCCAAAAAAAGTTAAAAAAAAAAATCTTTGTGGAGACATTTTGACCTTTTGTCTGTTCCCCACAACTTTAAAGTGCTTTTTCAGGGTTGAGATCTGGTTTTAGGGCTGGGGTTACATTTGGGTTTAGGTTGGGGTTAGGCACTTAGTTGTGATAGTTAATGTTAGGATAAGGGGCTGGGGAATGCATTATGTCAATTATGTGTCCTCATTAGAGAATAAAACCAAGTTTGTGTGTGTGTGTGTGTGTGTGTGTGTGTGTGTGTGTGTGTGTGTGCGTGCAAGTGTAAGTGACCAGTCACTCTGTCACATTGTTATGGTATGTTTTAACCTCAGGGGTTAAAAAGTCATGGTTGTTTTCTAAATGAGAGTAAAAGTCAGCATCTAATGAGAAGCTTTTTCCACCACAGCCCTTCAGATTATCTTCCTTTTTAGTCCCCGACAGTCATTTTCACGTCACAACAGAAAAAGCAGACGTGTAAATAATAAAATGAGCAATAGTTTCAGAATAGTTCAATTTAACATGTCTCTTTTTTTAAAATAAAAAGAGGACCATCGTGATAAACGTCTTAGTTTTGCTTTAAAATTTGACAGTTTATTTATAATTCCAAAGGGGTTTAGTGTTGGTCTGGGAAGTTTTCACATGGAAAAGACTGTCTTTAGGTTAAATACAGTTGAAAAATCAGCTTTTCATTGTGTCCTGACTGATTTTCAGTGAACACCTGTGTCTCTGGCTGTTGTTTCCCTCTCACTGAAAATATTGTGTTTTTATGAATAGTGGATCATGCAATGTAAAAATAACTGCAGGTCTTCTGAGTGGCCACATGAGGGAGCTGTTGGTCTCTGAGCCCAGATGTCTTCAACATGTTGAACATCTACGTGTTTTAGGAGAATTGCGTGATGTTGTCTTTAACCTTTACGTGTCATATTTACATAACAGTGTAAAATATTAAATACACTCCAGCCAGCATTTGCAACTTTAACATCACTAGAAACATTTCCTTTTTATTCCTCTTTCCACCACAAAATGGTTTTGAAAGGTTAATTCAAAATGCAGAAAATGAATGAATGAGAGGAAAACTCAGTATTCACTCTTCACTTCAAATGGCATTTCTAAAATCTAAATTTTGAAAAACACATTTAATAAATGCAATGCCAAATGTAAAATATTAAATGCAGCCTTTTAATGTACTACAGTAATCCTGCCTGTGGCATAACATTGGCCCATAGGCCCATAACTATGAAATATTATTTACACTGTAAATAAAAATGAAATCAGACATATTTTTGTATAAATAAGCAGTTTCATTTATTTGTCATTGGACTGTCACTCAGTTTTCAGGTGTATAAATATAAAGTTTAAACATTTTTCACAACAAACAAAAGCACATACAGACAGAAACATTAAATACATAATTAATACTTTCAGTTGGAACAAATCAGCTCTTATTTACATCATATGTACAGAAACAGAAAAATGGTCCTCTGCTGCAGTGAATGAAACATGACAAATGAAATTGATTCAGCTCGAATAACTTCAACCCTGGTGGGGTAAAAAAACAAACAAACAAACACTAAAATCATGTAATTCTCTGACAAAACAAATTTGTGGGATTTAAGTGTGTGTAGTTGTATTTTATCAGTGAGACTTTCAACAGAAATATTTAGTATAATCTAGTAATTTTTGTTTGATAAATCATAGAATTTTTTTCCTGAGGGGATCGAACAGCTGGGGCTTTTAAAACATCAGATGGACGAATGTGGAGGAATGTAAATGGATGGTTTTTGGCCTCCGTCCTTCATCGCAAACTACACACAGAAAAAAAATCCATCTGAACAAATAAGCTAAGCCTTAAAATACTTTTTTTTATAACTTAAAGCAAAATTTAAAAAATATATTAATACAGAGATACAGCAAGAACTGAAATGATTTCCAAAAAATCCAGCATTCAAGTGGTTTGATCTATAATCTAGACCACTGACATTTTCAGCAGGAAAAGGAATCTGAGGGTCAAATATGATCATCTAGACATGGAAGACTATTCTTGCCAGGAAACAATAAAAATAATAAGCACTTGATATAAAATGTCGGTGGCTTTGTCTTTATATCTTTTATGTTTGTATTTCTATCTTAAAACGAATCTTGCTTTGGAAAAGAAATCTGATCATTTGAAAATTTACCTCTTGTAATTTCTATCCCCACTTTCAATTTAATTATAATTATTTGGGTGTATTAATTGTGTTTTTTCTATTAGTTTTCAAGCCACCTTTACTCTTTTATGCATTTATATTTTTATTGAAAGCCCTTCTCTTGAGCTTTTGATGAGTCCTTATCTTTTGATTTTGTGATAAATTAACATGAATTGGCTTCTGTATGTTGAACTACAGAGAATTAAAAACAGGAGTGGACTGATAAGAAAATTCTAACAAACATAATAGCTGATGCAAACAAGTTGTGAAGACTAAGTTCAACGTGTGTGCGCGTGCGTGTGTGTGTTTGTGTGTGTGTCCATCCATATGTTTATGAGCAGACAGTGAGAGGGCATGTGAATTGTCCCAGGTGTGAGGGTCTATAGGACTTGATAGATCAGGTTGGGGTCCTGGCTGGTAGTTGGAGAGGGGACCTGGGTGGATCCCTGTCCAGCTGTCTCAGCTGTTGGGTCTGTTGGTGGGGACACAGGGTTATGGCCGTCGGCAGCTGGCAGCAGGCTGCTGTTTTCAGTGGAGATCCGCTCCACGATGCTGGAGAGACAGTCCAGACTGGAGACCACTGAGCTCCGCTCACTCTTCTGACCACCTAAGGAACAAAGTGTGTTTTTTCTTGAATAAAACAAAACAGTATGATGCTTGCAAAGGGAAAAAAACTAAAGATATTACTAGCATAATCATAAGTGAGTTATTTATCATGTTTTAATCTACCACAATGTTAAAAAAGCATTAGTATTTTTTTTTTACCTCTGTAATTTTTTTAAACAAATACTTCGTTTCAGATTCAACAGATTTTCTGAGAACAATTTAGTGAAAATATTTTTTTTAATTAACAGATAAACGTAATCTCACCATCCTGATGTTTGGGTTTTAAAGCTCTTTCTTTCTTTCTTTCTTTCTTTCTTTCTTTCTTTCTTTCTTTCTTTCTTTCTTTCTTTCTTTCTTTATTTATTTCTTTATTTATTTATTTCTTTATTTATTTTTAATCATTGGCCTTTTGTGGTTATAATAACGTCAAGATTCTTACCGTTCGAAGTCTGAGAGAAATAAGAGCTGCTGTCATAACTTCCTCCCCTGGTTGACTGACAGGTCGGGCCGTTAAAATCCGTCTGAACAAAGAAAGAGACATGGATTAAGATATTTAAAAAATGTTTCGCAGCCAAATGTAGCAGCGTGCAGCGAAAGAAAAAAAAATAGTTTTACTATCAAGTGAAACAAAATAAAAGAGTAAAGGTAAAGAGAATACAAAGTCCCATAAAGGTTGACATGGCCTAGACCGTGTAGCCTACGAAGCATTTAATCATTTCCAAAATAGTTTCACAGCAAAAAATAAAACTCCTCAAATGGTCGAATTATTGCGCACAAACGAAAAGTAACTGTCATAAACTAATTAATTATAACTCCCACACTGAAAACGTCGTTTTGTCCTAGGTTGACACTCCCGTGTCAAGAACAGAAATTGCATAAATATGTTTTTATCTTTTTGATTCCACTTCAAAAGTCAGGAAGAATTGGCTCCATCTTATTTGAATAAAGTGCTCTAACGGGTTCAATATTTAAGTTTAAGTTATGACATTTCCATTTAATTTAAACTGTAATGTGGCTTTTCTGGCACAACTTCAGGAGTCGCCTTTAACTCTGGTGCGTAAAAACTAATGTTGGAAACAAAACGTCATGTTTTACCCGTGGAAATTGCAGAAATGTTTTAAGTTGACATTGAGGTCGTGGTAATAATTAAATGCTGAAGGTACATTTCAATGGTAAATAATACAATACATTATGTTTTAAATTACAAACATATATCGATGCGTGAAGACCCGCTGGAGAAACGCATGAAGTGTTAGATCCTACCAAAGCGTCAAACCACACACTCCCCTCTCCTCTTAACACCTGTCAGTTCCTGAACTCACCATGCCGTCGGAGCAGTTCGAGCGGGGGCTGGAGGCGTCTGAGTCCCCGCTGTAGTGCTCCAGCACCGGATAGAATCCGTCCTCCTGACCGCCGCGCAGCAGCGCCTGTAGGGACTCGATGTAGCTGATGGCGTTGCGCAGGATCTCCACCTTGGGCAGCCGCTGGTTGGGGTTCGCCGACGTGCAGCGCTTCAGTGTCTCGAAGGCGTCGTTGACCTTGCTCAGCCTCCGGCGCTCCCGCAGCGTGGCCGCCTTCCGCCGGTCCGCGTTGGTGGTCTTCCTCTTACAGGCCTTGCAGGCCCAAAGCAGGCAGCGGCCCGCCTGGTGGTGTCCGCTGGGCGCGCGGACGTGCTCGTCGTCCTCCACCTCGGTGTGGTGGTGGAGGTGCAGGAGGGAGGACGGGGAGGAGGAGGAGGAGGACGGGGAGGATAAGGATGATGAGGAGGAGTCGTCTGGCTTGAGAAGGCCCACATGGACCAGGCGCGGGTCAAGGTCCTCGAAGAAGTGCATGTCACTGGTGTTGAAGCAGGGGTCGTCATAGAAGTCATCAGCCGCAGCAAGGGGGAAAGAGATATCCGACAACTCCATGGTTCAGTCCTCAATGCACCAATGAAGAAGAAGAGAAATCCAGTGAAAGACACAGATGAGTCTTCTGCCAAAAACAGGAGACACAGGACGGTCAAGAATAATACTGTGGGGCCGTTTCTGTGTGTTTAAAGTGGACTGGAGACTCCTGTCACAAACTGTTCTGTCCTCTCAACTGACCTGGATCACTTTATACCTGGGACATTCGCGGGGGCCGGGGCCAGGGCCACGAAGTCCACTGGGCTCTGACCAATCAGGGTGCAGCAGGAGGGGTTTACAACTTCACGGTAATTAGTGTACAATTACCCCTAACAGAGCAGTAACAGCAGCATAATATACTGCTGCACACAGTAGGGGAGCAAACACACGAGGAACATGCACTGTTGTAATGAGGAGACAGAATACAGTCACAATAATTCTGTCTTTTTTATCACTTTGTGAGGTATTGTTTTTATTTATAATTCTTCCTAGATATTTTAACATTTCTTAATATTTTATCGTATGTTTTTCATATTTTCAACCCATTGTCATCATCGACATTTCAGTACCTTTCAGTGTAGTCTGGTGGCTCTGAGGCAAAAAGTACATAAATACATTAATATACTTTTATGTTTGTATGAAAACAGTTAAAAAGGAGAAAAATGTTAATATCAAATTAATACTATAAAAAAATAAAAGGTATGTAAGGCTACCAACTAAAGAGAAATAAAACTTGATTTGGAAAATCTTAACCCATAAATAATATACTTATTTAGTAATTATAAGCAGTCAGAAAATTCAGATTTTTATATTTTAATATTTTAATTGATATTCGTCAAAAGTTAACTGAACATATTTATATACAAATTAGGCACCTTTTCACACACTCAGTCCATACAGGCCTTATAGGCCTGGAGCAAGTTTTTCAGATTAGACATTTCTAAAATTTACCAGTGATTAAATATTATGACACAATTATACAAACTAAGAAGGAAGAATAAAACTGAAAAGTTAAAACATTGAAAAACTGGTTGAAATGCAGCTCTATACACAATGTCGTAATTATTTAAATCTACAATCTAAGTGGAAAAACAGCCACATTTTGTTGGTTTATTTTATCTTTAAATTATTTTTTATATGAAGGTAGGTTTTTCTTTTGGGTTGACAGTGTGATCCATAACCTGGTAAAATATAGATGGTCTCTCTTGGCCTTAATATTTTTAATTTCTGTGAAAGCAAACGCATCAGAGCCAAACTTAGAACATCCTGCGCTCAGATTTCACATCATGAGTCGGAGTGTTAATACTGCGTGAAAGTGTGAAACCAGTAATCAACTTAAATGTCATTGAGTTTATTTATAGACGCGTGTGTTTCTCTCTTTGTTTGTCTGCTTTCAATGGATCCTCACCATTCTCCTCTGATCTGCAGCTCTCTCTGCAGCTGGCACCATTGCATCAACCATCCACTAACATTTACATGCATGTATCAGGGATTTTCACGCAGCCAAGTACACAGATTGATGTCGTGCTGGTGCAGCAGCGGTGGTTTGCAGCTGGAGGGCGCTGCAAAGCAGATCCTGACACAGACCAGTGACTACCGACCTGCTGCAGCACCACAGACTTAATACGTGCAGCACAAACCCTAGACTTGTTTGACCAGCGTAGAGCCTGTGGCCACATGTGGCCTGAGTGCTGCAACTACTCATCAACCTGTGCCAGTCATCAGTGACAGATGGTCAGAAGCAGCACTCTGTGGATGTCAGACAAAGTATTCAAACCCTCCACTTGTGGGATTATCACTATCTCCAAAATGATTGACAGGTCTTTCAAGTGCTCACGCAGCACCAAACCCTATCTACTTTAAAAAGTTGACACTGTTTTTATGCTGTTCATCGGGATTTTCTTACGGAAGGGCAGAATCTCAACAGAAGAGGTTGGCAGATTTTCAACAATTGAATTTTTTTTTTTATAATTGTTATACCTTTATTTCTTTCTTTCCACATAAAATATTAAAAAGAAAGATTGTAACTTTGAGGTAAAGATGAGAGAGAACTGCTTCAAATTTTCAGGGGCTTGAAAAAAAAAGAATTTTACATATAGCTATTTATACATAAAAAATGAAACAGAATAAATAAAAAGTAAAAGCAAAAACAAATGAAGAAAAGAACCAAATAGAGATGGCTGTAGTTTGAAAAAAAATCTGTATTTCATACACAAAAGCACTAATCAAAAAAAAACATATTATTGCAAAACAGCTTTCTAACTTCGACTTTACTTACATAGTGCAGAAAGAACTTGTCATATATATAACAATAGAAACCTCACAAACAAGTAGCAGAGTAGCAGCACAATGTAAATATTTTTTTATATTGTATAATATCAGGTACATTTAAAACACATTCAGAGTTTGTGTTGTCTCTGTTTTGTTTTAATTCAGTCAAACAAAATGTATGTTCGGGCCCAGTTTTAATCTGCTGCCATTCAAAATACAAATCCAAGAATCCTACATTAAAAAGCAAAGGCTTCTAAAAACAGCCTTCAAATGTTTGGTAGAAAATGTGTCCAAATTCCAAAAAGATGTACTGCAACAATATGTAGTACAGAAAGCTTGGAGTAATTCACATTATGTTAGAAATGTATTCACCTATAAAAGTTATCATGGCAGACAATACTACATTAAGAATGAAACCAACAGGACACAACTTCCATCAGTAAAAGTGATTCATGGAGCATAGACTTTATGCTCTAAGCCTAAACTTTAAATATACTGCCAGTCAAATATCTTTGGAGTTGTTGAAAAAGGTGTTTGATCTGTTTTGGTGGCACTGGACTAGTTTCCAGTTTCCCGCTATAGAATCTTGCTTATTCCCTGATACTTTGTGCTATTGCAAGGCTAAATATTCAATTTCTGTCTGTTTTCTGTGGCTGTAGGTTGTGGCCCAAGGACCAGAATTATGCTTTTGAGTGTGTTGGCACGTGGACACCGAAGGACCTCAGTGGAGGTTTTCACTTTCCGAGTACTTTCTCTAGTTTGCTTACAGGAGTGTTTACTGTCTTCACAGTAAGAAAAAAACATCTCATGACAGAGTGTTAACATTAACAACTTAGAAACATTTTGGAATGGAGGATAATAAAAAATAAATATTGAGAAGTTTAAATCATGGAATGTAGAGCTGATGGCTTTCAGTTGGTCTGTACCAACAGTTTCCCCTTGATTTCTGTGTGCAAACTTGATCAGACACTTTCCAGAAATTTGCTCTTTAACTAGCAAAGTTCCTAGATGTCAGATTTTTATCTTTCACACATAAAAACAAAACTTTTCCAAAGTAGAGTAATTGCTGAAATGAGAAATTTAAACCAGCTATTCATTTGGTGAAGTCTTCCTGCAGCTCATTCAGGATATACTCCCCAAACCGACCTTTCTGGTCCATGGTGCAGCCCACTCGACGGGCACTGGTAAGCAGGTCACCCAGCAATTTGAGGCGATCAACCCTCGGTGTAAGGAAGTGGCTCTTAACAACACTGGCGGTGTGGGGATCCTCATGCTCGTGGGCCAGCTGGCTCAGCTCAACCAACACACCAGCCTCCTCTTTCAGCTGGAGCTGCAGCAGCTCCAGAGCTGGTAACACAGCACAGACTGCCTCACAATTCGGCCGCTGAAAAATCAAACCCAAATAAATGGTGCACAGCATTTCATATTTGCACTTGTCTTGATAAAATTCAAACCTAATCTGTCAGTGGTGTATGGACAAAGAAGTACTTTAACATTTCATATTTATGGTCACTGACAAATTCATTTGAGCTCTTCAAAGCTCAAAGTTTTCATCCATAGGCTGTATAATATATATTTTATTTATATATACACTACCAGTCAAAAGTTTGGGTACACTACAGTGTCCTCTGATTTCCTCAGTATAGTCAACCTGGAAGTAAAACTATAGGAAATAGCCACTGGGGGGTGACTTTGATGGTTGGAAAAAAGGAATGGAAATCTATTGGAAAGTGACCCTACTTCATGCTTTATTTGTAATAACAGTAAACATCTTTCTCAGATAATGGACTTAATCACTAGTTTCAGGCCTTCTTCAAATAAACATGTCAATTTTGTAAAATGTGTTAACATTTTGAGGAAAGTAAGTGGACACTAGTGCAACTGACATCTGGTATCATGCAACCACAGCACAGTTGCAGGTGACACTTCTAAACTTACAGTTGCAAAATGTCAACATAATGGTGTCCCAATTGGAATTTTGGAAGCTTCCAAATGGGACTTCAGATTGTTATGGCGCCAACTGTCACCTCTCTTCAGCATAGCATTGTAGGCTCCAGATTGTCAAAAGAGGAGAGCGGTTATTTTTTAACAGAATTAAGTAGAAAGAAGACGGATAAAAGATGTCAGAATAAAAAAAGTGCTGCCATTCAGGGCTGTTTCTAGGGACCCAACGCATATATGCATATGTATAGTCCTAAATCTTGCACCATTGATATTTTTGTCTTCTCACTTTATTGGAATGGTAGATGTGATGATATGGTTTCTTTAATTAAATCAATTGAAAACACGACCCTTAAAAAATCTAGCTGAATGAAATGTCAAACTGTGAGCTTCGCTGAGTTGTTGTGGTGCACTGCACTTCAGAGGCGGATAACAAGGTGTCCCAAAATGTTGATGACTGGGCCTGGATCTCAGCACTGAAACGATTTTACACGACTAATAAACCTGGGGTGGTGGTTAGAGACCATGCTGTGACATGCCAGTGCCACCGCCAATGCTTCTGGCCATCTGGAAATATAATCAACACCACTGTCTGTCTGCCCCAGCATTAATCTCGCCAATTTTCCGGAACTAGGAGGGGAAATGTACACCTTGACCTGCTTATAGCCAGAGCCAAGGGCAGGTCCCCAGGGATTTAACCTCCCTCCCTTCCTTCTTCCATAGCCCCTCGCCCAGCCCAATGCTAGACCAAATGAAGAGTTTCAAAATGAGATAACTGCCATTTGGAGAAAAAAAGGAAACACACAGAAAAAAGAGACACCTGCTCTGACAAAATGACAGATAGCACAGGAGGAAAAATAAATCCTTGTGATGGGACATTTAGAGAGGAACATGAGGTGGATGGTGGAGTAAAACGAGAAGGCAGTTATAGACTGAAGCTTCTCTGTCTCTCAGATAATGTTCAAATCATAAATTAAGTCTCAAAATGGATCCACAAATCAGCTCTTCACACCAGATCATCTTAACGCCCCTCAGAAGGCCAACCCCCCGCCCTGCTGAAGTGTCTCTGAGCAACAGATGTTCTTGACCCTGACCTCTGACTAACCTCTGTGGGTTTGTCAGGAAAGACACAAGGACATTTACTCAAATACTGCACTTAAATACAATTCTGACACACACTTGTACCTCTACTACAATATATTGACAAGTTGGTAACTTGCAGATTGGACACAATACCAAGTATTTATCTATAAAAAAAACAATAGTATCAAAGGAACTACAATAGATTAATTTACAATAAAATAATATGGCATGAAGGCAGCGCCAAGTCTGTTGGTCTGAAGATAGTATATGCATTTTCTTTAACTTTGCATATTCACAGCATGTTTTTGCACATTTGACTCCAGGAAAAAATTGGAATATTATACCACTGATTATGAAGATGTGAGCTGGCAAAATGCGTAGGTCACATCCTGAAGATACTTCACAAATTATATGCTAACAATAACACTATAAACGTCAAGATTTTTATGAAATCAGTACTTATTGTGGAAAAGTAATAATAAAATTTACTAAGTGAAGTCCACCATTTCTGTGCTGGACTCACAGTTCGATCGGTCTGAAATATGGATCACATTTAGAAATAATTCTCTCTCGTTACAGCCCTACCAACAGGCCACTGCTCTGTACAACTGCATTTATGTATGAGTAAACACCTCCTTTACCCACAGATTAAAACGGAAGTTCAGGTTTGAGAAAAAGGGTGGAGTCGTTATAACAGAAATGCATGAAACTACTGTCATGTATTTTTAACTGATCTACAGTTCGGCATTGTTATTGGATTTACTGGGGCTGATTCCCACAGTTTAAACCATTGAATATCAACACACACTGACCAGCCAGTGGCCAGCAGTCTGGGCACCTCGACAGAGAAGGTATCAGAAAAAGAGTCGAGCCAAGTAGTGATACAACTGTATAATGGAAAAGAGCCTTCAGTTTGTGAAGCTTTACAAGAAACTGAATGATAAACTATTTGACCATATTGTATCATATAATTGTAACTGTTATAACATATAATAAATATTACTACAGAATAATATACTTTGTTCCTGACACTTTTTACCTGAATGTCTTTGCCACAGTACTGGCCTCCCCTCTCAGCCAGGTAGTTAAGCATGTCCTCAGTGTTGGCCTGCTGTTTCAGCGTCTCCTGGTGGAAGAAAGACGCGACGCGAGGCAGAGCAATGTCATCCCTCTCAAATACGCTGGCCTGAAGGAGATAAGACAGGGAGGCCCATACTGACATGCATTCAGGGTGACGACAGAAACATTAACTCATCCTCATACTATTGTTAAAACACCCTTTTCATTCTATAGACACACTCCCTTGTCTTATTTTTACTTCTTTGGTGATATTTATTGCTATTTTGACAGTTCCTTTTTCATATTAAGATTAGTTTGGGTTGTACCACTATTATGTGATTATATGTTGCAACTCTGTATTTTCTCTCTGACCAATAGGGAAAACCCCTTTCTATTGCTAATTCTGATCTTTAGAAACCAGTGTGTCAACCAATGACCGATACATAACTAAGCTTGACGAGTTTCTTTTTTCTCCTCTTGATAAAATACACAAACTGACCATTTTAATAGGTACATCTCTTCAGCCAATCACATGGTGGCATCTCAGTGCATTTAAGTATGTAGACAGGCAACCTGATGAAGTTCGAACATAATGGGAAAGAAAGTTGATTTTAAATATTTAAATTCAAATAACTTTCAGGAACGGCTGATCTATTGGGATTTTCTCACACAACCATTTCTGGGATTTTCTCACACAACCATTTCTAGGATTTTCAAAAAAGGGAAAATATCCAGTTGAGGAAAAGGGCCAGACTTGTTTGAGATGATAGCGAGGCAACAGTAACACAAATAACCACTCATTGCAAACCTTAAAATAGGTGGGCTACAAAAGCAGGAGTCCACATCTGTTGCCATTCCTACTGCTATAATTATTAGGATGTACCTAATACAGTGGTCATTGTCTATACTGTATAAACTTTGTGTGCACTACAATGCACTTTTTATTCTACTTTTATTTATTAAATTAGAAAATGATGTATTATCTTAATAAATACATAAAACGTAAAAGGTTTCTGAAAACAAACTGTAACCTACAATCTTACATAAATAATTAATAATCAACTATGTAAATGATCAGTCAGTGTTTATTACTTAAAACGACTTTTTAGTTTAGTTAAACTAAACTAAGTCGTCCACGCTGATGATGTTGTTCTCCCTGACAGTGTTGGCCGACAGTAGCTCATCTGTTATTTCTATTAGCTGTGTATCCTACCAGAGCCTGTAGCCTATAAGCCCCGTCCCACAGCAGGCTGCACACGCCGCACAGAGCCTCCTCCACGGCGGATGACAGGTTTTGCCTGGCGCGGCTGCTGCCCACGGAGCTCCGGTGCGATCCGCACACTGGCAGGCTGCTCCTCAGCTTCTTTGTCGCGGGCTCTGCCATGTCACCGGCCGCACACTGTCCGCTGCAGTCTACGGCTAACTGTGCTATAGGGAAGCTGCTTCAAAGAAACAGAAGCACGTCTTTCTCCAGCACGACCTGCTGAAATTCAAAAGAGGAAATATCTTTAGTCAGAGCGCGACAAGCGTTTCCCGTTGAGCTGCTCAAGTTCATCCGGGGCGCCGGAGCTCAGAGCTGCATCCACGAAAGCAGGAAAAGCTGCAACAGTAATGCTCATCATGTCTGCAGTGGGCAAACGGACTTGAGTAATCCGCCTATACTGTTTATATTTAGATTCGAGGCTAAAGCTTTGTCATTCAGATATTAAATTAAATAGAAGAGTGAGGTTCTTGTTTGTTTTTCACATTTCCCATAAATATTAGACACAAAATGAGAAAATTAGGCTCATTTGTATGTTTCTATACATTTATATATGTGTGTGTCAGCTTCACAAGACTCTCTTGTGCTTTCAGACAGACTTGGTTCTGGCTCTGTCTCAGAACCTTTTGTGCTTTCTAGCGAACCAGTCAGTGTTCACACCAGTTTAAAAGGAACCAAAGTCTGTGGAATACCACAAATTCTTTTTCCTCCATACTTCTCCTACTTCCCGTTCATCTTCACAATCCAGACTATTACATGCCCACTGATTATGTCATGGTTTGTGAGGAAGAACCAACCATTTTTTTGGTTCCAGCTAAGAATGAACTTTTAAGGTTCCAAACCAATTTTGTCCAATTTGAACACACCAGCCAGTTCAAAATAAGGTTCAGGAACTGGAAAAAAGCTCTGCCGGTGTGAAAGGGCTATGTGTTTAAATCCCATGTTGACAAAGTGATTATGATTTTTATTTTGCAATTTTGGTGTATACACACAAATGCTCCCTCAGTCTATTGCTTCATAAAGCTCATTTTCAGATGAAGCTGAAGCTTTAAAGGTCCATTATGTAAAATTTAGTATAGGATTTATTGGCAGAAATGTAATAGTATGTTTGTATATGGGGACCAGAGATGATGCCTATGCATTACATGTTACATGTATTACATGGAAATGTTTTTCATTGCAGTTCAGCCAGAATTTGCAGTTGACTATGGTGGAATTGATTACATGTAAATATCAGGTTCCCAATCGATGTGAATCCAATTGGCATTATGTATTTCTGTGGTTATCTCTTGTAACTGCCTATTACATTGGGAGTGTCCGCAAGTTTTCATCAGTTATGTTTTTTTTTTGGTTTTCTTTGTCCAGAAACTGCTAACAGCTAGTAAACACAACTGAACAATGACATTTTATTTTCATATAATATATGTCATATATTGTTTAGGTAACCTGGTCTAACTCTCTCTGTCATGGATCAGCTGGCCATAGTTACTTGTCCCACCTCTAGTTCAGAGTTGACCCCCTGGTTTTTCTTCCTCTCTTGTTTCAACTCAGATCCTCCAGCAGGATGAGTGACGAGAGAGGCTGGCTGCTCCCTGGGAGTCAACTGGTCCAAGAGGGAAGAAAGGGCAACTGTAACCCTTGACACAACCCTCACCTCTCCCTGTGACACCGCAGTAATCACCTGGGCTGGACTTCAGTGCAGCTGATTGCAGAAACACTGCAGGAGGTCACTCACCTTCCACCAGGTGATGCTGAGGTTCAGCATAGGACTGGACACCACAACACATCCATGTGTGCTTCATAGGGGTGGGCGATATATATCATCTGCGATAGGATCGTGATTGTTGTTTTAACGATGTGCAAATTTACATTTACATCATCGCTGTTGATGTCCATTGCTCAATATTTCTTATGGATGCGTGGAGGACATTTTTTTTACAAGAATTCAATGTTCCTGCATTGTACTTCAACTGAGTTATTTTTTTTATTTGTTTGATAAAGTTTAGACAATAAATAAGAGTGTCCTTAAACATTTTAATCATTGTAGTTATTGTAATCTTTAAGTAGGTGTTACTCAGAGAATTCATATCGCATTTTGGAAAATATTGACAAAATATCGTTATCCTAAAAAATCCTAAAATCCTAAAAATATCGCGATATTATTTTTTGTCCATATCGCCCACCCCTAGTGCTTCATTTCTGTCACTGGTCTATGTGGTCCATGAAATCCTCCAACTTAAAAAGATGATGTTTATAACTTACCTTGACAGTAACACACCACAGTGTTTGTGGTGCTTTGGTTTACTGAAATATCATGGGTTGGATTAAAAATAGTACATTAACATGTCATGTCATGTCAGTCACAGTTTTCGTGTATCCTGTAAATGTTTCAGTCAGGAGAGAATGAATAGATAATTTATTACATACCGGAAAAATACTTTGATAGTCTAAAAAGTCTTCGGCGCTTAGACACACTGCAGTGCTATTGGGCAAATGAGACCAACTAATTGCAGCAATGACGCCTTGGTAAATGACAGCTTGAGAGGAAATGGAAGCAAATGTCCCTGTCCTTTAGTTTTTTTAATTATGCAGCTCATTGTCCCATAGACAAACATAGACAAACAAACAGAAAAGTATGTCCAGAAAACATAAAAATAACAATTTACAGTTGTTTTACAACATTTTCAAGTTTGTTTATTCAATTAATTCATTGACAAAAAAGAACTATTTAAATAACACAAAATCGCTGTATTCTGAATGAAAGGGAGCAGAAAGAAGAATAATTTTATTCTAATCTGCCCCTTTGATGTAATAAATACTTTACAAAGAGCATCATATATACAACAAAACAAGATATTCTAACAATCATATTAGCATGAAACAGAAGAAAAGCATATTGTTAAACAATGTGTTTTAAATTATTTATAGAAATGATGGTTTATTTTCTAATTTACAACAGGAAACACATTACAAATTAATACACATTTCACACACACACAAATGCACGCACACACAGATTATTAAACCCGAAACAGTAGAAGTGTCAGCCTTCACACCTGCTGCCTGCTGTAAACCACCAACACTACAACAGCTACATTGTCCTGCACTGGTGGTAGATTACTTTGCACACACAGACGCACACACGCGTGAACACACACAGAGGTGGATTAGCCTTAAGAAACAGATTTACTGCTGTGCAGACAGTTGTGTGGTTTGTTGTGCTTGCGGACTGAAGACAGGGTTCAGACTGAACAAAATAAACACCATGTAGTCCAACTATGTGATGAAATGGTGACATTCATACTCTTACCAACTGCCTTTTGATTTCATTGTGAAATACTGTACTTTTGAGTCTGACTATATCTCAGTATTACAGTAATTCCTCCTCCTCTTTGTTCCTCTATCATTATCTCCACCAAAGAAGTAATGATCATTTTGAGCTGGTTTAACTGATTGTATCTACTGTATGTTATTATTATTTTTTACTACAATTAGATTATGTTTGGTGAGATTAATCGTTTTTAAGAATATGCTTTATTTATTCAACAATTCAACATTTCAGTTTTTAATAAATCAAAAAAGAAACTACTAGTAACAGTTGTACAGGCACTGAGAGAAGAAGAAATGATGAGATGACATCATAAAATCACTTAGTACATTACTGTAAGCTTTATAAGAATTATGAATAAATAGACAAAATGTATGATGTCCACTAATTTATTCAGGAAAAATAAGAAAAAAAACATGATAGACAATTCATTTTAAAAGGTTATAATATTGTATAATATTGTGCTGATAAATCCCTGACTGTTGTCATTTTCCAGAGGAAAGATACAGAATATCTGAAATTAATTTCAGTCCTCTTAGTTTTTAATGATTCCTCAAGTGAGCAAATACTGATTGCTATAGCAAGTTCTAAAATCAGTGCAAAACATGAAACGACTACAGATTAGAGTGTACCACTCCAAATATTGCTCAGTAATGATGTTACTGCTAAGCCGTTTATATAGTGGCTCTCTCTGTAGTTGACATATATGACCTTGTATGAAACACGTTGTGCTTTCAGAAGTACAGCAGCTTCTCTTCACAGATGAGGAAGAGGAAAAACTAGACATGGCGTCTGTTCAGAGGATCCCAACGGACTCTCAGCTCTGTATGCCGCCTCTCATTTTGAATTCCTGTCTCTCATCACATGACCTAGCTTATAAATATGTCCCTGCACTGGGCTCATGTCAGGTCTCATGTCTTCATGCTTCAGACAGAACAGCTGTCCCATTAAACAGAACAAAAACAGATCCATCTGACTCCTGCAGGGAAACAAAGACTCGACTTCATACTGCTCTGATATCAGCAGTCTTTCCCAAACATCCTTAATGATGCTGGAGTCTCTATGTGGACATTGTACTTCAAGATCTGACTTTTGAAATTTGTCACCTTTAAAAAAAATAAATTTAAAGCACAATAGGAAACAGTCATGGATTAAGGTTTTTCAGTTGGAAACTTGGATTTTCAAGGATTTTAGGAAATGGCTTGTTTGCCATACTTGTAGTTTCTTTCCTTGAGTATTTTGTTATATCTACTGTTTTAAATTGTATTTTCCTCCTTGTATGTCTTTTATCTACAACTTTTATCTATTGTGATTACCCACACCTGCTCTCTGAATGTGAGTCACATGTGTCTTGTTATTGTTGTGTGTTTGTGACTTTTATGCCCCATACAGTATCTATTATTCTGTATAATAAGTGTTAATTAGGGTAGTGTTGTCTGTCAGTCTGTTGTAATGCATATTATAGATTTAGTTTTTTCTTCAAAACTTCAATATTTGCATTTGGTTTGTCTTTCAGCCTTTTGTTTTTATTTTAGTTTTAACTTATCAAATTCCAATTAAATTTTAGTTTATGGCATTATAATGACACCACCAGCATTTTGACTGGTTGTGACTTTGAATGCATGAACATACTGCAAATATTGGTCATCTTTGTCAACCTTTCACAACCAGACATGGATGACTTTGCCTGTGCTGAATTAATTCTGTGAATGTCTTTTTTCAGGAGGCCAGAGACATGATCAGTGAGCAGAGCTGACACTGGCAGGTCACAGCTGTCAAACGGATCAGCGGGACTTCTCTACACGCCGGGCCAACAGCTGTCTATTGAGAATACTCTGGATCGTCATCAGCAGCAAACTCCTCAGCTCACAACTCGCCTCATTACAGCCCCTTAATGGAGGGAAGACAGAGACAAGGTAAATACAATTACTGAGCAGAGTGTGGGTTACCCGAGCCTGCAAAGGTGCCCCATTCACTGCCGGTCCCTAACACCGAGTGTGGCTTGTTGCAGGGATCAAAACCCTGTTACAGCACTTTTGCTGGTTTCATGATTTTGAAGAACCTCATCTTATGGACAAGCGGCCTCAGGCCGTTTGCCTGTTATTGCTCCGTAAAATGGGAGCAAAGTAAAAGTGAGGTTGGCGTTGAGGTCCAGTGAGACCCCCTACGCCCCTTTCCTCCCCTCGGATGCCTTTTGTGCCAGACGCTGTGATTACCCAGAGAGCCTCTGGAATGCCCCCTTCCTCATTATAGAGACAAATATAGCCCAGTGTGGTCCAGTGAGGGATTGAGGGTAAATGGATGCCGAAGTGTTATGTGGCAGAAATTAAACAATGATGAATGATGATGCTTAGAGGCGAGGGTTTGTTAAAAACATGCCTATTTCCAGTGATAGCTGAAAAACAGTTTACATTTGGGGACCTCAAGATCCATGTTACAAGGTATGTACGATCTTGAACTTAATTTAACATGGTTTCATATTAATTTGAACTAGTGTACAACAGTTACCTGAAACGTTCATATGCTGGAGTCTTGTCCACTAAGTCGAAACGTGTGTTAGAGTTGAGGGATAAAAACAGCAACTCAGTTTTGGTTTGATGAGCTTACATATATAAGAGGGTCTACATAGAATGTTTTCAACTGCTCTGATCATTCTCAGTAAAACTCACCAGCCAGTTAAGCTCATGTGTTAGTATGTCCAGAAGACGTCTCTTTTCTTTGGTTCAGTTGGAATATTTCTTTCACTTTTAAATTATGTGCAATAAATAATGGTGCATATGCTGTAGATTTGCTGTATAAATGATAATGTGAATGTCATGGTGCATGGCAAAATTGGCAAAACAAAAAGAGCTGAGCAGGAAACAAAAGTGAAAGTCAAGAATCTACAAACATTTAATAATTTTGAAGAAGTTGCGTTTACCAGCTGTTTCACCTGTGCAGATGAGTCACGTCTCCTATTTCTCCACATTGTAGGAATAGTGACACTGACCCAGATATCACGATCACACTAACCGATCATCATCACTGCTGCTTTTCCACTCGCACACCTCTCTGCCCAGGGAGATAATATATCACTAAGCCTCTCATATCTGTTTCACTTATACAGATTAAAACACACCAGCTGAGTATGTTTATTTATCTTAAAACAATTTCATATGTATCTACAGGCATACCGGTCGTTATGCTTACATTTAGGAGACTTAGACTGTAAAAGGTTTACGTGGTGGACGCTGTTGCATAGACAGAATATGGAGTGCATAGATTGGGTATAACAGAGATGGAACATTTGAAGGCTGATTGTTTCACATTATAATGATGAGGCTTTCCCATTTCACAGGATCCTCAAAATGCAGAGCAGAGCCATTCCGCCAAAAGTGTCTCCTCAGCCATGTTGACTAATGGTCTTTAGTTGTCTCACAGGAACCTATTGGTTTGTGCTGGGGGGAGCTATGGTTATGGTGTGTGAACAGAGAGAGAGAGAGAGAGAGTGAGTATGATGGAGACTGTGTGGTCAAGCATGTGGTAATCATAGTAGTAATGTAACTTCATATCAGAGAAATTCATGTCGACTGGATTGTGGCAGATTGTCACATGAGAACTGTCGCCTGATTGTATTACCTGTGCATGTGGGGGTTTTAGAGTCGTCAGAACCCGCATGTATGCAAGGGCACACATCAAATTTTAGAGCAGAAGTGGAAAAAAATGCATTGTGAGTGTACTTTCACAAATCTAGAGTGGTTAGTCAATATGGGTACTTCAAGCTACATTCACCAAAGATGCTCACCATCCACACCAACTCAGCATTTTCAAGCACAGAAAAATAGAGAAGCTCAAAAAAAATACTACGGGCTCTGTTTTTGTTTGGGCTGTTTTTAGCCTGGATGGCCAGAAACATAAACTTCTATTTAATTTATATCAGCTATGATTTGAGAAACTGAGCAAATGAGCAAAGAAAAAAAGCAGAGGCGGGAATCTTACCTAGGACTTACAGTTTGTGTGGTGTGTTTGTGTTTGCAGAGGTGTCTAACATGGGTAGCAGTAAACACACTCCACTGGTTGTGTGTTACACAGCAGTTAATGTTGTGATGAGCAGATAGCAGATCACAGTAATCCCTGACGAGCTAATGAGGCTCAGATTACACAGAGAGTTTGTGAGCTTGGTCACATCAGTGTATGTGTATGTGTGTGTGTGTCATGAGGTGGTCAGCCTCTTTGTGTGGTCTGTCACCCTTTAACCTGCAGGTCTGAGGAGCCTCAACAGTCTGAGTCAACACACTGAGAACCTCACTTCTGCTGCTGTTGTTGCTCATGTTGCTCACCTCCCTGCTCCCCATCATGATGGGAAGAGTGTGTGTGTGTGTGAGAGAGAGAGAGTGTTGTTGCAGCCTGTGTGTTTCACAGTCCAATCAACTCTTGACAACCAAAAGCATCTGTGGTCCTCGGGTAGACTTGTCAAATTGTTGTTCAGTGTGATAATCAATATTAAAATCTTGCCGATATTAAGACATAGGCCAGTTTTCTTGGTGTTTCCAGATTAGTAGGAGTGCATGTACTACACTAATACACCTAAAACAAGTACACTGGGTATGGATGTACCAGTGTTGATTTACCTTTATAAAATACTGCTAATGAGAAACAACATTGGACATAGGGAAGCGATAACTGCACATTTCGTTCACTGCTGATTGTACTGACCTCTTTCTTAACACATGCTTTTCTTTTTCATCAGTGCAATCTGATGGAAATTGAGACACTTTGCTAACTATAACAGTTTATCCTTTTAAAAGTTTTAGTCCAATTTGTACTTAACTCATGGTTTATATATCATAAGTTCTGATGTCTAATATGTATGTTTTATAGCCTCGAGCCTTATTATATTAGCCATTATGGTCTACACTTTCTGCTTTAATGATTTCTCAGTCATCTGTGAGGACATTTGAACTGTGCTAATCTGTGTACAAGGTGCTATACTAATATATTTGATTGATTTGTCTTGAGCTTATAATTTTCTATAATTTCAATCAATTTAGGGAGACACTTAACAACTAAAGTCTGCCTCTCACCAGTGGTGATTGGCTCCATTTTTCCGTTTTAAAAATTCAGTAATAAGGATGGATGGATGGATGGATGATATAAAATGAACCGATTTCATAATTTGGACTGAGTAGCAGTCCTTCTCTCTGTTTCAGGGGTGTAGGTCTGGTCCCTGTAGACTAACCATCCCCCACTGCTTGGCCCAACAGGACTCCAGAAGACCTCAGCTAAGATCACAGCAACCCTATGTTTACCCTCAGCACTTAGTGTTTGATTCCCCACGTCCCCTTAGACTTCCAGCTGAGTGCACAGCCAGAGACTCTTAGGCAGCTCTGAGATACCCAGGGATTGAAAACCACCCAGACTCAGATCCTCTGGATGTCACATCCTAACGATGGCTCTGAGGTGTCCTGTCCCCTGTGTCCTGGTGGTCCACACACTTTGTTACATTCTTGTCCTGTACAAATGGTGACTTAGCCATCTAACGTCAACACCTCTGTACGACCATTTGATGAGCAGTGTTGACAGTTGCACCAAACATTCCTGAGTTCGTTAGAAAAAGCATTTTGTTCATTTGACTTCAGCAGACCTGATGGAGAAAAAGATGGTGACAGTAGAGAAAAAAAATGCATTAAAACAGTCCAGACATTATTTTCAGTTCAAAAATGTTCACTTGGTATGTTGATATTTGTGTTTTCTTTTTCCTGGTTGGTATCCATCCATTCATCCATCCATCCATCCATCCATCCATCCATCCATCCATCCATCCATCCAGAAAGTCCATCTATCTTTCCTCCCAATTCTTCTAATCTAATCTGAAGTCCAAACCAGGTTTTTCAGACATCCCTTTTTTCTAGCTCCCAGATGAAATCTCTAATCCACATCAAGTTCTTGATCTAGAATATTGTTATAAAAACCTCCTTAAACTACTACATGTCTATCACCTTTGTGACTCACAGATTCATGTTTAATGTGGCAAAAGAAATGCATTTACTCCAGTGTAAAAATTAGGTGTAACATACTACACATATTTTTTATATTTATTTATTGTCATATTTTATAACAGTATGTCATCTGATTAATTAGTGGCAGGGTCATCTTTTAAAGATTTCTTTGGAGACTCAGAATTTTAACTCATCTCTACTGAACTCTTACTGAAGGGATGAACCATTTTCTCTCTAAATAGTGATGTTAATAATATTTAGCTCATTATTCAAAAATCTCACAAGGGTTAAAGTAACATGGCCGAAATGACCACATCACATAACTTATATTTTTGTGTCTTTGGAATCGTCCCTGATTGGCCACTGAGGGCAGATCAAGCTGTACATTTACATGGCATTAGAATAAGACAATTATAGCTTTCATCTGTCTAAAACCGGTCTTCTAGGATACATGTAAACATGTTAGTCCAATGGAAATTGAAGTAATCTGAATTTTATCAAAGGGTAGTTGAGGCACTATGACATGTATAGCTTCAGTTGGATCAGAGTGGAACTCACACTGGCCTGAATGTTCTGCACATGCACCATAGTTCCCACCCCAGCATAAACTTGCAAATAGTTGAAGGAGCTGGTACACAAAGGATAAGGGCAATGGCAACAAAAACATAGCAAAATTCAAGCTGGTACATTTTTTTTAATTTTTTTTAATTTTACACACTTCATTTAATAAGTCAGTTACATTCTAATACTTGTACACTGGGACAAGGACTGTAGTCCAAATGAACTGTGTGATAAAGCTACCAACTGCAGTTTGACTGTGTATGAATACATATTAATTGTTTCCTCTGCTAAATGCCTGACTTGAGAATAACTGACACTGAATTGCAGCAATTAGGGATCATCACACCTCCAAACCTCCCAGGCTAATTTCCTTTTTCACACCATGACAAAGTATCCAACATTACTTTTGGTCCTTTCTATCCCTGGTAGCATATTTTAAAAGACAAAGTGGGCACCATGACACAAAACATTGTGTTTTGTAATTTATTCCACTTTATGTATTTTATTTAAGGAGAGTTTTTAATGTCACAGAAAATAAAAATGTGCGAAGAAGCACATTCAGTACATTTGTTCTGAAGTTTCATTTTCAAGTGTTTTTCAGTAAGTGGTCAAACTTATAATTATTCTTTAAATCTTGAACACACAATACACTAACCCACACTCAAAATGAGGATTCATTTCCAGTATCAGTAGTGGCTCTGTCTCTGACAAACTACTGTTATAACTCAGATGGCTAAAAATTTAGCTGCATTTTCTCAAAACAGAGCCCAATATCTTAACAATTATCAAATAAGTTGTATGTTAAACTAATGTTAAACTTACAATATCTGTAGGGTTTAATGGACGACCTAAAATTTACAGGTGCAGGCAGACATACAGTATTTCTCTGTTAGAATGAGTCAGCACATGCCCAAAGAAGCCCGTTCAAGCCTGTTCATGACAACTGAACTTGGGTCTAATCAAACTCCTGACATCCTCCAGCTTTCTGCTTTCCTCTTCGTTCTTCATCTTTTTTTCCCCCTTGCATCAGCACGGAGCATGGCTATGACAAAGGCAAGATGAATGCTCAGGCTGTTGGCAGTAAAGAGTCAATGTCCGGCCTCGGCTGCAGCGCTGTAACTGCGGCACGTTTGCCATAAATGTTGAGCAGCGAGGGTGAGGGAGGCCCCAGGAACGAAGAGGAATCAGGTTTCAACATGTGTATCATGATGAACTCTACATTATGGCAACTGACCGTTGTGTTGTGCTTGTGAAATGCCATTTTGAAGCCTCAAGTTTATGATTTTGGCCAGCAACATTTTGGTTTATGTTTATAGGGAGAGGGCTTGGGAGATTGGCAACCATGCGCCTATTGGATGGTACCAAGCTGTCAGTCACATGGTCTCCATGCCTTGTGTATGCAATGCTTTATCCTCTATTTGACTGTAAATGGGACCATCATTTACAAATTAAAATCATGATGTATTGAAAAAGACCTGAAATTAGTGATTGAGACCATTGGTTCATCTCTAGAGGCTTATCTTAATTAAGCAATTATAAATGTTGTTTTAAAAAAACATACAAGTCAAGTGAGTCTCATTTTAATAAATGCATTGAAATTTTACAGCTGGTGGAGTTGCCCTGAGATGGAATACAGGTTTCAGCCTCTACTGACCTGAGATCTCCATGCACGCATGCTTTTTGATATAAAGTCAGTGCTCTGTGTTTAGGCAATCGGGGTGATGCTAACTTTTGGACTAACCCCCAAGAACACATCATCCCTGCAGAGCTCTATTAACAGCAGCTCTTGGGATCAAGCTTGCTGACCACAGGGACAAAAATATCCTGTCAAATCATCAGTACTGAATAACAGGGACCTGTTTTAATAACACAGGTCTCACCATAAAAAAAATGCCTGCAGTAGCTTGTTAAATGTGTGTTTTCCCAGGGACAGTGACAAAGCACGTACATCCTATGTTTAAGATGATATTATATACAGCAAGATATGACATAGTTATTACACTGTTTACAGCCCCTAAGACCAGCCAGTTTAATGCTTCATTATTCTTTCTGGTTTGAACCTGCCTTCCACAGAGGAAAGTCATCACTCTCTAAAGAACAACAGCATTAATGGGATATTTTCCACTGGCAGACTCACCACACCCGACACTTGAAAACACTCTGTTCCTCTGACTTTTTTTTCAGACTGCAATTAGCCTCTTGGCACACGTTTCACTCTGCGTTATGGAGTTTGTCCCTATCAGCACCTGCCTTCCTGCCAAAATCTGCCCTTGGCCCCACAGCAGCCAAACAAAGGTCTTTAAGTAGCAGAGGATTGGAGCAGGATGGACACATGAAAGTAGCTGGAGAGCGCTGGTGGCTTTCAGAGAGGCGAAACTCGAGCTTGTGTTTTTCCAAAACAAAATTATGGAAGAGGAAAAAAATAGGGAGAATGTAAGTGAGAGAGATTTGATGCGATGATGCCGTGTGTGTGTGTGTGTGTGTGTGTGTGTGTGTGTCAGTCAGAGGAAGTCAGACCAGTTGGCTGTCAGCTCCATTTGGCTCCTGTCACACTCTCTCCATTTCTCATAGAGAGCCATAAGGAATGCCTCAGCGTGACTTCCCAGAATGCCCCTCTGCAGTTCCAGTGCTGGCTATTCATCTCCTCTCACCCTCTCACCACTCTCCTGGGCCCTCATTTAAACCCATTTAAACCCACTGATATGACTCAGATCAAGTGTCCTGTGCAGGTCGGCATTCAGAGCAAGGCATCCTGACTGGTGAGGCCGAAGGTTTGATTCCCTCTAGGGCTGCAAATATCTGCACTTAAAGCTACTGCAAGGTGCTTCACACAGGAAGTGTTATTTGATATGTAGGTGCACGTCTTGTGTTAATCAGAGAACATTGCTGTGTGTTAATTAATCAACACTGTGCAGACAGCACTATATGTAGACAGTAAACAGGAAAGTGCTTGTGTGCAGACAAATAACATCCAAATACTCAGGAACAGACTGACTGCTGATGGGCTTTGAATTGAATTAATTACATTTTTTATTAAATATGTTGAAAAACATCAACTTAACCAATAGTTTCAATGGTGTCAATATGTAACTACATAATATAACAACGTGAACATAACTAAACTGAGTGGACCCATATCCTCAGACAGTAGTGTTGTGTTGGTCACCAAAATGTGTTTCCCTTATGTTTCCCCATAAGTTTTATTTCTTATTTTTTAGTTTATTATATTAAAAATTATAAGGTTTAGTGGAATTAGAAAGTGATTTATGCACACATACCAATCATAGGTTCTAATAATGCTAAATTTGGATGCATTTTGAAAGTGAGAAGTGGCACTAAATAAAGGAGACAGGAAACTTCAGCTTCAGTGTCTGGTTATAAGACACCTCGAGGCCAGCTGTAGTCCGCCATCCTAATATACTGTATGACGAATGTACAACTTTTACCTGATTATTATGAGGATTAGAGGCTATCCCGGTCCATCCCGGTCTGAACAAGGGCCTTTCATAATGTCACTGATGATGGAAGTTATAATGATGGTATAATGAAAAAAAATCCCTCTAATCTTTGCAATGATATCTTGGACAAAATTTGTCTTATTACCATGTTTTGTTGACCATGATCATGACCTTGGTCTGACAAATCAGCTCCTCAAATGAATCATCTCTGAAATAAAAGTCACACCCAGTTTGGTTGATTAATTAAGTTGAAATGTGTTAGGACTGATATCTTGATGGAAACATGGTCATATTTCAGTTGATTCATACATTCAACTGTTTATATCATTAAAATGTTTGAGTTTCAGCCTCATAAAGCTGCACCTGCTGCAGTCAGTGCCCGTTGCTCTGCTCTCTGGCCAGCTGAATACCTCAGATGTTCTGTAATGTTGATTTCAGGCTCCTAATCAGACACCAGCCTCAGAAAACCACAGTGAGAGCATTTCTTTTTCCCTGGTCAGTGGATTTAGACAAACCACAGGATATAATCCCATTTTCCACTCTCAGACAGAGCTGTGAACAGAGCAAATTTCGCACTCTAAGTAGCGGAGGCGCCATCCTTCCCCTTTGCTCCCCGGCACTCAGCCAGGGCTGGCTGGGGGGTCTCCAAGCCCATTGCTATCTGAGAGTGTGTTAGAGAGTGAGAGACAGAGGAAAAGAGAGAGAGAGAGAGAGAGAATATACACAGTGTGCGGTCCAAATGTTGAAAGAGAGGAAGAAGCTGTGAGAATAGTTCAGTTTCTGGAATATTTTCCTGTTCAACTTTCAAGAAAACCTAGATATGTCACCCGTATGTCTGTCCATGGTAGATGGTCAGCTTTAGTATTGTTTATCCAATACATGATCTAAGTACATGGACACTGAAAAGAAATCCTGCCATTTCTTTTCATACTGACTTTGCATGCAGCTGGTCGAACATACACTAAATATGAACGTAAAAGAAAGTTTCTATCAAATGCCTGTGATGGATCAGGGAAAGTGTTTTGCTGAAGCAAATATTTTGGGATTTCTATGTCTATGTCTCCTTGTCTATTTTGCAATAGTTAGTGATTGTGATTGATCTGTGTGTCATCTTAATTAGCGTTATTGTGGGAATTTTATTTATATTTAAAGGGATTAGGAATTGGCTGATTTGCATCTGTCACCCCTTAGCAGGTTGATGGAACAAGATAAAACCCTCAAGTATAAAAAAAAAAAAACAATGAAACAAGAGAAAAATATATAAACATGGCAATAACAGCAACATCAGCAAGCAGCAATAATGTGAAGTAGCAAGACAAACTAACAAGTAGTTTCAAAGTGCTTGAGGAAGAAAATGTAAAATGTTAATCCCCTTAATCTGAGTTTTCTCTGATTGCAGACAATAAATCGAACATTGTACCTTCATTCAATATGATGCCTTTTAGGTTTAGACACAGTAACATCTGGTAAGGACTAGAGTACTATGGTTTTTCTTCATAGTTTCATAGTTTCATCATCCTCCCCATAAAAACACAAAACCTAAACAGCTATGTGGCCATTTTGGCTGTGTCTCAAAGGAAAAATTAAAATCTAAAGCATTTTGATTTTACTGCTCATAGTGGTTGCATTTCATTGAAGTCAACCTGCTCAGAACAATGAGCATGTACATGACTTCCAGACTGGAGGAAGAAAATCCCCTTCTCTGTGTTAACAGGTGGAGAGTAAACTCCAGCAGCCTGAGCTGAGATCCTGATGTGTTTCGCAGCTCTGGTTCTGCTGGTCATTTTATATAAACACCACCACTTGGTATCAGGTTTAATATCAAACCTGCTGAAGCTCATGTTTACTGCACCTCAGGGAGCAACAGGCCTTGTGGTGCTGCAGGGTGTAGGGGAGTAACCTGAGTGGGTGTGGAAAATCACACTGCCTGTTCAGGTGTGTTTTGACTGAAAGTATGAAGATTTCTCTGATATCCCTTGATTTCCTCTTCCCCACTTTTCTGGGAAAAAAGGTAATTTCACATCCGAAAAGTCTTATGTTGTCTGAATAGATTTTAATCGACCAACACTTTAGTACAGTAAGATATAGAATTGAATTTTTTTAAAATCAAAACTGTGACAGATTAATTTGTTGACAGGTAAGGAGGAGCAATCATTAGAAGTGCAACTTCCCAACAGAATGCAATAGTGGAAGTTTTAAACTGGAATCAGACCTAAAATGCAGGAATTGTTTAGTTATTAATTCATTACATTGTGAAAAGAAGAAAACACATTAGCTTAAAATAACACTTATTTAAAAAGGTGTAATGTCAGCATTTGTCTCAAAGTTTGTGGATTTCTGGTCAGATGTCTGAAATAAGACTATTTTCATGTTTTATTGGGATATATCAGGTAATCCCCTACTCAATATTTTGTATCTAAAACAAGTTTTCAGGATTAAAAAAAACTAATAATTCGATTCACCAGTTGTTACAAAGCTTACAGATTCACCAGTTTCAGTAGTTAGAACCTTACAGTAGGTTTAAAAATCACATTTCTAATTGGCTTTTATATTTTCTATTCTCGCTCTCTCTCTTTTTTATTTAATAGCAGTATATTTCAAATTAAATTTTGGCCACACTCTGTATAATGTTTTCCTCAGCGCCCAGAGCTTTCCCCTGTACTTCACCAATGTTTTAAGTTCCCATGGTGTCTCAGGGGAAATTGGTCTACCACATTGAGTCTGATGAAGAAAACAAGACTTCCAGGTCGTGGTGTCCCCTCTGGTAAAAGGGCAGATCATTTATGTCCCGTGGGAGTTTCCCCCATGGACACTTCCCTCAGGTCCCCAGGCTGGCTACTGTCCCCTCCAAGTCTTCCACCCCACAGTGTCCCAGCCTGCAGTGTGGGGTGGGGAGGGGCAGTTCAGGGCGGAAGCAGTGTTGGAGGTGAAGGTGGATGTAGTTTCCAGATGCTCCACCAGTGTTTGGACTGCTGACTCTGCAGCACCGGTGTGTTTGTGTACACTTAACTCTATGATTTACAGTTTATTTTGTAGGTTTGACATCAGGAAATCATTATTCACCTTTGTATTTGTATTATACACACAGTCAGCTGTTCACATTCTGACACTTTATCATCAGGTTATTCTTTTTTGTGGTGACTGTCTGTCTCTGTCTATAATGCTGTGTATGAACTGTGTATTACTGTTTATATTTTAATTATAATTCAATTTCTAATTATTTGTTATTTTTATTATTCTAAATTATTTTGATCTTTATCATAATAGTTATTGATTAATAGTTTGTAACGGTACCCAGTTTGTCTTCTTAAAATTATTGATGCATTAGATAAATATTTTAGTTACATGAAAGGCAAATAGGTCAAACTTTAATTAACTGGTAGTGTGGCTGATATTTCTGATAACTTTGTTTTGTTCTGCTTGCATCCAGTAAAATGGATGTGAATCTCTGTGATCATCCTACAGAGGAAGGGTAATGTGTTTGTGCAGCTCTTTGACCCTTGACTTCCTGACTGGGGGTCATTGTCTCTGTACGACAGGTGTCCGTCCATCTGCTTAACACATAACAGCTCTCTTCCACTCTGAGCTCAGGGAAACACATAAACATGACAGACAGACACTATAGATAGCCTGAATGTACAGTATATGCATTTATGTCTATTCTAAATAAACAACAGTGTATTTTTTTACATTATTATGGATGCCACACACACCTTTTCTTTCAGGAACCAACTGATTACAACTCACATGTAATCCAAGAATAAGTGTTTGTTTTTACACCATTCTTCACTCACAGCTTGCACAGATCAATGTGATGCAGCTCAATGCAGTTCCATGAATATCAATATGTACAAATCTTCTCCAAAATTACTCACCAACCAATATCTAGAGATATAGCTACTTATCAATCATTTGTTTAATAATTTTCCATTAGACATATTTACTCAACCAAATACAAATACATGCAACACAACAAAAAAAACAGTACAATGTGTCAAATCCTTATAAATGAATAATTCATAAAAGTGGGAGGATATAAGGTTTTGTTTTTCAATTTGTTATTGGAAATAACCCTGGCTCTTCATTCAGTCCCAGTGCTATGAAGAAACTGCCAATTAACCTAAGTGTAAATGCCTGTAGGAAGCAGCTCTGTGGTCTCAGAACATCTCTCTTCACCCAGGACGCTATTTTAAGTAGGAATCTGGTCCCAGGACTTAGAGGGCCTCTATAGATCACATTCCCAACGAGAGGCTCCCGTCTTCAGGCTTTATTTCAGGAACATATGGTTTTCCCAATTCTTCACTGTAGCACTTTGAATCCTGTTTTAATGAAGCTTCCCCATATTATGTTTTTTTTGTGTCTTAGGTTTTATTGCTGTATTGCTGGTCAGTGTTTTCAAGCAATAATAAATATGATTTCTGCTGTCTTTGCAATCAACAGATGTGAATGTTCCAATTCAAGTCAAAGTGGCTCAGCACCATTCATTTTTTTTTTGTCTTGAGTTTATGGCAGTTGATGCTTGGAGCTGCAGTCATCTGCTGGTAGAGTAAGTGTCACATGTAGGAGTCCTTACAATACAATTCATATGGGAAAATGTCCAACATGTCCACCTGCTTTGTGATCTGATCAGAAGTCCAGTCAAAGAGCATGTGGGTGAGCAGCCACGCTCAGTGTGACCACAGCAATGTGTGTCATGTCAATTAGTTGGCATTCAGCTCGCGTGTTATTACACCTGTCCGTCCATGTGCAGTATGTGTTGAGTGTGCAAAAAAGTTTTGAATGATGTAACGGCCCACCAGGCCTTTGAGTTGTATGTTGAATGGTGTGTGTGATCAATTCAATTGCCTGCAGGTGTCTAAGATTCTGTTACCATGTAACGCAGTAATTAATTATACACACACACTGATTTTCATGACTTCAGAGGACATTACATCGACTTACATTAGTTTTCTGGAGGCTTACACTAGCATACATGTCTTTACCTTAAAGTGTATTATTTATGGTATGGGGACTTGATTTTTTTCCCCATTAGGAAGACAAGTCCCCATAATGTGACTGTAAACAGATTTAAGTCACTACAACATAAGGAATACCAGGTACACACACACAGTCTGTGTCGCATTATGTCCTCTTTCTGTCTATATTCTGTTGTATTATTATTATTATTATTGTTAAGAGAAGAAGAAAAAGCTAATTAATTATATCAGAGTAGAAATTACCATAATGGGAGCTGATGTTGCTGCTCCATTATAATCATATTACTATTCATTTGTTACAAAAATATGCCACACAGTACTTACATATTGTTTTACATAGTGCTCTGGGTCCCCTTTGCCTGTTCCGAATAAAGTCAAGTAATTCTGAGGCATAAATATTTCAGCCACAAGTTTAAAACTGCTAACACTTTTTGTCAAGTGACAACTTACATGTACCGATTGTAGGTGTTCAAATGCTAAATGAGTCAGTGAGAGAAACGTCAAAGCCTGTGTAAGCTTCTTCCCCCTTTTCAACTTACTTCATGGGAATTACTGTATGATTTTTGCACCTGATGTTAATTATCCACTTAAATTGTGTTTATAAAACAGAACATTTGTGAATGCAAATGTTAACAGAACATTTCATAATGAAAAGAACTGGGCAATAATAATCCAGCAGTACCACTTGCCTCTTTTCTTTGTACTTTCCCTTATAACTGGGCAGACATAAGCCTCACTTCTGCAGAACGACAGGCTAGTGTTTGCAAAGTGTTAGATAACAAGGAGTCTGGTCCACTGGTGCTGTACTGTTTGCTCCAACCTGTCAAATTGTGTAATTTTATAGCCAATTCAAAATATATAATAAGCTTATTCTTTTTTAATAACAAGGAAAATCTAGTTCTCAATTAATTGCCCTGAACTTCAAACAGCACCGCAAAAACAATCTCGCAAAATGGCGGACCTTTCAGCAGGCGGCTGACCTTGGCTGAGTGCTTTCGGCTGTAAGAGGAGAAAACTCAACCCCCACCTCGATGAAAAGCTCATTTAAAGCCACGGTTCTGTCGTACGTATGGCTGCTCCATTTTTAAGAATCTCTCTTTTAACACCTGGCAGAGAAGAGTGCCACCCTGCAAACTCAGGGTCGGCCTTAAATGGCTCCCAGGGGCCCGCTTCCAACTGACAAGGTCCAAACTTCACCGAGGTGGGGCTGCTGCTCCGACAGGGAAGGATAGGGCACCCAGGGGACGCCACCGCGTGAGCCCCTGGATTCAGGCTGCTGAAGAGCTGAAACCCAAGCATCATTGAACATTTCATCGGCCACATGGAGAGTCACCACTGTTGTTGGAAATGTGATATTTTAGTGTCAAACAGTGGACTAGAGATGTGCAAGGGGAAAGTTAAGTTCAACGCCAAACCAGAACAGCAAAAAACATTCACCGACTCGTGTTTACAGCTTCATCTTGACAATATAAACCAGTAACGAAGCAGCTACAGGAAGCTCCTCAGTACTTGTAAGACTATATATTTCAAACTGATTCAACAAGATTCTTGAACTGAAAATGTTATGACTTGTTTTTATACTGTATTTAAAGCAGTTTATGGATGTCAGGTTTGCTGATGACTTACATTTTTAAAAATGATTTTCAACAAAGGGAAATCCTTGAATGTGATCTAAGAGCTAGAGAACAGGCAAAGCATTTGAAGTAAAAATAAATAATTAAAAGGCCTAGTAAAAATGCAGTGGGATAAACTACTGGTATTTTTTATACCCAAATAATGAATGCACTACTTTAGAATGGTACAATGTAAGCAACAGATATGTGGATTTCCACTACGACAGATGTCTAACTAATCCAGAAAATGTTCATAAACCCCTCTATTTAAAAACAACTAAAACATGATTAAGATGATTGTTTTGTTTGAATTAAAGGTTGTAAAAATTAAGTTAAATGTGTCTCGACTGTCTCGTGTGTAGATAAACGTGCATGAAAGGAAGCAGTATCAGTGTTTGGACAGGGGAAGTTTTGGATCCTTCCTGACAAGTCTGGACTGACTGATTCCCGACAGACTCGGACACACTGAATCCCTCGTCAGCATCCGTGACCTTACTGATTGGATGTGAACCCAATGGCTGAAGAGGTTGTGACCTTTCTGACCGTTTCCTCTATTCGACTTTAGGGAGTGAGTACTTTAAAGCCAGCTGGGAATTCTAATACACAAACAAAACATGATTGTGAACTGAGGACTCATTAATGGGGGGGGGGGGGGGGGCTGAATGTTTTTTATATATATATATATAATCTGTGATTTTACAAAAATTAATGGAGTCTACTAGAAACAAGATGGAAATGAAAAGAGAGAGGTGATGAATGTAACAACTAATAATATAATTTGACACACTACCAGGATTTGTGTGTTTTTTAAAAAAATACTTTTGTATTACTGTTGTATTACTATCTAGTAGAAAAATATGATGAGTTCAAAATACCTTGCAAGGAGACTGGCAGTCTGCAACCATGTATATCAAGTAAAGGACAGTTTCACCTAGTGGCCATTAGGGGGCAACCCCAATGGTTGAAAATGGAGGTCAGTTGTTCAAGTCTATGAGGAAAATAACCCAACTTCTCTCTTAATTTTGCAGAATCAGTGAACATTCTCCTGAGTTTATGGTTTTGATCAATAGTTTGAGAACTTTAGAGCATTGCAGTGGAATGAGTGACAGCAGATTCAAGCTGGAAAGTTACTGAAATATAATTAATCATACTTCAAAATCTGTGTTATGAAGACATGACAATCGCTGCAACATGCAACTTCCAGTTGTTGTTTTTTTATATATAAAATCAAACAAGAAATTTGCATTTCCAACTTTCTAACACACAAAGTAACAGTAGTTTTTGTGTGATATAAAAGCTATTTCTGTAAAGGTCTATTAAGTTCTTACACAGCTTCAGGTGGACTTCATTTGACATTAAAGTTCTTCAGCTTCTTAAGTGTTCATGGAAGCTTAAAAAAACAGTGATGTATTACAAAGTATTTCTATTCAGAACCTCTTGACATGTGCACAGTATATTGAAAAATATTCAAGTGATTCCTTGTGATTCTCCATAAAACAAAATGAGCAGACATTGACCAGTGTCAAACTTTACTGACGTGTGGTGGTGTTTGAAGGGGGATGGTCCAGATCCAGCAGGTCAAAGACTGCACAGCAGCAAAAGCCTCTTCTCAGACAGCACACTAGATAGTACGATTAACACGGAGGAGACATAAACACTAGTCATCATCTGTCTTCTCCCTCCCTGTCTCCTCCTCCTCCTCCACCTTGTGAGTCGCTTGGTCAGTCAGACAGAAAAGAGAGTTTACCAGTGCAATGTGTGGGTCAGTTTGATACCTGAGCAGCAGAACTCGGACGCTGCCTTTGTTTACCCTGAGGTGAGGCCAGCAGCCGGACTGAAAGTGATATCCTCACTGGTGTTTACTCAACTGCTGTGTCCTAACCTTGGTACCTATGGTGGCTCCCGACATGATCCACCTTAATACTGACAAATGACTTTCTGACCAGGAAGTCCCAGAAACACAGGGGGGTTGTGGGTAATCAATCCATGAAGAGGAGACTCAAGACATCATAAAGACATTCCATTGTTAGGGTGAAGTTCAGCAGTGCATTACTGATAATAGAATAGCTCATTTTATCAGCAGGAAAAAAGGAAACTTAAATTATTGCTCCTGCCCACTTATATTACCAATGCAACTGCACTGCTGTGTCATTGCCACCATCCAAGCTCATCCCTCAACAAAATTTTATTAGCTAAGCTACACATTTAACTTATTCTCTGTTGCTGATGTTTTTGTGTTCCTGGTTCTTTCTTTCTTAATGCACATATCTGAAGCTTTATGAGCAGCACAGCAACTCTTCAGAATTTCCAAAACAATTCTATTTCTCTTTAAAATGTAAATACATAATTTTATATATTTTTAATCTTTGTAAATTTTTTGTTTTATATCACAAGGTACCATTATGTGCAAGCCTGTTCTGGCAGGGTCCATCTCAAGTAAAGCTCAGGAGTTAACCCTTTCAAGTCTTATCACCCATTTAAACTTTTAACCATGTCTTTGCATTAGCATATGTCGATATACTGACGCTATAAAGAGGGTTTGGTCTCCTCATTTTCGATGATAACATTCAACATCTAAGAATCCATCAGTCCTCTGTTCAGCAGCAGTCCAAGAGTCTGACTGTGTTTCTCCTCTGGGAGATCTTAAAGGTCAAATTTGTCTCTTACGACACCTTGAGCTCATTGATCAACAGCTGCTCCTGAAGTGATCTGGATGATGGCCTTGACCTCAGCCTGACCCCCAACCCCCCCGACTAGTTAGTGTCTGATTTCTCTGCCAATGTATTGGTAAAAAGGTATATGATTCTTGGACAACAGGAGTCTCAGCACTCTCCAATTTAAAGCTCAATTAGACAACTTTTTGGCTTATATTTATATTGTTCAAAATGATTGCACAGTGTAATACTGGTGAAAGAAAAATGACACTATTCTTGATTATATTAGTTTTCTATAAGTGCTGTTTTCCATCTATGGGAAAATTAATGCTTTATTTCAAACAATGAAGAGCAGTCACGCAGTAGCTATTATGGTTTTCATGCAATTGTGATGAAAAGTACCTATGACCTCAAGATCTCTCTTTACCATAGAGGTAAAGACATGAAAGTTGTCTGTTGCTTCTTTAACAAGTGCCTCAATGTCAAATTGTCAAGTTTATATCCGATGTCTTTAGGATCCAAAAAAAACTGTGTCCTCATTACATCATCATGACATTATATGTGAGAATAAGTGTCTGATCATAATCTTTAGATTACCTCTATCTTGGACACTTTTTCAGACTCTTAGTTCTTAGATGTTGTGATTATTGTCCTCAAATTGTGACAAGTGGGTAACCAACTGAATTGATATTTGTTGTCCCTTTTATTAACCTGTTTTTAGCCAAACCAAAATTATCATAGTGGATCATGTTGGCTAAAAATATAGATAGTCAACAATGACTATGATGCTCAACTGTCTTTTTTTATCCAGGTCTAAAGCATCACAAAGGATAGCACTGTATGGGTCAGTTACTGTATACAGTATAGCTCAATAATAGACTAGAAGAAGATGAGTCATTGTCCTTTCTTTTAGACCACATCAGCATTTTTTTCCAGCACAAGGTTCAGTGGATGTCATGTTCTGGGGTGCAGGGTCACTTCCTGTGGAGCAAATGTCACACTCTGTCACTGCATCATCTGGCCAATCACTTTTCAGTCTCTCTTTTCACCTGGTTAAACTGCTGTGATGCGTTTTTAATGTTTTTTTATTATTATTATTATTATTTTTAAGTCTATCTGTCTGTTTCTTCATCATAGACACTTGAACATCACTGAACTCTATTCTCTGAGTTCACACCTGGATTTAACTTTAACTGCACTTTCCGACATGTTGTCATTATAAATTATCCTATTTCCAAGATAAATCTATTAATCACGTTGATGACAGCTGTCTGTGCTGTCCACCGGAAACTCTACAAATATACATTACAGCACAAAAGAGTTGTTGATCAACTAGTGCCTCCATCAGTAAGTTCAAATGTGTTATTTTGTGACTTACCTTTCCGAAATCCTTTGTTCAGATTTGCCAAAGTATCACAAACTCACCAAAACATACAGCAGTGCACAAGTAACTCCTGTGTCCATACCAGTTGAAACACAGATTCCTCTTGGAAAAAGCTGTCTAATGGGAAGATAAAATGAATGATAAGCACATTCTTAAGATAACATAGACTTAAGCTGGCATTAATGTTAGGAGCTAAGTCTAGGTTACTGGAATCTGTTTTACCTGGTGTCCTCATTGGTAGCCAGGTTTTACTTTCTCTTGCTTACCAGATGATCAGTCATTTAATCACTTAAGAAAAATATCTACAAAATAACTGATAATGGAAAATAATTGTTCATTGCAGTCTTGCTATACCTGGTGCTTTTTTCACTTACATTAGAGTAACACTATTTTATGATTTTACACCAAACGGTAGCATCAGGCAAAAATGACCATGAACATTTTTTTTTTTATTTAGCTGCACAGTTGCCTTTTTTGTGCGTTTGTATTTGGACTAATCGCACAGTTCAGCTGTGGTCAGGCCTGTGAGATAGATGTAAGCTAACACTGTTTTAGTGAAACCTGTGTCTGGTCCCAACAGACTCTTTACACATCCAGCTGCTAACTGCAGGATCAGACCCAGAATTATGTTTCCTTGTTGTTGAATCTATATAGAGTCTTTTCTCCTGCCCCAGTGTGACTGAAGGAATGGTGTTTACTGCACAAAGCCAACTGGACTTCTCTGCTGACATGCACACAACACACACACACATGCACACGCACACAAACACACACACACAACAAAACCATTCAAACTGTAGGTAACACAGTTAGTGTAAGAATCTCAATTCAGCAAGTTTAATTATTTTCTGCTCAACTTCACATCATTGTGGTTCGGTACCTCAAAACCTTAACCAGAGACTCAGAACTCAGAACTGAGGTTCTGCCTCACTGGGATTGGGTTTTGGTCTCCATAAGGAGTACTGGTCCTGACAAGGTCAGTATTTATGCCAGTGGAGGTCCTAATGAGGTAACAAAATGTGTACATAAGCACACTCACACATGAACACACATACACACACACACACACACCCTCCCTACCCGCTTGCTCATTGGCCAACTGTGTTGTCACGGAGACAACAGCTGTCTCCAGGATGAAGAAGCTACTTTGAGGGTGCCAGCCAGTCTGCAGGCCTGCAACTGGAGAGTCCCATGGCTCCCTCATGGCCTTCAAAATACACACACACACACACACACACACACACAGTCAGAACAGCAGGATTAGCGCCCTCTAGAGATGACAGGGTTGTCCCCGCTCACATCACAGAGTTGTCCTCACTGGTGCAGAGTAAATTAAAAGTCAATTTAATTAGTATTTACATTTCTGAACATGTCTGAATGAAAAGTGAATATAAAGATGTTTTAAATGGATATTTTGCATGGGCTCATTTTTTTCCCGTGTATTATTTACATTGCTCAGTATTGCTGAGGATGTGCATTACATTCACAGAAATATGTTTAATTTCTCACTTGTGTCTTTTGTGTTTTATTGTTTAGTGAGATGTGTTTTACTGAGTTTAGTAAAATATTTTTAATTTGTGATCAGTTCTTTTGGATTAGTGTTTCTTAGAAACCTGTTTCAAGAAGGAAAAAGGTTGAGAGACTGATTTTGTTACCTCAGACATCCTGGTGAGCTAGACTTAACTATACGAAAAGCCTTATTTTAGTACTTTAATGGCAACATTTTGTACACACCATTGCAACCATGTCACATACCTAAGATACAGTTTTTGCTGATTAAACATCCAAATCTTGTAGACCTTTATGAAGTAAGGTGCTTAATTAACCAAGAGTAATTTTTGATTAGGTAACTAATCAATTGATTGACTGGCAGGTAATTAAGTGGAAGCTGTTTTAATTGGTTATATTTGAAGTTTCTCAAATTAGAGGGTTTGTGTAATGTAAGAATCAGGCATAGGTAATATACATATGTGCACACAAACACACACACTGCTGACTCACTGTGTGTGTGTTTTGTTTTGGGTCAACTGCAACTGTCAGGACAACGACCCTTCTAATCTGCACCTGCTACTGACACAGCAAATGTACGTCTACTATGCACTCACTCACATACACACAGCCAACCATAAGAGCATAAGAGCCAGACGGAGCCAAGCGTCCGACTGGTTTACTGCATGGCATGCTGGGTAACCGACAGTTTTTTTCTCTTGCTCCCTTTTTGTTGTATGATATGGTTTCAGCAGCTTGGTTTTGTGGAGTCAACTTCTACTTCTGTATTCCTGTTGGTTTAAATCCCCATCTTTCTGTTACTTTTGAATTTTGAAACAGTCTGGACTTACTACATGATACGCTGTGATACACAGGTATAATGACTGATTATACTGTAGACATGACTGTGTCAGTTGTGGGGCAAATTTAGGGAACATCGTGAAGATCATTAATGCGGCAATTTACCACTTTGTGTAATTGATTCATTTACTTGGACTCCAGTGACAGTGATACATACATCTAAAGCATCTAATAAACAGTAAATGAAAGACCCCATTACGAACTAGAAGTAACCATATTATGTTCTCTCCCAAGCTCTAAATCTGACTCAACACCCAGTTCAACATAGAGTGCATTTGATAGTGTTTTTGATTGATAGGCCCAAAGTCCCTCACACTGGTCCAAGCTAATGTTAGTGCACCAGCAGGCAGCCTACACCACGGACACTGAAACACTCCATGCACAAAAAAAAAAAACAACTTCCTCAACTTCTGTGGGTAATAAATTAGCTAAATGGTGGAATATGTTGCTGTGTTGTCACTGAAATGCTTAATGAAGCAAAATTTCTTAATGTTTTGATGGATAATGTTTTAAATATATATACAGTATATGTATGTATATATATATATATACACACAGTATAAACCAAGTACCAAGAAACACTTTGAACTATACTGTACATATTAAATGTAGTTTTAAATTTGCCCCTGAACATGTACAGTATATGAGTAGCCTACTACAAAATACTTTGTTTTAAGTACTAGGTAAACAAACACTCATACACAAAACCACACACACGCAACTTTTGTCTCTCTCTGCATCTCTGTCATCTCATTCACAAAGCAAAAGCATGCTCTCTCTCTCTCTCTCTCTCTCTCTCTCTCTCTCTCTCTCTCTCTCTCTCTCTCTCTCTCTCTCTCTCTCACTGTAACCACACACACTCTGGCCAGACGGTGATTGACAGGCGGGGCAGGTGTGGCTGTCCTGTGGCAGTGTCCCACCTGTTGATCTGACCCCCTCTGTACCCACAGACCCAAACAGTTTCCCCACCCCCTCACTCCCTGACCCCATGACCAACTTCCTATCCCCATGGGCGCGGTAACGACCCTGAGTCGCCCCTGGCAACCGTGACCAGGGCCGTGGCTGTAGCTTCATAAATAAAACTCGTGGCTGTACCTGCCCACTGTTTACAGCCTCTCCTGTCACCCATGACCTTTGACCACTGCACCCATCTCACTCCCAGTCTGCCACAGACTCTCTTGCAGTGCACTGGGGCCTCTGTACCGTCCCATAATGACAAGCATTTTTAAATTATGTTTAATTTTTTTTTTTGTTCTGTAGCAATGGCGATAGTTGGTCAGTAAGTCTGCAGATCTGTTGGTTTCAACAATGCCTCTGGACAGAGTGAACAGTGTAACAGTTGTACAGTATGTTTAAGACAAATTTTACAAATTCTATTTTTCTTTGTCTCTCAGATTAGGAAAAAGCTTGTAAATGAAATCACTTTTAAGTATTTTAAAAACCCCAGAACAATGTTTTGGAGAAGAAGGTGGTTGTATGACAGCTCCATCACTTGTATTGAGAAGGTTATCGTACTCTTGTAACTCTTGTCTATGTGACTACTTCAGGGCAGTCTAGATCCAAGGTCAAAATAAAACCAAAAAGGAGGAGTTGATGTTGCTCTCCACCAAAAGATAAAAGTTGGAGGTCTATGCTGGTAAGAAAAGAAGATGTTGTGAGATGTGTGAGTGGATTAATTTGTGTCTGTTTCTTACTGCTCTACAGTTACCCATAACTGTACAGCAAATTTGCTGCCAGTCCACATACCCCCAGGTTTGAGGCCGGTAATACTTGCACCAAATTATTAGAACATACCATATTTCATTTTAGAAAAAAGACAATTCAGAATACAGAATGTTTCCAAAATAAGATTCAACTGTTCAATTTCATATATAAAATCTAACAGTGCATCCTTTTTTCTGAACTCTGCTGGAGAGATGAGATCAACAGGCACAGTTTCATGCATAACAGGAGACACCGACACTAACAACAACAACATTACAACTGAGATAAGCTTTTATTTTATCTGGCTTTATGTCAGAGGTGGTGGGATCATTCCTGTCCTGACAGTAGACTGGAAAGAATGTCTGTTGAGAGACAGAGTTCAGCCTCTTTACCGTGTAGAATCAGTGAGGTAATTCTTGTTTTTAACGAGCTCTGACTCTACTCTCAAAGCATGAGCGTGTTTTCACAGTGATGACTGGTAAAAGAAAAGACAAACTGCTGGACCAGATTCTACCCCAGGGTCCTACAGCCAGGAGGCTTTTACTGTGATTCATGTGCCAAGACCGATGGACATGCGCACATTTTCCCTGAACAGAATGTACAGGCAAATAACCTCTATTATTTCAAAAGGGGGACAATGGTGAGGTCTCATTATGTCCATCATTAATCAATCAGTTTAAAGTAATTGATTTTTGGGAAGCTTCTTTCAACCTAAATTCCCAAACAAATGTGACAGTGAATATCAAAAGATACATTTTCGTTTACTAACAGATTCTTGCAAAAAGGATAGAAAATTGTGGTGTAAAGTACAATTATGTCTGTCCTAGAGGCTCTCGATGTTTAGATTTGAGTCCAAATTGGGGTTAATAATGTGTGGACAGGAATACGTTCTTTTAGTTTTGTTATTTTACTTGTTAAATAGAATACATTTTTTTAAATATTTTGACTAACTTTTTGAGTTAACCTTGTCATCACCAGCTCTAAGGAAAAACTTGAAATATGTCCGTAGAGTCAAGAGAGAAGTTGACATTGGGACAATTTCTGGGCTTAAAATTATTTTGTTAATCCTGTCTTATTAGGAAAATAGTCCAGCTAAATTTAAGAATAAATACTTCATAATCATAATTATAAATCATGTGTAAATGTGACAATTTTTCTTCTTTTAAGGACATCCTCACTGTACTTCACAAAGCAATCCGTACTAAGAGAGACTCCTGGAAGGGTCAGATAAAGTTTCACCACAGAACCAAGAACGCACCCAGAATACCCCCTTTTTTGTTTTGAGGTCATGGCAGTCTCAGCTCGGCACACTGCGGCCCCAGCCGGCCCACAGGCATTCACCCGGCAAGGGATTATCCAACCACACCCGGAAAAGACGTGTGAAATTGTGACGGGCACGAAAATAAAATGGCAAAGTTTGTGAGGCTGTGAGTGGAGGAGCGTGTTAGCTGTTGGCATGCACGCCACTGTGTAAGCTGATATTTGTGTGTGTGTGTGAGCAAGTGGGGCTGGTGTGAGTCAGTGGGTTTTCAGCCACACAGGGCTGCTGTGATCGTGGCTGATAGCAGGTGCTCTGAACGTGGAAACACGATAAGCTCAGCACACTGCAGCAGTACGCTTTAATTGATTAGAGAGAGTTTTATGAGAGTAAGGCCTCGGGCATGCAGCCACAAGCAACCATCAGATGGTAGCTAACAATACCTACATTTACACTCACCCAGAAGCACTACTGAAGGATGTTTGGGATGAGACTTTTTAAGAGACATAATGAGGCATTTTCAGATTTTATTTACAAAAACTCGTGGTTTCAGCTACTTTAAGCTAAAAGTGACTCATTTGAGCTAAAAAAAAAAAAAAAAAAATCAGGTCACTTGCCTTTTCTCTTGCTGCTATGCTCTACGGTATATAAATCAATTTTGTGGACAAAATATGAATGTCACAATATAAACAGGATATGTTTAGTAAAATAACTGGATTATCAAATGCAGTTGTTTTTTATGCCATATATTTTTGGAAACTATTGGGTATCAGTATCTTTTACTGGTTTTATTCCCCCCTGTAGGAGGCCAAGTCATTGCAACAACTCCTCAGGTAAAGTACTATTTTATTTTGTATTAGAACCTTGTGGCATGTTCTTCATCTACCTAAGGCATTTTAATTCTTGTATACTGTGGTCATTATCCTGGTTATTCAGAGTGAGAGAGGATAAATGATGACGACTGTCGTCCTTCGCATCAACACTGGGGAATGAGAAACCTTCATAGCCTTGATATCAACATGATGAGTCACAACATGGCAGGATTACGAGTCAGAGTTCAGGCACTTCACAACATCATCAGTTCACCATCAGTCATCCCTCATACACAGATCTCATTTCAGACCAGTGTGATGCTTTGCGTATCATTGGAAAGGAGATGTTTTTCAACCTCACCTCTATCTGTTTGTCTTTCTTTCTGTTCAGGTTAACATTAAGAACCTCTTTCATTGTGTCTCCAATTTCTCTAAACTTCACTTCCGATATATCTTATATCACAATTGATCAAACAGTGCCAATGTTTACAAAAAATAAAACGGTTTCTGCAAAGTATTTAAATGGGATTGCAGAACCCATTTTAAACACCCATTTCTGTTGTTAAAGCTGGTCCTTATGTCCATAGCATCACTGTTATCGCATTTTCTTCTTCATCTCATCGTCTCTGTCCTCTGACCCCTCCGTCCCATCTCTGCTTATCCCTCTCTAATGAAGTTGTATTTGTCAAGTGTACAACAGTCAGCGACAACCAAAAAGGTTCAGAAACATAGCTGTTATCCACCTGCCCCACATCCTCTCAGCAAGCCAATTAGAGGAGCTGAGAAGGACAAAATGCATCCTGGGAACTCGGGCTGGACATGTCAACAGGTCTGTTTTGATCAGGGGATGAGAGCATCCTGGTCACCAAGCTTAAAGGCTTCTTAAAGAATGTAAATTCACTTTTACTCCGGTGAGGGGTCACTGAGGACGGGGGGGGGGGGTTTTTGTGGTGCGGGGGGGGGGGGGGGGGGGGGGGGGGGGGGGGGGGGGGGGGGGGGTTCCTGGGTATAGTTAGAGAGATTTAAAGGATGGAAAGTCAAAGGCTGTGTTGCATTTATATATCCTGTGCAAAAAAGTTAGAATTTAATAACTAGCCAAATTCTAAATAGAGTTTACTCTACTTTACAGAATTTAACTTATCAATAGAGTTCAGTCTGTTTCCCAAGTTGATTCATCTACATCGCTGAAATGAAACAAGAAGTTGTTCAGATAGGACACCAACCTATGCACGTTCAAATTTGATAAATACCAGGTGCAATACAGAAGTGACGAAAACCTAAAGATGAGAAAGTTCCACACACCAGTGAGGCTTTGATGAATTCTTTAATTCCCTCCCTGGTAACATTTTGGGTGAAGCATCTCCTGTCTTCTGTAAACTGTAAAGTTGCACATATTCCACTGATCTCTCAACTCAACTCAACAATAAACTTTCCTTTGATTAGCATTATGTCTGTGGCAGTTTCTGCTGTCAGCAGCTTCATCTTGTCCTGCAGGACATCTGCACTTTATCAGACATGCTCGCTGCCCTTTCTTTATCTCCCCCTCTCAGCATCAGATAGAGAAAAGTGCCCTGTTCTACAGCTGGTGCTGAGGACTTGACTTTGAAACGTGAGATGGCTGCAGGGCTGTTTTGCGTACCGTTTGCAAGTGGTTGGCAGAGAATCATGGAGGACGTTAATTGCACATGGACAGGTTCAGCCAGTGTTCCCCAGAGAGCAACACTTCCATTTTTGTGCGACACAACTCAGCTTTGTGTTCTCTGTGAACCTTTAAAGTGGCCCTGCCTCTCAGGTTTTCAAAGACTGTGTACCTTTGGTTGTTTTACTTGTTTCTTCAATTTGTGTTGCAAAGAAAAGTAGTGACCCAACAGAAATGGACTGTCACTGCAGGAGTTAAGGCTACTCAACCCTAATTTGTGGAGCTTTGATCAATGTTCATTTTTTCTTTCACATTTATTTACTGTACATTAATTGTTGTATTTCACTTTGTCCCTTCTGAAGTAACAGTTGTCTTAAGCAGCACTGTTTATGTGCACTGTTTAAAATGTAAACTGACTCAAACCCACCTGTGATGCCACCTGTGATGCCATGTTACCCATACTGGTTTGTGAACTGCTGTTTTGAAGCCTTGCATTTTGCAGAATGTCCTGCTTCATCTATTTATCAGTCATCCATTTCACACCATATTGGATGAGAGGGTGGAGCTAGGAATTGCACTATACGTCACTCAAAAAGCAGAAAAAGCAAAAAGCAGCAGGTTATTTATTGTGTTTGAAGAACGCATAAACACACACACATATATGTGTGTGTAAATGTTTTGATGTTTGTTAACTTATTTGGAGTCTCTTTTTTTAGGAAAATGATTTTTCCAAAGTATCAGCTTTGAGTTAATTGTGTCCACAATTTGAACAAGCAAGTTTTAATTCAAAAAACCATTGCTACATTCCTACTTGGTTGGTTATTTGTGTGTTGTATTGAACAGTCAGCTGGTGGTTTACTTGGGTCTCATGTTAGATCAGATGTTGATGTCCTGTGGTATATATATATATCCGTTTTATCAATGCAGACTGATGTTTCATGTATGTGCTCCAGCAGTGCCAAGGTACCACAGCAGAGCTGCAGGCTCTCCTACTCTTCCTCCTTCTCCTCCTCTTTCTCTCATTATCCCATGCAGATGTTCAGCACCAGGCCCTTGGCATATCAGGTGACCACAAATCTAATTGATATCAAAACTCTGGCGAGGGAAGCCTAAGCCCCTCTGCACTCTCAGGTTACGGCCTGTTATAAGCCCGGCTCGACTTCTGACAGCCAGTTTCGGCGTGAAACATGCACTGTCCTCACTTCAAAGAAGGTGGATGTTGAGAAAAAAAAGAGACCAAAAGACGTCCCGCCGCAACCTAGGAAGAGCCCCCCCAGAGGCCATGTTCTGCCAGTTTCCAGAGTGTTCTGACTGAACTAGAGCTAAATCTGATTAATCATGCTTATGACTTTTACGATTGGAGGGCATTTGTTTTGACACGCTGAAACAAAAGCATTAATAAGCTCATTGGCAAACAGTGAGTTTGATATGGGAAAGTGATCTGTGGTGAGGTATTACAATGCAGCTGAGAGGGGAATTGGAAGCTTAAGGAGAGGATGTGATGGTAATGACTTTAAGGCGACATAATCCCACCCATCTGGGCTCAGTGATTGTTTGATATTTATGGTTGATGATCAGCACTAATAGGTTTGTTATTTTCTTATGGATGAATATGAATGGAGGGGAGCATGGGAAGAGGCTTGTGATTTGTTTTGCTTTCATTTTGTTTTAGGTTCACACCAGGGATCAGTTTCAGACGAGATGTTGTCTGCTCTTAGTCTCTCTGCACAGACACAGGGAGGGAGGGAGAGTGTTCATAGATTGTGAGGACTGGATCGCTGCACCTTCTGTGTGTGTGTGTGTGTGTGTGTGGAGACAGAGTAAAGTCAGAGGACAGGACAGTGAAGCTGAGTAAAAGCAGATGTAGTTGTGTGATGTGAGTAATCCCATTTGTCTGAGGCAATGTGATTTCCATCCGTCACATTGTCTGAGGTGCTACTGGCACTGACTTATCGTGTTTATCATTTAAATATTTTTTTTATTTATTACTTTAGGGAAGAGTCTGGATTTCTGGTTTTCCATTTTTTTAGACCTTTAATTCTGTAGCTGACATAGCTGCTGGCTGCTGTCCAAAGCAAAGTTAGTAACTTCATAATAGCCTTAATTACAACCAACATTTCAAGTTCTATCTCACTGATTTATTTTACATGATGCCACTATCTTCGCATGTTTCAAAAGCTGTAATTCTATGTCTTTGTCTGCCCTTGTAACGCCATTCTTCTCCTTCTTCTCTGGTGTTTTACGGTAGTTGACATCTATAATGTTGCATTCCCACCTCCTGAGCCTTCTATCCTTTACCTGCACATCAAACTTCATGACAGCAGTCTGCCAATGTGCAAGCTCGTAAGCTTTTAAAAGTAACTGTAGATTTGCCACAGCTTTTACTGGTTTATTGCATGTTATTCCCATCTGAACACCAAAGACTAAATTCTCTTTTTTATTAAATTTTAACTTTTCTTTTACTGTAGCTCTCTCTTGTTACCCTAAATCCCGATGTTAATGTGCTGGGGAGAATAACAAATAATAATGATGATCAATGAATGATCAAGGCACTGTCTTGCATGTCATCTTACTCATTAAGGTGTTTGCTCAATGCAGTTTCTAGACCCTCATCAGTGTTGTATTCATGGACCTGAGCAGGGTGCTGAACTGTGTGTCTGTCTATCTGTCTGTCTGGAAACTCCTGTTTGTGCACAGTGGAAGAAATTTCCCTACAGTAAGAAATATAGAGAGTTTTTCTAATTTTGATACTAGTCTACACCACAGTTGGGTGTGGAAACTGCGACTGGTCAAGAATTTGTTGCTAATCAACTGAAAGACTTAAGATCCCAACCCAAAACAGCACTGTATACCAATGTATTACTGGAATGGAATTAAAATATAAGCTGATGATTGATAACTGATGATCACACCATTTTTTGTTCCAACATGTCATAAAAGGCCCACTGTGGTTTTGAGAGGTCCGCCTTTATGTGTACAACACATACGGTTATAGTAACATATAGTAATATTTGCCTCTTGTAACAGTGACTGTAATGGATCATCTGTGAAGTTTCTGGAAATCTAAAAATTGTTGCATGTGAATTCAGGATTATTCTGGGATGTTCCTGCTGGGTTCGGTTTTATCTCTGCGGTTTCCCCTTTGCTGCTGGCTTGTTAATGACCCCTGGCCCACTTGTTTGATGGATGACTTTATGTCACTATTTTAGTCCAGAGCGTCACACAGGGCCACACTGCCATGGCCCGAGTATGTGACCTTTCTCTGAGCATGTCTTGTCAGGAAAAGATGCGTCAGGATGAAAGTTTAATGAATCCACAAGATCATGTTAGGCACGCAAAGCTTGGTGAGGGGTGTGAGGGTGGGGGCACGGCTGCGTCATGGAACTGCCAATGGATGGAAAAACAAAATGAAAAACCTACAACCTGCTGTCCATGGTTTTTATTACTCTGTCCTACATGTATGAAGTCAAATGCAGATCACTTTGTTTTTCCAGCTTGGCCGAAGTAGGTATATGCTTCTACTCCCTTTGGAACTCTAGATGTTCAAACAGTATCTGCTCCTGATACTGTAAGATATATCTGGGATAAAATTCTCCACCCTTCACAGTACAACATGGCATGTGTTTTTATAATTCTCCTGTTGCCCTGCTGGGGAGTCATTTTGGGTAGAGAGAGTCAGCAAAATGCCTGAAATGAAAAACGAGAGAGCTGCTTGTATCAGAGCTAACTTACAGCCTCACAAATCATTTTTCCGAGAGGCATTTATGTGTCGTTCATTTGGCAGGACACTGGGGTGCTGGTGTAGGATGATCTTGCATGGAAACAGAATGCTGTGCTAAATGTGTTGATTTCTAACAAGCACCAAGATTGTTCATTTCAGAGTATGTATACTGTTTAATTTAAAAAGACAACTTGAACAATCTGTAGATTTACAAGGCTTTCCAAGCAGCTGCAACAGCTGAGTGACAGACAGAAAACATATCAAGTAGATTTTTGTCTTCAAAATAGTTACTATTTACAATTTTACAACTATTTGTATAATTTGTTTTTTGTTCCATAAACATCACAATCTACCAAAATTCTAAGCTGACAGATTCTCACATTATCCATTAGCTTTTGTTAGAAGATTGCTTTGTTGGCATTTTTTGTTTTTCAAAATAAAAATAAATGATTGATTGATGATCAAAATAGTTATTGTCTCACCCTCATTGATTCATTCATTGTCATTTCATTTGTGAATGAGAGAAACTTCATATTGCCTTTAAGAGGATTCAAAGGAGATGGATTGAAGAGAGATGGTCAAAACCGACTGACCTTTAGTCGTCAGTATTGGTCAAGATTCAAAAACATTTCCCATAATGCATCTTAAAACCATCTTCACACCTACTCTTTGAAACTATATGCATACACCTTGGAAACTACAAATAGCCTGATGTCGATGAAGGAGATGTAAATGTTAACAGAACTGAGTATTTTATGTGGCCTGCAGACAAGTAACATTAGAGTGAGAAGCCTCAGAGTCTGTCAGCTGAGAGTTTCCCCCCTGAGGGAGCCATGAACACTGCACTGTTTCCTGAGCCGTCTGGCATGTTGGATAATGTGTCCACTAATGCTCAGTAACACCAACGACACGATGGGAATGTATGACACACACACAAACACACACAGAGGTTTGTGCAACTTTTCCTTTCATTTGAACAGCCTGAACTGTGTTATGCTCAACCATAACCATAATCAGTGAATTCCTAACCTCAACACAATTCAAGTCTTGGCCCTAATCACACTAGTACACACCATACACACACACACGGCAGGCTTCACTCCAGACTTATTAGTCTCAGATATGAAGAAAATATGTTGCTATGTGTGACTTTAAATGTAAAAATCCCGTCTGAGCAGAAGCACCTGAAACTTACCACTCTCCTGCTGGGATCTCATCTGCAGTTATGACACGTATTATTGTTTGCGTGTGGTGACATTCTTAGGCTGTTTCTGTGGAATAAACCATGAATTCCAAAGTAACTGAGTACATTTACTCAAGTACTTACCTCCACATTTTAGACACTTTTTTTTAAATCTTTGCTGCTTCAGACCACCTTTTGACTGCCCAGATCTGACAACTGTTGTCACAATAATGTATAGCTCATGAATCATCACATTACCCCACAGTATATATTTATCTGGTCACCCTAGTTTGAGAACCACTGGAAAACAAAATAACCAAGAGTCAATAAAATCATTAAAGTAAAGTTAGTTATACATCAAGCAGCTATATCAATAAATAAATGTTCCAATGCTTATGTATTAACAGAGTAAACATCTATAACCTCTCATATACAGTATAACTTCTTTACAGGTTGAATCCCACCTTTATACTTGTTTGAGTATTTTCATACTGTTTTATTGGGTATGTCATTTAAATATGTAACTAATCTTAGTGAAGCACACAAGTACTGTACTGTGTGCAAAATCTACAGGCTGTTTTTACAAAATGCAACTGAAAGCTGCGCCTCCAGAACACAGGAAGTCATTGTTACGGAGCTACACAACTTAAATATTTTCATATGAGTTGTATGAACTGAAACTGACTTGAAATATCTAAGAACTCCCTTGAATTAATGTGTTTAAATCCTGTGTTATAACCATGGTCAACATTTACTGACGCATAGACTTGTAGGAGACCCTGTAATTCACTGTTTTGGGTTTGAACATGATTGATGATTAATTTTACAGTTGTCAACCAGAACTCCTAACAAAAAAAGTGGTTAATGTGTATTTTCACAGTTTTTATGTTGCACTATCCAGAGAAAGAATTTCTCACCATGGCACGAACAGTGCTCAAAAGGTTTTTCTTCTCTCTATTAAGATTTGAATTACAGCCAACAGTAACTTTTTTTCCAAGAATGAAAACCTTATTTATCTTTAGAGCCTAATCCATCTCTTTTATCACGGAAATCCACAGACCCGTTACTGAGCCAAAACGACAATGAGGTGTGAGCAGAACTGAAGCACTTCAAACAACTGAGACTCACTCTGCTTTCATCAGCTTTGATGACCTTCAGAGGCATGGAATAACAATAAGGTATCAAACCTTATGCGTACCTGCATCTCACTATCACTTCTCCATCATGCACTGAATCTCACAAAACAATCATTCACCAAGGTGATTATGATTCTCCCGTCATCCTGATTCAACACTGGGATTTTGGCATAATCTCATTTGAAACATCACATCATGCAAATTTCTCACTCCTGTTTAAAACTGAGGGCACATACACACGAGGTCCACAAACGTTTTGTGTCATATCAGTTTTTTAGTCACACAGAATCAATATTTTGGGAGCTGAAAATGCTATTTTTGGAAAAATGGTCACAGAAAAATCACAAATGCCACTCTTGTGTACAACCAATACGCAACTTTGGGAAAACAAAGACTTCATAGCCCTACATATGTACACAGGCTTCAATCACATGCTCCATGTTCTTCTCCATGTTTGGTGTATTGCTGTGGGAACCTGACAGCGCAACAGACAGGCCTGGCATATGTACTACAGCATTTAGACTCGTTTTGGAGCAGTTTCGTGTGTATGATGACATTACTTGAAACAAAAACTTCTTTTTAAGAACAAAAATGGAAAAGATGGTATCAGGAAAGCTCAAGCAAATAGTGCAAATTTATGTAATGTATACAGTACATTGTGTGAAAAATGCGACTTTTGGTGACTCCCTCAGCAGAAGTTTGTTGTGCTCTCATCCTAATCCTGAACTGCCATCTTAAACTGAGCCATTTAAAGGCTGCTTGATCACAGGTCAGAGAGCAGTGGGTCACACAGTGGAGAACACTTCTGTGCAAAGGGCGGAACAAACGCAGGTGTTTTCATGTGCTCAACTACAGTACAGTACATACAGTAACCAAACAGCAGTTAATGTGACTTAAATTATTAAAGATTGTAGTCTGAAGTTTTGTTAATACGACACAGAGTGACTTAGGATTTGGGCACCCTACATTTGCCTTGCATGTTCAGACTGAGAAAATATAAATTTCAGTTATTTGTCTAGAAGTATTATCTATAATCAAATCCAGTAATATGACATAGTATTACTCACACTGCTCCCCCTCCCATAAACCAGACAGCCTTCACCTGCCTCCCTCTACATCATGCCATCACTGTGTACTTTGTGTGTAATAGGGGGTGAAAGACACAGGAGTCCATCTTGTTTTTTCATTTGCTGTGCTCCGTGGCATTTGTCCTTGCAGCTGAACATGTGCGGGACAATTTCTCGATTCTTCCAGCAGTAGACAGCTGCGGCGTGAATTACACTAAAGCTGCTGCTTTGGGGGTGGATTAGCTTGGTGCTCTGTGTGTGTGGTTGTGTGTGTGTCACGTCACATCTACTGGGGCCTGTTAACCCCATGCAATCTGAGGCCTTCCAGGTCTTGGACCAGGACCAGGATCTGGATTTTTACTGCCTCTCCGTTAAAAGACGGAACTTTACTTTCATCTTTTTATCAAACAAGTTTAAAAAGAGCTGTTAGTAGACATCAGCACACGTTTTAGGGAGAAAATTTGAGTGAAAAGTTGAAATAGAAAACGTTTATGTTCTAAACTGATTGCAAAGTGTAACAATAATAGAGAAACTACACTATCCACATTTAAATCAGCTCTTTAAGCCTGTTTTCCACTCCATAATCCTCTTGACCACCAGGAAGGAGTTTCAGGGGAAAAAATGACAAGAAAAATGAACTTTGTTATTCATGGTTGTGGTACTGGCTGAGGAAAAGTTCCTGTGTCCTTATCATTTGCTACTGTTCTATCTTTATGACAGTGACCAAACAGGAACAATTAGGAACACAGGAGTTGTCCTTTCTGTTGTCTCTTTAAGTGACCATCCTCAAAAGAACATAGTTACAATAAATTATTTTCTCTATAGAGATGGAATATACGTATATAATATATTCAGAATGTAGGCCTTGTGTTTTCTTCTGGTATTTGCAGTGACAAAATGAATGCCTGTAAGAGATGATGACAGTGAGTGCTGCTTAAAAAGAGGAGCCGCACATAGTAGTCTTATTTTTAACATAGGTTTTGTTTTGTCTTTAACTTTAAACATGGTGTTATTTGCTTTCTCTGCTGCATGGACCTGTGGAGGGACAGGGTGATGGTGATGGTCATATGGTCATATGGTCACGCACTGCTCTTCACATATCCTTGTGTTCATCAGGCAGAAGGTCATAGCGTGTCCACTGATGAGCCAGCAAGGCCAAAGTTAGTAAATGCAGGTTAACCAAGAGTGAACTTGGTGGTGTTTCTTTCTGCTGCAGTCACTTCACTGGAAATGTGGTTGGAAATTAAAACAAATGAAGTCTGATACTGAATTTGTAACATTCTTGCCACAAGTGTTAAGATGGTAACACTAACATTTCCATTGTTTAAGTAGGCTTGATTATCAAATGGCACATGATTATACATTTTTATTCTGTGATCACAACAACCTTTGGAACTAAAAATAATGAACTACAAAAAAGGGCATTGTCTTCATCATCTTTATAATCTTCAACCTTCAGGTTTTTCTTTTCACCTGGTGCTTCAGTGACTCTCTTTAGGTTTGAATTACATTCTGACAAATCACAGATTATATCACATGTGTAGTGAGAGCTGGTGAGGTAACTTCACTGCTCCGGATGAGCACTTTGAAGTATGACCTTTCAGCAGCAGCAGGCGGCCACTGAGCTCGGAATTAGCTTTGGTCACCTCTTTTTAGACCTACACCGTGAATCATTTTTACCACGGAGAATATATTGATTTCCACAGGAAGACGCTAAAACCCCTGAAAATCGTGCTGGGTAACAGGACACCGTGCAGCAGAGAGGGGATTTCTGTCGCTCTGAGAGCCTCTTGTGTGTTAATCGTCCATTCAATCTGCAGAATCTGACCATCGTGCCAAGTTGGAATCCTTTTATTGATAGTTTGAACGGGCAGAGCGGGAGGACGAGGCCATTCCAGGGGTTTAGAGCTCCATTTGGTCTAAAGCTGAGATTCCTCTGCTGGAAATGACCCCTGACCTGTGAAAGAAAAGGTCAAGGTTGAATCTTTTGTTTCTATGTGTTCTCTATTACAACATATTCACTGCTTCCTGATGTACAGTATCTCTGCTGCAGTGTTGACATGGTACCCAATAAGGACCCAGACATTTGAACCATATGATTCAACTTGTCATGATTCAACTGTATTACAATACATAGGTGCCAATTCAATTTGTATTGTGATTATTTTTTATTGCTTTTCCTTTAAACCAAACCTGAATGATATAGTTCTTGAGAAAATAACCCATGAGTCACATTTCCGAAATTCAATGCACATCACACATCAGTCAAGTATCCACGTGGAAAATTAAGTGTTCTTAGCTCTACCTCAGTGTTCGCTAAGCTACTGCTGTAAGAAAATAAAATAAAATGCAGGACACAAAACAAATATGAAATTAATTCACATTTAGACAACATTTTGTTCTCAGAATAAATCTTGTTCTAAGCTAAGGGTAATTTTATAATCTTGAACAGAAAGCAAATAATTTTAAGAAATGAAACACCATTGAAAGTCTTAATACCCTGGGGATGTTACAGTTTTATTGGCTGCTGTGGAATTAATCAACTAAATTAACTAGCATTAGCAATGCTGAATTATAGATAATTTCCTCCTCTAACTTGAAAATGAGCTAATACTTTGATGATTGATTGATGTTTGTTAAAACATAAAAGTTACCAAAATGTTTGGTCTGAACAATAAAGCTGCTTATTCAAAACTCTGTTGGGCCTTTGTATTTAATGACTGTTGATCCAGAGGGTAGTCTCCACACTTGAATTGCAAAAAACTGTTCAGTGGCATATACTGTATAACTGCATGCTTTGTTTTATTTTCCTTTGAAACAATGGCTGATATTTTTATTATACAAAACAAAACAGCATCTTCACTGATGTGGTAAAGTTCTGACTCAGAACTGCGACTGATGCTTCACGTCAGGCTTTTCTGCTGCATTTACTGTATCTGTTTGCCAAATAGTAAATCCTGTTGCTCAAGCAATGCATATCTGTTTAAGAATTCAAGAGCTCTGACAAAGACAAGAAACATTTTAACAGTGAAACCGAATCATGTCCATGACCAACTGACCTCTGATTCAGGGAATCTGTGTCGTAGCTCCTGTTAAGAAAAGGGAGACAGACAATATGTGGTCAGAGAGGGACTTAAACCTCCTCACTGTTTAAACCCACAGGTGTTTATTTCATAAGTGTAGCTTTGTGTAGGATCAACAAACAAAACATGCAGAGCACATACAATACATGTGTTCCGGACATTTAAACCCTGCAAGCATTGGCTTCCTTTAAAAGAGAACACCATAGAGTTAGACTCTGCTGCTGCCTTAAATGAATATATGAGGACAAAATGTGACCTGAGTGAAACACAACACAGCCTCATGCTTCCTTTAACAGGTGAATGAAGCTGTGTCCGTGGGTCGATTAGCAGCCAAAGCTCTTTGAATTTCTTGTGGATTTGTTTGTCGTGTGCTCTCTTCCAGAAGTGGAAAACCATCTGTGCAAGCGTGTTTTTGAGGTGTTGTTTTCTCCGAGCACCACGCCAGCCGAGGGTAATGGGCTCTTTAACAAGGCATCTTTACTTGTTCGCCACGAGGACAAGTTTATGAGTGACCACACAGGGAGGCCGCAAGCAAGCCGCCCCCAGTTTGATGGAGGACCCCGATCTTTACTGCGAGTCTGCTTGGGTCCTTTATGGCCTCTGAAAACACTGAGAGGAGAGGTGGATATAGGGATCAGGTAGACTAAGGGAAGAGGTGTTGGCGTCTTCGAGTTGATGTTTTATGTTTAACAGACGAACAACTGCTGCAGTTATGGATGTTGAAACACATACGTTCATCAGAGCCTAAATGACCTTTTCTCCTTGGTCAGGATGAGTCTCCTCAGGTCCTAACATTTAAACAATCATCTGTCACCTCCGGTTTTACGACCAGTAATGGAGAGAAGGAGCGTGCTGCTAAGACCCAGGCAACGGTTTCCAGCAAGCAGATAACTTATGTCTGTCCTTGTACAGGATTTGTTATGGATTTTGATGTGTGATACCATCTTAGAGTGCTATGCAAAGGCACTCAGGGCACTACCAGCTTTGTTGTTTTGTTGTCTTTTAAATTCTGTAATCATTTGAATTTGGATTGGAATGTTAAGACTGAAAGTTGGTCTTATAAACAGTATCAGCAAGCTGTCAATCTTTTAACTCATACAACATCAGTATGTAATACTCAAGCATGCCTTGAACAAACCTGGTGCAGTAGACCTTCTTCTCTACAGATATTTTTCAGAAAATTATTTTAAGTTATTTTAAAACTTAAGCATTTCTGTTCCATTCAAGGGATTGAGGTTGATAATTATACTGTATGGTCATTATAGGTTTGCTAAAACAATAGATCTAATGATGGCCCAAGACTTTTGCATAGTCGTGTACATTTGAGATCATGACTGTCCAGTTTATATGAACAAAAAAGAACAGTTACACTTACACATTCTTGGAGAAGAGACAGTTTGATTTGTACTCATAGCCTTTGCTGCATGTCTAACCATCTTGACCCCCTTTAGGGCTCACTTTCTGGCTGTGTACACATAGACACGCCAGGATGTGAAGCTAAGGAAGTGTCACATGTGTCCTCTATCACACCTGACTGAAACACAACTACAGTCAAACCTTCAAATCTCCCAAGATTTATGGGTGAAATGTTTTTTTTTTTTTTTTTTAGGAAGATGGAGCAGGAGGAGTGAAGTGACAGCTCCAGGTGTCAGTGCAGGGCTTCAGACAGCAGCAACTGTTGGCCTGATGCCTGCAGATAAATAATAAGCCAACTGTGAGCTGGACGCTGCTCCTCGGGCAGAACAGAAGACAACTAGTAATGCAGAGGGAAGAGGAGGAGGAGCAGGACAGCAGCAGTTCAAACCTCTGTACTTGTGGTTTGGCACAAATCGATCGGGCCTGGATTTTTAATTGAACAGATGCTGGCATGAATATTTGAGCTTTTGAGTAATCCAGTGTGGACAGCAGTGATGTCATATGTGGAGCCTTAGCAAAAGGCCTTTGACCACAGGAGAGTTTGTGTATTTCCCCAAGTTTTTACATAGAAACAGGCTTTCTTCTTGTATTACTGTATCTGTTATTTAAACATTCTAAAAATATGTGTTAATTATTCCAGTAATTTCCAAATATTGAATAAGGATATAATATGTAGAATAGCTACTTTTTAAAAAGTAACTGATATTACAATTACTTGATAGGAACATTTGCGGAATGTAAATGGCTTTGTGCAATTCCATTTTTGCATTGTTTTTCTTTATTCCTGTATTCTGGTAGTAGTAATTCTTACTCCACATATTTTTATCCTTGAACTAATTTTGAAATATCTCTGCCTTCTGCCTTGTTGGTGTTTGTTGTAAGAGTTATTTTGTATGAATGAGATTATGTGGTAGGTGCTTCAGAGATTATTAAATTGCATGTATCTGTATTTGTAAGCACTGTGGCTGCTCAAGGCAGTTTCACATTTTTAAATGTGACTTCTTCATCAGTTAAAATTCCCACACAGTTATGGTTTTATCACATTTTGTAAAACAATTGTCTAAAGCTGTGTACATCTACACAGATTATAGTGCTGTTAACTGGCCAGAGTCATGAGTCAAGTATAACTCATGCACTTCAAATTCAGAATGTCAACACTGACACTGATGCCTTCTAGTGGGCCATATAGTTTTCTTTGACTTGACGCCCTGAAAAAACTCAAATTTTGGCACTGAATTATGAAGAGAAGCATCACACTCAGTGTTGGACAAGTGTGGAGAAGTTTTCAGGAGGAGACCATTATCTTGTTTGAGTCTGTGGGGCTGAATGTGGGCAGTGCTGATCTCCTGCACACAGGGAACGTTAAAAGTCTCAGTTTGTACTGAGTGTGTTTCCTGTAAACGAGCTGGCTGACAAGTCACCTGCTCTCCATGAGATATTGACAGCTGCTGGTTTTGACAAACTGAATCAACAGCAGATCACGTGTTGGCAACATAAATGGCTTGACACTCAAAGTGTGGCACGTTTCCTCTTAATGGGGCATGAGCGGGTGAAGCAGCTGGGTGACATGCAGCACAGGGCTGAGGAACAGGCAGAGGGAGGTGGTGGTGGTGGTTTTTTGCTTTATCCCCCATCTCTCCAGATGCCCCACGATGACAGAGGCCCCTGCCATCAGCCCGCAGCAGGGCACTTGGCACTGATGTGAGCTGTTGGTTCTCCCGGAGGCTGGAGCGTGCCAGGCAACAGCTGCAGGGCTCAGGATCTCTACTCATAACAACCCACTCACCCCACCAAAAAAGAAAATATCACCACATCACTATTACCCTAGTCCCCCAAACCCCTGGAACCTAACCCTCCATGCACGCCAGGCCACGTGGTTCAACATCTTCCTCAATGCTGCCATTGTTGTTCCCTGGGCCAGTTAAGCCCTCCATATTGAGGAGATGAAACCGTCACACACAGACACTCGTACACACACGGCAGTGACCGGGAGTGTGGTTGTGTGTTAACACAAGGCTGAGGATGATGGACTAGACTTTGCTCAGCAGCTGTTTGCTGTGTAGAGACACAGGAGAGGGGAAAGCAACAATTACTCAGAAGAAGAGGAGAAGAAAGCTGCAGGGCATAACTTCTGGTGATTTTTGTGGGTGTTGAAGTCCTGCTTCTGTTTGGTCTTCAAGAACACATGATACATTTTTGAGCGACAGGCGTTGATGGATTGTATGATTGAGGTTTCTTAAAATGTGCACTTTATCAGATAATAATTAGAAAAACTAAACCAAACATTTATTGGTGTATATTTTATGATTGTGTAGCTTACAGAATGTTTTCATGAAAAGACACAAATGGCAGCTAAACTTAGAGACTCTCAGAGTTACATAACTCCAGTGTAAAACTGACCAGTATGTGCTGAAGGTGAGTGCAGTGAGCGTTGTGTAACTGCCATGTTGCTTCAGATACCACCTGACCTCCGACCCTTTAGGGGCGGGTGTCAAAAGAAGCCCGCTGCCATCCTGGCATATCAGTCTACATGTCATACCACTCAGGTGTCACAGTTATGTACCATGACTTCTGTGGGAAGGGAGCAGTTCAGTGAGCCTGTTCAGAGCTGTGATCAATCATCAAGGAAGCAATTCACTCTTATTACTCAGCTCAGGCAGCTGTCAAGTAAAAACTAATTCCTGAATATTTTAACAATCGTACCAACAGTAATGTTTGTATGCGGCGTTGGTAATGGTTCAGTTCAGTTTTGTGACTGAAACCAGAGCTAAATATGTCTGAACACATTGTGAATCAGATTAAGTTCATGTCAGTGAGGCCTGAAGTGGACCTGATCAGCACTGTTTTTGTTCAATCATGTAGAAGTAATGTTCTGGTTTATACTTGTTCTGAACATCTTCAGCTGTCATAAGGATGAGGGAGGGGTGGATATGTTAAAATACACTGATGACTGTGCACATTTTCAGACGTAGCGGTCGCGTTGTGCTCAGTTGTTCACATGCAGAGTCTGCGTGTGTCTGTGGGTAAAACACTAACTGTGTGATTTACTCTCAACTCTGACACTGAACCCACACTGTTACCGGATCCTCCCGAGGTCTTGGAACCCGCCGGACCAGCACCTTAACAACACTCGCATATACAGGGTTCTGAGAAGTTTCAGTGAAGAATGTTCTGGTGTGGGGATTTATTTTGAGGTCAGAGGTCAACTGGTCTTCACTGCCAGGATCATAAAACCTTTACCTGACTTTCTGATTCATTCATGTCACATATACTTTAGTTGCATCAATATTAAATATTTAAATTGTTTAAATGTTTAAAGGCTTGTGTGACATTGTGAAACACAAGGAGCTGAGGTAATTTGTATGGATATTTATTATTATTGTTGATGATATAAACCTTCCTTTGGGCACTGCTACTACAATAAAAATGATAATATAATAATAATCTTCATGACCACGAAGTTCCAGACACTTTCTGAAGGTCAGTCAGGACGTTTTGTTGTTGTTTTCAGGATCTTGTGGAATCAAGTCTGACAGCATGTTTGCAACTGTAGATGACTTGTGTGTTAAACCTCTAAACACTAGAGGGAGCTGTTGAATCATTCTCCATAACGTACTTTTTCCATTAAGGTGGCATCACCATATGTAAGAATGTTTCTTCATCTCCTCTGTTTTTTTCCTCTTCCATATTATAAACATTTTAGAAAGTCACCTTTTCCTTTAAGTAGAAATACAGTGTGGGTGTGATTCAGGTCCACTGTCGATCTGTATAGCGACATCTATTGTGATTAATTAGCATAAGTGTGGGTAACGGTGTGGGGGTCATCCTGGGAGGAAGTCAATCGTCTGTGACCCTCAGATTGATTGCTCTCTCTGTGGTTATTCTTGTGTCTCTGATCAATAATAGATGAGGTGTAAAATGTTGCCAGCAAGCCTGTACTCACAGATCTGTCTGATATGTGTGAATGATTTTAGGAAAGAAAACCACAACCTGAAGAGACACCTGAAGGCACCTCACACAGACAGATAATTAAAAGTGTGATTTTGGTGCATTAAACATGTTCTCCGCTTTAATCTGTTGGACAGTAATAATAGTGTAGCTAAATAGGTATTGTCTTGCATTGTGTACAAAGAGGCTCCAAATATTCATGAAGATATTTTGATCATGCTATGGCTATGCGATCCAGTGCAGATACAGACCACCTCTTGTTGCAGGTGTGGTTTTAATTAAGTCCCAGTTTAGTCTGTTTTTATTGTTTGAGGACCACGGTTTATGGGGTTGGTCAATCGTCTTGTTTTAACAGACAAACGTTGCAAGAAAAATGTGAAAATAAATGTTTGTTTGGTTTGGTGAACAGTAACTTTTTAACAGCTTACCTTTTAATTGGGTTTTTATCTGATGAGATAAGTCCCACTCAGTCTGATCATGAATGAGAATGTGAAGTGGTGGGTTATACATGACTCAGACCTGCCTCGTCCTCTGACTCAAACATAGGATCTGTGTGCGTTTGAGTGTTGTTATTTTATTTTATTTTTTTTATATAATTTATTTATTTTTTTTATTTGGGTGGGGGGGGCATCATGGCTGGACTTCCTCTCTGTCTCTTTTTCAGTAGCCAAACTGTGCCTCTGTATTTTTTTCTCTTCTGGCCGCTGTGATTGGTCAGAGGAGAATCTGACTCCAGAAATCACTCTAATCCTCTTAGATAAAACAGAGCTCTCATCCAATCCTCTCTCTCTCTCTCTCTCTCTCTCTCTACCAAGGGGAAGAGATGGTTTAATCCAAGTGGATTATGTTGCAAATTGGGCGACAGTGGAGACGAGTGGCTGCAAATCCTTCTGCAGGTTGCCGGCTTTTTGTCCACCTAAATATCTGCAAGTTGGAGATATTTTTGGTACTATTTTCATGTGGAATAAACCTTGGGACCCTGGAAGACCCTGGAGCAGGTGCATATAATCATATCCTGCCTTTAAGGACCAGTTTCTGTCTTTTTGGTTTTGCCGCAGGCATAGGTTTTCCTCCCCATTATTGGTCCTCTATAGCTTGAATTCAACTTTAGAAACCCTTCAGGAAGTTTCACTGAAGATAATGAGAAGATGCCGCCAGCAGAGCTGGTTTATGTGGACATGAAGGGCATCCAGGACCAAAAGCATATTCCTGGGACCATTATTGTCTAGTCACTTTAGCCAACATGAGGAAACCATTTCCTACAAACCCCTTATTATCTTTCATGAGTTGATCCAAGTTACTGAAACTGCCTCCAAAACTTTACGGAGTCAGATCTGTGAGGAGTTTGATATCTGGGGTACAAAGAATGATGGAGGTCAGGCTGCTGGGATTCAGGAAGCTCCTGAGGATTGTGGGATTTTTCTGTTTTTGGATTACAGCTCAGGCTCAGATGAAGATCCCACCAGAGACGTAAGTTACTTCTTCACTTCTTTGGATCCATTAAGGAATGCCTGCTCAGCAAACATTCTCTTGCAGAAGTTTTGCAATTTTGTGAAGGTGGATTTGTCCATGTGAATGCTTGGCACAAAATGAAAGTTTCATCTATTACTGCCTGGAAAATTCGATGAGGTGCAAAATCACTTGGATAATTACACTCTGATTTATTGCTTAAAATAATCTTCAGTTACATTATAATTAAATACAGCAATTTTAAACCAAGCACCTGCCGCAGCAATCCTTCTTTTGAGCTTGGACTAAAAAGTTGATTTGGATATGTACCAATGGATATGTACCATATGTACCTAACTGCAACTTCTCAAATAACTTACAATTACTCTGTAAGTATCAATTATGCTCGATCAAATGCAAAATTTTTCGGGTTTTTTTTCATGATCTTAAGAACAAATGCACATATTTGCACAAATGCACATATTACCTCATATATATACTATATATGAGGTCAAATGGCAGTGGTAGTCAATCATATTACCATGAACACATCTGGGTCCCTGTACCTGTAATCCACATATCACAGTTTCCTGGAGGTCACATGTCACTAATGTACCACAGGAAGCTTCATCAAAGTCATTGTCAAAACCTGCATTTGGAGAGCTGTAGTAGTTTAGGTATAAATAAACATTCTGTGAAGATTCTTAGTCATCCAGGTCAGGGTTTAAAGGTTGAATGAAGGGTATAGTTACATTGTTTCTTGTTACATAAAAAAGGTTTCCACTACCATCAAGGAAGCTAAGGGAGAAACAGGTCCATCCAAATCACAAGAGTAAAAAGTCTATATTTTGGCAAACCCCTTTGACACCTCGACTTTAGTATTCTGGCCAGTGCCATGTTGGTTTTGGTTTAGTAAGAAACAATGTTTTGAAAAATGGTATTGGTCCTGACTGAGATCTCATCCACAGCACATCCACCTTCACCTGCCAATACATCTATTGGACGGTACTAGATGTTAATTTCACAGTGTCCGACACAAATCGTGCTTTACCATCTATTTGACTCTAAACTCCAAAAGGAACCATAATTTACAGAAAGAACTATTATAACAAATAAAGTATGGATATGAGTATTTTCATTTTATGCAGTTTTATATGCCCAATCTACTACATAAACTAGTACAAGTATTTATTTTCATATACATATTTTCTTCCCACTACATTTCATTTTATCTTAATTCACAAAAAAGTTAGAATCCTAAAAACAGATTTACATATCTGACTTAGTCTCAGATTCCCTGAAAGAGCACTTAGCTGCTCTGTAATTCTGTGTATTGTGTTGTATTATTGTGTGAATGTGAGTTTGTGCAGGACAAACACCTGCAGCCCTCTGCTGTGACCCAGATGAAGAACAGATTATCTAAATCTTTCGCACGGCGCATATTTAACAGCCTTTTTCCTGCCATAACACGCTGCTCCTGCAGACTGTCACCATGGCTGCAAGCAAACAAAATCACAGAAATGCATCCAATGTATATATCTTTTCCATCCAACAGGCATACAGTAAATATAGTATATACATACATACTGTACAATCTTTACAAATATTTCACTTACAGTTTACAGTGTGAAGAAATGTAGTGATGAGATGTAAACAATGGGGCCTGGTTGTTTGTTTGTGTGTCTGTTTGCACCCTGGCTGCATCGAGGTGACAGGAATAGTGTGTTACTGGGATAATTTTTATTACCAGAAGGCTTTTGTTGATTTTTTTTTTTTTTTTTTTGAAACATATTGGTGTCTTGTAAACTCTTTGAAGTGGGAATCAACAGTAATGTATGCCAGAAGTATCAAAAGTATTTAATGAGTATTCAGTGAGTTATAGTTGTTGCAAGCAGTTTTGCATTTTCTGTGTTTAACACCCTAATTCAGCAAAACATTGTGATTAAACCTTCAAAATAACGAAGGTAAATGTGAGAAGATAAAATCCAACCATCACATTGTTTGCGTTCAACTATACATGAGTATATATATTTAGTTATTTACCTTAAAGGGTGTAGTTGCTTTACATCACTGAATGTTTTCACCATGGAGCAATACTTGTTATTATTTATTGCTACTTATTGTCATGTTCTCCATTATAGGTCAGTTCAGTTTATTTTTTTTTTTGTAACCTGAAACCTCAAAGTTGTGTAACACTTTTGTTTGTTGGATTTCAGGGTGCAGCAATGGGCGACCACTTTCTCGGTTCAACTTCGAGACTTAACCATCCAATACTCCGGCTCTCTGCTGTTGCAGAAGGTAAACGAAATTTGTACCAGAAAATGTAATTAATATATAAATCTTTGAGGGATTACATCAAAGGGAATTTGGGGTCTCATCAACATGCGGACTGAAGAATATCATACCACTGACCTTCCGATCAGTGGATGACCGGATACAGAGAGCATCTTGAAAGCCTTTTTCCAAGTCATGTCAATTTTTATTCAAAAAAGGAGTACTCAAAATACTAAAGCACAAATTAGTTAAAACATAAGCAAAGGGTTGAACTGGAGAGAGAGAGAGAGAGAGAGAGAGAGAGAGATTAACCGCGAGTGTGTGTTTTGAGATGTTCATTTGTGTGTTTGTCTGTAAATGTGACTGCATTTGTGTATGAGAGAAAAACACCCACACAGACACCCAGGGATCACGGTAATGCGCAGATTGGTAATGCCCCTCTTTACCGGCGTCAGGATTTGAGGCGTGTTCTGATTTTAGACATCAATCCATTTATTTGTCAGATTTAGATTTGTCAGATGCAGCCTGTAGTGTTTCTATAAACAAACTACTGCCTGTGGTAAGAACACACAACCCCAATAACCTCTCATTTAACCCTGCAGCACTCAATACAGTGCCACATTTAGCTGAATACTCAAGGGATACTTCAAACGATTATACAAGTGCAGTTGTGATTGACAGCATTCTTAAACCCAGAATACACGTTAATCTCTGACTCCATCTACATTATCTTCTTTTCTTTTATCAGAAGAGCTCAGTGTACAAATCTTTCAGGTGCTACAACTTCTCACTTTTGGCTCATAAAAAACTACAACTCACTGACTAGAAGATAAAGTAAGATGTTGAAGTTCACTTTTGGTCAAGATGCATGAAACGGTAATGCCAGGAATTGACATGGCCAGAGTGAAGCATCTTTTAATCAGTCAGAACTATACTATACATAGATTAACAACAATGCAACATTACAAGGACATAATTCAGAAGAAGTATAGAATAATAATGCACACAAGAATGTTGAAAACTGCACCAAAACACTAAAAGGCAAAAAAGACAAAATATGCAGTGTTTATGTTCCACTATGGCTTTTTTTATTATTTATTTAATTTACATAATTTCTGTTTTGCAAAGACCAAATGTGAAATACACTTACATCCGTTCAGATTTGAAGACTGATTGAATGGCTAGAAATGAATCCATAGTACTTCACAAATACTTAGCTCTATTTAGCTCAGTAAGTGGGTTGCTTGGACTAATTGAAATTAGTGAAAGAATTAATTGAGTGATTCAGATGTAAATAACCAGACTGGACTGTTCCTCATCGCTGTCAGCCATCTGATCCGCCTCAAGCCTCTTGATCCAGGAAAACTGACCTAATAGCCTTGCTGAAAAAAACGGTCTCCACATTAGAGGACTGATTTAATCTGAGAGGGAATCTCACAATCTGAATTTCATTAATTTAAAAAAAATAATAATTAAATAAACCAGTCAGCACAAGTTCAGGTTTACTGTCAGATCAGATTCTGAGACAGATTGTTGAGTTCAATGACAAAAACATTGGTGTTTTTTCCTATTTAAAAAGGGTTATATTTGAAGCCATCTTTCAAAGTTTAAAACCATTTTTTTGTTTCTTGTCAGAAACTTAAGGATGTGGAGTCCGTCATAAAGATTGTGGAGCTGGAAGGACGTGAACTGGTGAAGGATTTTTCTGATGAAATTGAACGAATGTTGGGAAGCAAGATGAAGTCAGTAAAGGTGAGGATGAGGAAATGTTTCTTTGAAATGGACCTGCCTGAATTATGTTGAAGACATTTCATCTCTCACCGGAGAGTCTTCTTCAGTTCTGGAGGACGTTTCCTACAGCCTGTACAGTATAAGGAAGTTGTGACATGCCACATTTTCTTACCATTACAGCTTTCCTTTTTACAGTATATGACAATGTAAAAGGACCTGAAAAAAGTTTTTATTGTGATGAACAAAGTGTAGCTGTCATTACTGTCGTGGTTCAGCCAACACTCCTCTCCCACAGCGTTAGTTAGAACTGCTGTAAAAACTCCACTTGTTCAGTTTCTTGCTTTCTTTGTCAATACCACATAGCAAAATACATTATTGCAGCTTACAAATATTTTGTGAAACAATGAAAGACTGGGTTTTCTATTTGGAAATCAGGTGGCACATTGATATTACTTACATACCTGTCTGTTCAGTGTGTTGCTGATGTCGTACAGTAACTATCATCAAATGAGATCATCATCAAGTGAAGTCAGTTCAACCTGGATCTGTCCAAAAATACACAGGCTACAATGAACACATTGGTGTTTCAGGAGCAGGGACTACTTACCTTATCACTGAACATTCTTGGTGTATATATTATTATTTTAATTATTATTACTGTTTTGTTATTTGTTTAATTTAATCCACTCTGATCACATACCCTGTGGTTTACCTGAGTACCACCAGAGGAAGCTCACTTAGATTAATTGCTAAAAGAACTTTTATTTGCCATGTGGACCAAAACAGATTCAGAATAACTGCAATAATATAAATACATATAACAATGCGGTACTCACTGTAAACACTGTACATAGTAAATAATCCCACATGATCAGTGTTAAAGCTGTTTTTCATAGCAGTTTTGTATCATGAGGTGTAGTCATTGACCACAGTCAGAGGCATTATCTTTTGCAGGGTTTATAATGTCATATTTCCTCCATATTATAAACCCTTTTGTGTGCCATAATTCATGTTCTGATCCACTGACACAGATTTTTATGTTTTTCTTCTCTGTTTGTTGCTTTAGAGATTAGCTGAGGCAGCAGAAGATGCTGACCTGTACCACGACTTCAATGCTTCATTAGCGGTTGGTGTTCTTTAATCATGACTAGCTGAAATAAATATGATGCTATTTTTTCTCCTTCCTCCTTTGAAGAGCTAATCAAATTTCAAAACATACACATAAAAAAGCTAGACACAACAGTGTCATTTCATTTAAAATGGCATCCTGATTTTCCTATAGTTATCCCCACTGCACTCTTTAAATTCCTATTGTCTAGCTCGATGTAACCAGGTGTCCTTTCATTTAAAAATGTTAGATATTCATTATTCCACTAACGTCCTGTATAATCTTCACCCTAGATTATATAAAAGACAGCTGATGTCCACCACTTGTTTCGTTTCAGTTTGATTACTTCAATTCCATGCTGATCAATACAGTGGACGAGGACGGAAACTACGTTGAACTGGGTGGGGAGTTTCCATTGGAGGAGAACGAACATTTTAACAACCTGCAGGTGAACACACAGCAGAGCGACATCCAGATCCCCACCAACGTCTACAACAAAGGTCAGAGGTCGTCATGACTGCCAACGTGTCATAAGGTTGTGTTTGTATTCTGCTCATATGGGTGTACAGTTAGATGTCACAGGTTCACTATGCAATTGAAGAAAATTTGAAAATTCCTATTAGACAGGATCAATTAATGAATAACAGTGTAATAATTAAAAGAACTATGGAACAAGTTATCACTATACACCTGCCTCCACACCTCATTACTGCCTGTTTTAATGCATCTCTTTCCCTTAGGTTGTAACACAGTATGAGGTGTTGCTTTTATAGTATTTATGTTTTTAAAGTCTTTTGTACATTTTATTATCAGTGTTGATTTTTTCGTAAGGATAGCCCATTGCCAAGTGGAAAGGGAACTTGGCTTGTAACCGGAAGGTTGCTGGATTAAGTCCCCACCGGGTCAAGGGCTGGGGTACCCCTGAGCAAGGTACCCAATATCCCTTGCTCATTGTTAATTGGACACTCTAAATTGATCCCGGTGGGCTGCATAAAAATCTGCCAAATCATGTGTGCAGATCATCCACTGTGGCGACCCCTAGACAGGGAAAAGCTGAAAAGGAAAAAAACAAGAATGGATTTTAATGTTAGTGGAGAGCACTTTTTACAACTTTGGTGTTTTTAAAATTACTTTACAAATTAAGATGGATTTGATTGGAAGAGATCAGCAGCAAGAGTAATGTCCATGGAAAGAGTAGGACACCCTGCACTGGGTCTAAAATAAGTGTATAAACTCATTTGTGTTTTCTGTTTTCTGTGTGCAGATCCCACCATCCTTAATGCCATCTACAACTCAGAGGCATTAAACGATGTCTTCATCAGTAACTTCCAGAAAGATCCTACACTCACATGGCAGTACTTTGGCAGCTCCAGTGGCTTCTTCAGACTCTACCCTGGTAGGTTTATATGGCTCTTTACTTAATAATAATAATAATAAGTATGATCAGTTAAGAAAATATGAAAACAATGCAAAGTATTTAAAATTCAACCATCTACAATAGTGATATATAGTCACAGTGATATACTGTATGCACGTTTTATAATGCGTCATAAATAACTAGCACTAATAGCTGTTTACTTATCAGTGCTGCAGAAATTATATTATTTTGACATCAAATTTTTTTATTAAGTTGCCTCTCAAGAAGACATTATAAACTAAATAAATAAATAAACTCAAAGCAATTTATTTTTCTCTTACATTTGGCTGCTAGTACTTTGAATAAAATTTTCAGCTCAGGGCCTTCACTCAATTTGGAATAATAAATTGTTTTTGTAACTGAAAAATAATGACAGGTGAATGATTATAGTGAAAACGGAGTTGACTCCATGTCTCTATGTTTCCTCCATCAGGTATTAAATGGACTCCAGACTCCAACGGTGTGGCAGCTTTTGACTGCAGGAACAGAAACTGGTGAGTTCAGACCAACACCAGGCCATTTTATCAAAACAATAAAACAGTTGGTTTATCAGGAGGTGAGGCTGGTCAAATATCCATGAACTAGAATGACATGTAAAGTCTGTGTTGTAAACACTATGTGAGATCAAGATTAGAAAAGCTCGACATACTGTAAATATAGACCATGACAGTTACCAATATGGTGGTGTTGACTGATCTGTGCAAATAAAACGTAGTTGGAAGGACAAGATCACGCTTGTATGAAGTCACTGATCCAGACCAAACATTGCACTTATACTGGTCATGTTTGGACTGCTATTCTTTCAAGCGGAAACATGAAATAGCAATGATAAAGTGGCTTTTTGACAATAAAAAAGGGGGTCAACTTTTATCCTTCGCACACACACACACACACACACACATCTTCTGCTGGAGTTTCTTTAAGCTAAGCTGGCAGACAATTTAGCAAAGCTGATGACCAATTTAAACCCACTGAATCAACTTTGTTTCCTGATATGGATTATATGAAATACTTATCTGGTCTGCTGTTAATACTGGGACAGATGGGTTGCTAAGTTTAGCCTGTTTTTAAAGGTGTCAACTCACCAGCAGTAGTGAAACAGACACATTATGTTCAGTCATAACGGAGGTATTCGCAATATTTTACAAGCAAAAACATCTAGAGCATTAAAATATTTTTAGCTTTTAAAAAAAAAAAAAAAAAAAAAAAAAAAAACATACTGTGTTTGACAATCGTACCAAGAATGTTTTTCTTTGAATTTAATACAGTCACACTGTCTGTTAGGGAAACAACTGTGTAGAGTCAGGAAAAAGCCCAAGATGTTCTTAGGCTTTTATGTCATTTCATCCTCCTTCTGTTTAATAAAAGAAAACTAAACCACCAGTTTGAGTCGGTCTGAGTCGGTCATGGTGCTGGCCATGTGTCAGTTGTGCATCGGCCAGCCGGAGCCCTTATCCTCTGGAAAAGACGATAAGCTGCTCCTTAGCCAAGTCAGCTGTGCCCACATGGCACCATATGCGACTTTTCATGCATTTCCATATGATACAGAGAGCTGCATATGTCACCGACTGCCTTGTCACACCGCATTACAAAAGCTGCTACATGCACGTGCTGAGACGCCCGAACTGAAACTCAGTGACATGCTTTTAGGCTGACAGGAGACTTTCTGTTTGTTTGCAACAGTTAAGGAAAATGGGTCAGTTCTCTGCATTTCATTCTTCTGAGAAACACTGAAAGTAAAATGTGTGTGAATGTAGGTCAAATGATCGTATTCTGTATAAATGTATATATTATATGTAAAATTAGATCAGTAGTTAAATAAACTGGTGTGTATGTGTAGGTTTCTTCTGTATTTCAACTATAATCACATAATCAGAGGTGATAACTATTATTAAATAACTTTATTACTATATTTAACTCATTTTTTAAACAACTCCAGGAGAGTTGCAACACCACATCTGCTTTATTAGAATTCAAACATGGCATCAGACCCATAATATGCAGGAGACCAGCACAAAACCTTTAAGTGTGAAGACGTCCATTAATTCTTCAATCAACAATCTTGACTTATATTAGACCATATACGGTACTGTTAATCATCTTTTTAATGAAGGGAAGATCTTGTGGTGGTTCTTGAAATGTTTGTTGTGGAACCACAGCATTTCTAACTAACTGTAAAGAATAATGAAGGAAAGTTTTGCTATGACTTCTTTGTTTTGATTGAGTTGATTCCTTGACACTTTACTGTTACTGATGGAAAAACTAAACTTTTCTAAATACTTCAAGTCAATCTGTGTGGCAAAGAACTGTTAAAACCTGGTACCAGCTTAGAAATTATTTTAATTACAATATGCAATAGTTTTACCATTACTTTCTAACCAAGTCTTTTTCCCTGCTCTGTTTCTGCACATATGACATCAACAATTCAGCGAGGCATACACTTTTTTTTTTTTTCGAATTTGACCCATTCTCCACTATCATATTATTCCAATAGCACAAGAATGCACTGTAACTGCAGCCAAACGCAGTTTGATCCAGACTATGGCAACGTATACGGTGTAATAATGACTGAATGATGTGTGTGCAGGTATATCCAGGCAGCCACATCACCAAAAGACATCGTCATCATGGTGGACATCAGCGGGAGCATGAAGGGGCTGAAGATGACCATCGCCAAACACACCATCAACACCATCCTGGACACACTGGGCGAGAACGACTTTGTCAACGTCATCGCTGTGAGAACTACACAGACACTGTCTACACTTAAAGGGATATTCCACCAAAAAAAAGACAGCGTTACATTACTGTCTGTTTTACTCAGTATTACTGAGTATTACTTAATGACAGTGTGAAGAACAGTCCTGGTATTGTTACTGTTATGAACCCATGATCGCTCTCTTCCTCTCTCTCTCTCTCTCTTTGTGTGTGTGTGTGTTGCTTTCTGCAGTATACTGACTACATTCGTTATGTGGAGCCCTGCTTCAAAGGAACTCTAGTCCAGGCCGACTTGGACAACAGAGAGGTAAGAACATTATCTGCTTCATGGAGGCTTAAAGAGCTGAGGAGACATCTTAACAACCATTTTACACACACACACACACACACACAGAAAGAGAGAGAGAGAGAGAGAGAAACAGAGCAATACCCTCATTATCAAATTAACCTCTTGGCCTAATTCTTCAACTGACATTTAGAGACCTTCACAATTCAAACTGATATTTTGTGTTAGTACAGTCTTTTTTAGGACCAGCTTGACTTCCAGATTTTTAGAAAGTAGATATTTTTGGAAAGTTTTCACATCTCACATCTAGGGTAAAGTAGCACTTGCCAAACTTTTGCTGCCATGTTGAGAAATGGATTATTAACTCCAGTCACAGTTTCCCAGAGCCGAACTTGAGGTTATCATTAAGCTAAAAAAGATTATTTAATTTAGTGTTAATATCCAAGAGAACATGTATTATTACTATAATGTAATGGTGACCCCTAGACAGAAAAATGTAAAACTATTTACAATGTATTATTATTACTATAACAATCATTCATTAAATTGTATGCATCGTTATTAGATTTCCAAAGTAGCACAAGATTCTGCAGCAGACATTTGCAAATAAATCTGAAATGACCTATGGGTACAAATATACAATGTCTTTACAGTAGAGTTTGTTGATCTCTTTCCTTCTCAGCACTTTAAGCTGCTGGTGGAAGAGCTGCATGTCAAAGGGGAAGCAAAGATCAAGAATGCCATGAAGGAAGCCTTCAAAATCCTCAATGAGGTTTGTGTCCTGTTCAAACAAACTGTATATCCAAGTGCTATTGAAGGAAGAGTTTTCATTCTGAATTACACTGGTGTAGATCTCCACAAAGTGTGTGTTTGTGTGTGCAGGCCAGGGGGAATGGCCAAGGCAGCATGTGTAACCAAGCCATCATGCTGATCACAGATGGAGCCATGGAGGACTTTGAGTCTGTGTTTGAGGAGTTCAACTGGCCTGAACGCAGAGTGAGGATAATGGCTGAATGAACTGTTCCATGCTTAGATAAGTCTCAGAAAATTACCTTGATAATAATTTTTATTAGTATAGAAATGAGAGTGCTCATATTACGGTATGAGATTGTAGATGTTTGTATCTCAGATTTGGTTTCAGAACCATCACATGTTTACTGGTCTGGAGCACAAGAGTGTCTGTTGACAAGTGTGATAAAACACGGTTGAAAGTGTTCTTTGTATTTTAATAAAGAGTGGAAAGCGTCACAGCCATGTTTTCTGTTGGTTACAGGTTTAAAACAATCATAAAAAAAAACCATATAAAAGTTACAAACATTTGAAAATTGTAATTTCCAGGCATGGAAAAGTTACAAATAACTAGTGATAATGACTGTACATCGTACTGTCAGCATGAGAGTGTTCCTGGGAGAAAACTACCTTTCCCTTTACCCTAAGACATTATAAAGAAAAAACTGATTTAAATATAGATGCAAACAACATCTACAAAACCCATGTAGACACACTGTCAGGGTTTGTTCCATTATCTGTGTTTTAATAATTTGGGACCTCACTTTCTTTTAGGTAGCTCGTTCATAACAATTAATCATTTAATATTCGACTGTACTTGGAAACAGAAAAATATGCCAAAAAGAAACAACACAGAGAGTTGAAAAAGGGCCAGGACACAGAGCCATGTGTAAACATGTGTGTTCCACTGTTCAGGTCAGAGTCTTCACCTACCTGATCGGCAGAGAGATGACCTTCGCTCAGAACACCAAGTGGATCGCCTGCAACAATAAAGGTCACCCATCAGTGTGTTAGTGTGTTCACTTGTTTTATTGTTTATTGATAAACGTATATTTTCTTGTGTGTTGATTAGGTTACTACACCCACATCTCCACACTGGCCGACGTGCAGGAGAACGTGATGGAGTACCTCCATGTGCTCAGCCGACCGATGGTCATTAACCATGACCATGATATAATCTGGACTGAAGCTTACATGGACACAGTGGTGAGACAAAGCAGCCAGTTTAAGGGGACTAGTTCATCATTCATACCAGAATATCAAAATGTGATATAATATATAAAGATAACAAGGAAATTGGAGAAAAATATTTTCTTTTGCCATGAATTGCTCCGTTAATTCCTCATACTACACAGTAGCCCCTATCTTCTTCTTCATCATCATCACCTTTATTCAATTTCATCTGTGTTCCTCCTTGTGACTCTGCTCATTCACCTATGATCCACTGGGCCTCCTTCTCCATCGCTGCCACAGCTTCCTAATACAAAGGAGGTAACAAAGCCAAAGCTGTAGTTTTAGAACCCTTTTAGTTCCCTCAAAATCTTTAAATATGGTTTCAGTACTTTTAATACTATAATAAATATCTAATTGAAATGATTTCATCTGAGGCTTTAGATCATGTACAGAACTGGCTGCTAAGTTGAGCTAAAACCCGCATCCACACTCCTAAACAATGTTACTCCTGCTGCATATACAACAACAATCTGAAACCAAACATGTGTCCCACCTTGTATATTTACAACTTTGAAAGTAAACAATGCTAATAGAAGAGTACCAGGACAACAGCAGTGTTTCATTGTACCCACAGCATTTTGTGGACTTTTCAACCATTTACCATTTAATGTAAGCTTTAGATTGGGCTGCAAAATGAGAATCAAGAATGAAAATACATGATTTTGACAAAGATTAACAAAATAAAGAACATCTTTATTCAATTTGACTTGCATTCCCTTTACCTTTATCCATGACTTTGTCATTTGACCTCCCAAAGTATCCTCATCCTCAGGTTACGAACCTCTGCTTTAGATTGCGGTAATGATAATAATAATAATAATAATAATAATAATTTACTCAGTCATATAAAGTAGGATACAGTCTTGTTCCTATACCACCCTATCTAGGATTATACTGTTTGCACCACCATTTAAAATGTCTTTCATAAAATCTTTTCATTGATCCATCAGTTTTCTTGCATGTGTGTTTTTAATGAAACATAATTTGTAATATTTTAAATGTTGTGCTCTCCCAGCTCTTCAACACCAAGGCTCAGAGTTTGCTGCTGATGACTTCTGTGGCCATGCCAGTTTTCAGCAAGAAGAAGGAGACGGTCAGTGTTTAAGAATGAAGTGCATGTATCTCCAGTATGTGTCAGTAACTTTACTCACAAAGTGTTTTGCTTTTCACTTGATCCCTACTTAATTCTGGATTTAGGCCTACAAATGTGATGCATCCAAATGTTTTTAAAAAAGAAACTTTAAAACATTATGTTTGCAGAAATTGAAGATTGCATTTCACAAAGTCAACATACAGCCCTTATCTTTATCCCTGATTTAGATGTGTCCATGCCATGTACTGTATGTAGCTAAATCTCAAATTACAAAAAAGTTGAAACAGCAGTAGCCTTATGTTTGTGCACAATACAAAATTGTTATTTATTAATCTGTTAAATTAAACTGTATTAATATTAAGCTGTATTTTTTGTTTTATTATTTTCCACATGGGAGAAATAGGAAAAAATGAGAATTTACAGAGCCCTAGACATGACATGGGGAAAATAAACTCTAATGTGTGGCCACTAAATACTAAATTGTGGATACAAAATCGGTGCACTAAATACTAATTAATAATATTAATAACATTCCCAATAAGTACCTTGAGAGCAGTGTACTGATACAGATAAAAAAAAAAAAAGTGCAGGAGGATCCAAAAAAGCCTGTAAGAGCTTGTTGAGTGGAAAGACAGAAGTCATTTAAAACACAAAGTAGGTATGAAAGCTCTCACACCCTTATTTTTTCCTTCATTTATTTATTAAAACATTAATACACACATTGACTGTGACAAAGCTTGACTTTTAAACTAAACGTTAAATGATATCATGATAACACAATGCAAAGTCTTGCAGAATAGAAGTCTGAAGATTTTGCATGTATTGTCCCGTCCCTCCAGCTGTCCCATGGCATCCTTCTGGGTGTAGTTGGCACAGACGTCCCACTACTGGAGGTGATGAAGCTGGCACCCAGATACATGGTGAGCTGAGAAAAACCTGTTCTTTGTTTGAATTATATTTAAAACTGTGTTGTATCCTGGCCATGTTTAATTACATTTAATTACATTAAATTCCTTCCCCTTTTCCCAAAAATTGCATATTTAGAGATTAAAATGTATAATAGAAACAGAACATTTTAAGGGTTAAATCGCCGGGTTACATCATGTTCTTTGATTAGCCCTCAGTATTTTCTCTTTTTCTCAGCTGGGAGCACATGGATATGCCTTCCTTATCACCAATAATGGCTACATCTTGGCTCACCCCGACCTTCGACCTCTGGTGAGTTCTGCCCCCGAACTGTGAGTCACTGCTTTGGCCGAGAATAGCTCAAGGGCCCCAGAGCAACATTTAGCTGTGGACCCACTTTTTAAGAATTGCTGTATAGCAGATGTCCACAAGGATCCATTGAAGAGAAATGGCATAAATTATTCATGAGGGCCATTGTACAGTATTTCAATCTGTCCTGCAGTATAAAGATGGAAAGAAGCTGAAGCCCAAGCCAAACTACAACAGTGTAGATCTGTCTGAGGTGGAGTGGGAGGACACAGAGGAGACGGTAAACACACACACACACATACTGTAGCATCAGTATAGAATTCTGCCAAACATTGTGTATACTGTAAATAAAAACTGTTGCCAAGTTTGTGTAGTTCTCATTTTGTAAAACACAAAGTTGGAATAGGTTGGGCTAATCTGTCTTGATCTGTTTTTTGTGCCTGCAGCTGAGAACAGCCATGGTTAAAGGAGAGACCGGCAGCATGACCCTGAGCATCAGAGCATCTGTGGACAAAGGGGTGAGGAAGTCATTATTTTGTTTCTTGAATTCTTCATAAAACACTCTAACTTGTGTGACAAAAGATCCTGATTTTCAAAACATGGGGATAATAATAAAAATCACTTACCCTTGAGTTTATGAAGACCTTGATTTAAAAACCTGCAGCCAAACCTCACCTGAACCCACAAACACATTCTTAAAAAAAATGCTCTTAAAATAAGTGTACGTTAATTATAAGTTAAAGTGGGCAACAATACTAAATTAGAAAAGCTTTATCAATAATCAAACTTTATCTGTATAGCACATTTTATACAATATAAAATGGAATGCAGAACAAAAAATACACTCAATTCATGCAAAACAAAAACGAGAAAAGATCAAGAAAAGAAAAATGCTGATAAAATTCTCTCTTGCTTTATTTAAAAAAAGAAATTGCCATTAGTGTTAAAAACAGTATTTGTATTATTCTGTATCAGTAAAGTGACGAGCATTGATTTCTTGCATACTACTGTTTTGTATTGTCTTAAAATACACACTACACAGATACAATAGTATGCTATGTGGAAGCACCTGTAGTTTTCCTCCGGATCAGTAGATGGCAGTAATGTCCCTGTTGATGGTGTTTCAGGCCCGCCTGATTTTACTGGATGCAGTTTTCTACAGGTGACAAACAATCGGACGCTGAATTTTTATTACAAATGTTTTTTGCGGTAAAATACAAGCTGTTTGGTAAGATAACGACATCCGGTTTTTAAAACAAAACATCGAGAGTGCTGTATCTCTGTCCGAGTGCACCTTTGAAATCACGATGTGAATGGGAAAAATAATGAAAACCCCCACTGCCTAGAACAACAAAGAGAGTTCTCTAAAAGTTCTGATCAATACTGATAAAGTTGTGTTCAGCACATTGATATCTACTAATATACTGGAAATCAGAGGGTTATTTTTTTACTGTGCAGTTCAGAGAAATTTAGTTAAATGTCTTTAGCACTTTTTAATCGATAACGTTTTCAACATTGAGATTAAACAAAATTAAAAATTACATAGAGAACTCTCTTGTACAGTTGCTCAAAGTTCAGTTATTAAGTCTCTTAAACTTATAGCTCTCGGAATTTTCATTATTTTTTTCCTATTCAAAGATGTGCTTTATAACCTGCAACTGACAGATACGGCACTCCCGGGGTTTTATTTTGAAAAACGGATGTTGGTATGCTTACAGCTCTTTTTTTTTTACCAGTAAAAACCTTTGGTAGGAGTGTGTTAAAATCCGGCGTCAGATTTTTTTTACCACGGAGTAGCTTGACCGCAGTGATAAGTGTGCTAACATGTGACTGTGTTTAAATGTTTTCATTTTTTACATGGAAACTCAGTGTACCAGCTATTTTTTTTTAACATGTTTTCTTTAGTGTGTGGCTGAAATCCACTTTTTTTTGTTTTTGTTTTATTCACCATGTTTCTTCAGAAAAGACCCCTGTACCTCGTCAATGATTACTTCTACACAAATGTCGATGACACACCTTTCAGGTAAACAAGTTTTTCATTCTTTAATCATGTGGTCCCTGTCTGTTTCAATTATTGAATCCATATATTATTCAAACTGTGCTTTTAACTAACATTTGCAGAAACAATGAGAAGGTATGACTCATGACTCAGAGGTAGTTCATATACAGTGAATTCTGTGTAGGTCAATTATGTGAATTATGCAAATCAATTATTACAAGATACTGTAGTCAGGTTTTAGTATTTTATTTTGTCACGTTGTGAAAAAGGCAGTTGTAACTTTAACAGTGTCATTTGTCCACTGGAGGGCAGTATGACCTCTCACCTCCTCTCTGTGTCTCTGCAGCTTTGGCATGGTGCTAACGAAGGGTCATGGAAAGCTGATATTTATGGGAAACGTGTCTGTGGAGGAAGGTACTCTCCTCCCCAAAGTTCATCCTCATGCATCACTTGTGCTTGGACTAGAACAACCTTTTATGCAGTCGATCATTAGTCATGCCTCATCAATGATTTAAGATGCAGTGACTGATACTGTATTTGACAAATATATAGTATAAGAATGACTACACAGAACTCGGTGGCTGCACATTAAGAGTCCCTGCAACTATTACAGTATTTCAATTAAACTTTTAATTTTCTGCCTCCTCCTTCTGCAGGACTGCATGACCTTACCTCCCCTGATGTCAGCATCGCCTCTGAATGGTACATTTGAAACCCTGAAACCCTTTTTTGTTATAGTAGTTCAAGGAGTGGGATGAAAGATGATCAGGGCAACATATAAAATGAAATTTCTGGATTTGTATTTAATTGTGTGTGTGTTTGTCTTGATCCATTCCTCAGGACCTACTGTGAGACAGACATTGACCCCGCTCACAGAAAATACTCACAACTTCAGGCCGTGATTCGCTACCTGTTGGGGAAGGAGCCTGACCTTGAGTGTAGGTTTTTCCCAGTGACACTTGCTCACATGCATTTATATTACACCTACATGTGAGGGATTTAAGTAGAATTGAACATTTCCCACCCTGGCCTTGGACACTTCATTCTGCTACCCTCGGGGGAGTCATATAGGAGCATCAGATCCTGTAGAAACAAACTGATGAACAGCTTCTTTCTTGGGGCCATAAGAAGATGAAACTCAGACAAAAAAGTTGTACAATTATAACTAAAATTCCAAATCTATTGATAAATGCAGTTAGCATTTCTGTGAGTGTGCCACTGACTCTCTTGTAAAGTATTGCAATTGGTATATGTTTATTTATTTGTGATTCTTATGTTGGCTTTCTGAAGATCCACTGTAGATCCAGTGACAGTAAAGGCTTTTTGTGTTTGTTTGACCTTAATTTCTGGTGAATAGGTGATGAGATGCTGCTGCAACAGATGCTGTTTGATGCTGTAGTCACTGCTCCGCTGGAGGCCTATTGGAATGCCTTGATGCTCAATGATGGGTGAGATGAAAATCATCCAGATTTTGACTGTGACATCTGAAGATTGAATTATGTCATATAGAAGTGTTCTGTGCCACCCAACAAGTTTTCTTCTCCAGATTGGGTGATGGTGATTATCAGCAACTCTTTGTTACAATAACCAGACAAAAATATATAACATACTCTTGAAAAGGCTACAGAGACTTACTACTGTAAAGTGTTAAATTACTGTCATAATATTTATTGACCTCACCCAGAAAGTATTCAGGTCCTGTCAGATTCTTTTTAACATGTTTAAGCTCCAAATGTTTTTCCCCTCACTAATTTACACTCAAAAAGAGAAAATTATATAATTTAAAGTCTCACATTGACCTAAGGGTTATCATACCTGTGAGGTATCACTGCTGATGTTACATCACAGATCAACTGTTAAGCCACAGGGAAAAAGCTGCTTGCAGAGCTCAGAGCACATGCTACAGAAACATTTCAGCTGTAATTTTCTTCCATAATTTTTAACTATGTTTTTAACCAGGAATAATAATAAAGCTGACCACCAAACTGAGCAGTAGATCCTCTGTCTGACTATCAGAGCTTTTGTGTTAGGGGTAGGAATGTATCGTGTACCTTCGAACCACAACACATCAGACCAATAATATTACAATTCAACAATTCTGTGATAATCAATATATTGCAAGACAATCATATAGCGATGCATCACAATATCTGTCTAAGTGAAGAAATAAAAAAGCCAGAGAAAAGTAAAAAGTGCAAGATGTCTCTATTTATACACAACATAGAGAGCAAGGTGCATAAGTACAATACATAAGTCTATGTATTGAATGTGGATGGGGCATCTCTTAATGTAGCTTTCTCTGCCAATATCCCACTGTGAACTCCCTCTTCTTTATCCAGGTAACTTCTTCCCAAGTTTCCCTTATTCATTAGAGCAGTGCTGCCATAACAAGACATCCACTCGTAAAGTGGATGTCAGTGAGTGTTTACTTTGTAGAACCTTAATTTATTCATTAAAATATTGATATTTGCCCTTCTGTAACGATTCTTGTATGTGCATGAGGAAGGATGTTGATATTTCACCAAATCAATGTTTTGACACACCACTATTCAGTATTGAAACGGGAAAAATACTCATTGAATCCAATAGTGGGAATGTTTGGTTTAAACACATGATACAGAAGCAAAACTTAACTCATGTTGAATTGTTTCAGATAAACTTTAACTTCAATGCAAGCAGCAACTGACTGAACTGCCTTCAAAAAGGAGGAGGCATTGGAAAAGTGACATCTGTTCTTACAAACCTTGTGTTGATTGGATCATTATAAAAGCAAAGCTTCATCATCACCTTTTTTTATGTTTGTGTTTGGGCTCTTCAGGGTGGAACCAGGGATTGAAACAGCTTTTCTCGGTACTCGTTCTGGCCTAATGAGGATCATGAGATATGCAGGAGTGGAGACCAGAGTAGCAAAGTAGGTTTAACTGTGCTACACTTATTACACTCCCTCCAAAATTCAAGGAAACAAATACAGAAAATGATATAAAACATAATTTTATGTTGGACCAAAACAAAAACAACCAGCTCCTGACTAACTCTCCTTTGGTGTGCAAGATTATTATTATTATTATTATTATTATAAATGTTATTAATATGTAAGCTATAGTGCTAGAGCTAGAGTCCTTGATTATTGCAACTACAGTCTTAAACTGCACTACACCTGTTTGGTTGTTAAGCGTCTGATGTCAAATCATTTTGAGTTTCCCATCTTTAAATATAATCTTATACAAATGATATCAGTACAACCAGTTGCTCACTTTGATCACAGCTATTTCAGTAGTGTGGAGCTTGTGCAGGACATTGCCACAGGTTACAGTACATTTCAAAGTAAAGAAAATCTTCCACTCCACAGAAAGTTCCTGACTGTATCTGACAAAGACAACCTGTTCACCATTGATCACTTTCCTCTGTGGTACCGCTTGGCTGTGGAAAACACTCCTGGACGCTTCTATTACTACCTCGCTGGTGAAAAAGGTCAGTCTCTTACCATCTTTTCAGCTCTCAACATTTAGTCAATATACAATATCAATTTATTATTTATTGGAGAGAACAACTAATAGAATGGCCCTCATCAAATCAGCTGATCTTCAGTCTAAAGTTGAGGTAAATCTTCTCTTCCCACAGGAATGCAGTACATTGTTGCGACAACATCAGTGACTGTGTCGTCTGAGGGAAGGACAGCTATGGCAGGAGGTGAGTTTCACACTATATAACCTATTCACATCATTCAAAATTCAAACTAAAAAGGAGATGTGATATTCACTTCATATGTAGGAAGTCTCACATAGGTTGTGGCACTCACTGGCATTCACATCTCTGTTTATCAATTCAGTCTATTTTTATGATGATATACACTACTAAATAACAGCTGAATTGTTCCACTAGTGGATTGTGCAAAATGAGGCTCTAATTTTAGAACTTACTTGTTGCAGTGAAAAGGTCTTAAAATCCCCTTAAAATCCAACAAAATCAACATTTTAGTGTTTTAATCGCATGTATGTTGCTTTATATGCTACCTACACATCTGTATACAATCTAATAATATGAAAAGAGTATTTGCTGTGGCCTTAATCCTGCTTTGATATTTTTGATGGCTGATCTCTAAATTGCATCCAATGAGGCACTATATGTTTCTTTAAATTCCCCACACAATCCGGCATATGATTTGGATGCATCAACTCTATATAACTCTATCTATTAGGATTTCTAAATGCATTTTACAACATGGAATATAAAGAGAGTTGATAATTCCTGGTGGTGGTGATTAATTTTCACAGTTTTTTATTGAATGTGTGAAAAGTCAGGGTATGTTTAATAATTTCTCCTTAAATTTAAGTCAGCCCTCAGATGATTGAAGTAGATTTTTGTCCTTGGTGTGTTGTGTGATTCCCATATCCCATACATGATAATCATCACAACTTTTGACTGTGGCTCTTTTGATGTTCTCATGTGAAGTGTTGGTGTGTTGATAGGAAGGAAAAATGCATTTTAAATAAATATAGTTTATTATTTCAGCATGATTAACAGTCCTTGAGCTAAAGTTGAGGCGTTTCATTTTTTTCCACAGAAAATATGGACAAACTAAATGACACATGGGAGTAACAGTGTATATGTAGACCTCACATGTTTTCAGTTAATATCTCATACTATTTTGGAAATATAACTGTCATCGAGCTTGAGAGTTTGTTTGTGCTGGACCAGAAGCTGTTGTAGCGCAAAGCCTGCACTCTAGGAGGCAGTAGAGTTTTAATATCTATCTAAAATTCTCTCAGTAATGAATTTAAATGCCACATTTCCCTGACAGAAGCTAAATTCTGATTTAATTTGAGTGTAATTATTTTGGAGGTTATCGCCTAACAGAGATATAAAGCATTATTTGTCAAATTGCTGGTAATAATAAAAATAAATAATATAAACAACACAGAAAAGTGGACAGAAAATTTCAGGGATTCACAGACATTCACAAACTTTTAAAATATGTGCTTCTTGGGTTCAGATACAGACAGCTTAAACAAGAAGGTGCTTTCATATTCCCTAAAGAAGAAATAAAAGAGACAGGTGAAGGGAAATCAAGATGCAGAAGTGCCAGATAGCAGCTTCAAATGAGATTAAAAAATGGCTTAAAGATGCAGCGCAGGGAATAACAATTCACAGAACATCCATACATTTGAAGACGGGCTGCAGCTTTCCAGCTTTACTGAATCTTGTCTGCTCCATTAGCTGCTTAATTTGTCCCACCCAGAGATTTTCAGAACAGTGGCAGAGCTGCAGGGTCTCTCTCTCTCTCTCTCTCTCTCTCTCTCTCTCTCTCTCTCTCTCTCTCTCACACACACACACTCTCTCTCTCTATCTATCTATATCTCTCTCTCTCCAAATGCTGTCTCATCAGCGATGAAAGCTAGAGGAGCAGGGGGAACCAGAATATCCAGGAAGGATTAACAATCGGGGAAAAGAAAACAGTGGGTCAGAAGCTACTAATTCTATACCCATGCACAATACCACAGGCCACTTTAGGTGGCCTCTCCTCTGGCGAGGTTGGAGAAGACAGTTGTCCATCCTCCATGTCAGTCTCAGCTCCACACTCAGCCATCAGAGGCTGGCCACGGCTCTTCACCTCCCTCTGGTATCGTGCCATAAGTGAGGCATAGGTGCAGCCATAAGTTGCTGCAACCACCATCATCACACACACTGTGCCGCAAACCACTCCTGCAACAATTTGTGTGCCATGTGCCCGACGGACACTTACAGGCCGGTAACGCTGGCGAACACATTCCTCATTGACTCGGCCAGTTTGGCAGGGAGGCCGGGCAGAGGCTTGACCGCCCTCCTTGGTCAGACTCTGCAGGCAGTAGCTAAACATCTCTGCTGGTACGTTGCGGATGTCCCTGCCTTTCAAGTCCTCTGGGAGGCTGCACTGCATCGCGTCTACCTGCCCATCTATAAAACAGATGGAGAACAAAAAAAGGAGAGGAAGAATAGCAGACAGGGAAAAGATTGGAGGAAAGTAAATACAGATGTAGATAAATTTGTTTTTGCCCAACACGTATCTTCCCTACTGATGAATTGCTTTGATTAATCAGCCTTTGAAGTACACAGTTGAAATACAAAGTGATTTTCTTTGGCACATTCTTAAACCACTGAAAGCTGCCAAAACAATCAACTTCAGTGTATTTCAGATTTTAAGTGGCTTGCTAGCAGCCCTGCTCACCCCTGTAAATTAGCCACTCCATCCAGTGCTTGAAGTCTCTCAGTTTGCAGTCGCACTCCCAAGGGTTTCCCACCAGCTGGAGCTGCTGCAGATGCACCAGGGGCTCGAATGTGACTCTGTCCAGGGCCATCAGCTGGTTACTGGCCAGAGACAGCCAGTTTAGTCTCTGAAGCCCATCCAGCAAGCCTTTAGGAAGCCAAAGAAGGCCATTGAAGGACAAGTCAAGCCCTCGTAACTCCCACAAACCATTGAAAACCTCTTTGTTCAATCCACTTTCCTGACTTTGACTTGACCCCTGAGTGGCATCTGTGCTGTTGTTGGGGTCAGATGGTGCCAGGTGTAAACCGAGGTAGTTAGTGGAGAGGTTGAGCCACCGCAGGCTGCTCAAGCTTGAGAAAGTGTCAGGCTGCAGGCTGTAAATGTGGTTCTGTGAAATATCCAAGAGCTCCAGTCTACTGAGGTTGGACAGATCTGTTTTGTCCAGAGAGGAGAGATTGTTTTGGGGTAGACGGAGGATGAAATTGTCCTGGTCTAAGAAAGCAAGGATAGGTGTCAGAGAAAGAAGGCCGATGGCGGAGCAGTCAGTGGTGTTGCCATAGCAGGTGCAGACACCAGGACAGCTGTGGACAGAACCCAGTAGACCAAATAGAACCAACACCAGAGTAGACAGAGCTCCATAGACTGGAAAACAAAAAAGATCAACTACATCCATCAAACTACTAAATATTTAAAGATATATTTTTTAACTAATTTGTTTCTGAAGGCCATTTTTATTGGCATGTGTCACATATTCCATGCCAGATATTGAGATAAGCAGAAAGCACAGCTAAAGCTAAATAGATATTGTTTTCTGTCTGCCTTTTCCATGCTTATGAAGACTCAATTGAAGCATAACATAAAACATTATTATTATTTTTTGGACTAAATGAGGGAAAGTACTAGGCCACTGACAAAGAAAGGCTGTATTTTACAACTCTTAACTTCCTTAATAATAAAAGCATCAGTAAAATTTCTACTGTTTGAATGGGGAATAATGTTTTGAAACCTCACCCAGACTCTCTTTGTCACTTTGTCCATTCTGGTCCAAGTTCTTCATGTCTGCTGCCACAAGTCCTCCACAGCTTTAGACTGGCATCTGGCTGTGCTGGCTCTCTGCCATATCACTGTAGTATCTAACTGTGGTTGAGGAAAATGGAATGTTATTTGAGGAAATATGAATTTGTGTTTTAGAAATTGCTGCTCAAATTATTTTCCTCCACTGAGACATAGATAAACAAGAGGCTCCTAAAAAGTTAAATTTTCTTGTTAGTGCTTGATAATGCTTGGAAGATTTGTTTCGGTATGTTTTTTTTTTTTTTTTTAATCTTGAAAATCACATTTTTATTCTCTATAACTCAGCCCATCCTTTAATTGACCAATCTTCAAAGCTCTGTTTAAACCTTCAATTTAATTGCATGATCAAATACTTGAGGTTCATCAGTTATGGTGAGATCATCTTTGTGAATTGATAGGATTCATTGCTGGTTTATTGCAGTTTCAAGATGGATCTACTCATGACATTGATGATTTCTTTAAAAATAGTAATCATCACACATGTTACAAGGTTTAACATTTAGATTTCATGTTATATTGATGGTTATTGCTTACAAGGTGGATTCTTTCTAAGTCTCCTTTGTTGTATGTACTGAGAACCAGTTATGTTGTTAATATAGTTAATTTTTTGTCATCATAATTCATCCAAAGATGCCTATAGTCTTTTGATGTGAAAGCTCCAGCTTTCCTTTCTCTCACGTTATGACAAATGTGCAAATACACTGGACTTTAAATTTGAATGTACAGTCAACTGGATTTTCACTGGTCCACTATAGAGGATAATCTTCAGTAAGCTTTGTTTGGATTTACTTTGCTCTCTTGCATTTCCACCATGCCTTTACAGCCATGTATCTCATTGCTTTCAAAGGCTGTCTGTGCTTTTACACTTAACATCTGGTCCACGATTCGTGCTGATGATTTTCTTTTTATGAGCCAGTTTTTCCAAACCTCTCATCTGAATGCATCTTAATATGTGCGATTATGTGGAATATGCATAATGTAAAGACTGGAAGGCAGCTTTAGTCACTGCCAGAGCTGATAATAACAGGCCTTGGATGTCACAGCTTGTTTCTTTCCCCTAAGTCATTTTAATTTGTTGTTACTCAATGACAACACACAAGGAGCTTCATGCACTGTCTGTGTTTTTATTCACAAACACCACCACTGGAGTAAAGTCAATGCTAACTTATCTTCTTAACACTTACGCTCAATTCTTGAACACTGCAACTATAGTACGGCATTAGCAGTTATTCTTACACAATATCAGGAAAATAGTTTGTATTCTTTTGATGCTTTCTCTCTTAATTTTCCCTTGATATTTTTTGGCAGTTTTGGGCAGTCAGATTTGCTGGGGGAAGTGTGCATGAGAGATAAAGCTGCAGTGAGAAAGAAAAGTGCTGTCACTCCATCACTGTAGCTTTTATAAAGAGCCATTGAAATGTTGCTTTAAGGTCTTTCTTTCTTGCAGGCCTTTCTTTTGTTATGTTGGCACAAAAATGCCAGTCACTCTCCTGTGGACTGCGTGACGCAGAATGGTGCCTTCAGGCCACAACTGACATTAAGGCACAGGGGGAATTACAGTGTAGGTGGATGAAGGAAGCATGTGTTGGGAGAGGCAAACATAATTCTCACAGAATATGTGACGTCATTTCACAACAACAGGAGACCAGTAATTAAAGCGCTATTTATTTCCCAGAGGATGGCCACAAACAATTCTCTTCAGGATTCATTGTGACGCACAGTTAAGTGCTGATGCTCAGGGTATTTGAAGAAACCTCACTAGAAAAATATTACTTGTTGTTCATTCAAATGCTCTGGGCATTGTCTCCTTTTCAGTAATGTTAATAGTGACTTAATTTAGTCATTTGAAGGACATAAAATATAGTTTACATTGGCCTGAAAGTAATTTTTGGCCTGAAAGTTATTTTTAAATGTTAAAAGTTATGCATCATATCAATCAGTTAAACATAAATGCTGAAGTACACCATTGAAATAATACTTAGAGTATTCATTTTAGTTTTACCATTGTACTGTATGTCTTTCTTAAACTTGACACAAGAATGCTTTAAAGAATTTTTTTTAGAATTTATCATAAACATTCAATTGGACTCTTGGATTATCTGATTTTGACCTTGGTGGTCAAAGGTCATTGTGAGGTAGCCTAGTATTGCTAGCTTTTTCAGACTTACAGATTAGACATAAAAGTTGCTTGTCACATTAGATCTACTACAGCAGCCTGTAAGAGGATGAGCAGGACCTTTGTCAGACCTTAGAGCATCTTATGGGAGAGAGGACTTGTGACTCTTCACGCAGTCTGACGGATGTAACAACAGATGGATGTATAATTAAATTACATGTAGGAAAAGGAAAGATTTACTGAGGGGAAAAAAAGGATACGGTCTTAAATTAGATGAAATGTCTATGTCTGGACTAAGGTCTTCATCTAGAGACTCTGAGATTGTTGTACAACACTATGCACCTTCAAAACAACCTACACACCCACTGCTGTGCATGAACACAAGCTCAAATACACATGTAGCTGTGACTTGAAGACAAAAGCAAATGTAAGGGTTGGTGTGTCATCCTCTGTTTATCAAGAACTGAAGTTGCTCCTTGGTGCTTTTCTGCTTTTCACCATCTCTCTCCACAATCATTCGAGTGTGCCCTCTCCTCCACCCTGCAGCAGCATTTCTGTCTTTAGACGTCAGTGCCACCTAAACTCAAACTGTACCCAGCAGGTTTACCAGTGAAGTGCCAGTCTTTCCAAAGAGAATCTTAGACTTGAGTCTTATGTATAGATGGCACTTGTTTATTTGTTTTATTTTATGGTTGATGAAGTAAAGCCAAGTAATGGGGGGATTCTGGACATGACTGCAGTGTTTTTGGTGAATGGAAATAAATTAGCTGCATCATAGTGAGGGCTAGCTTTGATTTGTTCCAGTTTGTAGCCTTATATGAAGCTTTTTTTTGACATGTTTATGCTCGGCCCAAAAAGATATGCTTAAATGGCTTAGTTTAACATAGAGGCCTCTCTGAGAGGTGAAAAGGAATTCTACTGCTGAGGAAGAAAGCAAATGAAAGTCACAATGTGGAACATAACTAACAAAAGATAGTGACTTTATTGTACCTGTCCAGCCTGAGACACATGCAAGCTGGTCTGTGTACATACAACATGTACTGTAAGAGCATTTTTAGAGAGGTGCATGTTAAGTTAGAAGACACAGTATGTGTTTGTCATACCTACGTTAGACGACTTAAATCTAATCTTGATCAAAGCTTTATATAATAATATACAAATGTGGCGTTTAGGCTATTCTTTACTGACATTATTTACTTGCTGCATTGCATTCTTTCTTCAGCTCCAGTTATCAGGTAAATCAAAAAAAGAAAAGGAATAAAATATCACACCTTGTTCTAGTTTAAAGCATCTAAACAGGCATTAAATACTAAGCTTTTGTGAAACTCAGTACTCGAGACATATAAAGCTTTTTCTTTAGGGCTTATGCCATTGTATTTTGTTAAGGTGCCATAAGGTTCCTACTCTAAAGAATTAAATAATTAAATAATTGACATCTTTGAACTAATGCTTCTGGAAATTCTACAGCAGTTACACTCAATATTCTCAGACCCTTAAGAACTTGAGAGCAAACAGCTGTGGAAACAGCTTATCAAATGCACCATCAGCCAGATTAGATGTCCCACACACAGCAGCGGCAGGACACAGATTAAAAATGTGCCAATCTCTGTGGAGCAGATGGTATCAGAAAAAGTGGTCCTGCAGAACCACCACCCCCCCACCTCCCTAACTGCCACTCAACCCTCCACTCATGCAGTGAGAAATATCTGAGGCAATGTAGGATGTGATCGATCCATCGTATACTGTAACAGTGAATACATTTATCTACCCATTACAAGTCAATAATGGGGAGAAAGCAAAATGCAAATTCTAGTATCTGTTCATCACATCATATGTTTAGCTTTCTGCAGCTAATGTCGCTTCTTCTAATGTGAGTCAATAATGGTAGGGAAGGTTTAGTGTAATGTTTTGGTGGTGCAATCGTCCTGTCACCTCATGTAAAAATACTCACATGTGATTTTCTTGTTTAGCTAACTGACAAGAAAAGCAGCAAACAGTAAGCTTTTAAACACCCCCCCAATAAACACACATCTTCAAAAAAAAGCTAGGAAACATTAACGTTAGTTTTGTTTTCATAGCACTTTGAGTAAGAGACAGTCAAGGAATTCAATCCAGCTGTTTTCTACCCACAAGTAAACCTTTTCAGCCTTTCGTTTTTGAGACTTTGCCACAAAATCCAGCAAAATATGCGTTTTTTTATATGCCAGATCATCATCTTGGCTGAAACTTCTGCTGCTGTTTGGCGTTTGTCACAGAAGTCCTCCTGCTTCACTCACTGAAATCCTGCCACTATGATGTCCCCTGCCTCGTCTGCTGTGCATTGCTCCTCTTTCCTGGGCTCTAGCATGGCATCCCGCTGGCTGCTTAATGGCCTCTGACAGCCTGCCTCTTCCCACCCATGGCTACACTTTTCCTCTCAATGAGCCATCAGTCTGAAAGACCAAGAGCACAAACACAATGCAGCATCCACACAGAGGCTGGATGAGCAAGTAAACAACACAGCACATGCACACAGTCACCCATACATGCTTTTAGACTCTCTCTCTTTCTCTCAAAAGCAGATATATATCCTTTAAAACTCTTTGACCAAAAGTATGTGGACAATTTGTTTATTATACAGTACTGAAGTTATTGGATTCAGCCCCTCCTCAAGATCTTTAACCTTGTGTTGGGATGGTTGTGTGGAGTCACCCAAGTTCTTGCATGGCAAACTATCAAATCAGTTTGTTATTGCTTTGGAGCAGCTTTTTGCATTGGCAATGTTGAAAGAGGAGAGGGGGCACATACGACAGTGCATCAGCCTCTTACATGGCTGATATAGACAAATAATAACCATTCAAACTCAATTTACACAGGTACACAGGCATACACAGGTGCACGAAACACAGAATGTCTACACATACACACACACACCCTTATATACTGCTCACCATCTGCTCTGCTGCTTCAGTCATCAAACTGAGAAAGAGCAATGAAACTGTACTTCCTGTCCTTCATCTGCAGCATTTACTGAAGTAGGAGAAAGTCCAGACTCGGCTTCAAACCCGCATTCCAAAATCAGAATCTGGGCTGGACCAGAAACTGGTGTAAGCTCTGTCCCTCATTAACTGTCTTAAAAAAGGAACCACATCATGGACTGGAGTTTTAATTCCAGATTAAATGCTGCTGCTGCTGCTCCTCTTCATCCACATCCCTGTTCTCTCCTCAGCCTCCTGTTATTGTCTCAGAGCTCCGTCCGAATACACACCCATCCACTGACTAAGGGTGAGCGAGTCTGTGTGTGTGTGTTTATGCAACAGAGAGAGAAAGAGGAAGACCTAAAGAAGCCACATGCTGCTGCTGCTGCTGCTGCTAATGGTGTGTCAGTGTGTTTTGAGTGTGTGTGTTTGTGCGTCCTCTCAGTGTCATACTGATTGTGTCATATACATTAAAGAGGTTTGACAGAGAGTAAAAGCTGAATGTTGCAGCTGCAGGGCAGGCTGAGCTCTGAATGAATGGAGGGAGGGGGTGGGAGGAAGAGAGAGAGGAGTACACTCTAGAGAGAGACAGCAAAAAGCAAAACTTAACAGTAAAATGTATGAGCGGCTGAAATTAGATGTTTTAATGATAGCTATTCTTTAACTGCAGGCTGTACCCAATTATACCCACTTCACCATATACAGTATGCTACCACCTTGTGGTGCAGTGATTCCACTGCAGCTTCCAAAATTATTTCAGTGTTTTATTGTTGGGATAAATGGCTCAGGAGATGGAGTGAGTCCTGAATGAATGTGTGTTGATGGGTGAATATATATTATGCTGTGACCTGGACTATAGCACTTTTGGTGCTTTAAATTTTATTTAGAGTAGAAAAGCACTTTAAGAACTGTAAATATCACATTCAGTGCACATGATACACACGTGCACTGAACAGGGATTACCATAACTATGACCAGTTAATACCTTAAACTAATTTTAACACAACCACAATGAAAATCTCAGTCCTAAACTTAGCCAGTTTCCTAGAAATTAGGTTCTGCCTCATTAGAACCAGGTTTTGGTCTCCATGAGTACTGCTGGTTCTGACAAGGCCAGGGTTTTTGTCAGATAGTGGATATAGTGGATGTGAAGAAAAAGGAAAACTGTACTTATCCTAGAAAATTAGATCAGAGAGCAGATATGCAAAGGGACAGTCAGCATATTTGGACAGATGGAACATTGTTAAAAATTCAAAACTTTATTTAATTATCTGCAACCATCACAACTGTTGTTCTTTAAACGTCTCTTCTTTTTTAAATAATCTCTTAACTTGAGGATTAATTTCTTTAGCAGTAGCAGCAGTTTTTAATTCATATTTCTAGTCCACGTCTGCCCCTCTTTCCTTTTCATGTCCAATCTGCCCTATCATTAAAGGCAAAAAATCCTGAAGGATTTATCAAGACAGACAACAACTTTGTCTGATGGTTAGCACTGGTCATAGCAGGTTATTTTCTTGGATCAATCCTCTGCGTGAGTGGGCTCTTAAACTGTAAACTGGACTTTCATGATTTTCTTATGGGTGCAGAGATTTAGTCTAAGTATTCAAGCTCCCCACAGTCCAAAGACATGCTGATGAATTGGAGACTCTAAATTGACTCTAGAGGTTAATGTGATTTTAAATGGTTGCTTGTATTTTGACCCTGTATGCATGTAATGTGTTGAGTGTCCAGAGCATACATGTACATAATGGATGCATTTATCATGAAGTCATTTCTAAACTGTATATTCAACCAATGGAAGCATTTCATAACAACTAACAAACTTAGAACCGATTAGTGGGACCATGAATGATTAAAAAAATAATAATAATTATATAATGGTATATTTTCAAGTCAAGAAAATTTGTTTGAGATGAAAACTTACAGATCACTATGCTGGAATCAGCTCTGCTTTGAATCTGAGTTGAAACCACAAATGGCCAAAATATTTTATTTCGACCCAGAATTTATGTCTGTGTGTGTTCTGTCCTGTTGTGGACCTGTCCTCACAGACTGCACCAAAACCATGCAGCTGCAGTGGTGAAGGGTGATGAGAAGGACACTGCTGACAGGAAAGGAGGAAAAAACAGAGAAATGAAATGAAACAGCAGAGTAAAGCCGCAGCCCACTGACTCTGCAGCCAGGATATTTTAAGGGAATAAAGGGAGTGTGATGCCTTAAGAGGTTTGAATGACCGACCCAAAGGTCACAACTCCTTTGAGCAACAAATGCAGCGTCACATTACATTCTTTCTTTTCATGGCTCAGCAACAGCAAGCGGCCAGAAGCTGTATGTTTTCAGGTTGCCCATCTGTCTGACTTTCAAAAATGGTTCAGATGTTATGTTAAATACAATGTTAGCTAAAAATGTAAATGTGCTGTAAACATAATGATTGCTTTCACACATAAAAAAATATAAAAAAATTTATACAGTATATAAAATATAAGACACATAAAAATGACACTAAAATGATGACTTTGATACACAACTTGGAGCCAAAATCTCAACAACTTCCAGTCAGGAACTGTAAAAGCAAACGTAGTCAATGTGTCTATGGTGACATTGTATCAAGTGACGATGCAAATCAAAATGGACTATTATGTCGATTACAACTTCCACTAAAATATAAGCCAGCTCCTTAACTTCAGTTAAGTCAGTTGTCGTTAAGGGGAATGTTGGACTTTAGCAATTAAAACTTCCAGTATTGACCAAAAAATTTATAATTCACGTCGTCTTTTTTGAAAGTTGTCATAGTAGTTACAACTGAGGAATTTAACATGGCCTAAAATGAAAAAAGCCATTTAAATTTCAACGTAGTAAGGGGACAACAGCAGTGCACTGCTGCATTCCTCTGTGCACACAGCCTCTGCTAAATTCTTTAATTTTTTGATATATACTCTTGGCAACTGCAGAACATCTCTGTAAATTAAAAAATGTACATGTTGGAAACAGTTGCTATCTTTAACCTCTCATCCTTGCAATAGAATGTAGAGTAGTTACTGTTTTGTTGGTGACGTGTTTTGAATCTATTACACCGTGAACGCTGAACTTAAGTTCATTCAAAAAACTCATATCGCCAATCAAATTGCAATAGCTATATCTGTCAGAGTTGTTAAGCACTAGTCTCCGGTAGTGATGAACCAACAGAAATCAGTGGAATCTGCATCTCTATTCAGCTTTGTGAGATTTATCATGAGTTTCAGCTTGTTCATTTGTCCCTAGCACCACTTTATTGTGCTGATTCACTCTCGCCAGTTTCATAAGCATTGTTTTCAGCTATAGCAGCTTTCAGGGGAAAGGCTGTAAAAGTAGAAATGTACTGAAGTAATATTTTCATATACAGTATCTTGGTGCCCATTAACATCCATGCAGCAACATTTTGTACCAGAGACAGACTGCAACTAGAGCTCTGGGGAGTGGTCATAAATTAGTGTATGACAAATGCAAATAAGCATGCGGAAAATGTCCAACCCAATACAACTTTATCTTTGAAACAACCACAGTGGACCAAAGTGCTGTACAGAATAAAAAATAAAAGACAAAATAAATAAAAGGCACATAAGCTCATGAAAGGCAACATGATACATCACACCTAAAATAAAATTAAAAGACAAAAATGGATTAAAGTCATAACCAAAATAAACCACAATAAAACAGATAAAATAAATATAATAAAACTAAACTAAAACTAAATAAAATACAATAGAAATAACATCAATAACTTAAACAGTGTCAAAGGCCAATGAAAACAGACAGGGAAGAGGCCTCTCTAATGTGCAAGAGCAGATCATTCCACTGTTAAGGGGCCACAGGGGGAATACACGGTCCCCTCTGAGTTTCGTCTTTGGTCTGGAGCAACTGATCGGCTGACCTGAGTGAGCAGAAAGGTGTATGAAAATGTAGCAGCTCAGAGAGGTAGGGCAGGGCTAGACCATTGAGGGAAATAAATAAAATAAAAAATTCAATGTATGGGCAGCCAGTGGAGTGAAGCTAAAATGGGGAAAATGTGCTCATATTTACGAGTGCCAGTTAAAAGATGTTCAGTGGCTTTTTGCACCTGATTTGCTTCTGAAGATGAGCAATGGACATCCCACTAACCCCCACATAAAGTGCATTAAAGCAATCCAGCCAAGAAGTGACAAAGGCATGGCTTACTGTGCGAGAGAAATGGCTTTATTTTGGCCAGATGGCTCAAGTGAAAAAAAGATTTTTGCCAATTTTATGACAGCTCTGATCTGACTGTCGAACTTCAGAGGTTATGTTTTCACCAGTGTTGGTTTGTCTGTCCCTTTGCAAAATAACTCAAAACGTTATGGATGGTTTTTAATGAAACTTTCAGGAAAGGTGTGTAATTGCACAAGGAACAGATAATTAGATTTTGGTGCTGATTCGAGCTATCTGAATACAGGTATGTTTTTATAATTAAATGCAGAAGTACTCAATACAAAGCCTGATCAAGTGATACACATGCAACACTACATTCATTTATGTGCATCTCCTGCCAATTTGTGGCAATTTAATGGTACTGTAGTTCATTATCTCTGCCAAAGATTTTGTTTTTGCCAGTGATTTTTTTTTGTCTGTCTGTTAGCAAAGTAACTCCATCCAGATTGTCTGAATGTTTTGAAGGACTCTTTATCATTGCTTGGTGGAGGTCTGTGCACTCCATGTGCTTTTAGTTTTAATTGCGCTAGTCTTGTCTTATGCCACTCTGCACTTTTATTGTGAAGTACTTAATGATTTTATTTGTGAAAAGTGCTATAGAAATAGCGTTTACTTACGTTTGTAGGAACCACTTCTGCATAATTGAAGGGGTAAAAAGTTTTCTGGGTCTACCCCACCTTTGACCCTCATGTGGAGGATGAAGCGGTAGATAATGAATAAGATGATTAAAGGATTCTGTGTTTTTAAAAACTTTGCTGATTAAGCTTAAATTTCAATAAACTTGGCATTTAGACCACATGCTGCATATCCAACAAGCCCCAACAGTTCCCAAATCACTCAAGTACACAGTTTCATGGAAATCTGTAACTGACAATGTGTGAAAATGTAAAAACAGATGGAACAACTGGTATTGCTTTTGTAAAAACTTTATCTCGCCTTATACAAGGTTAACAAGCTACATGTGGAAAAACACAAGAGGGTTGACTAGCCAGCTGCGATGATACTGAGTTTAGTCAATAAATTGATCCACTAATGAATCTGCTACAGAACCAGAGAATTACAGACACACAAGTACATACACCATCAAGCAGCTGATCAATGTTTACATCTCTTCATTAGCATCAAGACACGACAGAGGTGAACCCAGGTTTCTTCTCCAAGTGCACCACGTACAAAGCATCCTGTCCCGTGTCTGTCTCAAATCTCTCTCTCTCGCTCTCTTGCTCTCTCTCTCTCTATTTTTAGCTATCGGGGTGCAGATGTCCTTGGATATGCTGGAGAAGAGGTTTTGGACCATCACAAAGCAGGTGACTGGAGGAATCACTCTCATACTTTTTGCTTGATGTTCATTTCTGGCCTGTGTTTCAGAGGATTACACCAGCTAATTTGACCATATTATTTTTAGGGCTGAAAAATTAATCAATTCAAATCAAAATTAGCAAATCACAGAGGCTGCAGTTTACTGTTCTGCTTTCTGTGCAAGTTGCAAATATAACTCATACATATCAAAAATAGTTCTTGTCTTTATCCCTCATTCATAGAGAATATGGAGTATTTATGGTTTGTAATGCCTCATCATATTTTAGACCTATAATGCATTGACTATTGAGCTGAACCTTGACTCAGATAAATATATACTGTATATCACAAAGGCCACATGGCAGATTAGTGGTAAGCACTGCAGCAAGAAGGTCTGGGTTTGGGACCCGGTCCGAGTTTGTCTGTCCTCCCTGTGTGCACATGGGTTTTGTCTGGGTTCACATACTGTACAAAGTGGCATCATTCTCCACCTATATGTAAGGTGGGGCTGTCACACCAGAAAGGAGACATTTGGGTGTTATTCTAGAATGTCACCAGTGGGCATCTTACTTTGCTGTGAAACTTTATTCTGAACACTGTCTTGTGCAAACTCTTTCTCTGAAAGCCATGACTCTGCTGCTGATCTTTGAGGCATAGAGAGCTGCATGTATCAAAGAATTAGGCCAAGCTATCACATCAGATGTGGTGGATTATATTTTATATAAGCCTGATCTGTGGGAGTATAAAATGCACCACACAGAGAGGCAGCAGTCAGACAGAGTCTAAATGTTAATGGCCAAGCATGCAATCAGTGAAGTGAGTTTGCAAGGATGAACAAATGATGCTTTAATAACCTTCTGGATTCAGAGGTTATTTCTTCAATTTTCCTTTGCGCTCATTAGGGAACTGAAGCATTCCGACTTTTCATTGTAATCTAAGTACAGTGTGCACAGAATAAATTAAGATCACAATGTTAAAGGAGATAAACAGGGGTTTGTTCCTGCTTAGAGAGAGCATAAGCATCCATTTATAATGTGTGCTCTTTGCAATACAAATTAGCAAGTACTTTAGCTATGTAGACATGCTCCTTTAAAGGTCCAGTGTGAAAGAATTACTGACCTCTGTTGGCAAGATACATTCCTCTGCACATGCCAACCTTTCCTGCTTGTCAGTATAATTTTTTTTTTGCCTTAAATGTTTGCCACACTAATGATTTACTGTAATCCATGTAGCAGCTTAGTTTAAATGAGCATGGAAATGCTTCCAGGGTTTGTTAGTTCAGCCACATCTTTGTTTTGTTGCAGATTTTTCTCCTAAACATAGACACACTTTCTCAATCACAGGTGTTAGACTTTTTGGATATTTCCTGAATCTCCATAAAGCTGAGGCAGCTGTGTGCAGATGTCCTGTAGAAGTTGATGGTGTAGATACTGTTATTATTACGAGCAGACAGCTGTGACGGACTGAATTAATGTATTCACTTCCAACATTTAATTGTATCAATTCAAAGCCATCAAGCATGCAGTTACATCCTGTCACCAATGGATCACACTTAGATTTATACAAGGCTTCCTTCATTACTGAAAACCAAGGCTGTGTCTGTCATCCATTGCAGATTTTACATTAGGGATTCATTTTAACATTTTGTACTCTCAAACTCTGTCACTGTGATACGTCCACAAACAGGACAGTATGTTTCCTCCTCTTTTGCACTGTGGCTGGCAGTGGCCGTAACATGCCATTTAATAAACACCTGACAATAGTTTAAATACTTTATTTTAGGCAGACATTTCTACAGCCTTTTTCGTTAAATCTTGTAGTTTAAGCTGCATTAATGAAACAAAAATGAATCCCCTCTTTCATACAGTCGTGTAGATGTTTTTGAGAGTAATGTAAATCACTTGTGCGCCTTCAATTACAACTTGATGTATTAAGTCTGCACCTAATCATGTAATCAGGGCACACCAGTACACTAACCTCTAAGCTTGTCTCCTTGGTATGTGATCTTATCTTACTCAGACGGTTGCTGCCATTCTCTCTACAAGTTTCCCATATACAATCAAATGCCAAACCTGGCTGCTTTTTTACCTCCAGGGAAAATACATTGTAGATACAAAAGGAAAAATAATCAGTTGTTCTTAACACATCTTCCATGTTTTGGATTCCACTAGATTCCACTTTCCCCCTGCTCTCCCATGGCTGTATATGTAGTATATACTGCATATGAAAAGGAAAATCTGTTCTCCTGTAACAGGCACATCTAAAATGACAGCAAGCATTTTAGTAGATCTGCTCCAGAGGGTTTTAGTTTTAACAAGTTAAAGGTGTTAAAACATTTCGATCAGCATATAGTTTAATATTATTGTGATTATCTATTCTTTTTTCCCCTGTGCATCTTACATGGCTCTCCACTTTGTTGCTTCCAGCCCAGCGACACAGATGTAAGTGATTTGTTATGATTTCTTTAAAGCATGTGTATCGCTCCCACCCACAGTGTTGCTTTACATCCTGTTTGGGGGGATGTTGGCATGAACTTAATATTTTAGTTTTGTTGAATTGGGCTAGTTAGTGGCTTGGCTTGTTTGTGATGCTGTTGTGTTTCCTGTTTGGGAGCTTTAACCTTTCTCTCTGGATGTTTATTCTTTCAGTGTTCAAACACTGAAGGCGTGTGTCCACTGAAGTGTGAGAGCACTGTAAGGACAAATTTTCCTCCAATACTCACCTCCAAATATTAGACCATTTATATGTTTTCCCACCTCAACTGACTCATTTGTCTCTGCTGCTTCCTATCCAGGAACTGAACTGTTTCCTGGTTGACAACAACGGCTTCATCTTGCTGTCAAAAGAGAGGAATGAGGTGAGATGATTTACTTCATCTGACCTAACTTTGATGCCATTGAACATCTGGACCCTAAAAATTGCATCTTTCATACTGTATCTATATGACTGTGGTTTAAATACATACATAACTACTCTGGTTTTGGCTGCATACCATGATACAACAATGGACCTTGGGCGATGGTAGCTCATTTTTAGAATGAGTCATCTTCCAACTTGTGGGTTGATTTCTAGCTCCACAGGTCTACATGCCGATGTATCATTGAGTAAGGCACTAAACCCCATGTTGCTCCTTACAGTCTGGCAGTGTGTGAATGGGTATGAAAGATGTCTGATCATAAATGTGCTGCACATAGATGTACTTTGTGAATGTGTGAGTTAATAGGTGGGAATGGGAAAATGGCAACAACAGTGCAGCTTTGAGTGGTCATCAAGACTAGAAAAGCACTAAAAAATGTACAGTCCATTTACTCTTAAGGTGGTTGCTCAGTTCACTCAGTTAATTGAAACCGAAAGACCCATAAAACCACCTGCTAAAGTCCCTGAAGTCATGTGATAATTAAATGTAATTTTGGTCATTTTAATCAACTCAGTCCAAAAGATTATCCTTCGACGGTCAGGAATTAGGTGTCTGTGTCGTTTTACGTTCCATAACGTTTTGCGTGAGGCTTATTGGATCATTTCATGTGTTTATAAACAACATCTGGCTGATTCACATGATTTTGTGTGTGTGTAGCAATGAGATGTAGCAGCAGCTGTACCTGCCGGCCTCATCTGACCTTGTGTAGGAGCTGAAAGGGAGTGGAGAGAGCTGCTGGGACACATGATGGATGTGATCTGTCCAGGCTGAGGTCACTCAAGTCTGAAGCTAATTAAAGTCAGAAACTGTGTCAGTTTAATGATGCAGTGTCAGAGTGTTATATGATTCCACATGTGTCCGGTAAAAACACAAGGCAACCGAGGGAGTTATCTTGGATATTTAAAGTGCTGAAGGTGTGTTACACAAGGTTTGACAGCAGAGCTCAATGTGGGAAATCAGGACAACAGCCTGATTTCTGTTGTCAAGGACATCTCGTGTTGGTACCTGTTCGCCATCACAAACTGGTAGAAAGTAAAAATTTGAGAAAGCAATTTGATTTGACTAAACAGCTTTGAGTGCAGGATGAGTCATCAGAAAGACAGGACTGGAGTAAAACTAAAGTTTAACGTTTAAAGTATAAATTGATAAATGAACTGTAAAATAATAAGAAATAATAGATCATGTATTTTCCCATTTCATGGATGCCTTGAAAGTTTCTAAAGGTGTGTATTTGACTAGACCGTGTTTTATTTTGCTTTGGCCTTAGACAGGGTGACTCTGGATTAGCTACTGAACATTTAATCTGTGACTATTAAAATAATGATTTGCTTATGGAAAGTCTAGGTGTGAAAAGAGTGAATGTGAGTTGTTTTTTTCTGTTTCTGTATGTTGTATGCCCTGCGATACCTTAATGACCTGTCCAGGGTTTTACACTGCCTCTCACCCAATGTCAGCCTCATCAAGGACATCAAGTTGTGTGGATAATGAGTGGACAGATGGAAGTCTAAATAAGAGAGACAGGGAAATATTTTCTTTATTGTCTCTTATTGGTTTGTCTCAACATTCTCATTTGACTTATTACAATTGTGTTGCCTTATTTTTTCCTAAAGTATTTCTTTTCTTTGGGCCACACAATGGAGCATGTGGACCACTGTTGCCTCACACCAAGAAGGTTGCTGGTTTGCTTCCTAGTCAGGGCCTTTGTCTGTGGAGTTGGCATGTTCCCCCTGTGTGTGGGGGTTTTCTGCAGTGTTTCTGGTTTCCTCCCACAAAAACATGTCAAGGTTAATTGGATTTGATTTTTATTTTTTTTTTTGATTTGATTTATTTCTGGATAAACATATAAAATACAGAATCCAAAGGATAACATGCAAAAGTAACATACTTATTTCCAGCATGGTCCTTAAATTGGAAACTCAAAGATGCGACTGTGTGAATGGTTGTGCATCTCTATATGTTGGCTCAGCAACCTGTCCAGGGTGTACCCCCCCTTTTTCACCCTGTGTCAGCTGGGATTGGCACTAGCAGCCCTGTGACCCCCGTGTGGAGGGTTAAGCAGTAAACATTGACTTTCTTTTCCTGGTCTTCCATACAGTGTAGTAATTTTAATGTACAGTATCTTCTTTTGTATAGAAACATGCAGACTGTGAGCCTGCAGGCCATCTGACAGCTGCTTATTAGCTCTGGATTAACGCAGTCTATTAGGAGCTATAGATCTGGGGATTAATCCTAAACCCACTTTGCTACTATAAATACACACATATGCAGGTGAGCAGCTGCACCCATTTCTTGCTTCACATCTCCTCTGCAGCTGAGAGTTTTTTTACCTCATTGTTTAATGTGTGTTGTTTAGTTTATTTCCAGGAGTCGAACCTGTGTTGTTTGTGTTACAGTGTGGCTTCTATGACTGTGAGGCTGCCAGCTGTGCTGCAATAGTTGGAGCTGCAGAAGCCAGATGAGGGCATGTTATTGTCTATTGGCCCCATGACTCCTGTAAGGCTCGAATGGAGCTCCAGCTGCAGTGCAAAGCCACTGACTGAATGTTAACATGCAGTTCCTCAGCGATGTGTCAGAGAAACACTGGATTTATTGTGTCTCTGACATGATGTATAAATCTTACCCAGTTTAAACAGAGACTGAAGCAGTTTGTTCAATAATGAGCAAAGTCAACCCTCTAATTAGGTTCTTTTGCTGCAGTTTTCACTGACATCTTACAAAAAGAAGGTTGAGGGTTTGAACCTGCTTACACTTCAGTTCCTTCTATGTGGATTTTGTTGCATGTTCTTCCTATGTTCTGTTATCGTGTGTTTTCTCTGGGTACTTTCTCTATCACATCTGTAATTGTAGGTGGGAATGTGAGAAAGATCAACACTGAGTTTGGATGGGTAGATGGATGGACGAGTCGGATTGGGACATACAGTATATTCAGAAATTGTGATCAGCAATTTTGCCAGTTATATATTGTTTCTTATAGTTATCGTTGTGTATATTAATGGCTATGTGTTTGTGAAAGGGGAAAATAAGCAGTAACCATTGAAGCAATTGCTTGTCAGGGTAACATAACTTGGTTAACTGTTGGTGTACATAAAATACATTGGGCAGGGATCAGATTGAGACCATTGAATGTAAGCTGCTTATAGTATGGGATACTTTTAACACACAAACACAACTCTAGTGGGAATCATCATGCTGCTTGATGATTGCTAGATGTCAAGTAGATAACACGTTTTCTATATCAACAAAAATCCTAATGCACAGAAATGTTTATACTGTAGATAACTAGATGTGTAAACATTGAGATAAAGGTCACATGGGACAAATTCTCTTTTTTAATGATGACAGAGGAGGAGGGTGTTGATCCAATAGAAAACAAGAGTAGCACAATATGACCTGTCTTTAAAATGAGATGGTGGAGTTCAAGGCTGCGATCTTCTGCCAGCACACTGGGAAATCACTGCCCTGCTCGCACCTTAGACTCTGAAGCTAAAGGTTTATCAGTTTCAGGTAATGTTCTTATATGATGTTGGTATAATTATTGGCAGATCTTTTCTCTAACATGTATGTCATGTCTGGAAAAAAGGTACTGAGGCACACAAGCTGTTCTGTGCAGCTGCTGCAACCTGGAAGAATGAAAAATAGCGCTTCCTGTGATGTCAGTGTGTAGTGTGTCCCAGGTGGTGGGGTATAGGTTTAATATAACACTGGTTGTTTGGTGCCGTTTATCACACAAAGAAATGATTACTTGACAGTAAATGCACCTCGTGTGATCAGAAATAGAAGCAGCGAGACATTCACTCAGCACAGTCATAATGTAGGAGTTGCTGCCAGAGGGGAGCACTCACATGAAAGCTTCTGTTTGGTTTTGTTGGGTTCTAGGAAGGATTCCAACTTGTGGCAAAAGCAAATGAAGTAAAATATTTAAATGAAAATTGGAAGTATTTGTGTGACACTACAAGGAAAAAACAAAAAGTGGCACAGCTTTAAATTTTAAAATGTTATGGTATAGACTGAGGAACTTTGGAGCAGAAATATGTTTACTGTAGAAGCTCATTTTTTTATTATTTGCATTGGTTGCTGCATTCCCACTTGCCTTACTAAGCAGATATTATGATGAAGTGCCTCTTCAATGTTTTGCTGAGCTCTGGAAGTTTGTGGAAACACCCAGAATACTCCCTGGTTTGGCCAGGGAGCCCATAGTTTGTTGCAGGGCATGGTAAATATTTAATCAGCAGGAAAATTAAGTAGGTGCTGAATAAAAGAAATTTGTCAGAGGGAGGAAGTGAAGCAGAGTGACCAAGCAAAACCCTGGCCTTGTTATTGCTGGTGGTGTCGGCCTATGTGCAGAGGAAACGTTTGTTTGATCAATGACCCTCCAAAACGCTGCTGCTGGATCATCTTCAGGCCTTCAAACAGGTTAGACTGATCAACACAAACTGTGGTGGACATAAAAATCTCTACACACTACCGAGATAATGGCTGGTTTATGTGATGTAAAGAAATAAATTAACATAACCCATTTAGGAACCTTTCCAGTGAAACATGTTCTATAAGGTTCAGGGGTAAACAGACTTTTTTCTCTCTCTTTCTCTGTACCTGTAGCCTGCACAGGCACATATATATGGACAAACACAGTGATAGCATGCACATCTGTACAGTCACATTGGTTAAAGACTTTTGGTCTTGACGAAACAGAAATTACGACAGGGTGTGTTGGAGCAGGCTTGGATATGTGAACAAAGAACTGCTAAGACAAAAAAGCTCTAAATAGCACACGGACAAATGAATACAGAGAGGAGGGTAGAAGATTGAATTCAAATTATTTTCATTTTTTTATTTTATTCTTGCTGCAGACTCACTTTAAAACATAATGTCTTTTCTCAAAGTATGAGACAGAAAGACACTTCAATGGCACAAATGTCTTCTGAAAATTAAATAGACTGCATTTAGGATAATTTCAGATGCTATACTTCGTGGAGTTCTGTCTTTTAATATCTGCAAGAGCTTCTGATTAAATTTGTTTACTGTTTTTGGGAATCAGAAATAAATAACGGTAAATGAAAGGACGTTGAATTGCATCCAAATTGTAGAAGCAGAGCCCAAAAAGGATCACAAACGCACTGACTAGAAAAATAATAAAGTCAGAGTATTCACTAGGAGGTGGAAGTGTGTGCAAAGAATTTTACTTTAAAGAAGATAACTATGTAGTGGATCTTTAAACCAGAGTGAAGATGGAATTCATGATAGTGCTGATCAAGGTTGCAGAAATGTCAACTTCACCACAGTTTTATTTTTAATTAGCCAAAAATGCTATTTTCCAGGACTTTACACATCCTCAGTAAATTCAGACTAATGCTCCATAGCCCCAACGTATGCTTTTGTAAGAAAAATAGAAATAGGGCCTAGAACGGCACCTTGTGGGACTCCACTGGAGAGAGGTGAAGTAGATAATAACGCTGTTGTGGCTATGTAAGAAGAGCTTAGAGGAATTTTGTGTTTAACCAAACTGTGGGTGAAAAAGTCTAAAAAAGATACATACTGGTTTTCAGGTCCTTTTATCGAAAATATACACTTCCCATCCTAGCAAATGGTACCACAGCTTCCATGTTGGCTAAAAATAAAACAGCAACATTAGTTACTGCTCACTATGTTGAACAAAATGACCCAGAAAACAGCAAACATGAATTTCATGTAAAATGAAATAAAGACACAAAGTGAAATGAGCATGTATCAGAAATACAAATTATCATGTTTAATTATTTTTTCATGTTGATTGTGATATTTACTTATAAATGCTACTGTACAAATTTCAGTCCTTAGAATCTATCTTTGTGAATAAATGTTGACGTTGCATTGAAGTAAATTAACCTTCCTTCTGTCGTTCCCAGGTCGGTCGTTTCTTTGGCGAGGTTGACGGGTCTGTCATGGCTTCACTCATCAAGATGGGGATGTATAAAAAGTACGATTGACTTCTGCTTTGCTCACCTCTTTATTGTTTTTATGTGGTTCTTAAATGTGAACTCAAAAGAAAAAAAACACAAATTAAAAATGTTACATTTAGATTTAAAACACTTTGATTCAGACCATGTTCTGTTACGATGATTTGCATGGAAGAGGTGTTCACCTGATGACGTGATAAGGCAGAGGCTGAATCATGATTGTGTTAAAACTGAACGCTTCTGTGTTTTTAGAGTGTCATTGTTTGACTACCAGGCAATGTGTAAAAACAGCCATCATCACAGTAGCAGCGCACGACCTCTGCTCAGCGTAAGTATCATCATTGCACTAAAATTTTAGCGGTAGTTTTTCTTACAATGTAGTTTGTCACCTTTTAATTATAAATCCATCCCTTAAAAAAGAGAAACCCATCTGTGAGAGATAGAATCTTCATTTTATCCATTTAATACGCACAACTAATAGAAAATTATTCTACCATATCTGTTAAACAAGATTATTTTTGAACATTTTTGTAGATTAAACTGCAGTTCTTGTGATAACAACTTATATTCCTTCTCTTCCTGCAGCCATTTTACAGCATGGTGGCGTTAATAAGGTGGTTCTTCTCTAATGCTCTGATGTAAGTGTCGAAGGTTTTTATTTCAGACCCGTGGTCAAAAGCCTAATCTGCTAATCTATCAGATGTAGTCACACATAATATATACTGTATATTCAGAGATTACTATAATACACAAACAACAGCGGGCAGGATGAAGGTGAGATATAAAAAAGCAAATTTCTCATGGGTGTCAAGGAAATGAGGAGTTAAATGGACGAGCTTTCTTATGCATCTGCACCTGTGACCTCACACAGGTTGTTGTTATTATTTATTATTACTTTGTCAGGTTGTCAAGATGTATGTTGACCTTTGATCGCCGAAACACAATCCCTCCTGTGGATACAGAACGGTAGCCATACATCTTAATGATAATCTGATGGATCAGCAATACATTCTGACACCTGTTGTTATTAGTGTGTGGGTCATACTGTAACTGAGTTTGAGTCGCTTGTTTTGGCCTTTGTTTGTTGTTTTGGTTGTTGTTCCGATGATAAAATAAACATGTTTTGCATGTTACATGTGCTCAAATCTGTAAAGAGAGGTTGCTGTGTCTCCTTAGGTTCCTGCTGGACTTTAACCTCTGTGGTCTCTGGCACTCAGATTATTTTGTAGACGGTAAGACGCTGTGATGGCAAAGATAAATGACTGCCGGTACATTTGTGTGCTTCTCTGAATTAATCTTTGTCATGCAACACTTGTTCCTCGATCCTGTTCTATTTATTTACTTGTTTATTTATTCGTTAGGTTGTTTGTGGTGGACTAATATTCGGGCAGTTTGAAATTTCATCAAACATTTTAATGAGATATTGATCGAAAGGGTTTAGGTAGCAGCAGCAGTAGATCTGAGTAAAGAACAGTAAATAAATACAAGTAGAAGATTTGTAAAAAAAAAAAAAAATACAAATGAAATAGACGAGTGTCCAGGTTGGTGTGCTTCTTCATAATTCATCTCATCACTGCTTTATGTCTCATTTACCAACACCTTCATCCTAAATGGTGGCTTCACCTTCATCATCACCATCACTGCTGTGTGTTCAATGTGCCTCATCTTCATCCATTCAGCCAAGGCTGGTTATCACACGAGTGAGTACAGTATGTCACTATGTTGTACATATGAGAAGGAAATGTCTAAAATGAGAGAAAAATGATGATAAAAAAAAAATGTCCACAGAGAATTCATTTTGATGCTCATCTTTAATTCAGTGGATGTTTTTAGATTCAAATTAGTTTATATCAACGCTAATTACTACAATGCCCATTCCTAATACAACACTAATTACTTTAGGTGTACTTTAAACTGATTTAACTACAGATACAGTATATGAATGTTTAATGTCATTATAGTGTTACACTGATTTATGGTTCTGACAGGCGATTTAAATTAGTGATTAATTCATGTGAAAATAAGTCACACACAGCTGAGCACAGCCCATTTTCATAATCATCATAATTAGCCTCAAGAAAGTAATATTTTTTTGGAAAAACGAGTTATGAAGGAGATACATGTCAATGTGTATAAAGGTACAAATCATTTTAGAGCAACAATGCAAACAAATACAGTATAAGTCTAACAGAGGAGAGGGGAACATGAAGATATTCCAGTTGTAAGTAACATGCAACGCAGGTTGGAGCCAACCTTAACTGTGTGTGTTTGTCTGTGTCTCAGCTCATAAGCAGAAGAAGGTGGATGCTATGAGGCCCTGTGACACGGCATATCCCGGCTTCATGTATGACTCGACTGTTAGAGAAGCCAACAGTCTCATCAAGTGTGGACGCTGCCAGAAGTACGACGCGCACACACACGCACGCAACACTCTCTTCTGCACTAAAGTGACAGGACTGACAACATTTCCCTGCTGTATCTTTGTGTGAACATAATCAGAAGACAAGTGTGCGCGCACTGAAAACTTCACCTAGTGAAAGTGGGTGATTTGTACATGATAACGTCACACCACACTTCTCTCTGAGCACAGTTACTAGAAGACTAGAACACTGATCAAACCAACAAAATCAAAGTCAAATTTAAATTCTAAGATAAATCCAATCAATTGAACTCTACCACAGAATTTATGAATTTTGTTTGGGCGGTGGATACATTTCCTAAAAAAATGTTTTGTTTTTTTTTACTGTTTATTTTTTTTAATTTGTTATTATGTTACTTATAATAAAAGAGCACATAATCAATTTGTCAGTGACCGAATGTTTGAGCGAGTGATTTGTGACTGACAGCAGCATGATTCATGTGTTTCAGGATGTTTGTGGTGCAGCAGGTTCCCGACAGTAACTTGGTTCTAGTCGTGACTCAGGCCGACTGCGACTGCTCCCGTCAGTATGGGCCGATCCCACTGGATCCCAAAGAAATCAAATATATCCTTTTATTTTCTGATAAACAATGACGACACCGTTGATAGTGTATGCACCAAAGAACCTCCCAAAGTCAGACTGTACAGTATGAGTGGTACAATCAAATACCCCCGTCCTTGTGGTATTTAGAATCTGTCTGTTTCTTCTAAAATAAAGAATGTGCCAAAAAAAAATCAGTATCAATAGACTAAATCTTGTTGACTTAATCTCAACAAGAAAATCAAAATTGTGCCAAAACTAGTTTACATTTCCCAAACTAAGGCTCAGGAAACATTAACTGAAGCATCACCTGTATCAAGATTTTATAACCAAATCCAGTGATGGTGTTGAGCAGCGACTGATCTGTTTTCCTGAACAGCAGTGAACATAATGCCACAGTGAAGTGCAACAGGATGAAATCCCAGAAGGTGCGACGGCGTCCAGAGTCCTGTCATGCCTACCACCCAAAGGTCAGTGCTGGTGAGGCTGTTGGATCACTGTGAACACATGAACCACATTGGAAACCAAGCCTCCGGAGCAGTGAACACACACGCACACAAATTAATCCCAGTCACTTGATGTCACCTACTAACAACAGCCAAGTGCTGAGAGGAACTGATAACTGGTTACTTTGCTTCTATGTGACCTCTTAGATCAATGAATGTAAAACAAAATTTCATAAATATAATAAAGAAACAAAATGGAATAAGCACTGAAAGAGGAGTGAAAGAGAAGAGGAAAAGGAAAGAAATCAGACATGCAACATTAAAGATGCTAACCCATGTAAAAACAGTGGCTGAGAGTGCACATTAAAGGGAGGGGGACAAACTCAGAGATGATGGATGTTTTAATCAGCTGACCTTCTCTCTCTCTCTCTCTCTCTCTCTCTCTCTCAGCTACTGTGTTCAAATGTTGCCATTGGCTACTTTGGTCGACTCTCTCACTCTTTATCACCCTCTTGTCTGTGTGAGGCTCATTATCCCAGACTCCTCCCCCTTTTTTTTTTTTCAAACACCACAGCTGTTGCTCATGAGTATGGACGGGTGTGGGTTTTTAAAAAATTGACCGAGTACCTGCAACTCAGTGTGCTCAGCCCACTTCTCTGCATTTTTCAAAATAAGGCACCGAGCACAATTAGTTACACTTTAACAACTAACTGTTGATGCCGTATATGCAGGTGATGACTAAAAATATTGCCAAACTGAGATATAATGTCAATAATGTTTTTACTTTGAGAAGTGTGAATTGTTTACAAATAATGAAACTTAACCACTGTAATGTGTTAAACATCAACAGGAGAACGCTAAGGAATGTGGCAGAGCGACGGCCATTTCCCTGACGACCCCCCTCTTCTTCAGCTCTCTGCTCGTCTCCTGGGTCGCCCACCACTGGACGTAAACGAGGACTAACCCACTAATTGGGGGGGGGGGTATATTGTTTTTTTTGGGTTGGGTGTTTTTGTTTATATATACTTGACACATGCGACAGTGGGACACGTCACATGTTATTTTCTCCATGTTTAGAAAAGCTTCACTCTGTGGTGGAGTTAAAGGGCTATTTGTTTTTGATAAAGAACTGATTCAGACTAAATCTTCAGTTTGGAATAACTGACAGGACGGAATCATGGGCTGCAGCTGGAGACGGGGGTCCTCACTCTGATGAAGGAGGCGAACGGACTTTTGTGGACTGCATTGAGCACCTCCTTGTGGACAGGTACCAACAGTGCAGCTGGAGAAATGTTGCCATTATTTACAAGAATGTAGCCAATTAGTAGCTTTTTGATACAGATGTAATTATTTATCAACTAACAGTAAAAATGCAGGATAAACATTTACTCACCAACATTCTTTGTGTGCTGAGATAGTAACAGTCATAAAGACAGAAACACTTAATAAATTGAGGCCAACTCTCTGAAACTAAAAACATGTTGCTGATTAAGTCAATGTGCTATAGTGCTTTCAAGGTTTAAATTCAACATATTAAAATAAAATAAAGTACAAGTCCCATTCACAATCAGATTAACAGAGCTGCTACCAGTTTAAACAACTTAAATTAATGGAAGAAATTAAATACAAATCATTTTTGTGTGCAGTGTAGTGGTACTGCACTCCATTGGCATAAGGATAATTTCTGAGAGACTTGTATGTATAACACAGTTTGATCCAAATTTCAAATAACACTTTGAGTCTAATCATTTACAGGTAACATCCTGAAGGCTCAATATTTTTCTAAAAGTTAGCAGATGTTGAAATTAGTAGGATAATGCACTGCAGGTTTGGTGCTGATTATGAAGAATATTTAAAATGTGCTATTTGCTACAGATGCTAATCATTCTTTCAAGAAAATGATGAATTTGACATGTATTTTAAGCTGATAGCAATATCCACATTTTGAGAAGTATTACAATTATTTTAAAGGTCAAATTTGTGAAAATTATGTTTGTAATTTTAAATTGAATTAAATCACACAGAGTGTTTTATTTACTGGCCTTAATGGTTTGAAAAATAATACTTAGATCACCGATTGAATCTTAAATGAATGACAGTTAAAACTCTTCGGTTGTTTCATATATTCATAGTAGCTCTTGTAAACAACTTTTTTGTTTTGGAGAGGAAAAAAAATACTTCTGCACATTCTGCTGTTAATTTTACTGTATAATCAGGACCAAGTTTCTTTAAAATTCAATACTTATTCAGTATTAACAAAACTTCATTGTTCAGGACAGTCCAACTGTTGCTATTTGCCATTGAATTACTGTTCAATGTACTGAAGCTTATATATTTATAGGTTAATATGTGGTTATGCCTAAATTAGCCATGATTAAGGTGTGTCAGTCTAACTCCATTGTCAGAAATCTCAGATCAGACTTTGAAAGTCTAACTCTGAAAGTCACCATTTACACATTTAAAGAAGTGAAAATAGTCCGGTAGGCAACAGAATCATATTTTAAAAAATGTTTTTTGCTTCTACATATTGGTACATTATTTTATTCCTTTTAATTGTCATTACCAGCACCAAATGTTAGTTTCCACAAGCAGGTAATTTTCTGAGATAAACAAGACCTACCTGCACAGCTGTTTCTCTCCATTGACCTGTTAAAGTTTAACTCGTATTTTAAGCTGTTAAACTTCATAGTCTAGTTAAATACCAGCTCAAATAATCGAAATGAACACCAACGTGTTCTGTAACAAAGGAAATGTATTCAACTATTCAAAAGAAATGATTAGGTTCTTCTTTGGCCAAAACTTAACCCTCCCACAAAGTAAAAAAAAAAAAACTTCAGTAGTTCGCCTGTTTGTTTTAGTTGTTTTAAAAATATTCTTGCAACTGTACAAACGACACAGCCTCTTACATACCACTGATGCAGCATCAGGGTAGTTTTGTGTGTAACACTAATCAAAACTGACTGCAATACTGGACCAGCTAAAACTGAATGTCATTTGAAATGTTAAAAACTACAGGAAACCAAAATAAAACTTCATATACACAAGCAAAATATTAAAAAAAAAAAAAAAAAAAAAGGTAAAAATCTAAATATCAGTTTGTTCAGCTTGACCTTCTTTCTCATTACAAAGGAGGCAGACGTCAGTCCAGAGGGTGAGAGTAGTCCTGCCTTCGTGAAATAAATAAAAAGAATTATCAGTCTGTACACAAATATAAATATTTATCATTTACATTCATTTCATTTCATATGCTCATTGTTGCTCTCATTCCTGTCAATTTTCGGAATTTATTTGCCCCCTTGCACCTAATATCAAACCAAACACTGAAGGAGTGTTGAGGTGGTGAACTTGCTGCTGATGGTGTTAATAATTTGAGCGTCTGAATTATTGAATGTTTTTGCATTTGTTTGCCTTATTGGATGACTTGCAGCTCTACACAGCCTGCTGTTTATCCTGAGCTGGGCTGCTCTCCTCAGCCTCCAGTTCTTTTTCCTGATTCCAGTCTCTGAGTCCCTCGGGCAGGCTCGTGTCCTCCTCAAAGCTCCCTGTCCCTTCCACAAACTCCTCGTATGTTGACTTCTCTTCAAAGGGCCGTGGACCTAACAGCTCTAACATGTCTGCCTTGTCCAGGACCTCCTTTTCCAGGAGACGCCTTCCTACCTGAGGATGAAATCAGGATTGAGTACTGTGAATTTAAATCCTAAATTTATACTATTCCTCTTGAATCAAAAGGATTTGTCATTTGCATATATTTACTGCAATGTTCAGAAATGTTTAGTTTAGTTTAGTTGTTTAGTTTAAAAAAAAAAAATCCCAAAAAAAAGATGAGCATTAACTGTGAATAATCAAAGTCTTTCTGAAGCTGTTCATTTACAATCAAGACATCCTGGATTACATGGCGACTCTATTTAATTCAACTCCAAGCGTGTGAGAGAGTCTCACCTTCTCCACCAGGTCCTTCTTGTCCTGGATGAGCTGTAGAGTGTGTTCGTACGCCCGCTCCACCAGCCCTCTGACCTCCTCATCAATCAGCTCAGCTGTGGCCTCGCTGTACGGTTTCTCCAGGACCATCTCACCCTGCCGAGGCAGATCGAACGACACCTGCCCCACCTTCTCGCTCATACCAAACTGCACCACCTGACGAGCCATGGGGAGAACGAGCCGTCAGCATTGTACTGAATTACAAATCTGACAGATCCAGAGAACCCTGCAGATGTGTGCTGTGTACCTGAGCATAGGCAGACTGTGTGACTTTCTTCAAATCATCCTGGGCTCCAGTGGTGATGCGGCCAAAGAAGACGTGCTCCGCCACACGGCCTCCCAGCATCATGCACATCCTGTCAAACAGCTGCTCTCTGCTGTACAGGTACTGCTCTCTGGGCAGGTACTGAGCATAACCCAGACCCTTCCCCCGCGGGATGATCGACACCTGAACATCAACAAAAATGTGTTGAGGGTTTTTTTTTTTTTTTCAAAGCTATCTTTCCTTCACAGCACCAGCTGGCAATGTCTCAGCAGCAGCAGCAGCAGCACTGGTAATAATATACTACCAGTATTTATTCATCCAGTTCTGGCAGAGTTTAATGGGATCAGTGCTGAGCGATCCACTGTTGCCATCTGTCTAAATATCTGTTACTGAGGTTTTACAACCAACTAATGACACGAGTGTCATAAAAATCATTTCCAATATTCATTAATCAGATTATGTTTTACAAATGTTATATTTTTGTCCCAAAAAATTAAAGAAGCTGTAAAAATGTCCCTAGCTTGAACTGATGATTTCAAATTCTTTGTTATTGCTCTGTATTTAATTTTTTCCAAAAACAGAGGGGAAAACACATGAGTCTTAATATGTGTAAGTTCTACCTTCAGCAGTGGGTCAGCGTGCTGCAGGAACCAGCCTACGATGGCATGACCAGCCTCATGGTATGCAACAGTCTTTTTCTCTGTGGGCTGTAGGACTTGAGTCTTCTTCTCCAGACCTGAAGACGTACACAAAACACAGGACTCTGACTCGGATAAAGATTGAAAACAAATATCTATTGATGTTAGAACTGTAATGTGTTCAACCTGCTTGTTTAAAGGGCTACGTGCAAAGAGAAGAAAACACCTCTGACACTGACCTCCAATGACCCTGTCGATGGCCTGTTCAAAGTGTTTGGCGTTGACAGATGGGCTCAGGTATCTGGCAGCGATCAGAGCAGCCTCGTTGCAGACGTTGGCGATATCAGCTCCTGATTCAGAAACATGGAGAAATAAATCCAAGGCACATTTTACCACAAGAAGGTAGTGCAGCACTGTCATTGCAACTCATATTTTTACAGATGAGATTTAAAGAGTTGAGATTTAAGCAACTTTAGCTAAAGCTTGGTGACTCCACTGTTAATTGTACTACCATTAACAGTGCATTATTGTAAACAGTAAATTGATATCAATAACGCAGCCGTTACAGACCGGTGAATCCTGGCGTGGCAGCGGCCATCTTCCTAGCGAGCATGTCTTTGTCCAGGCTTGGGTCGAGTTTGATTGGTCGAAGGTGAACTTTAAAGATGGACGCCCTACCCTTGATGTCCGGAGGACCTGAGATCAGAGAGAAAATGTTCATACCCCAGAAAAGAGAAAAAAAAACAGCCTTCAGTCGCCATTCAGAAACAACTAAAAGTTTTAAACGTTTCCCTCCGTCTATTGATCTCTTCTTAATAGAAACAGTGCATTTGTGTTCCTAACACATGCCACTACTATATCTTAATCTTTCTTATTAAGTGATGCTTATGGTCTTTTGCTTAATGAGTTTTTGTTTTCTTTCCCTTTTCTTAATGTTTAATGTTAATGGCAACAACCAGGCTGTGCAGAATGTGCATTTGTTGTAGTTTTACTTTCACTATTCAGCTCTGTGTTGAACTCTACCTATATAGATCTGTCTGTCGAAGCGGCCTGGTCTCATTAGAGCAGGATCCAGAATGTCAGGTCTGTTGGTTCCGGCCAGAACCACCACGTTAGTCACCGTGTTAAAGCCTGTATAAGACACACAAGATTTTCAAATTTAACTGTCAAAACAATCCCTTAAGTTTGAAAGTAGAGCAATCTGACTTCTGTTCTTTTTCAGCCTACCATCCATCTCCACCAGCAGCTGGTTCAGGGTGTTCTCCTGTTCACTCTGACCCCCAAAGTTACCTCCTCCTCTCTTCCTCCCTACAGCATCAATTTCATCAATGAAGAGAATACATGGGGCGTTCTTCCTCGCCATGGCAAACATGTCCCTCACCTTCAGAGGAGACTCAGTCAGTCTTAATAAACAGCCATAACTGCGTGGCTCAGCACATTCGGTATCTCATCCCTCACTCACCCTAGCTGGACCGACGCCCACAAACATCTCCAGGAACTCCGAGCCATTGACAGTGATGAAGGGGACATTGGCTTCTCCAGCTGTGGCTTTGGCCAGCAGTGTCTTCCCTGTACCAGGAGGACCAGACAACACCGCACCCTGCGATACCACACACAAAAGATGAAATTCATTTCATGTCAGTCACTATTCTGGACAGTGAACTGTGTAACTTCAGAAATATATTGTACCCAAAAAAATTAACACTACTTTACTATTTATTGCTCAGTTAACATTAAGTGGCAACAGATAGATTCTTTTCTGTACTTTGTGATCCAATGACTAGCACAGTGACATTTTCTGCATTGAGACTGGTTCTATATAAGCGTTGCTATCTCTCTATACCTGTGTCTCAATTCAGGGACTGCCTTCTTCTGAGAATGCAGTCTATGTGGCTGTCAAAGGGGTAAAAAGGTCCAAGACACATTGTAGCACAAGAACGCAGTGCAGCATTGTCATTTTTTTTTATTGTATTTTTTCTACAATTCGCAGTTTTACAACTAAGACTTAAAATTGCTGAGTTAAAAAAACAAGCTAACGAGTTTTAGGGTCCCCCTTTTTTAATATGTGTGCCATTAGTTATTCAATTGTATTTAAGTGCATTTGTTCTTAGGATGTAAAGTTGTTTTTGGACACTATTATTTCCTTTTAAAACATCACATTCAGCGTGCATGAATCTTGGGATAATTTAGGCCAGGAAGTATCCACCGATTAGATCAATGAAGTTCCAGCAGTGTGATGCAACTAGCCTTAGATGATGATGAACTGAGACACAACTTATAATCAAACACAAAATCTTTACAGAAAAATACAACTAACAGGACAAAGTACTGTAAGTGCAACAGTCACTGTTTTAAATATTTACTTTGAACAGTGACTGTTGCACTTACAGTACTTTGTCCTGTAAAGTAAATATTTAAGTAGGTAACACACCTTGGGTATTTTGGCCCCAAGGTCCTGATACTGCTGTGGGTTCTTCAGAAAGTTGACAAACTCAAGGATCTCCAGTTTGGCCTCTTCACAGCCTGCCACGTCCTTAAACTTCACGTCAATGTTGTTTTTCATCATTTTTGCTGTTGATTCGCTCATGCTGAAGGGCCCACCCCTCCCACCCCCAGGACCTCCACCCATTGGTCCTCGCCTCAAGGTAAATAGGAGGAAACTAATCAGCAGCAAGGTGGGGAGCAAGCTTATGAGAAAAGAGCTGTAAACAAAGGGGAAGTAATAGTCAGCAAAAGCTTCTCCTCCACAAGCAGGTAGATCTCTCATGGAAATCACATTTTCAGTTGAAGTTCACCAACTAAAGTGAACAAAATAATGGCCTGAATGGAATACAAACACCCGAAAACTGAGTATTATTGTAATTTGTAATTTGATTGACTTCAAAATGTATTCAGAAAGTTTTATTATTGCAAAGATTTCTGATGTTTTTTTGCTGCATGAATCTTTGAGTGTAGATCACAGATGGAAAACTAATTGCAATGTTAAAAAGAATGACAACTGTAAAGAAATATGTAAAACGGTATACAAGATGAAACGCTTCAGTGACTGGGACTCGCTTCTCTCTATATTAACAATATCAAAGGAAAAGGTTTGTGTTTCCTGTCCTCAAAAAGTATTTTTCTCAATTGTTGGAAAGGGGAGGGTGTGAAAGTTATGTTTGTGTGTTACCCATCATCCACCAACTTACCCATCACTCTCCGTGCTGTACACTACAGTGGTTTGATGTGATGGTTCCAAGCCAAGCTCCATGTGTGCCATCTCCAGGTTTCTCTCAAATGTGTCCACGCTGCCAATGTTGAACCAAACGTAGCTCTGCAGAAGTATTTTCATGTTACCTTTTTATGTCAATAAAAAAAAATATATATATATACATACATATAGATCACACACTTATTTGTTTGGAATAATTGATTATTTAAACTTTACTGAATATGCAGAGCCTTATAATTTAAATTCAAGAAGAGTGAAAAACACAGAGTGTGACACAGTTAACGTTTTGGCCTTGTGGTTTTAAAATTCTGCAGTCACATGAGCCCCTCATATTTGGATGCTTTAAAACACAAAATGGATTCCCACCTATACGAAAACATTAAAATGTATGTTTGTTTCTGCTCACCGCATTAGCTTCAGCTCCTGGCAGTAGAATAACTCTGACATACTGTTTGTTGATGACCTCCAACCGATCCACCTGCACAGAAAATGTTAATTTTTTAGTTAAACAAAAAAAAATTAACTTTAAGATTTAATGTTAACATATTTACTTATAGGCATTTTGCTCCTGATACTTCAGGTCTCCAGCTGAAGATTGCTAGTAAATTCAGGACGGTCATTTTTATGAGTTGATGTTAAGAGTTGATCTGGAATTGTGCTTGGCCAGGAGAGAAAAATTCAACATATCTTCATAATAAAGATCTCAGAGTGCGTCTCACCAGGCCTCTGCCCAGGTATTTGTGAACAAAGTCCTTCCAACTGATCTCTCTGCCATTGTCTCTGAAGTAGAAGTAGAGGAGAGCTGAACTAACTCCGGCCACGGTGATCGCCATGTAACGGAAATCCTTCTCATCCCAGGGGAAGTCACCCTGAAGGGCAGAAGAAAAGCAGGTGTAGATGTTAACGCAGGAACAGGCTTTAGACACTGAAGGCCAGATGACACATGGGGCATCACAAACCTTCTGCATTCGACTCCACCAGTCTTTTCCTGTACCACCTCCTTTCTTCCCTCCCCCCGATTTTCTTCCTCCTCCATCTGAAACTCAGATTATTGGCTTTATTACAGAAATGTATAAATATCAAATAAATACAATAACATTTACATTCTAAAATAAAGCCCCAGGAGGATCTTTGATAAAAACTATTATATTCAAATATGACAGAAATTCCTCGCTGGTCAATGGTTTTCAAGACATTACATGAATTAAAAATAATAACATAATAATAACAATTGGCACACATTCTCCTCACCTTTGGGTTCAGTAGAGTACAGTCGCCGTTGAGCTGACCGGAATCTGCGACTCAACAGGAAGTTAGTTGGTGTCTGACAGACATTAAAACACATAAAACAGACCAGAGTCACTGTAAGTACTGCCTGCCAAGCTGTCTATTAGAGTACCTTATATGGCTTTGCAACCACAATATTTGGCAGGTAAACACACTCTGACTCAAGATCGCATTTTTCTAAAATCAAATGAAATATGTAAACTGCACTCATCTCGCTGAGCAGTGTTACTCAATATTTCTGAATAACAGCCAAAGATAACCTTGTTGACGGGCTTCTGTATACTTTTTGTCAAGATTGGTTTAAACTACATGGGTTTGTTATGAAATACTAAGTCGACACAGTACACACTACAGAGATTCTTTAAAAACATACTTGAGTTAATGTGAGTTTGTGTGTCTCTTTTCTGTTCCATTCAGACAGTCGTAATATCGCAATAGGCCACTATTTTACAATCAAATAGTATTAGTGTCCATATGTCATGAACCATACAACGGTTACTTAATTCAAAAACCATTTGGTTAAATGTATTTATCAAGGATTTATATGTTTTAAATGAAAAATACTCTTGTATTGAAAATAAGCAATTTATTTTTTTCTATACCATGATGTGATAAACTCTTGTCATGTTATTTTACATAACATGTCCAAATGGCCACTGAAAGAGTTAATTAATTCACGAGGGACAAGATGAAAATCCCTAGTTCTGTGAATTTACTTATTCTGAAAATTCAGCAAGAGGTAAAAATAAGGCTGTGATCATCTAAAGTGAGAGTTTCCTTAGTGTGAAACCCCATTTTCTGGGCTTTGAGTGGCACTGGAAATAAGCAATTTTGTACTGTCAAGCTTGGTAGTTGATGGTGTTTTATGGCAGTTGGCATCCATAATGTTTGCACAACTTTCTTCTCTTTCCTTCGCCCCTACTTGTCCTTCCATTAACCCCTAAACTGTCAAGAATGTGGCACTGAAAACAGATATCCAATCCTTTTCCCGAGTCAGTTCATCTTCAGTCTTTGTAATATGTTCTTTATATTTATGCACTGACAGTGCTGTTGGTGACATTTTAGCCATGAGAATGGACCAAATGAAATCCAGCTACCTATAACAATTTAAATGAACAAGTGAAGTGATAAATGAAACCATGACTGCGGATATACAATCACCAACCATTTTAATGAGTACACCCGCTCGATTGCTTGTTAACACTATCAAATCAGCCAGTCATTGCCGGAACACATAGCATTTAGGCATATCAACATAGTCAAGGCAACCTGCTGAGGTTTAGACCAAGTATCAGAATGAGGAAAAGGGTAATTTAAGGGACTCTCTTGTTGATACCAGGAAGGCTAGGGTTATTTCAGCAACTGTTGATCTACTGGGAATTTCATACACAACCAGTTTTACAGAGAATTATCTCAAAAAGAGAAAATGTGCACTGAGTGGCAGTTCTCTGGGCTAAAATACCTGGTTGATGCCAAAGGTCAGAGGAGAAAGGTCCTCTGACCTGTTGTGAGTTGAAGGAAACAGCAACTCAATTAGCCAGTTGTTATAACCAAGGTTTCCAGACGACCATCTCTGAACACACAATACATTAATAATTTAAGCAGATGGGCCACAGCAGCCAAAGACCACATCAGGTGCTGCTCCTGCCATATAACAGTGTCTGGTGTTTCTAATGAAGTAGCCAGTGAGTTTATCTATGGCAAACCAGATGCAGTTAATTAATATTGCAATTATTACTTTAATATGAGAAAACATTGATTTAAAAAGTGGTGATGTTACGTGGTGTATAACTACATTACAAAATTCCCAGACCCCGAATTGTCATTTCTTCATATATACAAGTCTTTTTTGAGGGAATGTAGGAGTGCATTCAATAAAATACATAAAAACAAACAAGTCTATTTATGGCCCATTTGTGGCTTTCTTACTACGGTATTACATACTATAACTTATTTTTCTGTTAACGCTGGAGTAGGAAATAACCATGTAGATAATGAATGGTAAGTAAATTACTAGTATAATCTATAGTACACATACACAATTCCCAAACCGGTCACCTTACAAAACAGTGTACGATTACATCACCAAACGGTGACATTGCTTTAACGGTGGCCACATGCGTGAAATGTTTTCACAAACAAGTCAATTTTTTTCTCCTAAAAGGTGCGTTTTTTGACTCGGACTAGTGCCTAATCAAAACCTAGATTATATAAAATAATGTGTGAGTTATTAAAATGTTTTCTAGACTATATGAATTTGTTGTTAAACAAACAAACCATACTTTTCGCCTGAAATGTCTTAAGCTAGCCCAAGTTGAGCTTGAAATAAGCGATCATTGAACCTTTGAAGGACAAGTACTGTTCGTATAAATTCAATAAAAACGTATGTGTCCACGTACCGCGGTGGCGGAGCTCCGGTATTCGGATGCGAAGAGACGTCCTGCCCTCAGAGCAGACAGCCGAGCCCGGGTTCCTCCAGCCCGGTACAGAGGCAGAACCGTCGCCGAGAGGAGCCTCAGGCACTGAGACATCCTCCCTCCGCCTCCTGTCCGGTATTTTATTAAAAACACAACTTTTTACTAGGAGTTCTTCAGCCAACTTCACTGTAATCGTGTAGCAGAAGTTGAATAACAGCGAATGGTGCGACTTTACATCATCATGCGACGATAATGTAAAGGCCCGAGGGGTTGCCTCTTCAAATGCCTGTCCGAAATCATTATGAGATTTATTTTATTTTTACTATTCCTTATGATTATGCTAATTAATCACTGTATACTAGTTTTTCTGAAAAAATGAATATATATTAAAAATAAATATGTATATATATATATATGTGTTGATTTGTCTATTACGTGCAGGAATGAAATTGGGCATATCTTTCTCCTTGAACTGTTGTCCCTGTCCGGATCCCGTAGAACGATGAATTGACTTTCTCATGAATTTGTTTGTTAATCAAATATATCTGATCAATGACGCATTCTATACGTTTACTGTTGATTGATAACAGTTCATTGTGCCTTTACAGTGTACATAATTATCTTTAAACTAGTTGTTAAAAGCCACCCGTATTCGTCTGTGCCGAGTGAGCAACCTATCTTCGGCCAGCAGAGGTCGTGCTCTCTCTTCTCCCTGCTTGCTTGCAAAACGGAGAGCAGGTTCCCAGTTAAGTATGAGGACTCTCTAATCCTTGTAATTTTATGTGATCAAATTGTATGTAAAATAAAGAAAAATGTTTAAAATCATATAATTAAATAGCCCCGATTTTATTAAATTATTAAGTTTCACATAAAATGAGAGCCTCTGGTGACAACCCTATATTCGTTGTTCTGTAACAGTAAAAACATCCATACAATGCAACAACTTGTTATATAGGAGAAAGGTGGCAAATGCTTAAAATAAAATAGCTGGAAATAAAACTTACAATTTTACTGGAAAAAATAATTAATTAATACAGTTTTAAGTAATTAAAACTCAAAACAATACATTAATATACAAAACCAGTGGTAGAATAATGAGACCAACTTAGCATTTTTGAATGTATTATACTTTTTATACTCATCATGATGCTATCTTGAACTTCTGTCAATAAAAATAAATAAATCTGCTATAATCACAATACTATATGATCCCCTAGATTTGCTTTGATTTTGGAATGATTTCTCTGTAATTCAAGACCTCATTGTGATTTCTTACTGACATGGAAAATGTCTTGTTTTGTTTTGGACCATAGCAGATGTGACTATTGTTCCCTCATTAGTGTGAAACTCATGGCCTTTTCAATACAAATTGCAATTGAAATGAAGCCCTCAGCTTCCTCTGTAGGTGCTGTAGGAAAACCGGCTCATAATCAGAGGAAGGTGGAATCTCTGCCCAGGCTCTGTGATGGTGAACACAACCTATAAAAACACAAAAACACACAGAGTGAAGTACTGATGATGGCACCAAATGTGAGCTAATAAGCAATTCAATTCAATAACAATAACAACATAATGTGAGCAATATCTCCAACCTCACCTCTACATATGGGAAGAAAGAGGTCCGGCCCAGATTCTCCCAGTATGAACCAGTCTCAAAGCGCAGCTTGTACATGCCAGAAGTGAAAGCTCCTTGGCTGATGAGTCCTGAGCAGCGGCCATCTTCATTTGTTGTCCTAAAAAGCATCATGTTGGAAGATGCAACTTCAAAATTAAAAAAGAAATCTGCATCTTCCCATCACACATGACAAAATTATCAAAGACATTCAAGGATAATCTAAGAACATTAAAGTACAATTTCTTGTTTTTAAAGTTTGATTATACTGTATGAGGTATTGATGCATCTCTGTCTGCTTCGGTCTATCATATCTTAATAATATTCTTGCCACTTTTTCCTTGTTGTCAGACAGCTTTTTCCAACTGGCAACTGAAATTTGTCCCTGCTTAAAAGTTCATCAAGAAAATGTGTCCCTCTACATTACAGCACGCAGGAGTTGTTGATCCATACCTCCGTCACTAAATTCATATGTGTTGTTCTGTGACTTTTGTGTTTGAAAGCCTTCCTTATTAGACAAGCAGCTCTGATGTTCCCGTGAGCTAAAAAACATCAGAGATGACAGAATGATCTGTTTACAAACCTCAGCTTCCAGCCAGAAAATGCTGTCAAATAGTGAGATTAAGTGATAACTATATTCTGAAGATATTATAGGCTCGATCAGGCATAAATGTGGTTATTTGAGCCTTTTAGTCAGTAGCTAAAATACGTTTTTCCCCGATGTGCCTGCTGGCAGTGCACATTCTGACATCAGCACTGACTAATGTGTCACCACCTCACGCACTTCTAAACACCTGAACAATAACCTTAAGGATGTCTGTGAAGATTCTCAGTCATCCAGGTCATGGTATCCAAAGTGTAGTAAACAAGGCAACTGGACTTAGTTGAATTTCTTGAAGATGTTTCGCCTCTCATCCGAGAGAAACGTCTTCAAGAAATTCAACTAAGTCCAGTTGCCTTGTTTACTACACTTTTGGAACCGTAAGGATGTGTGAACACAACAAAGAGGAAAAAAGAAATTGGAGGGTTATTACTCTCTTACAAAATAACAAATGTGTAGTGTTTAACTGTTTCTTTCACTACAGTTTCAGCAGTGCAGGGATGTCAAATGTCCACAGGCTGAAACTTTACCCGACACCCAGCATGTTCCAGATCATCAGCTCAGAGTTGAGTCGATGCAGGCTGACAGCCATCCTGGATGCTGGGATGCCATCTCCTGTGTTCAGCACATGTGTGGTCAGAGGGCTGGACACTCCTGCAGCCATGATGAGCTGGAGACGTGTGGACAGGTGTCACTCTTAACTCTATAACACTTTCCGTCACAGTTAGAGGCACAACTGGCTTCGCCGAACCTCAACATGGAACAATTAATTAAAATGAAAATAAGTAACTTTGCTCAGTTAATGTGATATATCATAAAATACATGTGGTGAGAAGAGAAATGTGCCTACAGAACATCTTCTCAACGCTATACAGTACCATCACAAATTATATACAGTATATGGATGTAATAATAACTAAGTAATAATAATAATAATAGCTAAGAATTTTAAGAAAATCAATAATTGACAAGCTGATTAAAGCTATTTGCTTCAAAGTTAAACAAACAGGTCAGAACTTTACTCTCACAACCCCCAGCTCAAACTCAAACATCTCCTGACATCCATTATACATGTGTCTGATAATTTTGCAGGTTCCATATTCAAAAAAGTACTATGTANNNCACATATGTATCTATATATATACATATATATGTATCTATATATATATACATATATATATGTATCTATATATAAATAAAAGGAAATCAAAACACACAAAAAACCCAAAAGTCCTAGGGAATATCTGAGACCAACCAGACTAACCAACTATGAACTGCACCCTGTACAGGACAACTAAGAGTTTAATAAGAACATGCAGATTATAATAACAACAATGAGCATGAGTGCATAAAATGGGTATATAAGAAAAAGACAGAGTGACAGAGCTTACATACTGGTGAATAAAAATCCAGTTCTAGTGCATTAATGAGTCCCAGTTAGATTCTAAATATTTGTTGTTAGAGAAGACTTACCCTGTGTAAATACTCCTTTTTTTGCAGCAGCCAATTCATTCACTTCCAAAAACTCAACCTGCCATTTGTAACAGGCTGCTGCACACAGACACGGCCTGCCCTGTTGGGTTCAAAGGTTGTCTTGAGTCAAATGAATGATTACAACCTGCTGAGGGGGCAGTTTCATTTCAGTTAAGCATGCCATTAACTTATTGATTATTGACAAATTTGAAACTAATTTGTGTGAATCCAAATACAAAACACAAAGGCCAAGAGCTGAAGAACCAAAATCATTTATTTGCTTAATACTTGATTAAAGCCTGGGCTCTTTAGGTGTGTAAGAGCAACAGCAGACTTCATTTTGACAAAGTGGAACCAAAACTCTGAGCCCAAAACACTAGAAGTCAAGTCTGCAATGAAACAGAATTTCTCCATCATGTTGTGAAGAAAGTCATGCTTCCATTGAGGGTAATGGTTCGGTTCAGTTAGGTACAGTTTGGTTCAGTTTGCTGGGTACCCTAGTTTTAAAAAAGCAACTGAGTCTGAACCAGGAGCTAAAGGTTTTATGTTAATTTAAAGTTTATATAATTGCCAGGGGTTGGCAAGATGAGTGAGAACACATTTCCACTTTGGTGAGTGTCAGTGTACCTCAGATTAACAAAATAGGATAGTAAACAGATTTCCAGATTGACTGTAGCCGAGTCCAAGTTGTAAAATTTGATTTTGTGTTGAAGTTTAAGCCAGATTTTTACAGCAGGGTTGATTTAAACATGTTGCCGCCCAGCACCCACACTCCTGATCCCACACTCCTGTAGTAAAGCACCCATGCAGACACACAGAGAGACAGAGACACAAAAAAGAGAAACCACAGAAACAGAGGGAGTCAAAGAGAAACTCCGGGCGATTGGAACAGAGGGTTTGGGGAGTATAAGATTAGATTAGATAAACTTTACAGTCCAAAAAGCCAACATCATTTCCATACAGTGTGTGCTGTTAAAGTACACACACACACACAGAAAACCACCATACATACATGTGAAAATTATTGGGCCAGTGATACAGAGACTGGCTCCCAGGCCAATTTGCTGTTCAGAACTTTGATGTATTATAGTAGGAAGCAGTTCTTAAAGCACTTGCACTGACGGACTATATTGTCTGCTTAAGGAGAGGACTGGTACTAAAAGGAGTGGACATAATGATTTCTGCCCCGTCTGGTTTGTGTGATCAAACACAGCTGGATTGAACGCTGTTGTCTGACTCCCATGATTTCCATGCCTCTCGTGTTAATGCTGGTGATCTGAGCATTTAGGTGTAAAATTACTTAGGTTTGCCAGGCAGGGAGCAAGAGGGAGGGAGTTCCATATTGCAGGATGCTCTCAACCACAGCATTGTAGAAGAAGAGCAACTCCTTCTGCCTATTCCTCTGAGCCTACACAGAAATTTAAAGTGCTGTTGGGCCCAAGTGCAGACATCCTCTATCTTGAATATTCCAAGTCAGCTCGTTTTCATTGGATAAGTACTTGAAGGGATATCACAAGGCTGCGGAAGAAGTAGATGAGGGGGCATTCATAAATAATTTACTCAATCCTCTGGACAAGACGGCACCATCCGCAGCTGGATTTAACTGGTTCAACCGATCAAGTCATTTCTGAATCAAATAGATTTAAGAGTAACCAACATGCAAACTGGTCATTAATTAATGAAGTTCTGTAGTAACCGTAGGTGACTGGACATGCTTGAGTAAATTAATCCAGGACCAAATTTTCAACCAAACTCTTACCCTTTGACTTGAGACCTCACACTTAAGAGAGGAAGAATCTACTGCTGTTGCTCACGAACAGACAGGGCAATTTATAAAGACAATGTTTCTTGATTATTATCAGTACACAGCTGCAACACTTATTTTATGAAAAACTTTTTTACTACACACAATAAAATACATTCAGCAATGAGAACAAACACAAAAGCATCAACAGCAGGAGCTACACTGAAGCCAAATGAAGTTTTCAAAAGGATTCAGTTGCACAATTTCTTATTAAAACATTTAATCTTTTTATAACCTTGGAAACAATGTTTCAGTATAAAGAGCCACTACTGTACACATGAATAAAGTTCAAACTGTTCTTTTACACAAGTTCTGAACATATTTACAGTCAGTCACTGTTGTCCGTTTTGCCCAGTTGGGTAAAAATGCTGGAGAAAACAATGACCCAGAATACAAGACCAATATAATGGTGACAGGATGGTGGGAATGGTGCTCTCACTAAAGGTGAAACATAAAATACAGTGAAGCAGAGTGGTGTCTTAACACAAGTGCATGGAAAGACCAGATTGACTAACAAAAGTTACATGATAAAACAGTTTTTAATTATTTGTACATTAAAACAGAAACCTAAGTGCCACCATCAGTCCCTGGACACTGCAATCTTTACTACATCGCACGGAAAAAGGTGAAGGGTGGTGCTAAAGAAAAGATCCAATGGATACAAATATGTCCATTTTGATGGTGTCATCAAGAAAGGAGGGGATACTGTTGCTAAATGTGCATCATTTTACAGGCCTTAACAGTTTAACTTGCTAAAATAACTGATTAATTCATTTGCCAGCTTTGTTTCATGTACACACTTTATCAAATTATCACATCATGGTGGGAAAATCTACCCATTTATATCCACGACATGTAGTTTTTATTTAGTTAATAATCATTTCAGGAAATTGTTAGAGTCAGTGATTTCCTGAGTGAATCGGACAAGGAGTCGTAAAACGGAGCTCAATATCAAACTGGTTACGCATAATGATAACAGGCAAGATGAGAATAAAGTGTGGGGTAATGAGCTGCCATCTGCTGCCACACTGCTTTATTAACACATTGTCGATTTAAGTGAAATATAGCATGGGTAATTGGTGATGCCTGGGCTCAATATGAATTATTTTTATTAGTAGTACATTATAATACAGTGATATGGTTTACAGTATATTATGTACTGAATATATTACAGTAGATAATATTAAAAAAAAATACACTTTTGGCCTCCTTTGGTTGCTGTGTCATATTTCAAGATCAGAGACTGAGAGCTTCTGTGTGACAACACCAAGACTTGCAAAAACATGTCATCCGTTTATTTTTGGATTATCATTTAACATGTCAAAGACTGTGAAAATAGGCAAAGCAATCTCAGGAGAGCAAAGGCCTCTGTCAGTGCTGCTCAGTTTCATGTACTCTCAGTATACTCCCCAATCTTGCAAGGTTGACAAATGATTTTTTTCCTTGGGCCATAACCTGCAGACAGACAGGCAAACGCTACTGGAATACAATAATTAGCAGGGTTGATAAAACCAAAGAAAATGCAAATTATCTGTTGCATTATCCAAAGACAGTGTCAGGTTTCTGCAGTTTAATTTATACAGTGTACAATAATCATGAAGTTAAAATCAATAGCTGCCTAAAAGGGAAAAATTCATCTATGAAGCTGTTATAGTGGTTTACAGATGTGCAAGTTATCTACATTATTCAAAGTGTTAGCATGGAGCATCATACCATGCACCATGTATTTTACTTGTACTTTGGACTGGATATCTCAACTAAAAAGAACAAAAAACACCTCCTGGAAGCATCTTCAGTCCCAACTGTTCAAGCTTCATTTCTGGAAAACAAACAGGAACAGGAAACTATTGGAGCTTTTCTATAGAGCTCCATAAAAATATTAACATTATTAATTAATAAAAGAAAATTTGCCAGGTAAACTGTAAAGTGTAGACAGGTAAAGTGTAGACAACACATCAGTATAATATTTTATTTCATATACACCTACATAATCATTGTTTATGGTCTTTTAGAAATCTTAACTACGAGCAAAGGCCGCCTGACATGCATTTAAAAATCCAAACATGTTTATTTTTTTATTTTTGTTGCTGTATTTGAAAATAATAGAGAAGAAGACTGAGTAGATGTGTTGCGACAGTAGCACAATGACCATCAGAGCTGATAAAGTATGGTATATTGTATTTAAGAAGTACTCACGCAATTATTTATTTATTTAATTTTGCTCCTTTTTTTGTCCAGTATAAAATTACTACTGCCTTGAAATTTCACTATTGTATATAGTGTATTAAACGACACAGCCGGCATAGTACTAAACATAATTATTTTGGCTTTACCAGTGAAAAAGAGGATCTACTGGTGGCATTAATACAAAAGCTTTGTAATACTTAAAACAAACAAACAAACAAACATCCAAATCAGGTATGATTGAAAGTTCATACCTTGGCCGTAGCATCACAGGTCGTCTTCTAGATCGGACTGATGCGGTTTTATCTGGAACACATGGTAAGAAGCTCTTAACAGGTCCTTAGGTAAGGTAAAAGGTCCAGTGTGTAAAATTTAGTACAAAGATGAGCAGATTTCAATTTAACTACCTTTAAGTATTCGTATAAGTTCGTATAAGTGTACACACAGTTATACGAAAAATATTTTGGTTTACATTTCACTGTATAGGCACTTAAGACACACACATGGAGAAGAATGGTGTAGTGAGTGGAAGAGTGCAGGGAGTTGTGAAAGAGTGTTTACATCCTTTCTGGTACACAATCATATTGTTGAGCCCTAATTTTGATGCCATTTAGCAACATCCACACAAAGAGAGAGAGAGAGAGACGGTAATTACTGACACACTCTCTTATTCACACACACTCAGTTCCTTCCTGTAAGAGGAACAATGCAGCAGATTATGGGTCGTCTTTTCTGTTCCTCTGCTCCGATTAATGAGACAGCTTTGCTCTGTCAGGCAGGTACGATGCTTGCAGGCTAATTCTATATCATTATGTTCTGCTGTACAGGAACAGAAACACTCCGCTCCATGCGGCTAATCACACAGGTGAGGTGCTGAATAAAATATCCACAAGGCCACAGTGGTTGCAACAGATTACTCACATTGTTTAAGGCACATTCTGTAGAGTGTGGAGCAGGGAGACATTGTTAAGTGAAGGAATGGACTGAAGGCCAATACATTTTTATCTCCCTAATTCTATTTAAAAAAAAAAAAACCTTCCTGGCATTTTCCAGGCTTTAGAAACAACTTGTAAACATTAAAATTAAATATATATTCCATTCATATACAAGTGCCTTTAACATGCAAAGAAATCAGTCCTTCACTTAATCTGTCTGTTAATTCTGATTAATTGAATGATTAATTGAAATTGTTTTTGGATGAATGTATAATTGATTTAACGATTTAATCTCGGTCAAAAGAATTCAAAAAGAGAGAAATAAATGTGGTTGGATGTTTTGGACTGCTGGTCAGTTAAAAAAGAAGAACTGGGTTTCATATAAATCAAATATATAAATTTTATAATTTCTGGCCCAGATTTAGCTTCAGCGTTGACGTGGTATTATTAATTGACTGGCCACTAGAGGGCAGAATTACATTGAAGTCAAAAGTAGCAAACAGCAGAAGAGGGGGTGTGGTGTGGGTGTAGCTGAGGTTACAGACAGTAACATGTGGGTATCCCATGAGGTTTTGTTCAAGATAATGAGAAGTCGCTGTTTCATGAAGTATGTTAATGTTGTCCTGCTAGAGGTGGATATTTAAACCATAGTGGCAGTGACAGTATACAGTGCTGTATATTTACCCTGTAGTGGAAGTAGTGTACATATGTATCTTGTAAGGGTTGCAGTAGTACTTACTTACCCTCTGGGGGTGGTAGTAGTGGTGGAAATGCAACGGCTCATCATCGCTGGCCTCTCCTGGTTCAGGACTTTCTCTCTCCAGACTACTGACTGAACAGTGGTGAGGAGAACCTGACACACTGGGCTCACTGCTCTTAGGATACTCTGACAAATACACACACACAGCAGTATCATTGTTAGTGCCATCAGTATGTATGCTCGAATGAGTTTAGCTCTGAAGGTTTGTAGTTTGACTTTGACCATAAAGGAGCAGATGGTATTTTAAGTACCTCCACTACAAGCACACACATTGTGCAGCATTTGCATTCACTTCCATTTAGCCAAAACAAAGCATTATCCCTAACCTTAACTATAACTAGTTAAGGCCTAACCCTAAACTAACCATTTCATGATCTAATCTCAGCAATAAACTTAATCAGCTCCTTAGAAATTAGATTCTGCCTCATTAGGACAAGGTTTTGGTGTCCATGAGGACTACTGGTCCCAAAAAGGTCAGTGTTTATGCCAGAAAACAACTTGAAGAGGTAACAATACAAGTGTACACACACATTCTTGTACAGCTTAGTCAGGGAGAACACTCGGACACAATGCATTCCTTAGCCCTTTATCCGAAAGTTAACCCCCACACCTAAATGCCTAACCCTAACCTAAACCTACCTCTTACCCTTAAACCAAATACATACTGTACGCTAAAAGAGCCCTTTTAAATAAAACAATGTCCTCACAAAAACGTTTAAATCGAACTGAGGTGGAGATTATGAAAGGTTATAAGGCTGTTGTTTATCGGTGTTTACTTCACTGTCATAATCCACGCTCCACTGGTGGCAGTTTTATCATTGAACCATTAGTCACAGATGCAGTCTGATAGTGGATCACAACTGACAGTACACAAACACACACGCAGAGACTCAGTCTGACTCCCTGCAGATCATTTGCAATAATAAACTCCAATTTAATGTTCAGTCATTTTCTGGTTGGATTAAATCTGTATCAGACTGATATATAGTGCAGATAATGTTCTTTTTTATTACAACCGAATCTCTGTGTAGACCAAATCAGGTGTGACGCCCCGATTCATACTGACTCATATTTTTATTTTATTTAAAAAGCCTGTGGTGTGACATCATATTTAAATTTAAAAAAGGCAAAATCATGTCACACACTCTTGCACAGCATTCTTTGTGAGGACACTTAAAGACATACATTCTAATTGTGACCTTAAACCTAGTTGTAACCCTCAAAAGCGATTTAAGGTTTGGTTTTGAGTAAGGTAAGGTTTTGAGTACCAGACAAACGTCCTCACAAAGAGAGGTTTGAACCCAACTTTGTCCTCACAGCCTACCAGAGACTTGCACACACACACACTTCAAACACTTATTGTTCTTTCAAAGTCTGTTCTATGGTATCTTTATTAAAACCAATGACTTGGTGATCTTTTAATGCATGTAGATGCTTAGACATAAAGGAGATTTATTGTTATTTTGTTGAGTGCACACATATAATAGGAATAATGCAGAGTAATGTACAAAACAAAACTGATTCAATAAACAAAACCCCCCACTATCAGTCTTTACCTGCACAGTCCTTCCTCTGTCTGTCCATCTTGTCTACACTGTCCAACAGACCATCAATCTGAACCTTGATCACCGTCAACTCCCTCTTTATGGCAAGGAGCTCAGCCATCTTCACTGCAGAGAGGCAGAGAGTGGTGGAGAAGTATTTGGTGTATTTTGTAAAAGAAAACAGACAACAATGGAAGCTTTGGGGCCTTATTTATAGTGCAGGTGACTGAAACTAGATTTTAGACAATGACATTCTTTCATTCCCCCTTCTGTTCCAACTAGGGCTGCAACTCACAATAATCTTCATTTTTAAATTATCTAAATTATTTCATTTAAAGAAGCGTTTGTTTGTAGAAAATGTTTTCCAAACCACAAAATGTCCACAAGCCAACGATTCACTTTACTTTCATAGGAACCAGGAAATTCACATTTACAAAGCTCAAGTAAGAGAACTTGGTTGTGTTATGTTATTTAAAAAAAAAAACTCAAAACAATTCATTAATTACAAAAAATATTATATATTATTTTGGTAATCTATTAATAATTGATTTAATCAATGAATAGTTGCAGCCATAATTCTAGCATGGGAAAGCAAAGTGATTACACAAGCAGTATTTCCAGTTGATCTCTGAGATGTGACTGGCCTTAGTGTAACACTGCTGGAAAGAACTAGAACAGCACTAGAACAGCAGAAGAGGAGCATATCACTCAACATTAGGGCTGGACCTCACTGATGCTATATTGTAGCCGAATGGGAGCAAATATATTCTATCAATACATACAAATGAGGACAAACTTCTGGTGAGAAATTGCTACAACTGGAATGAAACGCGACATGGAGTATGTACGTGTAGAATGTTAGCATAACACAGACCCTTGTTTAATATGAGTGGAACGTGTAAAGCGGCTCTATGAAGACATGGAACAAAAGTATGACCAGGTCGTTAAAACTCCATGCAGTTGCAAATGTCATCCAGTGATGCTTGCAGTCATCAAGTCTGTAGTGCTGCACCATCAGTATCGCTCAGCGCTGCACTGCAATCCCGCCTCCTTTAACTGCAGGAGCCCTCACTGTGTTCTTTAATGGACCACCAGTTCCACCAGCAACTCGGCAAATGACCCTGAAAACTACATCCACACTGAAAGCTTTTTGACCTCAGAAGCTTGCAAAGGCAATCTAATTTCCTTGTGATGGGGCAAAGTAAAACTATTAAAGCTTGTAATAAACTAGTATAAACAATTCTTATTTGCCATGCACTATTAACTCACTCTAATTGCCAGCACTGATAGGCTCGGCTGGGTTATAGCAACGTGGAGAGCCCCGTGGTAGAGAAGCATTTAATGAAGAAACCATCTGGCTCCCACACCCACCCGCCTTCTCTCCACTTCCCTGAGGGCCTACCACTGCAAAGACTCATCACACAAGCAGAAGATAACATGCACAGAGGCGGGAGAAAAGAAACAATCACAGTGATGCAGGATTTCCCAAGGGCTCCTGTCAGTTGCAGATTTAGAGATGAGTAACAGAAAAAATCTTCACAAGTATGACCACCATGGTCAAGTTGCTTATTCGGGTTTAAAGCTTCAGATCCCTTCCACTTAACAAGGTGAAGAGTTTATCACCCTCTGCATTCAGCTGGACATTGCTCTGGGGTGAGAGGTTGGTTGTGTCATACCATACTTATGAATAGAGTATCATCCCATCCTGGGGGTAAGTAGAAATGATAGTAGAAATGTGTTTTCCTCTTTAGCTTCCTTTGTATGAGTAATCATCATCATCATTACCATCTGACATCAAGATTCCTGGCATGGGTTAAACCATTTCAAGCATCATATTAGTTTCTGCAGTATGACTTCTATGGCCTGTAGGTTCTCTCTCACTCACTCACTCACTCACTCACTCACTCACTCACTCATGCATCTTCTACCAATTTATCCTCCACATGAGGGTCACGGGGAGTGCTGGTGCCTAATCCCAGCTAACATAGGGCGAGGGGCAGGGTACACCCTGAACAGGTTGCCAGTCCATCGCTGGGTGATAGGGTTTGTAAAATGGAAATACCCGTTACAAGGTTCCACGCCCATACATTAACATGTGACCATCAGTCTCATGTTGGTAAATGATATATTGCTTTCCATTCTAACATATTATACTATAATTATGTCAGATGAACAAAGCTGAGTAAAATGTGCAATATCTATCTTTAAGTTTAGAGAGGTAGAACACTTCATGATAGTAAAACAGTACCTCAAAGTGATATCCTAAACATTTCATAATGTCGGAAACCCCTAAACTGGGCCTGCACTCTATTGTGATGGAAACAAATGGGAGTGTATTACATTTAGAGCTGCTGTTGCTGGAGGTGAGTGTGTTGTTGCTCCCGCTGGACGCTCTGTTGCTCTTCATCCGCAAAGTCACTGTGGAGGAGGAAGAGGAGGAGGATGATGATGACAGACGAAGCCGCTTGACTGTGGCCGATTCCAGCGGGACTGAGGGAACACGCTGGTAGTCAAAGACCCTGCCAAGCAAATATATACACACTTGAAACACATGCACAGAGGTTAATATTTCCACAGACACAAACTGACTTCTTTTTTGCAACCAGAAGAGTTGACCCTGATGGCGTGTCCTCAATGGTGTGAGGACTTGGAGACTATGTCTTTTGTGCATACCGTTTTTAAAAGACACAGTCAACCATTCAGACTCAAAATTCTACAGGGAATTTAGAGCAGTTAAACCATACTTTGAATCTAGACTGTGGCAGGAGGCAGAAGTACTACACCACACTGAAAGGCTGTTTGAACCTTTTGGCTGTGAGGAGACAACATTATCGTCTGCACCACTGTGCCATCCAAAACTAAAAAGAAAACATCAGTCCTTCTCCACAATACAGAACAACCATGAACAGTGTAGTGTCCCGATAACTAAATCAGAGCACACACACCGTCAGCAGGATCCAGGTGTATCAGGGACGATGCCTGCTTGTTGGAAGATGAATGAGAGTGAGTGCCGGATGAATGATGACCTGTCTGTTCACACAGCTCTTTGGTATTCAGGCCTTTGGGTCAACTGTAATTAGGTCACATTCATACTGCAGATATTTATTTTCATATTAAATGTCTTCCTCCATTACTTTGACTGACATGTGCAACCTTTAGTTAGTAGAGAAAGTTGAGGCAGCAGTTTGGCAGGCGCTCGAACTAAGGAGGATAAGACCATAGACCAAGTCTGAGTTTTTGATTTACATGTTCAGTAGGAACTATTGGACATGGAGCTAAAAGCCACAGCAGGCTAGTACAGATACACAGACTAAGACACTTGATTTGGTAAGAGAAGGCATTAAGTAGTAATAAAAAATGACAAAAACATAAAATTGGCAACTGCTGCAACCTTCAAATGTACCTCAGAAAGGAGTGCTTGAGAATACGGACTGTATTAAATATCGGTTTATTCTAATAAATAAATTAGAGTGATAATTAAAAAAATAATTGAGAATGAAAGCTCTTCAGTTATCATATAGCAAGAAATGAAAGTCAACTGAAAGTGAATCTGGTCTTAGACATGCAGCAGCTGCTGGGCTCTTGGAGTTACCTGCTGAAGGTGAGCTGAAACTTTCTGAAGGACGGAGTGATTTATCTTATAAAAAAATAAATGAGTGGCGTTGATTTGAGTTCACCAAACATTCCACCCGCCACCCTATAGTGTTTCCTGCATGTTGCCGCTTCATACCTACGCAGTGTTTTCTCCCACTGTTGCTGCTGTCTGATAGTATGTGTTGTGCTGTGGGAGACAGCGCACTGACAGCTCCAATTTGATGCAGTGGGCGATGGAAGAGGTCTTCCCTCTTCCTGTCAACCTCTGCTGTCTATCACAGCGGCCATCTGCCGCTGAAAGAACAACACACATGAACACACCTCATCTCTTTCCCTGTCGATGCTTAACATGCACACAGTTAAGCATTCATAAAACACACATCTGTGTGCACCATATCAGTTTATTTCAAAAGATGCTTTAGAAGATCCACCCATGTTTAATTAATGAATAATGACTATTCTTTTGTTTGCCATGTTAGTGTGCCAGTGCAGAGGGTTTGCAGTTACAGGGTGTTTTCACTATATGTGTGTTACAAAAAAAGATAATATAGAGGCTGTTTATTCAAAATGCTTCAAGTTCTAAAACTAAATCTTAACCCTCAAAACACCTTTTTTGTGATAATACTTTGTTTTAGTAAATTGAGTAAATACAATGAGCATGAGAGGTTACTATAAACATGCTTTACTAGATTCCATATGAAAGGATTAAGAGATATCAAGTATTGAGGGGCAGTAAGGTTTGGTTTTTATCAAATTCTACATCACCAATCTTCTTAAAATGGGTTAATGGGAGGCTTGGGTTACATGCAAATAAATACACAAATAATACAGTATACTGTATGGAGAATCCAAAGTGCTTCAGCTAAATCTAGGCTAGGCAATCACATGTGATGGTGAAGGTTAAGTCAGGTGCACAGAGAGCAGTATTCCTATGGGTGTCCTCACAACCACAGAATGACAAGAATGGGCATGTGTGTGTGGTTGTGCTAGTTGGCAAGGGCTACTGAACCTAACTAAGCTGACAGTCCTCAAGCCAGCAAATAAACACTTATTAATATTTATAGGATGACACTGTAGACGCACCACAGCTACACATAAGTTAGCTGTGTCATCATAAGTTAGTGACAAGATACATATACACACTAAAGCTGTATAATTCCCCAGGAAGTAAATAAATGCAAAAATGAGATATTCTTGATCATTCCTAGAGGCTTTGCAGAAAATGCAGCCAGCATGAAATCAGCTCAGAGGATTTAACATTGTGTTACATTTGGACAAACACAACCGAGAGGCTGTGAACAAAATAATGTCAACATTTACAGACATTCATTATTTTATGTGTTTGTTATGTTGTGCTGTCAGTCAGTGACCTTTTTAACTGTGCAGGATTATAATGATTAAAAGCATTTGGAGATCTTGTAAACTCCACATTAACAAAACCACTAAGGTACACAGGGAAAATCATTGATTTGACATCAAAGCACACAGAAGTTATTGATCCTCTGCTAAAAATGCTAAAAATGTTTTTCTAAATGGATGTTGGTGCAGGGGGGGAGAGCAGTTTACAAACTTTCCTGCCCCAACCGACTGCCAAATGGCAAGAAAAAGTGTCAAACAGGCAACTGCATTACTACATCTATTTCTAAAATATGGTCTATTATTGAGACACAGCCATTGGTTAATTAAATTGAAATGGTCTTTCCTAAAGTTTACAAAGATTAAAAACAAAGATTAGTTTGCTCTGCTCTCCATCCCAAACTAATCCTGTGATTAATCAGTGTATAGATAGTGTATATACAGTGCATCCGGAAAGTATTCACAGCGCTTCACTTTTTCCACATTGTGTTATGTTACAGCCTTATTCCAAAATGGATTCAATTCATTTTTTTTTCCTAAAAATTCTACACATTAATAAATTTGCAAAAATCTCAAAAAAAAAATTTTCACGTTGTCATTATGGGGTGTTGTGTGTAGAATTTTTAGGGAAAAAATGAATTGAATCCATTTTGGAATAAAGCTGTAACATAACACAATGTGGAAAAAGTGAAGCGCTGTGAATACTTTCCGGATGCACTGTAGATAGGGCCATTGTTATTAGCATTACCATGAGAGCTATGAAAATATACAAATATACAAATGAAGCTCCTGTTCTCCTGGTGTGTCCAGTGTTAGAGGAAAAGACGAAAAAGTTGAGCAAACAGACAGATAGGCAACGTGGATGTTTATATGAGTGACTGCCAGGTGCCAGCATCAGGGTTCCCACACCTTTGTTGACATCAAATGTAAGGACTTTTCAAGGACTTTCCAGAACAAATTCCCTCAAATTCAAGGGCCAAATGTGGTGAAACGGCTTAAGAAGGGAGGGCAACTTGTAAGAGCCACTTCGCCCATGGCATCCACTTTCATTGATTTGTAGCACACTCTGCATCTGGCCAAGTGATTGTCCTTGGGATCCTGGGCATTTTCTTTGGTGAGCCACAGATCTTGAAGTTTGCATTTCCCAGGCATTGCGTCATTTGTTCTCTCTTACTTAACGTTACTCGCTCATTGTTCCCCATGGAGTCTCACTCAATGGTGGAGAGAGACAGCGTACAGTGCCCACAACACCACTAGTAAGTATGACTCAATGTTTGTTCTGCATAGTCCTAGTGTACATACATCCAGCACTGCAGAGCACCTGCAACATACTCGTCTTTCATGCTGTCAGACTCTTCCTCTCTCCCCAGCATCTCTCTTTCACAGTTCTCCTCCTCCACCTGTCCTTGATTTCCTGCAGTGATCTCTGTTCTCAGCCTGCGGTGGGGTGGTCAGCTGCTGCCAGTCCACTGCTGTTTGACTTGAGCTACTTTTTAAGTTCTTTTTGAATATTTATCTGTGAAAAGTCAAGTGAAGAGATCCATGACCGTATAAACAGTTTCTCACTGTTGACAGAAGGGACACTATATTGAAGCAGGTAACATTTGTAGGAAAGGATTATTTTGATGAAAACTGAAACTTAAAGTAAGATAATCCATAGCTGACTTGTGAAAAAATCAGCACATAATTATAGGTAACTGAGTCACTGTCAGCAGTGTTTTCAAACTTCCTAGTTTTTTATTTCTAAAATGCTGAGCCAATGTGGACGACCAGCAAATCTGGAGCAGAATTTATTAGTTTCTACTTATAAAGCCCAATGAGGAAAAGTGGATTTAGACTATATAAATAAAAGATGTAATATAACCAAAAACTTTCAGAGATGAGAGATCACCTAAGGTCACTGAAATGAGTTCAGGACAAAGAACCACATTCTCAAACCTTGAGCTTTTTAATGACCTGTTGAATCTCAAGCATCAACAGTGACCCTGCCTTCTGCAGAATTATAGAATTACAAGTTCTGGTTATCATGCAACATTAACATTGCACTCTATATTTGTGTATATTTAACTCACATATTTAACTGTTACTATTTTCCTCTCAGCCTGCGAGTGTTTGTCAGGACTATCAAGAAAGCCTCTCTGTATGTGTTCAGGTTTTTCTGCCACTCTGCTGTGATTTGATTTCAGCTTCATGCAGTGAGCTAAAGTGATTTCAGAGTGGCTGATGGTGCAGGAAATGCAAGCGGGTTTAAAAGAGGATTTCTAACCAACTCAAATGCTGCTTTCAATGAATTAACAATTCTAGTAGTAGTAGCCATGGATGCTATAAATACATTATCAAACATCATGATTTATGGCTGCTGATGATTGGTCAGGTGGGTGTATTGGTGGGATCTGGATATTGTAGCTTCTCTCCACTATCACGTTTGTGCACAGTGACTCCAAACGACACCACACATGCATTAATGGCAACCCTTTTGGATTCATGTGGCAGCAAGAGGAGACCTGTCCCTAATCTTTAACCACCATGGGAAATTATTAAGTAAGACTGTATTATGTTTATACAACAGATGTAAAATATTCCCATTGACACACTCATTCTCATACAGTATCTTCATCTCTTCTGTTTCAACAAAACCTACTGATACAATATTAATCTTTACAGCAACAGTTGTTCTGTCAATTTCTCACCTTCCCTTCTCTCAGAATTCTGTCTTCTTTGCCTGGATTTTGTCACAGAATATGAGTCTGTTATCCTCTGTCTTTTGTCTCGAAGCAGGAAAAGTATAAATTGAGGGAAGAGGCAGGGCAGAGGGGAGACTGCAATCATCCATACAAAACAGTTGAAATGGCTGAAAGCTGAATACAACAAAATTAAACAGGGTTTCAGACACACTTTCATCTTCCCCTGGATTTGCAAACAGCTGTCAAAGAGAAGCAGATCTTATTCCAGCCTCAGAGTCTGACCCACACTGCCATCAAACAGGATATGAGTTTGCCAACTCGTGTCACAAACAAATGGGGAGTTGGGGTCATTCCTGTTCACAGTGAGTGACCAATTTCCTCCTCCGAGCCCAATGTGTGTAAACATTCAACAAACACTGAAATACATGTTAAGATGATATTTGAGGTCATTGAGAGCTGCTGCATCAGTCATTCTATCATAGAGGATTGAGAAGCCATAAAACGCAGATTTTTTTTAACTTGTATGAGATACAAATTAAGAAATTAATTCATTCATTTTCCATCATAATACAAAAAGTCTTGATCAGTTGACCAGCTTCTTCACACAAATGTACACCATTAGAAGCCAAGATGTATAAATGGTGTGAACCAATTAGGAAAAAACATAAAGGCACATCCTACAGATGTTTGCCATACCTATTATAGTGGTCCTCATTGTATCTGTTGTACTCAATGTCATCATTTGAAAGAGACATGAAGATTACACACAGTCATAATTGGCATCATCCATTCTGAAACTAGAGTAGACTGATAAGTGAATCTAGGCAAGAACATAGACATTTGTGTTGTACTGTACGTCCACAGAATTGGCCCCTGGGTATAAACTGTGAGAGGTGAGTTGTTTTGGTGTCATGCTTTTTTTTTTGGTGAGTTCCTGTTTTCTCAGTACTGGTTCAAGACACACACACAATGAAAGCTGGTTACTTATTCACCTGTGGCAGTTGTTGGTTTACTGGCTACTTAAACTGCAGTCTTCTGCTCTCTCATTGCCAGATGATGTTTGTTTTCCTACATGTGGTACTCCCTATGTCTACTATATTCTTTTGCTTGAGTTTTTGAGAAAGTTTGTATTCTGACCTTTTGTATCTCTGTTTGCCTCTCTAAAGAAGGCTTTATCTGTGTTCCCCCCAGCACCAGACCGGTCAGTACTCAAGGAACATTATACAGGATTAATTTGCATCTATGGACCTTTGTTTTAACCTGGACTTACTTGTGCATCCTCTGCAGATCCTAAGTTGCATCCTGAGTTGCTTTATGGACTTCAGCGCCTTTGGTTTGTCTTTTATGATAAAAGTGTTAAACCTTGCCTGCCTTTCTGTTCGTCCCTGGGTCTAACCTGACAAACATTACAATTCATGTTACAATTCACTGTGCATATATGAGTTGGCCTGAGCTGACTGCTGGACAAATAGGCGATTATCATGTCAGGCCTCTCTAAAAACGTGTCGAACAAAGGCTGGTGGCTTGGTTTCAGTGTAGGAAAAAACTAGCCCCAGACCTCTAGGTAATGCCCTGGTTTTGCCTCTTGGCTGTCAAACACCATGAAGTTTCCACATCAGTAGGTTTACTTCTAAACACAAAGACAGAAGAACCGTTCCTTTCCTCAGCTTTATAGACAACAAAGAGAAGAAGACTCCAAACTGTTTATCCACTAAGGAGAAATCAATAACCACCTCTCTCACACTCACAAACCACTGACAAGCCACTTTAATAGAGAGAAGACAGTAAGCGATAGACCTAGGCGTTTGGAGAGAAATAGAATGATGGGCCAGATAAAGGTAGAAAGAATAGTAATGACATAGGAAAACAAGAGATTTGAAGCCTAATTCATATCCTTCAATTCTATTGTAAGCAGTGGTATCATTTCCCCTGCTGCTGCAATCATTCATCTTCATCAGCCATGGTGGGTATGAATCAGCAATTAATGACGTCATTGATCTGAGGCAGACTTTGTGCTTTGGCCTAGCGGTCCGTTTCCTATTAAGCTGTGTAGGAGCAAACCTTCAAACGGCTACTGATTAGCAGGAGGCCCCCATTACTCTGAGCCCATGATCACACTAAACAACTCTTTTGTGGCTCGCACTGCTATGTGATCAGCTAGGGTGTTAGTAATGAAGCAGCACGTGAGAAGATGCTTTTCCCTGGTACAGTACAGTGAGTCCATATCAGGTGATTCAACTGTTTTTTAACTCCTCATCACCAGCGTGAGCTGCTGGAGTGCTCTCCCAAAATGACCAATATCAGTTCCCCTGACTAACTTCCCAGCAGCTCCATGAGCATTTAAATTACCTTCTCTTATTGGAATTCAATTGTTGTTGTTTAAATTTGATCTGGTTTGACTTGGTACATTTATTTTCCCAGAGCAGTTGCAACCTTTCAATAAATAGTTTAATTAATTGATGTCTATTCTAAGTGAAACATGGAAATTGTTGTTAACACAACAACTTAACACAATTGCCGAGCAGAGTATCTTGAGCTAGAATATAAAGTTAATTTTTGTGGACTTGGGATTCACAACACTGGTCCCACTAGTGACATTGGTGAACAGGCTGATGTTGTGATTCATAAAGACATGTGAAAACAAGTTCTATCTCAAGGCAACACTATAAAGTTATATAATTCAGATAGACTTTTCAAGTGGTCAATAAGACAAACTGTATGAGTTGAGCTGAGACAGAGGTAGCACAGAATCGTAACTGGTTCCTGCAGTCAGCAGTTTGAGTGTGGACATTTGGGGCACACGTGGTTAAATGCTATTTAGATTTAAGATTATATTAAGCAACAAATTAGAATCACCACCTAAGTTGCTGGAAACATCTCACCTGCTGTAAAATAATTGTTTCTGCAAAACGTCATGTCACAGTGAACAAAACCTGTGACTTTATGGATATGATTCCACTAGATACTTTTCTGAAAATGTGAAATGTGTCATAACCAGTGCCATTTACTCTTGAGTTATGGCCAAATGGATGTCAATGGTGCAGGTTCAGAGATAGCTGTACTGAATGTATATGAATATTCAGACATTTAAAGGGTTTAAACAGCTTTAAAACCGGCTCAGGGGGTAGAATTGTTGATTACCTGATGGCTGTGACTATGAACAAATCACACTGGAAATTTAGACAATTTCCTTTCTTATATCTTCGTATTTGAGTTTGTTAGTTCTCAAGAGAATTTGTCCTCGCTTTGAATAATAGTAAATTTCTTTCTGTAGAGCTGTATCTTTCAAACATTACAATCAATCAATCAATCACATTTTATTTTTATAGCACTTTTCATACAAATATGCAGTATATCACAAAGTGCTTCACAAGATAAGTCCACAGTGAAGAAGCCATTTCAGGTGTTAATAGGCTTTTAACTTGCTCTGTGCTTTACTGTTCCTGACCTTAATGGTGTAATTACTGATTTCAGAGTGTGTTCTCCTGATGGGAATAATTACACAGCATTGAGGAATGTCATTTAATGCCATTTAAAAAGGAATTGAAAGGAGAGCGAGAAATCAATGATCTGCTCAACTGTCCTTTCTTTAAAAAGTATATATATAAAATTAAATGTATTTAATTTTGGAACAAGCGACAAGAGAGGTCAGCAATAGAAGGAGAGTCACATCAGTGGAAATAATCTAGTGATAGATGAAGCATAACAAGGTGCAAGACAAGGAGGTGAGCTGCAAGGGAAGTAGCTGAACCAAACTTGATCCGATGCAGCATATGGAAGAGCAAGGAAATAATGAGAAATTTGCATTTATATAGCCACTAGTTATGGCTCACTCCCTCCAACATTACAGATAGCATTCACCATCAATGCCCTCCTCAAGCATGCCTGCCTGCCCCTTCACACACCAGATACTGTGTGTGAGTGTGTATTTGTATGCATTCATACATATTCATATCTTCCTGAGTGCTTAAGTCTGGCTGCAGGTGAGACCACAAGAGTTGATTGGTTTCATCTTCCACACACACACGCACACACACACATCCATTTATTTAGATTTACCACCCTCCCTCACCAGCCTGCAGTGTCATAAGTCAGCGATGTTGTACTTTATAGTGTGGCGTGGTAAGAAGAAGGTTAATGGGGCATCCAGCCGTGTTCTTGCCACGTCAGCTGACTCAGCTCGAACCTAAGGGCTGCCATGACCTCTGAGGTCAACATGAGCTCAGTGGGTCACTATAGGGACTTGTGCTGCATGTGAGAGTTACAGTAACCAACCAGTCAACTGACTTGTACATACAGCTGATGGATAAATCAATAACTTAAAGTTATTTACTGTATATACGTATCACCCTCAAAAGGATAGTTCATGTTTTTTTTCAGGAGTGGCTATTTAAGGTACAGACAGAGGTGATTGTATCGAGCACACCCCCTTTTCAATAAGCTTGCTATCACTGAAAAGATGACTCCCAGCAGGAATACAAAAATACATAACCACTGATTTTAGCCAATAAAGACAATTCTTACCAAGTAAAAGTAGACCTGCTTAAGATCTTCATTTGCCACTTGGCATCAGACGGTCTTTTTCAACAGAAAAGTGAAGTTTAGGTTGCTTTGTAAATCAGTCATTCCCTGCACCAAAGTCCAAACAGACAATTTGTGATTTTACATCATGAAACACAGGAGTTGTTTATCGATTGCTGTCTGCATTAATAAGGTTAGTTGTGTTCTTTTGCTTCTTCTGTGTTTAAAATCCTTTGTTCAGATTCACCAAAGTGACACAAAACTAACTAAATGAGACAGCAGTTGACCAGCAGCTCCTGTGTCTCCATGACTTTAAAAACCCTCATGGGAAACTCCTTGATAGAGTTTGGGGCAGGAAGTTGATGGGTGGGTTGGGTTCCAGTTTTGTGTTGTTTTTTTTTTTTGGACTAATACCAAAAGCTGTTTTAAAGCAGTTTAAACCCTTTAAATGTCTGAATATTCATATACCAAACACGCAGCAGTGGAGGATTGTTGAATTATAGGTAGTAATGACATTAGATATGGTGAGGCCACTGAGCATTTTGAAGGCAACAAGAGTGACTTTAATTTGTGTTAAACCCTGGCAGCAATGTAGTTTATAAATGGCTTTTTTTAATTTACAAAAGGATAAATATATAAAGACATAAAAGATAAAAATATTTTTTTTTTAAAAATATTTCATCAACAACTAAATTACACTTAAAAAATAATGTACATTTTCAAAAGAGCAGGTCTGAGACATTGTACAACAGTTCCAAAGAACTGCTACTGTGTTTTATGCATCTGCTTGTGAACCTGCCTTGATTCATTCATTCATTCATTTTCTGTAAATTGATCCTCCACATGAGGATTGCAATGGAGCAATACAAAGCAGACATAGGGCAAAGGGCAAGTTACACCCCGGACAAGGCACCAGTCCATCACAGGGCAAACATGCAGAGACAAACACCCATCCACATTCACACCCAAACCTACGGTCAGTGTGGAGTGTCCTGTTAGCCTAATCTGCTAATGTTGTTGGACTGTGGGAAGAACCTGGAGAACCAAGAAAAACCTACACACACACATACACAGGGAGAACATACAAAGTCCATGCAGAGAGGTAGTTGATAGAACCAGGATTTAACCCAGTGTCCTTCTTGCTGTGAGGCAACAGTGCTAGTGACTTCACCAACGTGTATTCTGTGAACCTGCATTACTATCTTAATTATATTTAAATTGCATGCTTTGTCTGGTTGGAAACACATTTCGGAGTTGATGAGGTGAAAAGGAAAACATCAGCCACCATCACAGCTTCTCCCCTGTGTGTGTGTAACTGACATTTTTAATGTTGTGGGGACCTGAACTCCATAATGTAAATTACTACATTTTAAAGGTGAAGAGTTTTAAAGTTAGGCTGAGGTTAGAGTTAGGTTAAGGTTAGGACACTAGTAATTATGGTTAAGGTTAGAGTAAGTCTCCAGGAAATGAATGCAAGTCAATGCAATGTCCTCTGAAGTCATGGAAACCAGTGTGTGTGTGTGTGTGTGTTAAATGCTTTTGTACGGAGATAAGGAGTTGCAGCCTCTTCATCAACCTGTTTTTCGCCACAATGAAAATGCTGATTAATCTCTTTTCAAGCAACACATCTCAGAAGGGCAATGGAGGGACAAGAACACATACAGTGTTGTGCATATACAGTATATAGTTCTCTCTCTGCCTCTCTCTCTCCTCAATCAATGTTTTACTCTCTCTCCTTCGATCTTTGCTGCTCAGCTGATGTAAAGTTAATGAGGAGGTGGTTAAAACAATGTTTATACAATGTTGAAGTCCACCTCCAACAAACTCACAGATAAATGAGAAAACAGGACAAAGTCTGCAGAGAGATGGAAAAGCTTCTTCGTTGGTTAATTAAACACTGATTCCCAGGGATTCAGTGGGAAATGACCTGCAGGCATCCCAGCATGCCTGCAGGTCTGTCATTTCTGCTATGCTGCATATTGTGCAGCAAATCAAATGAAAATCAAAGACGGAGCCCAATATGTATACAATTGCGAAATGGTGTAAGTAATTTGTACTAAATACAAAATGATTTGGTATGGGGTCAAGCAGTAAGTGCTCAGAGGTATGACAATGCAGTTTAACTGGTTATAATGCTGACGTCTCTTTAACAACTTTGTCTCATTATGTAATGTATTAGTTAGAGGTGCAAAAAGTATTGAATTCAGTCATAACATTACCATTAAATGTAAATGTAAGCGAAACATGTTAAAGAGAAATACTGGCTTCACTGATAACATTAGCACAGCTAGTTATATCACAATTTAATTTTTAATTTACAGTCTGCAAATTTAGCTTACGTTTATGTTATGGAAAAGGGTTATAGCGGGGAGGCGGCGACAATGCTCTCCATTATTTTTAATTTGGATTGCAATAGCATATGATTGTTATTTAACACAAAATTTAACACAAAATCTTATTTTGTTTTATCATTACTATTTTAAAAGGTGAATGCAGGAAACTGGAGAAGTGAACAGTTATCTGCTCTGAGGATGGATCTGTTTGTGTGCGAGGTGAAGGTGCATGAACAGAATTGCAAAATAAAAAATCTGAGCTGAAAATCTGTGTTTAACAAGAAAGGTTTAAGGAACATGTGCCATGTGCAGGTCTGAAGGTAAAAACAAGAGGCAGAAGTTAATGGTGATGAGACAGGAGCAGACAGTCCCACATGATGTGCAGCTGCAATTCAAATAACTGTTGTTTTACATTTACGACGACACAGTGTCAGCTCTAATGTCTGAGGATAGTTAGTACTATTTTGATTCTCATCTGATTTACCAGTACATCAGTTTTCTGTACATAATCCTCTTTGTTGAGATCTGTGTTTCTGTTCAAAACTTCTCTTTAAAAAAAAAAAGAGCATCTGTGAAGAGAGAGGTGATTTAAAATGCAACACAGAGCTAACAGAGCTTCTCTGAGGGCTTCAGCCTGAGAGATGAAGAAGCTGTGATGGCAGAACAAATTTGCTTAGACATAGTCAAATCGACACAGTGCAGGGAATTTTTTTTGAGGTACTGTACAATATGTGCTATCTTGCAAGAAATTCATCATTATATCTGAGCAGGCAAAACAGTAGGTTTGACAATATATATTTATGTATTGTATTACAGGAAATTATATCACTACTGCAGCCATACAAAAATGAAGTGTTTTCCACATGCAACACCTTATACTCTCCTTTTATGCCCAAATACAGAAGAGGAAAAACTGATGGTTTCTCTGCAACTCTGGTTCATATTTCCACACCAGTGTAAATGTACTAATTTTAAGTCATGCCACAGCAGTGATCCTTTTAAATTAGGCTGAAAACATCCTCATGTATGCAAATACAACTGCCCAGTGAAAGCAATACAAACTAATGAGGCAGCTGTACATAATGTACCATGACAGCTTACTTCTCTGAGGAGTGATACTGCAATAAAGTCTTAGGGTGCATTCACACAGAATATGGCACAACTGTCTTGCACAATTAGACTTAGATGTAAAGGTACCGATAGTTATGAAATCCACACAAATAATGCAAATCCTTGCTCATACACAGATGTCCTCCATTTCTGATACAGCTTCAGGCTTTGGAGGAATTTGCACTTTCACTATACAGCCAATTTACTTTCATCACAACATTTGTGCTAAAGTTCAAAAATTTCAAATCTAGCAACATGATCACTTGAGTGATGGAATGATTTGTGCCTGGAACTATCAATGTAAAAGTCTAACTTACTTGCGTGTTTGATTTGAATTTGTATGCAACTGTAACCTTAACCACTGTAACAGTTGTGTCTGAAATGCCCAAGGCAGACTACTTTAAGCAAACCACAAAGATCTGACTTGGATTAAACTTTGCTCATTGATTTAAAAATGTTTCTGTTGTCATTGACAAATGGTGGGCACTCACTGAGATCCTGTACGTTTTTATCTGAAGCAAGTTCTCAGCTGCTCAGAGCAGGTTCTATGTCGTTAGTTTTGATTAGAAAACAAAGAAGGAGGTCGGACCCATCTGGAACACAACCTGCTGCGTTCAAATGGGAAAATACCAAAGAAAACAGTAACACCGCGTACACGGATGAGGTAACGTGCGTGGAAGGAAAACATCTCTTTTTTACAGACACATACCCATTTCTATTTATCTTACAAACATTTAATCTGTTAGTCTCAGTCTGAAAACGTTTTCTTTAAGTGAGCTAATTGGCAGTCCTGAATCAATTTCTATGTGGAACAAATCTGGAATGAAGTGACTAGACATTAATTAGTGTCCAAATTAGATGTTCTGGGGGAATCCTGCAGTCAGTGTTGTGTTGTACAGTATATACCATCTGCACTTCCACATGATTTATTTAAAAAAAAACATGGGTCATGTGAATGAGAGAAGTACTGAGTGGAAGTCTACATAGGATAGAAATGTAAAGAAATTAATAATTAATAGAAATGTAAAGAAAATGTAATGTGTATTCATAAGCAGGGCTCTTACCTCTCATTTTCCATTATTTCCTTTTTGAGAGGTAAGAGCCTGGCTTATGAATACACATTACAGCCACATAATTAGTATATTTACCAAATTTTGTAGTGAATTTATCAATTTAACCATTCTCTATACAGACTGAGAACTCTGACCCATTGCCTTACCTTCACCAATATATGAATTAAAGCTTATTTGGGCCTGCTATCTCTCTGTGCTGCAGTAATTGAATAATTTCTAGTCTAAGAAGAGTTGGTCCATTGTTTCCGTGTTCACTGTTTCCACAGGATTTCTCCACAGATCCTCAGCTGCAGCAGTAGACCTGCCTGTGCTGCTGCCTGGCTCTGAATCCAAGCTTGAGTCTGCACAGGGTCATGTTCGCTTTAATCCATCCAGCAGTGGGCGGCAGTGGGATTTGTAGCACAGTTTGGCTTTGATTTGCATGTAAACAAAGAATGGTTTGAGGGACAGCTGGACTGTCACTCACTGTGAGCTTCACAAATAAAATAACAATATTCTATAAGCAGCTGAGAAATAACCACCACTGAAATTGCTCTACCACTACTACTGTACTATCATACAACACAGCAGCAAATGCATGTACAATAAGGAACATGTTGTAATAATACAGGAATGATGCAAAGCAGAAACTTTTGTGTGTATGTGAATTGTGTCAGGTAACAGCAAAAATAATGAATTTAGAAAATAATATTGTAGTGTCAAATGTGTATGTAAAACAATGCATTATGTTAAGTCATAAAATTCCCATACTGTGTCATCAGAGATTAAGGAAACATGTTAAAATGAAAGACTAGCTTCATAACAATGGTGCAGTCTGTAAACTCTACTTAAGTTTTGGTCTTTTGTGTCACCCACTGCCACCCACCAAATAACAGCTTGTAGCGCTTTTGACACAGGATGCCTTTACACAGCAGCTGCAGCTATGTGTTGGAAATGCCAAATGTTTCTGAGCCTAAAAAGCCTCACTATGCTCACTACAAAATGACTGGAGGAGAAGTCAGACAGACAGACAAGGTGCAAATATAAAAGAAACAAACAAACAAACAAAAAAAAAAACCAACATACAAAACCATCCATCCATCCATCTTCTGCCACCTATCTGAGCTCGGCTCGTGGGTCAGGAGCTTAAGCAGAGAAGCACAGACTTCCCTCTCCCCAGCCACTTCATCTAGCTCTTCTGGGGGAATCTTGAGGCGTTTCCAGGGCAGCCGAGAGACATAGTCTCTCTAGCAAGTCCCAGGTCTCCCCCGACTAGAAGTAAAACACCTTCAAAGCTGCTCAACATCACAATTGTAAACACAACTGCAAATCTGCAGCCAAAGGCAGAAGCTTCCACTTTCTTACTCTCAGTTAGTTTAATGATAGAAACAATTTGTTGCAATGCTGGTGAAGCTGTTTAGGCCTATTTGAACACCTTAATACATCATTAGTGTCATTTCAATTACAATTTGAATTAAGGCTATCCACTGACAATGATATCTGATACACAAGGTTAACCTTTATCTCACCTTTTGAGGGCAGTGCTTCCTCTCTTGGCTGTTGTGGTGCGACCAACTCTCTGCTCACCGTTCATCCTGGTGTCTGAAAAACAAATAGTCAAATCAGGTTAGATGCTGATGCCGTGCCTCACCACCTGACCTGAGAGAGACAATGATGAAGTGCTAAGCCTTCGACTGACAGAGCAGATTACATTTTGATGGCATACTATAGGTTAAGTTCTGCTTTATCTGGAAAAATATATATATATATTCCCATTTTAATTAATTCACATTCATGTTTTCTGTTGTTTTGAGAATTGTGAAACTTTTATTTTACTTCACTTTAAATAGACTTGTAAATACTTTCATAATTGTATGTGGTCTTGTGTTATACAATAGTTGTGTTTGCCTGTTGTCTTTGCTACTTTATTGCTGTCCTCTTAGCTAGTTCTCTTATGAGCTTTAAATCACTATGTGATGTTAACCTGGTGTAATAAATGAAACACGATTTAACTAACTCTTGAACTTTTTATTACATACACATTTTAGCACACATCAGTATAAATCAATAAACATACTGCATATCAAAAGTTAATGTGTGAGGGTTATGCCTGTTATTTGGTTGTTATCTAAACTATTGCTTATGATTATGTGAACAGGTGTATTTGTAAATCATAATAAAGTTTATATAGCACAATAAAATGCAACACAAAGTGCTCAGTATATAAAGCGAATGATCATGACAAAGAACATAAAATAAAAGTTGAATTATAACAGTATGGTGAGACAGGAAAAACAGCCCTCAGGTGAAAAAGCAACACAAACTGAAATAAAGTAAATAACAGATTCTGAGTCCATCAATCCCTTTAGCAGACAGTCTCAGAGCCTTCGAAACAGTTCAGCTTATACAGGAGATAGAAGCATGTATTAACTTTTCAGTGTTTGCTTGCAGAGAAAAGGTCTAACTCTGCCAGTGTTCCTTAAATGACAGGACTCTTGGGGCACATTCAAACTTATTTTAAATTTAGTGATACTGACAAGGATATTGGCCATTTTTTGGTCTTAACTGTGAGTAACTTTAAGCGATCTCACCATTTTCTTTCACTTTTGGCTCCATTGTCTTGATTTATCATTGAAAGACTCATGTCAGAGGTGCATGCGAGAAAATCTTTGATAGAACTGTTATTGCTTGAGATTCAGGGATACAGCCTACTGTGTGTCATATTTCCGATTGCAGAAGGATAAAATGTTTTTTAAATGAGTCTCTATTGACAGTTAACAATGACAGCTAATTTAAGACTGAGGTTGGCTCCTTCATTGAAGTTGAAGCCAGCACTGTGGTTTTAAACTTCATGAGCAGATAACAACACTTGTAAAAGTAAAACATTTCTCAAAAGATCAAACATTCAAAGTCTTTGAATATTATTTCTCAAAATGGGTTTGTGGAGTGCATTAATAACAAACAGATACAACTATTGTATATTTGCTCCTGGTCTCTCTCCCCCGCTTCTTTTTTCTTTCTCTCCCTTCTTTCTGTCCCCCATTTTCTCTCACCCCAACCGGTCGAGGCAGATGACCACACATCTTTGAGTCTGGTTCTGTCAGAGATTTCTTCCTGTTAAAAGGGAGTTTTTTTTTCTCTCCACTGATGTCTAGTGCTTGCTCATTGTGTGAACTGTTAGGTTTCTTTTTTTTTTCCTGTAATTTTGTAAAAGTTTTGGCCTTACTATGTACAGTGCCTTGAGATAATGTATGTTGTGATTTGGCGCTATACAAATAAAACTAAATTGAATATATCTTGAACCCTTGTTATGCTATTGAAATATAACGTATTATCCGAATTATCCTCGCCCTCGTAACATATACAGACTGAAAGGCACTGGGCCTAAGATGGAGCCCTGTGGAAAACCATATCCGAGGTTTATTTTATTTTAGGGGTGGTCATCCACATAGCATTATGGACCAGCTAATAAAGACCTGAATGATTTTAAGAGTTGTGAGAGAGACCGACTCTCCAGAATTTTACAATCCACAATATCAAAAGCAGCACTGACTTCTAACAGGAAAATAAGGCAAATGCAGCTAAAAGATAGATAGTGTTAGCCTGAGTGAGTCTGTCAGCAATTAGATTTCGCTCTGCAGACACACCTGACAAGGATGCACTGATTTGGTAAGCTTAAGAATTTCCTAGAAAAGGGGAACCAATCACAAAGCCTGATTCGCTACAGGCGGGTTAGTGTGACAACAACAGAGAAGTGAGGGTTAGGAGCTCTTTCATCAAACATGGCGGCCACCATAGAGCAGCTGCCTTTCAATTTGGCTGTTGCCTCTATTTTAAGTGATTTTCTCAACTGCGCTCCCCCGGGCAAAAGTCGTTAGATGCCATTACTAGATGGCATCACGCCTAAAAAAGTATAAGTGAGTTTGCTGACGCTCTGCATCTCATCCAGATCAGTAGTCATCAGAGGCATTTTCATCTATATCCGTTGGTCACAACTCTTGAAAGTGGGAAGTGGCTACACCTTTTCCAAACATATTCAGTTGAGTATAAGTTTGCCAGGCTATAATAGTGTAAACTGTTGGCAAAGTCATTAAATTAATAGCAACTGTAGGTCGATTTTCAAAAGATGTTTTAACATCTTTATCCTCTGAAGTGTGGACAGTAGATGAGAGGTGAAATATCTTCAAGTTCAGCTGTTCCTGATGACATAGTGACCTTTTAAAAACTATATCTATGATGAGAATCTACATCTACAAGTGGTTGAATTGAGTAAGGACTATTTCATCGCAGAAGAAGTGTACAGCTGTTCAGGATTACCAGGGCAGGAACAGGAAGTCACTTTCACCAAAAATTCCTCTTTTTCCGTCTCTCTCTCTCTCTCTCTCTTCTGTCAGACTTTCCATCATTCCATCTGAAGCAGACTGTTTTTCCACAACCTCCATCAGTGCTCAGTGCAGAAAACCCGCTGTCAAAGTGAGTTTGGTGCGGCAGCAGCTGGCTTTCTCACTTACTGCCACAGCACTGACAGTTGGCAGCAGGGTTGTTTATGGTTGACATACTGGCTGTAGCTTGTAGGATATTAGTCTTTTAGTGCAGAGTTTATGAGCACCGTCACTCACCATCTGCTCAATGCCGGGGTGCCTTGATCGTTCGCCCCAACCAGAGACCGATGAGGCTGCCACGTTGCAGCCGTGTCTGCGGCATACTGAATGGGTGATTGTGCATCATCCACTGAAAGATTACAGCTATTTGCTTGCTTATTGCTTGGCATTGTTTTTCTGACACCACACTAGCTTTACAGAGGGGTGGGAAAAGATAGAGGAGAAAGAAAAGTAGAAAATGAGAGAGGAGAGAAGCAGGAGAATGATGACAGGACAATTTCACACCCTTGTGGTTATTGGTTTTCAGGGACCGGCTATTCAAAATTTTGGCAGGAAGTCCAGACCAAAGCCGAGGCCTGCCTGATGCTGGCTCTGATGAGGCCACAAAATCACTTCATCTACAGTATTGTTTGCTTTTAACTGTCTATCAGGGAATATTTGGTTGCTGCTCAGTGATAAATATAAATAATGTATTATGAGCGAAATAATTTCTCTGTTTAGAACATTCTTGGAACAATGTATTTTGGTTTTTAAACAAAATTTGTATTGATAAGATTTTTAACATAAAAGGTAATTATATTTATACCATAAATTATTTTCAATATATATCTTTTTATTTTATAGCATAATTTCAGTATTTTTATCTTCATCTACTTCATTTCTTCTCAAATGTATCTACTCTTACATTAACAAACGGATTGTGAATATGAATATTGGATGAGATTTTGGGGCCAGAAGCCTTCACATGGCCGTCAAAAAAGCCTTACATGACCACCACAGCATCCACCCCTCAGACTTGTCAGATGCAAGTGTAGCTGGGTAACAAGACCTTGCTACACAATGGCAGAAAATTAATGGAAATTTATTTTTTAGAATTCAAGCCTTTATTCTGCTAGATACAGTAAAGGATAGACAAGAAGCAGAGAGAAAAGGGGGGAGATAAAGTAAATACACATCCTAACCATTTGGATAACCATAAAGGTTGATTTTGTTTGGTCTTTAACCGATTTGCTTGCTTCTTTGTGTGCCCTGTCCTTTTCTTCACAACTGTTGCATTAAAGCTGTAGTATATAACTTTTAAATATAGATATGTTACATTCAAATCAATGTCCAATGAGTTCACGCAATGCTGATTAAGCCCATCAGCTCCTGCTATGGTGAGTTTCTCACCATAGCAGGGTTTAGATTTTGTGTCACCCAGCAACTTCCTCTATTACACACAGAGTGATTTGTTTAATGTGGAGACAGATGGAGGCAACTGCAACACTGCGCTAGCAAAGTGAGTTGACAGCAGACAGGTTGGAGTACAAGTATGACTGAAAACAAAAAGAAGAACCAATGGAAAGATTTAGAAAGGACTTCCTTTGCTCAAAAATTCCGGTCTTTCAGAAGTTTGACGGGATAAATGTTTTTCCTCCCATCCTGTGCTGCTGGTGTATACACAAATACTCCCTCAGTCAGGTCTGACAGTTTTGTTAAACAGAGCCTGCTTTCAGGTGAGAGGACACAGCATACACTTTTTCTTCTATATAATTTCTGTTCACAAAGACCAAACAGAGGCAAAATAATATACAACAATACAAATAATCAAAAGCTACGCACTGCAGCTTTAAGGCCTAGTGTGTCCACTGCTACCTTGTTCACCACATCATAATAATCATCATAAGTGATGCACCAGTGCTTGGCCTCTGTTGCATTTTGGGAATTGACAAGCAGCGCAGCCACCCTCACTTCAGTCATTGAATACACTGAACTTGCCAGGCTCAGTAAACCTCAAACATTACATTCAGCCAACAGATGTTTAGTCACAGAAGTGACCTGTCAGATTTACTTCCCAGCTGCATTCATTTCCAGCAGTAAAATAATATATGAGAGTTTCAGGGTCACTTCTTCACAGTCGGCTGATCACAGCTGCAGCTGAAATGCTCAGGCCTGTTTTAGAAACTGCTACGCTGTTATTTCTCATCTGTAGCTACAGACGGTAAGGATGTGAGCTCTGACATTTTAACATTTTTATGGATGAATAAACAAAACCTTGAGCTCCCCTATGTAATGAATGTGCAGGCTGGAGTGAATACTGGAGCATGTTTCATTTCCAACACACACAGTTTTGTCTACAGGACATTGTCTCACTTTATCTATCTCATTACTTACCAAAGCCTTCCCCTCAATTGACTCTAACCTTCAAACAAATTAAAAATGTTATCGTTATTGTCCCATAATGTGATTAAATTACCAGACCCCCACATATCTGGAAATGGTCTGTCTGTGTTGTGGGGTCAGTGTTTTGTCTAAGGACACTTCAGCATTTAGAATGAAGAAACTGGTGACCAAACCACAGGCAGTCTGGTCAGTGGATGAACCACTCCGCTCCTAAGACAGTAGTACATTAAATTTCTGTCAGCTCTATAGAGGCTACCATTTTTTTTTACAATAACCCACAATGGAAAAACTATACATAACATCTCTTGAGTTTTTTTATGCTACCAGGAATATTCAGCTGTAATATGTAACTTTAACCATTAAATGAGGCTATAATTCAGTTATGGGGAACTAAAATGTTTTCACAGTGGTTATAAACCAGAATTACCCTCACAATCTATTGAACAAATGCCAATACACACACTTATTTTAATTTTTGCTGCATATATCTTTGATACTGAGAAACACACTACATTTCTTTTTAACAATTGTTACATCAGTTACAATTAGGGACATTATGACAAATGCTGAGTTTATGGTTATTGTTCATCTGTGCTAAGGAAATACATGCACATAACAAAATAATATTCCCATATGTTGCTACACAGCATCATTACAGTTTTTGTCCACCAACAGCAAGTCCTTCTTTGAAAAAAAAAAAAAAAGATCAAAGTTTAGAAATACAGGACATAATTATTTACTGATTTCATTCATGGGATCATTGTAAATAATATGTATATAAATGTAGAAATTAATCTCCAAGACTTCTATAGTTTCACGTTGACCTCAATATTCCATCAGTCAGTCAGGTCTCTCTAAAAAGAAGTGTCCTAATTTTCAAGACTTACAATTTGTTCCTTACAAAGACAGAAAGTAGAGACACATACATGCACAGTGCACATTCATACATTTAAGTAATCTAAGCAGGTGAATGACCTGTTATACTGAGAAAATCCTTGTGTTGCAAAGCATCACAGTCCACAGCTGTGTCAGACAGCACACGCACACCTGAACATATAGCCACGGTGCAACATCATGTGTTCAGTTTGACACACTGAATACACTGACCACAAAGATTACTCACGTAAGTCTCGGAGGCAGTCACTCCTAAAATAGGTCATAACAAGAGAAGGAGAAGAGCAGAGGACAGAACTAGACAGTGTCTGAGAGAATGAATGAATGCTTGCCTACCAACACACACACACAGAGACAGAGAGAGAGAGAGAGAGAGAGAGAGAGAGAGAGAGAGAGAGAATGAGGCAGCAGGTTGTACCATGTAACACTCTGAGAGGGGTGGAGGAGGGGGAATGGTTCATTTATCTATGTGAAAGAGGGGAGGAGTGGGAGTGAGCATGCAACTAGAGTAAGAGAGTGAGGAAAAGGGAGAAAGAAGGTAGAAGAGAAAGAGAGAAAAACTAATGATAAATATTTATAGAACTGTTCAAACAGACATTCAGGTATAATTAAATGAAGCAGTCATTCAGGCACCCTGTTGCTACAAATGGGCACCCAAGTAGGGTTGGGCTGATACTGGCCAAAATTACAGTATATCATATATTGGAAACATTTTAAAGCTAAATCAAATGCAATCTGTTAGAAAACATAAAACAAAATCCTTCATTAAATACAGGTAAAATTATGTGACGTGTATGTGAGTGAGGGATGAGGTTGAGGGTTAAATCAGATTCGGCTTAGGGCCCCTGTAAGACTTGGGTCAGTTCTGCATTCAGGTACAATTCCACTGCACTCTGTAAAGTTAAGAAGGCTTTGCCAATTATTTGACTCACATTTAGGAAATCCTTTGGCTTTTATCCCTTGGTTTTTGGTCCCAATGTTTTTATTTCTACTCTAGCTTCTACAAATGTGTAGTTGAGTATTTTTAAAAGCAAATATTTGAGTACTTTACCTCAAGAAAAAAGGAACTGAACAAATTGTACTTGTATTTTACTTACTTATAGTAAAATACGTATAGTTACTTATACTCTCTCCAAACAAAATGAATGACCAATGTATGAGAATAATATTATATATAACCAGTAGTATCTGTACTTTAACTCAAGCAATCCAGTTCCATACTCTGTCCTCCCCTGCAACCAACTAGTGATCCTAATCTGTTTTAATTACAAAATCCATTAAATGATTTTTTAAATCTTAATTAAAGTTGTCCAATCTAATTAAAATGTGATGATGAGGAGCTCTGGAGGAGTTTCCCGGCCTCATTTATCTATCTTGGCATCAACCTCTGTGAGCAGCAGGAAAATAACCTCCTAGCATGCACTGCAGCAAGGGCTTATCCATCACACTTCAGGTCAACAAGCATGCATTTTGTTGCACACACTGTATTTCACATTATGTGCTGGCTTTAATTACTTTGACCAAGGAGGTCATGTTTCCGCCTGTTTGTCTGTCTGTGTGTCTGTGAGGAGCGTTGCTCAAAAACTACAGATTTTAGAGACATTTTTAGAGGTGTAGGTTATGGCCCATGGAGGAAATCATTTGATTTGATGGTAATTCAGAATTCATGTTTTTTCCGGGTTTTTAACCATTTTGGTAATAAAAGAAGCCATTGATATATACAGTATTTAATTGTTTATTGATGGAAAGTAAAAACCACTTGAGTGCAAAACTATGGTAATATTTATATACTACTTACTTAAATATAACAGTTCAGTTTTGCCTTCAGGTGTTAAAACCTGCTATAAATCCAAAATGATGATAAATCAATAATGATTAACCATTAACACAACGTATAATAAAGTGTGTGTATTATTTGACTTGTACTTTTGGTGGAGTAATATACTGAAAACCTTTTTAAATGAAACAGTGTATGAAGACTATAACTCCACATATTAGAGGATTACGTGGCCATTTTTATTTTGCAGTTTGATATTTTTATATAAGCAACAATAATATGGTACAAAACAACATGGACTTCCAGAAAAAATATACTTTTTGTTTATCTTCAGTGAGCTGAGAGATAACTGTTTGTAAACCTGCTTTGTTTTAAGAGACTTGTGTGGAATCTAAGCTTCAAACTGTAATTTAGTCACTTCACTGACATAAATAACCATTTTCCAAGCACACTGCTTCAGCCACATGTGAGGAAAAATGTTCGTGAAGAGACATTCCTTGGATTTCTCATTCATAGTAATAACTCAGCTGCCTGTTTCCTTTTACACAGGTTCAAATGACACTCTGAAGCACCACCTGGTGGACGTCAATGAATAGTAACTGCTACCTCTGCCAAAGATCTAATGTTTTTAGTCTGAGTGTCTCTGAGCAGCATAAGTCAAAAAGTGAAGGACAGTGGTAGATGGAATTTTCTAGGGACACAGGTAATGGACCAAGGTAGAAAATAGTTTTTATATACCATATAATAAATCTTAACCTTGCAAGATTGGGGAGTATAATGACACTAAGCTTTTTTGTTTACTTTTGTTAATCTACGGAATAATTCCAGGTGCCATCTTAAAGGTCCCATATGTAAGAATTAGGACTCCTCCGCTCACCCCTCTTTACCAAGTGCGTTTGGAGACTACAGTGAACTTCACATACCAAATGTGATGTCGTTGTCAAAAAGCTTCATGCAGATGTTTTAAACTTAATGCATTGGGTTAACGTGGGCAGGGGCGATTCTTCCTCATTTGGGTAGGAAGCTTCTGCTGGCTTTGTTAAAGCTCGACCCTTGCCTATAAAAAGCTTATTTTAATGCTACATAAACCAAACAGGTTTTATTTTAAAGTGATTCTACACTTATGCAAACATACTTTTGAGTATCGTATTCAGTTTCTGCCAATAAATCCTCCTTTATACACTGGGGCTTTAAATACAAGTCTGTATCGTACCACAGGGTTTCAGGGTGGATGTTGAGCCAAAGTTTGAAAGACATAATGGCGAGTGTTGTTCTTACTTTTCTGCTTCCATTGAAATACATACAGAGTAAAGCATTTCATCACTCGTAGAAACATCAACCTGGCCAAACTAAACCATGAAGATGATGTCATTTACACTAAAAACCTTATGGATACCAACAGAATGACATTATGTTTCAGAAAATTTAACCACCCTTCATTTTGTTTCTGTCAATGGCATTGAAGACATGAGCAAGTTCTCTATGGTAACAAATTTTCACAGCATTTCAGGGACAATACCAGGTAACACTCCTATAAATGGGAAAGTTCTGTATTTATATTGCACTTTTCTAGTCTTTATGAATGCTCAAAGCTGCTTTACACTCCAGTTTTGCCATTCATACATTCACACCCATTCACTCACAGTGCATATGTGCAGAAATTTCTCACATATCAGCCCACACTGCCCACACAGCCTTCAAGAGCAAGGCGTAAAACTTGAGGTGTAAAACCACGTGAGATCATACCCTCAACCTTCCAGATTAAAGACAACCTGCTCTACCACTGTGCTGTGTGTCGCACTTGCTTGTGACCTTTATCTGAGTGTTGTTTTGTTTTTAGATTCCAAGATTCCAAGATTGTGTTTGTTAGAATTTGCAGAGTCAAAAATAGTATATATCTGGATACTTTCAAAAGTACCAATTTCCATGTTTTATTTGCTTTTCTCAAATCCACAAACATCTAAGGATTGTCAAGGAGTCATGTAAAAGTGCTTATTGGAGATTATAGTGTATGTTCATACTCTGCCATTATCATGCCTATATATGACTCTGATTATCATGCCTATATATGACTCTGAGTTTGTATGAGTTTGGACTTTTAGCAGCTGGAGGCTACTTTAGAGATTTTCAGTTCTTGCAATTTGGTGGGGCAGGGGATGCAGCGATGCAGGCAGAGCGATCAGATGCCCTGTCATTTAGGAGCCACACAACATTATCCTGCAAGACAGCAGATTTAAGGCTTTTTTAAAAAGTGGGAGTTTATAGTAGCTATAATTGGAGCAGAAGTCACATTCCTGAATTGGAAGTAGCCCCCACAGAGGAGCTGCTTTGTTGTTCAGCTGATGATTAAAAGTCACAACTGCTAGCTGACTCCCCTTATAATTAGCTTGTCTAATTCTGGGTACATGCTGATCAACATTAGTGAAAGTGAGTTCCAGATGTGGGCGCTGCTCTCCTCCTCCTCCTCCTCCTGGCTCCAAAATAGATGACACAGACGTGGGGATTGGGAGGTGGAGGTGCGTGGCGAGTGAAATTTGGCAAGTGCTTTCAAGAGAAACAGGGAGGGAGGAGGAGAGAGAGGGAGTTGGTTAAGTTTTAGAGGAGTAGAGGAGCTGTGGACACAGAAACTTATCTCCAGTCTGCTGAAAGCTCACCAGGAGCGGTTTTTCCCAGGATGAAGGCCACCGCACTCGTTACGTTGATGCTGACTCTTCATCACGTGTGCTTTTCCTCTGCTCAGGTGAGTACGGGCTGATATTTACACTGGTTACGTTTATTTAATTATGTTTATTCCAGTGTAAGGTGAACATAAAAATAAGGTTTATGGATACCAGCTTTATTGGGTTTTTTCTTCCAGCACTTCTTCATACATAAATATCAGGAAACTGGTTCACAGTATTTATTATTATGTATTTATTTATTGCTGTCTCTGTGGGATATTTGACATTTCCCTCCAAAACTCACCTCCAAAATCCTTTAAATGAAACCACCTCTTGTTGAATGGTTTGGCATCTTGTTTTTCATAATTCAATACAAGTTTCATGCCATTGTTGTTGTTGTTGTTGTTATTTCCAACGTAATTAACTGATGACTTTATTATAATGAATATTTACTACCATAGCTAGGTTAAGTTCACGCAGGTTATTATTATATTGGTGGGGGGTTTTCTTTGTTTTCTTTTTTCTTCTTGAAAGTGAGATGTTAAATATACATATACAATATATTTTTACATGACAGCTGGTTTCAATGATTTCAATTTATACTTTAATACAGACTCATAGGCCATTTTATAATTATAACAAAAATTAACACAAATAATAATAAACACATTTTATTTATGGAGTGAAAATCAAAACTAAAACTGTGTTTATCAAACTTTTATATTCAGTTGTAGTTTACCATTTTAAAAATCATTCACACTAACTTCTTGTCAGTGAAGACAGTGTCCAACTCAAATTAACTCTTTATATTCACAATACCATATGTTCATTATGTTGTGTTGTGTTGTGCTGCGTCAGCCTTTGCTTTGATGTTCTTTTCTGTGCCATGTTGTATTTATGTTGTACATTATTGGACCATGTCGTGCCATGTTTTGCTGAGCTATTCTGTGCTGTGTCATGTTTAACTGTGCTGTCTTGTGTCAAGTGCAGAGAAGTTTGGTCAGCAGTGGGCTTAGGGCCAGTTTTCACCTAGGTGATACTGCAGTTCTGAAATAAACTCACCTCTATGTATGGAGCTCACACTCTAAACATACTATAGACTGGAGACAGACTGAAGTTTGCTGTCTGCAGGTATCAGTCCGATGCTGGTCAAAATCACTGGTCAAAATCATCATATTAAGTCTGATATGATCAGTAAACCAACCAATAAATACTGAACACCTAATATCACAGTCTTTGATTTTCTGTGTGACTTTGAATCCATCCCTTAAGAGGTTGGTGATTTTGTTTTAAATTGATAGATATTATATTATTTAGTTGTCAAAAATTATACAGTTGATACCAGTGAAGATTATCAACTGCAGTATTTTGTGACCTTAATGTGACTGTCAGCTATGTGGAATTATTTATGGACAAAAAAGTGTGATTTTAGTTAGTAAAACTGTTAAAGAAAAAGAAGCAGCAGCATCTTAACAATGTTGTGGAATATCTGTTTCTTTCTTTATGGGAACAGAATATTTGTAGTTACAAATATCATTGTTAAAATGCTGTGGAATATCTGTTTCTTTCTTTATGGGAACAGAATATTTGTAACTATAATTGAAGCCTTATTTGTTGTTGTTTTTAAAATGATAATCAATAATCATAGATAAAACAAATCATGCAGATTTGATTATTGGCAGATATTCAAGGTTTGGTCGTGAAAAAGTGGTCTAGTCTGCTACTACAATAACACATACAATAGGATTTGGTGATTCTATACCTTTGACTCTGCCCTAAATTAGCTAAAATCCATTGATCTTCAATCATTGTTTTGATGTTCTGGCAGCTTCTGCATCCTCACTGTAATTGTCTCTTAACTTAACTCTTGAACTCTTTAATGTCATTACAACAGGCCATGTGAGACAAAAAATCCTGAAGCTTCCTGCCCTCTCTATAATACTTTAACAGTTTAAACTAATATCTGTTTTCAGCATCACAGTAACTGACTTCTTACCTGTCCTCCCATCAACAGGAGTGTCCATCCACTCACGACTTGCTGACCTCACTGCGGCAGGTAGAGAAGATGTTGGCTGTCCATGAAGCATCATACCAGCAGGGCCTGCGCTCCCTCAGGAAAAAGCTCACTGCTCTGCACAACAGCACCATGGCCATCTTGAAGATCAACAAGAATGGTGGTGAGGAACACAGTGACACATCATTAATTGTGCCTAACAGCTCACGTTATCTCAGGTCACAGTGTCCTGGGGAAAAAGGGGTTAAGTAGATGTCAAGCCAGTGTAAATAAAATGACAACATAAATAGGTTGCAGTATGTCTTCTGGCCACCAGTGGCAGCACTGAATAAAATGCAACTGACACATGCAAGGTAGAAGAAATGTGATGAACAAAACCTTAAAGAGTTTGTGTGCAGATTTAACTAGTACATGACACTATGAAGATACTGTATAATCAAACGTCATGTAATAAATATTAGACAACATAAAATACATCACACATTAGACATACAAACATAGAATATCACAAAAACTTCTTGATAGGATAAGAGAGTAGAGTTAAACTGAAAGAACGGTAATTCAGATTTCCTCTGACTTTTATTTCAAACCATCAAACCATGCACAGGCATTTCTGGCATCATAAAGGCATTTTCACCCACAGAACTGCCACTCACTGGATATTTTCTCTTTTTTTTCCTCTTACATTGGCATTCTTGTCAAAGCTTGGTATAAATTTGACCATGAATATATGCTTTGAGTTGCTGCCATATGATAAGTGGATTAGAAATTTGTGTGTGCTAACTGACAATTAGCTGAACTACAAATGACCATGGTGAACATGTCTCTATCTGGTCACAGTGTCCTGCCCCAAACCAGAACCTCCTGCTCACGGCCGCAGACTGGGGAGGGTGTTTGGTGTTGGACATGAAGTCCATTTCCTGTGCAAACCCGGTTATGAGCTGATTGGTCCACGGACCCGAGTGTGTCTGGAGTCTTTGAAATGGAGCGGCCAGCAGCCAATGTGCAGACGTGGGTCAAATCTACAGCTGAGTGAACTACTGAGTTTTTAAAGTTTATTTTTTCCTTATTAAGTCTTGTTTCACTCTCTCTTTTCAGGCTTCAACAGCACGGGAAACTCCCTGGCCTCCTTCTCTCCTGCTGCCCGCTCCTCGTTGTCCTCATCCTTCCCTGTCTCTGCTGCTCTGTCAGCATCCTCCTCTGTCTTGTCTCCCTCAGCAGCGTCCTCACCCTCTCCCCTCACCTCTTCTCCCTTGCCCACATCTTCATCCCTCTCAGCTTCTGTGCGGCCTTCTCACTGCACCCACTTCCTGGGCTCCACCCGCTGTACCTGTGATGTGGGTTTCACCATATCAGGGCGTGACAACAACATTTGCACAGGTTAGAAATGTTTTCATACAAATATCTGGTTTTGTGCTTCTACTTCTACCACCAATGCCTCCATCTGTGTTTCAGACATCGATGAGTGTCGTCTGTTTCCACTCGGTCAGCCCGGCCGCCTCTGTGTCCATCAGTGCGTCAACTCTCCTGGCAGCTTCTACTGCTTCTGTCCAGATGGGTACGATCTCGCCACAGATGGACGCAGCTGCACAGGTAAGAGGTCACGAGTCATCCTGTTGGTTAGTGGTCAGTTGTGGTTTTAAACTTTTAACCCTCCCCTCTGCTTTTCTTCATCCAGACATTGATGAGTGTGAAACCAGGACGCACAACTGCACAGCAGACCGGGTGTGTGTGAACACATATGGGGGTTTCCAGTGTGTGGCGGTGGAGTGCCCTCACATGAAGAACGCCACATATATAAAGACGTCACCAATGTAAGATCATATCAACTCAACTCACATCATTTATGATCATTCACAACTAGACATCTGCACCTTCTCTGGGCTCTGTTTACAGCCTTTTAAAAATCTGGGCTGTGACAGGAGACAGAGAGGGCAGCTCAGGGAGGGAGAGCACTCCTACTGGCTGTTGAAATTGTCAGTGGACGACGACTGCCTACTCAGCAAAGTTGCCTAAAAAAGGAACCTTTTGTCAGTCAGAACGTTTCTATGTCATATAGTTGAGCTTTAGTTGTAGTAGGAAATAATCAAGTAACCGAAGACAGTTAGACAATTAGCAGGTCACTAAAAAACACTGCCTTAAAATAAACAACAGTGATATCAGCACAATGAAACTGCAAACAAAGGAACTAGAGGAGGAATGCAAACTGAGTGAGTGAGAAAGAAAACCATTTAACCTCTCACCTCAAAAGACAAAGACCAAGATATAAACTTTAAATGACAGAGAAAGAGATGTAGAGAAGTTTGGAAACAATGCATGTCACATTCATGACGCCCACTGTCTTTCTCCACCCGTCATTAAGCTTCCCTCTGCTGACAGCAGCCGGGATGCGAGTCAAACTGGTTTGGCGCTCTGCAGCTATCCTCCTGAGCCTTCAGCCTCCCGTCAGGTGATCAGCTCATTGGTTGAGAGGCGCAAGCATGTTTGTGGTAGTAAACAGGAACTAAATATGAGGTTGTAGAGTTCTGATCTACCTCCACAGATGAATTATAATTGTGTCTCAGCAATGCAGGAAGGATAGAGAGCCACACACAGGGTGAAGGTTGGGTCAAGTGTTGGTGGTTATTGCACCGCTGTCAGGTCAAACTCTACCTCCAAAAGTGTAAAAACACCTCTGTGTTTCCCCTCTGGTGTTTTTATGCCCATATTGAAAATACACATAGAAACAGGCTGCTGGAAACTCATATAATCAGCACTGACTTCACCAAGCACGTCCACCAGTGTGCTGCTGGTACCAAGAACCAGCCTGAGCCATGGAGTAGCCCTCTTATAGAAATCACAGCTTACAGCAAGAACATAAGGAACAATACATTTTAGGAACTTATCAAAAGACACTCATAATACAATCTACATCTTAAATATATGGTCATTGCCTCCATCTATCTATCTGGAACTGCCTTTTCTGGCTGGAAACTAAAGTTTGTTTTGCTATGTAAACCTCTCATTTCCCAGAACCAAATTCCATAGAGAAAATCAACAATTTTACATCACAGCACACAGCATAGTACTCTTCTGCCTCCATCAGTGAGTTCAAAATGTATTTTATTCTGGTTTGCATTCGTGATCCATACTTCACAGTTGCCATACTGGTCCACAACTTTGGCCCAAACTGAAACAGTTTCAGATGAATCAAATACATTTTATCAGATGTGCACGTTTTACAGTTGATGAATCTAGTAGACTAGAATCCATAAGTAGCATCATGAGTCCGATATTTGTGTATTTGAGTGTTAAAGTGGCAATGGTAAAAATGTGATAGTTGTAGCCATTTTCTTCAACTGTATGTAATGTGACCACTTAATGTAATGGTTTCAATTTTAAGTTCATTACAAACATTTTTAAGTTCGATTTTTATGCATTTTGGCAGCAAAAGTGCCATTCTCATGGTTATAAAAAAGTTTTGCAATTAACCCACAACTTCGTTAGCAACTACTGTACATATCACTTTAGTACTCAGTGCTCATGTTCTCTGAAAATGAAACAAAAAACAAAATAAAACGTGTTTTACCTTCCCCAGGCGCTGTGAGAGGAACCCGTGCATGCTAGGCGACAAAGCCTGCACTCAGGCGCCAAACTCGATCTCCTTCCACTTCCTGTCTGTGGTGTCCAACATGTCCGCCCCTCGAGTCCTCTTCCGAGTGTCAGCGGCTCGCGTGCTGGGTGACACGCTGCGTTTCGGCCTGGCAGGCGGCCTCGGACGGGGCCACTTCAGCGTGCAGCGCTCGGGCCGACAGACCGGCACCCTCCTCCTGGTGACGCCCATCAAAGGTCCTGCTACACTGGAGGCCGAAGTGGAGATGAGCGAGCTGGAGCACAACGCCCTCCTGGGCCGCTACCTCACAAAGGTCACCCTGTTTGTCTCTCCATACGAGTTTTAAGTGGAGGACAGGTGGGTGTAGATGAGGTGTCAAGGTTCACTAAGGTTAACTGGCATTTAGTGGAAATTCTTAACCCAGTTTACCCAGAAAGAACTTTTATAGTCCAAATAAAACCGCAAAAGAAACACATGTGATGACAGCAAGAAGCTTCTGTTTCTGTGGCTTTATTCCAGATCAAAAAAGCAGATCAAAGAAAGTCGCGAAAAGGTTTTGGCTGTAGTAACAGACTTGATCGAAGCATTGAATTATCATCTGACATGTTTGACTGTTTATGTCTTCATAGACCGCCTGCCTTTGCCAAACAGTGTCCAACAAAGACTATTCAAATTTATTTTGTGGTTCTGGATCCGTTTTAAGTGAACCACACTGAAAAACCAAAAAGGAAAACAAGTACATTGTCTCATATTCTAACACCATTTTTGTTGTGTGGGAAAACGTGTTCCTTTCCAGGTGGTTTTTAGATGACCTGGGTTTGTCCAACGATCACTACACATTTATTTTCAGGGGAAAAATAAAATCAATGTATAGCTGTTATATCTAGTATGTCAGGTACAAACTGGGGAGTGAGCCAACACAAACCCCACATGTGATTACACATCATTTGGACCTAACTTAACCTAGGTTTGTGTGTTTTTCTCTAAAGTAAATGCACATTAAACAATAGAAGGTGACTGATATTTTGACCTAGACACCGGGCATTATATTGGAATGAAAACACAGTGATTTGTGCCTGTATAGGAGAAGAGTATTTTTGACAGTAGCTTTGCAAGTGCAGGAACAAGAGCCTCGCTGAATAAAGTGAGACTTCATTTCTGGGCGAAAAGAGGAAAGAGGAGGGGAAGGTGGTTGTCAAGCCACTGAGTGTATCTGTATCAGTTTGAAATCTATGAATTTTGCATACAGTTGAGCCAAACGTAGACCATATGCACCTAAAGCTTATATATCCATTTATTTGACCCACAGAAATGGTTTCCAGTGTCAGAGAATGGAGTTAAATTATGTGCTTCACATTTGTGTCAGAAATTCACAGATTTTTGAAGGTGTAGCATATTGCGACTTCAAATTAATTTCCCGAAAAGAGCGTCTGTCCAACACAGTGCAGGTGGAAGAGTCTCTCCACAATGCTGGCACTGCTATTGTAGAGAAACACTACAGCAGTCACCTTAGACTAAATGTCCTAATAATAACAGGTGCAGTGTTAAGTCAAGTGGTGGATCTGCATCTGGCACTTATGGGAATACCTTTTTTGTTGTTGCAGAATCATTTAAATTACTATAGGATGCAGATTATGTTTCTCTCTCTATCTGAGAAATCAGTTTCAGGGGTTTATCCGGGTTTGTTTAGCTCCTGCATTGTTTTCACATTTGCCCAGTGGAGCCCACCTTTAGGCACTTTCTAGTCATAAAAGGTTATGTATCAAGTGTGTGATTTGACTGATACCCCGAAGGAATATTTTATTTATTCATTTACCTTTCAAATGCTCAGCTCTGTGTGAAAATGATGGAACGACAAACTGGGATTGTGTATTTTTTGTGAGGGATGAACTGAACCAGCTGTTACTTTGCTTTTATTAAATTTACTCTGTTCACCATGTATAAATAAACCTAAACGTGTTTACCCTGATGTCATGTCGTGGAGGTTTCATGTTTCTTACGTTCGAGGCTGTAAATGGATTGTTTTGAGACACTTGTGTTGTGAATCGTGCTCAAGAGAAGCTGTAAGGTCAACATGTTTTGGTGTGCCAGCCTAAAGAATTTAACACGGTTCTGTCAGACATCCTGAAGCCAGACATACATGTTTACACAGACGCTCTGCAGACACATTAACACATACATGCATGTATGGCTGCTAGAAGACATCACTTATGAAGATAAATGTTTTGGGGTTTTTTTTTTTTTGTTTTTGGACCTAATCCACATAATAAACAGTCACAAATGTTAATATACAGGGTGAGAGTCTATATCACATAGGGATGAGAGAGCAAATAGTTCTGTTCAGGTGTCTCACACCCATGGACATACAACCAACCTGGTTCAACAAGACACTACTTACAGACATGGATACATTTGTTAATACTCTTATAAAAAAGAAAAAAAACTACACAATTGTCCCTGAAATAACTTAAAACAGACACAAATAATTGTCCTGTTTATTCATATTAGATTCAACACAAATAAGGCCCTGCTTTTGATTTTGAGTCCACTAAATAAAACAAAAGGAAATGGCATATACAAAAATAACAATAAAAATAACAATAATTTATTTCCCAAACTTATGCATGTACCAGCAAGTTGGTGCTCCTCCACACTGCAGTTTTCTGTCCACAGATGATCAATAGGATCAAGGCTGGGACTCAGAGAGGGTGATTTCAGAATAGTCCAATGTTTTTGTGAGTCATTCTCAGATGCTTTTATCTGTGCAGATGTGGGCCTTTATCCTGACTGAGGACTCGTGAACTGCAAGTGAGACTGAGCTTTCCAATGCTAGGCATCAAGGCAGGGTGCCTTGATAATCTTAAGATTTTATTGTGTCCTGCGTATAGTTACGTTAAAGTTTGGTCTCATCAGCCCAAAAATGTTCCGCTAGAAACTTTGCAGCTTCTTGACATGGATTTCAAGCAAATTTAAGTTGGATTTTTTTTTTCTTTTAATTTGCTAAGCTTTCTTTATGCTGCAGGGGTACCAACAAATGTGTGAGGACAGAGAGGGAAAAAAAACAAGTGTGGAACTGTTCACACCAGAGGTTTTGAAAGTGGGAGGCAGGTCTCTTCAAGGAGGATCCACATATTTCAGTGGATGGATGTGAAAACAATATAACATGAAATCTTAGGTGTGATGGCGTGGAAAAGTCTGGAAAAGAGAAGTCCAGCAAGGTCCAAACATGACCCAGTTCACTACAATTTTAAAAAATGATTTTTCACACAGTATGTGGATGAGAGGGAGGCTTAGATGCAGATACTGTGATACATTAGTAAATATGTTTGTGTGTTTATGTAAACATTTATGATATAGTTACCTCCCCTCAAGGAAGTAGCTATGTTTTTGTTTTGTTTTGGTGTTAAAAAGAATGGATTTAGGTAAACCTTTCTGTAAATGTATAATCTAGAGTTTAGAGGTGATCTAGATATGGACATAGGATTGATAGTTTTGTTTTTTTAAATCATCTCTAATCTTGCATAAATATTGACACTGTGGTGGGAAACTAGATGGCCTTAATTCTTTTTTTTTTTTTTTTTTTTTTTTGCCTGGATGATTGATTGACTGGTTTGCTTCATTGGTTGGTTGGTTGGTTGGTTGGCTTGGTATAGTCGCTTTAATTGAGTGGTTTATGTAGTTGGTTTGATTGGTTGGACTGTTGGTTCAAGTAGGGTTGCATTTTTTTCCAAGTTTCATAGCTGACCATAACCCTTGGTAAGAATTTATTTTGCTTTATTGCCATTATTTTCTAATGACTACACAAACTAACCAAACATTACAGTCAAACTAACAAAAGCACTTGGAGAGCATAAACCTCTCCCCAGACTGCTCAGCTTCCATATCACCACCTGAATGTAACCATTTCTTCCTCTGGGACAAAGCCTACAGTGCATCCCTAGTGGATTTCTAGATTTGTGATTTATGTTTTCAGTTATATTGCTCTCAGACAAACATGACCTCCTCAGCAGAGCTAAAGGCCAACCAATTCATTATGAGCCAAATGATACACCTAAAAGTAATACATTCTCTAATTCTTCATGTTTCTTGTGTGCAGCGTGAATTACTAGTGAAGTACTAGTATTGATTTCTTTGATGTGACAGTGTAAAGTTCAATAAAATAACAAGCCAACATGACATGGGCGGTGGTGGACTTCCTCCAGGTCAGAGGTTGATTACAACAGCAAGAATTATTTTCATACCACACTGAAATAAACCAAAACCACTGGATGCAGAAGGGAAGGAAGACCGCATTTAAAAAAAGCAGTTAAGACAATTGTGGGCTGTAATGTAAAGTGCAGTAGATATAATTTAATTGTTCCCAGGCCCAAACATGCAAAACCAGGCATATTGTTTATTTGTATATTTGACTTTCTATGGTAATACACATGTACAACAGAACAACTGTTATTATACTTGTTGTTTTACAGCCACTGAAATGTTTTCAGTTGGGACTAAAACAAGCCTGATAAGCATAATGAGTGCAATGCAAGGCAAAGTAAATGGAATCTTGTCTCAATCTCAGATTCCATTTACTGGACTGGAGAATTTTTCTTTATCAACCATTACATATTTCATCAAAAGTTGTTCCACAAATGTCAGTACTGAAAAATTACAAGTGTCTCTAATTCATGACTTAATGCAATCATTTCTGCACTTTTAAATGTCCTTGATTGGTAAGTCCTTTTACTGGTGGGCTTATCAAATTTAAAGCATCAGATTAATCAAGTGATCAACACTTCGGTATTACCGTCTCTGGATTCCATTCACAGACAAAACATCTGTCCCATCATAGGAGGCTCTGGCCAGTCAGAGGGCAGCTCACAGCGAGCTGGTGCTCCCATTTGCTGTTCCTCTACAACTGTACACAGGTACCTTCAGGAGAATGACTGTTGTTCCAGCACCAACATTTGCCTATGCTGCAAAGAAACTTACAAAGAAAAAAGTAACAAACGTAAGAGAGAGAGACAAACAATACGTGCAATTAAATGTGAATATCGGTAGAGTGTCAAAGCTGGAGAGATGTCCTTGGGTCATCTTTAATCTGTTCACTCTTAGCACTTTTCATAGCAGTGATTCACCTCTGCCATCTCTATCTCAAACCAGAGACTGAGACCATAAAATCCACAAATGTTTACTAAAGCTGAAAATCAAGTGACAAGTAGGCTCATTTTTCTGACTTCTGTTAAATTAGTAAAATCACTGTAAAAATCTGATGCCCCTAAGTATTGTTATACAGCCAAACTGTGATAAAAACATATCATCACAGCTGTTGTGATGAGACAGCATCAGTTTAAAACAATGGAGCTCTAAACATTTTATAAAATGAACACAACATACAGTGGAATAGAAACCTTGCAGACTTTATTATTAACAAACTTTCCGATTTTCAACTGTACAGAACAAAAATTGTAAAGGAAGAATTAAATCAGATGATGAGGGAGGAGCTCATGGATTCAAACACAAAACATTGTTTACAAAAAGATCTTTATCATTACAAACTTAAAATCGAGCGTTCTTGTCATCATTATTTGGGGACAATGTAAGCTGTGAGGAACCGACTGTAGGCAGCATGTTGCTGAAACACACGGTCTGAACTCTGTGGGCAACACATACACACATCCATACACAAACACACACCATCCATTATACAAAGGCCCACATGCTCCTCTGGTGGGTTCTGCTGCAGGGGGTTTTGGGATGTTCTGTACAGCGGGATCCCTCAGTGGGATGGCGAGTAGGCACGATTTGATAAAACTGACGTCAGATGGGGAAGAGTTAAATTTAAATGTGAAGGCAGTTAAACAAACGTCTTGTTTTCAAGCAGGGAGGGCAGCGCTCACCACACCAAGCTGTAACTATTAGGACAACATACCGCAGATTAATTGCACAGTTCACAGTGACTCAATGTACTGTGCTTCATGTACACACGATGAACTCAAGCTAGGAGAGATTCACCTTTGGTGTTTTTACAGTTGACCAAGTTGCTTAGATACACCACAACAACCAAAAAAAAAGCTTAATGACACCGAGACATACAATAACAGCAAAACCTTGACCAGCTGCTTCCTCCTCTACCTTTGACCTGCATGTGATGAATCACATGTATGCATATGCCGTTGAGTTAAATCAACATCTGACACTGAGATGAGCCCAATCTGAACCAAACCCATTACAGTTTAAAGGGGATACAGTATATTTAAGATGCAACCAGAGTTCAAACAGGTTCTGCAACCCAAGTAAAATTCTTGGAGAGCATTGTCTCTCTTCGACCCAGAGAATCAAGGTTACCAGGTAGTTTGAGGATTCCTAATGAAACTGCAACTGTTTCCCAATCTCTGGTGAATCTAATGGTAATTTTATGACTTATTATAATACATTTCTAAGATAATTCTTTGAATTGAATTCAGTTTCAGCAGTGAGGAAAACTAACTACGCCTGTTGTGTTTTCACATCCACGTCCTTGATCAGTCTTAATCACATATGAAAGTAACAGTGGTCATCCCTAAAGTATAATCACATCACAGATCTCAGCTCATCTTTGCATCTCAGGTGATCAGCAGAGCCACTCCATGTTCTGGACACCATGTTCTTTAACATCACCACACCAGAAAACTGACGCATGCTGCCAACCAAAGAGGCTGGAGCAGGTCAATGCGCATGGAATATGGCAAAAAAAAATGTAGCCACCTACTTCCTCCATTCATCACCCTGCCTTCCCCCACCCCTGCAGAAAAGAAGGGAGGCTCATTCACTGGAGCAAAGGCAACCAGAGAACATTCAAATCACTTAAAAAAAAATGTGTCCATTAGAAAACAAATAAATAAGGCTATGACAAAACAATACATATATATTTATATATAAAAAAAGAACGAAAAATGTGCAATGATTCCAGTATCATCTTTACACTAAAATGTTCACATCTCTATAATAATGCAGATTTTTTTTATTTTTTATTTATTTATTTTTTTTCTTTTTTTTTTCCTGTATTGCCAGTCTCTGAGTCCATGACGGGACTTGGGGGGGGGGGACACAACAGGAGCTCACTGCAGTGTTGTGAGCAGATCTGGCTCCACGTGGATGTGGGGCACCTCTGGCACAGATTCAGCTGAGAAATTAAAGGAAAATTAAATAAATTTAAAACAATGGACTGCATAAATTGAGAGCTGAAGTTGCCAGGTCTGCTGTTTCCAAAAGATTTACTTCCCCACAAACTATTTCCATTGCAGGAAGAGCTTTAAGCGAGCTAGCTGGGAGTGGTTGTTATGTGTCACCCACCCCCCACAGATGTTTATATCTCATCTGTGTGGCTTGGTGAAGGGGTTGACTGGTTGGCACCACCCGCCTGGCAGTCCCATGGCAATAAAAATTTAACATACACATAAGCAAATAAAAAAAAATCCAGAGCCAAACAACGCAAAGCCATGGAAACAGGAGGACAAACTAGAAGAATACTGTGATATGGAGACCGCTTTCATTTCACACACACACACACACACTCACACATGCGCGCACACACACTCTGTAGTCTTTATACATGAATATTTTCCAATCCCACTCTCTACACATTTACACTACAATTTCCACCTTCCTCTAATTTAAGTTTCACTTTTGAGCTCCTATCCTAACAACCGGTACAACCTCCTCCCCCTCCTCACCCAACTCTCTCCCTAGCACGATAAAAAGGGGTGGAGAGCAAAATCTCTGCATCTACAGGTGAGTGCAGGTAAAACTGAAGGAGGAACTTGTGTTCCGCCTGAAAGAGAAAAAGAATCAGAAGAAGAAAAAAGAAAAGTTTGTGTGTGGACGTGGCCTTCCCGGAGAGAAGACGGATTCATATAGAAGAAGATGAGACGAGATGAGTCAGTCATCACAGCCAATTTCCTTTGCACAACTGTGAGTGATGTCATTCCAGCAAAGTAAGAGGAGGCGAGAAGCGGCCAGGAGTGATGAGAAATGAAGCACTGCAAGAAAAACTGAGAGGCAGGTGGAGTTTTTGTAGCCGTCGGGGGTAAATAACGGAAGGAGGGGACAGAGTCCTGTTTCAGCGGCGGTCATTTCTCCTGTGGACGTGTCCTTACCACAGAGTGAGTGTGGCCTACCTGTCCTTCAGCTCCTGAGTGACACGCTTGGTGAATCGTCCACAGAGCAGACCCATTAGGAAGAGCAGGGCCACACCTGCAGCAATCACAGTCAGGATGTAGTTCTTGGATGGTGATGTCATCACTTGCATGGCCAGGTCTGAGAAACCTTCAGCAGGAGCAACCTGTCATCAAGTCAGGAAAACAAATGTCATTAGCACAAATTCTTATACAGTATAATAAAATAACAGATTACATAAAGGTCAAGTAAAAGAAAGAAGAAAAAAACAATGTTTAACTAAATAAAAAGTAGATTTTATCAGATGTCAAATAACACATATCCCAGAAATGAAGCATACTAATCAGAAACCTGTTGTTCATTCTAGTAGTTATAAAATAAAAGCCTAATTTAATGAGATATACTGTACATTTTAAAATTATAGCAATGTTATGCAGTACATTAAATCAATTAAAAAAAAAACCCACTTCAAAGCAATGGTTATGCAATTTCTTTTCACTCAATTTCAAATCATATGCCCATTTAAAACAGATTTTATTTAAACAGTCAACTCATTCAGGTAAAAAAAGGTAATGCAGCTAAGATCAATCAGCAAAATACAGCTAATTCTAAAAGATTTAATGTTGTGAAAACCCCACTTAAAACTTAATTTGAAATAAAACTTGATACAGCTCAATGACTGAATGGCAACCCAGAACAGACAAACAGCTGTCTCCACAGACTGTGGCTATTGAGCAGCAAAGCTCCTGTGTGTGTTGGTATTTTGTGTCGTGTGACCACAGTGTTAAAACAAATTATTTGACATGTACCTTGGCAGCGTAGCTCCACATGTCGATGCGATCCTGAAGTCTCTTCTTGCACTCAGGTTGCAGACGAATGCGTTTGTCCTGCAGCGCTTCCATGAGACACGACATCTCTGAGAAAACAAAACCAGCGTTACCTACCTTGTTGTAACATATAGTTGCATTTTTTTGAGTTCTGATGAGTTAGTGTCAACAGTGAGAAGCTACTTAGTCTTTATATATATATATATATAATATTTTGTAATAAACACTGGTGAAACATGGTGGCAACAGGTTAGAAAATTGACTTCAGTATATATGTTGTTTGGTGGATTACTGTTAATATTGTTTGGTATGAATGGTTTTAATTTTGTTAGTAATTATTCCCAGCATTTGGTGATAAGTATTAATCAATTATGAGCGGCTGGACATTCAACCTCAGATTCTTAGATTCTTTATATTTTGTGTTTACACCAAATACACACATGAATGAATGAATGGTAAACAAAAGCTAAATAGTGTGTTGAAACTTTTTTATAGGTTAATAAATAAATTAAAAAAATCAAAAACTATGATGCCTGCAAAAAAGTCAGAAAACAAAGTCCTGTCCCTCTGATATACTACAACTTTTTATATATTTTTTAAAATGGGTAAAGGTCTGTTGTATCTGTTGTATGCATTGTTTGTGGACTCACGGCGCCCCCTGCCAGGTGGGATGGCAGCACAATGGTGCTTGATGTCCAGAGCACAGGCTGTGTGGAGGACAGGGTCGACAAAGATGTCCGCCTTACTTTCCTTAAGCAGATTCAACACCTCCTGCAGAAGAGGGAAGGAGGAGGTGGGAAAAGGAGATGTAGAGGAGGGAGAAAGTCAATGAGTGGGGAAAAACAAAAACAGCAGGGAAATAAAATGAAGGAGGGAATTTGTTTATGTAAGCCATGGGCTTGTGTTCATGCTAGCAAAAGAAATTTAGCTTAAAATAAATTTAGGGCCACATGACAGAGTAGTGGCTAGCATTGTTGCCTTGCACCAAAACAGGCTTTTCTGCATGGACTTACCACTACTTTTATCTAGAGGTGTGCATTTTCTTGTATTTTTGAGTACAAAATCCCCCCAGTTATTTTCTGGGTCTATATCATAATTGCTTCTCATTGGGGGTCCATTGTGAAATAGGCATTCATTATACCAGCATCTGCTAAAACTAAGCACTTGATTCCGGCACTGGTAGTAGGTCATGCAACAGTTTACATTTCCCTCAGTGTTCAATGAAGGCAGCAGTGGCTTTGTTTACCTTCTTACATCCCTCCTGTTTGATCTTTAGCAGGTTGACCTTCAGACACTCCTCCACCTGCCCCGTCTGCTCCTGAGCTGCTGCTTCCTCCGGACACAGCTGGGAGATCTTCACGCACACACACACGCACACACATGCCAACATAGTCAATAACCTGCTGATGGTAAACAGGAGTAGATGGGTCATTCACTATTTGTTACTTTTTAGCACTCATTAAATATTTCACTGAGCTTGTTGTAATATTCTAATCTATATTTTAAAATTATAATGTAGGTACCTCCTGTGTGCAATGGATCTGCAGCTGAAGGTCCAGTCTGTAGTCCAACGCCGACTCCTGCAGAATGACCCTGATCTGATCCTCACAATCTGAAGACAATCGCTACCACAACACACAAAGACATCACGTTACACATCAGAGACTGACACATCAAATGTCTTACGTGTGTTGTGATTCTGACCTGGTCCGCATATTTGAGCTTGAGGCAGGAAATGACCTGACCCTCCAGCTCACTGTCTGCTGTTGCCTTGTTCAGGACTGACTGACAAAACTTCGGGATGTCGGCTTTACAGGCTTTCCTCAGCACTGGGTTCAACCTGTAGTCTGGAAAGAGAGACACAAACAGAGACACTCAGTCAACAGTAGTCTTATTTAGGGTACTTGAAGCTAGAAAATATCGGAGACTACATACCTGTGTTCTGGGTGATCTGTCTTTTTGTGATCATCTGTTTGCATTTGGGATCCATCATCTCACTGTTCTTGTTCTGTTTTAGACACTGAAGAATGTTCTTTCCCTCAGACTCTGTACAAAACCGCTGAAAAAGACAAAAAAAAGAAAGCTGTTACATACAAGCTCCCTCATAAACATATTCCACTAACACAGAAAACTTGATTTTGCATAGTATTTTGTGGGTTATCTTGTGGGAATCTTCTACCCTTTACTTATTGTCTAACATTGGTTTTTACTGGACCCACCCTGATCATGTGCTTGCAGACTCTCATCAGTTGGTAGTCCAGTTCAGGATCAACCATCTCCACCTCCTGCAGCTTAAAGACCCGCTGGTGGCAACGGGAACTCAACTGACGCTTGTTTTCCTTCAGACACTCAATAACCTACAGTGAGAGAGACAAACAAGTCTGACAACAGTCCATGCATTGTAATTTATGCAACACAAAAGAAATTAAGTTTTTAAGCAAATTAACTTTTTTTAATCTTAGTAATCTTTTAGTATTTTATCTCTTCATTTGAATCTCCTTACACTGGAAACAAGACAGGACATAAAGCAAATGTGGAGGTTTGATACCTTAACTCAAAAAATGTGTGAGCAAATGTGTTTGTTTACATGAGGAGCAGCTGACCTGGGCATTGCCAAATTGCACGTTCGGACACAATCGGGTGATGTCCTGCTTACAGGAGTCGTACAGCTCAGGCTCTAGGCGAATGTCCTCCGACTGCAGAGAGCCAGACAGGATTCAGGGATTACATACAACAATGACACAAACAACACCAGAAAATCATTACCTTAGAGGATGGGGAAAACTTAAAGAATGACTTCAAGGAAACATCTGGTCATCATATCAGAGATGACCAAATAATAACACAAACTTAAAACTGGTGACAGTTTTTGCTATTGTTGCTCTTCAGCAGAGAACAAAATTCATACACCTCCTTTGAGCAGCTTTACAACCAAACTGATGAGTGGTCATCTTGTTTGGCTCATAAAAGCAGTCAATGGTAATTATCTGGTTTAATCTTTCTAAGAAAATTTTTGAGTTCTGATGAGTGAAAACTTATGAATATTGTGCCATTATGTAATTCTGAAGCATAAAACTCACTCACTCGTGGGCAGCAAAACATGAAACTGGCAAACTGTATTTTTTTTATCTTTGATGAAAGTCTTATATGTGGAAGCTTTGGTTTTCAGTAAATGGTCTTCTGCCAGAGCTGTTTGCTGTTCACCAAAAACCTGCGATCTCCAAAATGTTTCATTACTGGAGGAAGTTCCATTTTCTGCTTTACTAAAATACATTTATCATTTAACAACATCACAACAATTCCATCTAAACAGTAAAATGAAAATCATTTGTCTTATTTAGGATCAAAATTTGGCAATGAGGCTTTCAATGAACAGTGACACAATGTTCTGACTGTCACACCCGATGAAATAAATCATGGTCTTAACATTTCTTTACTTAATTATGAAGTGGTCACTTTCCTTCATTAACACAATGGACAAATATTGGACTTTGACATTAACTGTGACTGGACTTCCTGTCTCTGTGCTGGTGCTAAGTCTCTGAGCAGGAGCTCAAAACCTCTGACTGACAATGAGGTTGTTTTGGAAACTGGACAACCATCGACTGACTGTGATTGTGCAATGTCAGTGAACGTACCATCTCTACCTCCTCCACTCGCAGCTGTTTACGACATTTGACAGACACCCGCTGCTCTTTGGCTTCCTGTAGTGTGTCGTTTCTCACTGTGGTGCTGAGGCAAATCACGACATCTACCCTTAAAGACACAATCAAGATAAAGATCATTCAACACTATTTCATTGATGTTATAGCCTTATATTACATACACAATACTGTATACCTACTCCTAACTGTAGTAACTTTTTTTTTATATTTTGTAAATTTTGATGTTTGAAAAGGGTCAAATTATCCGGTGTAAAAAGAAAATGAAGGTTGACAGACACTGTAAGGATTAAGCCCAACTGTTACCCTGGACCTCCACACAAGAAATGTAATCCAACCTCTTCTCCTTGCTGCAACCAACTGCAAAAAGACTATTTATTGCTGTTTTAGATTTGTTAGTATGGATGGGAAAATGTCCATGTTCACATATTTGGTGGCATTTCAAAATGTTCTAATCCATCCTCAAATATTCTTAGCGGCCTACACTGCGATGCCACATATTCATTATGCCTCTATTTGGATGACGGACTGTTCAAAATTTTAGGGTACATACACAATCAAATGTTTATGTGCTGTATGTATAATTCTGACGTGTGCCATTATTACGTTCAACTTGTAATAATTGTGGACTAATTGATGTTATGTTATGTGGTATATGGATGTGATATTTCAATTTCCCAGCTTGGGATTAATAAAGTATTAATCAATCAAATCAAACAGTTTACTCTGAAAATATACTCTGAATTGCTCCCCAGGATGAGTCCTGAAACTGAACTGTTCAGCCATCATTTAGAAAAGCAGTAGAACAACTTTGACCATTGAGAAAAAGACATGTAAACAATACAAAAAGTTCACTGGGTGTAATGAAGTGACCCAAGGCAACCAAAGCTAATCAGTTTTAGCTTGCATTGTAAATTAGCAGGAGCAGAAACTGTTTTCATTATTAGAATTTTTGAAAAAATTGCTCAAGGTGTGAAAGGGCAGATAACTGCAACTGTGACCTGCTATGAAACACCACTTTGATTTTGTGCATCTTACTTCTTCTTGATGTTGGGACACAGTTTAAGGACGTCTTCCTTGCAGGCTGTTTTGAACTTATAGGAGAAACGGAAATCTTTGATCTGAATCTGAGGACAAAGGGAGAGAGAGAGAGAGAGAGAGAGAGAGAGAGAGAGAGAGAGAGAGAGAGAGAGAGAGAGAGAGAGAGAAAGAGAGCAAGCGCTTATTACTGATGAATTCAACAAGCAAAACAAAACATTTGTATCGTATCACATTTGGGTCATATAACTTAAGGATTACGTTCCAGTTTGCAGGATTTATAAGAACTTATTGACAGAAACTGAATATAACACATTAATAATATCATTAGAGTATTAACTTCTGAGTCATAAGCTGTGTCTTAATTTAGGGTGAGACCTCTTTGTCAGACAAGTAGACCATGAAGGTTGAACTGCAATGAGAGGATCTGGTATTTCACTATCATGTTACTGCTGTTGCCTAGTTACAGAGCAGCCTCAGTGCTGCTGTTGTGATTACGCTTGTTACAAATATTTAAAAGTGTTTTTCATGCATATTGACAAGGTTAGCCACCATCATCTCCAAATAGGATAGCCAAGTTGCATTGCTGCAACAAATGCCCCCTTTAAAGGAGGCAACCCCAGAATTGAGACTGCAGATTCTCCTACATACTTTCAAAGTAAAGAGGTGAGGGGATTGGTATTAAATTGTTTGCAATATGCAACATTGCAACTGGCTTTCACTCAGTCTCACACACTGAACCTTCTGGATTAGTCACAAGCAACATGCAATAAATATGCTTTTTCTTTCAGACTGAGGGCCAAAAAGAATGTTTGTCTTTTTTTTCCCATCAGCATGCTCACCAGCTGGAAGTGTGTCACTCCCACCGCACACTTCTCATTCATCTCCTTCTGGTGTTTGTTCTGAACCAAACACTCCATCAGATCACCAGAGTCTATCTGATTATCAGCAACCTCCTGACAGACAGAAAGAGATAGGGAAAAATGGCAGTATTGAAAACAAATTGAATTACTATTGCACCTTGTAGGTGAAGAAAATAATTATCATTATAACTAATTAGAAACTCTTAAGCCATGCAATTTATTTTGAGTTATACATACACTATGGTACATTTGCGAGACAAGAAACTGACTAAATAACTGAAAACAAAGTGCTTCATAAAACTGACGCAAAACCTATATGAACGTTACATGAAGCAATGAAACCAGTTTTTCATACATACTACAAACATAAAATAATCCATGGTATAAATATTAAATATATGAAAGCTGACAAAAAATTATACTAACTCATTGTACAGTCATAGTACCATACACTAGGCTGTAGAACAAACAAATCAAAATAATTTAAACAATGGTTCCAGTAGCTAAAATGCTCTCAAATGAGAGAAGGTTTAACAAATTTGTTACTTGTGGTCTTAATATGTTGATTCATTGCGAAATCCTTTCTGCTGCCTATTATTTTGGTTTTAACTCTCTGCTTTCTTTAATCAGGAAAGCACATTTGTTTCTTTGATATATTTTAGCCAAAAACAATAACACTGACTGAAACATTTTCACAGAGCAGACTTACATGGCAGTAGGCCTGGATAACAGGTTCACAGGCTCTCATAAGCAGCGCCTCAATCTGAATATCCTAAGGACAGAACAAAAACAGACATGCACTTAACACAGAGTATCTGTAAAAAATCAGATCCACCAGTTCTGGGTCGGCTGTTGTCAGATGACATCCTCTATAGCAGACCTGGACATCATATGGCCCATGGGCCATATGTGGCCCTTCCACCCTCCCTGCTCTGGAGTGCACCTAATATTTCCTGAGTTTCCCATACACTGATCGATGCGTGGTGACAGAAACAACGCTCATGTATAATATTGTTCCTTTCATTCATCTCCCTGCCCCCGCAGCTCTCTCTCTTTCTTTTGTCTGCTCCTTCTATCCACACAACTGTGCAGCTTATATCAAATGACCACACTAACAGTGTCAACATGATCTCCCTCCCTGCTTATTATCTCATTATCTAAATAGCAAAGCTCTGTCACTGGTATGTAAACTCGCTGGTCAAAGACTCACACCGCATCCGTTAGCGTTAGTGTTTGAGTGTGTGTGTGTGTGGATGCGTACCACGTGGGTGGCCGCTGTTGGTGGTGTAAGACAGTGGTGTCGGCGTATACCCACTAAAAAAGCTCCAGGATTTCCATATATCCACTTAAAAATGTGCAAAAACAATATAGTTTTGTGACAGAATTTAAACTTCAGTGATTTTTTTTTCCGCAAATACCGGGTAAATAACTGCCTAAACTGGACTTCTGTACCAACAGAATGTTTTCTTTATAATAGAAGGATGACCCCTTTTCACTTTAATAAAAAAAGGGAACCAAAAATATAGATATTTAATATTACAAAAACATTGATCTGAACTGACCAATGAAACAAATATACAGTGCATCCGGAAAGTATTCACAGCGCTTCACTTTTTCCACATTGTGTTATGTTACAGCCTTATTCCAAAATGGATTCAATTCATTTTTTTCCCTAAAAATTCTACACACAACACCCCATAATGACAACGTGAAAATTTTTTTTTGGAGATTTTTGCAAATTTATTAAAAATAAAAAAACTAAGAAACCACATGTACATAAGTATTCACAGCCTTTGCCATGAAGCTCAAAATTGAGCTCAGGTGCATCCTGCTTCCACTGATCATCCTTGAGATGTTTCTACAGCTTAATTGGAGTCCACCTGTGGTAAATGCAGTTGATTGGACATGATTTGGAAAGGCACACACCTGTCTATATAAGGTCCCACAGTTGACAGTGCATGTCAGAGCACAAACCAAGCAGGAAGTCAAAGGAATTGTCTGTAGACCTCCGACACAGGATTGTCTCGAGGCACAAATCTGGGGAAGGGTACAGAAAAATTTCTGCTGCTTTGAAGGTCCCAATGAGCACAGTGGCCTCCATCATCCGTAAATGGAAGAAGTTCGGAACCACCAGGACTCTTCCTAGAGCTGGCCGGCCAGCTAAACTGAGCGATCGGGGGAGAAGGGCCTTAGTCAGGGAGGTAACTAAGAACCCGATGGTCACTCTGTCAGAGCTCCAGCGTTCCTCTGTGGAGAGAGGAGAACCTTCCAGAAGGACAACCATCTCTGCAGCAATCCACCAATCAGGCCTGTATGGTAGAGTGGCCAGACGGAAGCCACTCCTTAGTAAAAGGCACATGGCAGCCCGTCTGGAGTTTGCCAAAAGGCACCTGAAGGACTCTCACACCATGAGTAACAAAATCCTCTGGTCTGATGAGACAAAGATCGAACTCTTTGGCGTGAATGCCAGGCGTCATGTTTGGAGGAAACCAGGCACCGCTCATCACCAGGCCAATACCATCCCTACAGTGAAGCATGGTGGTGGCAGCATCATGCTGTGGGGATGTTTTTCAGCGGCAGGAACTGGGAGACTAGTCAGGATAGAGGGAAAGATGAATGCAGCAATGTACAGAGACATCCTGGATGAAAACCTGCTCCAGAGTGCTCTTGACCTCAGACCGGGGCGACGGTTCATCCTTCAGCAGGACAACGACCCTAAGCACACAGCCAAGATATCAAAGGACTGGCTTCAGGACAACTCTGTGACTGTCCTTGAGTGGCCCAGCCAGAGCCCAGACTTGAATCCGATTGAACATCTCTGGAGAGATCTGAAAATGGCTGTGCACCGACGCTTCCCATCCAACTTGCTGGAGCTTGAGAGGTGCTGCAAAGAGGAATGGGCAAAACTGCCCAAAGATAGGTGTGCCAAGCTTGTGGCATCATATTCAAGACTTGAGGCTGTAATTGCTGCCAAAGGTGCATCAACAAAGTATTGAGCAAAGGCTGTGAATACTTATGTACATGCGGTTTCTTAGTTTTTTTATTTTTAATAAATTTGCAAAAATCTCAAATAAAAAATTTTCACGTTGTCATTATGGGGTGTTGTGTGTAGAATTTTTAGGGAAAAAATGAATTGAATCCATTTTGGAATAAAGCTGTAACATAACACAATGTGGAAAAAGTGAAGCGCTGTGAATACTTTCCGGATGCACTGTATATTTTTTAAATAGATGAACTGATGGTTACCTCTGACTCCAGCTCGGTCAGGTTTCCCACCACATCCCTGCAGTCAGACACCAAGTCCTCCAGGTGGTCCTGCAGACACTCCAGCTCCTGACCAGCCTCAGTCTTCTCGCTGCACCACTTCCCCAGGTCAGTCAAACAGCGTCGCTGCAGCTCAGGGTCTAGTTTAACATCCAGTGCCCTCTGGTGGAGAATCCTCTGTACCTCCACCTTACAATCCCTGGAGAGCTGCAAGAGAATTATGAAATGCATTTAGACAAAAGACGAGAGAAAGGGTTTCCTTTATTTGTTCACTAAGGCTTTTAAGTGAAACTCCACTCTGGAGATGAGACATTTTCTAATTTTTATGAACCTATTTAACTGTTGCTTAAAGTAAAGTTTTGTATATTTCTAAGTTTAATTAGATAGTTATAAAGTTATTTATATTTTAAAAGGTCCAGATTATTATTTATTAAACACAGTTGTAAAGTTAAAATCTTCAGTTGCAACCTTTGATAAGAAATGATTATTTGATGTACACCCAATTGTTCTGTGGGACAGTTTATATTCTGATGGAGGAGATAGTGACTTTTAACATTTCAGTTGCACAGATTTACACATCTCTGTAAACTAATCCAGTGACTGCTGATTTCATTAAAAGTAATTCATGTCACTGCACATCAAATGCTCTTGTGAGCAGGCCTTTAGAGAAGCTAATTACTAGTTCTCAAAAAGACAAAAACGATAAGATGGGCTACAGTGATGGATGATGCTATTACGTTTTAAAACTAGTCAAAAGTGAAATTAATTTCAAGCAGACTTCAAAGAGAGAAAGTGTGTGACTGAAATCATTTAGTGGAGTATCACTTTAGAGCACAGCTGGTACATGTAACACTGATGACTGAGAACCCGATTCACTGCACTTGATTAAAACAAAGATTATCAAGAGCTTTATATTGATTCTTCAAAAGCGTAGTTCAAAAGCTCATTTCACATCAGCAAAAAACTGATATTCAGCTCTTTCATGCACCAATGCCAAATAAGAATTACCAGGACACAATCAATTATCATGACAGATGTGAGGTTTCCTGTAATTATTAATATTATTAATATTCGTTTAGTGACAGGACTTACTCACAGTGAAACCGTGGTTTTCTGCTTCAGCTGCCCCACCAGGGAGCTACAAGAATTTTCTCTGGTCAATGACAAAATTCACACAAACTTCTTGTGCATTTATTATTAGTTTGCTTTGTTCTGCAATATACAATAAATAAACACTAACCAAGGCTTACATTTCTTGAGATAAGCTCGGTGCTTCAGGATAGAGGTACTAATAGTACTGCTTTGTTTCATTGCAATTGTTGTTTGACAATATTGCCATAGTACCTTATTTTAAAAAAAATGACCTTCCCCATTGACTTTTTAAGAAGTTATTTACAAGACAGATTGTTTTTTAACAACCGTTTAAGACAGAGCCAAGAGGCTAAGATTAGCTTATGTGCATTGTTTATGGAAAAATGACTCTGACAAATCTCTTTAGCATGGTCATTCTTTCACTCATTAACCACCACTTATCTTTTAAGGGTCAGGGTGGAGGATGGAGCCATTGCCAGCTGACATAAACATAATACACGACCTCCTTGCAAAAAGTCATGAAAACTGTTAATGATCTCTATTGGCCCATATGTGTTTACAATGAATGCAAATTGCACAGCAGCATTTATGATGCAACTTTTATCTGTGCAGGTGGTCCCACTGGTAAGTGGGAAACTATGTTGTTATTTAGTGAGCTGTTCATTAAAATGGTCAAAGATTAGGTCGAAATTCTCCTGGAGTGCTCAGGGTGGAGACTTACCCTGCGTCCCTGCTCCACAGAGCGGTAAGCATGGCGATAAAGACAGGAGAAGATGGCACCGGGCGGCATCATCTCACTTGTCTCGTTCCAACCGTGTGTATGGCAGAGACGAGCTGCATCACCCTGACATTTCTTATACAAGATGGGATCAAGCCTGTACAGAAAACACAGGGAATGATATTTTATTCAACAGACAGGACTGCGCACTGTGGGTACATAGTCAAACATAACAGTAATATGGCACCAATGCCGCTTACACTAACACTTCCATTTAGCAAACTAGTTATGCCAGTTCTGTAGCCATTTCAAAACTGTACCACATTAATACAGCAATAACATATTTTCTGAACAAAACAGCAGGTAAGAGAATGTTGCAAGTTGACTGAATGTTTTATAGGATATGAGCCAATACAAATTTTGCTACAAAAAGGTTTAAGCATATGCATTAACAGTGACCTTAATTTGTTTTTTATTTGTGTTATTTATGAATCAGTTTTAGAGCAAAAAGTTATGCATGTCTTACTTCCAGTCTCGGGCAATAAAGTACTGCAGCTCTAACAGTCTGTGTTCACAATCTTCCACCATCTTCTCCGTATACAGATGTTCCATCAGACATGACAGGATCCTGCAGCAACAAAACATACATACAGTATGTTGAGGTGTAAAGAAACAGTGGATCCAATGGGTACAGCCATACAAATAGAGTGTATGGCCATTCATGCACACTGAAGAGTGTGTGTTATGACCATTTAGTCCGAGCAATATTGTAAAATTTTTACCTTTACAGCCATTTTTACATTTTTGTGTGTGTATATATATATATATATATATATATATATTCTGCAGCTGCTGTTCCCCTTAATGGTGAAAAGTTGATTATTGCAATAGTTCCCTGACCATGCAGTAGTTTACTCTCATGATCACTCATGGAATGGCTGAAGGTCAGAATGATTTTAAAAAAAAAACAAAAATAATCTTCGGATCATTCAGGAAAGATAAATAAGACAATGTCAGGGTGGACAATTTGATTAATAACAAGAAGCACTATCTGGGTTGTTTTTCTCTTCACAGTGGCTGTTTACAGTGTGAAACCTTATCTTTTATTGTTTATGCTGCTATTTGTGCATTTGTAAAAACTAACACTGTAAAAAATAAAGTTGTCACAAGATGCTCATCCTTTCTAAACAGAACATTAACCATTGTGGTATGTAAATAAGCATTGGCTATCAAAAATAAATTAAAAATGTACATGTGTTACCATTGAAAGGTTTGACATATTTATGTAAAATAATATTAATTAAACACACTTTACCAGGAAGATTAGTTGAGATGTGATTTTGTGAACTATCCCAAAAAAAAGGATAAACACAGATATAAAATAAACAGATTAAATGAGGAAAACAGTCACTGGGGCATGTGACGAGGACTCACATGGGGTCTCCATTGCGAATGTGTTTGCAGGCAGTCTGGATGACCGACTCACATGCCTCATTCAGAGCTCGATCGATGCGGTAGTCTGCTCCAGGATCAGCTTCCTGGATCAGAGTCTGGAGCTGAGGACAGAAAAAGAATTCCCATCAACAATATGAATCTGACTCTATGTCATACAAGCTGGGACTTCTACAGGAGAAAATGTTTACTTCAAAGATATTTGAGAAAAGGGAGGTTGTAAAATAGTGTCTGTACTAAGAATCTGTCTAACTTCTAGGAATTTATGACGTAAGAGCGCAGTCTCAGGAAGTATTTGTTACTCTATGATCAATATGCACTTATGAAAATTATTGCAAGATTTTGGATAGACAAAGTTAATCTACTTTTTCAATTTCAGTTAACAAATGAGCATTTATAGGTGCTGAAATCCTGTTTCTGACTTTTACACATTTTTCATATTTCATATTATTTCTAATTAATTAATAAAATAAACCAGTAACCAGTAATAAACCAAACAACTGGTATAACCAGTAAGTCTTACTAGTGCTGACATGGAAGTTAATGTTTATGTTAACTTACCGCCCTCTGACAGTTGGGGTCGATTCCACCCATGTCGCCTCGGCCGACCCTCATCAAGCAGTGCAGCGTCCGCCCTTTGCGGTGCAGACCAGAGCAGTGACTCTCGATCTCACTGCGACAGTGCAGCACGATCTCGGGACTCAGAGAAAAATCCTCCATCAGCATCCGTCTATAATCCATCATCTCACCCTGACACTCACCGCTCACCACACGACCTAAAAACACAAAAACATACACACAAATATTGTATCAGATATGACATTATAGAGTTATATATCTAAAATGTTTCATCTTTAGAAAATATTGTTTTCTTGTGATTATTTCTTTTTAATAATTACTACTTAATCAATAGAGTCAGAGCTTTTGTATTTTTTTATTTTTCAAAAAGCAATGCTCATCTTTGTGGTAGAAAATAGAGGGGTTTATATTTTAATGGTATCTCATGTAGTAATACTCAATCTAATTTTAAATAGATTATTTAAATAGAATCCTTAACTGCAGTTTGACTTAAAATGACATAACAAATAGCAATTGCAATATTTGTCAGACAAATGTCAAACCCTTTCCACAGATGGCATAGTAATGACCTGTGTGTATGAAAACTCTACAGAATGCAAGTGTATCCAGTAAGAACTCAGTCTTTTTTTCTCATCAAGTCTGCTTTCATTACTAACATTCTGTAAGCAGCAACACTGCAGCCGTACTGCTGCAGTTTTTTCCGTCTTTCTCATTTTCTCAAAGCTGCTGCTCACTTTCTCAGGTGTTTTTCCACTCAAGATCACAGGAGAGCCTGACCAGCAGACAGGAGGTTCACTGTGTTTTTGAAAAGTCAATAAATTACAAGTGAAAACACACTGGTGACTGATAGGTAATCCAGCAAATAGTAGCCTCTGACTGTGAGAGAAACAACTTAGTATATTGATTGGTGGTTGCAACCAAGAGTGACTGAGGGGGTTGGCAGGTTCAGGGGCAGAGCGTCTCACCTCGATGCACAGCAGACTCCAGACAGAGCAGCAGGTAGGACAGACGAGCTTCTCGGGCTCTGGGCATGCTGGTGTCCACGCTGCAGTGGTATTTTCTCAGGTCTGACTTGCAGGCTTTAGCAAGTGAGTAGCTCACCTTGTAATCCTGAGCGATCAGCTTCTGCCTGGTGGTCAAGGCCTCACGGCACTGAGGACACATAGCGACCGACCATCACCTTCACAACAGAGCTAATACCCCTCTTATTAGATTTTTATTATTAGAGTGAAAAGCCAACATCTACTCACACAATCTATTTATACTTAACCTTCCATTTTCAATATGATAATGTGATCTTCAGCATCACTCATTCTTTAAATGTTTCACACACTGGCATTTAACTTTTGAATGTTTCCACAACAACTTTGAATCAGTATTTTCACTTGTTGAAAAATCATCAAACTCATCAAAGTATAAATGTGACTTGAATTTCTTCTGAAGGTGGTGGAGAAAAAGAACATTCTTGAACTCACCCTCTCAGACATGGCCTCTTCAAATTTGTGATTGAAGAGACATTTGTAAACTCTTCCTTCCCCTGCCAGTGTCTGGGAGGAAAAAAATGTGATTATCAAATGATTATGAGTGAAATTTACATGGTCCTGTTAATGTCACAGAAATGACTGTTCCTAGAAAGAACATGTCCTTGACTCACTAATTAAAATTTTTCTCATTAATTTACTCACAACGGCATAACTACAAGCATTAAACTGCAGCTAAAGCTCAAGAGTCCAAATTTAGATGATGAAAGTATTTACAAAAATAAATAGAGAAAAAGCACAACAGGAAACATTTTATCTGAAAGTGTTTATCTGAATCAGTCTGAGGAAAAAAAAAAAGCAAACAGAGTAAAGCATTTTAAAAACAACTTTTTCAAACATCCTAGTTTCATTTCAGATGCTTCCATTATTAGACTTTGCACACACAAATGAAATTATTTCACACAAACCAAAAACTACCAGGGTCGCAGTCCATTTCTGTGCAGAAATTGTCTTCTTTGAGACTACAATTCCTGACTTGGCAAGTCCTTCACTGGTGTCTTGGCAGTTGTTCTGGGGTCTTTAGACACATCTTAGTCTTTGAAACCTTTCTCTTCCTTCCTCTGCCAGGCTTGTTCTGTATTGTGTGGCTCTCTTTGAATTTGTTGATGGTGCTTCTCACTCTGGTTCTTGACATTTGGAAATGCTGTGATAACTTTGCAAACCCTCCTGCTTTGTGAGCACCAACAATACGTCTAAGTCTAAACTGATTTAATTTGTTTATGGCATGATGCTTTCTCAAGTGACAAATCAAACCCTTACTGAAGATTTTATACTGTGTGTAAATTTGAAGACAACCCCGATTTTTAAAGTTTTGAGCATTATACAGTTAAGCACATCATTGCCTAACAGTGGTTTGTGCTATGGCTCAATAAAAAGGTCAGTTCTTAAGGGGGGTAATAATTTTGACCCTGGTAGTTTTTGGTTATTGTGGAATAATTCTGTGTGCAAAGTTAAGTTAAAAATTCTTTGCTCTGTTTAACAGCAATTTTCATAGGGGGGCTAATAATTTTGTCCTCAACTGTATGTCACAGTCATCCGATTTAAACAGCCATAACATTAGACCTTGTGTTAAGACTTTGGATTCCTGTGAATATGTGCATAAATCCTTACATTTTCACAGAAGCGTTCACGGTCATCACGGCAGGCGAAGTAAAGGTAGCGATCTAGGTGGAAGTCATCTGAAGAGAGTTCAGCCACTCTCATGATGGCCTTCTTACACTCTTCCTTGATGGTATGTGCCCCCGGCTGTTCCTCGGCTTCCTGAACCAAACCTTTCTCAAGACAAGCAATCACCTCGCCCTGTGAATGAATGTCCTGCAGAGAGATCCCAGACACAAAGAAAGTTATGCTTCACACAGTGAATATCGCTGTCAGGATTAATTTATGCTAAACATAGGGATATTTTGGTGTGATTATAGTTCACGTCTTTGTTGTGAAATAAACCAGTCTATGGCAGTTATCTATTCCTGGCTGCACACCTTGTTTAGAGGTCATTGATTTAGAGACTTTTATTATTATTATCATAACAGTCAGTAGAGATACACAGTTTAAACACTGCCAGTGACTTATTATGTCTTCCCAATTCAATTCCTGTTTACTTTTAACTACTTTTAGCTACTGTATTGTATACCACAGCAACTTTCGACCTTTGCTTTGACTTCTTCAAAGCTTACAAAAAGGAGCTCAGTATATGGTGCATGTTGATATCGCAATGACAACAGATTTCTGACATTTTTTGTAGCCATAATTTGCACCAAAATCAAATTTTGCTATTGTAATATAATAATTGGAATTTTAACAGTCTTATGAGGGTTGAACTAGGGTTAGGGTTAGGGGTTAGGGTTACTGAACACAGAATAAGTTTAGTTTCACCTTTTCTCCAGTGCTGATGCTGCCGCAGCGCAACACATTAACATCGTCATGACATTTGTCCATGAAGCCACAAATGAGCCGGAAGTCACTAAAGATGATGGAGGTCATTTTGGTGATGTACTGGTTGCACTGGTAATCACTGATGTTGGTGCGGTGATCCACCAGGCAAGACACCAAGTAGCCCTTTCCCAGCTCCTCAGCCGCACATTCCTTAATCTAAGCAAAAGTGGCAGCATCACATCTCTGTTTGAAGACTGAAAGCCATTCAAACTAAAATACAATGCAAAACCTTATCACCTTGTCTATCTATAGAATATAGGTCTGCCAAGAAATGCTCCAGAATATGTGGCCAAAACATTTTAATTTTAATTTTTTAAATTTTTTTTCAACATTTGAATTTTCTAATACAATAACAAGCACTTACTGCTTCACAGACACAATAATGACCACAAAATTTGGTAAAAGTTTAACAGCTGTTTACCATTTAAACCTGCATGAATTTAAACCTGCCACTGAAAATAGGTGAAAAGACAACAGTGAAAGCATTAAAGCTGCAGATAGATGTTAAGCACACATGTAACCAAAACTACAAACTAGAAAACTAAAGCCTGGTTCACACTTCACAAATTTCAAGCCGAATTTTCTGTCACAGAAGAGCTTTTGAGAAATAGATTTATACAGAATCAAATTTAGAATCAGAAGGCACTGCTTCCAACTAAATGGTGGGTCCCCAAAACATAGTTTTATGTTCCTGACAAAAAACCTAGCTGCTGGTGAGAAAAAAAAAAAACAATAAAGCTGTAACTGACCTCAGAGATGGTTGTCTTGCAGACCTCCACAGCTACAGACTCAAATTTGGGGTCAGTGGTCAGATTCAGCTTGTAGTTCCACAGCAGCTAGAAAAGAGCAGAAGAATGAGACTACAGCAAGCTTTTGTTTTTCTTCAATTATTCAATTAACTGCCAATTATATAGTCATACATGTGGAACAATGTATTATAAAAATAACATGATGCATGATAGGGAGATGTGTTTTGGGATGGGAAAACAGAAGTATAGACACTTACATGGTTGCATTCAGCAGCAATCTCAGTTTCCTAAAAGAAAGACACAAAGAAATTAATGAAGAAATAAAGAACAGGTTAGAGTATATGAAGAAATAGGTTTAATGGGTCAACTACACTGGACGGAGAAGTTTGGTGAAATTTTTATTTTTCCACAACTATGTTTTTGTTATTACAAAAGAGTAAAGAACCTAAAAGTAAAAGTATTGTCTAGACACTAGTATTGATTCAAATGTCAACATTACATTCAGGTTCTTGTACTATTGTACACCATTACAGGAAGCCTTCTCTCTCTGAGGTGGCTCAAAAATTCTAGGAGCCATTGTGGCTGCAGTTTTTTTTTTTTTTTTTTAATGGAGTGACCTGTCTGACTTCCTGCTTTGACCAACAGCCAAACGCCTGCAGAACAGTCTCCCCTCCCCTCCCTTTTAACCAGAGAAACCCAAAATCATTGCTTTATTCCCATTGGAGGACACGCTCTGTGTGTGTGCGTCTTTGAAATAACAAGCTCTGCAGATGGCTGAAGAGTATCTGACTGTTTACCACATGGCAGCCACAGCATGGGCCCGTGTGTGTGTTTGACTAAGCAAGTGTGTGTGTGTCCTATTTACAGTGCATTTTATGCACAAGTGTTACATTGCTCTTCTCACAGTGTAAACACTGTGTGATGAGCTGGCCTCAGCCAAAGTGTGCTAAGGAAGAGGAGGGTGGGTGGAACAGACAGATGTTATAAACATCACCGAGCAGACTTAGTAGGTTAACTAGAAGGAATTTTAAATAAATGGTCAAAATCAATATTGATCATCATGCAAACTTAATCTAATCTTAATGTAATGGTAAAAAAATAGGCATATAATTACACCTCTACTTTTTCCCCCAATAATTTAGTTAATTGTGGCCAACATTGTTCTGTGTGGCCCTGTGATGGACTGGCGGCCTGTCTAGGGTGTACCCTGCCTCTCACCCTATGTTAAATGGAGATAGGCACCAGCACCCCCCGCGACCCCTAGTGGATAAAGTGGCAGAAAATGAGTGAGAGAGAGTGAGTGAGTGGCCAACATTGTTGCACACTCAGCATCGACCAGTTTTATATCCTATTTATTCAAAAGAAAGAATATTTTCCATATTCCTAGTGCTTTTAGAATGACCGCCTGTCTGCAGGGAAAACCCCACCTCTGTACACACTCATAATTCAACTCTGGATGAAACAATCAAACCAAATCACATCCCACTTACAAAACACATGATTAATGTAGGCTTCTATCCAGCTCAGGCTGTTGCAAGTTTTAGAAAGTCAAAATGTTTCATCCTTTTAGTGCAATGTTTATTTAAAAGTGAAATATATTAATGATGATGAAACTCACATTATCTCTGGCCAAGAGGCTCAGGAAATAAATGAGGTAAAAAAGGAGATAATGTATTACTTTTTGTGGAATTACAGTTAAGGTTAAATGAGTCCAAACTAACTCACTAACCAGCAGCTGGACCTGTACCCAAACACAATAGGAGGAAATAAAACCAACACAAAAGTCAACTCCATCTCCTCTAATAGCTGTTGCTAAATTAAACCTAATCAGCTTTCTTCATCTTGGGAAAACCAGCGGTAGGCAGAACTTTAACTGAAAGTGGGAGAGAGTAAGAGCAGGAGAGAGAAAATGACATATGACCGGACAGTAAGAACATGGAGGTGTGAAGATTTGCATCATCCTCGTTCATCTACAGTATACACATGCCTTATCAGCCATGCCTCTTTCAAGTGACAGTGAAGATTTGTCTACACTAAGATTAAAACATTTCCATTTAAAAACAAAAAATGATCTCTGTCCTCCTTTAGACCATATCAGAGGTGATCTCTAACCTAATAACACACCTGTAAGTATCGAGGTCAGCTTTGTGACATATGTGTGTATTTTCACTACCAATGACCACACACAAAAAAAACCATTAAAATACGTGTGACACTGGTATTTCATCAAACTATGAACTCCAGCAGAAGCAGCCGAAAGTTCCAGGTGGCACACACAACTACCTCCACATGAATATGCATTTTAGTCATGTTGCCGAGTAACCAGGAACAGCTTTTCAGCACAGGACCAAAATAATTTAAAAACAGTTGGAAAGCTCCCATCTTTGTTTTGTAAAATGCAAGCCATTATAAACACAATGACACTCCTTTTCTAGATAGACACCTTTAACTACAAGATTTTGAGTTAATTTGGTCCACAGCTGTACTTCCTGGACTAGTCCTCTAATTAGATAGTGTAGATATAGATATATTTCAAATGACAAAATGATCTTAGGCATACAATAGGCATGCTATTTTGTGCTCCATCCCGTTTCAATCAAAAATTATCAATGAGTTTGAAAGAAAAAATTTGATACTGAGAAGGTAAGCGCCCTGCACAAAGCCCTGAATTCAAACCCTTAGCCCTTTGGACATCAGTGAACAGGAACTAACTAATACAGCAAATTCAACATATGTTGGTGGACAGACTTACATCAAGAGAGTAAGATAGATTACTGATGATCATGTTCAGACAGCTTTCTACTTGTTTCTTGCACAGACTGGTGTGAAAATATCGTCAATCATTTGTTGTTGGGCTGCAGTAGGTTGTAGCAGGAAAACTGTAGCACATCTCCCAGTACTACTCCTAAACACACTGACCATGAAGCAACAACACCGGTATTATAAGACAACTTACTGTAGCATGTAGGCTAGTAATTGCCAATTTATTTAAATAGGCTACAATAAGATAGACCAAGCACAAACAGATTCAAGTAGGTTTCAAAGAGCCAATAGGCCACAACAAAGCAAGACTTCAATCTAAAAAGCCTCCTCCCTCTGAACTCTGAGGCTCTGCACCACGTAGACAAAACCACAGAAACCAACAGAACCAAGAGTGGGCAGGCCGAGACACACAAAAATGCTACGAGTCTAAAAGCAGCTCATAATCTCACCCTTGAAGCAGAGAAAAGCAGTAACAGCAGAGTGGCATCTGAGTGGATTTGGGCATACACATAGATTTGTGATATAAACTACCTCTCTTTTTGTACCAAAGTTACAAGGCACACACGAAAAATAATAAAACCATGACTGACCTAAAGAACCTATTAATGCCATTGACAAAAACAATGGCAGAATATCTGGCTGAGTATAGAATATTAATTTAAGAAGTGGCAGATGTTTAACTGGTAGATGCCAAAGTGTTGGAACTGGTGGCAACTGGTGGAATCAGATAGATACATTTGGCTAAGACTACATAGACTAGTCTTCACAAGTTCAACATGGAATATTGTAAACTCAACTGTTAAGAGATCTTGGTAAACCAGAATGATGAAGATCTTGACACTAAAAGTAGCAAAGAATGAAACATAGGACAGTGATTAAAGCATAGGACTGGCCAGGAAGTCAAAGCATGCTACTTGGATAGATAGATAAAAAGACAATGCAAGCACTACAGCCTACTTCACTGTCATCAGTAACCAGTGCCTCTTTCACTGACATGACATTAAACACCATTTACTAGGACATTAAGAAGGGGTTCAGCTTACAGCATGACACAATCAGGTGTGTATAGTTTCTGAGTGTTTTCATCATTTAGTTAATTCATCTCTTGTTCCCACATACTAATAAATCTTACCAACTATAAAGATTAATTTGTGGATTAGACAGTTTCTGGTGTTTGGTGTGTCTGAAACTGAAAGGGGATATTGAATATGTCAAAATTCCCAATTGATAATGGTTAAAGTTTTTAAAAAAGATACTTAGATACTTATAAGAATTGATCCAAAAGCAGGTCTGCTGCTAACAACTATTGGCATTAACAATAAAAGATTCATCAATTGGTCTTTAAAAAAGAAGCTATGTTTGGTATGTTTAGCCTGCTTTATATATTATTGAAACAATTAAATAGATTAAATAGAACAAATTCTAAATTGTTGATGAACAGTGAAACAATGACTCTCAGATATTTCATTACGAGCATATAAAAACTGAAAAAAAGCAACTAACTGCCACGTGTAAATGTGGGAACATTTACAGGTTTGTGCTTTTAGGTTTGTGCTTTAGGTGGAGCATTTCATGATAATTCTTACTGCTGGAGAGGATGCTGTTTGTCTTTAACTGTGTAAAAACATTATGAGCACAACTCAAGGTTTAAGCTGCTGCTGCAACATTGTGAGCTCTCAAGCAGCTAATGAGATTAGAAAAGTGAGTAACATAACAGTTACTCTCAATAACAGTTTGCTGCCACCCAACCAGCAGACACAGTCTCAAGTTGACCTCTCAGACACTAATGAATGTTCACTAAAGCAATCTAGTGACCTGAAATCCGAAAGTTGAAAGGCTATAAGCATGAGAACGTTTTTCCCCCCACTGTGAATTTTAGTGTAATAAAGTAAGCAATTCCTCTGGAATTGCATTTTATTGAACAAACACCTAACTGATTAATCAAGAGAATAATCAACAATGTAAGAGATTGATGTTGAATCAGTTCTGAAGAACTGAAGAAATCTCTTGCGAGAAACGTCTTAGAAAACTGCAAGTCCAGATGTTACTGACTTTTGGAGAACTATGACCTGGATGGATGAGTCTACAAAGACAAACTAACAAGATGATGAAAATAGTGTAAAATTTTCTTCTTGTTCATGCTATTTAATGAACAAAATTCAGAAAAGGATTTGAATAAGTAAAATTTGTTTCTAAAGCAGAAAAATAAGGTTTACAAAAGAAGCAGTACATAAACTCAGTATCCCTCTGGAAACAAATGTAAATCTCCTATTAAATAATAAAAGCAGAAAGAATTTGAATAAGGACCAAAGGCTACATCTATAGACATACTTTTTCTAAAGGTTTTAACACAAAAACTTATGTGGATTCATCACATCGCAGCAGGTAACCCTGCCACAATGGGGGTGCCTACAGCCTCAGTCAGAGGCTTTAAGTGCACAAATATACTGTATGCCAAATTTGAAGACATTTGGCAGATGAAGCTGGCAAAATCTTTCCCTTTGGATTGCTTATAATTATTCATTGTTAGCTTAACAAGCAAGCTGTGGTTGTGGAAGGCATATTGCGGTGGATGGGAATGGCAAGAAAACAGGCTTCTCTAAATATTCAGTGCTTGTTGAACAGGTGGTATAAGGACACTCACTGTCTTCTAGCTGGCAAAGCTGCTGATAAATGTTAGTTGTTCTCCAATAGCATGTTCATGTGTCACTGGTCTCCACCAATGCTTCTGAGGGCAGCCCAGCCATTAACAACACCAAACAATGGTAAAGCATATTGAGCATAGCCTTTTCCAGTCCATTTGACTCAGACTTTGCATCCATGTTTCACATTGGTATCAAAATCCCTGTGTGAGTGCAAGACAACTACATTTTTTAAAATCTGGTCTTTGTTGTGTGCCGATGTGTATGTTAAGCTTTTTTAGATTCTCCAGTGGGAGGAATTAACACTCTCCATTCTTAAACTGTCTTAAACTAAAACACTTAACGTGCATTGTCACTTTGAGTTCTTGAAATTTTAGTAACGTTTTCCTTCTTTTCTCATGTTTATCAGACAAAAGAAAACTACAACTTTTCTGAAAATAATCTAATTATATTTTAATTATATTTTTAATAACTTGTTTGCCCTGTTCATGTTTCAAAAAGTGCCTGAGAGTGTGGGCCGATCCCGCCTTATCCAAACAACTTTACTCTTGACACTAGGCCAGCCAGGACATAGTTTGACAGTGACTGGGATATTGTGTTGAGAATGTCATCACAGTTGAGTTCTGACTTTCCCAAAACTCTGGCATGTGGTGCTGCCTTGCCACTGCATATTTACTCAAGTCATGCAAAGTGGAGAAAGGGGAGTTTCTAGGTTTTCTCAAGAACTATTCATCCAGTCTTCACACTGCACTTTCCCATAAAGTACACACCAGGTTTGAAGTTGACCATTCTCTTTTTATAATTAACATTAGACTGACAAAAACACTACACTTTGGCAGTCCTCTTTTGATTAACCGTTTTCTTTTTTTACACCACTGCAATGTGTGTCTTTTGAACAAAACATTTATCGACATCTTCTCAGCAATTTTTTTTTTACTTTTGTTATCTTATTAATTAAGGAAATGGGAAATGAAGAAATGTGTTGCAGGTAGCTGTACACCCAATATTGGATCAGCAACCTAATAGTCTCAGTTATGAATTATATGCTTGTTACTTCCTCATAAAATGTAAAAAAATAAATAAATAAAACATTGTGTATGTTGATATCAAGATGTTTATGTGGAATTTGGTACAGAACACTGAGAATGTACTGGCACAGGTGTTAACAAAGGAATTGGGTTTTATTATCTTAATCTTTTTGGCAACATGTTGCCTAAACATGTCAGGGCAATGCTCACTAACTCCACAACACTGCAGTGACGACTACACTGCTGGCCCTGGTCCTGCCTCAAGCTTAAGGGGGAGGCCACTGACAACCTCTCCCTGGGGTCAACGACCACTCTGCAGACAAAATAGTTTGTCTGCTTAGCCTGGCTGGCACTGCTAAGTCCCCTGGCACAGTAGTGGCTAGCATTGTCACCTCAGAGCATGAAAGCAACCGGTTCAAATCCCATGAGCCCTTTCCGTATGGAGTTTACAGGTTCTCCCCTTGTATGCATGGGTTCTCTTCAGGTACCCCAACTTCCTCCCCACAATCCTAAAACATGCAGTCTGATTAGGATTAGATGTGAATGTGTGAGTGAATGGTTGTCTATGTATGATGGCCCTGCCAGGGCTGGCGACCTATCCAGGGTGTATTCAAAATCCACAATGAATGAGTGAGTGACTGAGTGCTCAGTCTGCCTCACAACTATGTTATATTACATTGTATGCAACTATTATGGTTGTAATGATATTGACAATTTCACTATACTGCATAAACTCAAGTGTCTCCCTGTGACGGTGTCAAACAATGCTCTCTAGGCAAAAACTATAATTTTGTTTCTCTCATAAATAGTGGAGCAGAGCCGAAGGAAGCACTTGTTGTGTGGAAGCAATAATCATCATTTGGATTTTCCATGTCAAGAAATAAGGAGAAACCATGACTGACTTAAAAGAACATTTAAAAGAAATCTGATAAGCAAATCAAGGGATACAAGAGGCCAATTAGCGAATCCTCCTGAAAAGAAAAGAAATTCTGCAAGTCCCAAACACTCTAAAAGTAAGAGTTTACAACGCCTCTTCCACATAACAGTGTCAAAGCTCAAGAGATGACAAGATGTTTAGTTGACTATACAACTAATGACTTGCTGCAATTTCCTGTAGATGACAAGATGATCCAGACAGTTAAACAGTACAGCCAAAGTATAAAATCCTATCATGAATATAATAAAAATCAAACACTATTATAAGCTATCTGTAAAGAGACACACAAGCTCAAGTGAGAGCAATATGGAACTTCTGCATATTACAATCACAATATCACAATATTTTAATGTGGATACAAGAAAAATTAAATGTTGTACCATGGATACCCTCACGTCGCAATAAATGCCTGTGAACTTTACTCTTTTAAAACCTAGTAATAAAACAATCTATATATTGCCACGCTGTACGCTTAACAAGCGCTTTCCATTTTACCCAAAGACAAATATGAAGCTGCCAATGTCTTGGAAATGGTTTTATGGATCAGGCCGCTATTAAAATAATGTCAGCAGTGCAAAATTATACATGCCTTAACACATACAACCTAACCAGAAAACTTACCAGGTTGTGATAAAGCACACACTGAAACGACACACGGAAAAGGGCAGCTAGGACACTGGTGTTCATCTATAGCAGCTATATCTTGCGAATTCTACTTAGCATTAGAGCAGAACTCGGGTTATATTCCATTGTTTTTTTTTCAGTTGGTCAGTTAGGAGAGATCTTAAAAAAAGATGTAAAAACTTATGAGATGAAAAGAAGCCAGGGACCACTGGACGAAACGCAACATGCAGAATTGAAGAGTTGACACTAAACACGTGAAGTGTCTGCAATCTTTGTCTCTACACTACACCATACTGAAACCAACACATTAAGTCATAAAAGGTTGACTTTCTGACCGGCATTTGGCGTGACGTTCTCTCGATCAAAGCTAGCGCCTAGCTAACGGTGGCAGCTAACATTAGCTTGTTCTTTCGTCAGGCACACCCTGCTTCTTTTCTTTTCTATCACCCACACGAACATCTTCCGAAATTGTACCTCTTTCTTGTCCTGGAGACACTCCAACACCGCTAGGTTGTTGTTCCATGAATGCTTAGGGCAAAGCCGGGTCAGATCCTCCCTGCACACCGCCTCCTCTGCCAACTTCCAGCCGGCAGAGCGCCTTCGAGACAGCGAGGCCCCAGCGCCCAGGTTTCTCTCAGCGGCTCCTGGGTTAACCACAGCCAGTCCCAGACCTCCGGCTGGATTCTGTGGGTTATCAGCATTACCAGTAAATTTGGCGACAACATTGTTATCTGCTCTAGTTGGACGTACTGACGAAAAGATGCACATCCAGAGCAGGAGCAGAGGAACACGTATACAGTCCGCCATCTTCACAGAGCCAGGCAGCCTGCTGTTGCGTTCAGGGGCAGTCGGGAAAATAGGAATTTCCGTAAAGATACAGTCGTGTTTTTCCCGTTTCTTTCCAAGATGAAAAGTGGAAAGTGGGCGGCTCATGGATAATTTACTAGTGACTTGTCTTGCTCGGTGTCATCCAGTCATACCAACACCGCGTTGGGCGGGTGTTGAAACATGGGTGCAATTAATAATGTGAGTGAAACGGGTGACAGACACACGAGTATCACATGAACACTTTTTCCCATTTGATGTTATCTGATAAAAGGCACTTGATGTTATGACAGCATAGAGATAGACTATGAGCAGAAATCCTCTGCTCACTTCGTTCCTGAATAAACAGTAAAGTAAATTTTGTTTTATACTGTAACTTTAAGAAATATTAATGAGGGTTTCGATAGATAGATAGATAGATAGATAGATAGATAGATAGATAGATAGATAGATAGATAGATAGATAGAAAAAAAATGAGATTTTTAAGGTGCCATATACAGAGAGATAAGGTGCAGTTTTAGTTACAGTGAACATAATAACTTATTATTTAAATTATGTGTGTGTGTGTTGCGTGGGCGTTGCTGTGAGGCATTGTACAGTCTAATGGCACCAGGTAGGAATGAGTTCCTGTGCCGGGTTGAATGAGTCTGCTGCTGAAGCTACTCTTAAGCTTGGCCACAGTTTCGTGGAGGGGGTGAGAGACATTGTCCATAATCACCAGCAGTTTTGCCAGCATCCTGTCCTCTCCAGCATCCGCCTCCTCCAGAAATAAGAAATAAAAAAGTAATCTAAAAGCACAATAAAAACTACCAAGTTCCGGGAGCTGCTACGATAGGCTGCCACTGGCACGGTGCCATCTTGAATCAATTATATTATAAATTTTCCATTAAACCTAATTTTCTATGAGCTAACATATCTTTAGGTTAGGACTACAAACAGACTCCTCCACTGACCACTCCTTTTCACTTTCACATCTTATAGACTGTAAACTTCTGCTTCAAAATGCTAAATAAATGCTGTGGTTCTTTCGTCCAATGTGGCTGCAATAGACACATGGTGGCACAAGATGGCCTCCATATAGCAAGGCCTTTCATTAAAGTAACAGGCTTACTCTAACGTAGAGGTGTCAAATTGGCCGCCTGTGGGCCACATGTGGCCCCTTAATCGATTGTGTGGCCCCCCATTTAACACTGAGGCACATCCTTGCTGGGTGCAAAACCAGCTTGTCCCAAGGCCGTTTCACCTGGAGGCACAACCAGGTCTTGCAGTAGCTGGCAATCACTCTTGAGTGAAGAAGAACCACACCAATGCCCTCCCTCCTCCGACGCATGGTCTCCCAAGCAAAACTCCTTTTGTGAGAGCAGGCGAAGATCCACTCAAAACCTTGGCAAGAGCAAACACGACCCTCCTTGACCCGGCCCGTGGCTGGAAATTGCAGGATGACATTGACCACAAACTAGTCTTTCCAACAAAGATGATAGCAACTACTCTCAGGCCAGACCTCATCCTGTGGTCAATTTCCCAGAAGCTCCTGTACATCCTGGAACTAATAGTACCATGGAAAAGCTGCTATCGAAGAGCATATGAGCGGAAAAGCCTAAAGTACGCTGAGATAGTTCAGAAAGGACAACTCAACTAGCGTACCAAAGTGTTCCCTGTAGAAGTTGGGTGCAGAGGGTTTGATGCAAAAACCACGACCAGGCTACTGAAGAGAATGGGGGTGAAAGGACAGACCTTCTGACAAACAATGAAGTCACTCTCAGAGGCTTTGGACTCTGAAGCTTGGAGCGAAGCGGCAACTGGCTGTGGAGCAAGAGGAATGACACCAACTGGGCTACTAGATAACCACACCACACCTGGGATGCCAGATGTTGCCGTCGAGCCCTCCTGAGGTGTCGTGGGCCTAAATCAGCAAAACACTGAGGATGGAGGGTGTCTACCTGATGACCCCAATGAAGTTTTACTCCTCTCCCACTTAAGACACCAAGCAAGAAACTGTGTTATATTCAAGGGATTGTACCACCAAGTCCCACAAGCTTACTTAATATCATGAAATAATGAATTCATGGCATGTGACATTCTCTTCATTTAAACACAGTATATATAATAATATACAAGACATTTGTTTGTAATTATCACTCAATGTATTACCTTCAACACTACATTGCATCCCTTTTAAATTACAGTTGTCCAGTGTATTACTTACTTAATTTTAGATTTATTTCTCTCTTTTTGATGTAATATATTTATTTTGCATCATAAATATGTTATTATTGTTTAATATACAGCATTCCATATCAAAACAAAAACTTATTTTAAAATTCTTTGAAATATCATCATAAATATCTTGATAGTGATAGCATGATGGAATATCGTATGGCCCCCAGGTCATCGTTTTTATTATAAAAAAAAAAAACTGTTGGTTTTTTTATTTTGAAGTGACTATATTTTATAAACAACATATTTGTATGTAGTATATTAGTATATTACATTTCTGCCAATATGTCATGTCAGTATTACGAGCAAACACCTAAATACCTTTATGCTGATGTGGCAAAACCCTGAAATAGGTCCGTGTCAGGGCCACTGCTGGAGCAGATGATGTGCAGCGTTTAACCCAAATGACATTTGAAGGAGGAATTTACGAGCCTCCCTTGAACGCAGCATCCTGTTAGTTTGTATTATCCCGTAAAGCGGTAGAAAATGAGAGAGTGAGATTTGCACTAGTACTGTTATTGTTGTAGTGTACAATTGCAGTTGCAAAAATGATTTTACTACATTACTACAACACCCATTGAAAATTCGTAGAAATTTGCTGATATTGTTTACAATCGGTATAAAATAGCAGTGTAAATTTAATGACTATGTGCTGTTTGGGCCATAAATAAATCAAATGATGGCATTCAAAAAAACGGGAAAAATTATAGTACAATGTTGTAGCAGTATAAAATTTTAAATACAAAAGAGGCATTAAGAAGGCTGAATAAAAATAACTTTTTATTTAGTTGTACTCAAACGGCAGCAAATATACATATATACAACTTTCTTTAGAAAGAACAACAGGTAAAAAGGTCAACAGCAAGAGTCCTTTGGCACTTAATGTTCTGGTTGGGAGGTGAATGATATGAGACAATGGAAAAGCACAAAGCCTAGAGACGAACACTTTCTGCTTTGCTTTAAAAACAAGTGGTAGGAAAGTAGTCCAGTATCTGAAAATTGATCACTGAGGCTGCAATGCTGGGCTCATAATGAAAACCTCTTTGAGGTAATCTTACCCAATCACCAGTAAATCAAGTGAAAGAGGTTTCTGTTGTTGAGCATCTGGTGGCAACAGGCATTACAAATTTCATGCAACGGTTGTCCCTGTTGAATTTCTATTTCCTAAATGTTACTCTGACACTTGATTCTGGTGGATTCAAGGACTTCTTCTGACTTTTGAACACTCATTTGAGTGACTACAAGGCACTGCAGTGACAAGCTTGTGTCATTTGATCTAAAATAGAAAACAGAAAAAAAAACATGCTATTCGAAGCCCCCCTCTTATTTAAACACATTTCTGTTTTACAGCCTGTTCTCAATCTCGAAGCATGTTTTCTGTCAACATCCTTTTCACAACTTCTGCTTTTCAATCCAAGTACCATCTGCCTGGAATGACAGAAATAAATCTTATATCGCCAAGAAAATTATAAATAGTTGTGTAAAAGATACTGGCTCCACTTATCAGTTGTCTTTTAATCCTGAAGATGGGGATAAAGAATGAAGAGGAGGTTAAGAAGTAGCTGGTTGCAGCCCCCGAACTGATGATGATTGTAATGGTTTCGATTATTTCAGGTTTCACCAGTCTAGTGTCTGGTTTTACATGGGACAAAATAATCTGTGAACATGAAATTTAAACTATACGGACACAGAGGCTTGTAGTTATAGAGTGACAACATGCCAACACACAGATGATATGTGTTCATCTTCAACAGTTCCAGTGTTTAAAACACCAGGGCAGCTACGAAGATGACCAGATGGAGAAGGATGTCAAGAGACACAGAAGTTGCTAATTATTTGACCTTCAACTTGGTCTTAATGTAGCACAATCTTATTCCTTTCTATGGGACCAGCAGCACAACCTTAGTGAGTCTAATTAATACACACCTGATCAGGGCAGATCAAAGGTCACCAGTTGCATTAACGTGTATGTTTGCTTTTAAAAAAGGAACATAAAATGTTGGTTTCTGTGTAAACAGATAAAAAAAATCTAGCAGCATTTAATTTCCACACATCATTGTGTTGTGCTCCAAGACTGCAGTTCTTTTTTTGATCTTTCAGGGGAGGAAGCAGTATTCACTCCCACTTATAGAGTTTGAGCATCTTCTCTGTCAATGAAGCCAAGAAGTGCTCCCCATTTACAGAGAATGGACTGATGTCTAACACCGGGAGGTCAGCCGGAAGCTTCTGAAGCAGAGAACCACTGCCGGCATCCCATACCTGTTGAGGAGGAGAAAAAATTACAAGAAAAGAAGGGAAGGAGTGAAGTTGAAAAAGTAAAGAAAAGGAAGGAAATAAGTGAGAAAAGACAGAAAAGGGTTGTTGAGAATATTGCTAAGTCAGCTTTTAGTACATTTCAATGGAATACATTAAACAATCAAGATCAAAAGTAAAATAAACTAAAGACAAAACTAAATGAAAATATAAAATGCACAAAGTACAAAAACAAGACTTTAAAAAATACTCTATAATAAAAGCTGGAATTCTAAGGAGATGAAATTCAAAAACTAAAAGCTAACATGAAAACATGTCAAAGCAATACAATGTTCAAAGACAAATTACAAATGAACCAATTAGAGAAGGAACTGACCATGGTAGAGTTTGAGGCTTCATCCCCAGCACAGACCAGCATCCCCCCTCCATCTGGACTCGTGAAGACAGCATTCTTGGTGAGCAGTTTACAGGACGAGCCAGCACTGAAGGTCTGGACTGGAGAGCAGGAGCAGCTGGGCAGCTCACTCGAGTCCAGCTGAGGCGTTCGGTTCAGAGCCATCAGGACGCAGCGCAGAGATGGATTGGAACGTCCTGCGGGAGAAATGAAGAACCTTTGTGCAGGAGACACAAACTAACATGCATCTTCCACTATCATGCTGCCTGGACTAAAGCTGGTAAAGCTGGAATGAGTTGGCTCAATTTATCAAGGCAAAACGTCCAAATATTCACTGGTTTGTGAATATTACTCTGAGAAATTCTTCAGCATTTCATGTACAGTACTGTGCAAAAGTCAGGCCACCATTGAATTTTTTTTTTTTTTTTTTTTTAAGCAAGGCTATAATGACCAATTGACCACATCCACAAAATACAGGACACATGAGCTTTAAAATAACATGTTATAAAATAATAAAATAACACCAAGTATTTGGTTTGACCTACCCTAACCCTCTTAAACCTGGAGTGGAACACAATCAATGCTCATTTGTCTGGCTATTTCATGTTTAAAAAAGTCTACTGTGAAAAACACAACATGATCAAGCATTATGTACTCATTGACAACTTGCTAATTGCAAATGATCACATAATTTGGCAGACAAATACAACAAAGCTAGTTAGACTTTTGCACAGTACTGTATAAATCAAATCTTCCTTTCTTCATCTGCTGTTCTACACCACCAACTGGCTAAATGACATGATAATAATATAGAGGAGCTGGATCTCACCTGGCCTGTATGTGACCAGACAGTGACGGCTCTCAGTCTCCACCTGGATGTCGGTACAACCGGCTGCCTCCAGTGGGAGGACATGTGGTCTGTATGTGGTTTCTGTGACATGCTCCCAGAAACACCCACCCTCCAGAGACCCTGCAATCAGTCCACCACAAGGGAAAGAGCTTGATGCTGCTCGTGGAATGTAGCACAGAGACGCCACTGGACACCTGAAACATCAGACAACAGTAGGTTTGAGCTTTCAGGAAATAAAAAAAACAACAAATACTAGTAAAAACATTTACAAATACATAGGGATATAAATTCAACATTTGCTAGCAGTGGTGGTCCATTATCAAGACCCAGCCATTATGGGTTGGTGGTTTTCCATACTCCCAAATGAATAATCTCTAAAATGTGAACATAAAATCAAAAGGTACACACATTTGCTGGAATTATGTTAAAATATAGCAGTATGGGTGTCAAAATGTGTTACTTTATGTACCTGGAACGAAGCGACTCCAGCTCGTGAACATGTGTGCTGGTGTCCCTTGTGTCATAGACGAGCACCGAGCCGTTGATCAGACCAGCATAGATGTAGTTACTGTTGTCCAAACACCAACAACAGCTCCACACTGGTTTACCTGCATTGTAGGTCTGAACCACTGTGTTGGTCACCAGACTGTAATGTACACAATGACATCATTGCCTCATATCTGTGAGTTTCTGATTATAGAGATGTAAACTGAAAGCTAGTGAGACTCCTGTTTCTCTGCATCTTGTTTTAAGAATACCTGGTCAGTTTGATGGTGTTGTCCAGGGCAGCAGACAGCAGTAGACTGTCATTCTGTCTATTGAAAGACAGGCCTCTGATCTGTTTACTGTGGATGGGAACATACTGACTAGCCTTCATGTTCACCACGCTCACCTTTTTCACCCCACAACCTGAGCAGAGGACACAGAAAAGTTGCCTGTTGAGAAGAGACTTTTTTTTTCTGCAGAATTAAGACTCACTATCCAAATATTCAAGTGATGACCCAGTTCTTTACTGCTGCTGCTGCTAATGTCCCCAATTTTTATTTTCATTAACGTTATTTCGCTGTAAATAGAAAATTAACAAAATATTTTAAATGAGAAAAAAGAGCCAATCAGAAAGCAAAAGTGGGCATCTGTGTCAGTGTTCTAATGATTAGCCTGTTGTCCTGACCTGATTATATGAATTTGTTAAAACATTATTCAAACGGAGACGATTCTACTTGATACAGGTCATATGCAAACGGACCCTCAGAACGCTGAAGTACAGTGGGAGAGTTTGAGTTTATTCCATGAGGGAAGAAAAGATAAGTCTTCGTCACCATAAATTATGTGGTTAAGTGGAGGTAAAGTCATGACTGCTAGGCATAAACATAGCAAACATGATTCATTTTAAAGTGTATGGAGCACATATTTGTAAGATTTTTGCCCATAAATACTGTCTTAATCTGAGACTGTGGGCCATTTCTCTAACATCTGAAAAGCATTCCTGGATTCAGTAATACAAATTTTGGTCTAAAGGTGGTGCTACAGAAAAACATATGAACCTGACATGTCAAATGTTAAACCCATGCATCCTGTGGTCACATTCTCAGTAACTTTAATCATGTTTCAACATTTTGCTCTGACCTAACAACTTTAAAACTGCGAAGAAAATAGACTCACCGGGCACTAGTGTGGGTTGAGGCGAAGGCTGTGAGGCCAACAGGCAACTCAGAGGTTCACAGTATGACAAAACCCTGCAGCCTCCGGCCTGAGACACTAAAATTGCCTTGGAGAAGCTGTATTGAGCTGTTCTGGTGCCATCGCCCCTCTGAGTGAGGCCAATTATAGCAGCTGACCCCAAGGAAGAGGAGGAGGAGGAGGAGGAGGGGTTTGAACTTCTACTAGCCTGGGCCATCAAAGACCTCAGTTCCTACAAAACCAGGGATAGAAACAGGAGGGAAGACTTTAAGAAAGAGGCCATCAGGAAATTTATCTCTGCACATTTGTACTTGTATTTGTGTGTAGCAATCAATGAATGTGTCACAATGTCAGCAGTCTGAAAGTGAAAGTAAAATTTGTTTACAATAATGTATTTATTTATTTTTTGCTGTAATGGTAAAAAAAAAAAGTGCTGTAAAGTACTCAGTACTGGCAAGAACTCATTTTTTTTAACGCCTAAATGTTAATTTGGACAATATGAAAATCAAAATATTTCTAAAAATCAAACTAATGTCAAATATCAGTTTAATGAAGTCATTGTCACCGGTACCTGCAGCTCTTGCTCGACTTGTCCATATTTGTTAGTGATGACCTGTAGTTTGAGTTTGTACTGAGCTGATTCCAGTTCAGCCTTCCTCCTTAGGGACTGCTCCTGCTCCAGAGACCTGCACACAAGCATGTACAAACACACACAGTCAAAAAGGGCAGGTGGCAGTGATGTTAATCTGCAGGTCAACCTTAAATGCGTCATATCATTCAACGCCATTGGAGGTAGACCAAAAAAACTGCTACTCATAGACCAGACATTTGACACTAAGCACTCCCAATCATAGGAATAAATGACAGCTAGTTTTATAGTGCAGAGTGGTATTATTAACTGCAAATGAAATATTTTGCATTAAAAATTGTCAGAAATTCAATGCATGTTGAGAGGCAACTCATCTCTTTCCCAGTTTTATTCAGAAAAGAGAAGACGTTGAATAAATGTTGATGCCCCTGGATACCGAAAATAGTCGGGGACAAGATCCCCAAAGATCCCAAGAGATAGCAAAGGTGGACTGCTGCCATAAAATGCCTTCAAAGCAAGCAAAGAAAATATAGGGATGGGAAACCATAGGTAATGGATTTTGTTTGAGTAGCTATCACTTCATATCAAGTGCAGAATCCACAGCTTACTAAGTTCAATATCTTATTTAACATACTTTTATTATTTCTAAGCATTCTCCAAAATAACATATGACAAGTCTAGAATAATATCATATCAATAATATCACTTTCTAGAATAATGTAAATTTGAAAATCACCCCTGGGCATTATAAGGGTTTTATTCAGTCTGTCATGGTGTGAGATATTGTATATTGCTTGATCTGTGCACAATGAACAATGACAGCTTGAAACCGGCACTGGTGCTGTTCATGTTTGCAGAAGCTATTTCATTTCAATATGGCGGTGCAAACAAAGGGAGTCACATGATGTCCAAAGTTCTATACATTAGTTCACCACACTAAACTGATGCCCTGCTGTTCTGGAAAAGAAAAAGTCACTCACTTCTTTAAGCTCTCTTGCTCAGAGTTGTCCAGTGCTCTAAGCTTGGGGGCATACAGCAACACGATGTCTGTACGCTTTGCTTTCTTGTTACACTAAAGACAAATATCAGGGACAATCAGTGGGCCAATAAACACAAAACTATCCAGACAATATGACAACAAAGGTTCAGTCAAAATTATTTCATCTAGTTAACTATTTTATTTCAACAAGGTACTTAACATATTTTGTTAGAACTTTTGTCAGACTATAATTTAAATAGAGGAATCTCACTAACCTGTGGACATTTGGCAGCAGGGCCCTGAGCTTTCAACCAACGTTGAATGCAGGTGAAGCCGAAAAGGTGTCCACAGCGCAGAGCAGACAGCCTGTGCTCACCTGCTGTTGTCCATGCCTCGAAGCAGATGGTGCAAGTGTCACCTTCACTTTCCTCACCGAAAGATGACTGCATGGACGTTGAGGCTCCAGTGACCGACTGCTGATAGAAATCATGACAATTAAAGTCAGGTCTTTGTTTAGGAACCCAGGAAGTTTAAAATTAAACACAGGATATTTGGGGAATAGATATCGAGTAGAGAACAAAATGAATATTACCTGGATACCTTGATGTTGATCTTCAGTCTTCTCATTCTCTGCAGCTGAGCTGGAGCCTGAACATGGAGAGAGTACTACAGTGAAGCAAAAATGTGTAAACAGTATGTAGAGCAGGAGATCAATTAAAAAATCCTGCACAATAATGGTATGATGACAGCAAGAGTCATTTTGATTAGACTCACTGATTGAACCCGAATCGTGAGGTTGCGAATGATGGGGAGTGCTGAGGTGAGGACCTGCAGGCAGGACAGGGTTAGCAGGCAACACAGTGGTTGATGTGCCTTCTCCATCCGCCTCTTCCCCTGCTCGGTCCTCTTCATCCGATTCGCTAACCTCTGTGGTGCTGCCAGACTCTGGCTCGGCCACACTGGCAGCCGGGGCTCGGAGAAGGAAGTCTGGAAAGCCTCTGGAGGGCGCTGCAGTCTGGCTGGGGTAGTGCACCCTGAGGCCCTGTCTGAAATGCCACACCAGCAAAACATACGAGTATATAAGCACACAAAAGACACTGGTTAATGCCCTCAAGAACCGGAGATTAAATTTACAAATGGGCAATAAATTAAAGGAACCACCAGTAGAAAATATCTTAGCAAATGTGACACCCCAAGGTGTCAAAAATTTAATACACCCTGGATTCTAAAACAGTGGTTCTCATTTATACTAGTCCCACCTGAGAAAATATTAAGCTCACTATGTACTACTATTATTGCCAAGGCAAGGTGTAAATAGGTTGAGCAAAAACAGCTATGGACTTTTCACAAGAAGCAGATTTATTCACAGTATTGAAACTGGTATAGCAAAATTAGATTAAGGTGGATCGAGACATAAGGTGATTCTATTAAATTATTATAATATTTTGTCATTTGTTTCATTTTCTGTGCACCCTGGTCAAAAATTCCTCAGCTCCATGCCGAGTACAACTGGTGGTAAACGTACCACAGTTTGAGAATGATGGATCTAAAATATTTCATAGGCAGTCAAGTGGATTGAAATACAAAGATCTTTTTATATTAATCAGATACTAATTGACAAATTGAAGATTCCTCTCTTTTTGGTCTCCATCAGAAACAGGCTTTTTAGCTGCTAATTGCTTCACTTTTTTAACTATCGTTTTATCTGTAGGTTCATAAACCAAACAAAATTTGTGGATTCATTTGGGTACCTGACTCTCCTCCTAATGGGTGTCCCCTGAGCTGCCGATGGTGTTGTTGCAGTCCTACCCACCGCCCTCTGACTGAACGCCCAAGTTGCAGGAAGCCTTGGAGGCGCTCGAGCTGTCCCCTGTCCAGCGTTGTTGTCATCATCTTCATCCTCATCCACCTCGGTGCTGCTGCCGGAATCTATAATAATATGCTGCACGTTGGTGTCATCAGGCTGGCCCGCAAGAGCAGCCTGTGGCTGACTGCTGCCTCCTCCCTGAATCTCAACAGGGGAGTCCACCTCCATGGCCTCCATCTATGGATACAGCACAGGTTATACACTGTTTGGCATTTTCTGGTGGCACAATCCCACCTTGAAGGCAATGATGGGCATACACTTCTACAACAACTGCAACCTTTTATTCGCACATAAATCCTTCATATTGGAATTCATCCTCATTAAAGATAAATATCAAGAGGAGGGGATTATGTGTAGGACTATTCCGCAGTGACAATGAATTTCGTCATTACAGTTCTATATTTCTATCTTATAAAGCTAGTCATGACTGCGCCAAACTAGATAAGTGACCTCTTCCTCTTAACCGTGTACTGTATGATCTGTGGAGGGAGCTCTACTTACTACATCTGACTGTTTTCAGCAGTAACCACTGACCACACATAGACAGTTCTGAGGAACTGACTTAATTGATTATCACAGCTGATCTGTAACTGCCGTTAGAAACCCTCTTAAGTAAAATGTTAGACTAAAAGAGTAAAATTATTCTGTCACAATATTTTTTTCACCATAATTACAAAAAATGTTGAATTAATTTCTTAGATAATAAGCTTTAAATTGACTGAGTTACGTTGACCTTAATTTGGTATATATCGATAGGCTTAAAATAATGTGAAGAAATACACATCACTATTAGTGAATATTTATTAAAAAGCTTAGGAATACAGGTAATATATGAACTAATGCTATTACTAACGTTACCTAGAATTAGCTTCCAACCAGATATTACAAAACGTTAGTGTTACAAAAGAAATGTCACAGAAGTCACAAAAACATTACAAAATAATGACAATTAACATAACTCACATTTAACTCGATGATCAGTTAATTATTATTGTCATTCACCAGAATGTCCGAAAAATCGTATATTGGCTCATTCTTAATTGACTGAGTTACCGTTTAGCTGCGGTAGCTAACAGTAGCGGCAGCTTGGTGCTGCATTCTCCGGGTAAACGCAGTACCGTGGCTCGAGGTCAATGAGGCCTCCAGTCAATAAAAGCTACCACAGAGTATTTAAATTTCGCTTTAAAATAAGACATCTTAGTTGTAGATTTTGCAAATCAATAGCACTCATGTAACGTTGCACTGGGACAAAAACACATTTGCTATATTTAAATTATCTGCTTTTTATGTCCAAGTAACAATCGGAGGTGGAGCTAAATTTAGCATTAGCATCTGTGAGGTTATGTGACGTTGACAACCACGAAACCAAAGCCCCATCGATACCATACATTCAAGATTCCTTTATTGTCATTCAAACATAAACACAGCCGCCAGTGTTATTATTAACGCATCCTCAATGAGTTAGCAAAAAAAGACTTGCACAGATGCAAGTATGCACAGACAGGGGCGGTCAGATGGAACCACACAAACACCGACCTGTGAGGAGGTGGCGGTTTAACAGCCGCTGGTCACGCTCTAAAACGCCACGACAGGCAACGACATGACTCCGCGGAAGCGGGGCACAACAAACAGGTCTGACCGTGCTTCACTTCCACGCAGGTTTCTTTTATTGAAGTCAGGACCACGGCCACAGGACGCTCGAATCTCCCCGCGCCAGCCGAGTATGCCCGCCCCATCCTGCTGCGACGTCACCGCCGAAGATCGTGTGTTGGGGCGATGAAAGACACGCGCACTGTCTCAGAAGCTGTGAAGAGTAGCACTAGAAAGTGTTAATATGAGATTATTAAATCCACCTAGTTAAAATTAATGCAGTCTGCCGACATGAATGGTAGAGTGCTTTAAAGCTGTGCGACTGAATTCTAAGACGATTTACACATCAACTCTGTCTGAAAGTGAAGTCTGTAGTCATGGTTGTTGAATTTAGGATCAGTGTGTATGGATTATTGCGCTTTTCCACTGTACACTTCCGGCACAGCTCGACTCGACTGTACTAGTCATTTATTTTATTTTTATTTTTTGCCTTTCCATTAGAGATAGTACCTGGTGCTGTTTTGATTCCTGCTCTGGCGAAGTCCTAAACGAGCTGAGCCGAATAATGTTTACACACTGCCATAGTACTTTGTGAGAATATCTTACATTTTCACACCGACAAAATAAAATACCTATGGTTTAATAATTTTACAACGACAACATAAAATGCCCTAAATGTGTCTTTTTGCTTGTTAAAATATTAATATGGAGGTACAATGGAGAACGACATGCCTGATTCCAAATCAACAAAGGAAAGACCCATTCAAGCGTCTCAATGAACTATGGTGGCCTTGGTGGGTATAAGCTTTGTTGTAAAACACAAACCGGAGGATCCAGTCCTTTAATTGGGACAAAGCTTCTCTCTGGTTTGTCTGATTGATTGATTGATTGATTGATTGATTGATACTTTATTAATCCCAGCTGGGAAATTGAAATTTCACATCCATATACCACATAACATAACATCAATTAGTCCACAATTATTACAAGTTGAACGTAATAATGGCACACGTCAGAATTATACATACAGCACATAAACATTTGTTTGTGTATGTACCCTAAAATTTTGAACAGTCCGTCATCCAAATAGAGGCATAATGAATATGTGGCATCGCAGTGTAGGCCGCGCCACCGGGCCTGCTTGGAGGCTGCTTGTCTGTTCGTTGTATAAGATGGCAGACTCTGTAAAGCGAGGCCCTTCCCTAAGATGTACGTATATAAAAGGTGTATTCTAGAGATACAAATTCCAAATGGTTTTATTTTCAAGTGACAACAGCAGTTCACCATAATACGTTTATCTCTTGTGGCAAACACAGGGTTAGAGAACTTGTAGAACATACAATCCAAAGCTTCAAAAGAGTATTTCAGGTTTTACAGTAAATGACCTACAGTAAGTCTAAATTGAATGCTTTAATGACATGACAGCATTCACACACAAGTTATGTTATTGTGGAAGAATTTTAGGTATTTTTCCCATAATTGAACTTAGCATAATTTACGGATTAAGTCAGTTTTTCAGCCACATCTCAAGGGTTGTGGCCAAGTGGAGGAAATTTTTATTAAATGTTATCTAGATCATGGATCAATTTGTAGTAACCACGGTGATACAGCTCTGTTCACATGATGATTGTAGCTTTTAGTAGTTTGTAAACTTTCTTGTAGTTAGTAAAGCTTTTTTGCACAGAAGTGTTTTTCGTCAGTCTTCAGAAACCCTCGGTGTTTCTGATGAGGAGCCAGGGGAAGCAAGAGTGTTATTGCACTTCTAACTGTGTCACCACACTGCGCAGTTTGTCCAGCAGCACTGCAGAAGAGAAAGTAATATTATTATTATAGATAACAATAATAATAATAAACATCAACTGAAACCTCCATATATCTATGTTTCTTTCTTAAGTGATGACAGCAACTTATTTACCTCCAGCAGATGGTCTCTGGAAGCTGTCAAAGCTTCGACAGGCATTGATCAGTTGTCCCAGTGACTCAGGGCAGTCATCGGGAAGCATTTCTTGACATTTGTCTTTACACACTTTCTGATATATTTCCTTATTTGAAAACCCTGAAACAAGCAAGGACATAAGTGCAAGACTGAGTGAATGAGGCACTACAACATTAGGGAGTACAACATCATAGAAAAATTCTGGCCTCATAATTTTGTTGCGCAATTTTGGTTGTATAATGACAATAAAGATCATTTCCTTTCCTTTCCTTTCCTTTCCTTTCTTTTCCTTTCCTTTCCTTTCCTTTCCTTTCCTTTCCTTTCCTATATTTAATAACGAGGCATTACAAATTCAGCAATAATTACCTATTGTTAAATTTGCAACCGTATAAAAGTTTTATTTTAAGTCATCAAATTGACAGTTTTCTTAATAAATCATTGATTATAGGTCATAACTTTCTCACTGTCAAGAACATAAAGGAGGGTGGCAAAATAAATGAAATAAAACGTCAATATCAGCAGAGCATCAGCTGACTGCCAGGAAGTCAATCTCTCAGACTATAGATCACACATTTTGAGATCAGATTCTGATTCTGATTCACACTCTCACCTTCAAAAGGCCTCTTACGAGTTGCAATTTCCCACAGGACGATACCAAAGCTGAAAGACAACATTTTTAATGAATTCAGTTGTTTGTCTTTGGTTCACATCAGGTAATGTAGCTGTATTGGTTAATATCCCGGCTCTTATCTGACCTGTATATTTCACATTCTTTGCTGTAGACATGGTTGATGTCACTGAGCATCTGTGGAGAGGAGTAGCACAAGGACCGGATCTCTCTATCTTTTTCCTTTATTGGCTTCTTCAGTGACGTCTCTGTTTTTGCCAGTTCAAAACCTCCCAGCTGAAAAAAAAATCACTGCTTCAGTCAATGTCCTCAAATCGTACAATTCAATGGGATGAAAGCATCCCAGCATGCCTGAATTTTAGTACCTTTACTCTGTAGCCTTCAGCGACCAGGAACTTGCTGCTGTTGATGCATCCATGAACTTTACTTTTTGCTTCAGTATGGTGCAGTCTAGGGAAAGAATATCTTGCTATGACATTTTTTTTATTACATTTTAGGTTTTTTTTTTCATTCACATCTGCAAGAATAAAGTTTTCCACCTCTTTTCTCTGTTAAATCACTTCCTTCAGATATTCACACATAAATTTGTGAGGGAATATGACACAGCAGAATAAAATATTGTACACGCACCGGTAGAGTCCTTGCGCTGCATCCAAACACATACGAGCTTTCCTGGTCCATGACAGTTTAGCGTCAGAGTCCAGAACCTCTCGGAGACTTCCCTTCTCACAGTACTCCATGATGATGAGGAACTGAGGAATGGGCCCTACAGGCAAACAGAGACAGAGATCACATAACTATGACATCAAAAATACAGTGTGGCTGGATCCATTGTGATTTACATCCTCACTGCCACTCACCATCCTCATCCTGGACACAGATGCCAAACATTCGCAGGATGTTGGGTGACTCAAAACGTCTCATGGTTTCAACTTCCTTATTGAAAACAGACCGCACCTCCCTAAGCGATGGAGAAAATGATGTGATTGTGTCAATTATAATGTGACCATTTGAATACAGATGACATGAGCGAACAGGAAGACGGAGCTCAGAGTGACTCACAACAAGGACATGTCTTCAATCTGACCAACAATCATTCTATCACTAACTAATAAAATAAGGGATAGTAAGATTATGTTAGAGATTAACAGCTGATTAGTCAATCTCACACTACTAATTAACTTATAATTAAAGGAGTTTAGACACAATTTCTTTCTTCCAAATCCAGGGTTCCCGTACCTTAGTCAAATTCAAAGACTTTTCAAGGACTTTCCAGAACTGATTCCCTCAAATTCAAAGCCCCATTGTGCTGACATAGTTATAGATGAGAGGGCAACCAGTGAGAGCATACCCTGGTATACACAGTAGAAGAGTATTTCCGATTTTCTTCTACCTCTAGAGGAAGCTTGCGTACCACTGGTAGTACACGTATCACAGTTTGAGAGCCACGGAATTAGAAGATATAGCTTTTTGATTTTCTCTCCATCATTTACCTTTTCCTGTAAGTACGTGACGCCACTGTAATAAACCCTCAAATATTCTTTTGATGAGAGACAATTCTAACATCAAAACCACTGTTGTCCTGTATTTTTTTTTATATCTGTCTAAAGTAGGGCAAAGACCTTGGGCTGGTGTTTACAAGATCCATGTATCTCTTGATGACCACTGCAAATCCACGATACTCTCCTTTGTAGACCTCAGAGGTTGATGTTATCATGAATGGCTTTTTGGGAAGCTCGTATTTCAGCTCATCTGGTCGGATCATTCGGATGTCCTCATCAGTGATACGAGGCTTATTCACTGTAAAAAGCACACAGACAGTGTTTCTCAAAATGTCCATGTGATTATTTTTTTTTCAGGCTAGGTGAAGACACAGGGGACGTAAACACAACAAATGATATATTATCATCAACGTCTTGGCAAACTGTGGCCCATGTGAAGCAGTTACAAAGCATGATCATTCATTTAGAGCGGAGCTTGTGAACAAAACAAATGAAGTGGCATCTTAAAACTCATGAAACCCATCCTCCAGTGCAATATCTCGTATGTGCCAACCTCATGATGTCTTACGCTCATGTTGTAATTAATCCTGTTACTCACCATCTATATTGGATATAATATTCTCTTTATTTATTGTCTTAATATTTTTTTTTTATTGTGTATATTCCTAAATGTTTATTACTTACCTTGTTATCTTTGCTGCTGTAACAAAGTACATTTCCAAATTGTGGGACTAATAAAATTTTTTTTTCTTGTCTTATCTTCTTTTCTCAACGGAGTGATAGTGGATCAGTAGTAGAGAGTGATAAAGTAAGTCACCTTTCCACTGGAAGGTTGGAGATTCAATTCCCAGCTCCCCTAAATCTGCAAGTGTCCTTGGGTAAGACACTTGAGCCCACATTGCTCCTGGCCGCTGTACCAGCAGAGTGTGAATGGGTATGAAAAAATGTGTGACAGAAAACATACTATCACATAGTGTGAGTGAATGGGTGTAAATGGGTAAATGGCAAAAACTAGTGTAACGCAGCTTTGAGTGGTCATGAAAAATATAAAAGCCATATAAATGCAGACCATTTGTCTCATCTTATCTTTTCTTATTAAAACTATGGTCAGTATTCATTGCCTTTTAGCGTTGCTTTTGTGCTCTACCACCTTCTTTGGTAAAAATCGGACTCTTGTGTCCGTCTGTTGTTCACCTCAGGCCTTTTACGGCTGCTGCTACTGAAAATAATGCAATAAGAGTAGTGGTCAGCTGTGTCCTGACAGACAAACAGTGATCTGCCCCATAAAGCACTGCAGATTCACCTTTATAAATCTGTGCTAGTTCATCACCACCAAAGACACCTTTTATATTGTTTACATATCGTCAATTTATAGATATTATTATTTATAGTACAATTTTGATTATTGCTGCTTTAAATTGAATTGTTACTGTTATTGATCTTCCAAGAACATCCCACAGGGATATGGAACAGACCCACAACCAGAAGAGATTTATAATCCTTCTGGACGGTTGGGAATACAGTACTTTAGAATCTCCTCAGGATGGGTTGGAGAGTGTGGGTGGGATAAGAAAGACTGAAAACCCTGCTTTGCATGCTGCCCCGGTATTGGATTTTTGGTGCTAGTGCTGATTTGAAACACTAAATAATTCTAACTCTCTGTTTAAAATTGATATCAGTTCCTTTAATATTCCTTCTGTGACATCTCTTAGCACTATGCTTCTACAACCAGTTGCAATGACAATACTGATACAAAAGCTTGTGTTCTGGTGTACTCACACATCTCCACGACCTTTTGCACGTTGATTTTGACATTTTCAAATTCTCTATGCATGGCATCCATTTTCTCCTGTTGACTCTTCATGTATTCCAGGAGCACTGATGACACAAAAACAACCAGACCCTACAGTGAGAGCTTCCTGAAAACTTTCCGTTCCACCAACTGAAGGCTATTGCTTTCATTGCTGTAATTTGACTAACTGAACTTTCTGTTTGACCAAATTCTTACAACACGGTCTTCGTTATATCTAGGCAGGTCACCACAGCACTGGAACACAGAAAACAAAAACCATTCTAATTCTATGTTTATGGTATATTTTCTTGACTCAGCAGGGAAATCATTCTCATCTCTAGGATGTGGTAGTGGCATAAATTGTGAAAACTTTCCTTGAAAATGTCCTTGAAAATGTTCTGCACTGTTGGTCAAGGACAAATGTTTGACTTGTGTTTAGCTCTCTGCATTTTCGAATAAGTGTTATTCAGAAGGTCATATGCAAAATTCAATTTGTTTAGTTCTTTTTAAAAATGAAATTGCAAAATCAAATGTAAGTAGATAATACACTGATTTACTGCATATGAATTTAGCTCAGCCTGCTCTACAAAGGCGAAGTCAGAAAATGATTCCCTCACATTTCTTCAGCTCTGCATCATCCTCCTTCCCGTCAACCTCATCCTCTTTCACTCTGGAGGTCAGTTCAAACACTTGATACAGCATGTTCCCTTGCTCCACCTGCAGAGCTCCAGACAAAACCTGGAAAGCGTCGTTGAGACGTTCATTCACGCTGTTGAACTCGTCTCCGTGGCTGCTGGAGTTCAGGATTCTTTCCATCCAGGTGGCTAAGGTGTACTTCATGATGAGTTGCTGGGCTGATTTTAGAGTGATGGAGAGTTCTTTGAGGGATTTTCCAACATCAGCAGAGTCTTTGATCGTACCCCTCTCTTTGATGGATCTCACCAGATCCTCCAGAGCTCTGACTCGACACGACACACGCCGGCAGCGTTTTTTATTGGCCTTTACATTTTCAACTAAGGTGTAGATATGTGAGGCAATGGACAGGATGGGTTCTATAACATCCATTATCAGCTGGAGAAACAGAGAGAAAATGAACTTATAATGATGAAATTGAATAAATCAGATCTGAATGCAGCCCAACCCCAAATAAGTAATATGACCTGATCCAAAGTGAGCTGAATTAATGCTTATTACTGAACAAGGTGATTTACCTCCACAGCTGTTTTGATCTGCTGCGGGTGGAAGAGGAAAGGTAGTGACCAAAGTCATTAGAATGCGTCCTGTGGGGGCCATGGATGTTAAAATGTGTGCAAAAATCAATGGCAATTCATTTAATCATTATTGAAATATAGTATTTTTGCCCAAACTAAATTGCTGGCTCTTCATCAGCAAAAATAAATTATGATCCCAACTGTTAAAATGAAGCAGACAAAATATTTAATATCCTACATATGAGATTTAAAGTGTTTTACAATAAGAAGCTAATATTAGTTCATTTAAGCACTGTAAACCATGTCACTTTGTAAACACTTAAAGTCTTTTTTGTCATGCCTTTTAGACTGTTTCTATTCATTCATGTGAACACATAAACCCCCTCCTTAAACACAGAGACAGAAGAGTCTGTATTATGTTGGAACAAGCAGTAAGTTGATAATCACAGTCTTTTGCCAAGGGGATAATATAACCCGAAGTAAGTTCTCATCAGGTTTTACACAGTTCCTCTTTAGTGAAACTGCAAAGAAACATAATATTAAGCAGGAACTGTGCCCTGAATGTAAAACAGCAGATCCCACAGTAAGTGTACATTTTTCACAGAAACAACAAAATACAGCCAACAACAAAAGGATAATTTACCTTGTGAGTGGTTGTCAACGGAAGTCCTCTGTCTCAGCTTAGGTATATGTGCTGGGAGAAAATGAAACTGGCTTCTGTCAGCTTTAAGCCATCCCTCGGTTGCTCATGACTTCCTGTTCCTCTGCTCATGCCGCCTCCCCACCCCCAGGGTTTCGCTGTTGTTCATCTTCGCTGACATACTCAGGATTGATTTACCTTATCCTAGTTGCAGAAGCAAGGTGCTGAGCAGATGAGGTCTGGATGTATTGTGTGTCACCCATGACCCTGACACACTGACACACTCAGGGTCGTGGGTGTATTAGTTCAGATGATTCATCAGAAGCCAGGAATTAAATGTCAAATGAATTTTGACATTTAAAGGTAGCGTGTAGGATTTATTTAAATCTATTGGCGAAGTTGCATGTTGCAGCTGAATAGCTCTCATCTCACCCTCCTCCTCCTCCAGGTACATAGAAAGAATTAGAAAATTTAAAAGAATTACAGTTAAAAGTTAAAAGGTGTTTAGTTTGCCTGTTAAAGCATGGTGGTCCCACATGGTGTACAGAGATGACATGTTCCTGGTGTAAATGCAAAAAAAAAAAAGAAAAAATATATATATAAGTTGGTTGGACAGTTCAACTACTGTACAATGGTTCTGGTGTTATGGCAGCAACAATTAATAAAGCATTTATTTATTTATTATTATTTAATTTAAATAAACTACCAACTATTGTGGCATAATCTCCCACAGCAAAACAACCGAGTGATCAAAGAAACATCTGACCGTGTTCTCACAATGTTCTTGGAAAGTTCAGTCAGTCAGATGATGGAATGTTGTTAAACCACAGTCAGCAACTATTTAATTGTAACACATTACATCCCCAGACAAGTCGCAGCATGAAATGCCCTGCTGCATCCTCTTTATTTGCGACTTACGTTTATAGATCACCATAAGGTCTCTCAGTTTTCCTCCAGCTAAATGAGCAAACAACAAAAACAGATTTCAGCCAACAATGTTCTTTTATTTGACAAGTCAAAATAACCAGAAATCATTACAGTTCCTGTCTTAGGAAGCATTCGGCAGACATACGTCATCAGAGTGAAGACAACATTTAATGTTACATGTATATGATTATCGAATCTTGTGTGAAAGTGTGCCTGTGTAATATTTAGCCACAAATATGGTGTATACTTGCTTTCAAGTAAAAAATGGTTTAATTGCTTCAGAAATAACACTTAGCAATGTGTTGCCATGTCTCTACAAAAGCCCAAACGGACAGCCGGAATGTGCATTTTGCATTATGAAGCAGAACCTCGTGAAGCAAATAAAGAAGAATGAGATCCTCTTTTGTGTGCAAAGGCCCCCGTAGTATACGAGTGGGAAAGGGAGGGTTAGCAGCAGGGAAGTACTCTGGTGCAATCTGCAGTCTCACCAGTAGGTGTCACTAATTCTCATACAACAGACAATGTAAAAAAAAAAAAAAAAAGAAAAAATATCTAAGTAATTGATTAATATTTTCCAAATGACTTACAATATATAGTAGTACATCTTTTATTCTCATAGAAAAAACAAAAACTCCATTCATGTATAATAAATACAGTGTATTTTTTACACTCAGAAAACACTCTTAATGTCTTATACATTAGCAGATATTGTCCAGCCTTTCACGTCAGATTTACATATCTGGTTTCACTCACTCATTGTCTTCTGCTTTATCCTCCACACGAGTCGCCAGTTCATGGCAGGGCCCATATTTAGTTCACCTTTTTTTAAAATAATATAAGGTTTTAGAGTAATAAGGTTTTTTTTTTGTTTTTGCAAGAAAGATTAAACTATTCAAATTCTTGCTCTTGTTGCAGTTTATATTATAAAATGAGACACAACATTTTTCTTGTTCAAAAAGCGGGTCCCATGCATGTTTCTCATGTTTTAACGGAAAAAGGAGTTAACAACACTTGACACAATAGATGTATTTTGTGGAGGGACTCTCATAATGGCAACAGGTTTGATGAGGGGCATTGGGGCCATGGGGGCTGTGGCAGGGACACAACAGGGGACAACGGTTGGGGAGAAAGGAATCTGGTCTATGGTTTGAGTAAAAGGCATGGGGTTCATGGGGCCAGGAACTTGCGCTGGAGTAATGAAGCAGGTCCCAGGCATGATAGCTGAGGGGATGGACACTGGCCTGGGGGAAATGAAGGACTGGACAGGTGTGGGAGTTGTTGGGTGACATGCTGACATGGGCAAGTGGATAGGTGGTGTAGGAGGTGGGATCATGGGTATAGGCATGGGAGGAGGCATCATGGGTATAGGCATGGGAGGAGGCATCATGGGTATAGGCATGGGAGGAGGCATCACAGGTATAGGCATGGGAGGAGGTGACAGAGGTGTAGGCATGGGAGGAGGTGACAGAGCTGCAGGGCCAACAGGTTGCTTTTCATTCTGTTTCATATCTGAAACAGATTCATAGACTTTCTGGAGAAGGTTCCCTTGTTCGACCTGCAGAGCCGTGGACAGGACCTGGAGGTTTTCAGTGAGTCTTTGATTCACCTTGCAGAACTTCTCTTCGTTGCTTTTGGACATGGCAAAGTTTTTCAAGGACTTAGATTTAGTGAATTTCATCATCAGCTCCTTGGCAGAGAGCAGAATGAACCAGAGTTCATTCAAAGCCTTGACAACAATGTCAGAGATTTGGTCAGGCCCCCTCTGTTTGACTGTCCTAACCAGTTCCTCCAGGGTTCTGACTCTCTCAGCTACTCTTTGGCAGCGCTCCTTGTTGGCCTTTGTGGTGTCAATCATTTCATACAGCTTGTAGATCAAACCACACGTTGTGAAGATCATATCTACCTTATCCATGATCAGCTGTAACACAGAGAGGCAGTTAGTATGAAACAAATGTAACATTGGCACAGCGAAATAACAATGTATTACATAAAGGTAACTGGCCTGAGTTGGAGTAAATACAATAAACAATGCTGTGAAGTGAAGTGACAAAATTAACGGCAGCACAAAATGTCGTATTTTAAAAGAGAAGTTTATGTTTTTTAATGTATAGTTATATGTGGCACTGACGCCCAAGGTCCCTCTATATTTTCCAAATTCCATGACTGTAGAGAGGCACTACTCAAATGTGTTTAGGTGTGTGCTTCAGTTCAGAATCCATTCCAGGTGGTGACAGTTGTGCTTTAAGGTTGTTTGCTTTTTAAATCACAAAGAAGAAGAAGCAAAGGCAGAAATGTTTGGGCGGAAAAATAGCGACCACTTTGGTGGACAAAGAAGACAATTTATATTGTGCGGATTAGAGATGAGGAATTCAGTACACAGCACAGTGCCACTGGTTATTATCCTCTTCATCATTGCAGGTGTGGAAAGTTTGAAACCAGTAGGGACAAAAGAAAAAAAAAAGATTTTAACTATTTAATATTGAAATAAAAGCTTACCTAATAAAATCTATGCCTGCTGAAGTCTATGATATCTTCGAAGACACTTGCCACCTTAGAAAAGCCTTTTTCATCTGGAAATCAGTAAGTTCAAATTTATTCATTTGACAATACAATGTTTACAATCCTTAAAGCCTTTGCAATAATCTAGATTCATGGTTCTTAAACTGTGGTATGTGTACCACCAGTGGTACATAAGGAATTTTGAACAGAGAGCGTAGGAATATAAACAAACAACAAATAAATGAAATAATAATAATTAGAGTCACCTTATCCCTCTCTCCATCATAATCTATTTACCTATTTATTACTCTGTCAAGACCATTTTCACATTGGTGCAATACAGTTTGGTTGTATCTTTCTTACACTGACAGTTAAAGGAATCTTCAATCTTGAAGTTATAATTAATAATTAACTAATGTTTAGTTAATACTTCATTAATGATTAGTTCATCTCTCTTTGCATACATCATTGTAAAGCGCTATCCTTTAGATTTTGTAAATGTAAAAAGGTTACCCTTTTCTTAAAGTTTGAGTCCATAATTTGGTTCTGGCACATTTCTCAGAACTTTCAACATTCAAAACTTTCAAACTAGAGAAATAGAGAGATACTTACCTGTCAGTGGATGAAGTCTGAATCCAAGTGCGGGTGTTAGACAAATCGAAAGTAAATGTGTTTTATCACCACTGCCATAGTCTTTGATGCCGTTTCTGTAAAACTGGATTTTCATGTCTCATGTTTACAGTAAGTCTAGAGTCACTCCAGTTTTTACACTTCCTGAATGTGCTTGGAGACAAAATAAAAATTAGAAGGTTAAAGACAGGTTATAGGTAGATAGAGATTTATTTATTTATTTATTTATTTATTTATTTATATGTGTCCCGAGGGGACATGCTTATAATATACATGGTCATAGTCACACTTTACAGATTCTAGGTTTGTAATTATTACTAGTAGTGCTAATTATTATTATTATTATTATTATTATTGCTATTATTGCTATTATTATCATTGAAGTCAAGTCACCTTGAAAGTCAGTGTGGTAAGCCAAAACTGCACAAACGCTCAGACACATCCCCTGTTGTGCTTTGATTTTATAACAGCACATCAGATCACTGACATATCTCAGCACATATGACGTGAAACCTCGTCCACACCTCTACCAGGAAAATTGACTTCCAGTAGTCATATGTGTCTGATCCCCTGGACAAACCAACGTTGTCGCCATCAGTGAGGGAATGTTCAGACATTCTGTCCCATACAGACTGAGAGCTCACTATTAACATGGGAAGATGTGAATAAAATAATTCTCCACACAAATGCACAAGACATGTTAATCAGCCGTGCTAAATATAATAGAATAAACTTGTAGATATGGAGAGTACTGGTAATACTCTAAACCTGAGGTGAAAACCCCTGAGTCACATCAATGTTTCATTATATAATAATATACTGTAACTGCAAACAATTAACAGACAGCGTTTACTGTGCCCAATTTTGGTCACCCATAAACAGGCTAAAAAGCTGTTACTAATTATAAACAATAACTCAACTCACACAAGAACAGTTTCATTTTCTTATTCTGAATGTTTCTGACGTTTTTTTCTACAGCGAGTTCATGCAAATACAACACATCAGATTCAGCTGCTTCTTACTTTAAAAAAAAAACAAAATGTGTACATGACACACATAAAGATGATAAATGGCTGAGTGGGCATACAAGAGAAGAGCATTAGGCTAATTAAGTATAATCTATGGCTGTGCTTTCTGCCCTGTAGGTCAGGAAGTGTTCCTTCATGAAAATGGCATCAAAGAGGTACAAAAACAACTTTGTGTTTGGAGACTGAAGTCCTGGTTTGGTCTCCCATCAGCTGCAGCTTTACTTTGTTTTGACTGCCACATGTCTGGTGCAGTTGTTAGCACTCTTGCCTTCACAGCAAGTGACCTGGTCGGAACAAGGACTATATATGGAGTTTGCATGTTCTCCCCGTGTGTACATGGGTTTTCTCCAGGTTTCCTCCCACAGTTCAAAAACATGCAGATTTGGGGATTAGACAAAAAGGACACTCTAAATTGCCCGTAGGTGTGAATGTGAGAGTGGATGGTTGTCTGTCTCTATGTGGCCCTGTGATGGACAGGCAGGGTGATGGCTGTCCAGGGTGTACCCTGCCCTTCGACCCATGTCAGCTGGGATTAACCCCTCCCCCGTCCCTCATGTGGAGGATAAAGCGGTAGAAGATGAGTGACAGGGAGAATGGTTTTATTACAGTGTGAAATAGCACAAGGACACATATACAATACAGAAAGAAAAAATGCCCACCAGCCTGAGCCTTTCAGTTTTATTCCCTGATACAGGTTCACCATGTTTTCTTCATTGAAATCTGATGGCATTTTGCTTCCTAATGGTCTGTTTCTCCTGGACAAAAATGCAGTTGCCGAGTCTGTCAGCAGCGCGGCTTCTCTTCCTCAGAGCTGGTCTTGCTGATAAACAGCCTTTTGAGGAAGACGAGCTGTAGATACCCAGAAGTGATGATGAGGAGGCTGAGGGCAGTCGACCACCAGGTGATGTATTGCGAGTTGGACAACAGCAGGAAGTAGTCACCACTCTTACGCATGCGTCCGATGCTGTAGTAGCGGAACATGTGGAAGACGAGGTTTTCCACTGTGTGAGTTGAATCCTGCAAGCATACAACATGCAGGCACACATTAAAATACCACAAAGACTATTGCTACATAACTACTATCACTATCACTGCTTTACTACATTCACTAATAGTCAATAGTAATTCACTAGTCTATTACTATCACCATGACTTTGACTCAAGATGTCCTCAGGACAGATTAGAGACAACATCCTTAGCAGCTTCCAAACTTTTATATTTTACACTAATCAGCAGCTGACACGAGGCCTTTGACTACACTGGTGGCCACTGCTGCCATAACCAGTACAACAATAATAACAGTGTGTCAAAACAAATCGAATCAGCTTAATGTGCATAGCCCGAATCCAGAAACCACAGTTGTTACCGCTATGATGCTCAGTGTGTTGTTCAGGTCTTTGATGACTTCCTCCTTCTTCTTCTTTTCTTCTTCTTTGCTCTTGGCGGGGTCCTGTTGGCCATCGTAGTAAACACCAAAGCTGAGGAAAACTTGCATGTTACCAAATCGGTTGTGGAAGTTGCTGAAACACATTTGATAGAAACCTGAAAGGATACACAAGCGACAATATACCATAAGTACACACAGTATGCACAGCGTTGTTGTGTCTTTATTTAAAATACTACTACCATACCCATTCCAACCATTATGTCCTTGTGGGATTATTCTCGGCCTGACCATAGGGGTCCCAAGCTTCAAGCCCATATCCACTTAATATCTTTTCCAGTCTACCTGTGTACTAAGTGTACATGGGCTTAAAGTGGGCAAATTATGCAGGTTCTAGGTGGTTTCAGTCACAAGGCCCAACATAGGAAGCCCATTTGCGCAAACATGGGTGGGGCCACCATGGAAACCACAGACAAACCCGCTTGGGCCCAAATATAACCCTTACAAGTAAGCTGCTGCTTCATGTTTAGCAGCTTACTACACAAACTAAGAAAAACAACAGCCTTTCATCAATACATAGACCCTTGCAGTTCCCTGTCACACTTCAGTTCTCCATTCATGTCAGTCTACAGTCTCATACTGAACCTTTAAATTTATTTAAAGGAGACATCATGCACAATCATGTCTTTACACTGCATCAGGGCGCAGTTTTAAATGTGCACTGATGCAGTGTAGTATGGAAACTTTGGGAGCAATTTCACAAAACTTATTCTCAAAAAGAAAGGGAAGACCAGGAATACTGTATAAAGTTCATTTTTCTTCTTCTTCATTTAAGTTTTATTTGTCCTTTTGTGTTGTAATGACTGAGAACAAAACACACACCTGTTTCCTCGGCTTCAAAGTTGATCTGACCCTTTGCATCATCAACAGACGACACCATCAAACCTCCTGGTGCGTTGACCGTGACAGACAAGTGTGTGTCATGGCCGACTCCGGTCACCCACTGGACCTACAAACAGAAGACCAAAAAGACACTGTGTCAACCATGGGTCACAAAAATTACATTTCCAGTTTGCCATTCACAACCAAACTAAACTAACTGCATCCTTGTTGAGCATTTTACAGAAATTTGTGGCTTTATCCCTTAAAAACATGTGTTATAATGGATTTTACCGTGAGGACATGCACTGTGTTTTATTCAATTTCCTCCCAAAAGTCAAAAGCACCACTATATGTATATCTGTAGACATACAAATAATTTTGTTACAAATCATTTTTAGGGGACAAAGTGGTACATGGAGAAAATCATCCACACAGCAGAGAGGGAAGGAATCACACACATCTCCATTTACTGTAGACTTTGCAGAAGGGACCACAAAGTTTAATGACATGACATGACATGACATTTTCTAGTCCTGTCACAGCAAAACGTCTACTTTTGTAAAGAGCGGATGAAAGTTGTTATACTTAATTGAACGGGATAAGAAAGTGAGGTATCTGACTTTAAGAGGCAAACTTATATATAGGATTTCACTCAAGTTAGCTGAAAGTTCATGTTAGGGTCTTGCCTTTCATTCAGATTTACAACAGATAGTATTTAGGGGTCAAGGGAAAAAGGTCAGCTAATATCCTTTAAGGAAGTCCAGACGGTTTATGGTCAGATAAGGATCTCAGGAAAACAGACTGGACTGCACCAGTAACTATCTTTGATGTTTAGGTTAGAGAGCCTATGTACAAAGACATTCCAGAAGTGGGTTCTGAGAGCAATACAGCAGTGTTCATTTTGGCGAACCTCTCTCATGCTACAGCTGAGCATGAACTGACACTGGCTTGCACAAATAAAGTTCTCTTTGTTCAACAAGTTCAACACCATCATCGCGCAATCCTTCGTCATTTGGAGAAGGAAGGCCCGATAAACTACAAAAGTGTTCAAACAAACATGTTGTCTACAAGGTTTTCCTCTCATTCCAGCTTTGACTGGAACTCTCATCTCCTCATTTCAATTCAACCTCCACCAGCTGTTTCCACCAAATGCAACACCAACACAACAGGAAATGGAAACTCTCAATCCTGTAATTCACATCTTTTGTCACTTAAAAAAAATCTCAAATACTCATTATACTGACACCCTGATCTGTCATTATTTCTCTATTTAAGTGAACCCATTATTACTCTGCAAGTGTCAACATGCTGTTTTGGTCGTTTGCAACGAAGGACCAAAAGACATTCAAATGCATTTTTATTTTAATGTCTACAAAATGACCACACAGCACTGACTAAGGGATATGCAGGTTTTCTTTGTGAAAACACGGAAAGAACATGAATACATTCAAAGTAAGAAGACAGCCGGGATTTCACTTTACCACAAAGTTCAGGTAGAAGTGCTCTCCACGATGAGCAAAGTGCCAGAAACACTCCAACCCAGCAGCAGGAAGCACCACAGAGAAGTCATACTGGTCATTGCCCCAGAACAGCTCCTGGTCAGTTATGTTGGGGTGGAGGTTTGTCAGGGGCCCACAATGAGCTGAAGCCCAAAAAGCAAGAAAAATAATCAAGCAGGAAATCCTCCAGAACATGTCTTCTTCTCTCATGTAGGTAGAATGTGCATGTGGCAGCATGGGGAGATGAGAAATGATTAACTGGCACCGAATCTCACCCCTTTCGGTGGGAAAATGGAGCTGCCTTCGCAGGTGTAGCCACCACTGATAAAGAGAACTAGCTGTTTATGCAACAGAAAGAGAATAAGAGTCTGGCCACAAACGCCAAAGCTTTGCAAATCATCTGCATGATTTTGATACATACTGTAGATTTTAAACTTGTTCCCAGTCAATGCAAGCTTTCATATCAGTGATGGAATATTCATGCTGTGGCTTCACACTGTGAACTGTTACATTAGAAACACTGAACTTTGACAAGGACAATGATTTGAACAAAATGTGTTGAGAAGAATAACCTGCAAGCTTCAGTAGGATGTTGCAACTTCAATCTGTCAGACAAATATGCCAAAATGCATCCTGAAGTGGCTGGGCTCAGTCTCAGCCCCGGAACCAGGTTCTTGTTTGTTCGTCAGTACAGGGTTTACCCACCACGTACTGTATTTGGGTCCCAGGAGAGTTTGTAAAACATATTAAGTAGCAGCTATTGGTTGGAAATGCCCAACATCTGTAAGGCCTTGCTACCCCTCTCATGACTGACTCAAAAAAAAAGGAGATGAGGAGCTTCAGTGGAGATGCATTTGAAAATGAAAACAGATGAAAGTTTCTTGAACAACTGGAACTGCAGAGAGTTCTGACCAGCTCATATTAAAATTTGCTTCATTTTGGATTTTTAAACTGTCATATCTGAGTCATTTTTCACACTTGTTAATGTTATGGGGCTAATCAGTCCTACGGGACAGAACTTACATGTGTGATTCCTGTTGGAGAAACAGACAAGGCTATGTAAAAATATTTTTTGTTTGTAATATAGTTTATTGTATTGATTTGTACTGATCATTTTAATGATTATGTCACTCAATTTAAGGCCCAGTGTTTAAAATGTAGGTGAAATTATTTAAATTTGGCTGAAACTGAAAATAAAATATACTTAATAACGTGTACAATCACCTGATTGTATGGATAGTCAACTGTTTGTAATTACCCCAGAACAAGCTGTTTATTGTTATATCAGCTCCACAGAGGCTGCCATTTGAGCCCGCAATGTACAAAATGAAAATGTTGCTAGTTTTGATGCAGACTAAAAGTATACTAAAAGTATTATTTACTGCATCTGTTACATTCTTGCTAATGCTTTAGTCTGAGAGTGAGATTTGGACATTTTGGTTAATTTTTAGAAGCCTCAAACCCCTGAAGTCTGGAGAGGTCTGACCTAGATTAAGCTTTGTCAAATGTAATCAGCAGCTTTGGAACAAGCGTGTTCCATTTACATCAGAACAAAATAGTTCATTCCATTTACAAGTCTAAAAAGGCTGACATCAACTCTGAGTTGACTGCATTCCAATTGCGAAGTCGGAAAAAAAACATGTCGGGCTATTCATTGCAAGAAATGCCAGTTAATAGCAATGATCACTGTATTCTGCACTCACAAACAGCATAGCAACATGTCCATAGATAAAACGACTAGAATCTGTGGCGCTATAAAGTCATGGATCATAAGGGGTCTGACAAACCTGGAGGTAGTCTGCGGGTCGCTCCCTTTTAATGACATAGCTGGGGAGAGACTGGGGGTCATATGATGACATCATAATATAAACAAATCTTAGTTAAAAGCATTTATATTATGTCCCACCACCAAGATAAAAGGAATGTGATGATATCATGACATTCCAATCTGCATATCTGCATAGGTCACATTCCAAGTAGGAGGTCAGCGATGGACGTGCATGATCAGTTTAAATGGAGGCAGTCGTCCAACGTTAAAGATGCCAACTGCCATAAAACACCCATGAAAAAGAAGAGGAAAAAGATCTTTCAGGTAACAACAGCAGAACTGGGAACACTGGCACAGTTGATTCAGCTTTTCTGTCTCGTCAAATCAAATCACACTTTTATGTAGAGCACCAAATCACAGCATTCATTATCTCAAGGCAGACCAAGACCTTAAAATTCATGGGGCCTCATCACATGGGGATTTTAAATTCTAATCCAGATTTTCCTAGAGCATGTGGGGAACAGTTGATACTGGCGGAATGTCATATCTTTTGTTAGTTCCTGTCAAAACGTGTGTTGCAAAATTTTGTATCTACTAAAAGGTTTTTTTTACAGACTTATTAAAGCATCCTATTAAAGGAATTTATAGACCAATCAAGATATAACAAGCATGAAGTAGCTTTTCAGCAACATTAGGGCTCAAGCACCAAGTGTTGCAAAGTCCTATTGATGTGTTTGATTATTAGTGCCATTTGGGGCTTGAACATGCATGAAAATCTGTAAAACTTTGCCCATAATGGTAGCATATGTATCAGGCTATATTCCAAATTCAACAGGACGGCATTCATTTTGAATTCTGTGGTCATTTTTGGCAATTTGACAAAGTCTCAGGTGAAATTCCCTACCCAGTAGCCACGACAACCCAGAACGAAGGCAGATGAGGAAGAAATTACATCTTCCATGTCCAAGTTAGCGGCACAACACAGCTGTAATAGCCACTATCCAACTCCCATCAAGCATGGAAGCCTTGGCGCCATGTCAGTGCTGCTTGCAGCTTTCATTTTCAGGGCTGTTCTAAACATTTGTTTTTAGTATCAATCATATTACATGTCCTGGTCAAAAATAACTCCAAGGTTCCTTATAGTGGCATTGGAGGCCTTGATAATTTCCAAAATAACTCTTTGGTCAGATATTTAGTACAAATCATTCTTGAAGTTTAACAAGTTCTTTTTTTAATGTATTTCATCTGCTTTTTTCACTCAACAGTGTAAGGACACCCAGTGACCATGACACAAAAATTCATATCTATGACCTCAAGATGTGGTGGCGCTGGCAAACGCCAGCACCGCACAGCGGCCCCCACCGACGAGTTTCTTCAAATCATCACCAGAACCTGTAAGGACACAATAATTCACAATCTCAGGATCCCCAAGGGTCCTCTGCCCCCAACGCAGGTCCCCACTTCTAAAGTGGAAATGAAACAAGCATCCACATCTGTGTCTACAAGGCGTGGCCCTGATCCCTGCCAGCGCCGCAAACAGCCCATCCATCCATCCATCCATCAGCCCACCACCTCTAAAGTGGAAACGAAACAAGCAAGGCGTGGCCCTGATATCCGTCAGCTACGCACACAGTGTGCCACCTCTAAAGTGGACATGAAACAAGCGGGTGGCCCTGATACCCACCAGTGCCACAAACAGGCTCCCACTAAGGACTTCATTCAAATAATCTGCAGAACCAATAAAGACACAATAATTCACAATCTCAGGATCCCCAAGGGTCCCCCCCCTTCCGAGATTCTTCCTACTCGTGAGGATTTGCTTAATGCTGAAGAAGAAAAAAAGTTGCACAGACTTGAGAGAGACCAGACCTGTGAACAGAGATGTGTTGATGGTGAGAAAAAGGCAGAAGAAGTTCGACAGACCTTACTGGAGCATGCCCACTACTTGAGGATGGAACAAGAGTATGAAATCAGAAACTTCAACAGCAATATTATGGGCGCTAAGTGCCTCGCCCACAATGAGGCCAAGGTCAAGGAGAACAAGCTGCTCCGCGAAAAACTTCTGAAGGAGGAGAGGGATTTGGTTGCAATGGACCATATGACACACAAAAAGTTTTGGGATGCTATTGACGAGAGACAGAGGCGCCAAAAACAATTCCGCATAGAGTCACGGAAGTGCATCGGTCAGCAGATCCAGGAAAATATGGAACGGAGGAAACGTCACGCTGACATGATCAAGCTGGAGGGACAGCGGACGCGAGATGAACTTGAGAGGAAGCGACAGCAAATGCTCATGGACAAAAGGAGGAAAAGGGAAGAGGACCGACGTAAGCACACAGAAATTATACGGGTCAATGAAATCATTATGAACAAGGAAAAGAGGCAGAGGGAGGAGGAGAGGATGGAAAACATGAAATACATGGAGCAACTGATGCAAATGGAGTTTACAAAAAAGAATGAAGAAGAGCAGAAACTCCTGAAAAAGGCAAATGACCGTATTTACATTGAGAGTTGCAACCAACATTTGAGGGAACGTCAGTGTTTAGTAAAAGACCAGAAAGAAGAGGAGAAGAGGAAAACATATTGGGTGCTCAATCACCAGCTAGAGAAAGATAAGCAAATTCAAGAGCACAAAAAGAAGAAGATTGAAGCTCTCAAGGCTTCAGGGTTCCTTGATGTATACTGCAGTGGCTTGAAAAGAAAGGCAATGGTCGATGCCCAGACGAGCAATCTGAACATCCTGAGACCACCAACTATTTCTAAAACAAGTAAAATTAAAATATCCGAGAAAGCTTGGTCATACATGTAGCATGATGTTGTTCAAAGAAGTTGACAACTTGACTTTGATAAATTTGACTTCTTATCAGAGAAGCCCCACAGTTGTGACTGACAGCTGGGAAAAAAACAGGTATTCAACCTTTTTGGGATATTACCTGCCTATACAGTCATTTGTCACTACAACTCTTACTTGGAAAAAGTAAGATTTTAGCATATTTTTTGTAATTTATCAGTAACAAAGTAATGTCAGGGGTGGGAGGATGGCCAGGAGGGGTTGCCAACCACTCTCTTAGAAGAATCACAGAGACATTCTGTGAATAAATTCACAATATACTGACACATGTTGTGTATTAGTTGTTGGGTATATAATTTGCAATAAAAAAGATACAATAATGTTCTGTGTTAAGTTATAGTGTCTTAAGCTGGTGATCAATGCCATTTGAAAGACATTTCAAGAGAAGATAAGCATTACAGGGCTAGCTGTCCATAATAATGGAAATTAATTTGCATCTGTTTACATTTTAATGCATTCCAAAGACGGGATATGTGCATGTTAATAAAACTTGTAAAAGTTAATCCTGAAAACCCATGCCTGCCAGACATTCCATTGAAGTTGGGAAAGGAACATTTTATCGAGTCATCTACTTTTCTTTTAATGTATTAATGTATTAAATAATACTTAAACAATAATAGAATTCATAAATGCGTGAATATGCCAAGGGAGAAAACAATAATAGTAGAGTTAGTAATAATAGTAGAATGTTAGAGCTTTATTAAAACAAAAGGACCCAAAAGCAAACTCAGAATAGCTACACTCATGAGGTGTGACAGCAGTGAACTTCAGCTTAAGGAATTGGCTCTTGTTCTCCAAAACATGGGTGAGGTAGTAAGATATGGAAATGAATTTTGAAAGAGAGGGTAAATCTAGTCACATTCTCAGGGAAATGCGCCCTGGATAGTTGAACTATCTAAACACTGAGGACAGTGGCTTCAATCGCTTCCTTTTGCATCTCCATCAGCTGAGGATATACTGGAGCATCCTCTACGAAAGGGAAAGGAGGTGAAGCTGGCTGAGGTAGATTATTCATCATTTTAGATGTCTTTTTAATAACCAGAATTGGTCAATTACTATTAAATTAACTGGTATAATGTGTGTGTTTAGAGATATCTGTGTTGCGCCATGAGCCACAAACAGCATACCAATTGTATACAGTATATGGAAATGGAATTTTTTTTTTAGGTTGTGCTGGGGAACGCTGGGGAAATTAGGAGAGCCAGGGTTGTAGTGAGAATTAAGGTGGACCCAATGGATGAACTTGATTTATTTAACTGATCCAAAGAATATCAAAAGAATATCAAAGTCGGCACTGCACACACTGGTGCTGACTAGTTTGAAGCCTGTCAGGGAACCCATTTGACAGATTGTGACTATAACACAGATGAATGGAATACCTGTTGGTGCTGCATTATGGATTCACTTGGGGGAGAACAATGAGTTTGGTTTTACTAATTGAATGAGATCATTTTTGCAGAAATATATATGATATGTTGTGACACACTAGTGGCTCAGCTCCTGGTTAGCCTGTGTGATGGTTATTTTTTTGGGGGGGAAACATCACTGACACGCTGACGAGTGGGAAAAACAAAATGCCCATATGAAATGGTCTAGAATGGTGGTTATAGATGTGGCAATGAGATCAGTGGTGGCTGTAAATGGTCGTAGCAGAGGACGATGCACGTAGTTACTCATATACTGAGTGCACACAGAGCAGACACCCACAAATTTTTAGGCATCAAAGGACACTGAAGGTCATCTGAAGCGTTTCTGCTTGGCTGTGGGTTCAGTTAATATCATAGTGACATGTGAGGTTTGACAAATGCCCTGACTGAAAGACCTGAGTTTTGGTAAAGACAGACAGTGGATCTGCAGGACCCTTACCTGGATCAGCAGGACCCTTACCTGGATCAGCAGGACCCTTACCTGGATCAGCAGGACCATTACCTGGATCAGCAGGACCATTATCTGGATCAGCAGGACCATTACCTGGATCAGGCTCTGTGAGAAGTCTCTCTGCCTCCACTCCCCATGTCACTGCTGCCACTAAACATGGAAACAACAACTTCAAATTTCAGTGTTTTCTGTTACTTGTTACCACAGACATCGATGCAGGTACTCCAACACAGGTTTGAAGTTTGCATAGTAAAAACAAGCAGCACAGATAAAATATACTTAAGCCAAAATCATAGATTTATTATTGGTTAATTTGGAGTGAAATAAATAAGGCACATTCACGTCTTAAAACATTCAAACCTGGAAAGAAAAAGCTGAAACTGATTAGGACTTGACGGACGGATATGCTGTTTGTGTGAGTGTCACTGAGGGGTCAAGTTCAGGTTCACTTGAAGCAGTGAACTCCTTTTTTCTGAAACTGTCTGCAATCAAACTCGTATTACGTAAAGACGTAATAATAATACATGAACAGTAAATACAGCAGCAACAGCAGCAGTATTGTTGCTTGTTAAATATCAAATGTTATGGCAACAAACTTAAGATCTGAAGCCTCTTTTTCATGGGGCTTTGAACATATAGATCAAATCTATGATTGGCTTGGTATAATGAGAATATACAAATTTCAGTCTAAAAAAAAAAATAAATAAAAGGGACTAAATGTTGTGTCAGCAGCACGGTTCAAGTTTTTGGCACAAGTCAACTGAAATGACTGAAATGAAATCAAACTCAGATCCAATGATTTGGAAAAACTATTAGCAGTGACGTAAAGTACAAGATGATTCATTAATAGGTTGAATATATGCAAAAACAGTGATGTGATTCTTGAACTTGCTCTATAAAATTCATTCTAACATTCGGGAGAAGTTGACCCTCTCTGAACACCTGACACAGATAAATAACATTTAAGTATAAAAGTATGAGAAATCATATGTTCTTCAACTGGGGGACAATCAAACTTTTGACTCTGAAATCTAACGTGTAGCATTCAAGTAAAAGAAGAAAGAAACATTGTTGGTGAGAAGTCCAGTGCTCAGATCAGCGATACAGTCTAACACCTCAATTAAAGCAAAAGCAACAACATTCAAACATCAGGAAACTAAAATAACATAAATGTCCATCCCTTTTTCTTTTCATTTAAACTAAGTGAAAAAGAAAGTGCATCACACTGTGTGGGAGAGGCAAGAGGAGGAAATACAAGAGCTGTGAACCCAAAGCCCTTTTCAGAACAGAGGTGTTGATTCGGTTCATATCGCTGCCGTGCTTACTATGAAACGTTCTTCAGCAGAATCTATTACATCATATATTTGCTATAGGAATGATATGTCAAGACTTGACATAATGCAGTGAATTATTCTTCAACCGAATGAACAGGTGGAGCTGTTGAGCAAATATGGCAACATTTACTTAATGTTTTTGAAATAAACAGTCAAAAAGAAACAATGCACTTTGATTTGATGAGGGCCCGAGGTCTTCATTAAAAATGAAATTAAATCCTGAAATGAGTTGCTTTACAAGGGAGTACATTTTTCTTGGCATTTGCAGTATATGTTATAGTATATGTTATGTATATGATCCATCAGCTCCATGGCTGAATGACGTGGCAAGTTAAAATGAATAAATCAATGATAGGGAGGAAATTTAAGGATGTGTACAAAACACTTTTTGCATTTTCTGGTGACTTTCACAAAGACAGTTACCCCAAAACTGTAAAAAATATACTGATACTTCCATGCAGCCAATTTCTAAAAATTCCACAAACTGTGTTGTGGTATTCCTCCAACTTTCCAATCACAATACATTAAAATCAAGTTTAATGTGCAAAATGCACATTCCCAATTTATTATAGTATTACTTTATACTAGTAAAATAGCACCCATACTCATTCCCTTGTGTTTCTTATCCACACAATGTCAAAGTCAAAGAACTGCACACACCATGTTCTCAATAAGTCACCAGTTTGAAGCCTGTCAAATGAACCGTTGAACAGTTGTGATTAAGAGAAGGACAGGTGGAAGGACAGGCAGACAGACAAACAGACGTTTCTCGAATTAACAGACATACAGTATGGCCACATGGTGGAACACGTGGCTAACACTGTTAGCAAGAAGGTTGCTGCTTTGGGCCTTCTGTGTGGAGTTTGCATGTTTTCCTGCGTGTGCATGGGTTTTCTCCGGGTTCTCCGGTTTCCACCAACAGTCCAAAAACATACAGTTAACTGGACACTCTACATTGATCACAGGTGTTAATATATAAATGAACGGTTGTTTGTCTCTGTATGTTGGCCGTGCGATGGACTGACGATCCATCCAGGGTGTGCCCCTCCTTCCTCCCTGTCAGCTGAGATTGGCTCCAGTGACATCGTGACCCTCAGGTGGTGGATGAAGCGGCAGACAATGAATGAATGAATATATACAGTATATCACTTTATAACACTGGAACTGTTTACGACACTACCATGATCGCTTTATTAACCTGTCCATAATATTATGGGCCTATGCAGTGTTGCTGTGCATTTCCACATCATTAAAGCACTGTTATTTCATTACGGTGCTGTTCTTGGTCTGAATGAATAAGACCAATAATGGCACTATAAAGGTATTGGAAATTAAAACTCATTAAGTGGCTGCATAAATCTGACTGATCTAAAACAAAGCTAAATGACCAAATCCAACTGGAGGTACAGCGAATGAAAACATACAGTATGTTTTTGAGACATGAGTGAACTGGCCCTGTACACTATGTGATGTCCATTGCTTGTATAAGTAAAAAACTGTGAAGAGTTAATCTGAGCAGCTAGTTCAGTCCATTTGACTTTTGGATGGGGGAGTGGAGGTCAGTGGAGTGAGTTGCATTGGAGTTCCCATCTTTACTTTCTGACTGTGAGGGCTCGGCATCGACACAGGGTGGCGTCACGTTGTCAGGCGGCTCACCCAACGTTCCGTATCCAGGCCGCAGAATCTGGTTGTTGGTGCGAGAAGACTCATCTGACTTGTTTGAAGCAGACTGGTTGGGTGCATGTGTAGGAAGAGCTTCAAACAAATTGTCAGTGAGTGACACTGCATTAAATGGAGGGGATGGTGAGGTCTCACTACCAGTGCTACAGGTAGACGCATCAGAGGAGTGTGCATCGTGTGCATCTGTGGACGTCGGAACATCTGCTGACAGAGAGTCAACAGCTGTTTTGGACGTAGGTGAGTCACAGGTCTGACTACTCTCTTTTTCAGTGCATTCAGTTGTATTATAAACTGGCGTAGACTCCAACCGCTCTGATGTGTGTTCCCCAGAGTCCAACGTGTGACAGCGTCCAAGGGGCCGCTCTCCCCGTCGGATGCCAGGGTTGGTCATCACTGAGGGGCTGCTTACCTCCACCGTCTCCCCTCGCCTTAACCTCCTCCTGTCTGGATTCATCTGTGAAGAAGTCAAGTAAACTTTTACATCATCCATACAAAAATCGTATATACCTGAAGGAAATGTTTCGGTGCAACATTATATTTGAAAACACATATTAAGGTTGAGTGTTGGCTTCAAGTGATTATGTAAACACAGTTACATAGCATCATATTTCAAATAATTACACACACAGGTTTGCACAGCTGTTGTTCTTAGGACAATGTAGTGACTTACATTCATTTGGACAGTTTACACAAAGCATTAACCCTAACCATTATTATATGGCTAACCCCATCCTTAACCTAATCACAATTCAAATTTTAGCATTTTGTGAATTTCTCAAGGATGAATGGATGGATAGATAGGCCAAAAGATGACACTGATTTTAACATGTGGATAAAGGACATTTTTCCATTCTCAGTTTTCCAATTTCCATTTTTTCGAATCTGCGCAGACAGATGTTAACATCAGGTCTGAACATGACAGGCAGCATAACAGTGTGTGTTGGGTAATGTACCTGATTCAGGGTTGGCGAACACCTGGGAGGAGGACTGGATGAGCCTTTCTTCATCTGCTGAATCCTAAATTAAACACATTAACTCAATTACATGAACATAAAACCAGTAGAAAATCTACACCACTCTACATAACCAAGCTCTACCTGCTCATGGACTGAGCCAGTTTCTGTCTCCTGCTGTTGGAATGATCCTGCAGCCTCAGCCGCTGCACAAATGAATGAGCTGCAGTTATGATGACAGAAAGAGGAAAAAAAGATCCAGATTCAGACAAGAGTGCTTGATTTTGGAAGATGAAAGCTTGAAAAAAATTGAACCAACACACATCTTCGCGTCAAAGATGTCTGTTTATATTACCAAGAGCTCCTTTGGGGACAGAGAGGAGTTTGATTGGTTCAGCATCAGGGGAGAGTCCAGAGGCTTTCTGCAGGGCTCTCAGGATCTCAGTGTTCTGCAGAAGAAAAGAATAGTTTTTGTTCCTGCTGTCATTGTTTTTAAATTCTGCCTCATTATCATTACTACTACTATCCCAGTCATTACTATGGAGAAAACTCAGGACAGGTCAATACAGGACTTGGCCTTGAATCACCCCAAAGCTTATTATGCAGAACCTTACTATAATATGAATAATTTTACACAAAAACTCAAGGTGATTTTATTCATAATTTTTAATCCAAAATATAACCTTGTACGTACACCCTCCCCTGACCCTATAGTGTAATTTGCAGGACCACCTTGCCACCCAGCTCGTAGGCGCAGTCCAGTGGTGTCTGCTGTCTTTTGTTCCTGAACCCAGCTGAGGCTCCACCTCTCAGCAGCAGCTCCACCAGCGCCTGGTGTCCAACACGCACCGCCTCATGGAGAGCCGTGTTCCCATGGAGATTTGCAAGGTTGACCAGCGCATTACTCTGCACAGATGGGAATTTCATTTTTCAATTAAAACTGATTTCACATCTTCACTGTTATTTAGAAATGGCTGTGTATTGCCCTTTTCAGATAAGGAATCAAAAGGATGAACTACAAAAATCTTTTCCTGATTATTTATGTCATTTTAGGTAGTGATTATCACACTGATGCCTGCCCTTGACTCTAAGTGTTCATTTGTCCAGTATACATCATTATGCACGGTCAGTGATGGCATATGTAACCCATAAAGCAAGCATGGATGCAAAGAATGAAATAAAAGGCTTACTGTATTCCTGCAGTTTTAAGAGATTTTGATTTCCTTTTTACTTCGGTCATTCTACCACTGAGAAATAGTTTTTATTAGCAGGTCTGCTCTGAGAAAAACATCTCAACAATCTTACAACTTCAAATGTATTCTTTCTTTGCATCTATTTAGCTAAAAAAAATTTCTTATGCATTGGAGACTGAAATCAGTAGCATTTCTCTTTCCCTGTTCACTCGCTAAGGCTTTATGCCACTCCGACAGCATTTTCAGATTTGACTTAATCAAAATGTCTTAACAATGCTCAACTAGTATTGAAGTTTACCTCAGTGTCTTGTTGAAGTTACAGTGTGCTTACCTGTAACAATATGGTGGCTGTCTCCAGACTTCCACAGAGACATGCAAGTATTAGAGGTGTGTTGCCATAGTGATCCTTCTTATTCAGTTTGGCATTGCACTCCAGCAGGAACCTCACCACCTAGACACATCAGGGAAACAAAAATCACACCAAAGCAATATAGGGTAAAAATGTGACATGTTAAAAAAGTAAGACTGGTGATATTTTATGTTTTTATACAAAAAGAGCCCTCATGTGGTTAGCACTGTCATCTCATCAAAAATGTCACAGATGACAAACTGTTGACACATAAAAGTCTTTTGCTTATAATGTTGCCATCTGTCTATTACTGTGAATAAACGAAGAACAAAATTCCAAGAACTTCAGCTAAAACACATTAAAACCAAAAGCAGCTGGAGTAAAATCTCTGTCCACCCGCTCTGTCCTGCTCCTACCTGCACGTGGCTGTTCTGGCTGGCCAGGTGAAGCGGTGTTGCACTCTGGTTGTTGCGGACATTGACGTTGGCCCCATGGCGGATCAGCTGGGTAGCCAACATTGAGTGGCCATGCAGGGCAGCGACATGGAGCGGCGTGAAGCCGTCAGCGTTACAGGTGTTGACACCAAGAGTTCCTGCCTGCAGAGCAGACAGCTGCAAGACACAAAGTGGACAATGACACAGGCAGAGATGAACATCAGTGTCGGATTTGTTGAAACCAATGAGAAGCCAAGACACACAAACAAGCAACACGTTTATCTTCTACTTTTTATTAAAAAAAATCTAAACAGTATCAATCTTGACTATACACTGATAAACTAATCACTAAAATGATTAAATGATGGTGCACTGATATGTCATGCTGCTGCCTGACGAGCTGACAGACCTTCTGGCTGGGGGCACATTTTGGACACTGACACAGCGGGTGGCAGAGGGGCTCCTCAGACGGAATTTCTCCTTCATCTTCCTCTTCCTCATCCATCCACTCTAACAGGTAACGCACCTGAAACAGACAGACAGACGAACAGACAGACAGACAGGCACAGATGAAAGCAGCAGCGCTGGCCTGCCTCTAGTGTGGACTTGCATAGTCCACACTAGTAGTTCTGACATAAAATGTGATGCAGTATAATTTTGCCCTCACCATCTCTATGTCACCATCAGCCACAGCACGAAGCAGCTTCTCCACCTGCCAATTGTACAGACACACAGTGTCAGTTGATGAGGAAAAGTGAGAAAAAAGCCATATAGAGGCTCTATGACATCTGCCCCTTCTACTTCAGTTTTACAAATAAAAAAGAAACTCACAAATAAAGTCAAAATCTTTTAAAACATAGCTATGTCATACTCAGTATGCGATTTAGCAGTGATGTCCATGCTGAGAAGCATTTCTACTTTCTTGGTATCGTTTGTGCATTTGAGGCGAGAGAAGCTTATTCTTTATTTTTGCTGGTTTCTGCCAGTACATAATTAAAACCTTTGTTTAAGTGTGAGGGTAGGTCACACTTTAATCTGAAGAAGCAATTTTGTTTTCCAAAAATGTGTTATTTTAAAAGTGCATTCATGTTTCCCATATTTTCTGGATGTGTTCTGGATTAAAACAAAAAATCTAGCGGTGGCCTAAAACTTTTGCACAGCACCGTAGCCTTGTGTTAGTCTATGAATTTTTTTCTATGAGTTTTCTATGAGACCATACCCATCACTTTCACAGGCAGGCAAAAGATGAACAAAAACATATGTTTGTGAGATTGATATATTTAAAACTACAGTATCTTTGACTCAATCGGAACCTCATGGCCAAGTGGAAACGGAACTCAGCTTGTAACCAGAAACTTGCCAATTCAAATCCCTACCATTTGTGCCCATTACTCCCTGGGTGCTGCTCAGTGGCTACCCACTGCTCCTAATTCTAGGAAGGTTCCTAGTAGCGGATCAGTTAAATGCAGAGAGGAATTTCCCTACGGGGATTAATAAAGTAACAAAATGATGTCACATTTTTAATTGAAAGAAGATTGTATGGAGCATTTTCTACACTTTAACCATATCTTTCCCTGTGTGTGTGTGTTTTCCCCTGTCACCTCTCTGTGTCGGACCCGTTCTCCCTCCGGTTTGGACTCAGAGCCCAGAGAGGAGGTGCTGGAGATGGAGGAGCGATGGCTGCTGCAGTCTGAGGCCAGAGGGGAGCAACTAGGAGACTAGGAGGAGGAGACAGAGGAAAAATATAAAAATGTATCAATGCTCAAAATGAAAAAACTTTACATAATAAATAAGCTACGGTGCAAATGCTTTTGCACAGTTTTTGCAAAAAAAAAAAAAGGGCGGAAATATAAAAAAAATTTCCTCACGTTTTGCTCTACATGTTGCTTTTTCACAGAGTCGCCCAAATTATCAGAATAACTGAATGAATAAATCAAACATCTGCATGAGTGCATTTACGTTTGCTGATGTGTTTCCAAATGTCATAACTCTGTTTGACTGGTCTGAAGGCAGTGGACTCTATAATTCTGTTTTAGCAGCTGTATCGTTTAGGGTCGCATAAATATTGGTTGCTCACCAGGTTTGGATTCTGTGACCCCTAACATGTGACATGTGAAAGATCAGACTCACATAAACTCGGCTACCTCTGCTCTGACGGCCATTCTGAGTTGACTGCAACAACATGAGGATCTATGGGAAAAGAAAAGTGCACACGCACGCGCACGCACGCACACACACACACACACACACACACACACACACACACACACACACACACACACACACACACACACACACACAAGCAACAAACCGTTGTCAAGCAGATTGCTTCTTGAGTAAGATGTTTTGGTGATAATTAGTTTAGCTAAACTGACTTCAGATTCCAAACAAAAGAACAGAAACTGACTGCAGACAGATCTGCCAACTCAGTTCCCACACCACTCAGACGAGGGGCTGTTCCTGGAAACAACACATGATCATGATCACAGTAGCTGACCAAGAAGCCTCCGAAACTAATGACAGTTTGTAAAATAAGTGAACAGGGCTTTAGTTCCCTTTTTCCTTTTAATCAGTTATGATCTCAGTAGTCATCCTCTCAGTGACCTCTAATGTCAGCAAAACTTTACTGCTTGGAGACTGGGTGGTTATATTTTTGTTGGTGATTGTGTTTTTTTTGTTTCAGTTCACTGGAGTTTTTTTTTTTACTGCTCCAAATTCTAAACAAGGACAAAACACCCAAGGACAGCATCAAGCAGAAACAGCATCAAACTAAATAAATATGTTAAGCTTAAAAAAGAGGAAATTGTAAATATGGCTTGAATTGAGCAGAGGAGCATGTCTCAGAAACAAACACATACAGATCACGTCTGTGTTTTTCCACTGACCTTGGAGTTGAGCGCACACTGCAGCGGTGAGTCTTTGCTCCTGTTGAGGATGTTGGTGCTTGCTCCGTTCTCCAGCAGCACCTGGATGATTCCCTCATAGCCCCATCGTGCTGCCATGTGCAGAGCAGTGTCTCCTTTATCATTCTGCAGGTCTAGGCGGCACATTTGCACGTCATAGTACACCAGCGCCTTCACACACTTAACACACAACACAGAGAACAAAAACCTGTCAAGATGATGATTGTCTGTAAAAGAAAAAAAACTTTTTAACATCATTTTGTAACTTGTGATAAAAGAAAATAAGCTGGAAATCCACAGATCTTTTTTCTACCCTTTATCTCTTCATGCAACTGCATGTGGTTGTATCAAAATTTGGCAATGACTGGACTGATGGATAAATCAAATTGAAACGCCGGGCTAAATGAGGGGCTGTAACTGAAGAAATGCCTGTGTTTGACTTACGTCCTCGTGTCCATACATGCAGGCGAGGTGCAGAGGTGTGTTGCCATTGTTGTCTTGAGCGTCTGTGTTGGCCTTGTAGTGCAGCAGCAGCAGCTAGAGAAGGGAGAAAAGGTCATTTGTTTTTATGAATCCAGTATGTATTTTAGAAGGTTTATGACTAGACTCTTAATGAACAGTTATAATAATAAATAATAATCCACCTACAACAGAAATACCATGACCTTGTCAGGACCAGTAGTCTTCATGGAGACCAAAATCTAATCCTAATGAGGCAGAACCTAATCACAGAACCTAATGGTTAGGTTAAAGTTAGATTAGGTATGGTTAACTAGCTAGGTAACTAGCTATGGTTAAGGTTAGGGATAAGGCTTTGTTTAGGCTGTCCAACCGAATGGAAGTCCATGCTCTGTCTGAAGGCTGTGTGACCTCTTTGGAACCATTTGTGGTATAAACACTGACCTTGTCAGGACCAGTAGTCCAAAGGCAGAAGCTAAAAGCGAACTGGTTAAGTGTGGGGCTAAAAATGTGATGTGATAAAGGCATGTGATAAAGGCAGGCTTTGTAGGGAAGAGGTGAAGGTTGTAGGCATTAACTGGTTATGGTTAGGGATAAATGAATAGAAGTCAAAGCAGGATAGCTGCGTGAACCTGTGTGTGTGTGTGTCAGGTGCCATTACCGTGACTCCCTGGTATCCCCGTTGGCAGGCCAGGTGCAGTGGTGTGAGTGCGTGGTAATCTGTGGCATTGACTGATGCTCCTTTGCATACCAGCAGGTCTATCAGGTGGGCCTGACCTGCCAAAAACACACATATAAATTTGGGCTGGGATTATTAATAAAACTCTTTTTATCCAACTGTAAATTAGCAGCTGCTCACCACAGATAGCAGCAGCGTGGAGTGAAGTGTAACCTCGATCATCTCTGGAGAACGGCGTGATGATGGAGGTGTCGTTCAGCCGCCTGCAACAGAAAGACACAAACCGCAGTAAGTTGAGAGCAGTAAGTTGAGGGCGGGTTCAAAATATTAAGAGGTAATCTCAGATATATGCTCAGATAAATAAACATCTGAACTAGTGTTGGCGGGGGGGGGGGATATTTGACATCTATTGATGTCAAATATTCCATGAATCAAATATTCCAATGCAAATGTCCCCTTTGGATTCCCAACCATTTACAACTAAGAAATTAAGGGTGACTAGTCTGAATTTTAAAAAATGACTATTATATTATATGAGGTATAATTTATGTCAATGTTTATAATGATAATTACCCTGTTAAAGTAAAAGCAAGTAAAAATGTCCCATATGGCTTATAAGAGTCAGTATTTGTGTTCATTCACAGCTAAGATACAACAATGAAGAAAAGAGATGTTTATATAAAGCAGAACAATGAGTAAAAACGAAAAGAGAAGTCAGAAGGTGTGTGTGTGTTTGTGTGTGCACTTGTCAGGACCAGCAGTCCTCATGGAGAACAAAACTCCATCGTAATGTGGCAGAACCTAAGTTCCATAGGAACTATTTAAGGGCTAATATGTGAATTGTGGTAAGGGTTAGACATTAACACCACTTTCAGTTTTTAACAGTGTGATGGCACACTGGGACTCATTAATTCAAAGGTCTGTTTAAGAATTGTTGTTTCAGTTTTATTGCTAAAATGTACTTAGTAAGATAAACATCAAGTTAAATAGCTCTGTGTTCACAGATGTCACCTTGAATGTTTGATCAATGGCATGGGCATGGCAAATCTAGGTTGTTTGTTAAAATTATCATAGGTGTCGTAGGGAGGAAAAGAGGAGAATGCTAATGGCAGCAACATAAGGTTTGCCAAAAAGTTTCTCAAAAGATGATATGACTGACAGCAGCTTTAAAGAAAGATTTAGGTTTAGGTTGGGCAAAAGATAGGATGTCCATGATGCTGACCCGGACAGCTGGAGGTCACAGAGGTCACAGGAGCAGAGGGGGTGACACATCCTTACATCCTCGTCGCTCTCTCCTTCACACAGCAGTCGTTCAACCTCCACCTCATTTCCATTTGCTATGTGCTACAGAAAGACAAGAAAATAATATAATACCAAAATTGTATTCCTGTAAATTGCATCTCCAACAGTGACCCTTTAAAGATCAAATCACAATGTTAATATTATATATATAGAATATAATACATTTGTGGAAGGCGAGCAGAAAATTAAAATGGTAAACTAATTTCAAGTCTCAAATGGGCTGTAAAAATTGTTGAGTTCTACAGAGAGATGATTAACTTCCCAGCAGCTCACCTCAAACAGACAATGGATAGGCGTGGCAGCACTTTGCGACAACGACCTCATTCTGTCTTTGAACAAAGCCTTGTCGTTCAGCTCACCTGAGCCCTTAACACACAGAAGCAAAGCATCTGTACTGGATCAAATACTGCTGTGATACATGCCAGTGTGTGTGCGTGCATCTTACAGCATGCGTGTCTTTCAGCTTCCCCAGGCTGATGTATTCCACCGCTGCCTCAAACGTGCTCAGGCAGTAACTGAGCTCATCTTTACTAGAGTGGCTAAAGCAGAAGTTCCTGATGTAGCTCAGGTTGGCCATCCTGGAGAAAGACAACAAGGTCATCAACACATTCCTTCCACTTACTGTCCCACTTCCATCTGTCGTGAATCTATTAGGATAAACAAAATCACACTCATGCAAAAAATAAATAAATAAATAATAATAAATATCCACATTCTGTTTAGTTGTATACAGTATATATACTTTTTTTCCCCTAACAAGCTGCAAGGCCAAAGGTATCAGAGCAATTCTTTCTCACGGCTCACCAGTTGGGAATTTCCGTCTTCACCAGCAGGTAGAGGATGACAGAGAGCAGGTCATCCGCACTTACAGCCTCAATATTGACTGCAGGGGAAGATACACATTCTGTGAGGTTGAAAAGAGAAGACAGGAAGCTCACAAAATGACAAAGTCTTCCTTCTTTCATCTTGCCATGTCAGCCTCTTGCCATGTCACCCTCATGCTGGCCAAATGAATAAGTTGGCCACTCGACAAACCTTCATAAGGAGCAAGCTGCACCACACTGCTGACTGACAGCAGGGTTATTGTGGGCCAGTAAGCTTTGATTTCCAAAGCAAACTGGATAAACACACCAAATGTGCTGATCTTATTATAGACAACTACCCTGATGGTACCAAATACTATTTAAAAGTCCTGTGTGTGAATTAGTAAGAATTAATGTCATCTAATGGTGGGAGTGCAGCAAACAAAGGAGTGCACCACTCACCCCTCCCTTTCCCCAGTATGTTAGGGAACTACGGTGGCCTTCACATACAGGAAAGGATGTAAACCCTCTTCCATAACTCTGTCCCACTCTGTTTCCTCTTCTTCTTTGTTAGATCATGCATCAGGCTTTGTGGGTAGAGCCATTCACGATTGTGTACATTGTAAGCTCCCTCTTCAAAAGGGGAATTGCTGTAAACAAATGGCAGCTCAATATGGTGGCCTCCCTATAGTAAGGTTTTTACCTTAAGTACATATAAAAGGGTTATTTTAAGGCTACAAAAACCAAACCATTTTTATTTTAAAGAAATTTTAAAGAAATTATACACATAGCTGCTTATCAGTGTCCAGAGCCATGAGGTGCCATGTGGTGCATTGAGCTTATAATGATGCAAGAGCCACTTGGACTGTTTTAATTTTCTATGGATGGAAACTTCTTGCACAAGTGCCATATCTCAGAAAAAACAGATTTAATGTGTTGCAAAATGTAAATGTGCCTGCAGTGGGCAACTTTAATGGTGACTGAGTAATGCAACTAAGTTCGTTGCTTGGTCAAACTCACTACTTTTTCAGAAATTCAGCAAAACGGATATTAAATTGCACATCTTAATTTTTAAGTCAATAACGCAACAGTAACAGCAACAGATCCGAAGGTCCCCCATATGATCACTCTGCTACTACTTCAGTGTTTACATTTAAGTCTTAGGTAAGACAGGTTTCAAGTAAACTGCATTTTATCAGCAACAAATGTTGAAGAACATGGAGTTAACAGTACTAGACTAGCTCTAATAATCCAACACAATCCCACTGCATACCAGTGCGCCTGGGGGTCTGGGTTGCAGTCACTGTGACCCTACGCAGGCAGAGCAGTTTGAGAAGAGGGGACGTCTGCTGGTTGAGATGACTCAGTTCTCTCTTTGCCCGAGACAAATTTATACTGCAGAGACATAGAAGCAGCACAGGCTAGAGCTGAGAAACATGAATCAGAAGAGTCTACCATCAACATGTATCTGTTTCAAGCCTTTAAATTCTACCTGATAAAACATTTAGACATGTTTAATAAAGACAAAAGTGACCAATGTTTGGGATGATGGAAAACAGTAAGTGCCCGACAGGATGCACAGTGCTCTTCTGGATGAATCTTTAACTTATTATAAGGTTTCAGAAGGACAAAATTCACCTGTGTTTCATAAACTCTATGAATTCTACTCTAAAATTATGATGTGTTTAACACAATTATTATTCCCAATTACCCCATATTTCAATTTCAGACATTTTCCAAAAAAACAGCAGGTTCAAAATTGCCATCCTCCTTTCCAGGCAGCCGTTGTTCACTTCATTTCGAGAAAAATCAAGGTCCTGAACAACAGATATCAGGGCTAAAGTGAGTCATGAAGTATTCCATAGCTTTTTACTGTGCCTTATCAAAGTGTAATATGGAGCAGCAACAGTTAAATCAATTGATTTATAATTGCCAACTATTATGATAATGAATTAGTTGAGGTAATTTGTTTTATGATATCAGCTCTTTCATGTGAATATTTTTCAGTTTTTTTGCTCCTCAATGACTGTAAACTGAATGGCTTTAGTTTTTAGAAAAAACAAAATATGTAAGGATGTCATCATGTTAAGGTTTGGGAAAGATGAATTCTAAAACTTTCATGGACCAAATAATCTACTGATTAATCGAGAAAATAATTGACAGAATAAGTGATGAACTTGTTATTGAGGTATTTTTAAATCTTGTATCTATATTGTTACATCCCTGGTGACATCCCTTTTTTTGTTTTTGTTTTTTACAATAACCCGTTCAACTGACCTGAACTCAGGTTTGACTCCCAGGTCTTTCTGCTGCAGCTCTTGCAGACTCCTGGTGGTTTTGTTGAAGGCAGCATCCTATTTGACATGCAGCATAAACAATGTTTGAGCAATTTAACCATGGCACACACTTTTAAACATGTTATTCTCATCTATCCATCCGTCCTCTTCTGCTTAACCTAAGTTGGGTCATGGAGGCAGTAAGCTGAGCAGGGACCTCCTCCAAGTTGCACAAGCCCAGAAATCTTCCAGTGGAAGGGCAATGAGGAGCCCTAACTACCATATGTGCTCATACCACTCCAGCTGGCATCTTTAGATACAAGGGAGTAACAGTTCTACTCCGAGTTCCATCCTCTTGTCTGAAAGGAAAATTGTTGTGGCTACATGTATGCCCAATCTTATTTGCCTGCTCATCGCGCCCTGGTCTCATGATCCTTTTCCTTATATTATCTTGAAAATCATAATTTTCCACTACATCTCTGACTGCATAACAGGACCACTTAATCTCATCAAGATATGACAAAAAGGGAGGAAAATAATAACTTCACGAAGGAACAACCCTCTGGTGTCTTGAGATGGTTGGTAATTTGATTTACTGTCAGTATTTAAACTGCTGCATTCAGATCTGAGATTTAAGTCATTAAACAATGTAAGTTCAGAAAGTACAACAAATACAAGACAAAAAAATATCAAAATAATTCAGGAGGAGATGTAGAGCAGCGAGATGTCAGACATACCTGGCTGGCTTCAAGCATTCCCACAAAGTTAAAGATTAAATCATGGATACCATGATGGACATACATCTGGGGAATGACAAAGGTAAACAACAGAGAACATTTCGGTTAACAACATTTGCACAGTGACAGTGGTATCACACACACAATACAGAGGAGACACCACTTGAACTATATTTGTATGTCTAAATATCATCTCATTACCATTGTGTTTTGTTCACAGTATTTTGATTATTGTTTTGTCGACCTAATTTCTACTCATTTCGTTACTTCACTTGCTAATTTATTCATTTGGTATTTCTTGGTGAAATATATTCCATTCTATTAAAACATAATCCTCAGTTTTTTGTTTGTACCACAGCCATTAAAAAAATAAATTTTCACTACTACTTTTTCACTCTGAGAAATGCAGGCTGCCCACTAATTTGTACACCCATACTTCCTCAAAAGTCAAGACTTTCATTTTCATGCATGAGCATGTGGAAACGTTTACAGCTTGTCTGCAAGTGACAGTTTCAATTAATCACGTGTTTCTCTCCTCAAACTGGTGAGTAACAGTGACTAAAAAAAAACAAGCAAAGTTACCTCCACAGCCTGTTTGAGTAGAGTCATCTGAAGCTCCTGCTTTGTCAGAAGTTTCTGTGGGAAAAGGACACATTATCAACATGTGATACAACTGTGATTAGGCAAATTGACCATAAGATGGAGATGGGGCTCAGTCATCTGTAATATTCATGTCACGGATGATCTTGTTACTCTCCAGAGTGTTACACAGGCATTCTGAGGTCATGTGGACTCATTGCAAATTTACATGCATTCTGATGTTGTTTGTGTCACGGTTAAGAAGTAATATCATTCAAAAGATTTAGCTCGTGCTGAACAGACAAGGATCTCAGAGAACCCCGAGGTCAGACGCAGAGAAAGAATCACTGGTTTGAGTTTAAGGTAAAGAAGTGAAGAAACTGTGGGAAATAAGTTGGACCAGTTAAAGTAAAGGTTTACATGCGTCTCTGCCAGATCTTTCACAGAGGGAGAAATCCAGCAACGAAGATCCTTTGATTCCATGAGATGGTGAGTCATCCACTTAATTCACATGAACCAGAACTACAGTACTGCTGGGACACTTGGATACACTTGCGGAAGGGTGGTATCAGTCACTTCGCTGGTACCAACACTGCATTCTAAACACTGAATAAAACAACTCTGTCTAAAGCTCCAAGAAAATTTTGATGAATACTGAATTCTAGTAAAAATTTGACTTCCAACAATTCTGTTTCTGGATTTTGATTTTACAATATCATATGAAGTGTAGTAATCCGATTTAGAGACATTGCTGAAACTAATAATCATTGGTTTATACTAATGATAATAATAAAGGAATATCTTATTGTGTTGTGTCATTTAGACCAAAAAAACGTAAAAATAAGGTCCATATTAAAAGCACTTGCACGATTGGATAATCTCTAGAACAGTGGGCTATGTGGTGACATAATGGCTACACAAATAATATTCTCTCACTTGACCAGTGCAGGTTGATTATGAGGTATTAGGGGTTACAAACACACCCATGAGACACGGCCTCTAAAAGAAGGATGCATTTGCCGTGCTGACCAACTGTGCCATTTTTACAACATGACGTTTCCAGGAATCTTGGACCGGAACTTGGACACCGTCTACTTCTAAAGTTCTCACATCATCACACTTTCCATTATTAAATCCAACAGGAACCTTTTTACTCACCAGGCGAGAGTCTCTCAGCAGACACTGAAGACATTTAGTGTAGAGACCATTCACCGAGTCCTGAGCAGAAAAAACACAGGAGGTCTGTCAGATTCACCACAAGATTGTATCCTCTAAAGTTTGTGTTGTTGTCAAGGCGATCAAAAATATTAAACCTTAAATGATTAATTTAAATAAATATTGCAAATACTTTTCTCATTCATGGATCATACTCTTTATATCTAAAACATTAGTTTTCATGACTCAACCTGCCGATCAATGATCCTGCATTACCACGGGTGTAACTGGAGCCCATGCATCTCTATTGGTCATGTGAATAAGAGTATTGCAAGAGTAACATATATTTTTATTCACTGATGCATATGAAGACATTAAAAACACTCACAAAAAAAAAAAACAAATCAGACAAATGACATTTAAAGTATTTCTAAAACAAATTTCGGACCCCAGATTTAAGACAGTAAAAATACTAAGAGGAAAGGAATAAAAGAAAAGGTCATTTTTGTCTAAGAAAAGAGAAAAGATGAGGATCTAGGAGGTCATCGTACTATGTGGTGGCGGAGTCCCTTCCTCTCTTGCTCCTTAAAGGTCTGACAGAAGCTGAGGATGAATTTGTCCAGTTTCTGGGCATGGCTGCCGAGGAACTCCCTGACATCCTCCACGTTTTTCAGACAGTAGGGGTGCGGCTGGCTGAACTCAGCAGGGCTTGTGTCTACCTCGACTGGACGTGAGATGCACAAGATGCTGTAGCTCTGCTCTTGATCATTGTAGAAGGTTTCTTCAAACAAGATGGACACTGATGCTGGAGCTGGGAAGCCGGATCCCAGCAGGATCTGCCTGTCCTGGATCCTCACCTCCTGTAATATATAAGAAGAATATCAGAGAATCAAATTTACATTACAGCAAAATTGGTATTCAAATCATCATCAGAGCTGCTTGTATGTGTGTCAAATCTGGACAAATAAGGCTACGGTAAAAGACAGATAAACAACACATAAGTTACTGAAGTACTGTAGAAATGAGAAAAAGTTAAATTTACTGTAGAAAAAATTGTCTGTCTGTGGGTGTGGACGCAGGAGAAAATCTAGGTCAAATCAGGATTGCAGTGTTAATTACTCAGAGGTCGCCAAGGGGGCAATAGAAGTTCTGCACTGGAACTTTTTTTTATCATTTAAATATTCAAAAAAGACGTATCAAAAAACCAAGCACAAGTTGTCGTGCATGGTTTTTCAAATTGCACTGAAAGCTTTCAGTGTTTTTTTTTTTTTTTTTTTTGAGAAATGTTTATGAACAGACAGCAGAGTGCACCAGTCTCTCTTATTATAAGTCAATCTTGCCCCCTCACCAGACACCAATCAATAATGTTATTAGTTGCAGCTCTGACAAAGACAAAATCTGAAGCAGCTGATAGAGTTTTGATACTATGATGTGCTTCATATAGCATCATACTGCATTTGTTAAAAAAATGATATGCTTCTGATCTTTTGGAATCAGTAGTAGGACCAGATAGGAAACAAACCTTTCCATCCACAGTCTGGTATCCATTCTCCGCAGGCTGTAGTACATAGCTGTCAAACTGAGAGTCTGAGAAGCCATCATTGGTCAAACTTCCACAACAGGGAACAAGGACCTGCAAAGTATTGTGAAATGAAGCAAAATAATGTTATTTTTACAGGCATTTTATTAAAAATCAATAACAAAATCCTGATTTGATAATGGAAAACTAAAAACTTATATCTATCTATATCTTATATCTATACTTCATATAGATAGTCCTCCATACTTTGACAACTGGATGATTATCGTATTCACATGTCAACACTATTGACTGGGTCCTGAGAATTTAAAAATACATTTCTGTATGTTGTGATTTGCACCACTCATTTTCTAGGTAAGCAGTCTGTCTGGAAATGTAAAATACCAGCTAAAATTTAGTTAGATGTATTTTCTTGTATTATATTACTGATATGTGTATAGTACTCAGGTCATTCAAGTTTCCAGGGGAGTCCTTAGAAGTCGGAGCAAGCCTGCTTTCAGACATCTAATTCTTATCTCTAGTGTTGACTGACGACAACATGCTTTCATTCATCAACATTACTTTAATTTTGCAGTTGTTTAAGTCATTTCGGGTCATTTCTGTCACAGGCTGAGCTTTTTAAGTGCCATCAGACTGAGAAAATGTATTTATCAATCTTGCCATCAAAAGCATCCTTACTACATGTAACACTGAGACCAATTCTGTCACCTTTCCACTGATAACATAGCGTAAAAAGAGGGGAGCTGAGGAGGAATCAGACAGAGTACTAAAATAACACTTTGCTGAACTGACAACTGCTTATAGGATATGATGTAGGATGTATGGTAGTTGAACATTTGTTTTCACTTAAAAAAAAACTTCTTCTTTTTACTCTGTTCTAAATCATTTAAAAAAAATGGTATTTATTCAGGTTAATGGGGTAAAAACACAGAAACCTAGTATCTCTCAACAGAAAACTTAAACTTAAAACTTAACTTCTGCACACTTCAGAAAACTTAACTACTGCACATTTTACCTTTACATAAATTTAAAAAAAATGATCAGAGAAAGCCACTATATTGCTTACCTGATACAATATATATGTGTCTGCTCACATTTGACAAAGACCCGGTTCCACAATAGTATTTAAGTATGTCCTTGATATTTTTATACTGCCTGTACACTGTCCTGCCATTAACTGCAACAGTTTTCTCTGCAAGCAGCAAAAATACATTTTCTCTGCTTTCATGCAGCTGGTCTCTGGCAAAGGAAGTTTATTTGTTTTGCACATTTCATATACATGAATAACTCAGTGTGCTTTGAATAAAAACCAAATAAAAGTTACAAATTGTATTTCTATGGTATTTCTTATTTTAGCTATGAAGATTTCGTACTTTGTGTTGTTCTCTGGAATTCAGAGCTGCCAACTGTTGCTTGTCAATACCCAAGTGACAGCTGGGATTTTATCTTACCAGCACTTCTGTAGTATTCTGGACCAGTCTGGGTCTCAAAAAATTAAACAATAAAGCAAAAAAAAAAAAAATTAAAACAAAATGCAAAATGGTAAAAACAAACTATGATAATGAACAATGGAAACAGACTCACACTCATCATTTACAATTGGGAAAAAAATCAGCTCTGCTAAATTGTTAGTATACGCAATACCTCACTGTAATACACACAGAGCAAAGTGCTGATGAATACGCAACTCATCTCCATCATCGGCTTAAGACTCACAATGCCGTGGAGCTCTGCCACTCGGCTACAGAGATCTGGTCTCTGCTTCTCCAACGCCAAGTAGAAAGGATTCCTCAGGATGTTCTCATCATATACAGCCATAAGGAGCTGGATGTCAAGATCCTACAGAAAAAGGCAGAGAAGAGAATGTTGGCAGATCAAGATTATAATAATCAAACAAGGATGTTGGTGTTTGAGAGGAGATTTTGATAAAATCAGGAACAAAATTTTCAAGTATAGTATCTACAAGTATTAACAAGGGTTTCTTAAGGCTGTTTGACTCTCAGGTCACAATCAGGATAAATTAATTGTTGCTGAAAGAATTATAATGACTGCGAAAGGCAAAAAAAAAGCAATCTTGAATGTCATTACAGGTGGACACAACAAGCCGCTTTCACAACACCTGCGACTAGTGGGTGTTTTGAACACTGAGATTTCGAGAGACAAATAAAACTGAAAAAATATGATGCGTGTTCATTCATTTAAAATGGTCCACAAAAGGATGTTATTAAAATTTAAATTGCCATTGACAGACAAAAGCTCCACCCATGCTGAAGTTAACTATAAGTAGAATGTAATGAATAAATGATGACAGTAATATGCTTTTTCCAACCAAAGGTATGTGGAAATGCTGCATTATGGACTGAGTTTTAGCCAATTAGCTGATGTCTGTGGAGAGCAAAACAAAGCCCCAAAACAGATCTTGTGATTCTTTCATGTCTCAAAAACAAAATAATTCTCTTGATTAACCACTTGGATGGAATCAGCTGCTTAAAAAGATTACAAAATATAAAAAGTCCCATTTTAGACTGCTCCAAGTGCTTGTTTAAATAGGGGTTATTTTTCCTTTTTTGTAGAGTCAAGGTCAGATAGATTTAAAATTGTAGTTTCTTGCATGACAAAATCCTGTCGAGAAAAAGGCCCCTCTTTAAAGTTTGGAAAACTCCAACTGTCCCTATTTATGCAGTTGCCAGTTACCCAAACCAAACCTGGATGTGATCACTTATGAACTTCCTAACCACAAACACTGTCTGTGTCAACCATTAGTAAAATCAACTGATCATGTGATGTAGTGGAAACTGTGACGTGGTCCACATAGAAGCCACCCTGAGACATTTTATCATTTTATCATGTCTGGTGCTAGAAGCAATGTTAGTTTTCTCAGTGAGTGATCTCCCACCAACCCCAGCTGTCACCACTCGCTCCCAATTTAAAAATCCCACAATGTTTTTAAATACGTACCATGATCTCCGACCTGTCGCAACCTCCTAACGATTACTTAAAACACACAACCAAGCACTAGACCTGGGGCAACAGAGCCTTCTTTATAGCCGCCTCCTCGTTGACGTCCTTGACTTCCCTACATTTCAACTCAACATCAAACCTTACCTATTCAGAACTACTTTCCAGTTACAATAATGGACATTCTATCTTTGTGCATGTGAGATAGTGTGTATTTTCTAGCCAATGTTATTTTATGATCTTCAAAGTACCTGATCTTTTTAATATACTATACAAGTAAAAAGTATTATTAATGCTGTTTTATTGTGTAATATTTTGTCAATTAATTGATTATTTGTTTGGTCCATAAAAGGCAGAAAAAGTGAGTAAAATATTTTGCAAACCTCAAATGACAACATTCTCAAATGTCTTTCTTCCAGAAACCAAGATATTCAGTTTACTCTTATAGAGAAACAAGGAAACCAAAGATATTCATTTTTGGAAGCTGAAAGCAGTTAAGTTTTTTTTTCTATTTTATAGAAACCCACTACAGCCAATCATTCAACTATCACAATTGATCAATTAATTTTAGTAGTTAACTTTTATGTAGCAACCTATTAATCATTGCAGCCCTACTGCTCTCCCTGTAATCTAACAACAGTAATCTAACAGACAAAAATAGCTACTGAAATTTCTCACAGCTGTCTGACCATCCAACCTGCTGTACGCTCCTCTGTCCCTATACGCATGTTGTTCAAGAGGAATGATCAACACACTGGTCGACCAGGTTCACAGGTTTACTGCTCTCCTCATCCCTCTGTTCAGTCATCAGACTCATTCTCCCTCAGCTCGAGTACAGACAAAACTGGGAGCCAGTTCAGTAGATCAGAGACAGACCACACAGCTGAGTGAGCAGCCTCATGACAGGCAGCTCAGCTGGGATGAAGCTGCGAGGAATGAATCACGTGACCCTCACGGTCCTTGTGACCCCCCCGAGGCTCGAAACCGCTCTTGTATTCGACGGTGTAAAAGAATGTCCATCCCTTCAGGCCAAACACACACCCGCACGCACACAAACACACTTCATCACAGTACACACGGAGATTATGGTCACTCAGCTGATGTCTTAGCCTGAGGCTATTAATGTGTGTATAGGAGAACATATGGCAAAAGGAAACCGAGTAGAGTCTTTTATTTTAGGTAAACAATGAAAAATTCCTGTTCAACTCTACAGTTCACTCAAGTATTGAAATAAATGAGCAGTCACCACCTCCAAACAGGATGTCTTACAAATTATTACAAATTGTGTATTTTATTTAATGAATGATATCTAAATAAAATGTCTTTAATATTTCTCCATTACTTGGATTAGTTGTTTAATCCATAAAGTGTCAAATAAAGGTGAAAAATGTTCACCATTTATCCAAAAAAGCTGAAATGTTGTGTTTTTACCACAAACCAAATATTCTCTTTATTGTCATACAGACACACAACATAGCTGCATTTAAGAAGCTGAAACCAAACATGTATTCATTGTGTAAAAAAAAAACCAAAACAAAATACACACTTATGTGATTCATTTGGTGATCAATTGATAAGCCTGTTGAGCAGCACTTTCACGCAACAACACTCACTCATTTTCTACCGCTTTATCCTTCACTGAGGGTCGCGGGGGGCACTGGTGCCTAACTCCAATTGTCCAATTGGCCTAATCCCCAAATCTGCATGTTTCTGGACTGTGGGAGGAAGCCGGGGAACCCGTTGAAAACCCACACAAACATGGGGAGAACATGCAAACTCCATGCAGAAGGGCCCTTGTTCCCACCAGACCCGGGACCTCTTGCTGCAAAGACAAAGGTGCTCACCACTACACCAACTGTGTGGCCTGCAACAACAACACATGCGTCATTGAGGATAATGTCTATGAAGAGTTCAAACCACAAAAGCATTTGAAGGGACAATCATTCTAAACTCTATGATCTCTGTGACCATAGATAATGCTGTGCTGATGTACTGCAAGCTAAATATCTGTGAGACTTACAAGGGCAGATATTTAAAGCTGTGAGGATGCAAAGAGGCAACAAGATCTACTACATAGCGGTTTACCCTCAAAATTATATAAAAGTCCAATCCTAATTTTTAATTGGCGACAGAAACAACCTACCACACTATTGAAGCAGAGTGCACTGAGCAGATGGCAGAGGAGATCAGATGCATGGGGGGAATGAAAGACAACACCACTATTGTCTCCTTGATTCATCAGATCAATACCAACTTCTTGGGAGCTGAAGCTTGAAAACCACTGTAAAGAAGATTTGTGGCTAAAAAGTAACCACACTGAACACATGATGCAACCTGACCATACATACAGAAACTATCCTGATTTCTAAAACGTAGAAATGAAAATAAATAAATAACTAGCTACCTTTCACCTATACACAACTTGACATTATCCCACCCTGATCTCTAAATCAAGCAATCAGGTGTGCAACAGCAGCAAAGTGCAGGACTTCAAAGAGAAATCTAAAGTAATTTGACCTTTAACAACTGATACGTCAAGTTAACCAAGAGACAAGAATGTAGCTTTTCAAAGTAAAATATTTGTTTACTTGCAACAATATAACTTACTAAAAATGTTACTGTAAATAAAACCGATTGCCCAAAGCTGTTAGAAGAACACAGAAAACACCCAATGGTTTTTCAGGCAATATATTTTGCTCTAAATATTTTTTGGTTCTGACGCACCTAGAAACTTCAACCCAAACTCCATTTTGTTACCTCGTGACTAGGTTTGATATAAAAATTTAAAAATATAATAAAAAAGTATATATTTTTTATCATCAAAGAAACGGCTTTAAAATGATTATGTCTCCACAGTGAACATGACAGGTGACTATGTGTACAGTTGCTTTTGCTAAACATACAGCTAATCTACGCCAGCCGTTCGGAAACAGCTGTAAATCTGTAAATCCTGGGTGTGAGACCCGACCTCAGAGCTGAGTAAAATAACGTTAACGTTAAATAAACTATGCTCGCATGCCAGCTACAAACAGCAGCGCCGTTTTCACCAGCCAACAATGGTGAATATGAGTGCAGATCAGCAGTTAGCATTAGCACATCCTGGCAACCGAGGTCGCAGATCACATATTAGCTTATTTACATGAAGGAAGAATCATTAGTAAACATTGATGTTTTACCTCTTATCAATGGGTCTCTCGGCTCATTCGGGCTTTGGCATGGCGGTGGGAAACGGCCGCAGGGCAGCCTGTCAGGAGCTGTTTACTCGGATCATCTGGCGAAACAGCTGCAGCAACGATCACCACCTTAGCCTTTGGTCACCGCCGGGTTGCCAGACGTCAAAGAGGAAACACGTAAACTAAACGGGCAAACCTGCGCGCGCGCGTCGGGTTCAATTAAATATTACCAAATTTACGAGCCAAACTGTTAGAATGCTGTTATAAGACTTTGATTGTCCATATACATAATCGCACCTCAAATCGTGGTGACTGGCTAACTGTAAATGACCCAGTGCATCAATAACACGCTGCTTCATACTGCCCCCTACAGGCCAACACTACAAATCAGAGCTCTTTTTGGGGGGTAATACCAATTTTACGCATCAAATTCAGATTTAGCATAATCCACAGACGTTGTACCCTTTATTATTGTTATTATTATTGTTATTATTATTATTATTATTATTATTATTATTATTATTATTATTATTATTACTGAACGAACAAACAAGCAGCACTGACCTGTCGAATGCCTTTTTAACAGCAGATAATGTTAAAGCACGAAACACACAGGTGTTAATGATGATGTTAACTGAGGGTCTTTGAGCGAGTTTCATCATGTAAATGAAACTCGCCCATCCCTGATTGTTTACCCCTGTGTTTTTCCTAATCTAAGATGAGATTTATTTTTCAATTCCAAATAGTAGACATGGCTTTCCATGACATTCCAGACATGGTAAATTGATGTTTTTTTTTTATGTCGTTGTTTGTTCCATGGGATGGATACTATTGTGGGTTTGTTTTGAAGTGTTGTGATTGAGATGTGAGGTCCCGGGTGAGAGTGAATGGTTGTCTGTCTCCATGTGACCCTGTGATGGACTGGCGACCTGTCCAGGGTGTACCCCGCCCTTCGCCCTATGTCAGCTGGAGTTAGGCACCAGCGCCCCCCCGCGACCCTCAGCGGACAAAGCGGTAGAAAATGAGTGAGAAGGGTGATGAGGTGAGATGAGATCCCGCTGTTCCAGTGACGAGACGAAGAATAAAGGGCGCCTTTCAGAGTTAAAGAAAACTCCCCCCATGTGTTTTCCCGCAACCACAGTCCTCTTAACAGAAGCACGTAATCCCAGACGAACCCAGGATTACGCTACTTTTGCCAGTCAAAATGTCTGCAATGGAAATTGTCCACCATCGCAGCACTGATTAATCACATACTAAAGTCCTAAATGGGAGGAATGATTACTTGGGGGGAAAAATGTAAAAGCAGAAATATTAAGACTGGGACACGGGTTTAAACCATACACAACAGTAAATGTAAAAATCCCTTTCCTGCCTGGGCTAACATTACATCACAGTAGATGGCGATAATGCACTGTTAAAGATGCCGTTGGACGAAGAAAGAGGAAGAGAAAGACGATGCCCTCTACCGGTCAGGCGCTGGACTGGCTCTTGTCTCGCCGTTTCATCGACCTGTCACGCTGAGAAGTTCGCAAACAGGTACGTTTTGCAGCTTGACGGCAGAAAAAGTATATATATTCTTAACCAAACGGTTTTCGCACTCTTACGTAATTTTTTGTGGCAACGACTGTTGAGCTAAACAGCTAATTGGGCAGGTGACAGCTAATAGGGTCAAGTGTGTATGCGATCACATGTGTAAAAAAAAAAAAAAAAAAATGGACGTCCGTTAATATTTAAATGGTTCTTTGACTGTTGGCGACAACCTCGGGAAACTCATTGTACCTGCTATGTTTTCTTGCTCTGTCTAAGGCGTGGGCGGAGATTGAGGAGTACCATGCCGATAATATCAATTCTAAAGGTAAGTGAGCTAAACTTCCATTAATTCAACCTTAACTTTTGCGCTGTGGTGAATGTGGTGTTCCTCACACTAATTATCTTTCCTTCCCTATATTCCAATGTAGTATTCTCCTCACTTTTTTAATATGAGAGGAGACACTTTTTAAAGTTGATTTACAAAAAATATAAATCAAAGCAGGAGGAAATCTGTGCTAAAAATAACATTTTTACTATTTTTTTTTCTACTGCCGTCCCTGTAACTCATGATCTGTTTTGAACGAGCTATGTCCAAGAGATATATTTCATAAATGAATTACAACTGTACATAATGTTATAGCCCCATGGTTCTAAAAGTGTGGCACGCTTTTTCTGGTGGTACTGGAAGGAAAATTAGTGTTCTTCTGAATATGCCAGGGCATGTGACCGGTGTGAAGCTGAGGAACTGTAATGTGTAGATAATGAAACAAATTCCAATAATAAATTAAACAATAATAAGTAGAATCACATCATCTCTCGCTTAATCTAATTTCTCTATACCAGTGTCTGAAGTATATGTGAGGATGAGGAGGATAATGAGAGCAAAGTCTCCTCCTGTGAAAAGTCAGTAGCTGACTTTTCTTGGTTTATTTACACCACTGTATTTTAACGTTGGCGATAATGGTGTTAGTTTGAGAAATCAATATTTTCTTAGGTGGTACTTGGTACAAAAAGATTTACAACCACTTTGAAAGACAATACCTTTCTTGAACTCAAATACCAACCAGTCATGTGGAATTATAATTAATTTCTGCTGCTCACTGAAAAGAAAAAAATCTCATTCAGTGTGAATGTGCAAATGTTAATTGTACATTCACACTGTTCAACCATTCTCGTGCAGCATTTATGCAAAACAATGTCAATTTGAGGCAGCAAGAACTGTACAGCTCTTCTGGGGAGGGAATGGAAACATCTCTTCTGATCTCTACAGATTGAGAACCCATCCTGCCTCTGGGGTCGGGTTAGTCAGGACAATATAGAGAAGACAGAACAGTACAAGACTCTGCTGAGTCAGATTAACCTCTTCTACCATGACGTCACTCTGGACCTGCACAAGCTGAAACCCATGTCACTAGAGGAGGGAGAGGTAAAGCCCACCTGCAGTCAGTCTTCACCCATATGATTTTACAGACTTTTTCCCTGTTGGGAAACACTTGAGTGTTCTGTGACTGTAGTTGGATTGGAGTAGAGTGGATGTAAGTGTTAGCCAAATGTCCCCTCAGGTGTATGTGGTGTACTGGTCAATGATGAAGTCATGGTGTCGGGCTGTGGTGGAGTCAGTTGTCATGGACTCAGTGTCCTGTAGGGCTCACTGCCTCCTGGTTGACTATGGAGAACGGCTCATCATCACCAAAGACCAGTAAGACTAGAGCACAGTTCCTCTTAACGTCACTGTCATGTTATTGTCTGTAAGAAGAAGAAAAGGCCACATTCAGTACTGGTAATAACATTCATCCTGAGAGATCTGATCACAGGTGGACAGCATTGAGTATGACTCTCTAAATTGGCGTAGGTGTGAATGTGAGAGTGGATGGTTGTTTGTCTCTATGTGTCCCTGTGATGGACTGGTGTTCTTAAGAACAAAATGATGATTTTTAAGTACACACGTTCAAAAAAATGTGACCACACTCTTCCTCAAACTACTCCAGAATGTGCATTTAGACTTGTAGTTGGAAGGTCTATTTGTGATCAGCTCACTCAGGACAGATGATAATACCAGGTCTGAACAAGGTTAGTGTTAGTGTCTTTAACCAACCGTAGACTACTGACATGGTCAAAGATGTGTCCACCTTATTCCTGGGGGTGCAGTAAAATAGTTCTTTCCATTGGCAAAATACAGTGTCGGCAGCAGTATCGTGCTGTTCTGCAATGCGTCCTGCAGTTTGTAAATCTCTCGATGATGAAAGTAAAACCTAGGCTTGGTGATGTGGGACACAATGACTGACTTGGCTCTTTGTCAGCATTTAAATAAATTGTGTCACATGTACTTTTAAAAAATGCCACTGACCTTATTGCTGTGTAAATACTGATACACCTAGCAACCATCTGTAGGAACTAATTCAATTTATATATTTTTATATTTATAATTTTTTTTAATATTTGGGAAGTACAGACACTGCATTGCATAGTTCTAATGTGATATTTATACACGGTGAAGCAGTGTGGAAGTTTATAAGTAACATTAAAATAATCTATTTAACTCCGATGCCGATTGTATAGTTTCATAATAAGAATGGATGCTAAGTTGACACTTTTAATGCAAGTTACTTTCACACTGTAGAAGAAGACAGTGAATTATCTCTTTTGAGATTCTGCTTCAGCAAGAGGTTGTGCTAGAAGTTGCACCCATTATTCACACAAGGTATCATGGACCATAGGAATAAGGTGGATACCAGACAAGAATCTATTCCACATGCCCAAGTAGTAGTGGTAATAATTATGCATTTTAAACCTTTTTTTTTTGCCTTGGTGTGACTAGGATCCGAGTTGCTGTTGATAAATTCCTCCAGCTGCCTTTTTGGGTGAGGAGGTTCCACCTAGCAGGAATCAAACCAACAACCCTTCGAGTGTCTTTGTTTGAGACAAAGGCAGAGTTGGTGTAAGACAAGTTCCCTGATTCCCACAGATGGACCTGTGATGTTTTCTCTTTATTGAGATGTTTATTATGCTTCAGACAAGTCTTTTTAAAAAAAATTATAACAGCATGAGGTATTGGGAACAAAAGCAGTATGCACTCACCACCATAAGCACTAACCAAAACTCTTGCTGCCAATAAAAAATAAGAATAAAACAATAATCCTTTCTGCAGAAAAAAGGAGGAAAACAATGATCCTCCCTGCAGAAACTACATCTTGATTTTTTTTTTCTCTGCAGGCCATCCACTCAGTGGGACAGCTCAGCTACGCTCTACCTCCACAACCTGTTGCAAGGTAAGCAGCGTGAACATTTGATGATGTGCAGTGAGTTTGATTTTAAAATAATTTATTATTGAAACACAAAAAAAAATTAGCTTCTTTTGATATTTAGCATCAACTCTGACTGAGGCTGTATTGTTTGAAACCGAGTCAGACTCAACCTCCATCAGGCTCTACCTTACTGTTGGAAATGTCAAGGTGAGTGTAGGACACAATTCACAGTAACTTTGCAGAAAGCACTCTAAAATGCAGAGTATTGTAGGTAAGCTCATACTAAAATCGCATTTTAGTATGTTCAAATTGTTGATATTCAGTTCGTATAATCCTCTTTTTTTTCCTCTTTATTTTAGCAGGTATTGTTTGTGGTGTCTGTTGCATTTCCCATTTTCTTGAACATTAGTTATAGAAACTTAGAGATAGTAGAGATGTAACTTGAATTAAAGTTATGTAAAATGTTTTTTTTTTTTTTTCATTTTTATAGATGTGTGTAAATGATGACCTTGTTGCAAAGAACTTTGCATATTATAGCAAAGGGCCACCTGAATGCATCTCCAGCATCTTAACCCCAACTGTCTACACAACTTCAGACAAGCTGACAGCAGTAAACCAACCATCTCCTGGTAAACATACAGATGTACCTGTTCATAACTGTGGGTCAGATATACTCAAGGCAACGGGGGGATTGTATTGTTTCTACCACATTGGGTGTCTGTGAATGCTGAAGCCTCCATGTGTGCTCTAAGCCTGCATGTGCAGCACAGAGACCATTGTGGACATGGGCAGATGCCCGACTGTCATACTGCTGTTTATGGCTATGTGGAAGCTAAAAATAAAAGTTAAAAGCCACAGTGGAAAGTGTTCTTAATTTTGAGTTTGAAGTTTAATGTTTGGTTATGTATTTGAAGTAGCAAAAAACATTTCAGTTAGGGTCCGTGTTATAGCTGTTGCGAAACGTTTTATAGTATTATATAGACTAGTTTTTCAAACGTGTCCTGCAATTACAAATGTTTTCTTTTTGTTAAATGGGAATTGTAAGAACTGTAAGCCAATAACTATGAAGAGTTTCCCCATTTTTGGAGAAAAAAAATCCTTGATTTTTAAATTTTTGATGTTGATTTGTCAGGTTACAGTTAAGTTTTTAAGTTTTCTTCTCATAGCCAGACATTGCAACTGCAGCTGGCTTGGATTCATTCCACTGAGCTGTTATTCTGAACTGGTGTTAATTTCAGCCAAATCTTTGTGTGAGCATAGTAGTAATTAAAATGGAAATAAGCTTGTGAATCTATTTTATAATGATGTTAACACTGACCCCAAGTCTGTTTTAACACTCAGTGATATTAAATGGCGCTATTGTTGGTGGAGCAGGTGATTGGCAGACAGCATCATCTTCAGCTCTGGTCAGTAGTTCCACTCACTGTTTTGTTGCCAGTGTTCAGTTAACATCAATATGATTATATTAATCTCTGACATGCTGTTTAAGAGCCAACATAATGAGCTGATGACTTCAGATGGAGAGATCAAACCAAACATTACAGATCAACTGTCAGGCAACCGGTCAAGGAACAGCTCTCGTCCTGCTGCTGCAGATAGGTGAGCACACATCTGGATCAGTTGGCCAATTGGCTGAACAGATATGAAGGTGATAAGTTGATTGACATGCTCTCATGATGTCACAGTGACTCATCGGTTGACACAGACTCATCCTTGGCTACAGCGCTGACCAGAAACCTCAGCCTTTTCAGGTAAGAGCTGGTCTAATTTATACACCTACCCCCCTCATGTGATTGGTTGAAACCAACACACACATTTTCTGTGACTGACTGATCCTGAGAGAGCCCCTCCTTTGCTACAGGTTCTGGAAATTTCTGAATCCTGGCAGCATCTCCCATCAGGCAGCTGATAGTGTAAGTTAATTTTTGAAGTCCTCTCCTAGAGGACATTTTCTTTTGAAGAATAATAATAAGAACCTGAACATTGAATGGTTTAGGTACATGTGACATAACACCAGTATCTACTGGACTGTTGTAACTGAGAAATAGTGCTCTAAGGATATACCAGTTGTATTTATGGCAGCTGCTTTTATTAGTACACATGATAATATTGTATAGCTGTAATGATGTCATTCATACTGTAATTCCCTAAATACTCACATCTTGATAATAAATAAACACAGATGAAGGTGAAACCTATTGTATGCAAATTATTATTTGACAACAAGAATGATTTACTGGATATCTGATGTGGAAAATAACTAATTTAACAAAAGTATTAAAATATAGAGTATTCTTATTATTTAGATCCCAAAACAAAACCTTTGGTTTGTTTCTCTTTCAGGTCAGTAAGCATGAAGAGCTCAGTGATGGTGAACCTAAAGAGAGGATTGCAACCTCCAGCACCTGCACAGGACAGGAAGAGTAATGCCTTAAAAATATTTTCAAAAATTCTGTTAAAACGCTATTCAGGTGAATTGTCACATGCACGTCGCTTCTTACCACAACTACCTAAAAAAGTTCAGTTGAAGATCAGCCCCCCTATTTCATTGCACTTGTGCTTGCAGGTCTATATCAATGAAGTTTTGCTCCATGAGTCTGCATTTTGCATGCAAAATATTTCTTGTCTGTGTTGTGTTTTTTAATTTTTTAAACACCTCATCACACAGCAATCAGCCAGTTGAGGAAGAAGTTGTCTATATAAGGTGGGGAAGCTGGTACTTTCTTTCTTCACATGTGAACATTAGTTAAATAAGCCAACTGTTGTGGTTTTCACAGTGCGTCCCTACAGTGATATTACAATGGACTTGTATTTTCAGTACTGGAAAAAATGAAGGCGCAGATATTGACCTTAATCGTATGGAAAATCTGGCAGATGAAGACACAAGGTACAGTACAATGCTCTGCACAATTGGTTGCATAGTTATGTTACAATGCAAATTCATTTTAGGAAATCATGGACTGTGTCCTCAAAGGAGGAAAAGATGATTCAGATTATTTTTAGCACGAAGTTCAAAAGTCAGCATCCGTGATGGTATGAAAATGTTGGTGTCCATGGCATGGCTAAGTGTCACATCACCATTAATGTAGAGAATAACGTGCAGAATTTGGAACAAGATGCTGCCACCCAGTTGACTTTTTTCCTGGAACATTCCTGCTTATTCCTTATTCCTTCCAACCAATGAGAGGCCACATTGTAGCATGATATCCAGACCTACCCCCCAGTACTGAAAATGTTTGGAAAAATATGAAAACTACTACGGGATAATGTAGACCTGAAATCATCCAGCAAACAAGAATAGGAGAGAAATCCACATTTAAAACTTCAATAATTGGAACCACCACTGGAGACAGGGTAGTGTTTCTCCAGTGGTTTCCAAACAATTGCATTCTCATTTTAGTGCTCTAACTTTTTGAAAGTTGCATTGTTATCCTCAATTACTTTCTTTGTCTGAACAACTGTCTTTCTGCAGCTCTAGTAGATCAGTACAGTCAGGACTAAGTGAGGCAGAGATGCCACGGAGGAGTGAAGTGGACCAAACCTGTTCCAGGTGAGATGTTAAACTCTAACCAACATGTTAAGTGTTTCTTCTCAGTGTTGCATGTTAGCTTGTTCAACAATGATGCATTTTTCAAAATGGGGCATTGGTCAGAGTTATCTGCAGATGAGGAGGGTGTAGTTACACTTCAAAAACTGTAGAATAATAACCAAGGCATTATTTCTCTTTCAACATAATAGAGTCCAAGTAAGATTCTTAGGAGTTTAAAAAAAAAAGTATTTTTTCCCTCTTAATAAAAAAGATTTTTATTTCTGATTCTTTTCTTGTCACAGGTTTCTGGAGTGGTTGAACCCAGAACCCTTGAAGTCTCATCCAGAGGCTGGAGACGATGCTGTAGGTTTTTAAAATGTCGCCCTTAACGTATGGTACCTTTTAGAATAACAGAAGCCTGTACATGAATTTGAGACCTGAAGTTTGCTGATTACTGATATGGTGATAACCTAAGAACAGTGAAATGATGGACTCCATAAAACTGAAAAATACATATTGGTTGCATGTAGTTTATAAACATTTTTAAGTGAAGATTCAAATTAAAAAAGGAGACAACTGATAAAATATGGTGTTTTCTTGAGAAAAAAATGTTTGCTTAGGGGGTAAGACACTGATGGAGTTCATCTAATGGTCAATTGATGGCCTTAAATTAGTTTACATTGATATCAGTGTATTCCCTGTTCTAAACCTGCCTTGGTTGCAGCTCTCTTGAGCAGTCGTGGCAAGTAAACATCAACTGTGTGCTCCACAGTATGTACGGATACTGTGTAGATATGGAGATTGTTTGTTTGCATTATAGTATGATGTTGCATATGCTTTTTTCACTTATTCTGCTCTTGCTCTGTTAAAACTATTGTGCAAAATTAGCAAACGCAGTAGATTGTCACTGTTGTTAATAATTACATCTGATTTTCTTTGTCCTTTAGCCTGACAGTCCTCAGGTGGTTCCTAATGATCCAATGAAAAGTGGCATTCTGGTGCACTCAGCGTTCCCAGTTCAGCCCTGCACTAGTCTGGAAGATGCGCCTATCACTGATGCTCTCCGCTTGGTAAACAAGAATGTTCTCTGAGTTTTGTTTAACACTGTTTAGACACAATTATCATTAAAAAAAAACAAGTAAGAAAATATTTCACTAAAAATTAATAATGGTCAAGCATTTTGCATAGATCCTGTAGTTCACTTTGATTTTATCATAGGCAACAATGGAGGAATTTTGAGTTTCAGTATACATTTTCAGAGGGTGAAAGAATAATGTAAGTGAGCCTAATTTTGTTTTATTAATTTGTCACTGTCATAAGATTTTTTTTAATACAATCAATATTGCTTTATTTTAAGTGTTACTGATATTTAATTAGTGTTTTTTCCAAACTCATCTCAGTTAAACTTAATCTAAACTGTGTTATCTATGTGATACTGTTTGGACTAGTTTGAACAATGATTGACGCATTGATGCTGTCTCCGTAGTTGACGCCATAATTCAATACAAATTCCATCAGAGTGTTTTTGATGTCATCTTTGTTCTAATGTAGTGCTTCTTAGTATGTAGTACTTCTTGTGTTCTCACATTTAATTCCTAAACTTGGCTGGTGCATCTGGCTGCTGGACAAGGATTTAAAATTTGAAATGTTGTGTCGTGATCTTATGTAATTACAGCATCTTCCAATTTCTGATGGCATCACGTTTTTGTTAAAATTAAACAAAATATCAGTTTCTGACTTGTTGCTTTCCACTTGTTGATGTCAGTGTCCATAGGATTCATGTACAGTGAGGTGGGGAATAGTGCCATATATTGCTGTTTGCAAATGTCTACTCTGTGACAACACCAGACATTAGTGGTACTTAAGTGACAACTTTATACTTTCTTCACACAGGGGGTACCATCAACATAATTAGAAACATACATTAGTAGAGGGTCATGTTTATGACATATTTGAAAGTATCAGTGATCCACCAAAAACATTTAAGATCAATGTACCAGCATGAGTGGTTGTTAAATATGTAGTGGAAGTTATGATGATGGTGAAAAGCTGCCAGCACCCACCAGAGCTGGCACCAAAGTCTAGGGAAAGTCCTTCCAAACTGCTGAAAGAGTTCCAGGGGCTAGTGACAGCAGTCAGTGGAGATGAAGGGAAATGGCAGGCTGGCTGAAGACTCTTTAGTTAGCTGCCCCTACAACTCCAACTGCAGAAAGACTGATAAAAGGAAGACCTGGATTATACCTTTGTTCAATTAACAAAAAATTAAAGTTCACAATGAAACCAATGCCTGTCCACCTCCAGGTACTCCGGAGGAAACAGTACAACACACTGTCTCCAGCTGACTGTTACAGCTGGCCAGCTGTGTCTAGAGGACACAACACTATTGTCATCTCCAAAACTGCTGACCAACCACTCAGCTACCTTGCTCCACTCCTTAACCATATCCTGCTAAACTCCATGTTCTGTTCCTTCACCTCCAGCGCAGGGGTGAGTATATCAAGGAGACTTTTTTTTATCTTTCAAATGAACCTCATTTATTTCAACCACCGCCTGCTACCTCATCATGTGCCTGAAGCCTTGAGTTATTTTAGGACTTGTTAATGTCCTGATGTGTTTATATCCAGCCCATAATGGTGGTACTGTGTCCAAAGTGGGAGAAGGTTCAGACAGTGTATGACCTACTGGAGAATACCAGGGTCGCCCAGGTCCTCCATCCATTCAGTTTGCTGCTGGGTGTCGGGAAGGACGAGGCCAAGACTGTCAAGATCCCAAAGAATTGTGAGCAAAGCACATTCTTTGTTGGTGTTTTGAAAATGACTTAATATTTGAAGTTACAGGAAAAAATTGTATTGTTTGCAACAAGGAATATCTCAAATAGGACAAACTAAGTAAAACATTTACTTTATCTAGGCTTGCTGTTGGTGACCACTCCCTTCAGTTTGGTCCGTCTGCTGTCCTTTCACTGCTTCATGTTCCTGCGTTTGTGCCATCTGGTGCTGGACGAGGCCAACCTGCTTTTCACCCATGCTCCAGACCAGGTTAACATTCAGTCATTATTTATACTCGTAAGCTATTGTGCTAAAATAAAAAGCAGCTAACTGGCTGAAAATAATGTAATGTAGTCATCAAACTGCTTTACGCTCTGATGAAAGTTCAAACATAAATTAAACAATGTTCTGTTTTATTAGGGTCTTGCAGATAATTGTTAAAATTCTCTGATTGGATGTTGCTTGTCATTTGGCTATGGCTGACATCACCTGAATAAATACACTCCTATTTTAGAGTAATTTGGCAGCAATTTTCCCCTTTTGAATAATTTTAAGTTCTTTCAGAATCATTATTTGTTTTTTATTATAGACATCCTACTTTTCAGTAATCAGCAACATAGAGACTCCACACAGCATTTAGTTTACAGGATGTGGATATATATATACACACACACAATGTTTCACTTGTTATCACTGGCACTGAAATACGGTTCCTCTTGGTATTATACTATACTATACAAACACTTCCTAACTTTTCGGCATGTCTTAAAATATAAATGTTCTCCCGGTAGATGGCAACCATCTTGCAGCATTTCCAGAAGGTGACCTCCAGTGAGGGGAATGTCTCCTGTCCTCAGCAGCTTGTTGCTGTGGCGAAGCAGTGGACAAGTCACATGGAGGACTTGTTAAACAATCATATGCCATATCCCTGCATTGTCATAACCATCCCTGAGGAAGCTGCCCTCTATGGTAACGTTCAGCAGGTCAGTTATTAGAGTTAAAACTTCATACATTTTGCTCATTAGATGCTGATGTAGCAAAATATGATTATCAGCATTGATCTTACAGTTCAAGCTTAATAATTCTGAAATAAATAGAAAAAGTAAGCATTTTTTTCAGGTCAAAGAAATGTGTGACACACGTTAAATGTGGTCTACAAAGACTGTTTGAAAACAAACTGCAGTTATGTCATACTGTAAGTCATAGTGTAGACTAATGTGATTGTGTCTTTCTTTAAACAGCTCATCCTCATGACCCCAGAGAGTAGCAAGATCTCAGAACTTTTGGGCACACTGGATTTCAGCCCAGATGTTTGTCAGAAGACTCTGATCATTACCAACTCTGCTCAGGAAGTTGAAAACGTGTACATGGTAAATCAACTCCATTGCACTGTTACTTTCAGTGCTACCAGTGGTAGAACATACAGGACCACCACCTGTCTGATACATTTCTATATTGTTTGACTAAAAATGTTTCTCTGCTCATCATTAATTTCATGCAGGATACCTTTTGGTTTTGATAACGGGGGGAATAGAGACTCGGTTTAAACAGTTTCCTTGAGGGTACCCTGTGTCTTTTTTTTATCCCCAGGCTGTAAAGAACAAATCATTGTTCTGCCTCAAGACTCACGAGGGCTTAACACACCAGTTTGAGTTTGTCATCAAGGAGTGGAGGAAAAACATCGGCCATGGCACTCATGTTATTTTGGGTAAACATAACATGTACAGTATATACAGTGGTTAAAAAATTTACTAGACCACCACCCAATGTAAGGTTTATGCCACAGCTGTCCTAAATTAACAGCATTGGTAATTATCAAAATGTTTTTTATTCATTAATTTTAAAATGAACTCTTTTACAGAAAAAATAGTAAAGCACATTGTTTCTTCATTAGGATGTCAAATTTTACTTGCTTTCCTGAACAGAAAATTTTGTTTTAGTGGTTGAATATTATGCTTAATTAATTTCTGACTACAGTGAGACAGCTTAAATTTGGCTATTAAAACATGATTTTCCCTTTTGTTTTTTGCCAAATAATTAACAGCAACATTTTTAGTTTTAAACAAGTTTTTGAAATATTTAAAAATATTTGTCTTAATTTAGTACTGCATATCAGGAAGATGGTAAGTGGGAGACCCTGTATATCACTTGTTGTTAGACAGTTGATAACTGTAATTTTATTGGTATCCTCTAACCTGTAGTAACCACCAATGAGTGTCTCAAGTGTTTTGGGATAAGAGACGCTACTGGTGTCATCCACTATGGCTTCCCCACTTCTCCCAAGCTGTTTGGAAGCCGACTGTTCTGCATGTCTGACAACTATAGAAACTTCTCAGGATGGGTGAGAAAAAGCAAATCTTGATTCTCAGGATTAATTTGTTGGATAGAATCTTCTCCAGTATGAATGAGCATGCCAAATTTCACACTAGCACAGTCTTTGATGTGCCCTGATTTTAATTTTCATATGATTTATTCTCTTTGGGTTTTACCCAGGATCAAACAGAGAGATACCCTCATGTCATCAGGTCAGTGTTGCTGATTTCAGAGAGAAATGCTTCCCATGTTGTCGGGGTTCTCCGTTATCTGGAAAGAACCAATGCCCTGCTGCCGCCCGAGCTGCTGTCCTTCACTCAGGGTGTCCTCGTGGCCCGGGAGGATCTTAAGACCAACAGACCTCTTTGCAGCTTCCTGAAGAACTTTGGAGTGTGCAGGTCTGCGAAGTGAAATGAAAAAAATTACTTTGCTAATTTTTCTGAAGAAAAATTAAAAACTTGCTAATGGTTCAGACAGCAACTGTGGAATATTTCAGTGGTAAAAAACACATAATGTGACTCGGTGTGTTTCCCTCTGTAGAGACAGCAGTATGTGTTCAGACCGTCACAGGTTCATTTCCCACCTTGATCAATCTGAGCTCCCTGCCTCTGGAATCATAGAAGTGAGTGTACTTTGTTTTTTGTATTTTTTTTTTGTGTGTCTTTTATTCAGAATTGCTGTCAGAGATTCTTGTCTCACTCATGTTACAGAGCTTCATTATTAACATGTTTTGTCAAATAAATCAAAGAAGTGTTAAGTTTGCTTAATATTTGCTGAGCTAATTTAAAACTGTCACTTTTCTCTTTATCCTATAGTAATAGGAGGATTACATTAATGCTTATTTAAGCTACAGAACATTTTTTACAAGCATAGTTTACTCTGTTGCCAAATACTGTCACAGGTTGTACCAGTCTACATCAAGACGGCATCTGTCTTCTATGGTCGAATCATTACAAAAGATGATTGTAGTTTTGATAGCTTGGCATCAGAGATGGCTTCTTACTATGCTGACAAAAAACCAGGACCTGGAGTGTTCGTGGAGGGAGGCTTGTATGCTGTGGAAGAGGATGATTTCTTTCACAGGTATGGCTTAATCATTTGATACAACATCAGGAATTGATCACAAAGGAGGAGATTTACTTGCTAGAAATATTTCAGGCACAGGACTAACCTAAGACTAATTATGTTGGCTCCTTGGTTCTAAAACTAAAAAAAATATTCCTGTAGGTTTGTTTTAATTTTACCAATTTGTTTAGGTCTGTCTAGATTCGAGCTCTATGGGGTGTAACATAACTGTATGCTCTTCTGCAGGGTGAAGATTCTCTCTGTCCCAGACAGAGGTAACTGCCTGTTTTTCAGGGTCCTTGTTCGATTCATCGACGTGGGAAAGGAGGAGGAGGTGAAATCTCATCAGATCCTTCAGCTGCCGGAGAAGTTTCATGCTCTACCTGCTCAGGCTGTGGAGATCATTGTCTGTTCGGTCAAACCAGTGGATGCCGAAATCAACTGGCACCCAAAGGTTCCTGCTAATTTCCTAAATTTGCCTATAGAAACTCAGACCAACCAACCAACCACTCCAAACTTTTGACTGGTAGTGTAGGTCTACTTGTATGAGGGGGGTAGATTGGGCTTGCAAGAGAAGGGTGGTGGAATGTTTTGAAATAGATTGATGGTCTGCCTAATTTGCAGACCAGCTTTTTTTAATCCACTTTTTGTATTAAATATAGGAATGCTGACTATGACTCTCTGGGTTTTGTTTTGTACTGTTGAGTTCAAAAACCAACTGAGGGGTCTTGAGGGAATGTTTTTTATAAATGTTTGTTCAGCTAAGAGCAAGAGCAAAAGCATGCCTATATTTAACAGTAAGGTCACTGCATTTTTCCATTTTGTAATAGTGGCAGAGGCCCCTAATTTATTTTGACCTGACAACTCATGAGATTTTCACTTCTGCTGGTATCATAACAAAAAGAAAGACCCAGTCTGTGTCAGTCTTAATGCAGATAAGTCCTGTTTAAAGACAGCTATTGAGTGATACAGTAGTTATATACCATGTTATAACCTTGACCTGTCCTGCAGGTCACCAGAGCCATCAGCCAGAAGATCAAAGGTCTGCTGCATCGGGCCAGAGCAGTTCTCAGTTTGGGAAACACTGTCTTTGTTGATTCCATGGTTTGTTTTCTCCTATTTATCATCCACCAATTCACAGGGGTTCCTTGTTAAACTTTAGATTTCTCTCTGCATGTTTGGACTAATATTAATAAATATGTTGTGGAATGTATGGACACCAGCAAATTGTATTCTGTCCTGTTTTTTGAGGTCCGAGTGACTCAGGTTCCGGGTATGAAAACCATTATCAATGAATATGCCGTCCAGTCAGAAATCCTGAATACAGGAATGGGAGTCAGCAACCCGGAGCATCTAGACTTACTGAAGCAGCTTTGCCAGGGGGGTGAGGCCAACGGACACAAAGAGGACCACATTACTGGGTAAGGAAATGCTGCATTGAATTATCAAGATTTACTGTCCATTCTCACTAAAGGAAGACATGTTGCTGATGATTTTTTAGGTTGAAGGACGGATCAATGTCTCCAGAGCTCATGATCCAAGCTGAGGAGAGTGTTATGCCTGTAGTCTCCAGTGAAGCAGAGGCCAGGAAGCTTTCTGACCTTCCTCAACTTGAGCCATTGAATCCAGTACCTTCAATGACGCAGTCCTCAGTCCCAGAATCACCAGCGCATCAACTGCACCCAGTCTCCCTGTGTGATCAGAAAACCTTGTCAGATATTCAGGCTACACATGAACAGAAGAGTAATCACACTGTGAAATGGAATTCATTTGAACATATAAGGTTGGTGTCTTACCACAGAGTGCTGCTGATAGATTCAGATCAGGCAAAAATCACTAGGTTTTATTATTATTATTTTTTTTTAGACTTTTAACACTTTTTTCTTTGTCATGAATTATTCCAAAAGGTAAGTCTGTGAATATTGCCTCACATTACAATAATAATTTGGCCATTATGGTATTGAACAAACTCCTGGACCATATTTCTCCTCAAATTGTGAGGCTTCAACACACAACTAGACATGGCAGACATTTAAACACTTGCACATATTTTACAATATCTGAAGGCCAAATCTTAAAATGAATGTCCTTTTGTCTAACTTGTGAATTAAAGATAACATTAATTTTTATATACAGGAACAAAGATGGAGAACTTTCTCCCACCACCAGCCTGACTGCTTGTCTCGGCTCTAGTGATAGTGGTAAATATAATGAAATTATTTTAGCTTCACACCACATATGGGCAACACATGGCTCCAGGGCCAGATCTGGCTATAATACCAACCTTTTTTGACCTGCAGTGTCCTAAAAGGAAATGAAAATGATCCTCAAAATATTAATAAATGGCAGGATCTGGAACCTTAAGCACATTTATATGGGATGACACTCGTCTGTTTAGCATATTAATTTTCTATGATTTAAAACCAAACCTTTTAGTTTCTAAAGCAGTTTCTAAAGCACTCAATTAATGAAACACAGCTTCACATTCATTTACATGACATTCACGTTCATGACTTTCCAGTAGTTACTTGTAGTTAGGAAAATCTAAAGTCTCCATGGGTTTTAGTCACTACTCTGTTTCTGTTACAGTATTAATAAACCTTCAGTCACCACTGTGATTAACAGATGTACTGACAAACAGACATTCCTTGAATTAATGGAGATGTTATTTTTAGGAAGGAAAAAAAAATTTTATTGTCAGAATTCAATGCGTTCCTCCATCACTTAATTTGCATGTCATGTTGTACAGGTTTGTTTTTCTGATCTAAGCTTCAGTCAGTTATGAGGATCATCTGATATGAAGAGCTCTGTAAATAATGAAACAGTATCTGATGAATGCATAACACATTTACTTTTGTTCATATTCAGAAAAAAAGAGTACAAAGACAGAAATTTGTTCCTTGAAATTTTCACAAACTTTGTAGTACATCATTTTGATCAGTCCCTGCTGCCAGATGTAATTATGTCCCATGTTTGTTTGTGTGCAAACAGGTTTGCCTGCACATGGTGATCAAAACAACAACCAGCAGGTCACCGCTGAAACAGACAGTGACGACTCCATAAAAAGGTGCTGGACAACTTATCTATCTTTAAAAAACCAAACAAAAACACAACACTGTTTTTAATCTAAGTAAATGGCAATATGATAAAACCTACAGTGGTTGATTTTCATATTTAGTGGAACAGAAGAAACATTTTAGGGTTTCATTTTAAAACTTTGGTTGTTTCAGTTTCCATCCTCAGGTCCGCTGGTATCAGACATCAGACTCTGTGATCGCTACAGTGAAGCTGATGAACCCAGAGAGCCAGCGCTGTGACTTCTACTCTCACAGAGTCACCTACAGGTCTGTCAGGAGTGGAAGCCCAGTGATCAATCCACTCCTCGTCTCATCCAATTATCAGTGGAGCTTTTTATCCAGAGCACTTTACACTGGTGGGAGTGGGTACATGTTTAGCATGGCTGGCCTTCCTGTGAGGTAAACACTCACAAAGCTGAGCTTAATACGTACATGGCCAAGAAAAATGTTTCTGTTCGGCAGTGTGGTGTCATGTCAAAGGGCCACATCAAATGGTCACAGTTAATAACACCATCTTCAGTTAGTCTGGTGTTTTTCTTTGTTTGAACATTGGACCCAATAACATTAATTAGGGTTCCACTGCAGGTTTAAGAAAGCCAAGGTTAGCCGTGTTATTATCCAAGTGTAAGGGTAGGTCATGCCAAATACGTGACACTTTTACCAGTTGAAACTGAGCATTTTTGTCCCGAAAAATGTGTTATTTTAAAACTGGCCATATTTCTCATATATCTGAATGTGTCCCAATGACGTGACTGAGGCATACTTATTCTGTATGATCATTATAGAATTGCTAAAACAACAAATCTTATGGTGGACTTTTTTACACAATTTATGTGCCTCTGTTTTTGGCATACACTTCTGAATTACTTTAGCCCTCAATAAAATGTTTTAAAATCAGTATTTAGCGTCATATGATTATTGTATATCAGGATGTCATCGTGCTATCCTCCCTTTCTACATCCTCTCTACTTCACTCTGTTGTTGCTGTTACATTTTCTCCCCTGCATTGTGTGACATGAACACCACCAACAAACCGAGGCTACTAGCCAACAACACACATACTACTGCATTTACTGTATCTTTTTATTTTGCACGATTTCAGTGATGACCTGCAGAGATATAGGTGTTGAGCACAGGGTGGTGGTGCAGAGACAGTTCTGGATGTGAGCCTTATTTAGCTGATAGAAGAGGTGTCTCTGGCTTAGCTGTGAATTTATACAATTCAGCTTGATGTGGTCATAAGTGGTACAAGGGCACTTGGCTCACAAGTCCATCTGGTTGGTCGGTGAAATTGCACAGGTCTGGATTTGAATCAAAAACAGAAATAATAAATTTCTGTCAAAACTACAAATTGTTATTGAAAGCAACAATAAACTGCTGAGGCAAAATCTGAGGTAAAAAGTAAATCTAGTGAAATTCTTTCATTTATTTGGGTGTTTTTGGTTATAAAATATTTTTTAATAAATAATTTTGATATGTATATTGATTTTTTTAAAAATATTTCTTTAATGAAAGATAGTTATGACCACCTGCACTGTTTTAGGGAAATCAAAATGAAATAATTTATTACACATTTATATGGTGGCCTTAGAACTGTTGCCTTCCAATGGACTCAGCTTCCAGACTATTTAAGGACTGGAGGGAGGACATTCTGAGGAGAGGTCAGGAAAGAATGAGGCAGATCTGAAGATGCTGCTCTGAATTTTCTTAACGGTTAAATGGCCCCATGTGCAGTGTGGAGGGAGGAACACAGCAGAAAATTAGTAATTTTCTGTCACTTTAACATTCTCTCTCTCTCTGCTGATTGTGTTCAGTTGCAAAGTGAATGGTCGGAACTACAGAGCTGACCTGGAGCTATATGACAGCATTGATCCAAGCAGCAGCCACTGGGAAATGAAGTCCAATGAGCCAGTCATTAAACTGGTCAAACAACGACAGGGGCCCTGGGAGAAATTTCTGAGAAACAAGGTAATGGAGTGAAATTTCTACAGACTTTCTACTGTACTATAAGCATGTAGTGTTATAAATTAATGCGAGAGAAACTTATTTCCCAATTCACACATTAAAATTAATCACCAAATAGCTATTGTGTTTAAAGTTACGTCAAGCTGTACATTTAGCGTTTTCTTTGTAACGTTCCGACTGCTGGTCCAGTGAGGATTAAGTGATCACACCTGCAGTGAAAATTTGCTTTGTTTAATCAGGTGAAAATTAAATAACTAAACTGTTAATGATATTAACTGTTAATGTTAATTGATATGGGAGGAATGCATTATTAAAATTACATTCTAGTCATAATCTTAAAATTCTTAAATTTTGTTTGATGAACATGAATACATTGTATAATGTGTTGGCAGAGGTATATACTCTCTAAGATGTATGATTAATCTTTATACAGAATATTTTTGTGAATTACAATATGGATCACATTGAACATGATGAAGACACAGCTCCAAACGGTAAGAAACTTAGTCTGTAAAAACAAGAACTTTATCTAACTCGTGATACAGAAGAATACAATGCAGTTGTCATCTTTTGTACCTGCTTCATTAATGTGATGTCTACTTTTCGTGCATGGTCTTCAGGTCTGTGGTTTGTGGAGAACACAGGAGAGAGTGACTGGTACGTAAACTCAGAGACTGACAGTGACTGATGATGAAATAGCAACGAATGTTGTGTTCAGTGACTTTGTGGGTGTGGACATGAGGGTTTGTTGAATTAACTTGGTGCTATTATAACCATCTTCAATAAGTAGCACCAAAAAAGATTGGATGAGTTGTAAATTTATTAGGCAGCTAAAACGAATGCAACTGTTCCACATGTTTTCATAATGTTCAGTTTGTCTCAAAACCCCTTTTTTGTTAGCTGATTTATTATGGTCATTTGGGGGTCTGCAGTTTGTGGTCATGTTGAATCCTATTTCAGTATATGGTAAGATGCTGATATTATTTCCTTAACATTAAGAAAAGTAAGTCAAGGGGGTTTATTACCTCGACCAAGGAGTGTGTTTTCACTGTTGTGTATCGGCAGAATAATTCAAAAACTATTTCAACAGATTTGAGGAGAAGATCTGAGTAAATTAGAAATAACTCCTTTGTTTTGGGTTAAACTTGCACATGGTGGGCCACACCATGCTTGTGTACAAAAAGATGCAGGGGCACACACTGTAAATTAACTTCCAAAGCAAAGTGGTCATCCTCTCCCTCTTTCACACATTAGCCTGACAACTTTCAGATTATTTGATTTCCCCCTTCCACATTTCACCAGTGTATATACATTATATAAAAATAAACTGCAACCGGCAAATTTTTCTAGTCACACATGCACGAGTAGATGTAAAATTTACTCGCACTGTCTCAAATTTAGGTTAAAGTCTGGAGCCCTGAGTGCCTTAAATCTAGTACTGCAAGATTTTAAGCTTGTTAAATTGCTTGACACTGGGTTTTGCTAACTCCCATCTGACCTGTGATCCACAGTTGCAAAGTGTACAATATGCAAATATTCGGCCCAGCCCGCTCCTGTCCCGTCACAGACCCCAATCTCATTCCAGTATGCTGTAAATTTAATCTGAATCTGTAATGACTGTTGCCGCTCCAGCTAAACTGACCAGGACAGATTGAAATACAACAGTGCTTAATCAGAGCGATGAGGCAGGAAAAAAAGGACAACATACAACATCTTAACAGAGATCACAGACGGCACTCCTTCAGGAGATGATCAGTGATCAACCTGTAGACATACAGTTGAGGACAAAATTATTAGCCCCCTTATGAAAATGCCATTGTTTTAAAAGTATTTCCCAAGTGCTGTGAAACAGAGCAAATCATTTTTAACACAGCTTTTTCAAAGATCCGAGTTTTATTTTGGATGCTTCCATTATTTGACTTTGCACACAGAAATGAAATTATTTCGCAAAAACTACCAGGGTCAAAATTATTAGCCCCCCTGATGCTAATAGTCAATTGTGTATCCTTTTGCTGGATAACAGCCAGCAGTCATTTTTTGTAGTTCACAGCAAGTCTCTAACACTTTTCCTGAGGAATCCCAGCCCATTCTTCTTTGGCAAATCTCTCAAGCTCCTCCAGATTTGATGGCCTTCTGGCATGGACCTTCGTCTTCAGTTCACCCCAAAGATCTTCAATAGGGTTTAAGTCAGAACTTTGTGCAGGCCAGTCAATAACGTTCACTTTGGTCTTCTGGAAGTAGTTCTTCACCAGGAGCGACATATGTTTTGGGTCATTGTTGGGTTGGAAGACAAAGTGATGACCCAGACCCAGTTCTGCTGCTGACTGCTTTAGGTCTTCTTTCAAAATCTTCACATATCCTTCTTTCTTCATGATTCCTTCCACCTTGATGAGATTCCCAGCTCCAGATTCACTGAAGCATCCCCACAGCATAATACTCACACCACCGTGTTTCACTGTGGGGACAGTGTTCTTTGGGTTATACGCCTCTCCCATCTTTCTCCAAACATGAGCAATGTCTCTATGGACAAAGAGCTCTAGTTTAGTCTCATCTGACCAAAGGACATGCTTCCAGGATGCATAATTTTTCTCCATGTTGTCCTTAGCACACGTCAGTCTGGCTTGAAGTTTCTCTTCTACAGAAGTGGAGTTCGGCTTAGTCTGCAGTCCATTTCTGTGCAAAGATCTAGTAATTGTGCTCTTTGAGACTACAATTCCTGACTTGGCAAGTCCTTCACTGGTGTCTTGGCAGTTGTTCTGGGGTCTTTAGACACATCTTAGTCTTTGAAACCTTTCTCTTCCTTCCTCTGCCAGGCTTGTTCTGTATTGTGTGGCTCTCTTTGAATTTCCTGATGATGTTTCTCACTCCAGTTCTTGACATTTGGAAATGCTGTGATGACTTTGTGTTGATGCTCACAAACCTTCTCCTCCTTTGTGAGCATCAATAATCCTTTTTCTCAAGTCTAAACTGATCTCTTTTGTTTTTGTTATGATGCTTTCTCAAGTGACAGCTCAAACCCTTACTGAAGATTTTATGCTCTGTGTAAATTGGGAGATAACAGTCAATTTTAACTTGATGTTTAAAGTTTTGAGCATTAACTTAAGCACATCATTATACAACAGTGGTTTGTGCTATGGCTCAATAAAGATATCAGACCTTAAGGGGTAGTTTTTGTGGAATAATTTCATTTCTGGGTGCAAAGTCAAATAATGGAAGCATCCAAAATAAAACTAGGATGTTTAAAAAAGCTGTGTTAAAAATTATTTGCTCTGTTAAACAGCACGTGGGAGATACATTTTCATAGGGGTAATAATTTTGTCCTTAAGTGTATATGTGAATTCTGGTTATATGGATTACTCCTGGTTGTTTCTCACACGTGTCTTGAATCAGTCAGTGGCTCCTCCTCGTGAAAGACCATGTAGCACAAATTTAAATGACCGGGGGCCAATAAACATCTAGTCTAGTCAAGAGAGGGCTGATCTAGAGGAAAAAAAAAGTGTAAAAATTATAACACAATATTCCATTGTATCGAAATTAAGTTGTTCATGGTGATATTTCACAGAATTTCAAAATAAAAGTGCTTGTTTTGATATGGAATGATGCATACTTCACAATAAAAACGTGTATGATGCAAAATAAATCTTATTATTAAATAAATATTAAATTATGTAAACAATAATGTAATTAAAACATCAAACAAGCTTATATATGCAATTTAATGTTGAATGTAATACATTTAACAATGTGATAATTAGAAGCAAATGTCTTATTACATTTATAAAAATATTGCTAGCAAATATATTTAGTATTACATTCTGTCAAAATACTGACAGGTGACACACATAGACACATAACCTTGGTCTAATTTCTGTCCACCAATTAAGAGCAGTTCACATTGCCTTATTGATAGCTCACACACTGGCACATTGCCATTATTCACCCTCACAGACTTTGTGATGCATTTACGGTCAGTCAGTGAGTGCTTAGATCTGTCCCACTGTGAACTCGTCATGTGTGTTAGGGCCATCTTTAGTAGTTAGCTGTAGGCAACTGGACTTGGCATGAGTTAAGTTGAGGGTGTTTCACCTGTCATCCAAAAGGTTTCTTCAGTTCTAACCGACTGGTAGGAAAGATTCCGGGTATTTAGCCCACTTAAACAATGTAGGTCATTCACCCCCTGACCCAGTTTCAGGTTATTAGCTTCACCTGAGCTGAGGTGTGACTGACAGACATCCTAAAGTCTCTCCTTAAAAAGGGATGGGCACTACAAGCAAAAATGGTGGGCAACAGACATTGGGTAATATCCAACAGTTATTCATTACTAACACCCTGCCACTCATCATGAACCTGGTGACAGAGCTCTGCTTTAGCAGCAGCCCTGAGACACTCCTGTTGTGGGGACACCCTGCTGTAGACTCTGCAGTACAACACCACAGGTTTAAAAGTTAATAGTATAAACCTAAAATGACTCCATATATCCTGTAGCATTCAGACCTAAACCCAAAGCAAACTGCACTGTGTAACCAGAAGGATAAAGAGATAGAATCTTTCTTAAAAATATAAAAATATCATTATTAGTATAATCAAATAAATAAGCATGTATTCATGGCCATTCCTATAACATTTAGGCTCATCATGCTGTCCTCTCTCTTCTTTAGTGTTGGCTGTTACCAGGTGTTTTTTTTTTTTTTCCAAAATCTCTGTAGGTTTAGGGCTTAATTCTTATACACTGCTCACTCTCATTCACTCCACACTCGCACACACTCTTTGAGGAGCCACATCAGGTACAACGTAGAACCTGACAGCTGATCTCTTTGATCACACACATGTATTGTCCAAAAATACACATTTGAACAGTCATTACAGATTTAGAATGGCATTCATTTTTCCAGTGTTCCAGTTATTTTCATATGGTGAAATTCACTCCAACAACCCCATAATACAATTTTAACTGATAGCGTCACACACTTCAAATAAACCAGACTCAAAAACAACCAAGGGATCACAAGCCAGCACTTTGATGTCATGCTCATTTTGAACTGACTACGTTGAGTCAGACTATTTTGAATGAATATCAGCCAGACCATGCAGCTGTGTAGTGGCTACCACTAGTGCCTTACAGCAGGGGTCCCAGACTCAAACAACCTGGGGGCCAGTGAGTGTCCATTCTGATCATGAGGGGGCCAGGCATGTGGTAAAAAAAACTTATCACAATTTCAAATCATTTCTAAGTAAATGAGTTTGTTATGATATGGAACGATACACAGTTCACAAGGTGTGAGAGTGAATATGGGCAGCACTGTTGTGGCATTATTATCTTTCCACTTGGAATTATACTGCCATCAGACACATAGCACTGGAACGTAACCTCCTTGTGGGGTAATAAACCCTAACAGGATCTATGATTTAATCACATTGTTATTTGGGTTAATTTTTGGCTGAAGTGAAGTACAATGGTGAGACCAGTTCTCAATATACCTCTTGAAGTTCATCAGATTAGTGGTTGTTGAGAAAATCTAAAGCAAGTATGTTTTCATTTGTTGTAACTTTGCTTTAAAGTGCATAAATATTCATCTTTGAGACTTGAAAGATATTTATCACCATTTTCAATGAACATGTACTTCTGAGGAATTTTTCTGTTTGCTGTCACATTAAAATGTTTCTGCATAAGTGCTCATTGGAATGGTGTCTAAGCAAATTTCAACATTTTTGACAATTTTAGGTATAACTACACATCTAAACCACTCTTTCAGATTTAAAATCAGGGTATGTATTTAGTAATGCTATCAGTTGATCCAGGTGCAAATTTTGTAAAGCATTGAAATTACACATGTGAAAAATTGGCCTATCTATTCCCTCTCTGGTCAGTCACCAGCTACTGCATTCAAATTTTGCCATTGGCTTTCCTAGTCCTCACTCGTTTCACTCGTACTCTTTCACCACCCTCTTGTCCACCCAGTGCAGGACTTGTCGTCCCAGTCCCCTCCCCTTTTTATAAACACTGGAGCTGTCGCTTTGACGTCTTTCACTACTGTATGAAATGCAGTGTGAAAAATTAAGGTCTGTCCAAGAGGCCAAGAAACCTGAGCCAGACTCATGCTTGACAAGTGAAATTTTTGCAGTTCTTTTGGACAGTGGATTATCCTCAATGTGTCTCAATATGTTGGCCCTATATAAGATTGGTGACCTGTCCAGGATGGACTCTGCAACCCACCCTGCTCCCTGCAACCCTCAGAGGATAAGGGGTATAGATAAGACCACTATTTATGAAAATGAAATCTAATTTAAATACAAAATCACAGAGAAATATAGAGTTCTTCAAAAAAATTTATTAAAGGTAACATTTAACAAAACAAACAAAATAGAGATGTTTGAGCTTAAATTGGCTCTCTGGTCAGACAGTGAGATGTCTCAGTTAATGGTGAGCACATCATTCTGGATTTCGTGGCTTAACTGGGTCTGCAAGTCACTCAGCTTCTTTTTTAAGACTGCCAGTGCCGACATCACAATGGTCTCTGGTCGCAGAGAGCCGCATGATTCCACATTGTAATAGAACCTGTATTAGGGAAGTAAACCACAGGTGAGCCTGTGTGTAGTTCAGACATTTGCATTGTGCCACAGTGCAAGTGATAAGGATTATTTTGTCACCTTTCCGGTTTTCCGTTGGGGTCATAGGGAGCCTGAACCTCATCCTCCTCAATCTCTGAATATTCACTCTTTGGCCTAGAAATGAGTGGTGTCTTATTAGTGTGGTATAATTCACAAGCAATTTGTTTTGGAGTGTGATGAATCATTCTGTAGTTCTTCTGTATAATGTGCTTAATCATGATTACGCACCACTCCTCAGGTCGTGGGTAGACTGTGTGCCTCAGTGCATTGTCTGGATCATACTCAAAGGACACCCCCGCAGTTGGGTTCCACTTGGCGTGCTCCTTACCAAAGCCTTTCTTGGCATATGCCCTGAGTCGCAGTTCCTGACCTTTACGCAGTTTTACTAGCAAAATATCTGTTGTGAGGAAGAAGGTTTAAGAAGGACCACGTAAATATTTCAAATATATGAGCAAATGGTGGTAAATCTTTCTTTAAAAAACAGTCCTTAAAGCTGCAGAAAGCAGGATCAGTGGGTGGGTTTTATCCATAGATTATTAAAATGCTCACATTTTGGGATCTCAACTCTTTCCTGAGCTCATCATTCGATGAGCACAAATGCACTCCTGCAACACCCGAGACAAACTCTTTATCTCTGAAACTGCTCATATTGACACTTGTTTGACTTAATTAGTATTTTGACTATATAAAAGTATATTTTATGATATGCAAAGGAAAAAATCAATGTAAAAGCAGCAGTCACGCCCCCTGTCTGAGCAACAGACACACGAAATGAAGCAGATTAGTGACACAGCCATAATTTAAAGGCTGTAAACAAAGCCTATAAGAGGTAAAGGTGTGCCATTCTCTCTTGGATCACTTAATTTTAATTATGCTGAAAGGTTATTATGAGATTATTGATAAGGCCCCCAAAAATCTCACCAACTGAACCATAATAGTGCTTATCCATTAGGATGACTTTAGGCTTACCATCTTGTTCAACGTAGTCATTGGGATCATTGTCTCGACTCCTGGAAGTCACCTGAAACAACGCACAAAGGAACGGTCAGCGTTTCTCTTCTGCCTCCATGCAATTACTTGAATAAATAGAAGACCCACCGGGATGACTCTGGGGTTGTTGGACAAAAGGTCACGTGAGGTGACATGACGAGTCTGATCTTCGGTGCATCGGACATCCAGGGTCAACTCAACAGAACACTCTGGACAGAAATCATCACAGGTACAGTCCTGCAAGGGAAGCACATAGAGGGAGTTAAATGCTGTTTTCACTTGTTCTCCCCAGTCATTTGTAATCTTGTAAGAATTCAGTACCAGCAGTAAATGGATGGTAAATATTCTGTACTTTATGTACATAAACCATTTCTACTCTTGGTCTGTTTTGAGCAACATCACAGTATGATGGTCACCTATTCACAAAAGCATTCCTATAGCGTTTTACCTTTTTCATCCATCCATAAGCTGGCAGGGGGATTTGAGGTTCTGTGTCTTGTTCTTGCCTTAAGATAAAACATGACTAACACTCTCCACATCTCCTGACCCATACCCACTCAAGTAGTCCAGTATGACTGGTTTTTGCATTAAAAGACCCACTGCGTAAGATTTAGGTGAAATTATTAAAATTTGGCAGAAATTGAGCCTAATACTGTATACTGATGGGTCCTTTGAGGGTGCAATCACCTGAATGAATAAAGTGCTGTTTTCATTACCTCAAAATGAGCTTTGCATATTTATATGAGGAACGGGACTGCCATGTTGGACTACATGATTTTAATGAACAAATTAAATGCCTTTTGAGTAACGACAACTCAAGGTTACCATAAGTTCCAAACATGCTTGGAAGGGTAAAGTGAGATACATATATACAGCAGCAACATTCAACTTCAATTGATTGCTATATTGCTATATCTTACACACTGAACCTTTATGGGTCAATGGAGCTACCACATAAATGACAGACAGAATACTCACCCTAGAATACTGCATTTTGTCTACAATGTCATCGCTTGTGAGAGGTATGAGACCTGACGAGACAGGAAACAAGTCAAATGCAACAGTCATCTTCTCACGTATCAGGCTTCTGTGCTTGTGTTTCACAATATATGGTGTGATGTGACACATACCAACTCTGTGTGCTATGAACTCATCGTGCAGTACTGATGAATTGGCATCAATCTGGATCCAATCAATTGCTGTAAAATAAGTAATACAAGTAAAGTTATTGGCAGATTATGAAAATATTGTGCCAATGAAAAGTTAATCCATCAGCCAATCAAAATGTCACCTCACCTATAGTGGGAACTTCTGACATAAACACACGGCGGAGAGAATTTGCAACCCTGAAAAGAAGAAAAACAGATGTCAGACGGGAACAACAGGCTGGGATGATGACACAGAACACGACAAACACAATCTTTTCTATGGCGAAACATCAAACCAGGTTTCCAAGTATTTATACACAGCAAACCAGGATCACTCAGATACTTTCATGATTAGTAAACGGAATGCTGTGGTACGTGTTATGAACGTGTCTGACCTTTGTGGATCTTACTTGATCCGAATTAAATGAAGAATATGAGTAAGTGAGCTTTTATCATTCTTTTATTGAAAAAGTCTTTTAACTCTTTTTTTTCTTTTATCGGTCGGTTAAATGGGCTTCCTGCGAAAGACAGGAACAGTCTGAACAGCATTGTCAATGTCTGCTCTACGATTTTTGGAGTCCAGTTGAAGGTTCGGGTTCAATCTGGAAAAAAAAAAACAGGCGGTACAGTAAGCAAAAAGTTCATCATTAGTCAACCTGACCATGTTCTTTCCAGTGAACTTGCTTTAATGCCCGAAGGCCGATGATAACATACCTCTGAGGAAAAGAAACTATTCAAAATCATCCATTCCTGCTATCAGGCTGTTAAATGCCCAGTGCCATGGTAGTTGCTTGTTTCCTTGTGACCAAATGTTGTCATGTTGCTACGAAGGCAGCCAATTATTTATTTACTATTGAATTTTGATTTTATGGCTATGACTGGGAACTGTTAAACCAAATGGCCCATTGTGGGATAAATAAAGTTGTCTGAAACTGAATATGTTGCAAACATATTTTTTTCCCCCACGTTTAGCACCTTAACTGTTACATTCAGTTCACTGTACTCAAATAACCTCCACGGGTAGATATAATTTTTGCCCCTGACCTTCCAAATGCCCACTGGCAAATATTTCGTACCAATTATATTAATCCAACATTTCGTTTTCTGCTCTGAGCTGATGAATAGTGGTTCGTTACGAATTACACCCGTGACATCACAATTCTTCTGGTGAGCTGTGTTTTATGTTTAAATGCAAAACAAAGCCACACGTGCATTTTAGAGTCGGGAATAACACCGACCTACGTCCGAAGCGGTATCATAACACAGTTATTCGCCGCGTGTGTCAGCTAGGGACAATAATAATGACTGCACCAATGAGTGTATACTTACGCTAAATCTGTATTTTCAATGACGAACTTGACATTTTCGTCAGTCAGTTCTGTGATCTTCACCGTGGGCTGGTTAGCGTACGGCATAGCTGCAAACAAATACGTTTAAAAGTTAACGTTGAAGACGCGTCGTTCTTCTGCTGCCGCCGCTTTGTCGTGAAGGCCAACACGGAAATGTTAACCGCTCGCTTATTGGCCAGCAGATGTAAACCCAACCCGTGATTGGTCTCTATGTAAACGTAGGCGGGTCTTTATTTCATATCCGGGTCATAGACGACAGGAAGTTTTTCAAAATAAAAGTTGAACTATAATTTTCAAAATAAAAGTTGAACTATAATTTTGTCAAGATAATGACCAAAAAAGTACCTAAAGTATGAATTCTGAGATTAAACCACACGTTTGATTTCATATGTGTCCCTAATCCTCCTGTAGTTACAGGTTAATGCACACACTAAAAAAAAAACTTTAGTGCTCAAATTAATTCAAACATATGTACTAGATAGTGCACATTTAAAAGCAAATCAAGAGACCCAGTAAAATAAAAAATATTAAAAGTACTAAATAATTGCACATTTTAAAAAAAACTTTTAATGTAAATATTTTAGATGAATGATTCAACATTTAATTAAATAATTACAAATGGCAAATATACAATTTTATTTATTTTAATTAAGTCTCATTTGATCCAACAGCAAAATGAAATTTTATACAAAGAAGAGAGAGAGAGGAAAAAAGATCTGAACCAGACAGAGAAATAAGCCGTAAACCAAACAGTAGATAAAGCTACTTGTGCAGGTGAACAGAAAAAGCACTGTGTATCCTGTGTTAAATTATGGCTCTCTCTTGCTGAACAAGATTAGGAACCCAATACTAAAGAGTCATTTCATACTGGTGATCAAACATGGGAGAAAAAAGAAAATAAAATGATCTAAAAGGTAAAACACAAATTAGATGTTCTGTCAAGATCAGTTTATCTAATCATCGCCTCTGGTTCAATCCGGCCAGGTTTTTCAGCTGTAAAACACAAGACATGCATTAGCCACAGAACACAACTAACGAATAGATAGAGTGAATAGATAGATTTAAACATGATGTATATTATTGTTAAAAGTACAAAAAAAGAAATTTGTTAAAGAAGAATTAATTGAAATTATAGGTAAGATCAATGATGTGATTACTCACTGTTACAGCAGCTCCCATTAGCCCCTGCACGACTGCTTCACCAGTCGATTGCACCTGCAGAACAAAGTGAAACACATTTAGTGCATAGAGAATGAGCGCACAGCCAGGTAATCCAAACACTTTTTTTTTACACCACCATTTTGTTTCACTTCTTTTATAGTCAAATTTTATTTTTCTGAATTTGTTTGGCATTTGTAAATCTTTAATGAGTGCTCTTTTGTATAGAAAGTGCATTTTACCTGTTTGGCAGTGGATGCCATGTTGACTACATCCTGTATACGGTTGTCAAGGAAGTTCCATGTGTCCTGGAAGTCTGAAGAGGAATCCTGAACCATCACCAGTTCTGTCGTGTTGTAGATGCCGGTCAGCACTGCCCGTTTGGTATACCAGTTCATCTACATGAGAAAGGGGTGGTGTGAAAGCTCACATAAGAAAATGTATAACTAGATTGGCATTGGCTTTCATTGGGACATTGCAAGAAGCAGCTATTATGACAAATAATAGCTGCTCTGTTCTTTTGGTTTTCATTCTGTTATTCTATGGTGATGGGAACTTTTGCACCACCTACTGCTTATCTTGGTGAACTAACCTAATATTTAATTTATAACAGCTGATGGAAACACACATTCATTCTCTTTTCTTTGACAGAATCTTTAAAAATACAGTTACAATTTGTGAGACAGTTAGTGGAAACCTAGTTTATATCATCATTTAGAAAAGTCTCAATTTCAGGGGCTGCACAACTCAGTGTGTGGACATGTGAAAGACAGCAGCACAGATGAATCAGCATGGACGAAGCTGGAAATAAGAGATTAGGATAAGGAGGGGAAGTAACCTGTAAGGTGGCAGGCCGGATATTGTGAGGATTGTGATGAAAAGGGGAGAGGAAGGTGTGAGTAGAAGAAGGAGGGGATCGAGGGTGATGGTATCCACTCACGTCTGTGGATCGGTCTCCAGCGTAGTACCACATGTCATCCACCATTGTAGACAGGTGCTTCAGGCTGTCTGGGATGTTGTGAGGAAGGAGCAGGATGCTCATTGCCTGAAGTCATGGACACAAGGTGGAGGATCACGTGTAGTTCCTGCTTCAGTCCTGACAACATATGTGGAGTGAAGGGTCAAAATGCACACTATACCTGTGGCCAGGTCTCAATGTAGGGGATGTACATCCTCAGTCTGGTCTCTACAGCATCTCTTAGAAAGTCAGCAGTATTCTTTGGTCTGAAACATAAGTGGAAGAGATAAATAAATAAACTAAAAATGTGCAGTTTTCTATTTGGAACTCAGCTTTCACTGCTGTTAGAGACTAAAACTACAGCAGAGACTAAACAACCAACTTCTAGAAGTTGTGAAACTTGATTTTTGTAAAAAAGTTAAATACTTAAGTTGATTTTTTAGAATTACTGTCCAGCGGTTTATGCTGATTCTGTCCTATGTAGTTTCAGTCCAAACATTTTCCCCAGACCATTATAACAAGTGCTTGTTGGCATAAATATAAAAAATATATGTGGCAAATATGAAAAGGATTCTATCAAGAATTAAGACATTAGGTTCACAAGAATGGGATGGAAGTTATTTTCCCCAGATGTGAAATATATTTTAAATGTAGATGTGAACCATGTGTGTTTGCATGAGGGGCACACGTACTCAGCCTGGCCCAGCTGGACCTGCTTGTGTTTTTCAGCCAGGATCTCTGTCAGCTGTGAGTTGCACTGTGCAATGAAATGTAGGACCAAATCTCCAGCTCCATTGTTGAACATACCAGTCGAAGCAGAAGACAGATCCAGTGTCTGGTGCACACACACACACACACACACACACACACACACACACAGTTTAAAATCCTCATAGACAACTGTTCATGTCATCTGGTTTCATTCATTTAAGAGAACTGACAGGACATAAGTGCAGATGGTGAATAATGTTAAGCAAAGCAAAGATCAACAGCCACACTGAGAATGTTATTGTTAATGATCAAATCTTAATCTGACTGCAGTGATAATCAGACTGTGCTCTGTTCCATGTAAACAGGAATGTGAATTAAATATTCTATGAGTAGCTCGTGCAAACATAATTGGAACGTTTCTCAGTAAAACCTTGGCAGAAGGATTATTGGTGTCCATGTTAACATAGGCATCAAGTACAATCTTATTATTTAGCATTTCCACATTCAAAGTAAGTACATGACAGCCAGCACAAAACAATATGCTCTCCTTGAAGTTGAGCAGAAGCATTTTTCTATTTTTCTAAAAGAATGTCTAGCCAATATCGCAGTGGTATGCAAACAAATTACAGTAGACCCAAGTGTGTTCAGCAGGCCAAGTTTGCAGTCCTAAAACCCATGTCTGATGCTATCAACGCCCTTTATATGCAGCATGGTAGCCACTACTTTTCAAAATGGTTTTCACACTTTTCCAATTTCAAAAGGCATGGTTTGGGCAATATGTGATGACAACATTATGATGAAGCAAGAAGTTGTTGTCTTTCAGCCCATTTAATTTTTTCAAATCATACTTAGCACTAAACTAATGTTTGTTGGGTAATGTTTTGGTGACAAAAATTTTCCTGCTTTCATGGGAGCTCAGTCCCCTCATTATGGGAGCTCAGTTCTGTCATGGCTGGAAGCTTCTAATAAAATGTACTCCGTTCTTTCATTTCAACAGTGAGCTTACCTCGGCACCAGCTGCAATGGCTTCCATCGACCAGCCATGTTGCGGGACAAACTCCAGAGCAGCATTTAAAATTCGAGCTTGAAGCTGTTCCTCTGTTTCATAGTCTTCACCCTGCTCTCCACTCTGATCCTGGTAACTTTACAGCGACACACAAAAAATGATGATGGTTTAGCAAAAACACTGCACAGGGAGAGACAGGAGTACTGGAGCTGAGGTTTAGGAGTAGCTCTTTAGCATCTTGAGGTAATTGTTAGGTCACTTTTAACTGGAACTTGCAACACTTACAAGCAATGTCAACAAACTGCACACAACAAAATATTTATTTAGACAAAAACAAACACCAGATCTCAGCCGACCTGGTGTTTGTCCTGAAAGCTTCATCTGCGGCTAGGTCATCTGCAGAACCTCCCCGTGAAGCTGCTGTTGTGTCCTGGTCAGTCGGGTGAGCCTGGTAGTGTTCATGATGGTTGGTAAATGAGGAGGATGGGGGTTTGTCAGATTTGATGTCGTCCTGAAGCCTCAGTGCTGCACAGTGGAAGCCTCTTCTCAGGCTGCTGCACCTGGGACTTGTTGCTGTTGGTGCAGTCAAAGCTGGAAAGGGCAATTTTTTAAGCTTTAGCTTAACCCACAAATAGACCTTGGATGATTTGCTCTGTGATACACTTGTAAAAATAAATATATAGATCTACACAATTGTACTGGATAAGGCGGTAGAAAATGAGTGAGAGTGAGTACACAATTGTACTGACAGACAGACGGACTGACACAAACAGAACTATTTTGATAATCAATTAATCGGTTTGAGGCTTTTTTCAATAATTAGATCATTTTCTGACATTTTACGACGAAATGGTTACTCCATTAATCGAAAAAAATAAATCCTTAAACTGAATAACTTTTGGTTTGGGAACAAAACAAGACATTTGAGAGCATCATCATTTCCAGGTTTGAGAAACACATCAACATTTTCTGACGTTTTATAGACCATTAGTTGCAGCCCTACGACAAGTTGACAGCTTTCACAAGCAGAGAGAAATCGCCCCCCCCCTACTGCAGGATCATGTTTACCACGCAACACACGTCTAGTGTTCAAGTCAACAGCCCGTAGCAGCACAATTAAGCGCCTCACACTTTATTTTTGAAGCTACAATCGTCATAATGTTGCCAAATTCTGCCCTTCGCTATCACCTTCTATGGCAAGTGACATTGGCATGGATAGCTAGCGTTAGCACCGAGTCATTTTAAGTTCATGCGGCTAGAAAGCTAGAGTAGCGACGGTTAAGGAATAATTCTGCTGGCTTTCCATGATAAACAAGTGGCTACAAAACACACGGCGCAGTTGTCTTACCGCATCCTATCCCGCGGAGTGCCCTTCCAGCCCGCAAACCTCTCAGCAGCGCCGCCATGTCCAGCTGCACTGAAAGGGGCTTTTTTTTTAAACAGTTGCGTCACTTTAGCGCGACTCAGTTCCCAATAGTATCAAGCTTCCAAGCTATCAAGCTAGCTAAAATAAGGTCGACATCCCAAAGATATCATCTTCGATATAAAACGCCTAAAATATTATTGTCTGAAATTGCAAAACAATAATCAATTTAAAATCTATTTGAAATGCCGTTTTGTGTCACATGATCGTTTTCTCTTTAATAACATATGACGTGTTCAAGAGATGCTTGAAAATCAAAGAACGTTTCAACACTAAAGAAAAAATATTTTGAAAGTATAAACCGGAAGTTGCTTTCAAAATTACTAAACTTGGTGCCTTTACAACCACAGTTCAGTCTAGCAGGTAAGTCACCGAATTTCTTGCTCACAATTGAAATTTTGTCTTGATCATTAATCTCCAAATCATTAAAGAACCAATGTAGAAAAAGATAAGTATATGTTGGCGGGCAGTCTTGGACTGGCGGGCGACATTTCGCAGTATTAATAGCGGACGCGTGCGCCTGATAAGCACCGGTGTCTTCTGCGTCACGATGTTTGCTTCATGTCAGAAAGAAGAAACTAGCCTTCGCTTTGTTGAACTCCTAAACTAAAATCGTGATACTTAGGGACAGTTTCTACAGTTTCACTTGGTATGTTCTAATAATATGTTTTGTTATACACTGTCAGGCTGGCTGCAGTTTGGCCAGGTTGTGTAGGTCAATAGATTAAGGTCATGTTTTTTTTCACTGGACTGACTGCAGTTGCGTAATTTGTAAGATGAGTACCTTTATTTTAGAGGAAAGGAACCCAAACACATTCTGTGACATTTTAAAGGGGTGCAAATGAAACCACAGAGCACAGAGTCGCAGAATCAGCAAAAAAAGTGAGCAGAGAACATAATATAAGGGACTCCGTTAAAAAGTAATCACACCTTCAGTTCTCATTCTTGTATAAATAACAGCTTTCAGTCTCTATTGATGTTGTCTTTGAGGCCCTTTATTGTCTTAGGTGGTAAAGCTACAAAATCCTTTAGATCCCATAATTCTTTACTGATTCATTTACTTTTCCCACCATAGTTTTTAACACTGTAATTATATAAACAGTGGATGACTTTATGTTCTTTCAACATTGTTGGAATGTTTTGGTGGGTGCATTATAAACGCGCACTGCAGTGACTTCAAAGACTCTTAACTTTCTTTCAGGAAATCATGGCAGAGCTTGGCATCAAATCAGGAGACCAGGTGCTAATTGTTTGGGCCCAGCCCTCAACACCAGCTGACCTGAAACAGTATGCAGAGGAACTGGGAGACACAGTCGGTGCAGATGGAAAGGTGTCAGTGGAGAATATGGAGAGACTGTTGCTGTGTGAGTAGCCTGAGTTTAAGTGAAAAGACTTTAAATTATGGTTGCAACCAAAGGGTTTTATCACCACAAATTGATGCTTTGATTCCTCCTGTTGTAAAGTTTTGGTATATGAACCTTTGTTACACACCAGGATGGTATTACTCTAATGTTGGGAGTAAAAGTGTCCTTTCTTCCCCTTAGCCTCTCATCCAGCATCCACCTTTGACTGGGTGCTCTCCTGCCCTCTGGCTGACAGCTCCTCCATCCACAGTTTAGAAACTCTAGCGGAGTTGGCCCGAGTGCTCAAACCTGGTGGGAAGCTTCTTCTGGAAGAAGCCGTTACTGGTGAGAGATAAAAGTCTTGTTCTAAATTCACACATTCGGCTTGAATAACAAGTTGGATCACAAAGGCGTTCCAAAGTCAAGATGTTGAGCTTTTACAAGGCTATTATTACAAGTAATGTGTGTTGTTTTACTTGAAATCGAAGTCAAACCAGAAGTCACCATGATGTGGCAAAGTTAATTAGACATTCTACATAAGTTTTTCTTGTTCTGATAGTTTGTTTGACTTGTTCTTTTCTCCTCTCCAGAGGCTGAGATGCATTCTGTGAGGACTGCTGAGAAACTGATGTCAGCTCTGAAGATGTCTGGCTTCATGTCAGTGACAGAGGTGAGTGTGAGAGGATTCAGCACAGAACTGCTGGATAAAATATGCTCACCTAAATTTAACTTACAATTACCCAGTTCATCATTGTGTCCAGGGCAGTCGAGTGACGTGATGCACTTGATAGGTCCGTTTTTTGAAATGTGGTTGTACGGTTACTGAGTCATAGCCAGTACATGACAGAATAATAATTCTAGGGTTTGACCACATAAAATAAACATATGTCTGATGACTAGTCAACTCTCTTTTTTATCTTTTTTATGTAGATCACTAGAGCAGAGCTGAGTCCAGCAGCATTAAGCTCCCTTAGGACAGCCACTGGCTACCAAGGAGACACCCTGTCCAGAGTCCGTATATCGGCCTCTAAACCCAACTATGAGATGGGATCATCCAGTCAGATTAAACTGTCCTTTGGAAAGAAGACACCAAAGCCAGGTTGGTTTCTTCACAGGTTTTCTTGTATATTTAAGAATAAGGATTCACTTGAAAAAGGTCGCTGTGGATCTGATCTGAGTTGGTTCATATTTGTATTTGCCGTAAATATTTTTTTTTATGCTCACAAAGAAGCAGACAGACAAAATTGTCCAGAACATAACCGCTTTGGCAGAGATAATGATTTGTATTTAGTGACGTAACATTGAACTGTAGGTCACAGGTTGTTCTACATCCTTGACAGTTTGATGTGAAGCTAATAGTTTTATAATTTCTATTGTTACAGCAGAGAAACCTGCTCTGGATCCCAACACTGTCAAAATGTGGACACTCTCAGCCAATGACATGAATGACGATGACTTGGTGAGATATCATTGTATCCCTTGAGTCACTTATTACAGTTTGGCTGGCTTGGCACCACCTCATGTGTGGTAGCCTTTTCATACTCAGGCATGTCCCACTGTTGCACTTATAGAGGCTGAATTCCAGACCCTAAACCCTCAAAGAGAAATGGGCAGAAAATGAAAATAATTTTCACTTCACTTATGTGATTGTGTGAGAAGCAGCAAGAGCTCAGCATGATATGAATAGTACTGGGACAGTAGTGAAGTGTCAAATTATGTAACCTTGGCAACGCCAAATGTGTTTTGATTTGGCATGTTTGGGCCTTTTTTGTCTTATGTTGATAATGTTCATGGTCAAAATGATCGAGGGACATCAACCTGTTTCAGGCTTCTGACTTGAAAAGTTTTTGAGGAGTTGTTTTTGAATAACTAACTCTCTTTGGCAAAGAATGTTTGTGCATATATTAAAATAAATGGTTGATGACTTAGAATTTACTTATTGAGAATGTGCCTCAAAGTCTGAGTCTGTGAGGGTGAACATTGGGTCTCGGACATATTTTTGATGAAATATGGATTTTTAATTCCATCACCTTCGTGTGATAATGATTTTTTTCTTTGTATAGGATCTGGTAGACTCTGATGCTCTGCTGGATGAAGATGACATAAAGAAGCCGGATCCAGCTTCTCTTCGAGCCCCCAGCTGTGGAGAAGGAGCTGGGAAGAAGAAGAAAGCCTGCAAAAACTGGTGAGGATGTCTTCATCATGACTATAATAGCTCGACTTGTGCAATTACTTTTGCCTACAAAGCAATGTAGCACTGAATAGTGCATTGTGTTGTTTTTGTAGCACATGTGGTCTTGCTGAAGAGTTGGAGCAGGAGAGTAAAGGACAACAAAAGACAAATCTACCTAAATCTGCATGTGGAAGTGTGAGTACATTTTTATTTGTCTTCTGGTGAAATGTCTGTCCATCCTTTTCTTAGGAACACATGGTTTACACATGGTTTAGTTATTTTGGCAGAGGGACAGATGAATTGATTCGATTTTGGACGTCAAAGAACACTGATTGTACCAAACATGCTTTGGCCATAATACAAGCACTTGCATGTTAACTATGATAAAATACACTTAATACCATTTTATCAACCCTGAAATCCCATTAGATGTCTAATAACTTTTTTTTTTTTTTTTTTAACTGTCATTCATCCATTTTTGACAGTGTTATCTTGGTGATGCATTCCGATGTGCCAGCTGTCCATATCTGGGGATGCCAGCATTTAAACCAGGAGAGAAGATTGTACTGGACAACAACACGCTAATAGATTCATAAACCTCACGGTTCATACATTTGATGCTCATGCTTCAAAACCCTACATTCCCCCTACATCCACTCATCCTGAGATGCCCCAGTGACACGACTGTCTATAAAACAGTGACTGATGGAAAATATGCTTTTTCAGTGGGATTTATCTTCTGTCCAAGTAGGTCTCAGTGGGATTGCTTCAGTTTAATTGAAATTACAACACACATCTGGCTAACTCTCAAAGACATTCTTATCACACTAGCACTTGCATGTCACTCTCAAGAATTTGACATTCAGTCTTTAACAGCGGTGGTGGGACTTGAATTTAAAAGACTGTTACTTCTGCTGATTTGGATCTATGAAATTCACCTAGAGGGTTTCTATGAAGTAGCTAAAAAAACACAACATTTGTTATGTTATTTTACTGTCAAAACCTTATTGTTTAGCAGGATAATTTATGCACACAATAATACAAATTGATGTGGTTCAAGCTTAATGTATATAAAAGCAAACATGTTGGCAATAAGAGATGCTGTTCCCTTTTAATATTTAATTTCAATACAATAAACAAAAGAAATACGTGTGTTCCAGGAAGCTATTTGGTCAGTTTTGTGTATCAGCATGTTGGTCCATCACAATGCCACGAATAACACAACATGAACAGAAATATTGGATTTAAGGTGCCTGATGGTCCTTGTGTTAAACAATATGAAACTTTATTCAATATTTCTGTAACAATGCATTTGGATTTGCAAGACCAGTAACCTAGAAATTAAATAGATCTGCCAATCATGTCTGGCATATGTTCTCCCGGGTTATTTATGGACTACATAGCACTGACAGCATGACCTTTATCTGAATCATTTACATTTTCACACATATGTAAATTTGTAGTCATGGGCTATAGTGGACAGCTTTCATCATCCACATTTAAAGAATACTAAAAGCTAGCCAAGTTCAGGGACAATTATGACCACATAACAATATTCCTTCATTGACAGTGATGTTATCTTAGGTGATAGGTGACACACCCAGAAGATTCACTAGTCCAACACAAGGCCAACTGATGCTACACAGACAGACAACCATTCATACTCATTCACATCTACAAGTCCTAACTCCAATCTGTATGTCTCTGGACTGAACAGGAAAACTGCATGGATCATTACAATAGTCCATTATTAAACTGATATCAGGTGGCTCAAAATACTGAGCCTCATTAAATATGCATTTAAAAAAAACAACAATTAATGAGGTAAAAAGCGCAGTGTTAAAAGAGTTACTTCTTCAGTCAGTGCTTGTTCCACATCACTGAGACCCAATGCTGAAGTCCATCTTAACATCTCCTGAACTAGGTTCAAAAGTGAAGCTGTACGACACCACAGTTCGGCCATCACCTGAACTCTCCCACGGTGACTTGAAGAAATACACTCCCTGTTTCCTGTGTCGAACCCACTCACAGTCACCCTGCAGAAGAAGGCAGGACAAGGTTCATGGTAACCTTTTACTTGTACAGAAAACAATGGAGCTGCTGAATGCGAGCAGAAGCTACAGATTTCAATCCTGACACATTTGGAACATAGCTACATCTAAATTAGAAACATTCTGTTTATGGCCATTTTCAATTTTTGGGGAAAAAAATGTTATGTGTTTAAAACAGAATCCAAATTATTTACATAAATCACATGCCTTCATTAGCTTCCACTTAAATAGGAACTAAGGCAGCAGGAGAATGGATATAGAACAAGACAGATACCTGATCATTGATTGGTCCAGTCAGACCTGCACTAACAGTAATTTCGTTGGTTAGATGATATTCCATCCACAGTGCCACCCCATGGCAACGACCATCTCTGAAACAGACATTTGAACACTGTAAACAGCTGACCGCTGATGATGTGTGCAACATGCGGCAGAAAGAAACTGTACCTTATGAAAGGCAGTGAGCCTTCACTGCTGATCGGCTGCTGAGGGACACACAGTGTGAAGTCAAAGGTCATGACGGCTGCAGACTGTGTCAAAGCGCGGCACGGGTACTCCCACAGAGGGTGGGGCTCTGCCTCACGGGACTCACGGAAATCCAAAGATTGCTGAAATAACCAATGCTACTTCTACATCACAGTCATAGAGAGAAGGAAGTACTGCTGTACTTTTCTAATATTTTTTAATAGGACCTGGTAAGTTTTATGTCAATAATTTGACTTTAAATGCAGAATGCCTCCATGAAACTTGGAGCTGCATGGTAGGAAACAACAGCAGCGGTGATTGCCACATACAGGTAATGACAGACAATTGTGAAGTTGGGCTGAATATCCAGGGTTTATTTACAGGAGTAGCCACTTGTGAAACTTTCTGTGAGCACTTCTTTGTGCATTTGGTCATAGTGCTACTGCATGACGTCTCGCTTTACTCGCCCTGTGTGCTTCTTCTGCCTGGCCTGCTCAGTCATGACATAAATTAGTCGGGGAATGTCACCACAGACATATAAAAAGCACTGCTATAATTTAAAGAAATGAAGAGTAACAAACTTTTGTGGAGCTAATATGCCTGAACAGCATTGTTTAACTCATTTGACTATGTTTTGAATGTGGTGGAGATTTGTTAATATTTTAATATTATGCACTACAGTTTTAAGTTAAATGGGTGCGAGTTAAGTGTGTGGTTTTGCTCATTAATTGACAAATTCCAACCAGTCTGTCCTTTATCGCAGAGAACCAAAAAATTAGAAAAAAGTCCCTGGTTTAAAAATAAATAGATAAATATCACAAACCTTTTCACTTTCTTTTGTCTAATAGTCATGAAATAACAGCTCAATAAAATAATACCTTTGCCCTCAGTTCTTTACATTACAGTGGACTTTAATGTGTCACCTTCAGTCTCCTCATACTAATGAATCCTTGTATTCTGAATCACACTAAAGTGCTGCTGGCATCACCATCTCTCTCATTCCCTACACCCAATACAATAAAGTCAACTAAAAACCTACTGAAATCAAGTGTCCCGTCAGCTTGAGACAAATCCTCACAAACTCTTTGACCTCTTGTTGAGGTCCAGACACAGAGCTGCCCCTTGTCCGTCTCCTGAAATTACTTTATTTCTTGTGTGAGACATTTCCTCCTCACGACAGTAAACACAATAAATAAACGGCACAAAAATGTTACCTGGACCATTTCATCCATGGGTGTGACGTCAAAGCCTTCACACGTTCCACAAGGTGCTCTTATCCTCCACAGATCCTAACAGGCGAGGGTACAAGAAAAGTCACTCAGCAACAGCCACCCAGGGACGTAATCTTATAAATTTTTTTAAATTAATTTGTTGGCCTCTTCCAAACAAATATCTTTATCAATGGTCCCGTGCACACTCATGTCCAACTTCTAGTTATAAAATTTTAAATGATCTCTTCAAGATTTCAAACGGGTCCAAAGAAAATGTAAACCTATTGAGAGAGTCAAAGTGAACCTGAATGAGGAAAAGATGACAGTTACATCAAGACTAAAATAAAAATAAAATAAAGACAATAACTTATGGTCTTTTGTGTAATGGAGGTAAATATAAAATGTGTATGTATGAAAACATTCCCATTTGTCCCACCTGGAACTCCACAGCCACCATGTGAAGTGTGGCCGAGCAGGGCAGGATGGTAGCGTTGGGCTGCAGAAAGCCTGCCAGTGCAGTCCGACAGTACCAGAAGAAAAGGGAGTGCCACGGTAAGAGGCTGGTGCAGAAGTGAGGTTCACCCATCAGGACTGAGATCTGTGCAAAAAAAAACAATTTACTGTATATGTGGTTGGAATTTGTAACTTAGAATGTCATAAAATAGATTGAATTCCAACAAATGACAAGAGAGCTAGTGCCTTCATGTGAATATTTGTTTGTCAACAAATGTCATAAGACACAGTAGACAGATCCATTGTCACAAATCAGGAAGAATGCTGCGTTAAAGTGTGGTTGTGTGTTTGACTGAGCTGTGCACGCCCCCTGCTGGCACTCTGTGCAAAGAACTAGCAATGACAACATGGGGCACAAAGAATAACTGGTTTTAGCCACTTAACTAAAAGGATCATGACAAAATCTATGCCTGCTTAAGTCTATGTTATCTTAAGAACATGTTCTCTGCTTTATCTCACCATTTGACAGACTCCCAACTGGACACTGAAGTTTGTGTCATTTTGTAAACTGTGACGTCCGCAGAAAAATACAGCATGTCACAGCAGACATGCTGTTGTTCCAGTGCTGCCTCCATTAGTAAGATCAAATGTGTTACCTCTGACTTTGGCGTTTGAAATCCTTCATTTGGATTTACGTATGTGACACAAAGCTGTTTTTCTCTAGTGACTTAAATACATACCTGTTCTCCATTCAAGTCATTACTGGTCAGCTGATCAGGCTTCATCTCCAGCAGCTCAACAGCCCCTTTTATCATGTTGGCCTCCAACACCTACAGAGACACATCTGTAGGATATCTAATGGTGTTTTGTATTTTTTGATTAGACACAATTTTAATTAGGTAATTTACCTGCTCAATAACCTGCTTGGACATTCTGGAGTTTTCCAAACTGAAGACCTAAAGGGAAACAGAGTAAAAAACTGGCAAGTCATCAAGAAAGAGTTCGGATAAGGTTAGGTATATATTAACATGGCCAGTACGGTATCAGTACCTTCTTGGCTCCTAGCAAGTGAGCAAACACAGGAAGCAGACTTCCATCACTGATGCTGAGACATATGCTGTCTTCTCTCAGAACCTTCAGATAAAACCACAAGAAATGTAAGTAAATGTAAGTAAAGTTTACAATTAAAAAAATCTGTCTTGATTCAAATGCACCATGACTTACACTGCGTAGAGCGCTGATGAATGTCTCCGTTCGCTGCCTGTCGTTGAGTTCACCAAAACGAGGTCGAGTCCACACCAGGTGAGCCTCGCAGGTACAACACGGACGAGATGGGACAGCATCAGTCTGTTGGCTGAGGAAAATAATATTCAGGTAGTGTGAGGATCACTGAAGGAGAGCCAAACACATCTCTGTCGTCAAATTAATTTTAAATTAGTTATTTATTGGCAAAAACAACAACTTTTAGTGGATATAGTGTAGAATGTCGCGGTTGTCTCAGGGACTACTGCACTTCGTAGCCAAGTCTTTGTGAGCACTATTCATCTATACACCCACATTTATAAACATACAGTACAGGAATACAAATAACATAATTCCAATTTAGGCTTTTGTCTCTGAACTGTTTTACCTGGGAGACTGCAGGGTGTACCACAGACTGTAGTCATCATGGCAAACAGTCATGCTGAGCTCATCTCCTTCTTTCACCACCTTCTCCACAGGCAGGAAGTACACGCTCTGCATCCAGTGGTCCCGCCACTAAAACACAAGAACTCATTAACAAAAGGAGTGACGGGAGCCTGAATCAGGACACTAATCAAATTATGTCTTCTGACTCACTGGAGCCAACTTTGGCTGTGAATATGTCCAGCTAGGAGCCATGGTACACACAATACTTCCACTGGGATCCATGTCAAGGTCCCACCAGGACATGATTACTTGGGCTCGACCACTGGACTGAGCAACAAACTTGGAGGAGTACGAGTGGAAGGCACTGCTCACTGGCTTACTGAAGTCAACACTGAGAGGGAAAGGATGGCATGCGAAAGAAAGATAAAGAGATGTGGAAAACACAGTAGACAGTAGAGATGAACAAAAAATACTGTGACCACTTTTTCACTGATGAGATGAATGATGTCATATACAGTAGTTAAGATATTTATTTATTTAGAGCTTTCTAAATGTGCTATGTAACTGTGTACATAGCACATCTTTAGTGCAATTATAAGAAAAGCCACATAAAGAAGCTTGTGGTGGCTAACAATGACACAGTGAGGTGGCTACTGCATGTTCCCACATGGCAAAGTGCCAGTGAGTTTTTCTGTGTACGCTGGTGTCCCTTCATGTGAGGCATGTCTATAAAATTTGATGTGCAATTCTATGCATCACAGAAATGAGTCTGACACCAGCATCATAGAGGGTTTTAACAACTCAAGAAAGAGCTGTGGTATAATATACCCATTTTCTATTTTTGATTATTTGCATTTATCTGCAATGAACCCTCTTGTGAGTCTCTTTTTAAGTTGAAATTAACTGAATTTCTCTCTTTAATACCTGAACATGGTGCAGAGAGGACCTAATGGGGTGAAGCTGCTGGGTGGCACTTGGCTCAGCTGGATGTCACATACTGAATGAGCTCCAGCACAGTGGCCAAGTGGAGGGACCAAGCGGATGTCTTCCACCTCCATGGGCTGCAGCTGAGCCCAGCTCCACAGTAGCTCTGACTCCACCAACTGAGCATAAATGGTGGCTCGATGAGGAACCGCCTCACAGCCTTCCTACAGAGGTTAGTGGCAAATTAGGTTAATTTCACCCTCTGGGCCTCATGAGCACATAGAGAAGTGTAACTGCAAAAACGCACAAACACACCTGGACCAGATTTTGATGAGCATGTTCATAGCTGGGCAGAGCTCCTTCACCTATAAGTTCTGTATCAAAAAGCTCTGTTACCAGGACATTGGCCCTCATTTGCATATCACCATCTATAATAAATGACAAATCAAATACAACACATGAGACTGTGCATGTACATGAATGACTGACATAATCAGATTAAAATATTCATGTGGTGTGTGTCCCACCAGGCCCAACAGTGACATCAGTGGAGTGTTTGTTGATAATCTTGATCCTGTCAGAGAAGCCATTCTTCTCCACGATGCACTGGGCTGCTTCAGCCATTGGTTTAAAAACCTGCAGCCACCAAGATAACAGGGACAAAAACATGTATGAGATGTGGGATTGGCAGGTGATGAAACCCAAAAGTGAAGCCTTACAGTGAAAGTAACAATAAAGCCAACTGAGGGGTTGTTGATTCATTTTAATTATTTATCCATTGTATACAACTGACAAGCCAAAACCCCAATTAACTCCAGTGGATATATGGGAAACTAAAATCATCAGCTTCTCCTCATACATCTTCAGTCAGGAATAAGGCTGCCGTTTCCCCCTTTTTCTTGGTCAGAAAAGTGTACCTCTACAGCATAGCAGAAGTCAGCACCAGCAGTGAGGGCCATCATGGACAGTAGGCCTGTCCCTGTTCCAATGTCCAGGATGACGACCTTCTCACCACGAGCCTTGACTCTGGCCACGGCTGCACGGATCCCCTGGTAGTACTTCTCATTCTGAAAGGAAGCAAAGACGTCGACTGAGTTATCACAAGAGTCTGTGGTGGGCTACTTGTTCATTCTCAGTCATACAGCATTGATTTCCACTAATTTGGATAGTCTAGCCAAATCCTTATCCCTAACCTTAATCATAACAAGTTATTGCCTAACCTAACCTAAGCACAGTACACATCTTAATCCTAACTTGAATCAGAGCATCAGAAATTAGGTTCTGCCCTATTAGCATCAGGCTTTGAGCTCCATGAGGACTAGTGGTCCTGAAAAAGTTTCTAAATATTCATAAACATGTATCAAAAATAAATATATATATATATATATATATATATGAGTGTATACACACACAAAGTGTAATGCTCATATTCTCCAGCACTTACTCTGTCATGGTCATGCAGCATGTCAGCATAGCAAGACCTGAAACAGAAGGAATTAGGAGTGTGTTGAGAAAACAGTCTCAGGGCTGCTGCTGCTGCTGCTGCTGCTGCTGCTGCTACACACACACACACACACACACACACACACACACACACACACACACACACCTATTGTACTGTACATACACATACACACACACACACACACACACACATATTGTACTGTACATACACATACACACACACACACACACACACACATATATATATATATATATGTTTGCTCAGCATTCGTACCTAACCTTAACCATCACAACTAAATGCTTAACCCTAATCTTAACACAATTCTAACTCTAAAACCAGGTCTTAACCCAGAAAAAGCCATTTGAAAGACAGACACCTCGCTATCTCCTGGTGGTAGTCATACTCGTCACTCTCCTCCACCCAGTCCAAAGCTCCGGTGGTCGGGTTGGCTCTTCCGCAGAAAGTCTTCATTTGTGCTACAGCTGTTGTAACGGTTATTCTACAGTTTTAATGTGAAAACCGAGTGAATTACTGGAGAAACGTTGTCACCATAGAGGCGGCCATTTTCCTCCCAAACGTCACAATTCTCCTTCTTCTTCTTTGCATTTTTTTTTCTTTTGCTGTTGGATTGGGAAACCAACTGTTAGATAGTTGTTTACTGCCACCTATTGTACTGGAGTATACACAGCACTCAACACACATCAATGTCCTGACAAAGAAAAGAAAACAAACATCCTGTATGTTATTACAAAATCTAGTATCGCGTGTATAGCATTATTTGCAATAGCACTTATTTACATTACACATTTCTGTAAATATTTATTTCTAAAAGACACTGTTCGGTTTTCATTGTTTTTAGTGCATTTCACAATAAAGTTGAACTTGAAACTCTATAACTCCCTATATGTGTAATGTATCGTTAGCCAACTAATTATTTACTGGTTGAGGGCCTTGTGTATTTTTTGTAATCAAGTTAAAAAGCTCTCTTTGGTTCAATGCTGACCAAATGAACCCAAATACTTACACATGAATACCCTCTGTGAAGACAGTTCAGATTTCATCTGCTGAAAAGACAACAGGTAGTGCATTGGATGAAAAAAAAAATTTAAATAAATAAAATAAAATACTGGGAGATGTATTAATTGAGCTGTTGAATTAACTCCATTATCTGCAACGTTAAAATACAGTAGCGTAAACAGGCCGAGCAAAGTCAGCTACAGACTTTCACAGGAGGCAGCTTTATTTCCAATAAGATAATAAGATAATTGGTTCTCTCATCATCCTCTTCTTCCTTCACATATACTTCAAATAATGGTATAGCAAAATCAGATTAAGATCGAGCAAGATAAGGTGACTCTTATCATTATTATTATTATTTGTTTCATTTTCAACACTCTGGTCAAAATTCCTCAGCTCCACTCCACGATCACATATCCTGGTTTATACAGTACAACAGTATTTCTGATTATTTCAAACATCTTGAGGCTCATCTGAGAGTTGGGCTCAAACAGCAAACGTGATCACATGCGATTACATGACATTTATTTCAAATTACAGCAAAGTATGGATTTTATTTAGGGATACATTTCATACAGAAGGAAAGTGCTCATGCTTACAAGTAAAAAAAAATACTACATGATTTAATAGTAAAATATAACTGATCTTTAATTTACAATGCAAGGTAGTCAATTAGATAGATCAAATCATCTCAAAAGAACATATACATGATGATATTCCATATTCCAATCTCTATTGAAATCATGTTGGAATGGAGCAGAACCAACGTGTTTTCCATCAGCGGGGCAGTTTGTCACGGAGAGGGATCTTCTTTTTCAGGACCAGTGTGGAGTTGACCTGCTTGGCTGACAGCAGGTTGTGCCACTGAGCAACCGGCCGTCGTGGGTTGGACAACATGTCGGCCCAGTGCCGCAACTGGTTCCCTGTGGCATCGCAGCCCAAGAAGATCTTCCCCATGGCATCATTTCGGGACACGGCATCGTGGTCCCACACAGAGATGACCAGGTGTACCCTCTGCAGACAACACAAAAACTCACCACAAAGGAAACAACCACGATGGATCCTACTGTATATCTCTAAAATTGAGTGAAATGTTTTCACATTTTTTTTTTCATCTTTTTTTCCAGGGTTTTAGGCGCAAACATATTTTACTGATTTTTAAGTCAGGCTCTCAGTCAACTTCAGAATACATTTTAAACATTTTATTGATTACTTTTTAAGGACCAGTGTGTAAAATTTTAGGGGTTTAACTGACAAGACTGAAATGTACTATCAATAGGTATGTTTAAATACATGTATAATTACTTTAGAATAAGCCATTTAAAAGTACCTCAGACAAGGCCTTGCTTTAAGGAGGCCACCACTTTACAGTGTTTCTACAGCAGCCTGAATGGACCAGCCAGAATGCGTGGTTTGCATTTTTAAATACAGCTACATTTTTTTCTGGTATGCAAAGAACCCATTAGGCTTTAGATTAATTCTTATTGAGGAGCTTATTGAGGAGCTTATTGAGGAGCTGGATACATGATTTTTTTCTTTAACAGTGTGAGAATTTCCACTATCCTTAATCACAAACAGGAAGGCAATCCCTCCTGCTTGTGAGGTCAGACTGTTTGTCAGTGAATAAATGTCCACCCTCACTGAATGTGCTCATGAATTTTTCTTTCAGAATGATGGTACAAACCTGGATTTGATCAAATGTCACGTCAAAAGTGAAGGATTCGTTGTAATAGGGGTTCAAAGTCTTCTTTTTAACGGACGTCTTCCTTTTCTTCCATTTCCTCTTGTCCAGAGCCAGCTGCACCTTCACATAAGGATCTGCAAACAGCAAAGTAAAGTTAAACCACTGAGTAAAATTGTCTGACTAGGGAAACATTTAACTGTATGTTCCCGTGTGACTTAATTAAAAGGGATATTTTCACAAGTCAAATCAACACTCTTAAATTGTCAAGAAATAATTGGTAATCAAAAATATTTCTTCCATCTTAAGACTCTCAGAGGGGCTCCTTTCTGTCAGGATTCCAATGTTTTCACACCCGTTTCGAACAAAAGCAACTATTTTGTATAAACACATAATTAAAGTTGCAGAGCAGGAAGTTAGCCAAAAGATAATATCAATGACAGCAGCTTTAAAAGAAGTTCAAAAGAGGTAAGCCAAAAGAAAATCTAAGTTAATGCAGTTATATCTGTAGTTCAAGCTAAATTACTGATATTTGCTGTAACACAAACATGCACTCAGTCAGTCTGAGTCTGACCTGATAATCCTCCGATGTCCATTTTCTTGAGGTTCTTGGCCTCTAAGATCACCACGGTCAGTTTGCCGACAGTAGGGACGTAGCGCAGGGAGAAGCAGATGTCGCCCAGTTCTTCGTCCTGCAGCACACAGACAAGACAAACATTATATTTAATAGACTTAGACAGATATCTAATAGATTAGATATTGAAAAATGGTCCCTTCAGGTAGATACATATAGTGGGAATCCAACAGTATTTCCACGTGTAAAGTACTTTCTTTTTACAACCTGGCTCTTGTTGCTATGCTTCGTTGCAAACTTTCTGAAATTGTGCAATGTTACACACACCACAGCTTTAGAAGTCAAAGCAAACATGTATCCACATGCACAGTCCTCTGTGAAACAAGTCCCTTGCCTAAGATACAAAGTAAAGGTTTATTCTAGGAGTATGAAAACCAAACACGAATACAACATGGGTAGCATATTAAATTTTGCCTCTTGTTACACACTAGCCCTTTAACACGTTAACCTAAACATGCAGCTCAAAGCACCACTGTTTCTACAAACAATACCATGGGTATGGATTAGTATCCTGAGCCTCCCTGTGTTGCAACCTTTTGCTCCATTACCTCAAACTTCGCCGGCTCGCCGAGGTCCTGCCACTCCTCCAGGACGTGGTTCCAGTCAACGTTGCCGAGCTGCAACCTGAGCTCCCCAATGATGTTGTGCTTGCTGAATCTGTTGAAGTCGTAGACCTTCATCACCGCGGTCGACTTCAGGAGAGAGGACTTGGATATCTGGGGAAAGATCGTTCTGCTCATGAGATTCTTTTGGTTTGTGTTTAAGGCTTTAGCAGCAGCATAACTACCCAACAGAACAGTATGACTGTTTGAATTGAACGTTTTAATTTCTCTGTGGACACACAGACAGATATTTGATGGCTATCTGGACAGTCAGAGGATTTTTTTTAAAAAGGTTGTTTCAAAAACAAATTACAGAATGTAGCTTTAACTTTCATAAAACCACATCCACTCCTCACATTGAAGGAGAAATGCTCATTGAAGACTGGGTTCAGTGTGTTTCTGAACACTTTGGTCTCGCAGGTTTTGGATTTCTCTGGGCAGATGTAGACCTTGACGTACGGGTCCGAGCTTCCCCCCAGGTCCATGGCCTTCAAGTTACTGGCTTTTTTAATGCCAACTTGGAGCTAAAAAGAGAACACAACTTTAGTAACTCTCAGATTTTTTCTCATCAAAGTTTGCTATTCAAACCTGTTTTCACCTTCATTTCACATATATAACTATTCACTGTCACCCCAGTGAAATACATTCAGTCAGTTTGTGTCAGTATTTATTCAAGTTCTATTTAAGTAAGTTTATTTTCTTCTTATTTTATAGTTTTGTCTGTCAAATGGACTCAAGCCACATCACAGTGTTGATTTCCTTTGTACTTAAAAATGTTCATTATTTACATTATAATTAAGTGTGTAAGTGTGGAACTAAAGCAGTGGGGAACTCCTTTAAAGCAAGTTGCTGTGTGGAGGCTGAGCAGATGGACGTGCTGGTCATAGATACAATCACCTCAGACAGAGCGTTGTTGTATTCCAGAGAGTAGAGTAGCTTTCCTCTCTCCTGTTTGGTTGAGCCATAGTCCACATCTGTCACATCTGGCTGCACCTGTCAGGGCAGAGAAGAAAGAAACATCAGGTTCAGAGCTGAACCCAAGCGCAATCTGATTTGTACTGAGTTGTAATTTACAACTTATAGAAGTCGCCGTAACACCGTGAGTTTCAGTCAAACAGCAGCTCACTGCTGCTTTACTCACTCATTCACTTACAGATTTTTTTTTTAATTTCATTTAAACTGACAATGTAACACCAACATACATTTGATCATCTCTTACATTGATATGGGGAGTTTGTTAGGAGTTGGTTATTTATCAGCAGTTAGGGAGCAGTATAGTTCAATTAACTACTATGGAGCTTGATTTTTATTTTTATTGTAGCTCTGGTTTAGGTCTCCACCACCTCCTGAGGTTAAATTATGTCAAAACACACCGCTGTATGTCCACCAGCTGCTCTCTTTTTTACAGCCTACACTATGCAAACAGCTGCCTTATGCTGTGAGAAACAATTCTGTGGTAAAGGTCCAATTGTCAATTCTGATTCAATACATATCAGATTTGTTGGTTTGCCTTCATAATATCTCAGTGTCTTGCATCTATTATGTGAGCCCCAGATGGATTCTGATATTACTCATGTAATATAGGATATAGAATATATTTTTATATGTCATACTGTTACAGTTACATACGTCTGATTTGAAAATCAGAATAACCTCTTCTAAAATTGACATACAGCACTTCTGTGTTCACACAGAACTGAAAAAAATAAAATAAAAATTCAAACTGACACACAACAATGTGAGTCTGTGAGAATGATGAACCAGTGTCTGATTATGGTCCAGATAAACAACAAGCATCTTTCTTTTTTAATGCTGGTCAAATACAGTGTCTTGTTTTTACTGTTATGTGAGAGACTCAGATTAACACAAACGTACCAGAGCTGTGGTGGTGTTTTTGTTCACCTCTGGGAGGTTAATCTTCTCATTCTTCTTCTGCTTCTGCTTCCTCTTTTTGTTTTTGCAGCAGCAGTTGACGCAGATGCACAGACAACAGACAACAATCAGCAGAATGGCACACACGATGATGGTGTAGATCGCCCATCGAGGCACTGCCCGAACACAGCCAAAGGTTTGTTATTTGTGATGCATGGACACACACACACATAAACACTGTTGATGCGTTCAAAACAATCTCTGTGTAGAGCAAAATATCGATAGTACGAATATATATATGTATGTATGTGCTCTATGAAAAGTATATGACACAGAAAAGCTCGTCTGCAGCTCATTTGAGTCTAAATAACTCATTTAGGTATTTAAAGGAAAAAAAAATGTTGTGGGTCAGATGTAATTTGACAGTCAACAACAAAAAATAATATTATTTAGCGGCTATTTAGACTCTAAGGTATTACCTGGATAAAACCAGAAATAACATGGTATCACTTTAATATACGATTACCAAGTTGTTATTGTACTGTAATGTAAAGTGTTACCAAAATAAAACACATGTATTTAATTAACTGTGATCAGTGATACATGTTTAATCAATAAATCAATTATGAAATTGATGTATTGATTTCATAAATTCCTGTGTAATGCAATTTTAAGTTGAATGTAAAAGATTTTCAATCACCCTCACCTGTACAGCTGCACCATGAAAGTAACAAGGCACATTCATGTTGTAAATACGTGCGGAACATTCAACACTTTAAATGCCATGATTTAGTACTCTCACTTGTAATGTAGCATTTTTAAATGGTTATATGGTCCATCAACTTTTTAGGATTTGGTCTTTGCTACAAACATACACAAATCTTGCACAGTACTTTAAGATCTGACCTGGATTTTGAGATTTGAGGATTTCTTATGGGTGGAGGATGTGTTCAGATGGAGTTAATGATCGGTGACTTACGGGGAATCTTGTCCAGCAGGTCATTGAAGAAATCTGTAATAACTTCAATAGCCGGATTGACGGTGGTGTTCGTGTAAGTTGGGGTGGTGGAGATGGTGGTGAATGGAAATATTATTGGCCGGTCAGTTGCGACTGATACATTAGGGTGCGAGGAAGTTGGTGTTGGTTGATGGATGGCAGGCATGATGAAGACTATGAAGGGTTCTGGAGGAAAAAAATCAGATGTCAGATGTTCATGTTCAAACTCACCAAAACACAGGGAAAAAGAAGAAGACTGCAAGCTGGTACTTATGGAAATTAACACTTAAGACATACACTAAGTTCAGCATTTCTAAACCTTGGTGTTCTTGTTTTAGTGTTCCTTACATAAGTAAATAATCAAAATGAACACTTTTACTTTGGAATTGTGTGAATTCCTAAAGACGAGAGTTCTTGTTGAACTAGAAACATTAAATTGCTCTGCTCAAAACTACCTGTCTCCACTGACTAAAACATAATTTTCCATTACAGAACCATGGAGACGGAACGAGCTCAGAAATATGCTCCACACTTTGATCAAGGAAACACAAAATGAGTTTCAGTAACACTGAAACCTGTGCATACTGCTACCTTTATACAGTTTATTTTTATATTGTTATTTTATGTGATATTCCTAATGTTTTAATTAGTGTTCTTGTTTATGTTTTACTACATTTGGCTGATGCTCTTTGTGCCTCTTTGTCAATTTGAATTTCCCCACTGGGCACCAATAAAAGTACATCTTATCTTAATACATTCTGGAAATATCACAGATTTTTTTTTTCCTGACTAGCCAGTCAACCAGTTGTTTACCTCGTCTGGATAAATGGTAAATGGCCTGTATTATAATAGATCTTTTTTTTAAGTCTTGGTGACCACTCAAAGCTGCTTCACACTACAGTTCCCTCATTCACTCACACATTCATACATTGCATCTACATGCAGCACATTCTCTTGCACGCATCTTTTATACTCATTCACAAGCTGCCAGTCATCAGGAGCAATGTGGGGTTAAGTGTTTTGCTGAAGAACACACAGACATGTAGGCAAGTGTGCCAGGAATCAAACCTACAACCTTACAGGTGAAAGACAACCAGCTCTACCACTGAGCTACAGTCACACCTAAATAAGGTGCTACCTGTCATACTGTACATGCATACAGGTGTTGCAGGTATGACCAAAAACAAACCAAAACAAACAAAACAAAGCCTCAGATACTGCAAATTTGAAGATGTCACCCGTGAGGCTGAGGCAGGTCCAGCATCGACAGGCCGACGACTTTAACCAAGTGTGAATTTTGAAAAACAGTGCTCAAATATGTTGTTTTGGTTTCAACAGCAATGGAATCACTTCAAACCCTGTTTTGTCAAATGTCGTGCCCTAAGAAAAAGGTAAGTTACACAAAGTCAGACCGCAAAACTGAAGAACTGTTGACTGTAGTTTGGAGGCCTCTCAACAACTGTGCCTGTGCAGTCAAACAAACATTACAGTTGTCTCACTGCTGCTGGCATTTCTGAGTGGAATTCCACTCTGGAGGCCTCCACCATGGACAAATAACCATGGCATATTAACCCACAGTCACTCACTGATAACAAGAACTCCACTGAAATAAGTTCACAGGCTGGGAAGTTGACGTGAATCCTGACACTGACACTGACTCCTGACTGGCTTCAAAATGTTTAAAAAACTCCCAAACAAAGGCTCGTTATTGCTTTGAAATTTTAACTTTGTGGAAACCTTGTGAGGATTGATTTTACTATTTCACTGAAATGTATTTTAGGATTTGGGTGAAAAAAAACACTGTGAACATAGAGAAATTCACATCCTGTAAAAATCCATTAGAAAGGTGCGGGATCAATCTAAAACCTTCATGCCAGTGAAAAGAAATGAAAGCATTCTCTCAACTTAGAATTCCTATTCAAAGGATTTTTTTATTTGCCAGTCACTGAATGGGAGCTCAAAGGTGTGCAGATATTTTTGTTCCTTTTCACTGCTGACAACAACACAGAGGCAGTTGGCATCTGGGACCAACTGAAGTTCACTAAAAGACCTGTAGAAAATAGGGATGCATTACTTTCATCATCATCTATGCTGATAAATATAAAGTGTATAACATTAACTAAACAGGGTTTTGCAAAAATCAAGCGACATAAGCTTGCCACAAGTGAATTAAAGCAGTTAAATGTAAATATTTTACTCACTGATGAGGACTTTTAAAGGAACGTGGCCATCCCTGCTAGCGCCAACAAAACAAATGAAACATTTCAGATCCACAGTGCACGGTTCAAAATAAAATGGAGAGGAAGAGGAAGGAAGTGGCGTCTAATGGAGAGAGCAGGCTTTTCCAACAAAACAACCCAAAGTGTTTGATCACAGAGGAAATGTCTCCTCCCTCCATGCACATCCAGGCTGTTTTCACTGTAATCAGCAGGGAAACACACCACCACCATCATCATCATCATCATCATCAAACATCTGCTCCATCAGTATCTGTCCTACTTACTGTTCTGCACTGGTTAATGGTGTGCATTTATGAAGCACTTCTCTAGTCTCGATGACCACTTCCGTTGCTTAACACTACAGTTTTTCCGTTCAATCACTCACACGGCAACATCTACAACCTACGTTCTTGGTTCTCAACCTGTGGTACGTGTACCACCAGTGGTACGGGAGCTTCCTCTGGTCGTACATGAAGGAAAATCAGAATCACTGTTCTACTGTATAAACCAGGGCGTGTGATCCAAGTGGAGCTGAGGAATTTTGACCGGAGTGCATAGAAAAGGATGAGAGGCATCTTATCTCTCGCTCCATCTTAATCTAATTTAACTATATCAGTGTTTGAAGTATATGTGAGGAAGAGGAGGATAATGAGAGAGCAAATGATCTTATTGGGAATAAGTCTTCCTCCTGTGAATAGTTTGTAGCTGACTTTGCTCGGCTTATTTACACCGCTGTATTTTAACGTTGGTGATAATGGTGTTACTTAAAAAGTTTGAGAACCACTGCTTTACATAACACTTTTCTACCACACATCTGTCAGACCAGTTCCCACGCTGCCTGGCACAGACACCAGACATGACCACAGTCACCAATTTGGTGGCAATTGAAATTTTATATGGAAAGTCCTATTAAACAAGTTCCTATGTGCATATCTTAACATATTACAATGTATTTTGTCATGTCTATGTAAGGTGGCAATAATTATGGGCAGGTAAAAGTTATATACAGATCCAGAAAGTCTTTTGGATCCAGTAGATTAAAATGTAAACATTTTCTGTTGCGGTATGTAAAGGACGGAGGTCTGCGCTCTCTGAGTGCACTTGTTAATTCATGAATCAACAAATGTGACTGCGAAACATGTTTGGTTAACTAATGATCACAAAGAGCCTGAAACTGTTTACACAGAACTCAAGGATCCAGAGTGCTGCCATGATGAAAGACGGCTAAAACAAAATAAAACTAACACGTTTAGAGCGCAAGAAGTGAACATCATGACACTGTCATGTTTGTTGAATACAGTTGAGTGTCATACAGTTAAGCAGATGAAACAAGGTATGGAGATTAAATCAATGAGCTAATCAATAAATCAGTCACTAGGGATGCGCAATATTATCAGCACCATATCGGTATCGGCAGATATTGGCTTTAAAACACGTTATTGGATGGATATCGGCAAACACACAAGATCTGTCGAAGGTTAAATAGGCTTTTACCTCCTTGACTTCTATGTTGGCACACTCTGCAACTCTTATTTTTTATCTTATATTTTTTATTTATTTTGTCCAATAAAGAAAACTTCTACAACTTCTAAATAGCTACATCTGCTGCAAAATAAGTAGGCAAAATATTACGTTAAATTCAGAACAGAAGAGACTGAATTACCTCTGCAGATTGGAACGCTCAAAAACATATGCAGTATGCAGTATATCGGTATTGGTTATCGGCCCAAGAACTCCCAATATAAAGTATCTACAGTATACAAAAGTGTAGTAAACAAAGGCAACTGGACTTAGTTAAAATCCAAGAGGTGAAACGTCTTCAAGAAATTCAACTAAGTCCAGTTGCCTTTTTTACTACACTTTTGGATACCATGACCTGGATGACTGAGAATCTTCACAGACATATCTACATTACATATTGGATGTCTGCATCCCTATCAGTTATATACATTGAATATGTGTCTGGAAAATAGTAAATAACAACCAGCAAAGTGCAGTTTAAGCGCAAAAGGCAAAAGCTGATGTAGAAGAGAGAAAGACAGTGAAGGTGAATGGAAGAGGAAAAAGAGGACGACAATAAAGACTTCAAGAACCAACAAAATAAAGCAAAACAGGAAAAAGGATGGAAAGAAAACATTTATTCCAGGAAGTAAAAACGAGTAAAGTATCGAATGGTGAGCAGCTGAAAATGGTAAAACGGAAAACAGCATGAAAGACAAGACCAAAGGAAAAACAAAGAGATGAGTGAAGTTGTTACTGACACAGTGAAAGTGGCTGCTGTTTTTGTTTTGTTTTGTATTTAACCACAAACACATGTTGACACGGCTGCAGGTCAAACACAGCAAAGGAAACGCATGCAGACACTTTTAACAGTACAAAGAACAATGTCGTTTTTCCTGTGTAAAATGCTTTTCCACCTATAATGTTTTTTACCTGAAAGAAACACATCAGCTGCATGTGCACGGTGAAGATACAGAGACAAAAAGAGAAAAGGCAACAGTACCTGAGAGCCACAGTGAGATTTTCCTGTCCACGACTTGTATTTTTCATTTATTTGAATGTCATTTCGTCTCAGTTTGTTCTGACGGCTGTTTTCCAGTGTGAGCTGGTTCCTGTGCTGCTGAGCTTCAGTCAGCCATCTTCAACACTACAGGTCTCTCTGCTTTAGGCCTGCAGGCTGCAGCAGCCACCACACCTGCTGAACATACACACACGCACACATACGGGTTTCCATGACTTCAGAGGACGTTACATTGACTTACATTCATTTCCTGGAGACTTATTCTAACCTCAGTCATAATTACTAATGCCCTAACCTTAACCTAACCCTAACCTCAGCCTAACTTTAAAAAATGTCTTCACCTTAATATGTAGTCATTTATGTTACAGGGACAAGATTTTTGTCCCCATAATGTGACTGTGTAAACAGATTTAGGTCCCCACAACATAAGGAATACAGGTACACACACACACACACACACACACACATGGAAACACAGTGTTCAAACAGAGGTGGGGTATTTGCTCCAGGAATATCAGTTATTCAAACACAGTATGTCACCTGACAGAAGATCAGCTAAGTTACAGAGTGAGACAAGACTGACGCCTGTTTACTGATTACAGTGGCTGCTTTTTTAACATTCCTTCTCAGATTATAATCTCTTTAAAACTGTTTTATGTTCTTTATCATTCACCATTGCTCCATCCAAGCAAATTACAAATTGAAATCCTGTGCCAGAAATTCATGGTTCCCAGAGGGACTGACCTTTAATCAACATGACCAGTGATACAGAAGATCACACTGTGATTCAGTTTAAATATAGTTCATTTGAATTTCAGATTCTTCAGGAATTAGCAGAATATTTAAAAATAGTGCCAAATGTATATGGTTTTTATATAGATATTATGGAGGGTGATATATATATATATATATATACACATTTAGGTATCACACTGAAAAGGTCCCTGTACTGAGTGTTTTATATTTTATCTATTTATTTTATTGTATAAGTGATTAAGTATGATGTGCTTCAACTTCCTGTGAAGCTAAAAACAAATTTCCACATTGTAGACAATAATTATTTAAGCCTTGTCATGAAGCAGTGCTACACAGTGGTGGGAGTTGAAACCCTGAAGAGGCATATAATTGTAGTTGCAAATCTGATGAAGCATGCATAATTTGTGTCCCTAAAATAAGGCACATCTACAGTGTATATCCTTATATGAAACTTCTGGAAAAGCAATAAACTTGAAATAAATGTTTGTATGTTTACTTTTTTCAAGTTTTCTGCTTAAAACAGCCAATAAAATAAGTCTAAGTCTGGACTCAGAATTAATCATTTTATTGTTCAGTGCCTGAATTCTAAGTCTGGTATTTCACTTTAATAAATTCCACGTTGTACAACATGAAAAATACTCAGGCTGTGTCCACACTAGACTAGACATTATGCATGACAAAGTGTCATCAAGTGTCAACCACACACTTCAACCCGTCCATTTAAAAATGAAAACAAACATTACAGTGGGCATTCTGATATGATTTTCCAACAAATTAGAATTGTTTCTGTTACACAAGGAGCAGTGAACACACATTTTTTTTTTTTTACAAGGTCTGCATTGACACAACATCGTATGTGTTGTTTGAAGGAGTGTTACTGTAGTGAAAATAAACTGTGCAAGAACTTTTTAGTAAACACTGAAGACTATTTATTTATTTTTTTCCCAAAAAAGTTTAAGCACAATGCAGTTGTGTCCCAAACCGAGACATTACTGTCTCAGGAGGTTAAAACTCACAAGTTGCACTGATACACCTGCAATGATTCCCTCTCGTGTCTGTCATCTTGATTTTACAATATATAAAAAAAAGAAGAAAAACCATGAATAACACAAACATGTCCATCTTCCTTTACAAGATGAACAACCATCAGCCAAAATAATATTTATATATCTATTTCCTGTAAATAATATGCTCTTCATGACCTTAAAAAATTTGTTTAGAAAAGAAGACGACTGATCTGCAGCCAGTGTTTGTTTATTGCCCAAACCCCAATTTATTGTTTTGCTGAGAACATTTAAATAACATTAAAACTAAATATGGGTATGTGTCGATGAGCACACAGGATCCCAGAGGGTTGAATTAAGATTGGGATGCAAACACAGCTTCCCCTTTCTCCTCTGTTATGTACACTGAAGGTGTGACAGCGGCAGGTGGATCAGAAGTTGATGGCTTTGCCAAAGGAAGCAGCCAGGTTTGCTTCTCTGAAGGCTTCTGAAACAGTCTGTGGGACAGACAGACAGTGAAAGGAGAGACGAGTGAAGAGAAAGCAGAGGAAGAGAGGGTCAGAGCCTTGACCTTTTTTTGGATGTTCAATTGAGTATGGCAACATGCGACATTGGATTATTTCATAATTGTCTATTTATAGTGCATGAAATTAATCAAAGAATTTTGCAGACTAATCTGGAATAAATATAGCCAAGACTTAAGACCAGGGGTGTCAAACTCATTTTAGTTCAGGGACCACATAGTGCGCAATTTGATCTGAAGTGGGCCAGACCAGTAAAATAATAGCATAACAACCTAAACAAAAATCATCCTCTTGGCCAGGTCACCCTTGGAAAAGATATTAAGATCTCATTGGGTTTTATCTGGTTAAATAAAGGTTAGATAAAAAATAAAATACAATCCCGCGGGCCAGACTAGATTCTCTGGTGGGTCGGTTGTGGCCTGTGAAACCGACCCACCCTAGTTGACAAAACCAGACACAGATCTGTCCAAGATAAGGCAGTAAACTTCATTTATACTCCTGATCTGGGAAATATAGATCTTCTTTTTAATATCCAAGTGGCTGCTCTCCTTCCTGACCAGTTAAGCATCTGAGGTTAACAAAAGCATGAAATATTATTAATAAGCATCATGTGAAGAAAGATTTTTCATTTATTTGCAACCCAGAACTGCATGTCCCTGCTGCAAAACCATGATTATTTCCTCTGGCCTGGGTGTCTATTCATTTTTGCAGTTGTTCATTTGATGGGGACAAAGCCTTTTACGAACAGAATCAGAATCTGTATAGAATACACTGTCTATTGGCAGGTCACAGCATGACAAATACACACAGGCAGAGATGCAGAGTTAAAGATCACATATCAGGTTAGACTTAAGCCAGCGTTTCTGATGTGTCTTGAAAGTGTGCAGTGAAAAGTAAATGACATCACACAATCAATGAGTTAATCACTGTAATTTTATATTGAGAATATTTATTGTTAACATAAATACTGAGAAGCACAATTCAAAAAGTGTGTATGTTGATTTCTAGCCATGTGTGAGATTCTGTTGAATGTGTTTTTTAGACAGTCTGTGTGTGTGCGTGTACATACAGGATGAGCGTGGCAGACTCTGGCGACATCTTCACAGGAGGCGCCGTATTCCATGGCCAAAGCAGCTTCATTGATCATCTCTCCTGCTCCCTGCAGGGAAACAGAGAAATATTTTTACTCTACTTTTTGTTTGATTTATGTCTGACATTATTCTGTGGACATTTATCCTTCCCCTAATTCTCACTGCCTCAAATGATGAACTTGTCTCTATACTCAAGCGTTTTATCCCAGTTCTGACAGTAGATGCTGCTTTTTTGAATTTGAGAAACTACACTCAAATACAAACCGATTCCAATCTGTTCATGTTAAGGACTTTATTGCTCATATTTAAGGTAATTATGGAGTTTCACATGGTTTAGTGCTGGGTTTGACATGTTGACTCTACATATGCTTCCCATAAGCAAGATAAATTTAATTACTAAGGAAGATGACACTTACCTGTGAAGCTGAAGGAAACTCAGGCAGCTATACAAAAGGTCTTTTAAGCATTAAAAAGGGCTGGTTGACCTGTAACCTTTACTTCTTGACTCTGCATCAGTTTTTTTGTTACAATAACAGATATGTGTGCTCAGTTTTAGGTTTGGGCTGAAGCTCTTACAGATCCAAGGATGTGTGCTCCCAACATTCTGTCTGTCTCCTTGTGGCTGAGGATCTTCACCATGCCATCAGTGTCGGCATTGGTTTTAGCTCGGCTGTTGGCTGCAAAGGGGAACTTGCCAACTTTGTATGGGACGCCCTGAGGAGCAGAGGATGTGGTTATTGTTTGTCAAACGCTGGTGGATGTTCAGCACAGAAAACAACAGAGTAGATATTCAAGGCCACATCTGGCCTTGTACCTCTCTTGCAGGTCAACATTTGTTTTACTCTCCTCCACATTAACAAAGTTAATTAACAAAGTTAACAAAGACCTGTTGCTCACTGCTCTCGTGGTTGCGTTCAGAGAGAAAACCCCCCACTGTCTACTTGCTGAGCAGAAAATTGCAGCTAGACACAGTCACAGAGCAACTGGTAAACATCATAGATCATTTAGAAGCTAAAGAAATAAACATTTCCCTCAGGAGGCAGTGGAGACGAAGAAAAATAGCTAAAACAAGTGAATCTGCACTCAGATTCCTCAGGAGGATGCAAACTCTATTCCAACAAAATGTTTACGCGTCTGTCACATTTGAAACGGAAATCAATACGATTTCCTGTAGTCCAACAAACTAAACCATACTGCATCTACATCAACATATGATGTTAAAAAATTAAAAAATTCTGCTGAAATTAACACAAACATTACCATCATACTCCTGCTCATTCATCACCAGAGACCTGACACTCACCTCCTCTTTGAGCTGCTCCTCTGTCTTGCCCACCCAGGCCACCTCTGGGTGAGTGTAGATGACGGAGGGAACACAGTTATAGTCAATGTGCACGGCACCACCAGCTATGCCCTCAACACAGATGATGCCCTCGTCCTCGGCCTTGTGGGCCAACATTGGCCCAGCTACCACATCACCAATTGCATAAATACTAAAGGAAGAAAACCTGAAGTCACTGAAATGTCTTGTTTATTGAATAGATAGTAAATTGGAAAAAATGTTTCAAGTTTCAAACAGGACATAACCAAAAGATCCTGCATTTCATTTTATTAATGGAAATACTACCTCAGCTTTTATTAGTGAAAATCAAATATAGATCAAACAAATCTCCGTTTTTGTGTAACCACTATTTAATGTCAACCAAATTTTACAGCCATCCCAATCTAAAATGTCATTCAAAACACAAATATTGGATTTATTTAACGTCTAAAAATTCTAAGTAGCTTCACCTTCAGTTAAGGGTGGCCTGCAATAGTGTTTCTCATGCTGTCAGGTGATGGATACACAGTGCTGCATAATCAATAATGTGAATAAAAGGGTTTTAATAAATGCCAACAGCTCAGACTATCGCTCAAACATACCTACTAGTTCATATGAGTCACTTTGAGTTCTGTGGTACCTGGGAACTTTGGTTTGGAAGCGGTTGTTGACGGGGATGCGCCCCCTGTTGTCCAGCTCGATACCCACAGATTCCAGACCGAGGTTCTGGGTGAAAGGTCGTCTGCCAATACACACCAGCAGCACATCGCAGGTCAGTGTTTCATTCTTCCCTCCAGCTGCTGCCTCCACTCTGAAACGCCAAACACATCAACAAATGCAGTTACAAACGGGTCACAAAATAAGTGGTTCCCCTACAATGTACATTCCAAAAGTCAGTAGCTTCAGGAAAACTTTACTAACGCCACATCGATTTTGCCATCGGGCCTTTTGGTGGCTCCCATGACTTTGGTGCTGAGCTTGAACTTGAGGCCCTGCTTCTGTAATATACGCTGGAAGTTCTTGGAGATCTCCATGTCGATGCCCATGCCGCCCACATGGCCCAGGAATTCCACCGCTGTGACCTTGGAGCCCAGACGCTGCCACACTGACCCCTGAAGGACAGGAGGTCGCACAATTGTGAGGCGACAACTTCAAGTGCTCCAAAACAAAAGATAAACTTGAGTTGAATGTGTTTGTTGTTGAGGCTGACCAGCTCCACTCCAATGACTCCAGCTCCAATCACAATCAGCTCCCCTGGCACTCGCTTCAGGGAAAGAGCTCCCGTTGATGACACAATGGTGTCTTCATCAATCTAAAGACAAAAAGAGACAAAACATTAAAGAGTGTTTTGCTAGCTTATTAAACATTTCTTTTCTATACGTGTTTTAAACACAATATTTGGTTGATATTATATAGTAGCCATTAAAATTATTGGTTATTGTTTTCTGATAAATGGCCATAAAAACCAAGCCATAATCATTTTTATATAACCATAAGTTCTTTCTTATGTTCCCCAATCAGGGAATTTGGACTTGACTACAAATGTGTCAAAATAAAAATGAATCTCATTCAGTTCACAGTACAATCTAATACATTCAGTCCTTTTCCTGAACAATAAAACATTTCTTCAGCTATGTATAGTTATTTGAAAATATGACTTTGGAACATTAACTGGAACACGATTATTAAGAAGTTTAGAAAAAGACAGCATTCCATATCATTCTGTATATTTTAAATTTGCCTGTAAACAGCTGTGGTGATTTAAACTCAGATTCACCTGGATTCCGGGGAAAGGCGTGACTTCGGAGCCAGTGGCAATGAGGACGTTCTTGGTGTTGATGACCTGCTCGCTGCCGTCTTCTGCTGTGGCCGTCACCTGGTTCTTACCCGTCAACCTCCCGAAACCATTGACATGGGTCACCTGGGTGAGCGAAGTTATACTGTAAACACTTATATTTGTGGTTCTAAAAAATTAAAATAGTCCAAAAAATGAAGAGAGAAGACTGACTTTGTTCTGTTTGAATAGATGTGCAATTCCTCCTGTTAGTGCTTTCACTGCCCCGCTCTTCTGAGCCATCATCTTCTCCAGGTTCAACGAGATGCCTGAGACTGAAACAGAGGTTCAAATCTAAAGCTGCTCCAACTGGTACAGTCATGAACTAGAAAAAGCAATCCAAGAGTGCAACCCTTTGCACCAAGGAAGCTCATTTCTTATAGTGTAAATACACTCCCCTATCTTGGAAAGTTAAGGAAAAAACTTCAAAAAACCTTGTATCAAGATGACAACCAAAATCTTCTTACTCCTTCAATGGGCCATAACCTACATCCAGAGATATTCTCATCAAAATCCACTGTTAACTTTTTGAGTAATGTGACTCACAACCAGAAAAACACAGCCATACATGCAATAACTTTAGTGGAGGTTAATTAACATGACAAAAATAGCAAGCACTTTAAAACATAAGACTGTAAGATTCAATATTATGAAAATATCGGAGCCAACTGTGCCCCCTGCAACTACTTACAAAGCTGTACAAAATGGACTGCATAATGACTGAATTCACTATAGAAATAAACTACTGAAAGTATGATTCCAAAAAGAAATGTTGCTGATGAAAAACTATAGTTGCCATGACAACCTGGCAGCATGTGCCAGTGGCCATAGTGGGTCACTAGCATAGGCAGACAGAGCAGCAGAAAGGTGCTGCCTCACTATGAAAAACTGCAACTCAAATGTGTGTGATTCAGTGATTTTCAGTTTGACCGTGTCAGTTGGCCATAAATTATATACTTTATGGGGAGAGCCATCAGCCATATAAAACTTGAACCTAATTACTTATTAGCCTGTAGGCCAGAGTTTGGACACATCTGTAATAAGTAAAAACTAGAGACCTGTGGTCTATTGTTTTTTAACGATTATCAATCTGGCAGCCACTTGAGTGTCTGGATGGAAATGTCCAAAATGTCCCTTTAAGGTCCAGTGAAGCCTCTTACTTTCAATGCCTCTGCTTTCAAAATCCTTGCCATGAGCCAAGTGGTAAAGATGGGAGTTGTTCAACAGAGCCTGCAAACATAAAACATCAATAAACTCTACTGGAGGAACACATTTATCTGCAGCAATTACATTATTCAAGATTGACAACAGTTGGAGGAAACCAACTTTTATTCAGAAAATGACATTTAAAACAGAGAAATTAACTGTTCTACTGTGAGTACACTTGTGTGTGCATATGCAGCTTCAAAATTTTTTGATTACCCAATATATGTTCTATATTCTCACACAAAGGATAGAAGCAATAATAGTTTTTTTTAAGAGTTTTTTTTTCAATGTTTCCGTGTTAATGTTATCAAGTTGAAGCCTCTTGCAGGACATTGCCACAATGATGCTAATCTCTTCAACAGTGACCAGAAAATTGTTGTTGCAATGCGCTGTAATAGCAAAGAAAAGTTTACCTTTGATCATATTACTTCATACAAATCAACATTGTGCCAGATATGAAGAACTTGCCAAAATGCATCTGTGAGATTTAACATCTGGACTGGAAGACGGATGAAAGTATAAAGTCTACGGTCACTGCCCTAACCAGAGGAAAGACTCAAAGATGACTACAGAATAGAGAGAGTCTCCAAACACCATTCAGATCATAATAGAAAGCACTACATTACCTTTGAGGGGATGCAGCCGACATTCAGGCAGGTTCCACCCAGTGTAGGATTCTTCTCCACACACACTGTCTGTTGAAAGAAATATAGGTTTTACACAATGGGTGTGCATTAATGTTTCTGTGACTTAAAAAGCAATTATTATTCCCACTCAGTGTGTACGTGAATTTCCATAATGTAACAGTTAAATAAAAAGAAAGCATTTGTGAGCTTTTAGGGAGGTGGCTTACTTTGAAGCCGAGCTGTGCTGCTTTGATGGCAGCAACGTAACCACCTGGTCCAGAGCCGACAACAGTGACGTCTGCATCAACTACAAAGAGGCAACAAATAAACTTTTAAAATGGCTTGAGAACAGCAGCTCGGAGCACACAGATAAAACACCAGGTGGATTTGGGACATTATATAGACAGCCTACTACCAATGTGTTTTAGTTCAGATGATCTGGGCTGATGTAGGCACAGGAGATCAACGCATTCCATATAAAATATAAACACTTGAATCTTTACAATAAAAAAATACACATATTCTGCACCTGCTGTCAAAATTATTCAAGCATTTGAGTTACCGAATGAAAATCCTGCTGCTATGCTTTTGTTCAAAAACTCCAGTTTTAGTCTGGACGATTTCTAATGGCCACAAGTCAACTATCAACTGTGAACATGAATCAGCTTCCTGTTTACACCAGCATGTAATCATGATATCATGATATTTTTTTTTAATCATCAATTAATCTCTCAATTATTTTGTCAATTAATCAAGTAATCATTTGGTCCATAAAATGTCAGAAAATGTTGATCAGTGCTTTTCAAAAGTGGAAATTATGTTCACAAATGTCTTGTTTTGTCCACAAACCAAAATGATTTAATGATTGCTTTATTATATGGAGCAAAATGATCTGCACGTTTTTACATGTAAGAAGCTGAAAAATAAGGGAGACTTGTTTTAATACTTGTTCCTGGATCCAGACAGTGATCCGGATCACCACCAAAATCTAATCATCTGTTCCTTGTCCTATTCCACATCTTTGCTGAAAATTTCATCAAAATCTGTCCATAACTTTTTGAGATATTTTGCTAACAGATAGACAGACAAAAACAAGTGCAGTAGTATGGATGCTGTCTTTAACACATCACATTAGAATGGGGTGCTGCCGATGTTTCTCACATTTTTTAATATTAAGAAATGTACATATAACTCAAAAGTTGAGCTATAGTCTAAATGATGATAAAAAATTGAGTGTGGCCTAAAATCACCTGTGTTACTTAAGAATCTCTTAACTCGGTGTCTCAGAAGGACAACTATCAAACATGCGACTAAATCTCACAAGAGAAAGCTATTAACAAAAACCAGATGATAAGATTATAGATTTCTTACTTGCTGCTTTGTCAGCATAAGTTCTGACAGACACAGCTGCAGCTCCATGCAGTTTGCAGGGAAGGTGGTGGCTCCGCTGCGAGTCAAACAAAACACACAAGGTGGTGTCACAACAGTGTTAAAATATTCTGTAGTAACATATTGAAATTTATGTGAAAATGAGCCTTTTACGACTGCATGTTCATTGGCATTTCACACAAGACGACCTCATTCAACATTAAAAAGAAATTCTACCCATGGCTTCCCAACACTTTATGACGACAATTATGATTTCATTTATAAAGCCAAATAAACTCAAATAACCAAACCAGTTCCATGTCTAATAACAAGATCTTTTGTTTGTGACAAAATGTCCTTGTTCAGTTGCTCAACCACATACCAACAGCAACTATGTATGAATTGCACTGAAAACAGACTTTGTAAAGATGCAAATTGATATTAATGCAATCAACATCACAGATGATGGGCAAAAAAAGAAAATTTAGTTTATGTTTTTTTTTTTTAACACATATTTGTACAGATGCTTCATAAGGTTCTTCAGTGCTGAATTAGCAGGACGTCCACATGTTACCATAACATTTGAAGGCTCAATATGATGTATGTGGACTGCAGTGTTGGGATTTTTTTTTTCACTTTTCAATAACCATTTAATTATTTCCTTACATACACATAGGGGCTGTCTGACCTGGGGGCCAATGAGTGTCCAATCTGGTCATAAGGAGGCCAGTCATGTAAAAAAAAAAAGTTCCACTATGTGGGAAATTATCTTAAAATTTCCATCACAATAATCCAATAACACTATTCATGATGATATTTGACAGAGTTTCAAAGTAATTGTGTTTGTTATGACATAAAAAGATATACAGTTCACAGTAAAAATATTTAAGATGCAAATTCTAATTAAAAATTAAATAACATGGACAACTGTAATAAAAACACAACATATTGTATATAAACTTACATTAAAAACATATTAAAGTGTAATTCATATAACCTTAGGGTTTTTTGTATGAAAATATTGCTCACTGTTCATGACATTAGATAACAATCATATTTAGTATTATATTTTGTCTATAATCTAGCTACAGGTGGTCATAGGTCAGTTCAGGCAGCCATAAAGTCGACCGGGGAGCCGCATGGGGCCCGCGAGCCGCAAGTTCAGGACCCCTGGTTGAAGTCGTCAACTGAGTCATTGTCAGTTCTGGGTATCGACTGAATACGTGATCTATATAACGTTACTAATAAAAACCTCTTAAAAGGAATAAAACATTGCAAAGAGGTTTTTAATCTCGGTAAGTAATTAAACGAGATTTTTAGTTGCTAAATTTCCGATATAAGTCAAAGTTAGGCAACCATTGCTAACCTAGGTTGGTGTGCTGCCATAGTGTGGAGCTAAATTGACAAACAATGCATCTACTCGTCCGTGTAGTGTTTTAGTTATCATTTATTACGAGCAGACATATTCAACTTATTTAAACATAGTCAGATAGTTCATACTGACAATATGAACTTTCTAACATCCTATGTTTTCCCACAACAAATGGGCCTTCGATTAACTTAAATAAGCCGAAGCAAAAGGAGAGACTTGCAGAACAGGATTTAATATAAATTACGCGTGTTGTAACGCGAATTATTCAAGAATAACCACAACATTATGTGAATCGCAGGTTTTCCCAGTGGAATCTGGTGGTGGTTTCTCTCCGTCACCGGACCAGAGCTAGCTGACACGCTAACTAGGCCCAATAGGCGAATGTGAAAACAACAGTATCCACGGCATCTACAGCTCATGAGATCATTCTGAAACTCATCCGGACAACACGCGGAAGATAGTGGCGTGGCAAGGTCTGAGTTTACCGTGGCCAGAGAGCGGTATAACTGAGTCCAGCTCTGCATCTTGTTGATGTCCCTTCCCAGTCTCAGTCACCTACAGCAAGCTGCTAACCAGCCAAGGACTCCGGAGGTTGCGCATGCACAGTTTCAGAAAACACGCACGTGTCGCCTCTTGATGACGTATGTGACTTCAAAGGTAGGTATTAGGTGATATTTCTTTGATTTTATTTTATTCTTTTTACTCATATAAATTGTCATTTTGAGAAACCTATTTTGCTGTACAGTAACTCTTGTGGGAGTACCGACTTCTCAGAATTCTAACCTTTTTTCTCAGTATCTTTTTTAAAAAAAAAAAAATAATAATGATTTTGTTTCCAAAAAACACATGTGGCACCTCAAAATGTATAAAATAAATAAATAATAAAACAGCCTGACTTCTGTGATTAAAGTCAGAATTCTGACCTTAATCTCAGAAGTGTACGGTATACGTTATTTTGTACATGTCCGTTGAAGTGTAGTGAGATAATAAATGGCACCAGTAGCAGAAAAACACAAACACAAAACAATATTTTTGAATTATTCTGTAGTGAGGTCTATGATAATTAGATTCACCCTGAAACCATCTCAGGTTTTAGTGTGACTGAAGATCTTGTAGACATCTATGACCACAACAGAACAGTTCCTCTGGCATGTGTCACATTTTAAAATTAATTGGAAAGCACGTACTTAATACTGACTACAGTGCTGTATCAATGTGATTAACTTCTGTCATCATCTGTCAAGCTGTCTATGTGTGAGCGGCGTGCAGTGGATAACATTGTAGCCTCACAATACTTCATGGTTCAGTCTGTCTTATACAGGGATTTGTTCATCACACACAACTAAACCTTATGCGACACATTTCTGAAGTATCACATTATAAACACAAAGGTTCATTTTTTTTCCTATTAGATTTTTAAGACATATAGACATTTAAATGTATTGCATTCCTGGATTCATGTGGTATGTTTTCTCGTGATACTTGTCACTAGAGGGCGTCCGACTGCAACGTAGCACCCGCTCACACACAACTGAGAAAAACTAAACCTTGGCGTTTAAATGATAACGAATATACGGTATTTTGATTTTCGTTTCAAATGAAAAAACTAATTATACTTTGCTACACGGACCGTTTCAGCTCAGTTGTTCACAACTTCACCTTTATGGATCACTTTTCACAGGAAGTTGTTTTTCACTAGAGCAAACAGGGACAGGGACATCACAGAATTAAGATTTTTTTTAAATGATCAAATGTAACTAAATGTATATAAATATCACAATATTAATTTTTTTCCATAAATTGTCTTTGATATAATAATAGTAATACTGAGAATGCAATAATATAACTTTTAACTATTGTTATTGAGGCCCCGTCAGGAACTGCTGACCGCTTCTTATTTATATGTTCATTTACTCCATTCATTCATTCATTCATTCATTCATTCATTCAGTTTTACACATTGTTCTTCTAAATTCCCTTGCTTCAGTTCTTAAAATAATTACTTTCCATTTATTTATTAACCTACAAGTCTGAAATAACCAGAATGACTGCAGCAGCCATTTAAGCCCAAAGCCCTTGGACCTTTTTATGTTTGTCTCTGGTTTACTTCAACAATATGCCAGAAGAGAGTGTCCACATTAAGTTTATCTTGTGAAACACATCTAGATGGGGCCCCTTTGAGACCTGCCGACAGTTGAATTCAATTAAAACGTGATGCCAACATCCCAGAAAACACTCCCTACTACTCTCAAAGAAACATGGGCTTTCAAAGTCAATAGTACCCGATGTGAAGAGCTTGCCTTCATGTCCCCGTCTAGAGCCTTTTCACAAGCTAAAATAAGAGTTTCCCCAAGTCGACATGAGCAAAGTGAGCGCTGTGAAAGACTCGGAGAGAGCTTCCATTTGATGACTGGCAGCCTCAGGTCTTGCGTCTATGTGACACTATGGCCACTACAAAAGCTCGTCCTTTCTCCTGCTGCCGAATAACACTGAAAGCAAAGAAAAGAAGTGGTGCATGATGGGGAGGAGTGAGGAATTTAGAGGGGAAAAGGAGGAGGACAGGGGGACTGGCTTTTGAAATGGGCCCAGCGCAGATGTATGGGGCAAGAGGATTAGGCTTTGGGTGTTGGTGATGTTCACCCAGCTCGATTCTTCCTGGCCCTTTGTGGCACTCAGCAGCCTTGAGGTTGTAAGTGGCTGGCTGGTGTGCCAATGAGGCTCAGTGTGCATCCTGACTATAGTGGAGCAACCCCAACACCCCACCTAACCCCAACTGCCGTGTGACTCCACACTTACCCCTCTTCATCCATTGCAACCACACAGAAGATGAGTTAGGGAAACTAGTGATACCCCATGATCCCCATGAAGTGAATTCATTTTGGCTGATCCTCAATGTCACTCCTTGAGAGGTTTGGGACTAGAATTAGGTTCATGTTAGGGTTAGGCACAAAAGGTTGGGGATACAGGGAGTCTGTGTGTGTCCTCTGTAAGATAGCTATACAAAAATGTCTGTGTATGTTCACATACCCACATTTTGAAGACCCACCTTCAATCTGGGGACAAATACCCAGATCTCCCAAGGTAATATTTAATTTAAATTTAAATGATACCAGCCAAAGTCTAAGTAATAAGTCAGTTGACAGATTGATTATACTGATGGTTTAGCAGCATTTAACTGATGAAGCTGCTCTAGATGGAGCTGGTTTCACTCCTTTAGAAACAAACAAAAAAAGGTTTCTATTCATTTCACAACAAAAAAGTATCAATAGCTTTGTTGAAATTCACACTGAACACGTTTGAGCATCATCTTTAGCTGTTGTGTCTTCAGCAGTTCCTGTTTGTTCACCGTTGTGAAGATGTGGCATTAGCAAGACCGACATTGATACTTTTTCTCAGAGCTGTTGCTGTGTCATTATAAATACCACTGTGTGTATACATCAGCTGAATAAGTGGACACTGTGGGCAAGAGAATGAGAAAGTGGCGTTGTAGCGGTACATATGAATATGGACAATTGTGTCTTCTGTTGCCATTGCAATGTGCAATCATTTTTATCATCATAATGATCAGTTTTAGCTAATAAGTTGTTTTTTTCTTTCTAGGGCCACACGATTGGTGTAGTGGTTAGCACTGTTACCTTTGCAGCAAGAAGACTCGGGTTTGTGGCCTGGGTTGAAACAAGGGCCTTTCTGCATGGAGTTTGCATGTTCTTCAGGTTCTCTGGTTTCAGTGCAGATTTTGTGAGTGTGAGAGTATAATGGTTGTTTGTCTCTACGTTGACCCTGCGATGGCCTGGTGATAATGGGGGATGTCTTCTTTGATGGAGTCCACCATGTTGTACAGCTTTGTTTGTTTGCAAAACATATTAATTTAGGTGCAATATGCAACTTCACCCCTAGATGCCACTTAATCCTACCCACTGGACCAACAACAAATATCATCAATCTGTCAGTCTGTGGTGGTCTGTTCGTCAACCACTTTATATATATATATAATATATATATATATATTTAAATATCTTAACAAACCTGTTTTATTCTGATCCAGGAATGTATCTCCTCATGATTCTCACACATCATCCTTGTACATCACCCAGCCATGAAAGGGAAAAGAGAGGGGGAAAGAGGGAGAGGCACATATTCTTGGGCTGCATTGTGGAGTGGAATGCCATTGAATTTGGGTGTTTTTTTCATGCACCAGCCTCTTTTGTGTATAGGCTATGGAAGTCCATTGTGCATGCAGACACCCTGAGAAAAGAGGCGAGCTTGGAGCTGTTGTCTGCCTATGTTTCTGCAGCGCTCAGCGCTAAAGAGCCTGAATGAGGCTCTGCCATCGGAAGCAGCCGGCCCGAACCTAGAGACAATGCCACTGGGCAACTTTGAAGACCGGCAACAATTAAAAGTGCAGCTTCACTATATTAATTATGCATTCAAGTTTTTGTCTTGGCCTTTTCTTGCACGGGGAGAAGGGATAGAGGGTGAGGTGGGGGCAGAGGTGGGGGGCAGCTGGTTGGAGTGGCTGTGAGGTTTAAGATTCAACAAGTCTGAGGAAAAAAAGAGAGATTACAGTGGATAAACAGCACATGCAAATGCTGCAGCAAATGCTAAAAATTCATTGTGTATGCAGCTAGATGTTAAGTTCAAGGGATTATGCTCACTAACAGGAACTTGTGCAACAAAAACACTCCAGTATTCTTCTATAAAATAAGTAAATGAATGAATTATATACAAAATCCAACCTAGTGTAAAAAGATTTTTTCTGAATAAAAAAAAAAAAAGATCCAGCGAGTTGCTAGGAAACTTGGAGTTAGAGCTTGAGATTTGTGCTTTGCAGTCCCTTTTTCTTTAAAGGTTTTTTCCTTCCCTCCTCTCTCAGTTGCAGGCAGGACACACATTAAGCAGCTTTCTGAAGGCATTGAGGTGAATTTCTGCTGGCTGGCCACTCTGACAGGTGGCTCTGTTGTGCTACGATTTGCCAGCAAACAGTTCCTTTTGCACCAGTGGGAAGGTTTATTCAGAAAAAGCCAACACTGCTTTGAAAAATCGCTCTGTGTAGGGGGAATTTGTACCCGTTTACAACCAAATCTCACATGGAGGACAGTAGGATGTGGACTCACAGTTTCCTCCTGCTGGTGAAGAGAAAAAGTGCATATGCATTTAAATTGTCACAAAGTTGCTTTATATATATGTACATTTATAATTTACAATAAAAAAGTTTTATTTAAAGTTTTAAGTATCTGACAGAGACGTCTGAGTCAGCGGAGCACCCACTTTAGCAAAGCTATTCACATCCAACAACATCACTGCCAAACTATAACTTTGTCATAAACCACATTTTAAAGTCAAAATGACTAATTTCTTGCCTCAATCAATTTTAAAACTTTGTTTTCTAACAGAGAAAAGTTAATTTATTTTAACTTTTACAGTTGTGTGTTTTCTCTCTCAACATGTTCAGGCAAAATACATCCTGGGATGCATGGTTATCCCAAGTATGAACAAGTCACCATCCGGTGGATATTTGGTAAAATGGACGGAGAGAGAACACTCCTGGGTATGGGAAAGTGTTGCTTGTGAAGAGGAACAGTAGTTGGACTGCAGAGCTCTGTCACTCTTTGCTACACTGTGTTACAACAATTGTGGGGCAGGAAACAGACGGAGAAGGGAACTGAGCGATCAGCGCAAAAACAGGTTTCTGTGTCACATGCTGAAAGCCACCACAGATCAATTCTAATTAGCCTTGGTAGGTTTGTGTGTGTGCGTGTGGTAAACAAGTGTTTAATGAAGAAAAGTGGAGCAGGTGGAAACTCTCTTATCAAAGGGTATCTCATTAATGAGGTTGTTTTACTTTTTATCAGTTGAACAGAGTGGACAGGTTTTAATCATTCACCATTTAGAGATACAACACACAACATAAATAATCATGGATGTCGACTGATGCACAAGTTCAGATGCCACAACTAACTATTAATTAAACAACCTGTTCTAGACCAGTATCTCATAATTTCTTCTTTAGGTCATAATTTACATCCCCCTCCATTTATCTAAATCTACCCCATACTTTTGGAGTTAGTTGCTCAGAGACAAGACAAAAGAATGTGGCCAAACCTCCTTGGTGGTGATGATAAAAAGTAAGTATAACCATTGTGGATATAATAAAGAAATCACCACCAATTATACTGATCACAAAAAATTACAAGGATACATGGGTTTTCTAATTGTAATACTGAATAACTTTCAGTATCTGAGTCTGGATTCAAAAACTACTAATTAGATTTACTTACTCACACTTTGACACAAAGCACTGTTGTACTGAATAATTCTGATTTATGATTTCTGCTAAATGACAAAATTGCCTCACGCCTCTGCGGCTTCTCTCCTTCAGCACTAAGATTAAACCTGGTATTCATAGAAATGTGCTGCGTGTTACAGGGGTCAGAGTTCATGTGTGTTGGCAGTGGGCACTCACTCACCATGTGTTTTAAATCCAAACAGGACTGAGTGAGTGAAAAGCTGAATGCAAAGCTCATTAGTGCTACAGGAGACTGTAGGAAGAGAGTCAGAGATGGTATAGTTAGAGTGGCTCGACACATTCCTGCCTCTTTATTAAGGTGATCTCTGACCCTGTCTGTCCCAAAATAGAATGTTTTCTCCATGGTGTGCACACGTGTGTGTTGTGGTCTGTACTAATACAGTGCATATCGGACCTCTTCACTCCTGAAAAGGAATTTGTTGTCAGTTGAGAGACCGCTTAGTGCTCTTATACTCTTGTCAGTAAGTGCAGATAAAAGCAAATCAGACCTGCTGTTTTCTGAAGCCTCCTCCAGTGGAGAGGCTGGAGTGGAGCATTTTGTTTCATAGCTGGTATGCAGAGAGCAGCCCCGGATGCACAAAGACGCTGGTAATAACAGTTAATCTTTGCAAAGGTTCAATGGCTGCCAACCCAGCAAACAGCCAACCAGAGCCAGGACGACAATGGTGACCAAACATCAAAGTAGGAGGCAGCGCAGAGCGGCCGGTTCCCATCACCTAAATCAACAAGGTCCAGCTGCAGTCATGGATGTTACAGACTGCTTGTTTTTACTCCTAAATATGCCAAAACAAGCATTTCCACCTTCATTAAACCTCACTTCTGAGTTTGTCTCTTGTTGCTGTCAATAGCAGGAACATATTGCATTTAGCTCTATATTCTCACTGCCAGTGGTTTGCAGTAAAATCCAGAAGAAACTTAGGTTCAGCCTCATTTCACCCCTTGCCCCTACCACTCGCCTCACCCCTCTGTTTTGCACGTTCACCTGATTGTTGAGATTAATTGAATCCAAGGAAACAAAGGAGCTAAACTAACTTTTACTAGCATTTTGTGTAGATTCGCTAACTACAACAAAACCTATTTATAGTCTCTTGTAGTACCAGCACTTATTTTGAGTATCTGCACTTTTATTGGCATACTGGCACTTCTCACAAGATAGTCTTTTTAGGTTATCTGTCCAATTCATTATTATGGCTCAGAGTAATTTATTCTTAGGGTGCACTACATGATGCTTACTTTCGGAGTCTAGTGTTTGTTTCTATATTGTCAAGAGTTTTTATTTTTATTGTTAAACAAGACCAACATCTGTCAGGCAGATAATCCACTGTGGTTCAACGGGATCACCGGGATCACCTGATAGATAAAGGGAGAAGCCTAAAGAAGGAGAGGAAAATCTATTAAAAGTGTAGTTATATTGACTGACTTCTTGCCACATTTGTGTCGTGGAGGTACAGTACTATGACGGGACACCAAATTAAACGGAGCCGACTTGTGTTGTTTCTGTAGTTTTGGTGGCGTCCATGTTGGATGTGATCAGCCTCGACCTCCGAACATTCTTTGCAGTAAGCTCAGCCCATATGATCGATCGATCGCTTCAGCACAATGTGACGTGACATGAACACCACGTGGGTTTGACAAGTAATACCTAGGAGGCCTGTGAACTTTCCTCCTGACTGTTACCAGCTCCAGAGGCCGACCTCCAACCTCTGTGTTAGTACAGGAGAGGCAGCAGGGAGGTGTTGGGGCGGTGGATGTTTAATGACATCCTGTCTGTTCTGTGTGACATGACCTCATTACCTCAATCCATGTAATGATAGAGGGAGGGGGTTTATCATGAGCCTGACAGAGTATTTAATGCTACTGCTGCTGTTAAAGGCTAATTTTTTTTTACACAAATAGAATAGAATGGAATAACATATTCATGTTTCTTCAGCTGAAAGTAGCCCCAATTTCTCTTGAGGAAATACTTTTGTCTTATTTCTCTCTTATTCTCTTCTTTGCTTGTTTTTCTTTCTTTCATCACTTCATCACTTTTTGTTTTCCGTTACTTTGGCTTTTTCTTATATAATTGTTCCTCCTGCTATTTTTTCTCAGTTTGTATATAATCAATTTATTAATTTATTATTATTTTTGTGTCATGCAAAAAAAAAACAAAAAAACAAAATAAACCCAGCCCAAAAGGACTTATAAGACACCATCATTTAAAGATACAGAGCAGCAAGCAACATGAATTACAAATAATATTTAACAAATAGACCTTCCTTCCTTTTTTTTTACAGGCTTTTGATACAAAAGTATAACAAACTAACAGATATTAAACATCCATTTCATGCTCTCATCGTCAGTGCACTAGAACATTTCTGGAATAGGTGTTTTATTGATATCTTGTGGATATCAATGAAATAAAAAAAGTTCAAAACTACTTATTTATATATTTAGTCTACATTAAAATAACATAATAAAATAAAACTGGCCTTATGTCTCAAATTTTGCCAACTTGTATATTTAGATTATCCCTAAAATTTCCGACACTTATTTAAACTTCAAACTCACAGTCACACACGCATTTTATTCAGTGTTCTGTTATTATGCTGATTGCTGTTCCACAAATGTGGCAAGAAGTCAGTGAATACAGCTAAACATTAATGAACATTTTTAAACACCTAACAGATATTGTTCTTCTTTTGGCTTCTCCCTTTAGCAGTCACCACAGCAGATCAGCTGCCTGATAGATATTGTTCTTGTTTAACAATAATAATAAAAACTCTAGACAGTAGAAACAAACACCGGACTCTGCACCCGAGAATGGGTGAACGTCTCATAGAGTAGTGCAGCCTGAGAAATTGCCATAATTGGACAGATAACCTAAACAGAGAACTGCTACTACTAATATTGATATTAATGATGCTAATAATAATAACAATATGGGAGACTCTTGCATTAAGGATCCCTTTTCTTTAAGGGGAAAACCCCCTGTCTAACATTATGTCCACTGAACTTGCTCCCACCTTTCTCTCAGCATTAGCCATGTGTGAATCTGCTCACCTGTTTTAACTTAAAGCAGGGTGGAGCTGACAAACAGTACAAAGCTCTGCAAGAACTAAGGTTAAGAAGGCATAAACAAAAAACAAAAAACAAAGTGTTTATCTGATGTCCTCGAAAATGCCCTGGGAACCTTCCCTTGGGGGATTTGTTGTTATCCGGTCATTTCTATGGCCGCTGCTTTTTCCCATGTAACATTATCCAAGGGTGAGGCCTGTGTTTGGTTCTGCTTCTGCATTTTTGCAACTGTATCAGATCCAGAACAAGAAGTCATGGTACCTGAATGACTAAATTTAAGTCTAGATAATCAGACAGGGAACAATCGAACATTTTATCCAAAGTGTTTTTGTTGTTCTGTCTGTTTTTATTGTGTGTCAGTGTCCATTGAATCTAAGTAAAGCTGTCATGTGGACAGACAGAACTTATTAACTTACAGTCCTCAATTGAATTTTATGCCTACACTTTATTTTAAAGCTCAGCATAAGGGCCACCTCTGTTTTTTAATGTGGTTTATACAGTAAATACATTTAAATATAAAGCATTTAATTACTATGTTTACACACACACAGATATAGCATTTTGTTATTATAATAATATTAATTGTTACTAGTTTAGGTTTGGCCTATATATCATAGTTATAGGTCAAGGTCAGAGATAGTTAAAATAAAAAAGAAAAGGTGAAATGAGAAACAGGAGTCAAACATTTTAAAGAACAGTAGCGGTTTATCTTTTTCCCCATGACTCCCCTGATATGCAGAACAGTATCACCAGGCTTCAACCTCTGCTTCATATAGCTTTGTCCCATAATCTTAAATCCTCCTGCTAAAATTACTGATGACATCCCTTAAGCAGCTGCTGGCTGTTGGCTGCCAGGATTTTGCTGACTATTCCTCTTCCTTCACTATCAGACCAACATTTCCACTGAAACCCCATATGTTTGCTTTGGAAAACTGAAGAAGTTCCTGGTCTTTTTGTTGCCTTTCCCCTCAATAACAGGTAAGGATGTAATTATAGATAACCACACCTGAAAAATTCAGAATTGTGAGCAGTTGACCAGTGCAGCTGCCCTGGTTTAAAACTTGTGTATCAACTGTTGTGTTGCATGTGAATAAGGTCATACAAACTTGTATAAATTGTGTGCTGAAAGTCGTGCAACACACCATAACCAATCAGTCATTCAATATGTTTTTGAGGGAACTGATCTTCAAATACTACAATCAAAAATCACTACATCCACTTCCTTTGCTGGCTGTTTGATGAGTCAGTAATAGTTTCCTGTTGTTCTCCCTCAAAAATGTGTCTGAATGTGTAAAATCCACTCAAGAGATTCCTGCTGTGTTTTTTCCTTTGTGATAAAAAATCTCACACAACCTGGCCTCGTAGCCTTAACCTGATCATTTTAGGTCACAGGCTCATGTTGGAGTGAAAAATCACCCTCAGTCTGAAAGCAACTTGTAGAAAAGTCATGGAAAACTGTTTGAAATAATAAAAAGGTATTTAAAAAAATATACATGAATGGATGCTCTGTGGGAGTACAACTAATTTTATTAGCCTCCATGAAAACATTCATCCTAACAAGTGGAAAGCAGTTTCTGCATAAATTAAAGATAATCCTGTGTAAATTATGCAAATATATTCACTCAAAAAAGAAGGGGTGGAGTGGTCGTTTGTTGTGAGGTTAAAAAAAAAGACCTCGAACCAGTGGTTGAAATCAAACTGAAAGAAAATGCACTTAAAAGTTTGCGAGGGCTCAATCTAAGTGAAATACAATAACAGTATTCATATCAGTTTCTTGCAGCTTTCACTCTGGTCCCAAGAAAACAAGTGTGCAGAAACTGCAGGACGATAATGCAGAACAATCAGGCAAATGGTGTTTGTGATGTTGGGCTATAGAAATGAAATTGACTTGAACTGACTTGATGGTTAAGGTTAGGGTAAGGGGCTGGGAAATTCATTGTGTCTATGAATTTCTTCACTAAGATCTATCTATCTATCTATCTATCTATCTATCTATCTATCTATCTATCTATCTATCTATCTATCTATCTATCTATCTATCTATCTATCTATGTTGTGTTGCATTTTTTGATTTATTAGCCAACATTTTCCCTCTTTCTCAAACACACAAACACGTTTGCGCACATTCGTAGTGAGGACACTCATAGACATAATGCATTCCCTACCCCTTACCCTAACCTTAAATTCTAACCCTAAGCCTAAAACCAGGTCTTAAACCATTTAAGGGGTAACAGAACATGAGAGCCAGCCAAAATGTCCTCATTTTCCCAAAATGGCCTCACTCCTTTATAGTTTCATAAGTCCTCACAAAGATACCCATACAAGAAAACACACACACAGACAGACAGACAGACAGACAGACACACACGCACGCACACGCACACAGACAGACAGACAAACAGACACACACACACTTGTTCCACATTCTCAGAGTGAATTGTAATTTCTGGGTCACCGCTGATGTTTTGGTCTCCATTTCAGTGTGAGGTGTGAGTGTCTTGCAGGGGTCAGCAGGTCAGCAGCCCTGCCAACTCTGCTGCACACACTTCAAAACTCAAACAAAACAGAAATCTCCTCTCTGCCGCTTCACTCAATTACTCTTTTACGTTGTGTTAATGACTCCCTGCTGTCTGCAGACCGAGAGTCACCAGCTGCTGCTCCACATCTCAGCACCTGATGTCCCATGGTTTTAAAATTAACTCCCTTTAAACTCCTCTGCTGATGTTGCATGCATAAATTACATGGCATGCAATTGCTATATAATCCACAGGCTTCATTATCACCTTTCAGGTGTCACGCATTGTATTCCCTCATTTGCTCCCCCCAAAAGTTTATCTGTACGCCCTACTGTTTATTCTCAAACACATTATAATGGGGCTGGGACTTAGGTGGAAATATTTGGATTAGTCAGTTAAGTGACATAGGTTCCCATAAGTGGTAAAACTGTTCAATAAGTTCTAACACAAAGTGACGATCTTTTGACTGTATCGTACTGGCCCTTAACATGTTGAGTCACGATTTAAGGGCCACAAAGCAAAGTGGCTACATTTTATAAAGTTATGGTAACATTACAGTGACAGACAGACATGTAAACAAACTCAGAGTGTTTCCCTATACCGCATTTTGAAATAACAGTACCAAATACAGTACCATAGTGGACAAGAGACAGAGAGCACACTGCTTAAGAGTCCAACTGTCTGAAGATCAAGTTTAGGGGCTTCAATTCCTTCTAAAGATGGACGACCAAACCAAACAGGAAGCCATATGCATTCAGTCACAATGGTTTAATTGGCTTGAGGTGATGAGATTAACTGCTGATTATAAACTGAAAGAAGATGAGGGAAATAGCTTTGAGACAACTTCTGCTTTTTATCTTTTCAATCAGTTTAGTATTTCAGTTTATATCAATATCATGTTTTGAAATCAATGTATAGTGAATGAACTAGTGGACACTTTTTCTATCATGGATGATGATAGAGTCTGTAGAATTTGACATTTGTAAGAAATATTATTGTTGCTTGTTCCATTTCTCCTTTTCCCAGCCACCTATCCCCTTTTCCCCCTTATTGGACACTTTACCTCTGTTTCTCTTTCAACAGACATCATTTCATAAATGATATTTGTTCTCTCTCCCTTTCTTTCATTTTGTTCCTCCTTGCTTATTCCCCAGTCTCTCCTGTATGCTCCTCACTTCTTTTCTGTCAGTCTCCCCCTTTTATTTTTCAATTCACCCTCCAAGCTTTTGCTGCTGCTGCTTTAATACAAACAATTCAATAGGGAAAGCACTCAGAGAGCACAGACATCTGCCACAGCTGCTCACTTTAAAACACTGTATTTTAAGCAATTGTGAGAGAAACATTAAGGGCTAGTCAAATGAGGATCAGGATCCAGATTTTTCAAAGCAATTTTAACATTTATTTCCTTGTTGGGACATAACCTACAAGCTTAGGAAATTTGTTTTTGTTTATATTTGCTTGTGCTGCTCACCCTATGGTGGAGCCAAATGTTAAATATTTTGTGAGTGGCACCAATTGTCAATTAAAAGTGTGTCATTAACAATGCCGAAACGTTGCATTTGAGTTGTAATTTCTGCAAGACAGCACCAACCATTTTTATACAGAAAGTGTGTAGAAACCTGTTGAGTAGAGCATTTTAAACATCTGTAATGAACACAGTGTGAGGAAATACAAGATGTGTTGGCAGTTAATTAATGAGAAAAACTATGAGAAAGCTAGCAGGTAAAATGTTTGTTGTCGGCGTTGGGTGAGGTCGTCTTGTGGAGGAAGTGAGGCCGCTGAGGCTGCGGGATGTGGGCGGCGCACACTGTCAGTCTGGCGGCTTGTGTTCAGTCAGTGAGTCGGCGTGGAGGAGAGCGGACGCAGCCGAGCGGCTCACCTCACCTCACCTCACCGGGACCTGGGATCTTTCACGCACAAACACGCAGTAGCGAGGCTGCAGCCGACCGACCCACCGGCAGGAGCGGAACGCGGCAGCGTGATGCTGTGAGGGCAGAGGGCAGACCGGGACCTGCGCCCCAAACACCCAAGAAAACAACACTGTTGATTTGTTTGTTTGTCTGCGTCCACCGCGAGCTTCCCCTCCATCATGGAGAATACAGGCTGCTGGCTGCTACTGGCTGCGCACTTGATCCTCATCTGCCACCGAGGTAAGACGCGCTGTCATACTTAGTTTGTCCTCACATGACACAGACAATGTAAACCTACGAATATGGCCAGACTTGGTTTTGATGTAAGAAAGTGTGGTTTTCAACTTTGCGGTTGGCCTCAGGTGAGCTGTGAGGTGGGCTCAGCTCAAATCAGCACAAAGCATGTGAGTTTTGTTTGTTTGTTTATTAGAATAACAATTAGTAGGCTACTTATATTGTAATTGAACCAGTGTGGTGCGTGTGTGCTGTGCGTCTTTGGACACATTCAAGAAAACTCTCACTCTATCTTCGTGTGTGTGAGTGTCGCAGACCGTCACATATCAGTTCCAAACTGAAGCTGCCAAGCATGAAGAGAGAAGTTTGGACACGCTCTGTCTGACTGGCTTATTAAGAGTGTCAGAGGCGGCAGATCTGCAAACAACAGCAGTAATCCTATAATGTATCTCAGATACTGTCACTGGGAAAAATAAACCTGCTCTCAAGTAGAAACCCTGTTCTGTTTCTAAGGACCAGGCAGAAATGTACACTGAGCTCTGACATAAAGTTGAAATGACTGTAAACTCCAGCAAAAAGTGCGTTTACAAGGTCAGTGTTTTATACAAAAGTCAGATTATAGTCCGGACTAGGGCTGAGCAATAAGATATTTTTTAGGAAATATCGCAATACATGATATATATCGCGATGTTTTGAAATCTCCTCTACGTCACTATAAATGTTTCACATCTTTGATGCATAACACTGACTCTTGTTTTAGTTTTGTTTTCAATATTTGCATGCAAAAATGGGAAAATCACAATCACGTTAAATACAGCAAAGTATTTATTTTGAAGCAGGCAGCTTAACCCATACACTTTTAAAAAATGATAATAAATAATTACACAGTAGGCCTTTCTAATTTGAAATAGCTCTCAATACCATAATCAAACCACCATCTTAAAACAACATAAAAGTGCCCTCAACAACAGTCAAGACCACAAGCTGGACCAGCATAGACCAGCATTATGATGGCAGACCAGCACCAAAACACAACAAAGTGCTGGTCTATGCTGGACCAGAATAGACCAGTATTATGGTCCACCAGATGTGGACCATGGGATTCTGACAGATTTTGGTCATATGTTGGTTAACCAGCATGCAATAAGATGTTCCTGTTACCAAAATAAAGACAATTGAGACAATTCAGTTTGTTAATTTAATAAGTAACTAAATAATATCAATATGAACAACATATACATATTTCCCTTCCCAATTTCCATACAAAATGCCCTACTTATACTGTCTGTCGCTCTGGAAATAACTTTCTCTACTTATGTCTTTAATTTTTTCAGTTATCCAGCATCCAGCCTTTGTCCATCTGGCCCACAGTTGTGTCCATTTTAAGACCAACCAAACTTAAAACATTCGCTTACTCTCTCACTCATTTTCTACCGCTTTATCCACATTAGTGTCGCGGGGGCACTGGTGCCTAACTCCAGCTGTCATGGGGCGAGAGGTGGGGTACACCCTGGACCGGCCACCGGTACATTGCAGGGCCACATAGAGACAGACTACCATCTACTCTCGTATTCACACCTATGGGCATTTTAGAGTGTCCACTTGGCCTAATCCCCCAATCTGCATGTTTTTGGACTGTGGGAGGAAGCTGGAGAACCAGGAGAAAGACCCTTGTTGGGGTCACAAACCCGAGACTTCTTGTTGCAAAGGCTAGAGTGCTAACTACTACACCAACCGCAACCGCACTAACTCTAACCTTAACCATAATTACTAGTGCCCTAACCCTAACCCTAACCCTGACCTCAGCCTAACTTTAAAACATGTCTTCAACTTAAAATGTAGTAATTTATGTAATGGGGACTTGGTTTTTGTCCCCATAAGGAAGACAAATCCTCATAATGTGTCTATGTAAACAGATTTAGGTCCTCACAACATAAGGAGTACCAGCTACAGACACACACCAAAAGGATAATCTGACAGTCTGCATAAACCAGTATACTGTACATGTCATACACAAATCAACTTACTTTAACAACACCAGACAACAAAATCTAAGTCAACTTGAATAGGTAACATGTCACACAAGGCACAGAAGTCCACCGCCATAATCCATAATCACTGTGATGTCCTTCTGAACACGCTGTGACTTAATGTATATGAGCTTGTTCTAGATGGCGTGGCTGAGGTATTTAAATGACCCCTTGGGCTGTTGCAGCACAGGGTCACAACTTGTCCACAGCTCGACATTTTTCCAATGTTTAGTTATCCTAATATTTCCTTGTTTTCCCAAAAGTATAAGTTGCAATTAGCCAGTGTTAGTTAGTGTCACATTCACTCATAAATGGGCTCCAGGACTTACCTTAACATTACTGGTGCATGAACCTGACCCCAAAATACCACCATCTTCTCTGCTGTATTCCACATGGGGTATTGCCTAAACATACAGTATATAAACACATATTTCAACAACAAAATGCAACATGTAACTTGTTTATGTTGGTGAAAGAGTGTACCTGGTCAGTTGTCCCTTCTGAATCTGAAAGAGGATGGTCTGCACAGGATGAAAGAGGCACAGAGTATTGATTGATCTCTGATGATATGAAATAAAAAAGAAGAGCATTATTACTCTTACAGCTCAAAATCTCCACGGTGTGATCTTCAGTGAAGGGCAAGGCCTAAGAACATCTTTTGCAGTCCTGCTGCACCAGCATCATGATGCTGGTCCACCAGCATTGTGTTGGTCCATTAGCATCAGTTTTTACAAAAAAATAGAAAAATTCACTGACAGTTGCACTGACAGTTACCCAAATGCAGCAGCACCATGATTGGCATGGTTGGAAACAATTGGACTCTTGGTTGAAAGGCAGAGGAATTTCACTTCTATTGGTATAGATTGTTTGTATTAATGGTAGGAGCTTTAAGAAGTCACTGGAGACAAATCAGGATTTGTTACCATAGGACTGAACATTTGAGGGGTTTACATGCTCTTATCCTCTGCTTTACCCTCTAAGCCGTAGGGTCCATTTGCAGCATTGCCAGAGATGTGCTTGGCTGGATCTTTCTGGGGGTATGACATGAAACAAAGATTAGGGAGAGAATCTAGTCACATCCAGTTTAAGCTGAAGAGAAGTGATGTTTTGTGTCCAGGCCAGTGAGCCTGGATCTTTGCTGGTTGGTTCGGTACCTGTAGAAAGCCTCAGGGTTCCCTCATGACCCCCCCCCCCCTTTTTTTATTTTGAGCGGTTTTAAAAAGAAGCTTATCATGAAATGTAATAGCACATGGGTGATGCAGCTCACGCTGGAGTCAGAGCAGGAATAGTTGGTGGTAGAGGGGAAAAGACACATGAGTAAAAAAACTCAGCACCATCTGTCTCACCAAAAGATATTTGTGAATGGGCAGTGCCAGCTGTGCCCTGTGCTCTGTCTGGGCTCAGGGAGACTCTGAGCCGCTTGTTGTCTAACAGGAGTCTGTGGACAGATGGCCGTCTCAGTCGGGCAGTCCGCTAGTCAAACACATGCAGTGAGACCCACAACTACCACCAAATATTAAATCATTATTCAAAGGTACATTAAAACACAACTGACATATGAACCCTAACATAAAGCCTTAAATCTTTATTAGTAAATTAGGCTAAAATACATCCGGCAGCGAGTGAGCAATGGTCGGCTTAGTGGGGAGCAAAGGTGCTGTGCATCAGTGATGCATCAAAAAATTGAACCAGGCTATGACACGGAGAGCGATAAACATTGAAGAACAGCCCCATGCAGTGCTGCACAGATGGTGCCTAAAACATTTTTTTTTTCCAAAGAGGTGGGGGGCTGATAATATTATAATGAAAACTCAGCTCAGGCATGTGACATATGAAACCCTGGCTGTTTCTCTTAGATTGTCAGTAGCATATCCTGCATGAATAAAGGATAAATGTGATTTTCTTTGGAGGATGTCTATGACAACAATGTCTATTAGTCTTGTCTGTTCCTTTCGGATACATATGAGAGAATTAAATTAACACACAATCTAAACAAATAACCTAAAAGTGTAACTAACTAGTTTTCTTGTTAATTCTTAAAACTGTTAATTGGTGTATAATTAAGTTAACTTTCTTTCCATAGTGGACAAAGTGGAGATCTTGAGTCCCTGAATGAAGGTTTGGTGCATGTGAAGGCATGAGACTTTGAATGGTATGTGTTAGGGTTATTCTTGCTTAGTTCACAGCTGTGTCAGCTTAACACCTTCAGTAAACCTCGAGGTTTGCTCCTTCTTACACACAGTTGTTTCCTTTCTTTGTCAAAATGAAGATTTTCCCATCTTTGGGGCAGGTGTGTGGATAAGTCAAGCAGGCAATTTCCTGGTGCCACGAGCTGAGAGACTAGAACCCTGAGTCCAGCTGTTTATGTTGGTCCATAGCAATGACAATTTTGTAAGAACCCTTTTAAATTTTATCATTAGCTATGCACGAAACCTCATTGACACCATGGTTGGAAATCCCCCAACTCGGCCAAGTGCCACCAGCTTGCTTCAGCTTGGTTCAACTCACCCTCTGGGTCTCTTTGCCTGGGCCCCCAAAGTCTCCTGAAATGTCATACAACTGTCATATTTTTCTCCACTCCTACCAACTACCTTAATCAAATAATGTGATATTTTCCATATTAGCCCCTTTTCCTCTAAAATTACCAGGATCGCTTGATTGTGTTTGTTTCTCAAAACCCGTTTCATGTTAATAAACAAGAATAAATAGCAACACAATTACAGATGTGTTTGTGTGTGTGAAACCCACTCTGCTTGCAGACAGATGTGATTATTTTCCCTTCCTCCTCATAATTTATTAGTTTCTTCACATCGTGCTTGATGTGCATGAGAGGCTGCGTCGCATTGGAATCATTCACTCGTTCATTCGACTTGTCGCTAGTGGCTTTTTTGAAAAAGAGTCACTAGAAGGTCTGAATACTCAAAGTCCCACTCCTCTAAAGTTCCTGGTAAACTGAAAAGTCCCTAGTTGCGAGTAGGTATTAAATTTACCTGGGTAAATCGTTTAATTTTGGTGGAAATGCACCAAGGTTTTTTAATTACCCGGGTAAATGAGAAAAGCTTTAGGTGATTTTTGTTTGGCAAGCTTTTTGTGCCACCTTGGTAAGCCATTGTCAGACAGCATATTTATCTTGTTTTCCCTTCAAAAATGGTCTTGAAGATTTTGCGATAACAAAGATTAAGTGATTAAAAATAAATTTATATCAGCTTCTGTCTGAACTGATTCACTTTTGGATTGAGATGTAAATACAATTTATAATAATTTTCTGATTCTGTCTGTTGTGTGAGGAAGACACAACAAAGAGTCTGTTCACCTCAGATAACCTCTCCTTTACTCAGGTTTGCCTTCACATTTGTGTCTCTATTTCCTCCTGTTTCCCACCATGTCTGTCTCTTTTCTTCTCTTTGTGACATCCCTCCATCTCTGTCCGAATCGGCTTCAGATGGGCAGACGTCCCTTGCTGTCCCGCTGGTAGTGTGAAAGAAAAAATCTGATTTCCAGTCATGGCAGCAGGGGTATTTGATGACCAGATTAGTGGGTATTAGGCTCAACGGCATTCACTCAGGCATACACAGGGGCCACTGGTTTGAATCCATCATTCGCCCCCTCTCTCTCTCCACTGGCCCTCAGCTGAATGCAGGCCAGGTTTATGTGGGGAAACAACCAGCCAGGTCCTTGGTGGAGGTCAGATAAGGAGGCCCGTCCATCCTGCGCCGCCTCCTCGGGGCCCGGCCCAGTGAATTATGCTGTCAGAGGGAAGATTTGTTTTGTAACAGTAGGAAAGAGGGCAACTACAGAAAGACGGGAGGTGAAAGAGGGTATATTGAGGAGGGGCGGGGTGGGGTGCAGAGCAACAGAAAAGAAAAGGGTGTTGGAGGGGGAAGCGGCGGGTGATGGGGGTGGAATTTAAGCATGATGCATGATGGCACTGTGATTTGTCCCAGTGGTGGCAGCAGCAAGGAGGAGAGGACGCTGTCACACTGTGAAGCTGGAGCAGAAGTGTGGGAGCGCAGTGTGTTAAGAGGAGGAGGACGCACACACACACACGCTCTTTCTCGACAATTCGAGGTTGGGGGGCTTCTCAGAGAGATGGAGTGCAGGTTAAGCAGCACTCCTGCTTTCATTAGTCTTCTTCTAACACCCCGCATACCCCCCGCATACCCCCCCCCCCCCATACCCTCAGTCTCACTCTGTCTCCCATCTCTGTTCTCAGGCTTCCATTCCCTGTACACACTGTGGAAAAAAAACCACCCATTCTAACAAGTTGTTTAGTCCAAGAGGCATTTTGTGAGGCAGGTTGGATAAGACTGAACGTAATATAGTTCTGGTCACTCATCTGGTCATGAGTGTTCATAGTAAGGTTATCAGTGACTAATATGGAGGACTGCGTAAAAGTGGAAACGGCTAACCTAAATTTGAGGAGCATAGTTTAAAACATTTTTACCCGGCAAACACCTGGATTCTGCTAGAGCAGCTCCATTTCTTTTTCTTTACAAAGTTATATTTATTAATAAGAACAAATGAGAATTGTAATATAGTCAAAGGGTAAGAGAGCAAGAGAAATCTTTGTGGAGGTACGACTGAAAGTAACCCTCAATCAAAATAATAATCATACATAGAATAATAATCATACATAGATTTTTTTAGGCAGAGACTTTTTTGTAGTGCACTTCTCTGGCGCCACATCTTTGTTTCTTACTTTTCAGTCTTGTACACTTTCTTTTGTCCAGCTTCTTTTTCCTTTCTTTAATCTCTCATTTTCTTTCCTCCTTTTACTTCTGTGCATTGCTGCATATCCTCCCAATGTTGTCCCAAGTCTCTCCTTTTTGGAGCCTCATGCCGTCATCCTTGTACTGTCTCACTGCCCCCTTTACTTCCCCCTCCTCATTGCCCCCTTAATTTTTTTTTTTTTTTTTTTAAATCCTTCCTCTCATTTGTCTCCCCTCTCATTTCTGGATGGGTGAGGATTGAGGGCTGCCCAGGGTAGTTTTCTTTTTGTTTTAGCCAACAATCTTGTCTCTGCTGGTGTCCACCTGGCACTCTGCCATCACCTTTACACACCACTCTTCTTTCTCCTCCTCCTCCTCCTCAGTATACCCACTGACACTCTGGGTGCTGTAATGGATGATGAGGCAGAGCCGGGTGGCCCACAGTGCCAGTGAAAAAAAGGGCCACTTACACTAGGGACCATTGCAGGAGAGAACAAGTGGTGCCCCTGTAGAGTAGCTGGTGGAGCACCATTTGATTTGCCTTACACTTTTCTCCTTGTTTTCTCCACTCCTCTGCTGTTAGCGGGTGTGTGGTCCCTCTTCGATCATGGATATTTGATGGCCCTCACCTCTGAATGAGAGAGTGACACAGAAAAAGGCCAACGATAAAAGGCCTGCTTGGAGAACACAGGTCGGTCAAAGTTCTCTCAGAAACGGGCCGCTTCTCTCTTGTTCTTCCCCATTCACAGGCTGGTGTAGGGCATCAAGCAGGTGAATGTGGAGGTGCTTTAGGCAGATGTTAGCCTACACAAAAGGATTTGATAGGCCTCAACAAGCCCTTTCAAGTATTTACAGAACATTTAATTTCAGGCATTAGTCTGATCCTCTTATCCCGATCAGCATCCACTGAGTAAAGAGAGAGAATGAGCCTAAATTCCTTGATCACTGACGTTACAACTGAACAGTAGCAGGGGGTTGAGCTGTACAACATGTCACGACTCTAAAGAAGTACGAGAAGAAAAGAGCAGAGAATAGAGGCAGATATGCACATTACACACTGTTCATTTCCTGAAAAATCAATGAATGCCACACTAAAGAAAGACAACATTAACGGTATTGATTTGTACAGTTTATGTGGTAAACATTTTAGCACTTATGCTCTCCTTTTGGCTCTGGTTTGGTCTCACCTATATTTACTCTTTTCCCTTGAGCGTCTTCACCGGTCAGTGCAGACAGTAGGTTCATCGGAGTTTGTCTGATGTTGTTGAAACCCTGAGACGAAACAAGAAAAGAAATTAAAAAAATTGATAAAAATACAGTGAAATACAAGGAAAGAGGCTGAAAACTCGAACTGCAAATTTGGTCAAGTATTAAAGGAAAGGATATTTATTTATTTATCTATAAACATCCTCCCTATAAATATTCTGAAAACTGTGCCCAGATTGCAGCTTTGTGGTTCATTTGGTCAAAAACAGTACTCTAGAATCCAGTGTTTTGAACTGATCAAGAATCAATCTTAAATCAAATATTGTGAGACCAAGAACCAATATAGAATTGAACTGTGAGAGTGTTTGACTTCTAAACCCCTATTGTACCCCAGAGGTGCTGGTTGTTCCTTAGGTGCTGGTCCTGGTAAGAATATAGTTTTGTAAATGTTAGTTCCCGCGGTCTGAGCTGAAACATGTGGGCTGATGCTCGTCTGCAGACACACTATCCACACAATCACAGCACTTACATCTGATAGAAAGCGGATACAGTGTGACACTCTTTTATTTTTTTCACCCCGTCACTGAATGTGATTTAGGATAAAACCAAAGCTGATAACTTCCAGATGTGTAACCTGATACACTCCAGATGTTTTCTATTCTGCAGCCAAGTTAATACTGTTACTTCACCTTAGATATTATAAGTGGGTATCGCAAGGATGTGCAGTTCTTTTGTAGGAGCTGTAAATCAGCAAGGTTTGTGCTGAAGGTGGTGCTCTGCTAAAGATCAAGAGGATGAATTTGGGTTTCGGAAAATATCAAATCATTACATTAGATCAGCTTAAACCAACAGATTTTGGAAAAAAGGTGAAATCACTAAGAAATAGTTGCTGATTTATTTTCTGTTGGTTTACTCATCAAGTTAACTGTTTTCTGGCAATTTTCTGGCAATAACTGCTAGGTGCAGTAACATGGGCATTAGTTTGTTCTCATCTACTGCACTGCCACTGCATTCCCCTCCGTATAAGCAGGAAAATTCTCTTCATATTAATGTTTGGTTGACTGGTACCGTAGCCCAGGGTGATGCAGGATGAAGGTGGGTTGGGAGGCAGCTGGTAGAGGTTGTGCCAAACATCAAGAGCACCAAACTGCTGCCAGGAGGTGACTTAGAGGAGATGCACGCTGTTCACCAGAAATGAAATTTAAATTTTCACTTCACTCATTAATGATATGCAGTATATTTTGTGATGCCTTTAGAAAAACAAAAAAAGAGTTAGTTATATAGAAAGTAAGTAAGTCTCATTTCTGTAACTTTCATTTAATTTTTGACGGCATCACTGATGGATGCTAACCTTTATAAAGACAGAACACAGGCTAAAATGTGACACCTGAGGAAAAGTTGGCAAGCATTAATCTATGTTACAAACAGAAGTGTGTCAAGGTTGAAGAAGGACAAAGTGTAAAATCTATAATTTCCTCTGTGCAACTCCACGCCTCTCTCCCTGCTGCTTATTTCAATTAGGTCATCCCTCAGAATAGTCATGCATCCCCAAGGCACTGTCACAAAATGCCTGCCTGTTAATGAGCCAGTGATTGTGCCGGTGATGTTTGCTGGCTTACACTGAAGCTGTGAGGCGGACACTTGTGCAGGTGGAAAATACAATTAGTGCTTGTGGCTGCTGCAGACCTGCAGAGAGGACAGGTGTCTGGTCAGAGGACACACTCTGTGCACATTTAGGCACTTTGAGACACTTTGATTCGACCAGATGGCTTTTCACGTTGAAGCTGCTCCCCTTCGAATCACAAATACCTATCTCACTGCAATGACTCTAATGCAGAGAATAACCACGCCACACGCGTCATCGAAACTTTGTAGTCATTCAGAATGCAACTTACAATGCAAATTATATCCCCAACCAAATAGACTGCATTCCCAATTACATTAATAAAAAGCGCCAAGGTTACTGCAGTGCAATATGATATTGCAGATATTTGCAGATAATTTTTTGGAAATGTTGCTATGACCCTCCCATTTCTTTTGAGAAAATCTAAGTTCTAAGTGAGAACATTTTGGCTGGTTGTCACATTCTGTCATCCCTTAAAATGAATTTTTGAAGGTTAAGACTCGGTTTTAGGGTTAGGGTTGGGCATTTAGTTGTGATGGTTAGGGTAATGGGAATCCATTAAGTCTATGAATGAGAGAGAGATATCTACCAAAACACTGAAGATTCTAATGAGCCTCATGACCTCCATAATTATTAACCTCTTCATAAAGCTTGACAACAAATGGAACAATGAGGTGATCAAGAACCTGTTGGTCGCTGTGAAATCCACTGTGTTCATTACAGATTTCTTGCAGGCATTTGATTGCAAAGTAATTCATTGAGTAGAAGCAGAAGAATGGCTTGTTAAATAAATTGCACAAGACAAGAATTAATTGTCAGATGTAGTCCTGCTGTATTTTTCCTTTGGGAGCAGTGATGCTGCCTTTTCTTCAGCAAATCAGCAAACGACCTGCGAGTGCTCTACAAATGTTTCTTTAAGTTTTCCCATTTTAAATGTTCCGATTTAATAGACTTCACAAGTTACAAAGAAGGGGAACAATTGTCGAGCAAAAGGTTAGCACTAAGACAATCAACATCTGCATTTTTTTGTTGCATCTACTTTCCACAAATTATCTATTAATTGTCCACCATTTTGTTTTTTATCTGTGATCTCACATCATCCAGAGCATTAATTATTTACCATTGGTTATTTAAATTGCTTACAAGTAGCTGCCCGTTGTCCCCAGTTGGCAGCTGTGAAACACTTCATGACTTGAATGCAGCAGTGTAATTCACAAATTCATTAATTCAGTTAATACACTTTTTACAATGTGTTCTTAGAGGCGCAGCCAGTGAGTAAATGTTAACAGTAAAAAGTTATTTGTATTAGTAAGGAGGATGCTTTATATACATATACACTCACACTTCCTTTCTCATCGTCTTTCCGGTGGGATACGATGTTGGCATGGTGCTTCATCCATTCAGCTCCAGTCTTTAATGAAGTTGTTTTTCAGTTAGAGGAGCTTTTCTCTCTGGGCCTCCAAAGAACTGTTTCGTCACTGTGTGTATGATCAGATTAGAAACACGTCTGCTGGACACGAAAACGCTCTGCTTGAACCAGACACTCTGAAAGAAATTTGTGTGTGCTGCTGTGTTCACTACACAGCGCATTTCCTCTCTCTTTTTGGATTTTCAATAGTGGTGGTGTGCACAAACCGAAGGTTGTGGGATTTTTACTCTTGAGTTCTCGATTTTATGTAAAAAAAAAAAATATATATATACAGTATATATATCATTGCAGTCCATCCAACTGTTAGACAGTTTACTGAAAACAAGAAATGTTAACCTTCAGCGACAGTCAGGGGATCAACAGTGTTATTTTTCTTTTGGGGAATGAGAATGTCTGTTTTTTTTTAGTTAAAAGTAAAGTATCCATTCAGTAGTTGTGGTCAGATGTTGAAGTGTAGATGAGCTGAACTGATAGCCTCTCTACTTCTGATACTCAGTTGGTGATACTAACCTTCCTTGGGTGCGTGAAGCATCCATGTTTTTAATTATCCTTTGATTTGAATCAGTTAAAGCATTTCCTACTGTCATGGCTTCAACTTCAAAGTCTCCAAGTGGAGACAGCAGACACTGAATTCTTTAATAGTCGGATGTCAGGTGTTCAAGTGTTGATGACTTGAACACATAGAAAAGCCTTCCATTAAGTAAATTGTTCTCTGTTTTTACGTATTAATATATGAGGAGGTGTCATCAAAAAATAAAGATAGAACAGTTAGCTAACTCACAGGTCAAGTGTTGTGATTTGGTCAAAAAAATCCCATCAATTGTTATCTTGTAATAATAATTGTCTTTTCCTTGCGTGGACTCATGTACACATCAAGTTTTTTTCATTATGATTTTCAAGCCACACAAACAATGATCCTGATTCCTGATTGATCTCTTTGGTTGGACCAGATTTTGGACTGGATGGTGGTGCCAACTTTCATGACTGTTAATCTGGTCCAAACTAGAAAAAAAAAAAAGCATGCAGGAAAACAGAGGTGGTGATGTGTCAGTGGAACTAATCAAACTCCTTTGTTGACTGATTACAGTCATCTTTTTCCCATCATATCTTGAACACTAATGATCTGATTTCATGCTACAAATGATTATTTACAATTGTTCACACACAAGAAGATGCGTTTATTCACCATTTTACATGTTAATGTTCTTTCCCTTGGCAGAGTTAATATCTACAGTATAACGTCTACAGTACTGTAGACAATATGTAGTATTACATTTTCAGGATTCTTCAGTTCTTGTTACCAACAAGTCCTTGTGAAATTGCTCTTTGAGAAAAAAGCTGTGTCACAAATATGGCTTGATGTAATGAAAATCCAAAGAATGATAGAATGGAATGTATGGGATAAGTGTTTGATACACAACAAGTAGATTTTTGGTGAAATGTAATATTTTTTTAAAATATTCCTTTCTGTAGGTCATCATGTCATCCAGGCTCACACTGGCTGCTGTGGGGATTTAACTTACAACACTTTGATCCCTACAGCAGGTGGTTGGTCTACGTTCTTTAAGCACCAGGCCATTTTGTGTACACATTACCTACAGTAGATGTCTTGAGCTCAGCTTACATCCCAACATATACACTGCAGCTTTGTTCTCTGATTGATGCCATCATGAACCACATACTACATACACCGAGCCTTGGCACATGTTTTATTTTAAGTTAATTTGCTGCTGTGCTGGTTCCTAATAAATAATACTTGTGTTTTGCTCTGCGGCAGGTAAAGAACACAGATGATGGCGTAACTTACAGCAAAGGTTTTTGAGGTCATTGTGATTGGACTGACTCTTTCTCTGTACACCCTTAAATTTTCCTCATCCTGTAAACAAGTCTCTGTGAGTTTGAGGTCTTTGTTTAAGGATTACCAGGATCTGGAGCCGCTACCTTTGGAGATGACGGCTGGGCAGACGAACAGAGTTAGAGACGAGGTCGAAAGTTTGGGCTGCAAATTTTTTTATGAGACTGAGGCTGCAGCAGGGGCTGGCATATGGTGAAGTGTAGCCAGGTCATCAAGAGGTTGAATAGGCGTCACTTACTTGCTTACAACTGGTATAAATACAACAGAAGTAGTGAAAGACTAACATCCGTAGTTGGTTCCTGTAAAATCAAGGGTTTATCATTCATCCAGTAATTTATTAAATGCTGTTTCAGTCTCTTCTGGACAGTTTCTGTACCTCTGACCTGTTTTCTGTCATCTGCTGCGATAAATGTCTTTCACTGAACGGTGAACAGTGAATACTGTGAAAGTCTTAGCTTGTGACACCAAATTAAAATATCTGGACAAATTTCTGTAAAATCATATTCAGACATTCATGCTTCCCAGATGATGAAACCTGCTGATGTTGTTGATTCTGTGATTTTCTCTCTTGTGCCACCATGAACTCCTCTAATTTCTTTAAACTTTGTGAACAAGGGGGGAATCTGGTGGCTTCCTGTTTGTGGAAAAGTAACTACTGCAGCTAGATAGCCCTATATAGTAAATATTTATGCTTATTGTTACTGCTACCTCATGAATGAGAACAAATACAAGCCTAACCATTAAGTCATTAAAAGTAAATATGACGTGATGGAGGTATAATCAATGTTGTATATCTGAACAACAGGATTTATTTTACGTCAGGAGATATAAAAACTGCTTCATTTAAAGAATCTCAAAGAATCTCAGTCCACTCCAATATTTAGATATGTATAACAAGTTTAAAATAATGGTGTTTGCTTTGTTTAACAGTGCAAATCTGTGAAGAACTGAATTTATACCCCAATTGTCCCCAATATATGTTTCTCTATATTTGCCGACTTCTTGCAATAAGAGCTGATAAATCTTAAATTGCCAAGTCAGATGTAAACTTCTCTGTGTCGACTATGGGGCTGTGGGACAGATGCAATATTTCATGATGACTGGTTAGAGCAGAGGATGAAAGCAGATTATTTTTCACCCAGAAACAGACCTAATGGTAAACCAACAGAGTATTTGCTGATGGAAACTGTATTCATCAGCTCTTCACCCCGGAACAGATGTGACTACAGATACAGCTTGAACATGAGTTCATCTCGCTCACTTCCTCACATGCACTGTTAAGTGCAGTGAAGCTGGTGTTGGAAGAAGTTGACGAGGGACGCTTAACTTTTAGTTAGAAACTACAACCATGACCACACGCACAGGCATACGCGCAGGAGAGATTGGAAGATCCAAAGGAATCATAGACACCCCCCCTTAAATACAGTGATCTAGAACATATGCAAGAGTTACAAACTTAAAATGAAAAATACAACTAATGCCACTGCTGTTCCCACAGTGTCTGCTGTGGAGGTGCAATGTTTACATAGGGTTTGCCTTTGAAAATAGCCTTACAATAATAGAAATGTAATTGTGTATGTCTATGTACTCAAGTGAATGCCAGAACACTACAGTATGGTGTAAGTAAAAGATTCACAATAAAAGCCTTGGAGGGAAAGAAAGGTGAATGGAAGCAGGGAATGGAAATTCTTTGTTTTTTTTTTATTATTTGAAACAAATACAAAAAGTGTTTTTGTAACATATTTGAAAGATACAGACACTGATACTGTGCAGTTTGTGGAGAAAGTAGGCAAAGAGCTCTTTTCTCAACAAGCGTAGTGAAACTCACTCACGTGAGCAGCGCAGCTGCTCTATTCTGATCATGTCGGTGCCTAAATGAAAAACAAGACGTACAGGACAAATGTAGAAGCACTGCTCACACATCCGGTGTGGTCCAGGCCTTCTTCACTAACCTCATCAGACTTTGACGTTTTTAACAATGTACAGACTGAAATACCAATGAAATCTTCTAGGAGATGATTAAGAGCCAATACTTATTATTAAAGTAAGATTGTAATAGAGGAAGATTTTAAAATGGAGTCAACATGGTATTCTTGCAGCACCCAGTCATACTTTTGTTTCATTTGAATCCCTTGAGTGTTTTTATTTCCTGCCTTCATTCCTGGAATGCTTGTTGCACATGAAATTCATCCTCTCTGCAGCTCTGCCTCTTTCATGTTCGAGTCCGTCCTTTTAGGGCCGATGGACGCGACCTACTGAGAATCCACTGCTTTTGTTCTTTGCCATTTATAGTTAAAAGGGAGAGGTGAGAGTGGCTGACTGATGAGGAAAATATCAAGCCAGAGGCCTCTGTTCATCTGATGAGTTCACGTTTCCACAGACAGTTTTCCCCTGTGTTATCACTCCCAGCAGCAGTTTTGAACGCATTTTTAGGTACAACAGAGTTTTCATTTGTCTAATGCCTACGGCACCATGACACGATGCTTTGATTTCCTGTTGGTGGTCTTAAAGCTCCACAGTGTTTGAAACTAGGAGGAGCTCTTTGATGAATCACTATCTGCTGTCTCTGCCTTACAAAGGTCAAACTGAAAGACAGTTTGAATGGTTGCTCTTTGCTTCACCAGAATCTCAGTGATAAAACACCTTTGGGCTGTACTGTACTGTTACTGAGAGCAGTAACAGACCAAGTGAAGAAAAAAATGGATTGGATATTTAAGTTAGAGTACGGATAGGAACATTTTTCTGCCAGAAAGCAACCCTTACTTGGAAGAGAATGAACTGAGCCCATCAAAACTTCTAAATATTTGTCCAAACGTGGCCTGACCTGTCACATTTTGTAAGGTTCTGATGGGATCAGGTCAGGTATTAGCTAAAATATTTTAACCCATTTAGTTTTAAAACTTAAATGTAATCCCTTTAATCAGTCCTTATTAGCCGTAACATTAGAAATGTTGTTACTGCACATTATTATGTTTTGTTCTTAGAAGAGGGTTTCTTCCTTGAATCGTTCACTGATTCAAAAGGTAGTGTTTGTAACTCAGAATCCATACTGTAACTTTATGACCAGTGCTTTGTACATGTCTTTTCTGTATTACGTGATGGTGACCCTTTAACCCCTAGAACCAGTTAGTAACACATAAATGCTTCTGTTTCTATTTTCTAATGCCCTAAGTGGGAACATGCACTGGTCATATGGTCATTATTTCAAAACCCTGAGTGTGGTCAGTGCACCGCATTGTTCATGACTGAAATACTTGAACGGCTGTTCAGTGAAATGTATTTAAACATTTTGTTCAGATATTTAACAGACATTTATTTTCTGTGCAAGAGTCATTGTAACTTTTATAATCCCCTTTTTTTCAGTCAGTCTTATTGTCACTTTTTATTGTTTGATTAATACTTTTGTTTTTTAAAACAAATCCTTGCGTTGACTGATCAAAGTAAAACAAAAAAACAAAACAAGATATTAGCTAACAAAGTAGAGTGAAACCAGTTGCCAAGAACTCTGCCTGGCTGCAAGAAAAGTAGTAAAGCTTTTTACACATATCAGCTTTGTAGTGACAAAAAGGTAACTAAAGTGTAATGGATTATCCATCTCCAGGAAGATTCAAGTCTGTGGGAGCTGATTTACATAGAAATGAGAAAATAAACCAATAGCTGCTTGGATGGAAGGAAGGAAATGACCTCACCGAGAATGTGTAGTTAAAGAGCTGGTATGGTGCCACCAGAAATAAAAGCCCAGCCTGTCCACAGATTAACCTGCCATACCCCCCGTCCAATCCCCACCCTTCCACCCTCTTACACCCCGGTCTCCCCCCTGGCATCGGCAGCTGAAGGACAGGGATTCGGGGGCGGGGAGGGGGTCTCGCACATTCTGGCATGGGCTGCAGTTCTCACTCCCCACAGCCTGTGGATGTCCCGGCTCTCCCAGGGCTTAGCTAATCCTCTTATTCAGCGTCCGACTGCAGGCAGTGGGGCTCCCACAGACCAGGGTGCGGAGCCGACCACTCTCCACTGAATAAACACACTGACACAGTTGTGGTCTTTTTCTCTTCGCACAGACGCTGAGCAAGAGTTCCCCACAGAGTCTTTTTGACTCATTCACTCTCTTCCAGTAGAACATAAGCACATGTCCTGCTACTACCACCAATACCACCACCCATCCACCCCCCAAATTCAGAATTATACCCCCCCTTCCCATCTCAGTTGCCCTCCCATCTTCACTTCCTTTTCCCTGTTCATCTGAAAGCAGCTTTTCTCTCCTCCATTCTTCTTGCTTCTGATTTAACAGAACATTTTCCCAGTTATTGTTTCATCACTCCATTAATTCTTGCTTCCTGGCACATTGATTTGCTCCCAGTGATGAATTTCCAATAGCAAACCAGGACTCCGAGTTGTGTATTTAAGATAACTTTGCCAGTCCTGCATCAAAGTATCCTTCAGACCTCAATATAACTTAGATAATTGGCACCAAATGTACCTCTTTGAGTTATTTAGCGTTCACTAACTTAGTGAATGGTAAACACTGTTTGTCTGTCCACTGTGATTTTTTTTCCCCCATAAATAAAACAAGCATCAGTATTTGAGCAGGCCATTTTACCATTTACACAGGTACAGTGTGACAAAAGGAACAGGTGTTTTCTTTGTAGTTGGTAACACAAAAGCTCTTCGGTTCAACTCGTGTCAGGTGTTGTCACGACACCAGTGTGGTTTGTAACTGAAACCCGCAACTGAAATCTTGATGCGTGCATGTCGGACTGTGTTGTGTAATTCCTGTAGCGGGCAGAGGATTTGCACAGGACATGCACAGGAAAGTGAGGCAGCTGTGAAAATGGTTTGGTTCAAAATCAATGAGAAAGTCTTAATTGTTTGCCTGCCATTTTCTCGCAGGAACTCACTCAAATGCCTTGGCTGGAAAATTTTCAAATACGTCACAGTAAGTGGGCGAGTGTCCTGCCTCGTGTGATCTGTCCAAGAGCCACACATCAATTTCTGAAAAAAAAAAAAAATAATATAAATATATATATATATATATATATATAGATTATCCACAGGTCATATCTGAGAATAAAACATGCTCGTTAGGTTAAGTATTCAGGTAACTGCACATCACTGATTGACTCAGTCAGTGGATGACGGCCAGAGCGCGGAGCGTAAAGATGAGCTCAGATGTTAACCGTGTTGCACACGCACACACACACACACACACACACACACACACACAGGCTGTAACAGAACCTTGATGATGCACTGCTTTGTGAGCAGCCAGGTGTTTCATGTCAGAGCTTCTGTTTACACGTCTTCTTTCAATTGCTACAACAATGGAGACAGTGCTCACAGCTTCCTGTCTGTCTGTCTGTCTGTCTCTCTGTCCTGACCCATCTGACCGCACCAGGGTCAAAGAGGGGAAACTAGTAGAGGATGGAGTCATAGGTGAATTCTCTTCATTCTTAAGCCATGTATTTTCAATACAGGAGACATAGTCTAATGTCATAACGTCTGAATTTGGGTAATATGTAAATCAAGGCAGACTGAGGGAAACAATCGACATCTCCAAAAAGCTCCTCACATGCTTAAGGGAAATTAGTGCCATGGCATAGATTTATAGCTCTGGCAGATGAGATGTTTTTCAAATGTTGGAGAGACAGATGAAAGAGAGAAAGAGCCTGAGGTGATCGTGATACAGAAAACATCCTCACCTCCATGTGAGTCTGTGTGTCGGTTAAAAGCTGCGTCTTGCTATTTGAACATCCACCCTCTGACCTCTTAAACTAGAGGTCACGGGGTCATGGCCCCTGCCTGAGCATTGGACATGAAACCAATAGAGTGAATAATGCCACCAGAGCGAGGCAACAGCAAAGTCACTTAGGGACAGGAGAAAAAATACCAACAGTGTGATTGTTTCTTTATTGCAGCTTTGTGAAGGGAACGGGCTGGAGCTGTCACACAGCTGGAATGTATTGCAGTGACTCGCGTTCATTCTCTACTTCAGGTCACGCTATGATTCATTGGAAAAGAGCAAGGATTGAATTTCTGCCTCGTCAGGAGGTTTAGTTCCACTTTGTGCTCTGTAGTCAGTCTTTTATCCCTCTCAAACAGACGGTTGGTGACGTATATGCTGGATTTTGATCATTTTTTTTAAAAACTTTAATCCATAAATCAAAAACTTTAAATTTATGAATTAAAGTAGAAAGAATGACTGGACTATCCTATGAGATTCTACTAGACCAACCAAATAAAACAGTTCTTAAAGAAAAGGGTCCTTGTGCATCAGCTCGAGTGAGCTGATCACTTCAGTTGTAAACATTAATCTGCTGCAGTGGCCTTAAAGCAGCCTGATTACCAGCAGCCTACTTCAAGAACCTGACATCCTTTATGCACTTTTTCAAACAGAGGAGCTGAATGGAGGTTGCTCTCCTGCTGGTGACCTCTTCCCTCCTCAGACTGTCAAACATGTAATCCTGGATTAAACCGCTATCATCCAGAGCTCAGAGAAACACCCCACAGCAGGACACCTCAACTCCTAATTTACCTCAGATTTATACTGAACAGATCACGTTAAACTAGAGACATTAAACTTAATCTTGAATGGCTTTATGTGAGTGAGTGACTTGGTTTAAAGTGTACTACTTCTCTTGATCCATGATTTGTTTCAGATTTACATCAAGGATTTAATCTGACCAAAGATTATAATGCAATCTGTTTTGGCAGGATCATGATTCTCAATTTCATGTACACAAAGATTGTCACTTCAACTCAAGCCTAAACTCACAGATTGCCACAGATTGTTTTTGGTATGATTTAATTAATTTGATTAAATTGATTTACTTGGAAAAAATCTCAACCAGAACCTATGATTTGTACCACTTTGCCACTATTATCTGACAATGGTCTATGTATTTATGTATTTATTTATATAATACATAAATACATAGGCTAAATAAGTTACAATTATTATAGAGAGACCCAAGTGGAACACAATCAGCAAGCACTAGTCGACAGTGGAGAGAAAAAACTCTCCAAGACCCAAAGTCCAAGTGTACAGCCATCTGCCTCGACTGGTTAGTGAAGGAGAGACGTGTTTTAATTTCTAAAATCTCAGAATTTAACAGAGTAGACTGGTGAATTTATATTTAGCGCCACCAGAAGCCGGCGATCTTGAGCCACATCACAACCCCTTCCACCAAATTTAGTTCAGTGACTGTTTCAGATGGAGCTTGTGCTCTGGTCATGCAGGAAGTATTTAACAAATCTTTTTAATGAACTGATTCAGATGATTCAGCAGACTGAAACTAACTGCTTAGCTCATCACAATTTTGTGTGTTCATGGCAGTGTCGCACAGCCGTGCTATGATGACCCTGCCCATGTCGAGGAGGTGTAGTAATGGAAAACAAGGTGCCTGATACCAAATTGAGTTTAGTCCAACCGAGCCATGCTGAGCCGAGGTGTGCCAGAACTGCATAGTGGAAAAGATCATGTTTTGTGAGACATTTCATTCCTAAATTCTAAGTGCTTTTTTCCCTCTTCTTGTCATGTGACCTCTGCTCTGTTTCGGTCAGTCCTGGTCCTCAGCACTCTGTGATGGTAATCACATGTGGTTCTCCGATGACTCATGACTTCATTAACGTGACAGATGCCGGGACGGCCGCTCGGGTTAATGATGTCACTTCCTGATGGGATCTCATTATATGCGTGACAGAGGGTTGGAGTGGTCCTGAGGAATTTACCGCTGTTGTCAAGCGTAACAATGATCGCAGTCTCTGTGAGTGTTGGGTTATTTGGTTATTTTGAGGCAAAATATTAAAATGTGCATGAAAAGGTGGAACACAGTAAAGATTTCTGGCACAAATCCACTTACTTTCTCCACACAGTTCTAATATAAACAATATCTTTACAGTTTTGGATTGTGGCCTCATGTAAACATTGTAACATTCAACATTTAAATAACATAACATTCTAATATGTCTATGAGGCAACATATAGTCAAGCCTCTGTGAGGGAGGTCTGAACTCAGAATGTACTAATTTAATATTTCTTCCATCAGAAACACAGAAGATGGAGTTCAGGTTTGTGGCAGCTTGAACTGGTGATGCCATTCCTTCTTTCTTGTATTTTAAACCACATAAATGGGGATTTGGCATGCTGGTTACACCTGTTCATCTAGAGAATACAACACTACCCATTCAGACCCTGACCAGAAAGTAATTTCATCCAATGATGGGTCCAGTATTTCCCAAATCCCTAAATATTAGTTTTGCTTTTTTAAGGGGTAGAGAGCCTTTTAGTAAAATCCCCACATCACTCCAAACACATCTATATGTTTCAACAACAGGGGGCTAGGTCTTGGTTCTAGACCAGCTACTAGTGCTGGTGCTACTCTCCAACCAGGATTCTTGGTTGAGAGACATTTCTTTGACTGATACAGTCATTTCAAAATTTGGCATCAGCTCTGAAGTGGACCTTACACTGCCTCCTTGGAATAGGGCAAATTTGAGGCTCTTAACCTTGGGGTCAGAGTAGAAATGGCTTTGACTCTTACAATATGTACCTGGACGTAAAGCTATGTTACAACTTGGGATGGCACCAGTTTTTCGTGTCCATACACTTATCTCAAACTCATATCAGTCTGATACAGTCATTTCAGACCTTTCAAACCATGAAGCTGTTAACAACACATTTGTGCCATTTCAGGCTATTTCAAAGACATAATTCAAATTGAAGTAAACAAACCACACTATGACTCAGCTAAAATGCTATTGATTTTTATTTACATTTTTACAGTCTGTGCATAGTGAAGCATATGATATATAGGATATGTAGATTGCATCAGATTTTTCAATTTTTATCTGTCCGATAATTCTGTCCAGTAATTTTGACTAGTATCGGACCAATACTGATACTGAGCATCATATTGGCTCATCCCTAGTTCCAACAGTGACACAGGTCAGCTCATCACTATTGAGACTTGAGAAACTAAGGATTCCTTTTTAATTGTATCACTGCTAAATAAAAACTCAACATGACAAACAAGTTCCACGTGCGTTGTAGTAAAACAGAACCCGAAAGCGTTTTCCAGCTGCTCCACAGCTCCAAGTATGTGTTTGTGCTCATGTTCTCTTTTGGCAGCTGTTCAGTCAGTGAAACCTCGACTGTGACTTTGTGTGAGGCAGCAAATCAAATAAAAATCAAACCATAAAACCCATAACAGGCCAACGCACTAATGAACAAGTCAGTGCAGGGTTTTAAAGGGACACGTGTCTAACAACAACGAGTCTGTAAAACATTTTACCAAATTACAGCACACAAAGCTGTGACCTGTGAAGCATATCTTGGATTATGCGTATTTGTAAAAATACAAGGGCAGAGGCATTGTTGCATGTATAGACATCAACCCCAACTCCTAAATGGTTATATGCTACAGAACCGCACTCACAGTTACAGTTACATTTACATAAGGAATGTATTTACTCTCATAGTACATTTTTTGATGTGTGAGGTATTTGAGTCAATCCAAAAGTGCAGTAAACAAAGGCAACTGGACTTAGTTGAATTTTCTTGAAGACGTTTCGCCTCTCATCCAAGATACAATACTTTTGCAAGACTTCCAAGCTGCAGATCACAGATCAAGACCTAACACTGGAAGATTAATTGCCTTTTCTTTCTGTGTTCTGGAGACATTTTAGTGTGTCATTGTGATTTTCAGTTGGAGAAAGCATCTTTATTTCTTTGGTCCTAAACCGAAGCACAGGCATAAAGAGGAAATGGTCTTTATCATCATTCACATTCCTTCATTTGTGACACCAACTATATTGGTGTGTGTTTGTGTAGACATCAAAATATTTTGATAAAAAAATAAAATAAATCATGTAGTGTTAATGGTGTGGGAACATAAATCTTAGGAGACGAGGTTGATTAAAAAATAACCTTGATCAGCACTATTGGGAACATTATGCAAAACAGGATTTGAGGATTTATAAGCATTTTTCAGCAGAGAAATTTGTTCAAATAAAGACAAAAAGAACAATGACAGATCATCTGTAAACATGTTTAAGTGACCTCTCGCTCTCCCTCTCTCCCTTTCTCAGCTGAAGGATATGCTTACAGAAATCAACGGAAGCTCTCAGAGGACATTGACTGGTCATATGCAGGTGAGTTGAGTTTTCTGATGCTGTGCACCCACCACATTCCTCCTCACTGCATGTTGAATAATAAGCTGTCAGTCTTTAGTCATTGGGTCAGAAGGTTTTCCTGTTGACTGACATCAGTCATGCCATGACGCAGTGTTTGCTTTGTTACAGCTCTGCGTGCCACCTTGCAAAAACATTACCTTTCATTCAACACCTGGTTTCACCTGCGGGTGCGGCAGCGTGGAGAATGTAGTTCTACGGTGGCTCTGTGAGCAAGGCATTGAAACCAAAGAGTCTGCTCTTACTCGTGGTCGCCAAAATTCCATGAATAGACTGAACGGTCTTTTCTTTTTCTTTGGTAAAGACATGCCATTTTCACTGATTGATTTAAAAGTAACCAGTGTTGCATGTAAATGTTTACCTGGATATTCTTTTTTGTTAGCCAAGTAAACACATTAGTATTGTTCAGCAATATTGGATGGAGACAAATGCAAGAATATTTTATGCATGTACCATGGTTTTTGCAGGTTTGAAAAAGCCTGTCTTGCTGTCTTGGGATATTTAGATCCTGCAAGAAATGTACAAATGTTATTTACAAAAATATAATGAAGATCAACTGTTTTTCAGAAAACTAAAACCATCAGGGGCTAAATAAATATTGCCATGATATTTATTTACGTTTTGATTTTGTTTTGCACCCAGGCATGACGTCCATGAGTAACATCCAAACGCTGTGCAGAAAGGTTTTCTGACATGTGGTTTACCATGATCTTATAACAAAATTGTCTGAACTACTGTGAGTGAAATCAGGGAGCATCAGTATATATTTTGGCTTTGGGGTAGTAAAGGAGTTGATGCTGTTGCTCTCCACCATCACCAAAGGCATTTTTTTAACACTGCCCCTGAGCAGTGGACTGAATGCCTGATCTCCCAGTGTGCTGACTCTAGCAGAGCACAGAGCAGCTCTGACTCTGGTGCCTCATTTGAAAATATAATGTAGAAAAATTATGCTGCCTTTCCCTTAAGAATCACATGAATTTTACCTACTTTTAGGATTTGCTTGAGAAAATAAACACACACACACTGGTTTCCATGATTTCTGAGGACATTGCCTTGACTTACAGACATACTCTAACCTTAACCATAATTACTAGTGCCCTATGAATGTTTTTACCTTAAAATGAAGTATTTTACATAATGGGGACTTGATTTTTGTCCCCATAAGGAAGACAAGTCTCCATAATGAGTGTGTAAACAGATTTAGGTCCCCACAACATAAGGGATAACAGGTACATACTCACACACACAAATTTATTTGATGCTTCATTTGCCTCAACATTACTAACAGCCGAGCCTCAGTAAATAGATGTTTGGTGATTTGTCCTCTCATTATTCTAGTATCAAGGGCCACAAGAACAATTCCATTTAATGGTGAGTGTTATCTATTTACCTATAGGTGGAACAGCTACAGTTTGTATCTGTTCACTACTAATAAAATGAATGCTCTGTGTGATGGTAACAGATCACTGAAGATTTAAAATCTGGTGCAGAGCTTAAACCCAAAAGCATGGATGCAATGTTCAGGTGTCCACATGCATGTAGTTTATCTGACCAACTGTTGGATACCTTTTTGCCATTTGCCTAGCTGTCACATTATGTCCTCTATGAAAAGTGTTCTTCAACACATGTGACCTCAGCTGGCCTCATCCTTTCTTGCATTCTTAGTCCGGACTTTCAGACTTCTTCAGATGCATTTATAAGACTAGGAGTAATAAGATAATAAAAAAAATATTTACTTAAAAGGAGAAACAGTGTAGTGCACAATAATGTAGTGTCCTGGATACTGACTTAATGTGGAAACTACTTTTTACTTTATAGCTGCTGGTAGGGAAAGAAAATGTAAATATTTGGAGTTGAAGAGGTAAATTTATGTTTCAGATTCTTTTAAAAGTACGATTAAAAAACGAAAGTCCATTTAATCATGAGACAGATCTGACATAAATGTTAAGACAAATACTGCGATTACCTCTGCCGCGCAGGTTATGTTTTCAGTGCTGTGTGTCTGACCTGAAACAGGAATACTCAAAAACTACTGAATGATTTCCATATTGTGTCGAGAGCATGGACCAAAGAAGAATCTCTCTGACGAAGAGAGAAATATTTTTCACATTCTTTTTTTTTTTAACGTGAGGCTATGAAGGTGTTTTTTTAAAAAAAATATTTTTGAAGATTTTGAAGATTTGAAAATATTTTTTTTTAAAAAAAGATACATGATGGAAAATAAATCTGTCATAAGTCAGGCCACCATTAGATTTATTGTATTAGCAGTGCTATAATGACCATACTGTACAATTATTTCTCAATCACTTTATTGGAACATATCCTGAAAATATGGAGAAACACATGTGCAGTTTGAAAATAACAGAAAAAACAAACAACCAAAATGCTCCAATAATATTAAATATTTAGTGTGACCTACATTTACACTTGAACAATAACAACAAACATGGCTCTTTAAAACCTGGAAGGAAACCCTAATGTTATTGGTAAAACCTGTTTCTCCTACTATTTCATGCCAACAAATAGCTGCTGTGAAAAAGGTCTATTATACCTGCTTTACTCAAGACATGTTTGAGCATCACATACACATGCTGCACAAGTTCAACTCATTGACAGGTTGATCATATAGTATAAGACTGACTTTTAGTCACATCTTTTCAATCTAAACGCCAGTGATCACAAAACTGACATAAAAACAACAAAGCTGGTGGTGGCCTAAGACTTATGCACAGTACTGTGTGTACAGACTAATATCTACAAACAAGTCAAGTTTGGCATGAATCCAGTTAAGGATGTGGACACTGTAGAGACTCTGGGACCAACATTATCCTAAACGACATTAAACACGTCATAATGTTACATGTGTTGCTGTAAATTGATCTGCTGCAACTGACGCTTTCAGTCAATGTGACATAATCGCCTCAAGAGTCATGAGGGTAAAAAAAAGAAATCAAGATACTGACTTGACTTCACTTCAAATTTAACTGTATTTTTAATCTTTTCGATCACTTATGGCTAAAATAAATTTGGAATAGTTTTTTTGTGTTTGGTACTTCATAGATTGGGGACCAGGGGGTGAGAGCACCTTACTCGGCAGAGCTAATATGTCTGTTAGTGTCTATCCTGACCTAGATGCCCGTCTGACCTGGTTGGGCTTTTTTGTCCTCTGGTGGAAGAAGCCTCAAACAGCCAATCGACAGCAAGGGTTTGGGGAGGGAGGGAGGGATGGGAGCAGGGTCATGTGACCGCTGATGCACCTGCTCATAAACAAAAGCTGGGTGAAAAAACACTACGTAATTAGACTTTTGGAGCAAAGAAGCCGCAAACATCTGTAAGAATTCTGGGAACATGCTTCATGGCTCCTTGCTTCCTTTTAAAGAGAAGGAATCTGGATAAATAGACTCAAACATATGTACAAGATATAATGATGAGGTATGTAGATGCAAACTATTTGGTGCATTTAATGACTGATGAAAATTTCCAGTTTTTACTATACTATTATTATAAAGAAACAAGACATAATAATGTGTTTTTTAATGAGTACATTGAATAAAACAGGCAGTTTTGTGATGACTATTGGCTTTGGATGAAGTTAAATCTACTATATGTGCAGCTCCTATCATTAATAGTAACATTCAGTGACTCCACACATAACCCATCATTGTGGTGCCCTACCCTATTGTTAAAATGCAGTGGGAAGAAAATGTACTCATTCAGCTGAGAACAGGTTTTCATAAGCAGATATTATGATGATTGTAAAGATTACGTGTTAACACCCAGGTATAGATCACCCATTATTGCATGTGTCTTTATTTTAATCACAGAAACATTATGAGTGCTTACAGATTCCATTAGGCAATGCTTTAAAGATTTCATTTTAACCATCAGACCTGCACAGTGGATTACGGGGAGTCTAAATATGGGTTTTAAAACCAGAAAATGTGAATTTTGAGTGTTGTTTATTTTTTGCAAGCAGCAAATAATGACATTTGATTTGAAAATTATTGGATAACCACATTTTTTTTTTTGCCTGATTTATCTAGATCATCCTTGCACCTACAAGGATAGACTGTATTAAAATTTGTTACAAATACACGCTGATTAGCTACAGCAATAAAACAGGTAACTGGTTTTTATGTTGTACCTTTGTTAAATTAGTTTACACTGATTGAACATATCTAACTTTCTGTGTGTTTCCCAGTGTAGCAGTATTTTGATCTTGTGTCGGGCACTAATATTACTGCACTACACAGAAAGTGGTGCTTTTTTATTTCTAGAAAGATGGACGCAACAGAAACATTGCACTAGTAAAGGGAGTACGATTCAAAACACAAACAGGCATCCTCAAAAAGTTTCAAAAGTAAATTTTACTTTAAAAAAAAAAAACAGTTGTAAAATAGTTTGACGAGAAGGATCCATCTGCAAGACACAAAATGGAGTCTGATCTCAGATGCACGATTTACAGGGTATATACTTGTGGTCATGAGGCATCTACATAATGTATTTATTTGTCTATGAAGAAAACACACAATTGACGTAAAAACTAGAAATTTAACTTTTTTATCGAAAGTCATGGAATGCAGTTTTAAGATCACTTGAGGCGAGAAGTTAGTCATTTTTTTAATTTAAAAATGTGCCGTATGTATCAAGATCTGACATATTTATAATTTGGCAGCGACGTTGTCGGAGATGAACAGCTCCGCTTATAGTTTGTGGTTTTGTGTGATTGGTCCGTTCTGCCTCTGAAATCCGCTTCCATCTGCATCTTGCATGCACATACATTGAATTTGACAGGAAAGGCCCCTTCTTGGCCCCGCCCATGAGGTGTGGGGTAATGGGATGAGACAAACTTGTCTTTGAAATTATTTAAATTTAAATTAAATTGATATGGTTGCTGTTAACCATAGACACAGTGATGCAGACAGGCGTCCAGGCTTCCATGCTGTTTCTCATCCCCTGAATGTGACTTCTGAGGAGCAGAGGAGAGGAGTGACAGCAGATGTGAACAAACCCACATGTAGTCCTCCTATGCAGTGCATTCACATTAGCAGCAGGATATGTGGGTAGAACCTGGACTGTTTATGGTTGAACCCCACCTCACTCCGGGGATCATTTTTCAGAGGGAGTCTGAAGCTGTAGATCAGTTTGACGTGAATATGAGCTGCTGGATTAAATCAGTTTGCTCTGTCTGCAGTGAAGCTGATCATTTGTATTCAAGACTGTGCCGATTATTTCGTACTGCAGTTTTGTCATTCATCATGTCAGTGTATGAAAGAGAAGAGGAAACCTAATGCGAAACCCTTTCAATAAGCAGCAGTTGTTAGTCAAATGCTGCGGGCTATGTTTCACAAAAAGTCTTCCTATACGTTGTAAAGTCTTGGCCTTTGACCTTATAGGAGAAAATGTGCTGATAGTAGCGTTGAAGCCAGAGTGCAGCAGAAAAGCAGGACATTTTTATTTTAGATCATAGCTACCAGAGCAGCACACCTACAGGGATGAGTGACCATGGGCTGAAACAATTAGCTGATTATTAATCAATCTCTAAATGAATCGTCAACTATTTTGATAATCGATTAATCGGTTTGAGGGTTTTATTTTTCTTGGTTTGTTTTGTTTATTTGCTCCTTACAACAAAGAAATCATTAAAACTGAATATTTTTTTGAGAAACACTGAAAGCATGCACAGAGAAAATAATCGTTCGTTGCAGCCCTACATTACGTGATTACGGTCAGAAGGAGATTTCCATACTTATTACTAATCATCTTGTCCGACTAATCAAGACACAATATAAATCACAATTTAAAAGTCACTCTGCTATGAATTACACCTTTACAAAGTTTAAAATGTGAAATGTTTAGATGAAATAGTCCAGTGCAACACCACTGCTGCAACTATGAATTTTTTAGATTGTTTACATAATTGAAATAATATCATAACTCTTACTTTAACACATATGATATAGGTGAGACATAAGCAAAAAAAGTTCCTATAATTTTGTACAGTTAACGTTAACAGTTCTTATGTCGTCTTGAAAAACTCTGCTTTTACTGTTCTTTTATAGCTACATTTGCATCTGTTAATGCGTTGACGTGTGTGAAGAAATGTGGTTTTGCACAGGTCATGACATGGATTCTCCTGACAGAATTATAGCATCTAAAATGTGTTTGAATCATGCAGATATTCAAAAGTGACCATGCAGACGTAAGAAATTTGTGCATTCATGTCCACAAATTGAAAACAAATGTGCACACTCACAGATATGGAATATGTAACACTAGTCTTACTGTTGAGTTATGTACTGTATATTCACAGCTAAATGCTCTTGTCCTGCAATCAGTTTATACTGAAGAGTAACACATGTTCATTTTGTTTCCTTCCCAGGGACATTAAACCAAAACAACTGGGCCAAGAGGTTTCCATCTTGCAGCAATGCCAAGCAATCTCCCATCAACATCGAGGAAAACCTGGCCCAGGTGAAGCTGCAGTACCAGAAGTTGCAGTTTGATGGCTGGGAGAGCCCTACAACTGACAGGACAACCATCAAGAATGATGGCAAGACTGGTAAGAACATTCACCTGCTCATGCTGCTGATGATCACTGTCAGCAAGAGCTGAAGACTCTAAACATGTGAGCAGAGATAAGTGGCGTTATGTCTGTTTCACCACACGATTGTTTTTTTGTCCAACAACCTTGACACAGCAGGCAAACTATGATAAACATGCTCTACACTGTGACTGTGTCAAATAAAGATTCCTCAGTAGCATCAAATAGAGATAGGATAATTGTTTCAGCTGGAATTATGGCTGTGGTTCAGAAGGTTGAGCAATTTGAAACTTCCTTGAGAACAGAACGTTTCATCCAGGTGGGCATTAGGTGAGAGGGCCTCCCCTCATACAGTGTTTTCTTATTGTAATGGATACAGTTATCACTTTCTTACGCTCTCATATAAGTGTTGTAAAACACAATAACTTACAGTGCTCATTCTAGACAAAGAAGATCCAGTCTTGGCTTTACAAAAAAAACCTTCAAAATAAACAAGTCTTGCACGTCAGAGGACCCTCTGTGAAAAAAAGTTGTTGGTGTTTGGCCGTCAGCTGCACCATAGGCTTTCAACAATGATGTTCGGTGGACAATTTGAGAATGGTTCAGCCTGATAGTAGTTAAACCCGTTTTTATCAGCAAACAAATGGGCCTTATGTCGGTTTTAGGCACAGACCGAATTATTTCACACTGTTTACAAAGCTCTCATGCGCTTAGTGAAAACTCATGAGGAGATTTTAGTTGAAGAAAAATAGTTGATGGATGGCATGTTGCATGTGCCTATTTTAAGGCTGGTGACTTTGCGCAAACAAGGTTTTCAACTCAAATGAATCAACAAGTTGAGCCAATATTTGCACTCCTTTGAGAGGAAATTGGATTTGAGACAAGGTTAAAGGGAAGCCTAATAGAACATAAGACACACACGGACCACAGACAATGAAGGGAACAAGTGTTCAGCAGAGTGACATTTGCATGGAAAATATGCATTATCTATACAACACAATAGTCACATGGCCCTTCTGTTTTGAGGGCGTTGGGCTGAGATGTACGGTATAGCACAGAAGATGAAAGGATGATATAATGCTCCATGTTTATTAGACCATCAAAGAAGGTTTTGATCCTACAGGGACCTTTTGTCAGGTCAAACAAAGACCAAGCTGAAGAAGATCCCCTCATTGACTGAGTCATTGTGCCATGTGCCATTTAAGGCATTGGTGGAGAATTACATGGTGTAGGATCTCTGATCTTTTCATCTTCTGTACATTTGATAATCCGTCATTTTCATTGAGAAGTTAGGATGTATTGTTTTCTCGTCTTCAAAGCTTTAAAAGCACTGTTAGACGGATTTGATGTATTTTCGAGTTTGTATACCTTTTTTATTAAAGTCGGTTACAGGCATTCACTTAAACTTAAAACACACACATGATTTGTGAAGATTTTGTTATTCACACGTGCTTTTGTTGTATACTGTATAATGTAGCATTAGTTGGGTGTTTACAGCATGTTTACAGCATACAGTGCATGCAGTGTCATGTTTATGCTTTTGTCTTTGTTTTTTCTCTTTTCAGTGGCAGTGGATGTAGATGGAGAGTTTTATGTCAGTGGAGGAGGCCTCATGTCAAAGTTCAAGGTTGGACGTATAACCTTCCACTGGGGGCGCTGCAATGCCTCTTCAGATGGCTCCGAACACAGTTTGGATGGAGTCAAATATCCTTTAGAGGTGAAATCTTCACAAGTGAAACCACATTCCATTTCAGAAACATCGCAGTTTCACACTTTTTTAAGATTTTTGCTTTTTTCCTGACTGGGAAATACATTTTAAAAATGCTGTACAAAGTGATCTAGTATTTGTAGGTTTCACCTAGGGTTTCAGGCTCTGACCAAACTCTGACCCTAAAGGATATTCTAATGCAGTTATTTCCAGATAAAATAAATGTACGGAGCTGTAAAAAAGCATGAACGTTCAACAACTAATATGCAAACAGAGCAAAGAAATATTGTTGTGAACATGGTATCTATTTTAATGAGACACATGAGTGGACTTGCTCTTACTTGTCCAGGTAAACATACTCATCTTGTTTTCCACAGATGCAGATCTTCTGTTATGAGGCCCATCGCTTTGACTCTTTAGATGAAACCATCAAGGCTGGAGGCAGAATAACAGCACTCGCTGTGCTGTTTGAGGTGTGTCTGTGTCTGAGACTTTATGTAGAACAGTAGAGTGGGTTTTAAAATGCAAAATAAGACATGCCATCCATGACATTTAGGAGAAATGAAATAACTGCAGAATGAGTCAGCAGAGACAGGGTTTGGAAAAACCATTTGGAAAAGTTGGAAAAAGTTGGACTGACAACAGTGACTCACAGCTTGTAACAACGAATTACACACTACAGTTGGTGGCCTTATCTTTAAAACCCAGAACTGGGAACCTATAGTGCACCACACCTTTGTATATTCACGTACTTTATGTTCTCAGACTGACAGCAAAAGACTCTCATGAGTCACATGCAACATTATGAACATGCTGCCAACAACCAACGCAACTGATCATTAGTGCAACACACAACAGGAGAAGGTACCGTGGAGAGCACTGACTATGTTGCAATGGATACACATTTTATCTTTTTTTTTTTTTAAACTGAACAATTTTAGATCAGTGGAAAAGGTGAGTCCCATCACAGTTGATCAAAACCTGTGTCTGTTGTTGATTCATTTGGCCTTGGAGTGAATGTTGATTGGAACTATTCCCACTGCAAACGAAAGCCAGATGTTGCCAGGTGTTAGTGCACTTCTTGACCAGTGAGAATGGGGCTTAATAGTAATAGCAGTAAGACCAGCACTACTCCAGGTGCTGCGGGCATGGTTGTTCGAAGCTCATCTGAAATTCTAAAAGTTGGCAGACTGCAACTTTATTGATGACCTCTGTTGAAGATTTAAAAAAAGCCAGTGTTTGGGAAGCAGAGTGCCTGTATTTAGGAGCACTACCACAGAGATTGTACTGCATATGAACAATGTGATTCATATTTCTGGCTCTGAATCATTTCTGTGCTCCTGTCTGTGTTTTCATGTTCACAGCCAGGATATGAACCATTGCACACACTAACTGCTCTGTGCAGTTGCATTGCCTTGGGCCACACTGGCATGTTTGAACTGACAGAAGCCGTGTTCGAATGAAACTCAGAAAGTCGTCTGGTGTGAAGCTGCGGGCTGTGTGAATGTCTATGTGCTGGAGTGTTGGGTGGAGAGCAGGGTGGGAAAAGTACCATCCAACTCAAGATAAATCATGAAACTTTGTTTCTGTGCTGTGCCAGCAGCATTAGCTGATAACTGGGTCATTGTTTAGACTCTTAACATCCATCTTAACTAATTCAGTCACAAGTGAACAGCACTAAGTTCATGAGTAAACACACCCAGCTGTCCTGAATGTATGTGATCCAAAGATGTGATCCCAAAAAACATGTTCAGAGTTGTTCTCTTTGATACGGTTGTGGACGCATTATTTTTGCTTGTGTGAACGTAAATGGGTCCTTGGGATGCTTTAGCCTTGTTTTCACCAAGTGGTACAGTTCATTTCAGTTTGGTACTTCATGAAATTATTTGCATTTCCATCGTCTAACATTAAGAAGGGTACAATGTCCTCCCTTGCTGCTCTTTGTATTACATGAATGTAAAAATTAGGATTTCTGTATCCTCCTCTGTGTTCTACAATGCACCCTAGACTGACTTAGGAATTGGGGTGTGGTTAGATTTTCTGCAGAAATCTCAAAGATGTGATGTTTTCCGCGCTCCTGTACTGAGTGAGTGGTTGTTTGTGGAGGAATGGAGTCTGCTAATATCAACAAATGACCGGCCCCCAGCACATCACAGACTCCAGAAACGTGACTGGCGCCGAGCACGACAAGAGTGCTGCTTTATTAATTAGTGTATATCTTGTCCATGAGTAAAATACTGCAGTCTCCTCTGTCATTGATTTGGCTGGAGCCCAGGATGTTGTGAGCCCCCGCAAGCTTCAACACAGTGATGAGGCCGCAGATCATTTACAGAGACCTTTTTTTTGGAATTTACCTTTGTGTAGCCTACTTAAAAAAAGTTGTACCTCTGTTGATGTTTAGCCAAACATTCACAGGTCAGATCAGTTCTCAGAATGGATAAGTAACAAACAGCCACTGAAGTGTTTGGACCTGACATCTGTTTTTGTTCCAACGGAGCATGTTGATTACTTCCAACCTGTCCCTGTGCCATAGTCAACGAATCCATATGACCCAACATAACTTCTGAAACAACCCAAATAAATACCTCCAGCTGCAGCTTTCTCTAAGAGGAAGCTGCAGCTCCTCTTTCACCTGTAATTGCTACAAAGAAGCTTACATTAAAAAGTGTTTAGGAACAAAGAAAAAAAAGCTGAATTTAACTAAAGTTAATGCCAAACCATTCAAATTACTTTAAAGTAGTAGATTCTCTTTCTATGTCTTGAAAGTCTTGAAACCCTTGGTTTAAGTTTTGTCACGAAGCTGTGAAAATCTTTTAATGCGAAAGTGAGTCAGTTACACTTTTAAACTGAAACTGGTTGCGATTGTACCAACTCATTCTGCAGGATCACATGTCATTACTGTACATTTCTGAAAAAAATATGCATTTAAAGTCACAATCTGAACCAAGATGATGTGACATATTTACATGTCTACAGATGTGCATGTGAACATGATGGTGTTTTAACTGCTTGTGTGGCATTTTTGAATGAAATGAGGGTGATGATAACATTCACAGGTAAGGCTGGGCAATAAAATGATTTTGTGAATTAATTCAAATTAATGGTTTAGAACTATTTGTTGTTATTGGAACTTGATTTCCTTTAATTTCCTCTTTTCCACTGCTGCTCCCCTTGGGCATCTGTAGTTCACTGTGGGTGCTGGTTATGAACGTGGTTAGGTTAAGGCACAAAGGTCAAGGAAAGGAGCATATAGTTTTTCCTCATAGCGGGATGTCATCAACATCCTCCCCTTTAACACAGACACTGGGGTCAAAACTCACAGAAAATGTCCTCATAACACTGTTGAATGAATGTGAAAACACACCATGGTGACACTGTGAAGCTCGTGCTCTTTGACTGTTTCTACGTAAAGCAGTTTGCAAACTCCTAAAATGAACAGTTGCTACTTCTAACCAAAAATGAAAAACTTACATGAGACAATCATTTGTAATTGTGATTGGTTACTTCAACCATAAGTCAGTTTCATTTGTGATTTCATATAATTAATAGTGTAATGTTTAAAATGAACAGATTTGCAGATGAAGTTATACAGTTATGATGGGGTTGTTCATAACTAGTTTAATGGAAGTGACCCAAGTGAATTTATATTAAAATTTGAAGTTGTTTCCCTCTTCTGTTCTTCTAAGTGAATTTTTCGCATACAGTATTTTGGTAAAAGTTTTCATTATTCAACCTGGACTGTGACTCTGCTGTGTATTTCATTACCAGCAGTTTTAAATGACTAATATAAATGTGACTCTGTATGAAACAGCGATGTTGTTGTTCTTGTCTTTACAGACAACCACAGGAGACAATCCCAACTATGCACCCATCATAGACAGCATCTTGAGCGTGAGCAGATTCGGTATGTCATTATCTCCTTGTCCTGTCCTTTCACTCTCTCCCATCTCTTCTATTGTTTTTATTAATGCTTTTTCTTCCTCTGGTCCAGGAAAGAGTGCAGAGGTTTTACCATTCACCCTCCAAGGTCTCCTGCCGAACTCCACAGAGAAATATTTCATCTACAATGGCTCACTGACCACACCACCCTGCAGTGAGACTGTGGAGTGGATTGTCTTCAAGAATACGGTGGCTGTTTCTGATGAACAGGTGAGAGTTTCTGCAATTTTGGCCAAAAGAAATCATGCATGTGTCTTCATTTTCACTGAAACCAGTTTACTCCAAAGGTAAAGCTTCTAATTTTTCCTTACCTGTTTTTTTTATTTACTGTGTTTGTGTTAGATGTCTTCTGCAGAGGTCAGGACACAGTTAGTCCTGTTCGGTTAACTGTAAACTTGCAAATTAGCATCACAGAAAGTCATTTGTAAGGCTGCAGTTTGTTGCATTTTCACTTAAATCATCTTTCCTCCCCATTCTTTTAAGTTGATTTCACAATGTCTACAGGCCTGGATGCATTGAGTCATTGCCATGTCATTGGCTGGTTAGATATTTGTGTTAACAACCAGTTGAACAGGTGTACTTAATTAATTGGCAGGTGTATGTATAATTTCTACCTCTATTTTTGAGCAATTTTGTTTTACAATAGATGATTTGATTTCCTGAAAAAATTGTGTATTTGTAAAAAAAAAAAAAAAGGATAATTTTGATATGATATATAATATTAAGTTTATTATTACAGACTATGATCCCTCTTGTCTGTGGAAGGAAGATTTAAACATATAACTTATTCATTAACGGAATGGTCCTTCTTATAAGTCGCCTGGTTAATTATAGCTTACAGTTATGTACTTGTGGTGAGTGTGGAGTTGCTCTTCATGACCAGGGGGTGGTGCTCTTCTTACAACATGCTTATGAATTACATGTTACCTCCAAAACCTCCTTGACGTGTTCTCGATTTACATGTTTGACACATAGAAAAAGTTCAAGCATTCTTAGCAACTGCATCCTTACATTACAACAAATGAATTAATAAAACAGGTTATGGGCATACTATCAAAAATTCTATGTATCTGCGGCATAGAAAGAAAACAAAACAAAAAAAAAAAACAAGCAGCAGTTTCAAGTGTATGCAGGGGCGTAAACTCAGAGCAACAACTAGTGTGGTCCTTATAAACGTCTGTAAACAACCTTTTAGAAACGTGCTCAAGAAACTGAAAGGAGGAATTATCATACCAGAGCTCAGGAAACAGTCGAGTCATGGGTGAGGAGGAGAAACTGTGTGTGTACACTTGTGTTTTTTACCTCTTTAGGACATTTTCTGGCATAAGCACTGATCTTGTCAAGACCAGTAGTCCTCATGGAGGCCAAGACCTTGGTTAGGAGTAGAAGTCAATATGAGTCCTTAAAAGGGTAACTCTGTGTGTGTGTGTTGTGTGAGAAGGTCCTCAGGCCAAATGTGACTGACAACCCATACAGAAGTAGTCATTACACCAAACAGACATTAGCTCACAAAAGATCTTCAGGGATTTTAAGCTGAAACACAAAGGCGAACACACATGCACGCACGAACACACACGCACATACTTGAACCAACATGTGAAAACGAATACACAAAAGGTTTTTGACTTAAACGTCCCAGTGTGACACCAGCTGAGTCTTTGACGTGAGACTTCAAGCACACATACTAACTCTGAAGTTAGTAAATGTGAGAACATCTGCAGGTTTTCAGTGCACTAGTTCTGAACTCTGTGGTACTGTACTCACATCAGGTGGGTCAAGAAAACATGTGCATAAAGTAGTTTGGCCTCCAGTCTACATCAGGAGTCTGGAGCTCAGTTTGACTTCGCTTTGACACCTACAGTTCAAGGATAAGTCTCCACAGCTGTGCCGGTGGAGGCCGTGGTCCGTCTCTGCTCCAGGATTTTCCAGGTGACGTGTCTCAGCTGGTCCACATTCCAGCTCGGCTCAGGCTGCCGAAGCCTGATGGTTTAAGCGTTAATGTCAGGACTTAATGAGCTCTGCTTGACTCACTATTGTGTCACCAGAGGGAAGTGACTCACCTGAAGGAGTACAGAGGTGGACTGCAGGTTAAAGGGCTGTTTCTGCATGTTCCATGGTGCATCCACTCCCATTCACTTCCACACTGCCCAGGACGTTAGGGATGATTTACACTTTATTTTAGGACTGGGGACAAACCACAAAGAGCCACCCTTTTAACTTTGACATATATTTTGACTATTCGCTGTAAGCCTATAAAACATTTTTACAGTTGAACTACATTTGTTTATTTCCTAATTACAATGTGGGAGTCCCCTTCTCTCAGATGTAAACGCAGCTGGCAGTATATTAGGTACATGTACCTTGTAGAAGTCAGTGTAAACCAACTGTCCTGCACTAAATCGTCCCACATGCAGTTTGTGTGATGGAACCTTTTCTTCAACTGTATAATAACTTTGGAGGATGTAGTTTGTGCCACTGCTGAGTGTGTTTCTGTTGTTACTTACATCAGTGATGATCACAATTTACTTTTTTTTCTATGCATCTGACATCAGTGATATAGATGTTTCTACAACAAATGTTTCGAAACATTTCTCTTTATGCTGAATGAAAATCAGAGTAATCAAAAATCTTGATCATTAAGTTTCGTCATTCTTTGCTTTATATGAGACATTTTTCTATACTACATTAGACACTGACATTTAGAAATAATAATAATAATAATATAAAATAATAAAAAAAATAATAACTCAATCAGACAAATTATAGGATTGATTATAGGATGTTATGTGCGACCCAGACTGACTCTCTTGCTCTTTAGTTTTTCATTTATGCCATATAGCCTTCTGGATTTTGTCATGATTTAGGTCTTCTTCTTTGTCCTTTTTTTTTTTTGTGGGTCAAACTCAAAAGTGAAGTGAGGGCTACTCCAGGAACTGTGATTAGACCATAATTAACAAAGGTTTAATTTTATTCTTGGAGGTTTTATCATTCTGACTGAATTCCCACCCAAGTCACCTCCTCATAAACCTCATAAATTTGCTACCGCTCCTGAAAGTCTCAAATAATTAAATTGGTTGCAGGTTACATTTGCCTTGGCTTTCTTATTCTAACTTAACTGCTGTTATTCCAGATGTCTGCAGAGCTTTTTGCTGCTGTTGTTTGCTGATGATGGTGTTCTGTTGTTGGCTCCTGTGCTGCAGCTGGAGATGTTCTGCGAGGTGATGACAATGCAGCAGGCGGGATATGTGATGCTGATGGACTATCTGCAGAACAACTACAGGGAGCAGCAGCAGTTCATGGGACAGGTGTACTCCTCCTACACCGGCACTGAGGAGGTCCCCACACCAGGTAGGCTTCCAAAATCCCACCTTTTTACCTTATACCTTACTTTCGTCAACACCTCAGGTCATGGTGGAAAGTGGCTCAACGCATTTATTACAAGTACAGACTTGGTTTAGTTATGCTTTACTTGAGTATTTATGTGGGTTTGATCAAGCCGCTTGGTCTGAGCCAAATGATCGACTGTGTTTATTACAGTACTGCAGGGGCTACACGCACCTTTATTTTCTCCAGACAACTATATTTATCGATGGTTATCAGGATTGTCTAGAAGATGCCAGCAAAATGTCTTTTAGCCACTAATTACAGAGTAAAAGTCTCAGGTAATATAAAAAGACACTAAGAATTCAAAAAAAAGGAGTAAAGCAAAAAAAAAAAGAAAAAAGAAATGTAATTAAATAAAAAAGTTAAACATTTAAATTAAACAGCAAAAAAAACAATTATACAAATAAATAAGTGCAATGTTAGATATATGAAGTAATCTTAAATTTACAACATACATACAAAAACATAGTATAGTCCTCATACTGTGTTTTGTAATAATTCTCTTTACAAATCTGTTTTGGACAATAAATGTTTGAGATGGTTAATAATCTGTGCTGTACAGTGATACAGTTATCACTCACTCATCTTCTACTACTTTATCCTCCACATGAGGTTCACGGGGCGACACAGTTATGTTCTTCATTATTACCATATCTGATGTGACTGACCTCAGTGAGACTCCAGTAGGAAAATACTGGTTTGTGCTAATTAGAGTCTGAATGAATCAGAAAAGAGAGCTAAGAATAGGACTCCAGTGACCTAAATAAAATCTCGGTGATGGAAAGAAACAATTCGACATGGTGTTGATCATTGATTGTTGCTGGTTCTGCTCTATAATTAGTAATGAAATTTATTGAGCTGCATTTTTTGGGGAAGGGCAGCTTCTGGCAGCAGAGAGCAGAGGGTTACAGTCCGAAAAGTATCTTAGTCTTTCGACAAGTTAAAGTCAGATTTTATTATAATTGTCCTTCACAACAGTCACAATGTCAGATGATCCCAGAATATTATGTAAAAGTAAATATTCCCACGTCAACTGTCCCTGAGCAGGAAATTAAAACCTCAACATCAAACTTAAAACTTCAAATGCCAGACAAGTATGACAAAACCTTTTAGTGAAAACTCCACACAGTGATTATAGTGTGTTGAAAAGAGAAGAATGAATTTCAGGTTGTACCAACCTTGTTAGGACTCACTACCACAATAACAACTACACAAACATGTGCTGACTCATCTGACATTGCAGCTCTCTTTCCAAGAGATTACCCTCTTCATTGTGCATATCAATAACAAAACACATGCACGTAAATTGTCCATATGTTATTAGTTCAATCATTCACTTATTCATTCACGTTGGGAGAATGAGGGAGAATCCTTGTGCCAAACTATAGTGAAAATCATGTGGCTGCGTCAGTTAAAACATTTGTGACAAACAATCAACCTCAGGCTTGACAACAGTTTATCAATACGAATTTTAAAAATTCAGATTGATGTCATTCATGTACAAAGTGCTTAAAAAAAGCTAATTAGCAGGATATTGCGTGGTCTAATTATCCACATATCAATTTGTCAGTCCTCCAGTTGACAAGATTACTGAAATTCGCCCTATTGACACTGAAATTTGAAAGCTTGCGTTGAAATTTAATGCTCCTCAAAATGGAATAACTGTCAAAACAATGCACAATTTGACAAGCGGATTCCTTTTGCTCAATTCACACCCCTTTTGTCTGCCCTTGTTTACTGTGAATGTAAGTGCTTTTGTTGACTCTTTCGTGTCCGCCTGAGGGTTTTGTGTTGCTGTTTTGTTGTTAAATGTAACATAAAGACAAATGAAATGTCTTTATGTTACATTTAACTTGAATTACTGCTACTTCTACTTGTATTGCTACTTCTACTACTTGTACTAATTCTTCTGATTGGAGGACGACAGATGTGTGCTTTTTTTGGTTGTTTTGGTTTTGTTTTCTATTTGCTGTTGAAGTGTTATTTAAGGGTCAATAAAGTGACCTCCTTTAAATCTTTTTTTTCTTAAAATTCTACTATTGTTCATAATAATAATAATAAATAATGATGAATAGACACATCATTTGTAAGAAATTGAGGCCTTGTTTGCTCTTACAGCATCTAGTTTTTCTCCTTAATGTTAATGTTAACTTAAATGTTCTGTTATCCATTTATCAGTATCTAAGGAAAGCATATGTAACATTGTGTGGAAGCTATGATATATTTCTTGTTAATATTTTTTTTTTTTTGGTTTGGGTTAGTCTTATTTAACAGTATTTATAGATTTTAACTGTTGCTACTCATCAGCACATTTTAACTCTTATTCAATTTGGTCTTCTGGCTAATTCTGCCCTCTAGTGGTTGAACTTGGCCTGGTTGAACTTGGCCTGCCTTGTGGTTGCTGGTAGAACCGTTTTTTTTTTATATGTGTGTGCTTTGCAGCTTTAACATACATACATACATTTTCACTTGACCTCCCACTTGACCTCCCAGGAGGTGTGTTAATCCCAAACTTGTGAGTGCCTGTCATCTGCATTATCTCTGCTCCTTTAATCTCAGCCCTGACCCAGAATCCTAATCAGACTGCAGGAGTTGACTCTCCAGTCACAGACAGGAATAATCTCGTGACCCTCAGTCACTGGTATCATTTTTTGAACTGATGACACTCAGTTTTAGAGGTATAAGAAAACTGACTGTGTTTATCTTTGTTTTCTGTAGTTCTATGCTATGATGAAACCTTTACGGATTTATATGAAAATTCTATCAATTTCTTTTCAAAAGAACCAAAGGTTAAATTATGATATGTCATATATTATCTTCAGTGCTTGAATCAAGGCTTATAACAGTATAAGACTGGTTCATAGATAATAATAATACTAATAAAGTAGAATAATGAGCACTTTTGCTTTACATGTACATTTAATTAAATCAATGTAAACATCAGAGTCAGAATCAGTTTCTAACAAATACACAATTATCTTACAGGAGAATGAAATACAGAGCAGACATTAAAATAAACAAGTACAGTAGATAAGGCTGTCTACATGTAGTGCAGTACATTAGAATAAAAAGGTTGTGATAGCAATGATGTGAAAAAATATTTAATGGAACCGCTTCTTAAGGACAAAAACTTACTAAACTGTTTTTGACATTACTTTTCAGTTTCCACTTTTCTTTTCCAGTTTTATTTATGCTGTTAAAAAAATAAATCACAAACCAGCACTTTATTTCCTGGCCAGTTCTGATTCTGAAGTTAGTGACACTTCAGTTTATTTTATTTATTTATTTTTTTTAATTTAATCCTCATTCCTTAACCCTAACCCAATTCTGGTTATGACTTTATGCTAGGATTATTTAACAATGATTCTGGGCTCTATGATTAATAGAGGACCTATGTTCTAATCATGCATCCATCCTCACTGTGTCCAGCACATGTCGCACCATGTCTTAAAGCTCCAGTGTGTAACTTCTGTCGCCATAGCACTGTCAGTGTCACCAACCCCACATCTCGGCTGAGCCCGCGGAGCTTTCTGAAAAGTTGACTCCATGTCCATAATCCAAATGTTCTCTTTTGACATTCCATTGAGTATCTTACTACTTCACTCATTTTCAGAGAACTGGGGTTAATTCCTTCACCCAAAGTTATCTTTAAAACATTTCATTTTACTCATGTTTCAGTGAACCAGGGACAATTATTTAACCTGAAACAAAAACAAAACTCTGATAGAAGCTCCTGGAGATGATTGGCTTCGGCACACTCTGTGACCTGATTTGACAGTGGTTTGAATGTAATAGACAGTCGTTCATATTGAAAAGTTACACACTACAGCTTTATGGTGGAGGAAACTTTCACTGTGTAAACTAGTCACCAGTTGCCTCCGGTAAAGGGAGTACAAGTGACACATAAGATCACTTTGGCATTTGGCACACAAATTGGGTTTTTAACCTCTTCTTGTCTGTGTTCCTGTCTCAGTCTGCAGTTCAGAGCCCGAGAACATCCAAGTGGCACCGTACAACCTCAGCAGCCTGCTGGTGACATGGGAGCGGCCACGGGCAGTGTTTGACGCCACCATCGAGAAATATTCCGTCACCTACAAATTGGCCAATGTAGAGAACTCTGTCCCCTCAGAATACCTGACCGATGGTGACCAAGATGTGGTGAGAAAGAGTATTCAAATATCAGCACCTCCGTCAGGTCTGAAATATCAGCTGTTATCAAGTTGCTCACTTGCCTTTTGACCACTATTCCTATCCCATCAGTTTCTATGTAAAATCATACACCATTCCATTAAAATCCTGCTCTCCTCTCTTTTTCCACCACCAGGGGGCTATACTTGATGATCTTGTATCCAACACCAGCTATGTGGTCCAAGTGGTGGCAGTCTGCACCAATGGTCTGTATGGACATGTGAGTGACCAGCTGGCTGTCACTATGCCCGTCGATGACCCTGGTAAGAACGCGCGCACCCAAGCCGGAGCCTAGACTTGTTGTAATTATTCCTCCTGTAGCACTTTTTAATTTTGTCCAGAGTAAGGTTTCAACATGGCGCAACAAGATAAGATCTTTTAAGACCTCATCATTTTGTTCTAAAATCTAAATCTAAATCTTGGCTTACTCTGTAAATTCTGGGATGAATCATTGTTTTCCCCCGTGCTGTTAAACACGGGGGAAAAGACATTAAATTATTCCACAGACATTAAATTATTCCACAAAAAACTACCAGGGTCAAAATTATTAGCCCCCTGATGCTAATAGTAAATTGTATATAATTTTTGCTGGATAACAGCCTGCAGTCATTTTGTTGTAGTTTTCAGCAAGTCTCTGACACTTTTCCTGAGGAATCTCAACCCATTCTTCTTTGGCAAATCTCTCTCTCTCATCTTCAGTTCAGTTTCACTGTGGGGACAGTGTTCTTTGGGTTATATGCCTCTCCCATCTTTCTTCCAACATAATCAATGTCTCTATGGACAAAGAGCTCTAGTTTGGTCTCATCTGACCAAAGGACGTGCTTCCAGTATGCATAACCTTTGTCCATGTTGTCCTTAGCACACGTCAGTCAGTTAAGCACATCATTGCATTACAGTGGTTTGTGCTATGGCTCAATAAAAAGGTCAGTTCTTAAGGGGGCTAATAATTTTGACCCTGGTAGTTTTTGGTTTTTGTGGAATAATTTTATTTCTGGGTGCAAAGTCAAATAATGGAAGCATCCAAAATAAAACTAGGATGTTTGAAAAAGCTGTGTTAAAAATCCTTTGCTTAATTTAAAAGCACGTGGGAGAAACAATGACATTTTCATAGGAGGGCTAATAATTTCATCCTCAACTGTACATATATATACAGTATATTCTCAAATTGGAAGCAAGTGGAAACACATACAATTAGGAATAAACTGTCTGAGCTGAAAGGAGTCATTCATGATAACCCTCTGTTTATGTTTCTATTTGTTTACTTCTTTTTATTTATTTATTTATTTATTTATCTTGCTAAGTTTTATCTGTTTTATCTGCTGCCTTAAGTCTTTTCTTTTTTGAAAAAAATCCTGTCCTCCACTCATTCTTCCTTTCAACCCCGAATGACGCAAGCAGTCTTTTGCGGTTTTTCTGACTCCCTTCTGTTTCTGACTGACTCCCTTCTGTTTTCCCTCCCTGACCTTCATTCTGGGGTTAATTTACAGTTCAACTCTTTCTCACATGTGCACACATCTGCTGTTTGACTAATTTTGACTAATGTACAGTATGTTTCTGACTTTGCCTGTGGTCTCAAATTGTGCTGTTTCTGTACATGTCTTTATTTCTTTGATGGAAGGGTTTTTCCACCTGTGTAATCTTGTCACGTAAAAAGACAGAGTCTCCTTCTTTGTTTTGATTTCATGTCGTGGTGTTCATTCCTTCTACATCTCACAGTAAGACATTTTCACATGCTTGCAGCATCGCTTTATCTTTCATGAATTGGAATGGCAATCATAATAACGATGGATTATAACTGAGCTTTGCTTAAAATAAACAAATTTGTCTTGATACAAAGAAAGAAAATCCTCTGCATCCTATTTCATTGTCAGTATTGTCACGTCCACCCTTCATAGCTTTTCCTAAAAATGTAATGTAGGGTTTGTTGCAGTTTTTGCCACATATTCCACAAAAGGCACCAGGATGCCATTAAATATTGTTACATTAGTTGAATGCAATGCAATAATAGATCCAATTAATATTAAAGCTAGCTGGAATCATACATTTCTTCACATTTCTTTTCCTTCACAAATCTGCAAATGTTTAATTTAAAATTATACTTTCTAACTATTATTATCATTTAATTATATTAAGTGTTTTAGTTCCATGCTAATATAAGAGGAAGACATGTTTTTCAATTTAAAACAAAGTAATTCTAAAAATGAATCAGTCAGTTGATTATAATACTTTGTTAAGCATCAGATGGGCAAATCTAAACTAAAAGCTCAGCCCCCCCCCCCCCCCACCCTGTCATCCTCATCGCCTCTCTCAATCTCAGTTCATTAAAAATGATTAAACCTCACCTCATGTTTCACAAACCAGTTCGATCTGGTCTCCATGACGTATCACTTACCCTCAGCCAGGTAAGAGTCACACTCGCTCCGACATGTCCACTGTGTGCTGTGCACCTGAGCTCAGTCAACATGGCATTTGCAAATAACTTGTCACTTTGTGTTTATCCCTCTCTGGGGACAGACAGGCAAAGTTTGACAATCGAAATGCCAAAATGTTAGATCATCTGTATTTAGCAGGAGGGATGAAACAAAGTTGATTAGTTGCAAATGCTTTTTCTCAAGCCTTCCTGTGTTTTCTTGTGTCTCTGGGGGGGGGGGGACTCTTGCATGAAAGTCCAGATATCCTGAACATGCTGCATGCAAGTGTTATCTACCTGCTAAACATGTGTATGTTCCTTCCCTGTTTTTCAATCTGTCCCTTCAAGAGAAATATTCCCTTTTTATATTTCAAAGTAACATTCTAAAGCATAAAAATCTAAATGTAGGTTTTTTTTTACTTTTATGATTCCTCCAAGTACACAGCATCCCATGTGTTTTTTTCCATGATGACCCCATCATATTGTTTTTAAAATTGTTTAATCTTTATGTCACGTCTTTTGTATTTTCATGTTTTTGTACATTTTGACTGAGAAATAGAAATTAAAAGTAATTTGGGTCAGACAAATTTGAAATCAAACTAACCGAACAGTTACATTTTCTTTCATTAATCATTTGTGTGACATTTTACATTCACTTAAACTCTTTTAGTAATTATGCAACCTGTCCTTTTTTTTTTTCTTTAGAAAATACACTGGATCCAGATACCAGTGAATTTGATGACGAGGTAAGGTGTATTGTTCCTTTGTAGAAACTGCCCGTTGATGTGGAGCTGCTTTTTATTTCTGATCATCTTTGTTTCACCAACAGGGCAACTATGATCCTGATCTGTCATGGAATGAACCTGCACAAACTGACAATTTTGATCTGGCTTTGATTCCTTTTCATCCACCAAGAACCACAACTTCTCCATCACCTATTTTGCCTTTACCTGGCATCAGAACTACAACAGGAGATTCAGCTCAAAGAAGAACCAGCACAGATCCTGTTCCTTCTGTTCAGTCTGGTCAGGCACTGAGCCCTTCAGAACACACAGTACACAGCAGTACCTCCACACGGCCACCAGGAGTCACCCTGCCACCAGACGTTAAAGGGAATGCTGACCTAAATGGAATTGCTCCCTTTTACTCCACGGCCTCAACAACAGCCAAGGAACTCTCTGTTTCCACTTCCACTTTAAACTCTTATACAAACACACAGGGTGGTTTTGGAGGAATCATTCCAAGAGGTGGTGTTAGTAATACAACTCCTACATTTACCAGTGCAAAGGCAATAAGTGGTGTTAGTACCACTAGTCCCTACATTTACCAGTGCAAAGGCAATAAGTGGTGTTAGTACCACTAGTCCTACATTTACCAGTGCAAAGGCAATAAGTGGTGTTAGTACCACTACTCCTACATTTACCAGTAAAAAGACAGTAAATGTTGATAGTACTACAACTCCTATGTTTACAAGTGTAAAGTCAGAAGGTGATAGTGCTGCTACTACTACTACTACATTTACCACTGTAATGCCAGAAGCTGGTGTCCATATTTCTTCCTATAACACCACTACAACCACACTGAGGTCTCAGACCTTTGACATAAGCAGGACGACAACATCATCCTTCAGCCAGACAGAGACTGACCCCATTACTGAAGATACCACTATGGAAGGAGATCATTTAGAGGTGACCCCCACACCTTCTCCCTCAACTGAGGCTGTTACACGTAGTCCTGAGAGTCCGAGCATTCCTCAGTTTTCATCCAGCACCACCTCAGTCCAGTTGAGTGCTGTTCTCTCGCAGACCACGAAGTCGGTGTTCAACGGTGAGCGCCCCTCTGTCCTTCCCTCCTCTTCCTCCTCACCCTTCACCTTCTCCTCTTTGTGTGAAACCACGGACCCTAAAGCAGCCCCTTGTACCTGCCTGCATGACCCTCCTTCCTCGTCTTGGCCTTTGTTGTCTGCGTCTGCGTCGGACTCCCAGCATGCAGCTACCTCACCGCTGACTAGCAACGACCTGGCTTCTCCTTCAACCCCTACGCTTGCTACTTCCACCTTGCCTTACCCCCTTCACTCCTTGCACCCCCTGTCTGGTTGGGAGACTGATCCCATCTCCCCTGGTGTCGGGTTTGATGATAATGATAGTAATGGTGATTTGTTGTCTGGGTCTTCGTCTTTGTCATTTTCTTCAGGGGAACCATTAGATCTTAGTGGTACCCCTCCTATGCAAACAATGCCGGATCTGTCTGACACCACCGTCACTGCCAAGCCCCTCTGGGTTTCATCACTCTCAACAGACACTCTGTCTCTCAACCCCACCCTTCAGCCCTCAGCTCTTCTTTCCAGTGACTTCCCCCTGTCTGGTGTAACTCCAGGCTTATCCCACTCTTTCTCAGCGGGGCTTGAAGACTCAGGTTTTGCCACAGGAACCACAATAGAATCCCTTCTCTCAGATGTCAGTGGTGATGGGTTTACATTCATCAGCGACGAGGTCACTATGTGTGGCTGTTCTGTGGAGCCATCGGCGTCCTCGCCGTGGCTGCATGCTTCTCCTGATGTCCCTCTGCCATCCTCACTCTGGGACTCTCGCTTAGAGCTTTACTCTAGCATTGGCTTCCCCTCGGCCTCTGGTGTTGGTGTAGATGACCTTCACTCGCTGTCTGTGGCGGGCTCTGATAATTCGTTATTTGATCCACTTCTGCTCTCCCATGGCACTATTTCTCCCTCATCATCCTATTTACACCCCGACCTCCTGCAAGCCACCCACAGTGACCTGCCCATTTCTGTTGCAGCCACAGCGACTGACGTCACAACTACCTGGTTCTCAGCGTCAGATGGGAATTCTGCTCTCCATACCTCTGCCCCTCCTTCCTCACCCACAGCCTCCCCCTTCACCCCCACCTCAGAGGGACAGATATTAGATATGAGCAGCAGTGCCTCTGGCTCAGCCATGTTCCCAGATTTACAGGAGGGTGTAGATCAGGAGTGGGACAGGGCTCAAAGTTCGGCTTCAGGGGAGAGCGCACTTCCTTATTCGACCCACATTGTGAACACTGTTCCCCCATCTACAACCTTGGCTTCTGGCCATAGTCCAGACGATCTGGACGAACTCTCCTCTGCATTTTATTTTGAAAGCGAGAGTGGCAGTGCTGTTACAGAGGTAGGAAGCACTGTGCCTCCAGCCATTCCTGTAGTGTCATCACCTTCATCCTGGCCACTGGGCAGGGAGGAGGAGAGTGGCTCAGGACAGGGTGAAAGCCTGTACGACGTTGAGACGTCCTCTGACTTCAGTATTGCTGAACGCACAGAAAGGGGGTCAGAGGAAGAGGAGCTGGTCGCAGGTAAAAAATGCTGGGGGGGGAGGGAGAGCTGCAATTATGCCTGTAAAATGGTCAGAAAGAGCTCTGGATACCCAAAAGCTGACGAATCCACCATCTATCAAGAGCAAAAACACACATTTGTCAACAGGATCCCACATCTTCAGTTTCTTTATCATCTTTTGAGGCTCATTAATTGTAATTACTGGCAATATTCCATCGGTTTTGTTCCTAATGTTGTTGTTCAGCCCAAATGGCTGATATAATTTGGTGGAAGGTCTGGTAGGGACACAATGGTCAGGCAGAATATAACATTAGAACATTAGAAGTTTAAATAAACCCTTGAACAGATTTGGTAACAAAACAAAGCTCTCCATAGATTATCCATAATTTGTCAATTATAGTCCATCCTGTACTTAACAATTTGCAAAGCATTTTTTTTAAATTTGTTTTGTTAACCATAATCATTTTATGGATATTTGAAGCTTAATTACAAAACTGAAAATATATATATATTTTTTTAATTTTATTTTAAATTACCTCTCACAGCCCACCCGTAGTACTATTATGGCCCACCAGGGGTCCACAGCCCACACTTTGGTAATCACTGGCCTAATTTATCAGAGTAAATCAGTTTAGTGGCAGCACAGATCTTGCTGTGATGGCGAGTTATCATGCATTCAAAACAAATGAAGTTTGCTCCTCAGGACATTGATTGCCTAAAATCTGTGTTTAGATCAGTCGACAACTTTGATAAACAGAAGCAATATTTTGCAGTTTATAGACTGTGGGTGAATTTATAGTAAATTAATTTGTTGAGACTTAAAACTTGCTGTTTTGTGAGTAAGAAATCTGCATTCACAATTTCATTTTTGTTCATTCACTTGTACAGTTTTGTCAGAATAGTTTCTTTTTGGTCCTTGATGCTGAATGCAGTTCTTCTGGGCAGGTTCTGCTCCTCAACTGTGAAAACACTTTAACAAGTGGGAAATAAAACAAAGTTAGTTGTTCACTGCGATGGATCATCTGTCGCTAAGGGTCTCAATGTTGTTTGTCAGTATTAAAGGTGCAGTATGAGGATCAAGGGAGGAGTATGTCGTACAAGTGGAAGAGTTTTCTGAGGCAGATTTTTGGTTTGTGATTTTTGGCTTTATTAATTACAATAAAAGTGTAGAGCAAACAAAAGAGGCCTAGTGTGCACTGCTGCACACTGAATCTGTGAAAATTTGAAGTGCTTGCAAAAATTTAATAAAAAAAAAAAAACTGCAGAAAATGAAACATCCTGCAGGCGCTCATAGGCAGCACAAAAATGTAGATGTATGAAAAGCCTTTTTTTTAGTTAAACTTATTAATTAAAATGCAGACTGGGTCTTAGTCAGGGCGGAAGCATGAAAAGCACAATTAATTGTTGCATAAGAAGGATCAGTAATTCCAAGTTTGTGAGTGGAGTAGTAAAGTAGATACCCAGATACTTAGGCTGTGACGATTATGAACCTTTAAGCACAATCTTATCTTCTTCAGTATTTCCATTGTCTGCATCCCTTAAATTCTGCCGCGCAACTCCATGTTCATCAGTGAGTTCACCTTCATTGCGTTCTTTAAAATCTTTTAAAAATCTGTTGTATCTTCTCCTCAGATCGTCTTTGAGTCATTTTTTTTTTTGTCTCTTCACCCAATCCACTAACCTTTTTCATCCTCTGTTCAGCAACTGTCCTTTTATTTGTACATAATCATCGTCCATGTGTCCAGAGTTTGTGAGAGGCTACATGTGTGTTGGACGGATGCTGGAATGAATGAGCTTTACTCTGAGAGAGTGCAGAGCAGGAAGCACACAACGCGCTCTTTATGAACTGGCTCGCAGGGCAGACCCAGCCATTCATGGCTGAACTGATTCAGTTTGTGTAGAGGAACAGCCTCCCAGTCAAGGATAATCCACTCTTTTCTTGCTGGTTATCAGATAAAATGAAAAAGGAGGATTCAGCAGCAGCCACTCAGTGAGGTCAGGTTCAGCCGTCACTTTTATATTTCCCATTATTCAACGTTACAATTGTGTTGCTTGACTGACTAAAGCTAAGCCTTGTTTGTGTGCTCCTGCAGTTTCTTATATGCTTTTTTTTTTTTTTTTTAAACTATGCACATTCAAGCGTTGTCAGGTTTTTTTTCAAGTGGTTTAACTGTGATGAGTATTGTGTTTGTGCTTTAGATGCTTGAATGTGAATGGTGGTACTTTGTGTTTCAGTGTTATCATGGTTCATGCTTTTCTCTGAAATATATTGTTAAAGGTCAAAGAGTCTCCAAGTTTTATATCGGCAAAAAAAATTCAAGGAGACAAAACTGCTGTGGAGACAGTAATGAGCTCAGTGGTTGGGTTAAACCCGAGTCTTCTTAAATCCTTCTAGTAAAATTTAGTTTTTGGTGCCAGGGACTAAATTTGTGCACATCTAGAGGACAGAAGAAAGTTCAGACATTTTGAAGAAAACCCCCTTAGACTTTATGTGTTAATTATTATGGTTGTGAATGCATGTTTCAGAGAAGTTGAGTATTACCAACCTGGAAGTTTTAGTCATTTTGGATGTCAAAAGCACCAACTTTTATTCATCCAGAAGCTCCTCTTTACTCCTCCAGGACTGTTGTACGGCTCTTTTCAAAACCGCTCACCATTAAATATAACAAGAATGGCCAAACTGAAAGAAATCCGTTTGCAGTGTTCAAATGCCTTTAAAAATCAGTCGAGTTGATGCTGAGCAGAAGTTAACACTAACACACTCCTTTTTTCTGAAACTTGTTATGTTATAATCTGTTAATAGTTGACTATTTTTTTTATTTTATTTTAAGTTCTCTGATTTTGGCTTCTTTTATGGGAATAATTTCTAGTTTCTTTGCTCCTTTATATCGGTAAATATCTTCAATAAATATCTTTGGTTTGTGGACATAACAAAACAATTGGGGACTTCATGATTGACTTTTTGGACATTTTATGGATAAAACACTAATCAATCTGTGATATTAATGTCTCTAGTAAATAACCTGCTCATTATAATAGTGGTCATATTAATTAATACTTACTTTGAGCCCTAGTGCAGGGAAATGAGTGAAAACGTCAGCAATGTGTGCAAATGACAAATCATGAAAGGGTTCGGTACTTAACCTGCATTTCCGTTCATTATGACCCCATGTATATGAGAAGACCCAGGTGTCTGCTTGGCTTTATTTATTTTTTTGTGAGTGTGGGTTTTAGTCAGCTGTGGTTAAGGGTCAGAGCTGTTACTCTGATGTAATATGACTGCTACACTCTGGTGTCAGTGAAAGTGAACTTCAGTTTATTCCGCTAGGAGATGATGATGTTGTTCTTTGTTGTCACGTTGTTCATTCCCATTTCTGCAGCTGCAGCAGCTTCTCTTCTGACAAACACAACACAGTAACAGTGTGCTTGTCAGTGCAGGCGGCACCTCTGCTTAATGCCCTCGGATTTTCTCTGCCTCTCTTGTTCTCTCCAGATGTCAGCAACAGCAGCCACGAGTCAAGGGTCGGTTCGATCCGGGAAAGGGAGAAGAAGGCCGTGGTTCCTCTCGCTGTCATCTCCACCCTCACTGTGGTCGGCCTTGTTGTCCTCATCAGCATCCTCATCTATTGGAGGTCAGTGCTGCTGGTCACATGACGGTTTGGGCCTTAACATGCAAGAGAGGACCACAACAGCTACCAAAGACACAACCTTTTCCTTTTCCTTTCTTAAAGTGTTTGGTTGTTTTTTTGCGAGGTACCTACATCAGAAGTTCCACAGAGAGGCAGTCTGAGATCAGTTTCCCTCAAAGCTCCAGCCTAAATGCAAATGCAGTGTAATCTGTTCTTCACAGAAGGGACAAGTCCTAAAGAGGTTTCAAGTACAAGCACATACACACCCACCCACACACACATACACATATGGCTGTCAGCCAATCACAGCCAATAGACAACCTAACTTTCATTTCTACTATACTGTATAATTATATATACATAGTGTATGTATAATGTGTGTGTGTCTGTGCATGGTTTTTTTGGAGTCTTGTTTATATATATATATATATATATATATATATATATATATATATACACCTCGAGGTTGTGGTCATCAGCTGCCTATCTGTCCACTTTTGACACCAAAGTGTTTTAGTTCTTCTCAATTGACTGTGAGAGATAACCATATTTTTTTTCTTTTATTGAAACATACCAGATTTTGACTTGAAGGAAACAAAAGTTTCTTTGAAAATCATTTAACAATCATTATACAGGGCCAAAAGGTTAACCCGAACATTTCTTCTCTGCACTAAGGCGTCTCTTGCTGGTCACTCAGACCGTCAAATAACCAACTTCTTAAATCCGATCAAGGACATGTAATTAAATGGAGTAGAAACACTTTCAGTCATATTTACCAGAGAATGTCATCTGCTGTGTGGGCAGCTCAACATATTGTTCTTGTTCTGCACCCTCCTCATCTTTGTATCTCCAAGATTGAGCAGTACTAAGCTTATAATAATCTGAGGAGCAGGGGATTAATCGTCAGTGAATGATGTGCCGTGGCTGCAGCACTGCGAGTGTCCACTCAGCAGAGAGCGTCCTGAGAGCGTCGGGGATCGAAAAGGACATTCGCCTGATTACGTCAAACAGAAGGAATCGTGTAAATGTCTTGTAGAGCTACCGGCAGGAGGCCAAACTGCACTAATCCTGCTGGTGTCTTTTTTCTTTCCCTTGAGACAACATGGTGCTCATTTGGACACTATTGCTGTGCCTTTGAGGTCAAGTAGTTTGAGGAGCTTTTGGTCAATTTTACAAGCTCAATACAAGCTGAGAAAATGCATTTGAAAATTTGCATAGAGCTTAAGGCATCTGATCAAATCCACCTTCATTCATGCAGCTGCTTTCTGTCAAGGACAAAGCCTGTTACTTTTAAACCATTGTCATATTAGTTCAGACAATGCTGAATAACACATCAGCTACAAAAAACTCTCTCTCTCGTTCATTCCTGCGTTGCACAAGGAAGATATTTGTTTTGTGTTGCGACGGCTGCAAGCAGGTTGATGGCAAAATGAATGTCGATATGTTATGAGGAAAATTAGCAGAAATTTTCCCTTTTTCCACTTTTAAATTAGAGTTTGATCGCTGCTGATTGGCATTCTCAGTTCTTGGATATCTTTTTATATCCTTTTCCTGTTTAATAAAGTTCAAGTACCTTCTCCCACAGAACTTTTGATGATTCTTTTGCTTTCCCCATGCCTTGGAATTCACCTCAGTGCAGCACTGGATGAAATATGCAGAGGTCTGTCAGGAGCCCAGAAACTCACTGACTTTTTATCTCACACACACTGACTACAAGCAAACAGACCACAGGTGAGGATGGTTACAATTAGTAGCCATTTAAACCTGTGTGTTAACTGTTATCCGGCCAAAACCTTCATGTTATGTAAACTTTTCGTTGTCATAATGAGTTAAAAAGAGAAAGCACAATTATTTGATGATAAATGGTTTCACCCAACCACTAACCATGAGTGAAAGAAAAGTTCTTTTTCATTATAATTTATATTCTATGAAAAATGGCCCAAAGTATTTACATAGATGGTCCAGGAATGACATAAATGTACAGGGCTTTGGTTTGTTTTTACAGTAGCCAAAGAAATAACATCCTGGGTCGACAGCCTGCTGTCTATTGTCAATGACTTCTCTGTGTTTCACAGGTGGAAACTCTTCAAACAGTGTTTTTACAGGAAGAGAGAAGACAGAGATTTAATGCTATATTTGTTTAACAAGAGATACATGAAGAGTTAGCACCGGATTAAAGCAGGGAACATGTATTTTTCATTTCATAGGGTCTTTAATATCTCTTGATTGAAGGTCATAGAGCTCAAAGAGGCTCACAATATCTCATATGTGCTGGAACACGATTGCAGTGAGATGCAAAATAGGAACAAAAGGGTGAATAAGGGAACGACTAACAGATCAAAATGTAGAATCAGTTGGTAAACAAGTCAAATAACATAGACGTGTCTAAAACTAACATTAAATTTATAATGAACTTACGGGAAATTATTTTGATTGTGTCTAATATTTTAATGCTACTTTGAATTAAAATTTGTTACACAGTGAATGTTACTAAAAATGATATCACAATCATAATATCTGTCAGAAAAATGTAAATGTGATATTTTTCTGAGAAAGTTAGCACAGATTTTCTTGGATTTAACACTGAGTAATTGCATCCTTTTATTTTAGGTACTTTGTTTTCAGTCTTGTGTGACATAATGGGGGTGTTAACTTATTTAGAAGGTGAGAGGTCAATATGAAGTAAATACATGAATCAAAAGTCTGAAACTGTTAGATACAAATGTTATGTGTTTCTCAGAGCAACCCAAACCTCTTCCAGCGTGTCTTTGTGATTGATGATAATAATAATCCCTGTTGCCCATTTCTGGCTGAAAGAACACAGGTTCACAATCTCATCCATTCAGAAACATGTCAAGGATTAGCAGAACATCATTTTGCCTGTATTTTGAGGAAGATTACTTCATGTTTTCCAAAAATCTGGGCTAAAGCACAGCCTTGTGAAAACAAAAGCATATTTTGCTCCAGAAGCAGAGTGTTTTTTTTTATTCCCCTTTTTTGTTACTGCTCAATACAATTCTTTGTATTTAGTGTATATGTTGGTTGTTATGCTTGTCCTCTGTTGTACAGTATATGGTGATTACATTTAGTGTCTTTAAGTATATGCTATACACTTCTGAATGTTTGCCATATTTAAGAATAAACACTGCACCTCAAGTTTTTTAAAGGCCCCTGCAACTGATGCATCTCTTTTGTCAACAGGACCTGTTTTCAGACGGCTCACTTCTACGTCGATGACAACTCATCTCCCAGAGTCATCACCACAGCCTCAGCTGTAACATCTGGTAAAACACGTAATATATTCTATCTTTGTGAGGTCTTAACCCACATTTCTTATCTGACAGAAATTTTTTGCTTTCAATCAATTCAGTTTTATTTGTATAGCGTCAAATCACAATATAGATTATCTTTATGCACTGCACAATAGTACAGAGAGAAGAGAAAGCCAACAGTTCTCACAATGAGCAATCACTAGGCATTATTATTATTATTATTATTATTATTATTATTATTATTATTATTATTATTTCACTTTCAAGCCACAATGGTTGGGGTGAAAGCAAAAAAGGGGGACCAGGAGAAGTGGGGACAGAAAGGGAGGTAGAGACCAGGAGAAGATATATAATTGTCAAGTTATAGGTTTGGACAGTTCTGAATCAGTCATGTTATGTGTATAGAACTACAATGTCATTTATATGAGCATATCTTTTTATTGACAATTTATAATTTACATACATTCATTATGTGCTTATATGGCAAAGTTCGTGACAGATCAAATCAAGAATTGAGCACAAAAGCAGGGTTGAGTATAAAATAAAATGTGATGCGTACAAGGGTGGAAACAAAACAAAATAATGTCATGTCAAAGCAACAATCAAAACAAAAGGGCATAATAAAGAACAGGAAAAAGAGTACAACATGTTGACTGGGAAAACCCCACCCCAATAAGCTGATCTGATAGCACTTTAAATTAATAACCCACGTATAAGACCGGCCGGTTGGAAGTCCCACTGCCGGTTGTTCAGCCCACGGCTGGATGTTAGTCCATGGCTGGTCAGACATCCCATGGTCAGACGGATGGTCGTTCAACCCACAGTGGTTCAATTCAATTTTATTTGTATAGCGCCAAATCACAACATACATTATCTCAAGGCACTGTACATAATAAGGCCAAAACCTTTACAATATTACAGAGAGAAAAGAAGCCCAACAGTTCACACAATGAGCAAACACTAGGCGTCAGTGGAGAGAAAAAACTCCCTTTTAACAGGAAGAAATCTCTGACAGAACCAGACTGGGGTTGGACTGGTTGGGGTGAAAGGGAACACGGGGGACAACAGGGAAGTGGGGGACAGAAAGTGAGGAGAAAAAGGAAAAGAGGGAGGTGAGATAGAGACCAGGAAAAGATGTACTGACTTTTGTGGTCTGTCATCCCAAGGCTGCTCAGTTGGTCCACAGCCATTTGGTCGGTCGACCGGCCAGTCAATTTACAAAACATAAAACCTCCATTGTTCCCCCACATTAAAATCAAGTCAACTTCCCAACATTATTTCAAAATGTCATTACTTTTCCACAAATATTGTAATATTCAAAACAATTTTTTCCCCCACAAATGTTCTGTCACTCATGGGCTTAGATTTAAATGCTATAAAAGCATTTCTTGTAAAATGTCTTTATGCAATTTGTGTCTTTGTGTCACTGAAATGATTTTCTAATTCATCAAAAATGACTTCTTTTGATTCATTCCTTCGTTCTTTCATTCCAGATGAGCAGATGGCTTTCCGAGTGAGAGACTTTGTCAAACACGTCACTGAGCTTCATCACACCCAGGGCTTCCAGCAAGAGTTCGAGGTATGGAGTCAGGAATAACTGTTACATTTTACAAAAATTCAAATGTATTTTTTGACTGAAATTGTTTACACTTGGTATGTGATGTTTGTGTGTGTGTGTTTTGACGTGTTGTGTGCATGTTGCTTGTAACCTGCATTGATGTCATATTTACTGACAAAAACAAAAAACAAAACGTTTTGATATAATTTCTATTGCCTCCATTTTGTGCTATCAGTTTGAACATAAAGTTTTAGCCAAACATGCCTATTTTAGCTTTTCAGTTTGAAGTGACTGAAATGAGAAAAATGTAAAATAAACACCATCTTTCCCTTAATTCTGGCTGGGTCCATGAAGTCCACGGTCCCATCCCAAGTTGTTTTTTGTTGTTTGTTTTCTGTATTGCTGTGAATGCTTCACCTCATTCTGTTCTGGTCATATGATTGCAGAAAATGATGGAAGTAAAGGTTTCCCCTCCATTCCATCATCACACTAACATTATCTACAAGAAAATGTATGCAGACGTCCATGTCCGCCAGCCCATGTTTTGCCCTCTATATCTTGTTTTCTTCGGGCGGATTCTCCCTCTTTGTCGGCACTGGCAGGAGCTGTACTGTGCAAATGTGGGGTTTTTGTGTGGGTGTGTCGTCTTGTAATTTGTATTTTTGCACTTCTTTGTTTAACTGTGTTGTCACGGAAACATCCTGGCTGCCTGCTGCTCCCTCACCCTCATCATTAGAAACTAAAGGAGAGCTATGAGGTAAGACGCTCTCCTCCTGACTACTGATGCTCCTCTACATGATGTAGCTGTGAGTGTTTGTCTCGTCTGGTCTTGCTCAGTGTTATTGTTTATGTGGAAAAATGTAGAAGTGGAAAGCATGGCTCCTCTTTACACAAGTATTTACTTTTAAAGAGGTTTTTTTGTTTTTTCTTTTCTTTTTTTTTTTACATGTATTCACAACTAGTCAAATGTTTGGACACACCTTGTCATCCAGTGGTTTATGTTTATTATTTTCTACATTGTAGATTAATAGTGAAGACACCAAAACTATTACTAACTCCATATCTGCAATCCAGTTTTAGATGTGAAAGATCTTTTAAAACACAAACAAAAAATTTAAGAGGATACGTGGAGATAAAAATGTACGATGATATCTAGCCTGATGAGTGGCATTGTGTAATGTTTTGTTGTTGTGTGCTGATATATAATCTCCATTAATAGGCACAAGTAAATGTCCAATAAACGGATGAAAATACAGTACATGGAAAAGAAGAAAAGTAAAAAACTTCTTTTAACGGTGTTACACTAAACTCTGCGTGTGTGTTTTAAGGAGGTGCAGACCTGCACAGTGGACATGGAGATGACCACTGACAGCTCCAAACATCCTGACAACAAGAATAAAAACAGATACAGCAACATCCTGGTCTGTGAGTATGACTTACTGCAGCCTGCACAGAAGATTCTCATGCCGAAATATAACATGCATGAGCGCACAGAAAGACAGACCGACAAACAGACAGACGTGTGCTTTAAAAACAAAGTGTTCTTTTGCCACATCGACCTGATCCTGCCACTAATTTGTTTTGTCTTTAATTCTCAGATGACCACAGCCGAGTGCGGCTCTCATCGCATGCTGATAAAGATGGAAAGACAACAGATTACATCAACGCAAACTATGTAGATGTAAGGAATGCAAGGGGTGTCACAGCATACTTTCAAATCACAGCACAAATGGAGGCCTTCACCTTTACTCGGAGGCTCCTTTCTGAGCACAGAATCTATTAAACATGCAGTCAAAACTTACTTTTATTCTCGGAGTCACTGTACAGTTTCCCTCTTATCTTCCTAAGCACATATCTGCTTATTTCTAAACCTTTTCCATTATGCTTGTTGCTGCCCGATTGAAATCTCATTTTTAGTGTCTTGCTTTGTGAAAGGCAGAAGCGACACACAAAAATCCTCGCGGCAGTCACGGCCTCTCTGTAGAGCTGACGTACAGCTTATGAAGTTTGTAAAAGTGTGCTGAGGATCTCTCCAACTCACACTTTTGTCTGCATCTCTCAGTATGAAGGCAACTTCATGCTGTCAGTTGAGTGAAGGTCATCAGTCTATTATAGTGAGTGATTGAATGTTGTCCTCTTCTAAGAACGTGTGACACTTTACTGTGCTGCCCTTTACTAAATGGAAGCATTAAATTTCAGCATGCTTTTAATGTTAGAGTTAAAAAACTTTTAGTGTTTTTGTTGAGTTTGATATGGTAATTTATTTTTAAATGTGAGTGCTTGTTCAGCAGACTCCCAGTCTTTTCTTACCCATAATCCGAATTTTCATGAACAAGGTTTGTCGGGTTTGGAATTTGATTGCAGGTGTTTAAAAGAACAGGTAGGAAATTTTTGTGGGTTTTGAAACCAGGCTTGTGCTGACTAGTGAATAGATCGACAATTGAAGGGATGATGGAGTGTTTTTTCCTTTAGCCAAGATAAATTCAACAATCAAAACTGAAGTCACGTCTGCACCAAGTGGTACAGTTTAGTACATTGCACAACATTTTCATTATCAAAAATTGCAAAGGATACCAAAATAATTCATATAGTTTACTGGTTTGTTTAGTTTCAGCACTTTATAATGCTAACCTTCTGAAGGATGTGAGTAAAACAAATCAATGGAGTTCTCCACTGAGGCTGCTGCTGTGTATGTGTGCATGTGTTGGTGTGTCCTCAGGGTTATAAAAAGACCAGGTCCTACATTGCAGCTCAAGGTCCTCTGAAGTCAAGCACTGAGGACTTCTGGAGGATGATTTGGGAGCAAAACGTCAGCGTCATTGTCATGATCACAAACCTGGTGGAAAATGGAAGAGTGAGTAGTGAAATTAATTTGTCAGATACTTTTTATTATGCAGTCATAGGCTGATTAGTGCGCACTGGTCATATACTGTATGTATTCAAGTTGAATGTGTAGACAGTATTTAATAAAGGCTGTCCTTTACACAGCATTCGAAAACTAAAAACGTCAGTGAAAGAATCCAATAAATCTAAACTCTATTCAAATTTGATGTTCTAAATCTGTAAAAGCGAACACAACAGGTGTGAAAGAGTGAACGTTTTAATGCTCACAGACTGTTTTCCTTTCCAGAAAGAAAATTAAAAAAAGAGCATGTGTGATTTAACATGTGGATTGATGTGTTCCTCAGAGGAAGTGTGATCAGTACTGGCCTACAGAGGTGCAGGAGGAGTATGGCAGCTTTCTGGTGACGGTGAAAAGCAGCAGAGTCCTCGCTTACTACACCCAGAGAACCTTCAAAGTCAGGAACACGCAGGTCAAAAAGGTCAGAGAACCAGGCTGTTAGATCAGAGCATATCTGAGGAGCTGTCATTTAAAAGTTCAGTTTCAGACATCTGAAAGGCCTCTTTTAGGCTTATGTTAATATCAAAGACACATTTGTCCATTTCAGATTATGGACTTTTATGACATTATTACCTTAGGAGGTTATGTTTTCATCGGCATGGGTTCATCTGTAAGTCTGTCCTTCTGTTCCTGTCTACAGTTTTTAACAGATCTATCTCAATTTTTGTGATGAGTAGGTGTTCACCCAAATTTGTTCCCATTAAATTCTGGTAAGAATCTACCCACAAAAAGCTAATCAAATCAAAATTTCAAGAAATTCCTCTGTCATAATTGGCAAAACTGTAAAAAAACAAAAACATATCGGTCAAAACTCATCGGATTTGAACTATGAGACTGTTTTATCTGATCCAGAGAAATCCAGATTTGGAGGCAGTTTAACAAGGTTAAATATCTCAGTGCCATCTTAACAGATCAGAATGAATGATGATGAATTCCACGATGGTTATGTTCAGTGGTAATATCCATATGCAGGATAAGTTCTATTCAGATCCACAAAGTCTGAATCCAGTGGATCAAAATGTAAAAATTCAAGGTGCTGATATGTAAAACACAGGTGTCATTACAACTTTTTGTTGTAAGCTCTCTGCTACAACATCCTGTTTGGTTTGGTTTCCCTGCAGGGCTCCCTGAAAGGACGGAGCAATGAGCGGACAGTGATTCAGTTCCATTACACCCAGTGGCCTGACATGGGTGTCCCTGAGTTTGCCCTTCCACTGCTTAGCTTCATTCGCAAGTCATCCAGTGCCAGGACAGACAACATGGGCCCACTGGTGGTGCACTGCAGGTAAATTCTGTTAAAACTGGATGAGATTTATTGTATTTTTCTTGACATCTTCACACATATGTTAACAGGAACACAGAATTTTGTTCCACGGCTTGACCCATGTTGCAACAACTTTACTTTAAACAAAATAATAAATGTAAAAAAATAACATTAACAGTTCAGACATTGTAGAAGACTGTTCGATGTTTTGGCGGATTCCTAGTTTTGCTTGTGATTCTTTTTGTCTGTTGTGCAGTGCGGGTGTTGGCCGCACAGGAACCTACATCGTCCTGGACAGTATGTTGAGACAGATGAGAGAAGAAGGCACCATCAACATCACAGGCTTCCTGAAGCACATCCGCACTCAAAGGAACTACTTGGTCCAGACAGAGGTCAACAGCCCACCTGCCAAACACATACAGTCATACAGTCATACATTCTGTTCAGTCGTCAATCCAACAGCCCTGGCGTATTAGAAGCTTCACTGGACACGCATTGCCAGCATTATACTAAAAATATCAGTCCATAACTTTAAGTCCAGTGTATAACATTTAAAAGGGCTTGTTGACAGAAATTGACTACAATACCCAATACAAAATTAGTTTAAAATAAAAGTTTGTCTGGTTTTCATACGCTTTGTTTAAGCCTTTTATACTGTATGTAGTTTAAGAATGAGGCCTGCTTTACAAGCAGTAAAACTGCTCTTTTACAATACTATTTTTATATAGGTAACGTTCTATCAACTAAATTTAAAAATCAAGTTTAAAAATCACTATAATGATTTTATGATATTATTGCAATCTTCTTTTTTTCACCTGAGCAGCATCCTCCTTTTGCCATTTTACCTTTGCATTTTCCCCTGCTTCTCTACGATACACAGGACTCCATTTTTGTCCATTTTCTTTTGGATAGTAATGAATAACAGACAGATGGAGAGGGCCTGACAGCTCTTTCATGGTTTTGCACTGACTTAACTATCTTTGCCATTCAACCATTCACACAGTGATGAATGTAGACTAGTGGAGCCAGGAACTGAGCCCTCCACCCTCTGGTTGAAAGATGACTCACTCTACTATTGACACCAATATTTAGTTCTGAAAAAAAATTCAGTCTGTCTTCTTTTTTGATGTTTAAAGCAGCTCACATACCTAATGTAGCATTACTGCCTCCTTCTTCTCTTTCTTTTTCAAACAGCCTGGCTAAATGTCCACTGCTTCACTCTGTATTCATCTCACATGTACGTACGTAATCTAACCTCAGCGCTGTTCGTCTCCTTTCGTCTCCTACAGGAACAGTATATTTTTATCCACAATGCCTTGGTGGAAGCCATCTTGGCTGGGGAGACAGAGGTGATGGCAGCTCACCTGCACAGGTATGTGGATGAGCTGCTGACCCCGGGGTCTTCTGGGAAGACATGTCTGGAAAAACAGTTCAAGGTGAGCATGACATCCCGCAATTCTTTCTGTCATGTCTGATCTTTTATAACACACTTCTTCATTTGCTGTAGAATCTTAAGTCAGCCGTAAATGTTTTTGTGCTGTTTACAGCTGGTTTGTCCCTCTGGGGTCAAACCGCGCGACGACTCGACAGCTTTGCTGGACTACAATCGCAGTAAGAACAGAAACTGCTCTGTGGTACCTGGTGAGTTCAACACATGAGTCGGCCATGAAGACAATTAGTCTGTCTGTTCACGCAAAGACAAGAAAATACTGCAGGAGTCTGATGCAATTTTTGATCAACTGTCTTCTATTTGTTTTTGCAGTAGAGAAATCCCGAGTGCGTCTCTCTACATCTGCTGGGGAAACATCTGACTATATAAATGCATCGTACATCCCAGTAAGTAACAATCAAATTCTACTCAGTCAAAAAACACTCACTCACTCATTCATCTTCTACTGCTTTATCCTCCACATGAGGGGGCGCTGGTGCCTAATCCCAGCTGACGTGGGGTGGAAGGCGGGGTACACCCTGGACAGGTCGCCAGTCCATCACAGGCTCACTCGTGGAAACAAACAGTCAAAAAACTGAATCAAATAGATATTTCATTATTATGCTGCTAGGCACTTCTGCCTCAAAACATGCAAGAGATAATTTTGTTAAATTATTATTATTATTTAATTAAAGCAGTACATTAACAAGATCTTAGATAAAGCTACCAGTGAGTTTAGCGTTTAGCCAAGTCTAGAATGAATCACACTAATCCATGGTTTTGATCTTGCAGGGTTACAGGCAGAAGAGTGAGTTCATCATTACGCAGCATCCCCTGCCTGCCACCATAAAGGACTTTTGGAGGATGATATGGGACCACAACGCCCAGATTATTGTGTCACTGCAAGGGGTGAGAACTGTTTTTTTTTCTAATGTTTTTAGAATTTGGTGTCTTACTCTTTATACTAAACAATTCCAACTCTAGCTCTGTACTGTCATGTTCTTGTCATTGTGGGAATCTAACCACTGCAGTAACAAGGCTCCTAAAGAAAACCAAACCAAAAATTTCAAACAGTTGTATTACACTAAAGTCGTTAATACAAATTATTCAGCGTATATAAAATTGGCCTACATTCATTTTAGTATGATTTACACGATTTAGTGAATTGCATTTTAAATAAAATTTAGGCTACTGAAATGACAATAAAGCCTATTTGTATTCATCAGACATAAGTGCAAAATTAAGACACATTACACTGATGTGTTACTCACCAACAAAAGTTAATGTAAAACTATTATGCTATTACAATGTTATTGTAGTAATAATAATGTAATAGTGGTTAATATTACAGCAATGCCATGTTGTACGTAATATCCAGTTAATAGCTTGACAATGAGAATTACAATTATTTAAATTTACCTACCATATAAAGATGAAATGTAATCTTTATGCCCCACACAGGAATTCCGTGGTTATCCTTTAGAAATAAGGTAGCATTACCATAATAGTACTTAACTTTTACAAATTATTTACTCTCAATCATCATACTACTACCATATTCTTACTGTAGTGTAATATAAAGTGTAACTATTAACTCTATTTATAGAGCAAATCATTTTCCCCTTTCAGTTTTTTTTTTTGCCGTTTCAAAAATGCAACATCAAAGTGCATGTGAATATCTTTAAAAGGAAATAGGTGACTACACTGAAAGGAACTGTCATGCAACCAAGTCTTAGGCTGTACATGTTTTGTTGCTGTTGTTGGCTCAGTGTGAGATAACCATTTGCCAACCTCCTGTGTTATCAGGTGGACAAGGATGTGGCAGATTTGTGCGTCTTCTGGCCCAGCAAAGGGAAGCCACTCACATTTCAGACATTCACTGTCACACATAGGAATGAGGATCACGTCTGTCTGACCAATGAGGATGTGCTGGTGGTCGAGGAGTATGTACTGGAGGCCAAACAGGTTGGTGAAACCTGACAAGACAACTTTGATTAGACTGCACTTGGAGATTCTAAAGACTTAGAGATTCTAAACAGACTGTAGGTGTGTTTGTGAGTGGTTGTCTCTGTATGTCAGCCCTGTATTTGGCTGGTGAACTCACCTCCCATCCAGTGTCAGGAAGGATTGGCTCCAGCTTCCCTGGTGTACCTCAAAGGATAAGCAACAGATAACAGATTAATACAGTATTAAAGTATAAACATGTTAAAAATCCTTCATTTAATAAAAACGCAGGAGGTTTTTATCTTTAGTAACTATGTTATTCACTGGTGTGAGCTCTCTCCCCTCTTTATTTTGACAGGATGACTACATTCTTGAGGTAAAACATTACCGCGCTCCCTGCTGGCCAAACCCTGACAGTTCCGTCAGCAGCACCTTCGAACTGCTCAAACTGGTCAAACAGGAGAGTGCTGCCAAGGACGGACCTACTGTAGTCCACGATGAGTGAGATTTTCTTTGACTGATTTATGTTTAACCATGAAAAATCACATTTTAGGATCTTTTTTCTTGTACAGAGTCATTTTATTTCATTTCATTTTGTTTGTCCAGCGTGGGTGGAGTCACAGCAGGAACGTTCTGCTCGCTATTGTCACTCACTCGCCAGCTGGAGGCCGAAGCCTCAGTCGATGTTTTTCAAGTGGCCAAACTGACAAACCTCATGAGACCAGGAATCTTCAATGACATTGTAAGGCTTTTTTTTTTTCATCTCTCACATTTGATATGCAAGAATTACACACCGAGTATAATTCTAGCTTAAAGTTTGTCTCTTTTGTTACTTTAATTGGTGCAATAGAATAACAGGAATGTATATACAGTATTAGAGTAAAAACACAATCACTAGCAAGGACAGACATGAAACTGATAAATTACATGTAATCATAATAAAATAACAAATAACCAAAGTTTTGTACATTGTTGTAAGGCATGACAACTTGACTCCCAGTTGGGAGACAAGGAGAAATAGATTTTAGCCACTAAACAAAAGGCTCACCTAATAAAACCTGTCTGCTTAAGAGTATGATATCTAAAAAAAAATGTTTGCCTCTTATTCACTCACTATTAAACTGCTTTTTCTGACTTGAACATGAAGCTTGTGCAACTTGATACTTGTCAATTGATAATTATGCACCAAAGTCAATCGCCTATCACCAAAAAAGGCATCACAGCAAGTTGTTGACCCACAGCTGCATCCATCATTAAATTCAAATGTGGAATTTTGTGAGTTTGGTGTTGGAAATTCTTCATTAAGAATCACCTACCGCCAAAAAGGCAATAGTAGAACAGCACCTCCCATTTCCTGAGCTTAAAAAAGCTGACTTTCTCTAAAAACTTCTGTGCAGGGGAGGGAGTGGTTTCACAGTGAGCTAAAATGGCAGATATATTCTTAAGATATTGTAACCTTCACTAGACATAGACATAATTCCTTTTGTTAAGTGGCTTACATTTATTTCCCCTTGTGTCCATCCCTCCCTGCAACCATGCCCATCTTATGCTGGTTGTCTGCACAGGAGACCAAGCAGGGGGCACACACAGTTCAGAAAGTGCTGACCAAGTGTCAGTGCCTCATGCGACCACAAAGAACTGAACTATCATTTTTATAATGAGCTACAGCACCCTTAAAAATATCAACTAACAAGTGTTGTTGTTTTAAAAGGAGCAGTACCAGTTTCTGTACAAAGCCATGCTGAGTCTCATTGGGACACAAGAAGATGAGAAAGTTCTCAAGTCCACCGACATCAATGGCACCATCGTGGTGGGAAGTGCCAGCAACACAGAGAGCCTTGAATCCCTGGTGTGACTACCCAAATAAGAAAAAAAGGAACTTTTACAATCGATCTACTCGTCTAGTCCACTGCCAACAGAAGTACACCTGATGCCGTGCTGCAGCTACTCAAAAAAACATCCTTGTCATTCAGGACTATGCGAGTTGTAGTTTGTGAAGAGCATGTGCAGAACTTTCTTAACTGTATCTGGACTCCCTATGCTTTTGTAATGTGTGCCTTTTTGTATTTTTCACCCTGTATGTCTAACTTTGATATGAGCTGTAAACTAACTGTCTGATGTTTTAATGCTACATTGCCCTGAGATGTTTCACTTAATTAACAAATCTTTCCTAAACCTTTGTATTTATTGGCACTGAGCCAAATGGGGGAAAAAAGGGAAAAACTTCATTTTGTTTTTTTTTTTTAACATCAACAGAGATGTTTTGTTTGGGAGTTTTTTTTATATAGCTTATGCACTGAACTCCTCTGTAAATACCATGGTAGCTGCAGTTTGTTATTGAAGTCAAATATAAAATAAGGGCCTGATATAATAAAAAAAAATAATAATCTAATGTAAATAATATTATAGTTATCTCTTTGATGGACCAAATTTCTATTTATACTTTTAGATTTTATATTTTACTATTTTTAGTGCATTTAATGTTATGGTATAATTCTAATTGCTAGTTGGAGAACATTAATGCTTTTATATACTGGATTTTGTAACAGATTAAATGTGATGCATGGGGTACTGACATTTTTTTTTTTGCTGGACATGAAACACTGCTGGATTATTAGCTGGGTCATTAAATGAGTGAAACACGAACGAAGCATGACTATATGTTTGAACAACCAATGATTCATGTGTCTTTTATCAATCATATTTTATGTGTATAATCCATATTGACAATTTAAAAATTTGTTTTAAAAAGCTTCACAAGACTAAAATGTGTGTTAGATGTATAATATAACCTAAATGGTATACAGATTATAAATTTAGAGATAAACAATGTTCAAGGTGATAGAGTTCAGCTTTTTGTTTTGAGTGTCATACAAGGTATTTGTACATAATCCGTGTGTTGATAAGCAGCAGCAGATGGAAAGGCACAAGCTCAGTGACAACATGAATGCCAACAGGGACATGAGGAAAAACTGATTTTAGGCACGTATGAAAAAGGCTCACCTCATAAAATTTCCATCAGCATGAGTGCATGATATCTGTAAAATTCACTGTGCTCACTGTTTACAGTGAGTTACAGTGTTACAGTTAAGTGAGTGTCCCTGTTAACCGTAGCCTACATTTGTCCTCTGTGATCAGGACAATTTGATTTTTATATCTGAAAGAAAACACTGTCCAACTTTTGCCAGCAGAGGAAAGGAGGAATCTTAGGCTTTGTTCTCTAATGACTTGAAATTTCATGATGGTTAACCAGTAGCAGAGTATGTTTGAGGATTGTCTTTACTTTAGATTTCTGGAATTGATTGAAAAACAAATCTTTATCTTATTCCCCATAAAGAAGAGTCAGTCAAACATTGGCAAAGAAAGTGGGTTACATTGACGAACTGGTTGATGTATTTATGCAAAGTGACTTACATGGATGAACAACAAGGAGGTCAAAATTCAGTGGCCACGATGTCACACAAGCTGGTGGGAGCTCCACTGTGAACCAGACAGGAGAGGGGTGTTAATGAAACAGACACAATAAAGACGACGTCTATGAAAATGGAGTCCTGTCCAACCTATGGATTATACATTTTCCCTTTATGAAGTTATGCTGTAATCCTTGCTTTAAACTGGTTATTCCAATTGATTTCCCATGTGTTAATCCAGGCTAAGACTCTGCAAGAAACATGCCTTTTCTGGAGTGAAAATAGGTCAAGTGTCCCGACATCATCTTGACCAGCCACCGTATCTACAACTTCATTTGCATTTTTTGACTTTTAATAATTACGTCCCCAATTATCCCGCTTGGTGGCCTAGTTTGCTTGGCTGACTCTTAACTGAGTGGAAGCAAAAGGGCAAATTGGAAAAGAGGATGAGCAGGAGACCATGATCACATCAGAAAAGGATCATACAAACAAAACAGAATATTTACATGTTTTAACTGCTGCCTGTAGAAAAAATGATTTTTAATTTAATTGACTTTCCATGGGATAATTGTGCAAAAAAACCAGATGTTACAGGTTAACATCTGTAATTTATTTTGTATCCGATTTCGAAATTTATAAATATCACTTAATTTACAAGATATATTTATATATATTCACTGACAAGTAAGGATATTTTTAATGTGGCTGGTTATGTGGATAGGTAAAGTTACTTATTCAGTCACTGTTGAGTACTACAAATTTGGAGGCAAATTATGAATGTGCCGAATAACCAGTGAAACCATTCAGAGTGGATAAATTAGAAGGGGAATTTATCAGTGAATACAAACACTCCAACAAAGGCCTCATGTCAAGAACTGTCTATAATAAAACTATTTTGTTGCACATTCCAGGTAAATCCAAGAATACGAAAATAAAATGCTAACAATGCTAAAAATTAACTATATTAACTAGGATGCTGCGCCATCAAAAATTAGTAGTCTATCAAATAGGTCATTTATTGTAAAGGAAATAAAACAGTAATGTGAGGTCAAAGCAGCAAAATGATCAACTCAGGTTAATTTGTTGATAAACAGCTGACAAGTCAAGATGTCTTAACCTCAGTTTATTCTTCTCCAACACTTCATTCTAGAAGCTATTAATCAGTTTATTCTGGACAAATTAATCAAACATGAAAGAAAATTTGTACAACTGCATGATACATTTTCACAGTCATCATTTTTATTATTTGCACAGCTACTGACCTTGTTTGTAATTATACTTTTGCTTTAGTCTTGACGACCACTTAAGGTGTTTTACACTACAGTTTTTTGCATTGATAAAATGAGGTCGAGCTTTGTTTCACAGAATGTTTTCACACAACATTCTCAGCAGTCTTTGGACCAATGTCTTGCCCAAGGACACCACGGCAAGTAAAATGGAGGAATAAAGGAATCAAACCACTGACCTTCTGGTTTGCGGACAATCTGCTCCAATAGACTCGACTCTTTAAAGCTGTAAAAACACTGAGGGAAAAGGTTAAAGGTTCAGTTGATATCTACACCGACACCTCTGCCAATACTGCCCGTTTGTCACTTGTAAAAGTGTCAAATATAATATTTCTTTTGAAACAAAACATTACATTTTTTTTTAAAAACGTCACATTTGTCAATCAATAATGCTTTTTGCTTTAATGATAAAAGAAGGAAGAACATAATTATATTTGATTTATTGTACCATTTTTATAAAGCATAAACGTCAAACTTGACAGAAAACAAAATAAAGCCATTGTTGATTATGGGGTTTTGTTGGTGAGCAAGTCAAACTAGTACTAATTTTTAATTAAAATTGTCTTTGGCAAATGCTATCATGTTAGTGTTAATGTGTTTCAGCAGGCTTTGTTACCACCTGTATTCCTATTTTACATTTTTAAAATCTCATGAGAACAGAAATCTTTTTGTAACTCAGACTCAGAAATACAGTATATCCAAAAACAAACTTGGTCTTAACACTCCAAAAGTCCATGTACAAAGTACATATATCCAAAAAGAATGATATATTACAGAAAAATATATATCTCAGGTACATGTTACGTTTATTTCTCCCTTTAGAAAATGTAACAAACCGTTTACAAGGTGACCATACACCGCAAAGAAAGTAAAATAAATATTGTTCTGGTAACAGATCTATTCACCATTTTGAAGAACAAAAAAAAGATTTACTCTTACAAGGTTAAGAGTTAATAAATGACAAATGATAAGGCAATATGGACGCAGATGACCTGCTGTGATGAGAAGCTGAAAGAAGAAATGACAACTGTTCTCGCCTAAAATCTCAAGGTAGGCATTCAATTTGTAATATTTCGGTGCTAAGATAAGCAGACTGTGGTGATAGTTTCTAACATCAGCACATGCGAAAATCTTTGTTTTCAAACACTATTGTCTGTAACTGATTCCAGTGTTAAACTCTAAAAATGTGACTGACAAAGAAAATAGTCATAAACCAGCTGCCAACGCAGTAACAGTGAGAGCTGTCTGACCTTAAAAGTGTTGGTAATTCTGCAGTTTCACAGTAAAACCATCCCCCAAATTCATATGATTCTGAGTCTACTGGCTTAGATAACAGATTAGGCAGGTTTACTTCTTGGGTTAACAACCATATAAAGCCATAAGTTTTGTACAATAAAACATTTAATTTACAACACAGTCTAAGACAGTGAGCTCTGCATTTAGGGTGTCCAAATCCAAATTGTGAAACCAGTTGTAATTTAGTCACTGTTACAGCTGCTCTGGTGTACAGTACTAATTTTGTTTTTTTTATGATGGATGTTAGAATTTACCAGTGTCACTATCAGACCTGATTCCTCCTGTAGATTTTCTTGCTTAATGAGGCAAATTTTGTGCTTTTTAATGCTTAAGAGCAGTGGTTCTCAAATGTTCTCAAAACCAAGAGCCACCTGAGAAAATATTGAGCTTTTTTGAACGTTAAAATACAGTGTTAAATAGGCCGAGAGAGGCCGGCTACAGACTTTTCACAGGAGGCAGATTTCATCATACTCCACTTCCTCACATATACTACAGACACTGAGAGATACAGGTGACTCTAATTAATATTATTTTCTTGTTATTTGTTTCATTTTCTATGCACCTTGGTAAATATTCATCAGCTCCACTCTGATCACATACCCTGAACAGTATTTCTGATTTTCCTTCAAGTACCACCAGAGGAAGTGCACGTATCACTGGTGGTACATGCACCACAGTTTGAGAACCATGGCTTTAGTGTTTGTATTCAATTAATTTACTTTACCCATTGTCACAGTTTCATTCTTCTTTTACACACTAAATGAAAACAAAAAACAAAACTAAATAAACTAAATGTAAATAAATCTTATCAGAACCTAAATGTCGACATTTGTGGATTTTTTTAAGTGATCTTTAGAGTTGTTGGATGGAGTTTATAGGGAGTTTTTTGTTTGATGCTCAGTTCTACTCCTGTAGGGTGCTTTTGTACATGAAGTTCAGTCCTTCTTCCTTCAGTTTAGCCAGCACTGGCCCATAGATATCCTTTGTCATTGGAACCACCAGACCCTTTTTGTTGATTTCACCTGTAGAGCGTAACACAGATTCACCAATAATTAAATGAGGGACAAAAACAGTGAACCCAATGCAGCTGAACTTCTAAAGACTCAGCCATTCCCCATGTGCCGTTAGCATAGCCATTGCAATTGATCAGAATGTAAACAAACACAAAACCTTCTCCTACACTTAACTTATACAGTACTGTGCATAAGTCTTAGGCCACCATTAGATTTGTTGTTTTAGCAGTGCTATAATGACCATACTGTACAATTATTTCTCAATCACTTTATTGGAACATATCCTGAAAATATGGAGAAACACATATGCAGTTTGAAAACATCTGTTTCAGAAAAAAACAAACAAAAATGCTTCTATAATGTCAAATATTTAGTGTGACCTACATTTACACTTGAACAATAACACAACCTTGGCTCTTTAAAACCTGGAATGGAACCCTAATGTTATTGGTAAAACATGTGTTCCTCCTACTATTTCATGCCAACAAATAGCTGCTGTGAAAAAGGTCTGTTATACCTGGTTTACCCAAGACATGTTTGAGCATCACATACATATGTTGCACAAGTTAAACATCTTTTCAATCTAAACGCCAATGATCACAAAACTGACATAAAAACAACAAAGCTGGTGGTGGCCTAAGACTTATGCACAGTACTCTGTGTTAACAAATGTGTCACATTCTAATCACACGATGTTTTTAAGATTATCAGCTCCATACGTCTCTCTCTGTGTTTCTCAGTATATCCGAGTTTAGATCTCATGTGCCCCAGAGATATTTCCAGCATTGAACGTAGGAGGTCATTCATTTGATATCAGGTCAGATGGATGCAACGGCAACATTGTGCTGTCAAACCAAGATGGCTGCAAACAGGTTGAAGTATGACTGAAAATACTAAAAAAGTGCAAATAATCAACTGATCAAGAAAATTCAGTCATTCAGCAGTTTGACAGTATAAAAATTTGCCCCTGTAATGCAGCTTTATACACACAGATGGACCTTTTACTAGGTTTCAGGAGGAGGTGCAGAAACCTCACAGATTAATTGATTTACATTTTATTGAAATGTGACTATGGACTTAATGGTCGATTACACCAGAATTATGTCACCGACGTCAGCTTTAACTGTGACTGCAACCTGTTGTAATCATCAATATTAATGTATGTAAGAGAGAATTTGCAGAGACAAAAAGCAACAATCTTCCTGAGTGATAATACTAACCATCAAGGATCATGCGAGCAGCTATGGCTGTCGGGTATCCTACAGTCTTGGCCATGGCAGAGAATCCATCCGTGTCACCATACACCACCAGGCTGATGTGTTTGGTCTCAAGCTCGCCCGTTGGGTGGCGAAGCCCCACGTCATTCCTTAAGATGATCATGTCTCGCTCACCCTTGTCTGAGCACAGGGGAGATTTCATAAATACATTTGCATACTGGTATTATTAGGTCTAGAGTTTAAAAATGCAATATATAAAAATTAATCATATAATAATGTTCCACTTCGACATTATAATTAAACATAATTAATAATCAAAAAACATGAACCAAATACAGCAGAACACAACTGTGTACACTAAGATGTCACTGACATCACATTTTAATTCAGCACTACAACACAGTTAGAGGTTGCTATTTTAATTTTCTTTTTTATTAACTCTTTTTTATTTATCATTAAATTGCTTTTCAATGATGGTTAGACAAAATCAGATATCCACTAACATTAATTAATTAATTGAAATCAAGTAATTAGTCAGTAATAAAATTTTTTTCTTACTTGTAGCATTAGTACCAATTTATCTTAGTAGCATCATTTATTTTAAAAATATATATTTTTTAATGCATTTATGCATGTGTGGTGCTTGTTCTTTTATGTATGGCTGCTGTCTGTAAACCAAAATGCCCCTCAGGGACAATAAAGATAGCTTGAACCTTGAATAATATTTATTAAACTACTGGTTGAATACATTCAATGCTTTGTAAGACTTTTAAACACCAGTAGATTCCCTGATTCCATTTTATTCTTGTGTTCTTTTGAATAGTGGTAATAAAATGTGCAGGTTTCTCACTGAATGACAGCTTGGCTTCCAGATGTTTTGTTAGAGCACCCAGAGTGCTGTCAGCCTGAGGCACCGGCTCGTCACTCAGCATCCCAAGCCTGAACACAGAGAGACAAATAAAATAGCACAATAAAATAACCTTCATGAAGCAGTATTAAAAGCTTTAAAAAAAAATGACTCCACTTTAACACCCTGGCAGTACTGCAGTGGCCCACACATCCTTGGCTAAATGTAAAGAGATGAGCAGTTGCTTTTGTTGCTGCTTTGCTGGTGAAGTGAATAAATGAACAAGTCTTTCAGTTTGTGCTGTTAGCATGTTGGCTTTTTACCCTTTTAAAGGCAGAGATGGAATTTCTTTTCAACAGTTCACTTTCACTGTCAGAGGAATTTATGTTTGAATGCTAGTAGCCCTTTTCCCTTCACCGCCAGAGGCAGCAGAACAATAGCAGCACAGAGCCTTGATCTTACGACACCCTTGAAAAAGTTCATTTAAACTGAGGTGTGTGCGTGCTACACCACTTCATGCTTCCCCATTACGGAGGGAAGTGAAGTGAAAAGTGTAGAAAAGAGAAACAGCTTCAGCCTTGCTGAGCAGTAGACATCTCTGTTCAGACCTGAGCTGCACAAACAAATCTAGGAGTTGGACTGTTTCACAGCAGTGAATGATTAGCTCTTTGTCAAAAAGTGGTTAAAACTCACTTAATTTTTTTTGGCTTCATAGAAATTTTGAGTATAATTTCACTAACAGGAAAAAGAAAGTTCATCTCTAGGCATACATCAAGTTGCCTAGAGATGAGGTAAAAAGATGGTTAGGTAAAAAGATGGCAAAGCTATCATTATTTACAGCTTAAACTATACTTATTTACCTACCTGGCATTTGTAATTAAAAATAAAGATACATTTTTTGACTAACACTCTCAGTTTGCAATTTTAAGTAACTAAATGAGGCAGCAGCTAAACAAAAAATGATTTTAAAAAATATTTAAAAAAGGTTTCCACTGGATTTAATATAAACACCATTTAAATTCATTAAAACATCCAAAAGACACATTGAGAAACACTGCAACCAGTAAGAACACCATGACGGCCATCTTTAGTCACTCACCATCTCAGGGTGTCCATCTTAAAGTCGTCCTTTTCGAGGTGTTCAAAGACGGCTTCTTCAAAAGCATTATGGGGCATTGGGGAGGACAGTCCTATCTGTTTACAAAGGAGCTGTTTCTGTGGAGACAACAGATAACACTCTTCATATTTCTGAAGGAGTGAGGAGTGAGGAACTCCTCTTCTGTCTCCTTGGTTCATCTTTTGGTTAAGCTTTGTTTCCTTTCACTCCCAGGTTGTTGTAGGTTGTGTTCTAGCCCTACTTAAGCTCCTACACTGGGTCTTACCTTCATTTTCCTAAATTACTCTTACATACGTTTTTATACCAATGGATTGGACACCTTTAAGATGAAGACATGATGCTCCAGGGCTACAACTTAGCCATTTTTCTGAGATCTTTTTTCCACATTAAAAAAATGTTATTGGGTGACAGAAGGACAAGGGGCAGGATTTAAAACTGCTTTTCATCATTTCCAAACATGTGGCTCTGTATTTCTTATTCATCTCAAAAGGATAAAAGATGACAAATGTTATCTGCTGTAAACTCATCAATGTCAGAAAGCCTCGACTCACTGCAGCCTTGATGGTTACAAGTAGCTATTGGCAGTAATATACTCTTCAGCAAACCCACTTTCACAGTCAAAGGCTTCAAGTGGAAGAGCTGCAAAACAGCTCATTTTATACAACTGAATGACAGGCTGGAAAACGAAGTAGGAGGCACAGATCAGCTGCCTTTCAGCCATCTGTTCGAATGTTTTCATGATCCCTTTAAAAAACACACAGAAAGCATTCTCAGAGGAGGTTCTTACCCAGGAAACAGGAGATGAAGTGGGCTGCAGGATAGGACAAGGCTCACTGTTAATCAGACCCAGTTTGATAAACCCACTCATGGCCTTGGAGAAGCCCTGAGGAACAGAACAAAAGTTCCACTGAATCACAATTAAGACAAAAAAACAAAAGATAGTGGGAGAAATCAGGTTCACACAGGAATTTAAACATTGTGGCTTGTACTTTGAGTTTGCTGTGGCTGTGGATTCTAGGACCGGGTCTGAAGACGTTTATGATGGGAGGGCAACTTGCAGCATGCTCTGCTTCTGGCCAAGCGATTGTCCTTGGGATCTTAGGCAAGTGAGTCTTTGTAATTGTCTTAGGTGAGCCAGAGTTCCTGGAGCTTGAATTTATCATGTAATTTGCTCTCTCTCTTGCTTAATGTTACTCACTCATGGTTCTGCAGGGAATATCACGTAAATGGCAGAGAAAGACAGTGTACAGTGTACACTGCTATTAATTATGACTCAGCATTTATTCTTTGTAGGATTAGTCTACGTACGTAGGCTCATTAGTAGTAGTAGCAGTAGGTGCTGATATAACAAACAAGGGCACATCGGTGGCAGGAGACATTTACCTAAACATCAACTTAACTTCTATCTTGCACAAAATTCAAGCACTTTTAATGACCCATGTCTGGGTGATTTTCAAAAACTTTGAAAAATTGTAGAGCTAGAGCTAGAGCTATTCTAGTTTTGCTTGTTTGACAAGACATATCAGGTTACATGTTTTGTAACTCAACGGAAGCAAAAAGGAATGTTATGAGATACAAAAAAAGAATTTGTCAATCAGTTGTCTTAGGACACTTAGGAACTAGGACACTTCCCTGCTTCTTTTTATTCAGCATTTATTGAGGTTGAAACAAACTTACAAGTGCCTTTACAACAAGTGATTGGATCAGTTTCACTTCTCTTTTCTTTTTTACAGTCTTAAAAAGCTTGCAGCAGGTTGCTCCAGAAATGTCAACAATGAACAGGTCAAAATTTTTGTGGTAATTATTTTAGTTTTGAGAAAAGTTTTGAGACTTAATTTGAAGCCTTCTCAATGCCGACAGCTGTCAACGGAACTCTGAATTGTATGCAAGTGCAGTACCTTGAAGCGCAGCGTTCCTCTGATCAGTGTGTGAGCTGTCTGGATGCCATATGGCTCAGCGTATATGGTGCTGTTGCGGTTCGGAAATCCCTCCAAGTTGAAACCAGGAAGGAAATCCATAGGCATGTTGGACTCCATCAGAGAACCACCAGCTGGGATGCTTATCACCTGAAGACGCCAACACAAAGCTTCAGTTTCTTTTTTATTGATTTAACATAGTGAAAGCTTTTATTAATTTATGGTCCTTTGAGGCCTCTGTACCTGGTTGTCTTGGATGTAGACGGCAGGGCTGATAGTGTTGTTGAGGACGCCGTACGGACTCCAGCTGAACTTGTAGCGGAGGGGGTTATCCGAACATTCTGGAGCAGGAAGACCACCACAGAACGAGCTGTACAACTCCACCTGAACAACAGAATTATTAATACTGAATTCATTTTGTTTTCAGAAATTAACTTTTTCACCACAACCCATAATCTAACAGCTTATGATTGAGTTTGACAGTTGCCTATGTGTTTTAAGCAGTTACTCTATTTTAAAAGCAGTTTAAATTATTTTTTACAGAGCTGGAAAATAATGAGTAAAATCAAAATCCAAGATTGGAACTGATTTAAGTTAAGTGTGACTTCTAACATGACCCACACAGTATCTATATGAGAAACATGTCAAGATTAGAGTGCAACTGATGCAGATAGTAATCTCAGCTCAATGCCTTCATCCATATACTTATTTAAAAATGCTGCTGTGTAGGAATTTGATTTGAACTAAAATGGCTATCAAGACAAATTTAAGAGGAGGGGTTTCTTGGTTTTAATCAGTCATGAATTGTATCATCACAATCATTCATCATCAAACATCTCACCAAGGAGGAGCAATGGCAGCCACTGCATTGCATAGAGTGATTATTCAAAAAAAAAAAAAAAAAAACACAATCAAAAAACATTTCCAAATGACGACAACAAACGTAACCAACCACTGAGTTTGTTAGTTGAAGTGGGTTAGAATGTGCGCTCACGTACAATGCAGCCTTCAGCTTTAGCCTTATCGATACACTCCATGGCCAGCATGTGGTCGATACCGGGGTCCAGTCCCATCTCATTCATGATGGTGATTCCTGCCTCCTCCGCACTGACACACACAAGCACAGACTTCATTTATTTTTTTTCCTTCCATTTTTTTGCATTTTCCATTTTTTAATTTAATAATTAGTTTAATCAACTTAACTTCCCTATGTTTAACCTAACTTTTGTGTTTTATTTTAACTTTCAATTTGATTGAGACATTTATTGATTGTCTAGTTAAAATTCAAATAAAAATTTTAACTAGACAGTATAAAAGAGACAGTAGTGACATTTTGGTTTCAGTCATCTAACTGTTCTTAATGGACATGGCTTCTTTCCATGCGGATGCCATCTTCAATTTGTGGTTATCTAACTTTAATATTTTATGGTTAATTTTTATTGCTAACACTTTACATTACATGTCTGTACTAACATGTTAATAGTGTGGTAATAGAGATGTTTGTACTTTGCATGTTGTACTTTAGATTTCTCTATTTAACAGAGGCAACTAATATACAGCATAAAACCGTATGAATGTTAAACCTTTTGAGCATTACAGATATGAACTAAATTAAAAGCAAATTCTCCTTGGTAAATTCTGTTTTATCTTTGACTGCTGTGTAGTCATCACCTGCTTTGCAGCTCCTTCATGGCAGGACTGAGGTAGCTGGCGGTCACCAAATTTACCTTCCTCTTGATGCAGTGTTTGGCAATGAGTGGATGAAATGCGTAAGGCAGCATGCTGAGGATTAGATAGAGAAGGTTAGGTCATTAAGTGGACTGATAACAGCTGAGTCTGTGTGTCTGACTGTTAACAGCAGGGGTGTCAGACCTACAGCCTGCAGGCCAGAACCGCCCATCAGAGGGACCAATCTGACCCACAGGAAGAATTTGTGAAAATTTCACATCATGATCATAATGGGATCTGTATGTTGTAATACACATGTAAATTTAGGTATAATATTTCAGGTTGTTCACAACATGTTTTGTAAGTAAAATGTAAAATGTGAAAAATGGTCATAATACTTGATTGCAAAGTGTGCAGGTTTTTCTTAAAAACGTCCAAGAAATTACCAGCTAAATACCACATTATATCAAGAATAAATCATATGAAAGATGTTTTCTTGGAAAGTTGGAAAACGCAGTTTTTAAACACTAACACGTTTCTATGGGTTGCAAGGACAAATATCGTTCTCAGTAGACACACTCGAGCAATTTAGCTTAAGCAGATCAGAAGGCCAATGAAGCTGGCACATCTTTGTTCATGCTCTGCCTTGAATTAAACAAAAAATAAACAAAACAAATGACATATCTCAAGTTTATTTAAAGTATAAGTCAGGTACTTGGTGCAGAGAGAGAAAGAGAAGGTAGGGTGAAACTTTAAATTTGGCCTTTTTCTACATGTATTATTAAAATATATTTTAGAAAAATATTAAAAACTTATAACCTTCAAATACACTGAATCCATGTTTTAGACCGACAACACATACACCTAGAAGCTGAAATAAAAAGAAAATGATCTAAAATAATAAAGCTTTATTTTATTTATTTATTTATTTATTTTTTATTTTTTTACAGACAGCTACACTTGTTGACAGATTAGTGGTCATAGCAAGTTATCAGGCCTCTACGTGCATGGCAGTGACTGACCTTTCAAGTGAGCATACAAAACTGATTACATAAAATTTTGAACATGAGAAAAAAAATTATTGTAATAAAATAACATTTGCCTTTACTGTGTGTTTTCCTGCTAATAACAATTTGAAAGGCAATATCGCTTCAACACTTAAAATACAAAAATGTAAATTGTTGAAAATACTGATGGCTTATGATAAGAGGTACAATCAATTACTTTTCCGTTTTAAATGTCTTAGCATGCCCTCTGCTGAATTGTGTCTCCAGGAGCTCTTGGGCGGATGGAGGTGGCACTCGCACAGTATTCCCGAATTGACATGGGTCGTCTGATCCATTTTCAGCTAGGGAGGAGCAGCCCACATCTTGAAGGATCATTCCCAGGGCGATCATTTTCTCAATGATCGCCCTGGGAAGGTCTCTGATGCAGTGATAGTCCTTCTCCTTTTTGATGGTATACAAGTTGTTGACAAGCTGAAATCAAAGTAGAGTATTTAATTCAGTCTTCTGAAGATAGTTCTTCACCAGGAACAATGTACACTGCCTGGCCAAAAGAAAGTCACAACCTGGATTTAACTAAGCAAATAGGTAAGAGTCTCCTATTGGATAATTACTGCATGTTACAAGTTATTTAATCCCAACTAATGTAATGAGTAGCTTCTCATTTCTTAAACGATAAATTCTTAAACCATGTCGGGGCTAATAATGCAAAATGCTAATAGTGCAAAGTGGAAAAATCTGGTTACATTAATCTATTTCCCATTTTCTAAAAACATTTCATTACATTTTAACAATAGTCAACTAGTATAGTTAAAAGTTAGACCATTTACCAAGTCTAATCTTTAGTAAATCTGTTATGTAATTTGAAATGAATAGGAGTAAGAATGTGTAACATTCATAGAAAGAAATTAAAATTTTAAAAATCGGTGGACAATTCATGCTTATGATAAACACATTGTAGTTGCTACAATACTTACATAGGTTAATAAAGTTAATCACTCCTTTAGAACAACAGCGTTCGGACAAGCTACACTAAGCAAACAGACACCACAGTCTGGGAAGCTCAAGCTTGTCTTTGACCTGGTCTTTTCATTGCGTAGCAGATAAGCTAATAATGGGCAGACACCTAATATGCATACTTTAACATCAACAACAGCTTGGGTAGTTCACAACTTAATAACCAAACAAGGCTAACTAATGACTTTATACTTAATACTAGTGACCTAATGTTAGCCCAAATATTACACCACAGAAACACGACAGATACACATAAATAATAAGTATTTACCTGTCGAGAAGAAATGTGGCATCAAGTTAGCTTCTCCAATCGGGTTAGCTTCTCCACTGTTCGCCCTTGTTTTACTCCATGTTCATGGACGTTCATGTTTATGGACCTTTTCTTTGTTCGTTTCAGGTGTCTCCTTTGTTTTTTTCTAGCGAGTTGAGTTGTTTTTGAAGGAAGAATTGGAAGTTTTTGACAAAAATAGGGTCCATCTCCGCCATTGCGTTTCCTTGAGCTCGGTCAAGACACGGTGTCAACGAGGAGGAGAAATTCTCAGGAGAACGCACAACAGGAAGTCAGTGAACCAGCATGGCTCCTGAGCCAACACTTGGCTTTGATTGGATAACACTCTCTGAGAGAGAGCTGAAATTTGCGAATCAGATTATGAGCAATAGGTGCAGCCAAGACAGATATTTTATATCACATGTGATCTATCTTATAAGTATAGGTCACTGTGTAGTGGCAGCTGTGGCAAACTTGTCATTTTTGTTTTTACTAAAAGTTCCCAACTGCCATTTCATTTGCATGTAACAAAATAATGTAATTCAATGTGAATGCAGTGCATACTGTACCTGATGACCAAGTCGTGGTCTTTGATCAGAGAGTCGAGGTGTCCTTCCTGGCTGGTGACATCCAGTGTAATAGGGATTGTATTGCGATATTTGGCTGCCAGGTCCTCCGCCTGCTTCAGCAGCACTGATGCTGAACACAAACAAAACAGAAAAATAGTGTGTGTCAGTGGGAGAAAAAAAAACCTGTATGAGTATATGATGTAGCCTCATCAGGTTGTGATGTAAAGGATCACAAAAGTAGATCTACTTTTTTTGTGAGAAAATGTGAGAGATCACACTGTGATGCATTCTGACAAAATTAATTTGATGTTGACATTACACAAAACAGACTCATTGGCAATAAAGAAATAAAATAATAAAAAGCTGTTTGGATCATGTGTCTAACTAAACCCCTAAAAAATTTTATATAAAATATGTTATAAGGTGAAAATCTATATGTTTATCCAGTAATATTTGTTGATCCAACTGCAAATCGCAGTTTAGGGTAAAGTTTTGAAATTATACATGTTTACTGAAATTATGTATACATGTATACAATTTGGTACAAAATGTACAAATTTCACAGCCCTCACATCTAAAAAGCGTGAGGCTCATTGGCCCAGACTCCTCCTCCCTTTCAAAAAATGCTGGAGGTTTCGCTTTGTTGCATAAGAGATTGAGAGGAATTTTCCACAGCTGCAACTGGTGTTAATTTCTCTACCAGGCCCCACCCTCTCCACTGCTCCTCAGCTCTTAGCCCACTACTTGGCATTTTTCAAAATCAGGCATTGGGCGGAGTTAGCCTCAGAAGAGACAGTACATCTTTGAAATACCATTATTGACTTGAATTGAAGTTTGAAATTGAAGTTTGAAAGAAAAACTTACTTACCCACAGTGACCTGAGTCTTCTCATTGCGAGTCAGATACTCAACAACAGGCCCAGAGACGTATCCTGAGCCCAGCAGCAGAACTCGCTTCATCCCAGTTTTGCTCATGATCTGAGCCTTCTCCCTGAATAACATATAACAAACACTTCATGACACATCAGTGGGACTCAGGGACTGTGTTTTTATTTATTTGTTTTATTTAATTTAAAACTGGGATGTCCTGAGCTGCACTGTTTAGCAAGATGTTGTCAAGACAGTCACATCACAGAGACAGTGTAGATTTTGCTTCAACAAGATGCCTTTAAATTCAAAGCAGCTGCAAGAGAAATCCTTTGGTTGACATTAGAGTTAAACAGCTCTTTATTCTGTCAGCTATCACTGATCTACAGTATTTTGTCAGTGTCATGGCTGACAATAAATCTAGGTGAACCCCTTCCCTCCAAATGCATTCATGAAGTAAAATGACAGTAGCCTTAAATGGACTGTTAATGTTAAAAGGAGAAAAAAAACTGTCACAGTAGAACTATGCCTTATCATTAATGTAGAGTTGCTAACCATTTCTGTGAAACAGTAAAATATCTCTGACATCAGAAAGCGATTGTTCCAATTGTCCTTATAATAATTTGTTTTGATATGATTGATGCAGCTCTGGACTCAAACACAGAAGGAAGAGGAGGTGGAAGAAGGTTGAGCAAGTACTGGAGGAGTATGAAGAGCATGGAGAGGTTGTCATCCAAAAGAAATGTAATACAAAAACTATAAGCTACTGTATCAATATCTGGCTATTTATTGTATAAAAAGCCCCTGTGAAGTTCATGCCTGAAAATTACATTTTTGAGGCTTTAGCCATTTTTCATGTTTTTCTGTTTTGACTTTTTACATTGAATACACTGTTCATTGTACTGTTCATCACATGTGTAAAAATAAAATAATAAAAATCATTAAATTGCATTTAAAAGTTTTTAAGTGTTTATAAAGTCACGTGAAGTATAATTACAGATAAATATAAAATATATTCAACTAGTAATAATAATTAAATAATTAATGCAGACATATGCCATTAATGAAATCTTACAACCAATCATCTCATGGTTAACAATAAACAGTAGCAATTACAATACACTGTATATTTTATATTCTAATTATAATATTACAAATACAAATAACAATTACAAATAATTAATGATACAAATATTTTTTATGCATCTGTAAAATTGATTTATTTATTGTATATATTTTAAACATTAAAACTATATATATATATATACATACACTATAACTATTTTAAACATTAAAACTATATAACTATATATAAACACTATAACTATATATTTATGACATAAAGTTTATATTCATTTATCTTTGTCTATGTGGTCTGATCAATACCTTAATACATATTCCATGTAACAAACTTAATACAATGAATTTCATATTCCTTTCCCTGAACATCAAGAATACCAATCACAACAACTTTGCCTGCAGTATATTTCTGTATTTCTCTTACAGCTCCTTTTATACTGAATAAGGGAAAGAAAGCTTTGACTAAATCATACACAGTATCATAGACGACAAAAAAATCAGAATGGAGAGTCACTTACTTTACCATGACACAAAAAGACTCTGGTCACATATGTAACAGTGAAAATAATAAAGACTTAAGCATGCTGGCTTATCTTAACACCATAAGAACAATAACTCTATAACAGAGGCACCACCCCAAGTGATCTGTGACATTAATATCCAACCACAACAATCCGAGTCAAATCTCCAAGGAGTCACACTTTTGGACTCTTTAGCCTTGGCCTAATTGGACGCGACACTGCACACATGATGCATAAGTTACAGCGAGACTGACCAGCAGTCTGCCCACTGCCGAGCTTATCTTCTTAATTAAAAAAGAAAAGAGAGATGTGCCCTCTGGAGGATTTCATCCTGAGTTTACATATCTTAAGGAGCCAAACTCAATCCAAAGGATTAAGATTTGGTGGCATAGCTTGTCTGGAAAAATGATATGTCTTAAAAAGGTGGCCTAAATATGAGCTTTCATGTGAAAATCCGAGGCTCAACTCCAAACCAATACAACATGCTGTTTATAGACCTGTGAATCAGCAAAAACAGTGCGTCTCTTCTCTAGAAACAAACATCCAAACAGACTCATTAAAATGTTTGCCAAGCGTTGTAAAACAAGAGTGTGATATGTGATAAAATATGTGATCAAAGGAATTTAGAAATCAAAACAGGTTAAATAGAATATTGCAAAAAAGAAAAAAATCAAAATACAGATGTAGGAGCAGTCCGATTCTTGTTAGAAATGTATAATTTTAGGTTTTATATAAAATCAAAGACGAATACTGAATTCATCCATGTGCCAAGACTGAGGTCCAGTAAAAAGAACTAAAAATGGACAGACAGCTGGCCCTTCTTCCGTTGCTGTTAACAGGATGGATATCCATTTAGAAACGGTGGTGAGGCAAAGCTGTACCATCACAAGTTTTTTTTCTTTTTGACTAATGAATGTATATAAGCCCCCTGTGACCCTCATGTGGAGGATAAAGGGGTAGAAGATGAGTGAGTGAGTGAGTGAGTGAGTGAGTGAGTGAAAAAATGGAAGATAAATCTCCTCTGGCCAAAGGTGCCACAGAGGTACATACTGTAAAATTTGATATTTTGTTATTTTAATCATCACATGAACCTGCACCTCTAATTTATTTTTGACATTCAACTGTTCGTCAATGGAAAATGCCCTCATCATTTCTGGCTGACAATATGCCACTGGCATTTATCAGGGCTAACAAAGCAAAACAAAGCTGCCTGCCCAGTTAAATCAACGCTCTATTCCATAATGTTTCTTACAGCACTGTAGAACTACAATAACTAGCAGGTGGCAATGGTCAGTGTCACCACAGAAGGATAACAATGTGCAAAACAGTAGCATCAACAAGGAGCACCAGTACCTGTTGATATAGTAGCATTTTGTTGCTGCTTTGATTTATTATTGTAGTTATATTCTTCTTTTGCAATACAGCAAAATGAAAAATTGGCAGGGATGTTTCAGTCACAGGATTTTTAAACATAAATTTTCTTCAAAGACGCACGCATTCGCATCTACCTTTTATTGACTGTCGAACTTTTCCACCTGAGTCAAGTGCCTAGAATTTGAATGTGATAGTTCAAGACTGAGGTGTTGCATTTTGTCAAGCAGAGGGGTGAGCAGATTGTGTTGGACGCCTGTGCATCCACATTAAAGCTGTTAATGGGAGCCAAATCTTTGGCCTAATTTCTGTATGGGATACAAAAATGAAAATTTTATTCATCCTCTCATTTGATTATGGGAAAATTTAAATTTACATTAACATGCAAGTACATGAAATTAAACACACACGGATCATGGCATTTCTAATGTAAAAGTGAGACAAAAATATGTTTCTACCCCTTGATACCCAAGGGTAAACTCCAGCATCTGAGGTGGGCTGTGGTAGCAGCTTATTAGCACACTAGCCATGCAAGTTGTTAATGCAGACACAGTTGAGTAGAGACTGTGCAGGAACAACTACAACGTGAGGTTGGTCGCTAGCTACCAGTCCAGCTTTGAACGCTGCTGGCCAAAGGACACTAAAACATTATATACTACAGGGCTACAAAAAGGAGATGTCAAAGGACATTAATACACTTTTACTAAGCTCTCCTTATTATAATTAACAAAAGGGTAAAGTTAGCAATGTTAAGATACAGTAGCACACAGAAAAAGTGTTTACATTCCCTGTCTCCTATTCTTTAAACATCCATTGACTGCATTTACTTGCAGATAAAACAGGTATTTTCCAAAGTAATTTTGTATTACATAATAAAATACTCAACACCTAAACGTATGTTTTATAAGCATTTTAAATCACAAATACAGAAGGTGCCCACCAAAGAGTGTAATAGAAAAAGCACAGTATAAACATGCTCACAAATGGAGTCTGAATTAGGTCTTACCTTCTTTCTCGAAGTTTTTCAATATATTCAAACTTTGGGGTGAGCGCTCCGTTCGAAGTAATGACTGCCTTTAGGGGAAAAAAATTAAAAGGAGGAAACTGAACAAAATGAGAAGTGCCAAAGTAAAGTCCTGCCTTTTCATATTAAAATAATGTCAAATAACAACTTAATTGCACATATTTGAAATGGGAACATTTCCTTTTAAAAATTCAATGACAGATTTCTAGAGCATTCATTTGGATATAAAAAAAAACGTCACAGTAAATATCAGAAATTCAATAATCGGATTTGCAGTGTAAATAATGGAAACAGCCTGTGGCTGACAAAGCAATGATGCTCAACAACAAGCACACACACTGAAAAGTCACTTTCATTAACAATGAATACTGAGTCAGGGTTGGTAAACAGCTCTAACCAGAAAATTAGTTGAGCTGGGGTTGAGTTGAGCAACGTCGGCTACACACACACGCTCTCTCTGAGGAGGCTCCGCGTCTGTGTAATCTGCTTCATAAAGATATCCCGCTGGGTCTTCTCTAAACGCTTCGTCGCTGGTTTAACAGTCAGACATGTTTGTTTGTTAAATGTCCTAAACGACCTGTAACTTGCGCGGCTGCCCGGCGGAGTGATACAGGCCTGTAAATAGTGCCAACATGAAAGCACGGCGTGACATTCCGATTTTATTGCACAAATGTGTCAACATAACATATACATACTTGTTTGTGGCGCAAAACTTGTATGTTTTGGGACTCTGGCTCTCTCCCGGAGCTACTTTTCTACGGAGAGTCGTTAAATGATTTGACAGCGTTGCATCCACTCTTCTACTTACTGGTGTCGATGTCATACAACTTAATGATCAAAAACTATCCCTTTTAGATTTTTTGCCAGAAAACACAAGTCAATTCCTACATTCTGTGCCGCACTCACTAAGCGAAACTCTCACTCATTTTTGAAAAATCTCTCGACTGCAGACCGGCTTCCTCCTCCACTGCATCACGTGACGTAAGGGCATCTCAGGTTGCGAGACAAGCAGCAACAAGGCTGCGTGGAAAATGTCGTTAATTTGTGATGCAGCTCGTGCTGAGATCGCGTGTAGTCGTGAATCGAGATCTGAATCGAGATTTTTTAACGATTTTTCGTGCAGCCTGAATACAAACTAAGCCTTAAAATCTGTTTAGGACACAATATGGGTGAAAAAGTAACAACCACCCACCTCACCCTTTGCGGTTCACATGGGAGCTGTAGCCAATCCTAAATGATGGAGGGTTAGGGATGTTCATTTCATTGTCATCTCTAAATCCTACTAAGGGAGGATTTTTGAGACTGATTATACTGTACTGTGTCTACAGTAACACTTCATACTGCTGTGCTGCCCATTTTAAGGTGTGAGGAAGAGTGTCATGTTCAAAATGACACAAGGGCAAAAGAAAAGGAGTGAAATGTGAATGTCACATAAACTCGATCTCAGTTTTCATGTCTTTTGCACATAACTAAGTTTAGGTCATGATATTACTTGCTAAATCATAAATTCCATGTTAAAAAAAAGTTATGATCTTGAGAATACAGATTTAAAACCAACGGCAAATACAGTGCAGTACTTCACTGCTAAAAAAAATGAAATTACTTACGTCTCTGACTTGTGGGCTGAAGTCCTCTTCCTCTAATGGTCTGTTGGCATCTGAAGGTAGCTGATGACACAACAGAACAGTTTACCTGTCAGCCACTCCTAACCACACCCCTAAATTAAATAAACCCAGCTGTACTAAACAATTTGAAGAACAACTTGCTCCTGTGTGTTAAAATGTAGCATTTTAGATGTTTACCAAGTTTATTTGTTTGATATATATTACTTGAATGTTCATGATCCATCCATTCTTGTGACCTGATTAATGCCATAAAGATTGTATGGATTTTGTATGGTTTACTGATCTACAGTAAGTTGAAACCCTTTGATTTAATGTTACTACTTTGCTAATAGAGTCGAGTGCAGATTTATAATAATATTTCTTTATCTGTGTAGGAAACATCATCAATTATCTATCACTCATCCATCTGTTATCTATTCTATACTGCCGTTGAAATGGTTTTAAATGTGCACCCTACAATAGATGTTGTGTGAGCCAGCAACACCAGTCTCAGTATAGTTTTTTCAAGTACATTTACCAACCAAGAAATTGGCAAATGACTAAAAACACCAACTCTGTCTTTCAGAGTTTTGGAATCCCTCTTACCCACAGTAAATATCCACAGGAGACATAAGGCAGAATCCGAAAGCAGCAGTGAGTGTGAGAGAGAAATCCAGACCAAAACCATCACCTGTTCTCACCTCACCTAAAACCCAAACATCTTACCATCTCCCAAATGTATGGGAAGAGTCGGTCTCCAAAATACTCTGTGGCTTCGATGGGGAGCTGAGCAGGAAGATTGTCAATGGAACACATGAGGATCCCATTTCCCTCCACACTGCCAGGACAGCAAACATAACAATGGTCATTGTCTAGAGCAGTGGTTCTCAAACTTTTTATATCAAGTACAAACTGAGAAAATATTGAGCTGTTTGTCCAAAGTGTAGTAAAAAAAGGCAACTGGACTTAGTTGAATTTCTTGAAGACGTTTCACCTCTCATCCAAGAGGCTTCTTCAGTTCAGTTTGACTGGTGGAGAGTCTGGGACTTATAAACTCTGTCAGGTTTTTTGTCCATGGGGTGTGGTTTGGACAGGAAGGGGGTGTGAGTCGTTAAGTCATCAAGGGTCGTTGAATGTTGTCTTTTGTCTGATTTAGTTTCACCTGAGTCGTTAGTTATTGGCTATTGTCTGATTTAGTTTCACCTGAGTCATCAACTGTATTTGACCTCAGGTGTGAATGTGTGTGAAACCTCCTGGGGAGGGAGTCCAGAACAGCACTGTAGGTGGCTGAGAGCTGGTGTCTTAGACCACCTCCCCTGTTTCAAAGTTGGTTTCTCCAGTTTGGCAAAGATGGCTTCTTTTACTCCTCTTTCAAACCATCTGTCCTCCCTGGCCAAAATCTGAACATTACTGTCCTGAAACGAATGTCCTGTCTGGTGTAAGCAGTCTATTTACACTTACACCAGACAGACCCCCTTCCTGTCCAAACCACACCCCATGGACCAAAAACCTGACAGAGTTTATAAGTCCCAGACTCTCCACCAGTCAAACTGAACTGAAGAAGCCTCTTGGATGAGAGGTGAAACGTCTTCAAGAAATTCAACTAAGTCCAGTTGCCTTTTTTTACTACACTTTGGATACCATGACCTGGATGAATGAGAATCTTCACAGACATTGAGCTGTTTGAATATCACCATTATTGCCAACATTAAAATACCTCAACCTCATTTGCATATCTAGAGTCGGGTCACGGGAGTAGCGGCTTTAACAAAGAGCCCCTGACTTCCCTTTCCCCAGCCACCTCAACTAACTCTGACTGGGGGATCCCAAAGCTCTCCCAGGCCAGTGAGAATATAATCTCTCCACCTGGTCCTTGTCGGCCCTCAGGTAAAATACAGTGGTGTAAATAGGTTGAGCAAAGTCAGCAATGGACTTTTTACATGAGGCAGATTTATTTCCAATAAGATAATTTATACTCATCATCCTCCTCTTCCTCACTGAATGTATTCTGTATTCTGCTTTTATTCACAATTTACACATCTGAACTTCATTGGAATTGGGGTTATAACTTCTTATTTGTTTGCTCCAAAAGCATAGAAATTCAAACAAATAGCAGAGGCCCAGGGACCTCAGACATCTAATGTCCAATCTTAGAGAGTAGTGGAGCATCATATCATCCCTCCAGGACTAACTGGTAGCCTGAATACATAAATCCAATAGATGGCAATGACTGTGTAACTCAATATTACTGCTATTTTTGACATTTTCTTTGCATCACTTATTTTTGACATTTATCTTGACTTTGATTTGGCCTTTATTCAAACAGGAAACCCGTCTTAAACCTGCAGTGAACAACCTTTGGGGATTTCAAAGGATGAGGTGGGTGGTTGTTACTTTTTCCACCCATATTGTGTCCAAAACATAGGCAGACATAAGAAGAAGAAGTAGTTCTGCCTATGTTTGGTCTTGTCTTCTTTTAAAGATGCATCATTTATATGCTGCGTCCTTCACCTGAAAATGGGCACTGACATGCAATACAGGCGGGCAGGTGGGGACAACAAGCATTAGTCCCATCAAACTGCTGAACTAAAACGTTTTATGAGAAGTATAATTCACTTTTAAAACTTTTTGTGGGCACTAATTTGTGTGGGCCAATTTTACTATTGCAGTGTTGACATTGTCTCTATCTGTCTTGGTGTTAAATGTCACTTCCAACGTGCAGCAATGGAATGTTGCTGGGCGATACGAGATCTAAACTCCACCATACCGAGAATCACAGACTGAGTCGTGTGGAGTTGATAGGCATTGTGTGAACTCATTATGATGGCTTGAATGTCACAGGATTTTTATTTACGTATGATGCACTAGAATTTTAAATATGAATGAAAGTATAAAATCATAACCAACAGCATGAGTTTTACAAAACACAATAATCTTCAAAACAAAAAGAATGTGAAACAAAGGTTTATAACCTGGAACCTTTGATGTCACAAGTGTTTTTACTGTACCTGTCATGGTCTATGTGCTGGTCAGCATCATACATACAAAAAGGCTTATCGATGGTGGTGCACTCATTCATGAACTCAATAGAGCCTCCAGTGTCGGCTGATATGTCACAGATAGCCAGCAGCCTGCAGAATGGGAGAGATCAAAGGACAGAATGATTGGCTGAACTCTCTCTCTGTAAATATCACTGAAGATAACATGTGACATTTGACCTCTGTGTAGATACAGCAACTGCCACATTGACACTTAGCAACCAGCATGTCAGATATGCTGCTCTCAGGTCAGAGTTAGATGTTAATGAAAAAAACAAGCATTTCCCTGAGACGTAACCCAGCTCATTACACACAGGAGCTCAAATAACCATCCCGGAGACCAATGCCCCTCCAAACCAATGCAGTTTCAGCATACATATTTTTTTCAAGACATACATAACATGGAGTTGAATTTTTTTTATGTTAATTAGTTAATTTCGGTCACAGGTTTTCACAACTAAATGCAGATACATTTGTGTTGACACATATTAAACACACATTCTTCTGCACATAAAGAAATAGACCTAAAACGTATAGGCTAAAGCTCGAGCTTATTTTGCCTACCCAAAGGATAATTTTATAAAACAAAATAATCAAAATTAAAAGAATCAAAAGAAACAACTTTTATCTCCAGATGAAATATTACTCCATCATCATATATGTAATCAGGTTTTTTATAGTTTTTTTAAGGTCGAAAAGTGAAACTTTTTGTGGGCACTAATTTGTGTGGGCCAATTTTACTATTGTAGTGTTGCCATTGTCTCCAACAAATTTATGCACATATACTCTCTCTATTTTAACACTGTTAAGCATTATTTCTACTTGGTTTTTAACTTGGTGACTTGAGAATATAATAAATATAGTTTTATCCATATTCAAAGATAATTTATTTCTATCAAACTATATCTTTATCTTATGTAACTCGCTCTCTATTGTTTGTGATAGCTGTCTTAGGTTTTCCCCCATACTGTCATGTCAGAACTTTTTGACACAAAAATGAAACCAGTGTATATTTCAAGTGACAGTTGAGGTTTTCAAACATCTGTACTGACACATAGTCAGCAATGAACATAGAGTGCACACCCCCTGCACCTAAAACACACAGGAGCCAAGCAGGCATATGCAAAAACCGGAATAACAGGTTCGGAATAACAGGTTTAAGACAAATGATAAAAGGTATCTGCTAATAAAATGTACACCTACTTAAATGCATGCCATCATAAGAATATTTCCCTACTTTATTGGCATTAGGCAGCCCTTTTCTGACAGGGGACTGAAGTGTGTGTTGTTCTGTAAACCACTCTGTCCTGTCCATAGAGAAAATCACCGATTTTGATACTTTAGCTTTTTGAAAGTTTGGCTGTATGGAGGCACTGACAGGTAGTCAGCATTGAACATAGAGCTGACTGAACTAAGTGAACACCCCCTGTGCCTAAAAACCACAGAAGCCAAGCAGACACAGTACTACAAACTACTTAAAAAGTGTACTTAAATAGAACACCATACCGATACTGGTTTAGGTTTTCTGTTGTTCTCAAAACAGCTTCATCATTTCCACAAATTTCGGCAGACCTTCCTCTAAGATTTGTCTCATGTTGATGCACCTGCCTCTTTATTTCTGATGGGGTGTCAACTGTGCATTTACACAGCCAACATCCTGTTACACAAAGAACACTTTCAAGTAACTTCACAATGATTGGCTGGGGAAGGCAAGACATTATATTTCAAGGGACTGTTTAGCTTTTTAGAAATTTGTACTTATACACAGCGTCAGTCAGCATCGAACATAGAGCTGACTGCACTAAGTGAACACCCCCCTGCGCCTAAAACCCACAGGAGCCAAGCAGGCAAATAAAATGTACACCTACTTAATTGTATGCCGTCATAAGAATATTTCCCCCATTTTATTACTATTAGACAGCCTTTTCCTGACAGGAGACTGGAGTTTGTGTTGCTCTGTAAACTCCTTTGTCCTGTCTATAGAGAAAATCACCAATTTTACATTATGGCACACAGGAAGTTTAGATCCACTGTTGCCTTCATCATTAACATCAAATGTGTTATTTTCTGGCTGTTTGAATTTCTTTCTTGGTATTCACCTGAGTAAAGTAAACTTACCAAACAAAAGTGCAGTAGACTAGAAACTCTTGTTTAGAGAAAAGCTAAAATTGCTGATATTCTTTGTGGATTTTGGTGCAGGAGAGTGGCCAGACACAAAGTGCTACAAACATCAGTTTCATATCAGAGACAGCTGATGAAGTAACAAACACATTACATTAAAGTGTACTTAAGATGCCAGGAATTTTTATTAGTTAAGCCTTTTGTTAAGAGGCTAAAATCTGTTTTTTCTGAAGTCCCGGGCTGATAGCCATGGTTCCTCTGAAAAAATGCCTGCCTCTCTCCAGATACTCATCTGCACAGTGGGCATGTTCAGCCCAGTCCGCACTGATTATGTGTCTTTTACAACCACATTTCCAGAACCTAAACTATGTATACTACTACTGCACTTTTCCCACATTTTCCCCAACACCAATGACTTATGCTGAACATTCACTCCATTAGCTCTTAACCCTTTTCTTCTGAATTCCATGCTCCAAGTGTTGCTAATAAAATGATTGTCTATGCAGTGTACATGGACAATAATTGTCCAGACACTTTCTGCCACCTTTGTATTTTTGGGTCTATTTTGCCAGTCTGGACTTGGCTCAATAGTTCCAATAAAGAGACATTTTATGAATGTGTTATGTCTCAGTTTGTGTTTGTCCCCATCTTATTTTAATACGATGCCACTCCTCTATACAAAGCCAGGTGCACATGGACACTGCCTATTAATTTGCTGCAGCTGAATATGTTCAATAATGTCAAGTATTCGCCAAATATTTATTGAATCTCTCCAAGATGCAATGTACTTGCAATAGCAACAGAGCTATGTTGTTTTCTTAATCAATTTCTGACCATGACATCAACTTAAACGAGAAGGGTTAAAAACCACAGACCTCACATCGACCACTAAAAACTAGCAAAAAAAAAGTGCAAATCACATAAGCCTTGCCTTGAAGGTCGTAGCAGCCCTTTCAGAAGTATCCCAGACAAAACATTGTAAAATGTCTGTGCTCACCAAATGCTCTATATTTTTCTTTGCTCTGCAGACATATTTTTTGCTCACTCTGAGTAGAATACACTCAAGTTCACTTCGTGAAGATAGTGGTGAATGCTGCCATTCAGCCTCATTATACAACAAGAGGTGACATTTGACTCCATGAATGAACACACATCTCACGACTAGACAAACAGAGAGGTGAAGAGACATTAGTTCACTCTGAAGCAAGGACATATCTGTTTGAATTTCCTTCAGTTTGGTTGAAAACTTCATGGATAATGAAGAGAGTCAGAAATGAACTAAGAGGGTCTTGGGGAAAATAAAGGAAACTGCTCACAGGAGTTTTGGCAAGTCAGAAAAATGAAGGGGTTAGTAACAGTACTATAATAACTTACTTGTGTGGCAGCTCTGGTGATCCCGCATCATCTGCAGGCATGTTTTTGCGCATCAGTTTTTGGATGTCCAATCGCCTGAGGAGCCGGGGAGTGTGGGGATCCCAGTAAATACCATTGATTAGACAAGTTGTGTAAGGTGCCACCTGTGGTATACATGGCATGTGAGAGGCCAATCTTTTACACTGGCTGAACTGTGAGTGTCAGAACAAGAAAGTTGATAAGACACATGTTATACTGGTCATGGGGTCTTCTATCAACTCCTCAGGACAATAAAAATGATGGCTTATTTGGCAGAATGGTGTCTTAAATGTAAAGAAAAATACTAATTGACTCATCCCCATTGACTCAGAGAAATCCAAACAATTTTCTGAAACACAGATGTGGTACCATCAACAGCAGGGGTTGAATAAGTTGTGTGCCAACAGACATTTGGTGAGTGAGTGGTGGTGATGTAAGAGAAACTAGCAGACTCACACTGGTCCTGAAGTGAGAGGTGTACAGCTCAGGATGGTTCTCATACTCTATAGGGTCATAGATGCCATCGCTCTTCCTCATCAGGTGGTGGTGTCGGCTCAGAACAGTGGCATACACTCTGTTCATGTCTGAAGAGAAAACAAAACACAACAACTGAATAACCATGTATGATGGATGAAGTGTAGTAGTCGATTCAAGAAATTCACAGAAAAAAGCATTTAAATTGCTTTGCAAAAATGGTTTGCTGTGTGTGGTTATGCTAAATAGGAGAATATGACACCACCAGTTCAGTTATGTTTTTTAAAAAGATATAAAGTAAATTTCGTTATCCTCAAAATCCCCAAAAATATCTATATATTATTTTTGTCTATACCTCCCACCCCATACAGATGTAAAGTCAATTACATATGCCAATTACAGATTTTTATTTATTTATTTTTTGCCAACTTAAGCCCTCAGTGGATGTTCTGTCCCATCCTGTGATCAGCCTTCACACAGATATACCTCCAGTCTTTGAGACTTCCTTTAGCTCATGAGGTTCAACATATTCAACAGGAAGCTCATTAATGATGTCTTGGGCTCCCTGCAAGAAAACAGCCACATAAAGGGACTAAGATTTTCTAAAAAAAAAAATTGCTTGGGCTGAACTGAGTGTGTGTTGAATCTTGTCGTACCTTAGAGACATTTCCAGTTCCAGTGACACAAAATGTGACAGGGCCAATGGATTTGGGCATGAGTCCCATGGATATCTCATAGCCACAGTCCCTCACTGCCTGGATGGCCTGGCTGACATTTCTGTAATTGTGAGCCATACCAATGTGCTATTTGAAGGACAGAGAGGTGGTGATGAGGAACTGAGAAAGAACCATTTGAGCTCCAAGTAACTTTAAAAAATAAATATTGTGGATTTCCACAGCTGTCAGTGTTAGCTAAAGAAATGGATAAACAAAAGTAAAATATTTTCACGTCGCAGGTTAATGAAGAATGATTTCTCTCACCATGAAGGGTGTGTGATGACCAAGAGCCAGGTAGCGCAGCCCCAATCCATGCAAGATGTTAATCATACCTTTATAAACAATTTAACAACATACAAATATGATTCAAAGAACATTACCAAAATTAAGAAAAATATAAAATCTTTAAACAATCTCCGATGTATTCACAAAAGAAAGAAGTTCAGAAAATATGAATGAAAAGTTTTAAAATCTAAAAATTAAAAAAAAAAAAAACATTTCTGAAATTATAATTAGAAATTAGAAATTATATTTAGAAACAGACAGTGAGCACACAGCTCTGCTGCAGAAGCTCTACTTATGTTGCCTTTGCAGCTGATGACACCAGGTAATGGTTAAATCAGATTTTTTGTTAAAATACAGTTGAACTCCAAATAAAAGTTAAATAATGATTGATTAGCAGTCTCACTCAACAGTTTTCACCCAAACTGACTCAGAAGTGATGATTCAGTTGTTTCAAAATTTTCTCCCTGGTTAAAACCCTCTAAAACTTATTTCTAGTCACTTTCCAATAGCTGCTGCTGCCACATATTTTCACAACTGCCCCAGGAAATGACAGCAACTAAAGCATGTTGTTAAGTTATTTATTTTTCAGAGGAAATTCCCACCCTACCTGCAACACCAGCCCACTGGCCAAATGCTACAATCCGATAGCCATTAGCATCAACCATCTTCTCATAGTCAATCAGGCGAACCTCCTGAAAAGATAAGATAAATGTGTTTAAAGTTTTTGATGAGTTTAAAAATGTAGAAAGTCAAAGACATGGAAATTTTCAAATACCCAGTAAACTGTCTTCGTTATTCTGTTTGTGCCTTGCCCTGTTCAGTTTTATGTACTTAAAAGGTCCAGGGCTAGCCTTTGAATGCTGTAGATAATATTGCAGCACTTGAGATTGTCTTGGTCTCAATATTGGTCTGAAGTCCTCTATTTGAAGGTCTAGGTCTTGTTTTACTGACACATTGACAGGTCAAGTCCACAAATTATTTATTCACAATTGGATTCAGAACTTCCATCATTACATGCACCACTAACATAAGTAGTCAGCGATTACAGCTGGTACCTCCTTACTCCCTTTACGCAAAGTTAGTGTTAACTAAGACAAGGAAAAGCTAAGTGCTCGTCTAAGAGAGGAGACAGCCCGTCAACTATTAACAAGCTTGCTTTCCTAAAACAAAACAAATTCTTTGCGAAACACTTGATGGAAAACACCTGTAATACATTGAAAACCGCAGTCCAACTCTGACACTTGAGAGAGAGATGTGAGAAAAGAGAGTGGAGATTATTTACAATTATTTCTATGAAGAAATGCAGTGTATATAAACTAGCGCTGTTTGGCCTATGTATACAGTAAGTACACCTGGGTGCAGGACCACTGCAGGGTTATACAGGGCTCCTTTGAGAGTGCTCACCTTCTTCAGCAGGTCATCCAGAAGTCCCATGTTGGCCTCTTGGGCCTTGATAGTGTGTGAGAAAAAAGCGTACGTTTTCTTCTCCATGACCTTCTCCTCTGGTGGCCTCTTAACTCCAATAATCAGTGAAGCCTCTGAGATGTCTTCCTGGATGACAGCTCCAGCCATCGAATAGTACTGAAAATGCACATAGTACACTGACTTAGCTTGCCAGCATTAAATACTCTGAACCTTCTTACTTTTTACTGCTTTTTTTGAAGGATTTTCCTTTGCAATTATTTTTGTATGCTATATATATATATATATATATATATATATATATATACACACACACACACACACACACACACACATCTTGAAGCCATAACATTAGGGCTCAAATTAATCAATTAATCTGTCAATTATATGTTTTTGTTTGGGCAATAAAATGTAAAAAAATTCTCAAATGTTCTCAAATGTCTGTTTTGTCCATGAAACAAAATCATTCCATTTTAATGATTTGTTACATGCAGCAAAGAAACCATACAAATTTGAACTAACATCAAATAGTTTGAAATTATATATAAAAAAAGTGTTTTACCTTCTCGTGAATAGCTCTGCGGTTGGATGGTTGGACCAGGACTTTGACACCAGCACTGGTGAGCTCTCTGACATGCCGTGGGGCCAGTGGTGCCCTCCGTTCCCACGGGTTAATGTCCTCCCGACGGATGGCCATGACTGCCCTGTGGTGTTCATAGCGCCGCTGTCCTGCCAAACAGCTTGGTATCCTCTTCTTTTGGTGGCTAAGGAGTTTGAACATGGCTTCACCCCACCCTGCTCAAAAAAGGAGGACAAGCAGCCACACACACTGCTGGGAACTTAAAACTTGTAAGTTTTGACATTCAGCTAGGAGGGAACAACCTGTTCTGCCAATATTAGTATTTGTTGAATGGAAAAGTGAAGGTTTCTCTTTTGTCATGTGCACTGACAAAACACCATGTGAATACTTTATGACAGCTGCAGTTTACAATTTGTTTTTGTATCATACAACTAATCATACAATTATTTTTCATAGTTAAAACTTAATTGTTTCGACTATGTCAGTTGTGAAAAATTACTGTTGTAACTTCACAACGTCCAAGGTCACATATTCAGATGTCTTGTTTTTTCCGACTAACCACTGAAATTCACTCAAGTACTACAAGTGACAAAGCAGGAAGCCAAAGCAATTTTCTGTGGAGTAGCTCTACAATTACCCTATGTCACTCAAGGGACAGTACTGTTAAACAGTCAGAGGTCAAACTGAGTTTGCTGCAGGGAGATTGCTGATGACAAGCACGTGGACAGACAAGAAAAATTAAAATAGGCTAAATCAAGAAAAAACACAGATCAAGCATTTTCAACCCAGTGCTGCAGTTCCTCTGGAGTTTCTCATTAAATTATACTGGGGAGGCCAAAGGGAAAAGGTATAAATAAACTGTGGGGAAAATTCTGCGGACATTCGCTTTAACACATACTGCCTCTTAGCTTAGCTTGCCAGAGTTATGTATATGTATGTGTATGTGTGCAGCATGCACAGTGAGATAATGTTTGTTGCATGCGAGTATGGTATCGCTGCCACAACAGCAACATAAAAACAGATTTTCATCCCTCCCCATGGTTGGTATTGATTCAAAATTTTTATTAAAAGCTATATTGATATCTTGACTTCAATAATATTTGTATTATTTTTTCACTGCCACTTTTATTAATCGTAAGAAATTTACTGTAATATAAATCACAAATTTGTTGCAAAGGTTTTAAGCCGGAAGATCAGTCAGTCAGTCAGTGTCTTGTTATCGTGGGATGAGAAAGATATGAGAATTATCTCGTTATAACAAGAAAACAAGCCTTGTTATCCCGAGATACCTCATTCATTTATCTCTTTATAGCGAGATAATTAGCCTTGTTGTCTTGCGATAATGTAGTAATTTATCTCGTTATGATAAGGAATTCATTATTCTGTTATAAAGGAGTAAAGAAATACAGTAGTCGCCTTGGCCGCTCTGAGCTTCCGTAGATACCCAAATGATATCACATAAGTATTGAGGTTCAATATCTGGCACCAATATCGGTCAGGACTTACATTAGCCCGACATGATTCTAGCTATAAAGTAAATACCAACAACTCATTTAAGCCTCAGGTGCAAATGTCAATCTTGTGAGAATTTAAGCTGTCACAACCCTCAAATTGGAAGCCAGTTTTCAGTACAAGTTAGTCCACATGTGGATAACCTGCAATGTTCTTATAAAATACTACTATAAATCTAAAACAGAACAAATGTTTAAACTCAGTGCTCAACCCCGCGGACACAAACGTGGTGAAATGCTAACGGTGTTTGGTTAGAGTCCGCAGTGTCCAGCTTTAACCTTCACTGTCTTCAACAAAGTTCCGAGGATCTGGTCCACACAGAGTCTCTCACACAGCGATAACTGGTGAAGTTAATAACACAATAACCAGCACGTGAGCGAGGTGAACGGGTCTCACCCACCTTTGTGACCTGTTTAAGCTCTCCACGCCGGATCCTGACGAGGTAACGCGGCGACGTTCTGCCAACTACAGCAGTGTGTCACTCAGAGGTGAGACGAGCTGCTACTTCTGAGGTAGCGCCGACACGAATCTGTTTCCGCTCAAACCTTCAAAATATAGCTCCACTTCCGACACAGTCCATGTGGTCATTCATCTTAAAATTAGGCAACATACAGTATTCGGGATAAAGGAGACTCGTGTTACATTTCAGTTTTTACTTCTTTTTCACGTGCATGACATGAAAATCTTTGCAATCATTCCAGGACAGCATGATTTATACTAATCTTATTTAGATTATCGTTTTTCATTTGAAGGTCCAATGTGGAATAATTAATGATATCTAATGGTGAGACTGCAAAGTGTACCTTAATGGATAACTCCTCCGTTCCCTCTTAACTTTTCCACGTGCTTCAGGGAACTACGGAGGCCTGCATATACATTCGTATCCACTTCAAAACGTGAAATGCACAATCTGGATGGCTTGTCCATTAGTGCCCTTGTTTAAAAATATCAGTGCAAGATGGCGGTCTTACCTAAAGTACATAATAAAAGGCTTATTTTGTGGCTATGAGATCTTTTTTTTTTGAAGAGTTTATACATGTAGACAAACATAATTATGATAATTTTTTAACCTGTAACCCACCTAAAAGACTCTGGGCTTTTAAAAAAAACTAAAGTTTGTGTAAGATCACAACTTAAAAAAAAAAAAAAAAAAATTTGGTAACATTAGAATTTTGTTTTAATAATGTTAGTAACTAACATTAGTTTTTCTACTATCTAAAAGCTTACAAACCAAATGAACAACAATAAAGGAAAGAAGTCAAGCATATATTTAAGAACCAAATAATAAACATATTAAAGCATATTTTTAAAATTTGTGCAATATATTGTGAATCACAATTATTTTGGTCAGGGTGAGACGGGAACATTTTAAAACTTAAAGGAGCTTTCTGCAAAGGTATTATAAAGATACCTGCTTATCCACAGTGGCCTAAAGACCCTCATCTTTATTCCATTTTTATTGGAGGTCTTTCGCTTTCTCTGAGCAGGTATTTTATTTTGAAATGAATAACATTTTAATTGAATGTCCGGTGGCATCCTAGCAAAACGGGCAGGTTTTTAATAGACCCGGACCGAGTAGAAGGTAGTTTGTTTTTATTGCAGCGCCACACCGTACGGGCGGCTACAGGTAGCGGACGGGGAAGCCGGCCATGTTGGGAGGGGAAATTACAAAAACATACACCGATTTATCGTGTTTGTGTTCACTCGTGAGAACGGAGGGAGGCGTGTGTTTGACACTCTGACCATTTTCTATGTGAATGTGACATGTACTGCCACCTGTCAAGACGAGGGGCCTGACCTTCACTGAAGTCCCAGTTTCAAGAGCTAAGGCGTGATGGTCGAAAGAAGCCACCACCCACTCCCACACACAAAGTGGGAGGAAAATAAATAAATAAATTATATATATATATATATATATATGAAGTCCATAATGTGACCAAGGAATACTACTTAATAATACTACTACTTATATATAATTGTTTTATATTCAGTATCATTTGCAAGTGTTTCATACTTGGTCTAATTTTTATCCATAGAATCCATAGAGTCATTAAACACACCAAATTCAACATCTTTCAAAAATATTCCGTAAGTAAGAATTAGTGGCATCTAATGGTGAGACTACTCTGCTGATGAGAGGATGTTCTGTTCTTTGTCTGCATCATAAGCTTTAAAGATTTAAAAACGTGTGCTCGGGCTGGTTTGCAGACGAAACGTGGTGCAAGACAGCAGCCTCCATGATGCAAGGCCAGAAGGCGTATTCTAAGGCTACAAAAAACAAACAATTTCTATGTGATTGCTCCTTGGGGATAAATAAAGTGATTGAATTGAATTTGAAAGTGATTATACACTCGTACAAACATTCTTATGGTAAGTATATTCAATTTCTACCACAAACCCTTCTAGGTGTTAAACACTGAATTTTTAAAGTACACTGCCAATAAAATAAAAAACAAAACAAAAAAAAATAATAATAATAATTGGCCAAGATAGACAGTATAATGTATGTTTACACAAAATAGTAGAGGCAGTAGTAGTTGTTCACTCAAAATTGTGCCACATTCAAAACTTTGTGACTTTTGAAGCCTCAAAAGTGACTTTGTGACTTTTGAGGCTTATTTACAACACAAAAATGTACATTTTTATTTATTGTTGTTGCTGTTGTTGCATCGAAAAATGCACACTCTGATAAATATATCTTTGCAGAAGACCATTAGTTAAAACACAGCGGAAAGTGTCGAAGAAAAATTCTAGATGCACCGCCTTATTCTAGGTTCCTCGCTCACCTCCACAGTTTCATTAAACCGACCAATGATGATGTAAACATGACATCCTTAATAGAGATAATAACTCTTGAACTCTTGAAATCAATCTCCTCAGATCTGCATCTTATTGATAATTTTTTTTATTTAGTTTTTAATTCATTTGACAGTATGAACTCAGTCTTGTTTAATATTTACAGTGGAATACTTTAAAATGTGTTTGAAGATGAGTTCACTATCAGTTTTTTTTCTGGGGGGGTTTGATTGTTAGCAACTGCAGCAGGAGCCACACTCACACGTATACACACACACACACGCACGCACACACACACACACAATGACAAGACATTTTTGTTTTCATATACCATAGTTTTCAGTGCAGCACGGCTCTTTTAAGTTATTACAGTGGTACAATATAAAATAAATATCATAAACACTTCTTTTTACATTAATCCTGAGACTGAAAGGAAAAAATAATTATGTTGTCTTTGCCAGTCAGGACCAGAGATGGAGAGTTGAAGCTGTGAGTGCAGCGTTAAAGAAACTGTTGGGATTTTTAAAAAAAAAAAAAGTGTATTGATAATGTATTGAATGTAAAAATGCATTGAAAAAGAAAGTGGTTATATTAGGGTTTCTGTCATAATTTATATTGTACAAATCACAAATGACATGACTGAACCAGGAGCAGGTGGAAATCCACGCTTGAAGTAAATACTAAAGTAAATACAGCTGCCAAAGTGGTCATGTCATTCTCAGCATTGACACTATGATTGTGACATTTTCGGGGGATGTTGTTACGGCCGAAAGTAGAATTAATTTGACGTTAGTGGTGGCAAACCGTGTGACCATGGTGAAGGTTTGAGCTCTCTTTAACTATTCTTATAGCTAAATGCAAATTGTAGACCTTGCATTTTCCCCCCCCAAGTATTTCAGTAAGTGCATAACATTGCACCACTGCTTTCAGTGTTAGATGTTAACAATTTTAAACAAGGTCAGAGCAGAACCAGCGCTTTGTATTTCTAAAAGAGCTGCTCACACTCAAACAGCAGGGAACAGTGCGTTTGTTTGTGACTCTTTTAACTGGCAGATGTATCAACATGTTTGAATCTGGCAAGGATTTCTGTCAGTTCTGCTGTGTGCGTGTCAGACTGCGCCAGAGGAAATGACAGTGTGTGTGTGTTTATGGTGAAAGAGTGACGCTCACTGGTGTCTTTTAAATTGTTTTTTTTTTTTTAGTTGACGTTCTATGTCACAGAGAAACAAGATGCTGATGTTGATTCCGTGTCTGACTTTGTTGCCAGGTTGAAATGTTTTGTCATGTCATTTGTTAACAGTTTGAAAACAAAACCTGAATGTCACCGGACTTTTCCTTTAAATGTTGGTACAAATTCCATGTTGGAACATGAGTTGAAGACTTGTCCTTTCTCCTCTGCTGCATCTCTGGTCTCAGAGTTCATTAACATCATTTCCTGAGATGCAAATGATCACAACTAGCAACCACTGATGACTAATGACACAATAATTAGTTACCAATTTAATATAATTAACTAAAAATCAGTGGGTGGATGGTAAAGAGAGAAAGCTCAGTTTGTCCTCTGTCATGTGTCCTCAGTTGAAATGAAACCATTTCAGCCACGTTATTTCCTGTCAGTGTCCAAACAGGCCAGCAATGAGGGTCAGAGGTCAGAGGTCAGGGTGAGAGGGTGAGTTAGTCTGCAGGGCCTCAAGGGAATTAGGAAGAGTCTTTTCTCTTTTTATTTCTCTCCTTTTTTTGCAGGGTCAAGTTCAAAGGGCAGGATGAAGAAGTCGGGTCAGCAGGCGTTCGTGCCTCCAGGGTCAAGAACGAGGTTTCCTCACTTGTTTCTTTTGGGTCATGTTTAGGACAGATCAGGATCAAGGGTTTGTTATCTCACACTTCAAGGGGCTGCATGAAAGATCTGCAGCAGTCTAAAATGGGTACTGAATTCCAAATTTAAAAAGAGAAATGGAGATGGAGCGCGATGTTTCCCCCTCCTCTCCTCCCCAGAAACTCCAAGTTGCCGGGCAGTTTGCTGGTCCGTAAATCACAGTTCAAATTGTGAACTGCACTGTTGTTACGAGTGAAGCCAGTATTTCAGTTTAACACGTATCTCTGCTGGTACATCATGGTCATTTTATGACTCATACAAATTGATTTCTTGCATAGGGGTTCTTTAAGTGAAAATATACAGTAGATAGAAATGTATTAATGTGACAAGATGCTTCAAATTCTATTCTTTCAATTAAAATATGTCCTCTTTGAAATAGATCCCTTTTCTGAAACCCAAGGTTTCAGCAAGATGGAAAGTCAAATTATTATTACCTGTTTGTTGTATGATTCAAAAAAGAAACACTTTAATTTCAAATTTACTGGCAACATTTTTATATTCTCTTTTGTGGCTCTGAAGCAGAACATATTTTCTGCTTTATAACTTTTACAGTCTGTGTGACTGGAGTAGAGTTTGTTGTTAGGTATACAAATTTTTATGAAAATTACAAATTTGAGGGAATAAAATCGCCCACACTAATCACAACCAATTGGTATTTCTGACTAAATTGTTTGTAATTTGAAATGCACTGCCGTAAAAGATCTAAATTTAAGGAGGATTTTGTCCAAAAATCTAAAATAAAACAGCTATTAAGATCCAAAATAAAAATATTCCCAGAACCAGCAGTAAGTGACCTGACTGGGAACTTTTCAGATAAATGAGCATTTTGAGGACTTTATTTTGTAATTTGAGAACATTTTGTCTGAAAAGACTGGAATTTCAAGAAATCAAGAGACCTGTCAAACTGACTCATAAACCCAGCTTTCGTATTTTTTAAAAAATGCCATGGCTGCACAGGAGAGAAGCGATGAGTCAAACCGAAGCTGATCCAAATAATCAAAGGAACAAATGACTCATGTTTGACATCCAAAATTTGAATATTGAGGACACAAATGAGTATTTCCAAGTTAAGTATTTGAAATGTGAGGACTCTTTTTGTCTCGTGTTTCAAGTACGTGGCCAAAAATGTCATTTGTGAACATGGTTCAGTGGTTTTTGGGTCACCAGTTACTAATTAATAGAAACAAGTGGAGTCATGATAATGAGGTCACATGTTACCAAAAACCGTTACCTACACAACTTTGTGAAACTGTCTTGCGAGTTTACTTCCTGACCTGATGAGGATGTCTTTATTATTTGTTTCCCTTCTTTCTTTTGAGGTGTTGGCACGACGGACACAGAGCCAGTTGTTCCAGGGCCGGAGGTCAGTATGTCTCAGGTCTGGGGGGACGACTGCGGACTGGACGGGTCATGCAGCTTCCTGATGTGTTTCTTCAGGTCAAAGTTCCTGCAGAAGCCCTTGCCACAGGTGGGGCAGGTGAAGGGCTTCTTGTCATTGTGCGTGTGCATGTGGAAGGTGAGGTTGTACACCTGGTGGAAGGCCTTGCTGCAGATGGAACACTTGAACTGCTTCTCCCCACTGTGCGTCAGCTTGTGGTTCTTGTAGTTGCCTGTACAAAACCAGCACAAACCACATCTCATCAAAAATCAAAGTCCTGAATAGCTGAATGTAGAGACACTTTTGGTTGTTGAGTCAATATCTTGCATAAGTGTCCAGGGTGTCAATAGCTTGGCGAAGCAGGATCTGGAAAAACTGGTCCGGGCCTTTATCTTTAGTCGATTATATTTCTGCAATGCTGTTCACATTGGCCTCCAATCCAATTAAACCACTGCAGTGGATTCAGGACGCTGATGCCCATGTTCTCACTAAGGTTAAAAAAGTGGAACACATAACTCCAGTTCTGAGGTCCTTACACTGGCTTCTCGTCTGCCAAAGAACTGATTTTAAAATATCGCTGTAGGTTTATAAAACAGTTGAGGCTCAAAATACATCTCTGATCTGCTGACTCACCATAAACCATCTAGACCTCTAAGGTCATCTGGGTCTCCAGAACCAGGACTAATCATGGGGAAGCTGCTTTCAGTGTTTTATTCCCCAAATATCTGGAACAAAATTTCCAGAAGAGTGCAGGTCTGCCACATGAATTCATATTTTCACTGCTGCTCCTCAGCCGTAACTGTAACTTTTAATTTATTTTATTGTGCTTTATCAGGCCTTCTATATGCCTTTATAAAACAATGCAAGATCATTAAAATCATTCATAGATCATATACACGGACTGAGCTATTTTTGAGCACAAGTACAATCTAATTAAAACATAACACCATGTCTCTATAAGGCATCTAAGAGTCAAATAAATGTGAATATAACAAGTTTAAGTGCCTTCATAATAGTCAAGTACATTAAATAAAAAAAAAATTCAAATCAGTCGATATCAAAAATTATTTCAACGAAACTTTAAGATTAAGTTGTGCACCTGAAAGAAAATTTAATAAACTGATTTTTGAGGACAGAAAACACTCTTTTTCAACAAAAAACACTTTCATAGCCTGCTGTATGTGTGTTTGCACAGTGCATAAACATTATACTGTATAGAACCCATATGCTTTATTAAGAGCAGCACCAACTCAATGACAAACTCATCTTAAAGTGTTAGACAACTGTACATAAATGTAGGTGATAGGACTTTGGGCTCAGAGGAAAAGACGTGGGTTTGCAGTTAAACTGGTCTATGTTAGATTATTGCAGCTGTGAGTTTGATTTTGTCAACACGCAGAATTCAGTTCTTTAAAACGCAGCTTTGATTCAGCTTTCGAGCATAAGAGGAACAAGGGGACACATGAAATCACTTCCTGAGGAGGATTTACTTAGCGAAGGGAATTTGAGGGAAATCATTAAAATTAATAATTAATGATTTGGAAAATATGTTTAGAATGTGAGAGGAGTCCAATTTAAAGATGTCAGTCAAAAATATCTGTAGCTTCATTCATGTTCTCCATTACAGCAACATTTGTATTGACTTTGTTTAAATTGGTTACATAATATTAGGAAACATACCAGAGATACTGAGTCAGTCTGTACGATTAAACCTGTTTCTGTTTTACATGTTAAAGTAAAATGACCAGATATTTCTAAACTGTCATATACACTGGTTTAATAAGTGCTGTATCCGTTTGCAGTAGCTGTTTGTAGGTTTGTTTCAGCTCACACTGCAGTTGCTTAATGTCGCTGGAGGTTCAGAAGACTGTGGTGATGCATTGACAGTAATATATCACTGAACCACAAATTGTGAAGGTTAAACTTGTCTATTATCATGTCTACCAAAAATGAATAAGCCTGGATTTGGTCTGTATTTTATTTTTTTCTGAGCAAAATTAGATCATGTTTGCTATTATCATCAGAATTTATTTATTATTTATACATTTATTTACACATTCCAGGCTTATTATGCATTGATGTGTTAATATTCAGTGTATTAGGATGTTACTGATAAGACATATAGCCTGCATTAATAACCCAGTTACACTTTGATATTCTGGATACTGACACTTCACTCCGTTAATATCCAGGTGATGAATAAAGCAGGACATGACTATTATTGATATTTACGTGTGCTCATTTTCAGGCCATTGATATTGAGGGACATGAAGTCACTGCGTTGTAAAAAAGATGCAACTCTAACACAACCGTTGTCGTTATATTGTGGAATGAACCGTTTTGCGCACCTTTCTGATGAAAACCTTTCCCACAAAACTCGCACACAAACGGTTTGTATCCCGCGTGGATGCGCGAGTGTGTGTTGAGGGTGGAGCTGCGGTTGAAGGCTTTTCCACACTGGTTACACTTGTGCGGCTTTTCCTGCAAAAATAAAGAAACGAAATCACATGACAAATTGCACATTCATTGGAAATATTGAAGAATATAAGAATATTCTTTAAGAATATTAAGACACGGAAACAGCCGTAGATAATATAAGATGATGTACACACGCGTTACAGGCGTGTCTACGGAATGTTACTGGCTTTTAACTAATTTATTATTTACAGAACTAAAACAGTTGCATTAATTTATGAGTTTATGATGAGGATCCAAATTTTTTTAGGAACTCAGACCCTCATTTGAATTATTTCTAAACTCTATTTTTAATTGCAAATCATAAAGTAAATATTACAATACATTAGAACAACTACATACACTTACATACATTTACAGTAGGTTTGGTTTTCGGTTTTTGAAATGTTAAAGTATCATTAATTGTTTTTTCTGTGCAGATTCCCCTTCATAAAAAAACAACAACAACTAATAAAACCCACGTCCATCTCCTCCCTCCATTAAAATCACATAAAGTGATTCAAATGTAAAAGTTAAGGCCCCGCCCACCGACGAAAAATACACGGGGAGAAACAAGCGTGTCATCAGCAACATCTTAATGTGAAATGCTGCCTGCTGTTGTTTTCAGCCAGACATAAGAATAATGATGCCATATTTTCAATTACAGTCAATACTCAACAGATCAATACATTTCTCAATCATGCGTTCAGAGGAAATGTGCTATGAATAAATAAATAAATAAATAAATAAATAAATAAATAAATGTCCTCATTTGGATTGGCAGAAAAGAACATCAGAACAGTAAACATCATAATTAAATATTTAATTATAATTAAATTAAGTGGGTATTTAGTTTCAGTCAACAAGCAAACAAAACAATGACACGTGGCCTTGATCTGTACCTGAGTGTGGATGATTTTGTGTCGGCACAGTGTGCTCGCCTGTCTGAAGCCTTTCCCGCAAACTTTGCACACGAACGGCCGCGCGCCTGTGTGCACGGGCATGTGGCGGGTCAGGTTGTAGTGCGCGTTAAACACCTGAGCAGGAGGAGAGGAAAAGACAATAATGATAATAATAATAATAATTAGTATAGTATTAAAGAATTATAGTATTATTAAAAAAATATAATAAATAATAAATAAAATTGTTAAATGGCACTTAATTCACTTTAATAGAAATGACGAGAACCACATTCTTTAAATGACCGTCAAAAAGAAAAAAAAAAACGAAAACGTGAATCTTTTCCTTTGAAGTGAAGAAAATAAAGAGGTAAAACACATGGAAAAAAAGAACCGAATTGTCTGAATCAGAGTTTAATTAACGCAGGGTCATTTTGGACTTTTTTTTTAAACAAGCAGCTTAAGAAAAACACGAGTCCACTCACAAAAAAATAATGGTATCCTTACTTATTTTATGACTCGTCGTTGGTTCCGCTCGTTGTGTGTTTTTGTGATTTTAAAATAAAAATGCTTAAAAAAGTGAAACAAAAACAAAGAAGGATCGAAGCTTCACATTCAGTCTTTCAATGTGAGAATTCTGAATTACGCGGCTCCGGAAAAGAAGTAACAAACAATGTATGTATGGTACATATATAATACATATATATAAATGGATGGACCTGCACATTTAAATGTGTATTGTTGACCCGGTTTTAATTAAGTATGCAATAGTCTGATTATAATCTCGTTACTTTTCTTTTTAACGCTGAGTGTTCTTTTCTCTCATTTATAATCTGGATTTATTTAAAAATCTGAATTCTACATGCATCAGCGAAAGTGGCCAAAGTTGTAAAAAAGACTTTTTTGCCATTTCTTGGTTTAAAATCGGAATGTTCCTGCTGGTTTTCTATGCGTGGAGATGAGATGCAGAGTCCGGACTGACCTTGCCGCAGACCTCGCAGGTGAAAACTTTGGGTTTGCTGCCGGGACACGAGCCGCTGAGTCTGACCGCAGCTGCCGCGGAGTCTTTAAAGATCTTGTCGGTGAGAATCTGGTCTCGCTCCTTCATGTAGTGCTGGATCTGGCTCTGTGACAGCTCCTTGAAGGCCTGCACGCCGGACACCGGGTACCGCTCCCCGGCCTGCTGCAGGCCCGGTTTGCTCTTCTCCGTCATGAAGGCTTTGTGCCGCGCGCTGAGCAGGTACGAGGCCATCGGGTGCAGGTTGACCAGTCCGGCCGGCGGCGCACAGGCGCCGCTGTCCCCGCTGCAGTTCAGGTAACACACGGTGCCCATGGTGGGGAAGGAGGACTGGTTCACCACCCGGGGTCTGAAGAGTTTGTACTGTGGCTGGGTGTTGTGGGTGACAGCGGATTCCTCCTGTTGATTCTTACAGTTCAACCCAAAGCCCAAAAAGTCAGCTGGAGCAGCGACAGAAGACGCGTCCAAGTGGCCCGCATCCAGCCCGGAAATGCTGAGCCTGTGGCCCGGATCATACCCGAGCGGCATCAGCGGAATCATACAGTGCAGCGAGGACGCGCACACGTCAGGTTTCCCCGCGGGAGCGGACTGGAACCAGCTGGGGAGCGGTATTGACTTGGGTTCAGGCGTCCTGGCCATAATCCGGTCGATGGAGAAAGCGAGGGTCTTGGTGCTGCCGCTGCCGCTGCCGCTGCCGCTGCTGGAGGAGAGCATGTCGGAGCCCGCGGGCTGACTCCCAGAAGCCGGGGGGGAGCCGAGGATCCCCGCTGGGCGGCGGAGAGGTCCGTCCATCACCTCCGCATCTACCGCGCCGCGACAACAACGACAAGAAGCTGCTGGAGAGGAAGGCGGACGTTGAGGCTGCTCCTCACCGGCCCGCAGGAAAAGACATCATCTGCCGGGGAAACCCCCCCTCCGAATCACGGGGCCCGTTCCCCTGCTTATTGATGACAACCAGGAACGGCCGCTGCTCGCTCGATAACGGCGTGCAGAGAGTCGAGACCTCGTCGATCGTTACGTCCAGAAAGGGGAGCGGAAAAGTAGATAATTTGCTAAATTCTCCTCCGTTGATTTTCTGCACTTGTCGCCGCTGGAAGAGGAGAAGGAGGAGGAGGAGGAGGAGGAGGTTGTCCTTTACTTGGCAGGACTCCTGCTCAACTGGAAGGTGTTTGGTAAATCCCAGGTCTCCTTGTGGCTTCGCGTGACATCATTTTTTTTTTTTTTTGAATCGCAATACGCCAACCACGTAGCGGCCGCAGGGTCAGCAGCTGTCAGAGCTTCAGATCAGATTTAGACGCATCCTGGCTTCGACAAAGTCGCTTTTCCGCGCAGATCAGAGAAGACGCGGAGCTGTCATGTGGCTGAACCTGGTGCTCGAAATGGACTTGAAGCCGTGGATCTCAGCCTGGGTGGGCTTGGCTTTTTCCAGTCAACTTTGACTCAGGCAATTTCTTTTTGTAACTTCTACGCATCAGATTTTTGGATGCCAAAACTCATCCGTGACAGGAAAGACTAAAGTAATCCGATTTATCTGCTGAAGAAAACAACGTTGAGTTTAGAAAAAAAAAAACACTCACTTCTTTTTCTTTTTCTTTCTTTTTTTTTGATGCAAATGTTTTTTTACGCACATAAAGTGAAAAAGTTCGCGGACAGAAACACGAATTCCTCAGGATAATTCTGACACTGACCGTCTTCATGCTGCAGCAGCGGGTTTGAAGATGAAGGAGCACAAACGGCCCTTTTCAAGGATTTGAACTAAACATTTAATGAAATGACAATGACCAATAAAACCGCAGAAAACAGGGCGCGATATTTGACTGCGCTGTTAAATTTGATGTACTCATTTAACATTTTAATTCCACTTTTATCATGATTATTTTGGAATACCAGAAATTATTTGGCAGTTAACACTAAAAAAAAGAAATCCCTGAACCAAATATGACGACTTATCAGTGGAGAAACAAAATCCAAGTTCTGAATTTTTAATGTATTAATTCATTTATTTATTCATTCATTTATTGTTTCTTTTTTTTTTTTTTTTTGAGAATATTAATTTGTTACGGAATGTTAGTAACTCGGGCCTTTAACTCGTTATGACAGAGGTCACAGCGCATAAAAACAAACAACAGAACAGCAACAAATAAAAGCTTATCGTGTTTTCTTTTTTCCATTATCATGTAGTTGCTATTTATTATAGCAACTATAGGAACAGGTTATATCACACACACACACACAGACAGTGAATGGCGGAAGTGACAGCGGCCTGTAGAGGATCTTATGTGTGAAATTCTACTGTTATTTGTCAGTTTCTTTTGTTTGTGCTCATTGTAGTTTATGCAAAATATAAATTTTGCTACAGTGTCCTTCTCCATAATTAGTAATAATGAAAATTGTATGTAATGTTATATAGAAGGGTGTATATTATTATTATTATTGATAATAATGAAAAAATAATCATAATGACAAAACAAAGGTTTAACATACATATGGTCAATATAATACTAAGCACAAATCAATAGTGGTATACTGATATATATACACCGGTATAAAACAACAATAAGAAGAAAAAGGTAATTGACAGCACATATGAAGAATTAGGACTAAAATTATTTAAAATAAAGTATTATTCTAATTGATATTGTAAGTATTTTAAAATAAATAAAATGTGAACAATCAACATTTAATCCTTTTCTGCATATTACTAGTAAAGTATAGTACATAATTCCTAATTTTGGTGCATAAATAAAAATAAAAAATATGTTCAATGAAATAGGTCCACATTTTTTGTGTTGTTACTTTTTTTTTTTTTTTACTTATTAGTATGAAATGCAACATCATCTCTAGCATAGACATATTTGCATAATTACATGGATATGATTTACGACATTTTGACTAAACCGTTTTTAAATCACTGATAAAAGATTGCAGAGTTTACAGGCTCAAACCCAGAGTTTCTTTCATTCACTTTAAAATGTTTCTACATTTATTGGCCTCAGACATAAACTGACTCTGCTTTACATTATAATGAGGACAATGTCATGATGAAGAAGAAAGGAATAAACTGTTTGTGTTTAACACATCCTCTATAGCTTTTTTATACTTTATTTCATTTTCCTTTAGATCCTTCATTATTATCATTATTGTTATAGGGTATTGTATTATTATTTTACGTTAATTTTACTAACTCAAAATAAATTAGGTTGACATGAATAAATCGGATTCATTTATCTGAGTTCACTCTGAGAGTTTATGAAAATAAATTGAAGTAATATTAATAAATGCAAAAAAGCCAAATTTAAACCAATTTAATACATGCATTTATATATTATATAGAAGCTATTTAAGAACATTTAAAGGAAAATTCAAGGAGTAATCTTAAAAGCAAGGAGTTCTGCCACAACTGTTTTCACTCAGTCATCTATAAAATATACATTTATTTAAGGGTAATTAATAATAACACTTTAATAAACAACAGGTAAACAGTGAACAAACACATTCATATTCCTTTTTTTTTTTCTAACCTTTTCACTGAAAGGGTTCTCTGGGGCTTCAGCTGGTTTTCTCATCTAAATGATCTTTTCAAATAAGTTAGAATGTTACCTCTTACCTGCGTTGTTCTCCACTTAGGGAGCTGTCTGCACCATACCTTTAGAGGGAAACATTTTGTGTAATTTAAACATTAGTAATTAAAATATTTAAGCAAAATTAATCCAGATACTTGGGAAAAACAGGATTTTATTTATTTAGAATGTAATAAATGTTTGTTTTTGAAGGTGCTGACAGACAGCTTGAACTTCAGAATCTTCAAGGACAACGGTCCACTAACATTGCGTGCATTTTACATTCATTCTCATGCTTTTGTGTTGTCCTGCTCTAACATATCTTACTATTCAGACCAAGAGTTTTATTATGATGTGGGGTGATGACGTTTGGTTTGGCCTTCTGTTCATCCCACAGCTGCTGGATGGGGTTGAGGTGAAAGCTCAGAAGTTCTTCCCAAACCACGTCGAAACAGGGAGGAGCTATTTTTGCATAGCATAGCTTTCAGACCTTTTTTTTCCCCCTAGTTGTCGTCCATAGATCTTATATAAAAGGGGTTTGCTGGTAGAAGCCTACCAGGAAGTCAAAATATATTGAATAGCCACGAGGGGGGCGACGCTGCTGCAAAAAATAAAGTTTAAATGGACGTCCATAGGAAAACAAGGCTAATTCCCACTTGATTTATAATGTCATTAAACGTTTTCCTGAAGAGTTCATGTCTCCCTCACAATTCTCAAATACACATGGGAACTATAGTGGTGCTTACATACTATAATGAACGGTATTCTTCATTATTTGCTTCTGTTTCAAAACCCAAAACATCTGCTCTGTCTGGTTTGTCCTTTGGGGCTGCTGTAGAAACATGGCAGCCCGTGTCTAGACGACATATAGAAACAAAAAGAACATAATTTGGTTATACATTTACACAACATACTAACGTACATTCGATTTCTGTCTATAAACTCTCATACACTGATTAATGTAGATGCTGACGATACTATAATAAGACAAACATCTTTAATTATTTGTCAATTGTTTCGGTGAGATCAGAACTGGTACAATCTAGCTGTTAATTTTACGTTGCATTTGAAATTCAGACTTGACTGAATAAAACCCACAAAGTGACGTCACAGGTGCTTTAAAAACACTTTTAATTGGGACACTTGGAGAAGACACCTGAACAAAACAGGTGCACATTTAGACAATATAAATATACTTCTTCAAATAGAGTTTTGTCCTTTAGGTTTCAGCCTTTTAAACTGCACTTACACCAACTGGATCGAACATCTGAAACAGGTGTCGATCTGACTCACTGACGGAACATGCAAACAGACTGTGGCCAATGAGCGGACAGTGGTGAGACAACGCTGCGTCCACTCAAAGCTGATCAGATTAAAAAGAAATAAGTCAACTGATCCACATTGTCCCAGGATGTTCCAGTTAAAAAAAAAGTCCAGACTTTTCAGTTCATTAGCACATTTCTAAGACTTTGATCGATATGATGTACATAGACAGTACGACCATACCACTCTACAGCTCAATATAATTCTTCACAACAGTAAATATCACAATGAACGGCGATGACAGCAGATCTACAAATACATGTGATTCGCCTTTTCACTTACAGTCTTTTAAGACCTTCATGTGGTGAAATCCTCTTTCACAGACGTTTCACCTGAAGGATTACGGTTATACATAAATGTATCTTTTACCACCTGAGACCTACATGTCCTTGTTAAACAGTGGGGACACTTTTCAGCTACATAAGGTTCGGAGTAACAAGCTACAGCAGTGCGGCAACGCTTCCATCAGCTTGGACTTTGTCCAAGAATTTGTCTGCAGACTTAAGACACTGGTCTTCAAACATTACGCTACACACTTTATTTTTTTTTACCTGGCAACTAAACCTTACTGACAAACAAAAATACAACAATAAACAACATAATAACTGTGAAAAATCCTTGATTCTGTTCATGTCAGAGCTATTCTAAAATATCAATGCTTGGCAAGTACAATATGATTAAGATCAAGGAAGGGTCGTGGCAAACACAATATAATTACAGTTTGGGTCTTGTTTCTAAAGGTTAGTGCATCATCAGTTACTGTAACATTAAAAGTCCAACAGGTAAAGAAAATATGACAGTCAGACAAACACATTTTCCTTTTTAAACATCTTTTAGTTCGTGGAGCCATTTGCAGCTTCAGCTTTGACCTCTTTTGCTGTTATGTGCATTTAGTTTTTCTCTGCTATCTCATAATTTTATTTTCCACTATCACAATTCCAGCGGTGCTACATTCAGTTTGACCTCACTGACAGTGGTTTAGATAATTAACTGTTCAATTCTGATCTGTGTGATTGTTTGACTGCTCTCATTCTGCTATGTCTGTCTTCTTGCTGGCAATGTCACCATTTTCTCTTGGTGTTAACTCGGTGGCTACAACTGTAATAGAAACAGCAGGCAAATATCTAGAGATCCAGCTAGTAGTCCATTTAAGTTTGAGACAGATTCAGCAGAAAATCAACTCTATTCTTCCGTCTTTACTTTCTGCAAAACTACCTATGTGTATGTTGTTAGGGAAGAGAAAGAAATAGTGGTGGAATGATTTTTTTAAGGGAGAAAACTCCCTTAAAAAAAGACAAAGAAAGCAAATCATGGAGGATAAATCCATCAATTAAAGCTATTAGTTTAGGGTTAAAGAATGTTTGTGATCATGGCTAAAATTGGTAACTAACAAAGCTTTGTTGCTGGCAGATGCTTTTGAGATGCTACAACAATATCACTCTATTTTTGCTTTTCCTTCTTGGTGCCATCAAAAGGGGCTGCTTGTCCAGAAAACAAGACGCAGTTGGGTTTAAACTCATTGATTTACTGGAATTATGAATGTGGATACGCAATGATAAAGTTTGATTAAAAAACAAAACAAAAGAAAACCTTCAAATTCCAATCCTTTTGTCAAATAAAAATAAATCGCTTTGTTGGATTTCACTGCTGTTGCTGTCAGGAATGTGGTAACATGTGGGTTAGACACTGAGGTTTTAGAGTCTTTTCAGCTTTTAACAATAAGGTAAGTGTGAAAGAAAACAAAAGAGGCAATTGCTGTGCTTGACTATAGAAAGTAACATGGCCCAGAATACGGCTGCACAACAATGAAGGCAGGACTGTCACTTTTAAACGATGCCTTTTCTCACACATGTACAACAGTGTCTGGACACTGAACATGTGAGAAGTCACGACCTGAACATCATGACTCTTCCAGTGTCATGATTTTGGAATTCGGGGTTTTTACTTTTAATAAGCTTTCTTCATTAGATTTTTTTCTGACCAATTGTTTACACCTTAAAAGAGAAATTAAGTTGGTAGTTGGTGGTTGACAACAGACATTTTACATGTTCATCAAAAAAAAAATAGCTTTAGGGAGGTAGAGGGACAACCATATTCTTTATGTGAGCCTGATTTTGCTGAATAAAATCGATTTTGCTTATACACAAATGTTTCTCAACACATCTCTCCTTTTAGTTACACAGTCATAGTTTATCAGGTGAGCCCTGTAACTGGTGGACTACATCATTCTTACACTTTTTTTGTATAACTGTAGCTACATTATCTTTTCAAACATTAATTCATAATGACCTAATAGCTTTGATAAGACGTCCACTACGTTATCTAAAATGATAGCACGGGGCTAAAGTTACAGGTAATGATGAAATTATTACCCCCCCTTTGAAAATGTCATTGTTTCTCCCACGTGCTTTTAAATTAAGCAAAGGATTTTTAACACAGCTTTTTCAAACATCCTAGTTTTATTTTGGATGCTTCCATTATTTGACTTTGCACCCAGAAATGAAATTATTCCACAAAAACCAAAAACTACCAGGGTCAAAATTATTAGCCCCCTTAAGAACTGACCTTTTTATTGAGCCATAGCACAAACCACTGTTGTACAATGATGTGCTTAACTGTATAATGCTCAAAACCTTAAAAATGAAGTTAAAACTAAAAAAACAAATGAGATCAGTTTAGACTTGAGAAAAGAAATGTTGGTGCTCACAAAGCAGGAGAAGGGTTTACAAAGTCATCACAGCATTTCCAAAAGAGACATCATCAGGAAATTCAAAGAGAGCCACACAATACAGACCAAGCCTGGCAGAGGAAGGAAGAGAAAGGTTTCAAAGACTAAGATGTGTCTAAAGACCCCAGAACAACTGCCAAGACACCAGTGAAGGACTTGCCAAGTCAGGAATTGTAGTCTCAAAGAAGACGATTACTAGATCTTTGCACAGAAATGGACTGTGGGGTTGAAGACCAAGAAGAACTCCACTTCTGTAGAAGAGAACCTTCAAGCCAGACTGACGTGTGCTAAGGACAACATGGAGAAAGGTTATTCATCCTGTCCTTGACCATGTCCTTTGGTCAGATGAGACTAAACTAGAGCTCTTTGTCCATAGAGACATTGCTCTTGTTTGGAGAAAGATGGGAGAGGCGTATAACCCAAAGAACACTGTCCCCACAGTGAAACTGAACTGAAGATGAAGGTCCATGCCAGAAGGCCATCAAATCTGGAGGAGCTTGAGAGATTTGCCAAAGAAGAATGGGCTGATTCCTCTGTTGAAACCTACAACAAAACGACTGCAGGCTGTTATCCAGCAAAAATGATACACAATTTACTGTTAGCATCAGGGGGCTAATAATTTTGACCCTGGTACTTTTTGCTTTTTTTGTGGAATAATTTCATTTCTCTGTCAAATAATGATAGCATCAAAATAAAACTAAGATGTTTGAAAAAGCTCTGTTAAACAGCACTTGGGCTAATAATTTCAACCTCCAGTGTAGATTAGGGCTGTAATGATGCTGTTGCGTTTTTTTAAGTTAAGATTTTCTAGAGCATGACTGAGTTTTTCTAGGATAAATTCCTCCTGTCTTGAGGAGAAGTCTAATTCTCTCTAACATGAATTGGTTTACATTATGCAAAAAATAGTATGAAATGATTGATCAATAACAAAAAAATGCACCTTTAAGTGCACTTCTTCCTGCTGTAAATTAAACATGTGGCTATTTCAGTGAACTGGAAGCTTTACATTTTTTGTTATTTTTCTCATATCGTTTGTAATCTTATATGTTGACTGTTCTCACTTCTATTATTAATTGAGCTCAGTGGATTGAGCTGTTGCAACATGGCACACAAGATAACTTTTCCTGACAGCCATTCAGTCCAGAAGCACCTACTTTAGATACATATGAGTCTTGAATAACATTTGTTGTCTGTGCTTTCAGGTTCAGTCTTGGTAGGTTTTAATGAGACCTGCTTAGTGAAGTGAAGGACACATGTGATTAAAAGTCAGATATGGTCCTAAACTGTTAACAATGAATTAACAATGAAGTAGAAACAGGGTGTGTGAGGCGAGTGTGTGTGTGTGTGTGTGTAGATTTAGTCATCCTCGTCATCGCTGTCCCTCATGCTGATGCCCTGCAGGCCATCTCCCGCCTTGACGGCGGCTGTGGCTTCCTCCACTGTCAGCCGGTTATATACGGTCTCGTAGCTCTTGCTGTTCAACGTGCCATCCAGCACACCCTGCAGCCTGAAGTCACGGTAGGTCTTCTGGTGAGGCGGGAGGGTGAGGGTGGTGGTGGTGGGGGGGGGAAGTAAAGGAGGAGGAGAGGGGGGGAAAAAGCAGAGAGCATCTTAGGAATGCAGTGAGCTGGAGGAGGCGGATGCATTTCACCCGTCTGAAGGACAAACCGAGTCTTTTATGTGTTGGACTGGGAAGGCTGACTTATGCATCTAAGGAGTTTTTACCTTCTGGAGGAAAACACTATCATCTCTTGTCATATGTCTTTCGTGTTAAACATGGACGGCCCTGTACATAAGCAAACTATGAAAAGACAAAAGCCGTGACAATTTGCACTGTTTCCTCTTTTTTTTTGTCTTCCCAAACATTTAACAGACTGCTGCTGCTTTCAAGGAAACAACTATATCGTGGCTTGATTTGTCTTTGTTAGGTTCTTCTTTTCCTTTCGTGCCAGTTCAACGTTTTTATCAGTTAATCCCCTGGACGTTTAAATGACTGTCATTTTTAATGCAAATGCCTTTTTTTTTTTTTTTTTTTTTTGGGAAATCAGCAAAAGTATCTTCATTGGCCTCCGACATTGTTTTGTTTACCTTCACAATCTTAATGAGTGTTTTCAGCTGGTACGTGTGGAGCTGCAGGTCCAGTCTGTCAGTCAACCAAACACACACAGCCTTCATGCAGCCAGCATACCATTGCTGTAAGAAGCAAAGACAGGTTTTAGAAAACAGCCAGACTAACTGTTAAACAAACTGTCAGTTCTAAACATCCATCACAGCTCACTTTGTTTTAACCTTTGTTTCTTGAGGCAGTGGTAGTTAAATAAAAATTTTACCCAGACATCAGAAATCAATAGGTACAATTAAGACGGATGGGAAAAACACAACTCTGTAGCTCTCACTGACAACGTGACAGTGGTTACAGTTTTGCATCATTTACTCAGGTCTCTCTTTAAATCACTTAAAAAGATTCAGTTGATTAAGTTAATTACACTAAGCACTGTCCCAATTATTACAAAGTAAATATTACCATAAACAATAAAGCCTCATCGGTTCTTCTCCAGAAATGGAGCCTCGCTGTTAAAAGCAGAGCAGCTGAAGAAGAAATATGTGCGTCTTATGTTTCCACTCAGAGCTGAAGCTGATAAAGACACATGTGGATAACATGTGGCATGGGAGCAAATGCCGATTAAACACTATCCCACTAGAGATTTTCTTTTTCTTTTTTTACCAGTGGGAATAGAGTATAATTTAGACGATTGCTGTTTGCGTGCTGACATCTTGTGAAATGCCTCACTTCATTCATGACCACACAATATGATGGCAATAAAAACGGTCATAATTTTCTACTTATTCGAAGACTATAATATACTGGGAAATATCTGAATATTTCACATCATTAAGGCTTCATAAACGAGACAAAAACAAAGTTCTATCTATTTATTTATTTTTTTATTAAACACTATTCCTTCACACCTTCAACCACCAGGCCGCACCTTCTTTAATCTGAAGAGTGATCCTCACTAAAAATGCCCACAGCCCGTGACGTTATTCCGCTTTATTCAGAATGCTTGGGGACATTGCTCTGACACAGTAATGACCTGTAATATTCACTTCTGTTTCAGGAGCTGCTGATAGACTTCATTTTGCACTGACAAGTCTGTAATTACCTTCCAATTTAACAGAGAGAAGCAGTCCAAAGATTATTCAGTGCACTTGAAAAAAGCCAAAACACATCCGTGATCATACAGGGGTCACGCAAAAATGTGTGATTTTTATCTCCTGTGTTTTTTAACCTCCAGCACTGTCTTCATCACGGTAATGAAACACTTCTTCACTCAGTCTAAAACATACATAATGAAATATTATGTTAACTTACAAAAGGTATGCTTCCTGTTTTACTTTATTTGCTGACAAAAGTGAATAGAGAATGTTATTGTTTAGCATCATTTACTCAGGTCTCTCTTTAAATCTCTTAAGATGATCCAACTGATTAAGTTTATTACACTAACTGTCCCAATTATTGCAAAGTAAATAGTACAATAAGCAAATGGGTTAATGGGTAGTCAAAAGTGAATACAGAATGTTATTGTTAGCTTATAATCCTAAATCTTAAAATAAAATCACCACCAAATCACAATATTGTTAATTACTTTTTTTGGGGGGAGGAATCTCATCACTCTGTCCGCAGCTACTCACAGTGCAAAGACAGACACACTTGTTTACTCAGTGACAGATGAACTGAAACATAATTTTTATTATAATTATTGTCGAAATCTCTTTTCTATTTTTTCTTTATCATTTTCTTTGCAGCGTAGGCAGTTGTTAGTGCTGGAGTGGCAATCATGCCGCAGAAAGTTCACCTGATCATTACACCAAAAAAGTCCTGCCTTTTGTACCTCTAACAGAATCAAACCTCCAACATCAACAATTTGTCTGATGGTGCAGTCCAGACAGTGGATGATGTAGAGTAAACTCAATCAATCAATTAATAACTTATTACTCTATTACTAAAATTAAATTAGGTTTTTTTTTTAATAACAAGCAATTTCTCTAATTTTCTTCTTAATGTGAATATTTTCAGGTTTTTCTCTGCTCCGTATAACAAAAAATATAATTAAAACTGTATAATTTTAGTTTGTGGACAAAGCAAGACATTTCAGAAAAATCATGCTTTTGAGGTTTGGAAAACACCGATGAACATTTTTCAGAATTTTCTTATATTTTATGGACCAATGAAAAGAAAATGACTAATGAAAATAATCATTAGTATCATTAGCACAGTGCTAGTACAGCACAGGTACGAGACTTAACATGATGATATAGATACGTTTCAATGCACGTGTAACATTGTAAAAATGTAAAAAAAATAGTTACTGCAATTTTCTTTTGTGCTCATATTTTTCTTATTGCTAAAAAAGCTGAGAAAAAAGTTTTCTAGTTGTGTCCACCTTGATTTTAGGAAAAAAAGTATATTTATAATATATACAACTGATTTGTGAGAACAAATACTGTAGGTTTGGTAGAAAAATGGATCTGTCTGAGTGGATCTTTTTCCTACGTAATGTGGAAATTAAATTTTCAGTATTCTGCAAATATTTTGGTACTGGCAATTTTTGTTTTTCACCAAATTATACTATATTTGTAGCTTCAACGTCCATAAAAGTACTGCAGAAAAACACACAAACCTGGGCAATAGGGCAATAAATGATCTATCAATCAATAGACAGAAAGAAGGAAAACATCAGAAAAAAACAGCACATCACTGTTTTAAAATGTAATATCCATCCAATCTACTTTCATCACTAACAAATATAGATATGACTTACTTTAATGCTCAACCTTTTGCTTAGATTCACTGTAATTTGTTTCTCTTTGAGGACGATGAATTGTGCACCAGTGGAAAACTGGAGAGGGGACACATTTAATCTAATCCAGCAGTAGAATTGTCTCATTTTCTCACACTTCCTCCTTCCCTCATCATCTTTTTTCTTTTCAGGTTGCCCAAATGAAATATTTCTATGCAGGGATTTGAGTTGTTCATGCTAATCACCTCCCTGTACTATCGTCTCACGCTCTAAACGAGGCCGTTGACGGTGTCGAAATTACTCTTTGCTCCTGTGATGATTTCTGCTGATTTTCTAACCCACCTCCTCTCTCTTTGTGCACACTCTCATTCAAACATTTATTTGGGTCTCAAGTTTCCTCAAAGCAACTAATCAGCTGCCTAATGGCTGCCTTGGTAGCTGCGTTAACTGTCGTGGAAATTGAGTACGTAGGCGCTCCTTAATTGGGCCGATTAGAGGGGAAGAGTGAAAACAGATGGAGGAAATATGTTGGGGAAGGAGGGCGGAGGGTGGCCTGCACTGCATTGTGGGTCAGTGTCCAGTCAGGAAAAAAAGCAATTTTGTCACTCAAACATTTGACAAACATTCTGCGTTTTTATTATTATTATTATTATTTTTATCAAACTGAATTCAACCATTGAAAATGACCGCTTTTTCTGTTGAGAAATCTCAGTTGACACCATGCACAGGTAAAAGAAAATCTTAAAGGCGGAATCTAAAACTCAAATGCCTTTATAAGTGATCCACATTTTTTGTCCTTCATTAAAGTGTCCACAGCTGCTTCATCAAGGTGATTTGGCTGACTCCTTGTGTGTGTCACACTTCTCATTCACACAAACACATTCCCTGGGGAGCACTTGTACACAAATAGACAGACAGGCACACGTGAGCATGCACACGCAGAGGAAGAAAATCATGGACATAATCACAGCTGCGTGTTGGCGTCTCCCCGTCTTTGTCCTGTGTCTCATTGTATTGCTTGCTGTAACAGCCTCTCTCCTCTTTATACTTAACAGTGTCAACAAACCTCCTGTTTAAAGAAAAGGTGCCTTAAATGAATTTGACTTTGACTCTCTCAGATGCACAGAAAGCAGGCAGTAGCATACCCACAATGTTGCTGGCAGGAGGACAAATGCTGCTGCGGCTGCTGCTGCACAAACACAGGATTCACTTTTTTGTTGTTACACACAAAGTGTATGTCTGTGTGTGTGTGTGTGTGTGTGTGTGTGTGTGCATGCGTGTGATACAAAGACTGAGTGGAGACACTTCAAAGCCCTGCCATCACCTTCCCTCAGCGCATGACTGGGCCCTTCTGAGCTCCATTAGACTCATTCTCCTCAAACTCCTCTCTTCAAACACACGCACATAAATCAGCACGGTGCAGCCCGTGTCCCTGCCACTACACCCTAAACCCTCAGAAGAGGTGGCAGGCGGCGGAAATCAATCGCTCTGCATTGGGCTGCTAATGTGTGCGAAGGTCTGAGCTGCCATGTCCGCTGCATTGACTCACGCCGGTGAGCTGAGGCGTGTTTGACAACTCGCCACTAAAATATTCTTTTAAATCTGAATCCTGGCGGGGGAGCGGGCGGTGTAGAAAACGGACAGCGTGGGGCGGAGGGATGGATAGATGGATGTAAAGGTGTGTTTTCAGCTCCTGCAGAACGAGCCGACAGCTCTCAGTGCTTCCTAAGTGATAAACAGGTCAACAGAAGCAGTTGGTGTTTTCAGCCTCAAAGCGGCCTGCTGCTGCTCTGAAACTGGAGAATCGAACAGCACACCAACAGAACAAGCAGCCAACTGTGAGCTCAGTTAGTTAGCTGAGTGCACAAACCAGTAATCTGCATATTAGGAATTTGATATTTTAAAGTAAGAGTCTTTATTAGCAAAAATCAAATTTCCTATCCATAGAAGAGCACCTATGTTGAATAGTTGGGGTATAATAATTATTCATTTCATCATTTTCGGAGCCTTAGAACAAGCCATTTATATTAACGTAATCGCTGGCCGCGGCTCCATAGTCCTCCAGAAATGCGACACGCCATGTTTCTACAGGAGCCTGATGAGGACAAATATATAGAGTTTCCAGCTCCAGCACCGAAGAACAAAGTAAGTCACGTGACAGAGAGTGCAGAGAGAAGTTAAATGTGGGATATTTTACCATTTTTGAGGCTAGAGGATCTTTATTTATCGTGTTGCTGAAGAAAACAAGACACCGGAAATATAAGTATTTGTAACAGACGACGGCAGAAAACGAGTAAACATCGCTGTTGCCTTTTTTTTTCAAATAGAATCCCTGACAAACATTTGCAAACTGACGCTGACGTCGCATGTTTTCTGCTTTGTGCTTCACAGGTATAGTTGCTAATGTACATAACATGAACCACTTTAGTTCTGTGTGAATGGAAATGCAAACTCCTCAAATATTCTACTGACATACTAACATTGATTATTTTGCAAGCATTTTGCATGAGATAGTTTTTGACCTGGTCTTGTTGTCCAGGTGGGTCTTTGTTTGTGTAGGTAGCTCGGATTTTTTGAAACATTCCTATTGTTTCTCACAGCTGTGAGAGAGGTCAGCAACATCAATGCTGTCAATAGAGATGTTTCCATGTCACAGCACCAACACTGTCCAGCACTGCTGCTTCAAATGGGACGAACATGCCGATCTCGACAATGGCATTTTGATAGGCAAAGGCCACCGTAGTTCTCAGGGACAGTAGGGGTGAGCAGAGGATCTTTTCTTCTAGATGTCACTAGAAATTACAAACTTCACCTTTAAGTGTTTCCCTAAAGATGTTAGTACTCAAACCTCTCAATTGCAGAAACACCACAAAAAAGTTGAAATGTCCAAAATAAAGTTGAAAAGTGGAAAAGATGTGGTAAAAATAAAAAGTTGAGTAGAGTTAAATTCAGCTTTTACAGTGCAGACCAGTTTTGACAATGACATTGGTACTGCATCAACAGATTGAGCTGCGTGTTGCTAAAATTCACCAGGGCTGACTTCAGGTATCTAAACCAGTCATAATGCATCGCAGGATATTTCCTTCAGTGTACGTTTGTGTGTGTGAACTTGTGAAGGCAACGAGAACATCTCAAGTAAATATCTTAAAAGTTGGTAAAAATCTTGACTTGGAGTCAAGGACGAATGAAATACAGTAGGCCAATGTCACTGTGACCTCTCCAAACCATTTGCTTTGCCTTGTGAATATGTTGTTTTCTTATTTGTTATCAAAAGACAGTCTCAGAAGACTTTGAGTAAATGTTCACTGAGACTGTTCGGGTTTGGGTGGCCAATGAAAAGTCAGAGTGGCCTCACAAAACATGCTTTTTACTTTTTTTCAACATTAAATACCTTTAACTGCAGCAAATGCGTGCTATATAAAGTTAAAGTGCTTTGGCAGCATACAACCTGCATAGCTTCATACATTTTTAAATTGGACCATAAAATGGCTTTTAATTTAGGGAATACTGAGTTCTGATTATCCAATATGGACAAATATAATTTAACCTAACAACCTCAGAGCAGGCCACACGGTTGGTGTAGTGGTTGGCACTCTTGCAGCAAGCGACCCGCTTGGAACAAGGGCCCTTCTGCAAGGAGTTTGCATGTTCTCCCACAGTCCAAAACATGCAGATTTGAGGACTAGGCCAATTGGACACTCTAAATTGCCCGTAGGTGTGAATGCGAGAGTGAATGGTTGTCTGTCTCTATGTGGCCCTGTGATGGACTGGCGACCTGTCCAGGGTGTACCCTGCCTCTCGCCCTATGTCAGCTGGAGTTAGGCACCAGCGCCGCCCACGACCGTCAGTGGATAAAGTGGTAGAAAATGAGTGAGAGAACCTCAGAGCAGACAAAGCTCGCCATCCCGCATGTGATCTATGGGGCCCCCCCGAGGGGGGCTTGGACCCCAGGAGGCTGGGCCTAGGATATCACATTGTGTGCACTGTGCTAATGCTTATTTCAGTCCTATTACAAATCAAATAAATAGGCAAATGAAGATCTTACCATTGATATGAACGCATTTCCTGCTCATATGTTCTATTATCTTGTACATAAATTTCTCTCATAGCTTCACAGGGTTTCTTCATACAGTAGTTCTACAGGGGAGAACAGGCTTTGACAAGCAGGAAATTGACATCAGATAGATAACAACAGCCACAGCGGGGAGCCACAGTAGAAGTAGCAAATAATGGAAGTCGAAGGATGTTTTAAGAAAATAGAAAATAACAAAACTGAAAGGCAGGCATAAAATGTAATCTGTGAGCTGTGTGTAGAAACCTGAAATCCTAAGAGAGTTGAAACATTTCATTGGAGAAGACAAAGCAGTAAAATGAGAAATGTACTTTTATTAAAAAAAAAACAAAGATGTTTTCAATGGGTTAAAAATGTTTAAACCATCGAAACTGGTCTGTTTTGACCGGATGAGAAAATGTAGCATGCACGATTCATCAGATCCCTGCTGAAAGGTTTTGACAAACCTCCTGCATGCTCCTGCAGAGTTTATCTTAGTGAAGAGGAATGTTCTCGCTGCACTTTGGTCAAACTAGAGAAACTGTCATAAGATTACACTACCGGTCAAAAGTTAGGTTACACTTTCTCATTGAATTCACTGAGAAAGTGTACCCAAACTTTTGACCGGTAGTGTATTTTTTAACCAGGGTAAGGCACAAATTGTGACAAACTGAAACAGAAACAAGCACTTACCTCGAACACTTCCTCGATGTAGAGCTCATCGTTGATGCGGTCTCTCAGGATGTCCTGGTTCTGTCGCACAAAGGTGATGTAGGTGTCGGCCAGATCCATCCCTGGTTTCTGTGGGGGAGAGGACACAGGCAAAGCTTGAAGACACGTGGAGGCTCGATACAGGGTCAAACAAAGCAAGCGGTTTGTTTAGCCTGGTGATAAAATGTGAACATGGCCGGCATTCAACATGCACACCTCACTTCAGCTTTCATCACAGTGAAATGGAACCAACTCCCAAATAACATAACAACATACATAATAAGTTTTATGTATACACACACCAAAATATGTGTGTATACATAATAACCAAAATAACCTAAGACTTTTAGGTTATTTTGGTTTTAATATTTTTAATAAAAACAAAACATTTTAGTGTGAACAACAGCATGACCTCTTAAACCTGGGGTGGAATCCTAATTTATGCTATTGGTGTTCAAGCCCTGCTTGAGCATTATGGTTTATAAGTTAAACTCATTGAAAACAAATAAGTGACAAAACAGTGCAAAACATATTAAGAGCTGAGCATTTTAAAAGAAGAGCAAATTCCTCTGCTATGCCTGTGCGTTCATGTCTCAAAGTGGCTAAATAGGAATTTCAGAAAAGCTTGATAATCTAATTTGGTCACTTCACAATTTTCATACTCTTAATCCACAATTTTAGTTACAGTATTAAATATTGGCTAGCATTCTGGCCTCACAGCAAGAAGGTCACTTGTTTGAATTTGGATTTGACCGATGGCCGTTCTGTGTGGAGTTTGCATGTTCTCCGTGTGTGTGTGTGTGTTTTTTTATCCAGATACTCGTTTCCTCCCACCGTCCCTCAAATGGGGAATGGTTGTTCATGACTGTTGTCTTTCACCTTATGTCAGCCGGGATTGGCTCCAGCCCCCTCATGTGGAGGATAAACCGGTAGACAGTGAGTGAGTTGAGTGTTAAATATTTTCATACATAGGGGAATTAGAGCACACACTTCAACGTGTCAAGTGATGCCTACAGCCAAACTGGGGGGAACAAATAGATGTTGGCAAATCAGACAGTGATGTATGACAACACACTGACCTGTATCAAGCCACCAAAATGCACAAAAAAATGATTGCTTAAAAAGAAAAACTTTAGTCCACATGTGTGGCAGTCTGGGACACAGACACTGGAAACATACCAGTAATTTAGCCTCTGTTGAAGTTTATCTTTTATATGCACTGTCATAACTATCTCAGGGTCAATCACACACATGTTCAGCGTGATTTTTGTTCAGTCTAAACATGTAGTTAATTGAGTTTAGCACAAAGCATTGATCAAATTCTAAAGAGAGCAAAACATGACTTCAGGGTCTCACTGTGGCTCCTCTGACCTGTAATAGTTTAAATTTTTATGGAGCCTTTTTTTTTTTATGTGTTCCCACAATTTACTAAATCGTTGCCTTGGATTCATAATTCATCACTTAAATTCCTAAATTATTTTCCTCAAATGAGGAGCACGATCACCTTCACTTTGTTTCTCTCCCCACTCTGACTTTGGGCCAGTTATGTTTAATGCGGTTTGATTTTCATTTATTTCAAATTTTAGCAACAAAATATTGTATTATCTTTGAAATTAAAAGTAAAATACCTTCCCTCTCAGAACTTGAACGTACAATATAATGTACACTAAAAGGGAGCAAACTCCTCATTTGTAATAACATTTATTTATACATTTACAACTAATTATTTTTTGGATTCAATTAAAAATAAAAACAATCAACAATCGCAGGTATACAAATATGATAACTGACCATGAAGGATATATATGCTCAAATCTTTTTTAGTTGATTTGAAGAAAGAAAAATTCAGTACAAGCTGTGTACAGAGCAAAACGAAAAAAAGATATTTTCAGCACACAATCAAAAACATGTTCCCTACAAACTTCTACCAGGCTCTCCTACACGTCTGTGTCTACCATTATGCATGTACACACATGCATAAAGTGACTCTCTGCGGACACGGAATGCATAAAGTATAAACCGGTAGCGCTTGAGGTTTAGAATGGGTTTATCAGTTAGTCATGGAGTCCGTTCAGTCGCTCAGATTATCGCTCGGCAATGATTTGTGATGTTGACGTAGGATCAATGCAGATGTAGTTGTCCTGTCCAAATAAAAAGCTATCAATCAGTACAGTTTTGAAATACATCAGCATTAAATGCGCATGACCTGAAAGTGTCTGCTACAACACGTGAGAGAGAACATGACAAGCATCGTAGCACACATGTGCTTTATTCCCATAACTCATGACTCTTAACTCTCCACTTACCGCAGAGGATTGTGGCAATTCTGACAGGCCTGTCAATCACTGGGCCTGACACTCCTTCTCTATCTGGATGAATGTAATATTCAAACAACACACACACCAAATACCCCTGCAGCCATATGACCCCACTTTAACCCCCGATATCTGCAGGTCCTCTCGCCCAGCAGTCCCTCTGAATTACAGCTGAGAGACTCTGACTGATCTGTCTGTCACTCGCTGTTAGAGGCCTGTGAAACAGCTGTTAGCAATGTTTTTATCACCAGTTGTGTTTTGAAATGTACTGGGTAACAGGGAAAAAAACGTAAATCGTCACATTGGAGAAGGTGCCACTGTTTGAAAAAAATAACTGGAAAAATTTCAATTGTTTTCTGCCAGTCACCTTATGACAATACTGGCTTCAACATTACCATACTGGTTACTGTCAGTGTGGGTCCATGTAAACCATGCGAATGTGCCTGCCAACTGCCAACAAGACTGTGAGGACACTGGCAACTGATGAATAAATGTCAAGTATAACCTCACAAATCCTCCGAACTACTGTATGTGAATATATGAAGCAGAATTTGAGAACTGAATCTATCTAGAATCTATTTATCAAAGATACAAGATAAATCAAGTCCGTATGAGGATTGATTGCATAAAGTGTAGGAGCTGGCAGAAAACTCTCGGCCTCGTCTGCCTTTTCACCGCTGCTGCTTTACTTCTCAAATTTAAATTCTAGCACATGATGGTATTTGCGAAGCAAAGGAGTTGACTGTCGTGATCTGGATCCTGTTTCCTCCAACATTATTAAGTGACTGACTGTGTCTCTTCTGTGCTGTCTTTGATAAGCAACCGCCTACAATAACAGTCACTAACCTGCCTTTTTCCTTTAAGTGAAGTCAAAAGGTCTCTTGGTTTTTTGAAGATCCATATCCTTGTTTTTCATGGGGGACCCGACGTGCCATGCTCAGCAGCGCTGACCCCCCCCCCAGGGCCAACGCTTGTAGGCTCAAGAGGAAATGGGTGTGAAAGATGTCAAAGCAATTACGATAAGCATTACAGTCGTAATCTCCCCTGACAACAGGGAGTGTGAATGAACAGGGCTTTACCCACTTCTCGTGCCTCTGGCCTCTCCCCGCCAAACAAACCACTGCTTCCACAGCAGTTATTGTTTCCTCTGCTTCAAGAGCTCCAGCAGCTTCTTATTTCTCCCAGCAGAGTGAAACTAGATTGTTTTTTTTTCTTTTCATCTGTGAAAGCAGCAGGTGATGCTAAACATTTTTTCCCTCTGTTATTGAGGTGTAAACTAGTCTCATCGTTGACAAAAGCAGACACAGACTTGTACAGAGCCTGGCAGATGTGTGCAGGGACCATGTTTCTGATTGTGTGCTGAAAATATTTTTTCAAACTAAAATGCATACACAATCTCACATTCCATTCCAGTAGCTTCATTCTCTCGCAATAAGTTTATCCTGTTTGCATTTTCTTGTGTTCTTTAAGTTATGTGTGGGTAGCAGCAGACTTCTTCACATACTCTCAAGCAAGCAAGCATCCATGGATACTGTCTTCTTCTTTGCCTCTTTTGACCAAAAGAAAGGGACGTAAAAAACAGGGAGCATGCATAGGCACTGCATACAATCTCTGTAGTCGTAAGTGTGGAGGCGTTTGCGTTTGTCCATCTAGGGTCCATGTGCACCACTCTCTTGTGTCCACCAGGTAATTTTCTGGGTTTACTGGGTTACGGCATAGACCTCCTGGCCAGAGCTCTAAACAAGTCATATGAGCTCAGGCTCTAACCATAGCTCACATACTACTCCCATGTTCCCAAAATAGCAGATAAAATTCCCCTGGAGGTAGAAGTTGCAGCTTGTATGGACGGGTGCCTGCATTTTCTGGACTTCGCTGCAATACTTCCCAAACACCTGATTCATCTTAAGCACCAGTAAGTTGATGTCCGGCCAAATTTATGATAACACTACAGTCGTATGTACGTTAACGCATTCTGACACCAGGTACTCTATACTGGTTTAAAAATAGTGTAATGACCTGTGAGAAAGGCCACATACCACTATGTAGATTAGACGGGTAGTCTCAAGCTAATCATCTCTAGATATACCCAGTACTACCTACATAAATGTTTCATTTAACAATAAAGCAGTGTACACTCCATGGGTGGAGGAAGACAAGATAGTGAGAAAGGATATGTGCTGTGTTGACCCAGAGTCACCTAAAGGCTACACTCTCATTTTCCAGAGCTCAGTCCTGAGGTGTTGAATATACCCAAAAATCTTACAGACATTTTTGATTTAATTTTTAATACATGGTGCGGTTTAGGCCCAGATCTAATTTCCTTTCCCACAAAGTGGGTGACATTCAACATCTCATGAGTCAGTTTTGGAAGCAAACGATCAGTACACCCCAACCAATCACATGACATCACATCCTGTGGGACAGACTCTGCAGGTCCCACATGTGATGTCATGTGATTGATCGAACACACCTGTAATGTGCAGACATGCACATCATGAGAGTTTGAAATAAAGATGTAAAACGAATTAGAAGAGAGGAGAAGCATTAAAGAAAACTCCGAGCTTATCCTGTGTACTTCAAAGTACTGTTGGAGTGGGTTTCGTCAAGGTCAATCAAGTTAGTTTATCTTGGTTAACAATATCAGTCTTGTTTTTTAAATAGTGATTGAGCATTTTGGCATGTGAGGAAGAACTCACTTTGAGACAGACCTCATTGCTCAGCATTAGAATTTGAACAGCAATGTACCATGGATGTACCAGTACCACTCAAACTTTGGTACATGTACCACCAGTGGCACACAAGCTTCCTCTGGTGGTACTTGGAGGAAAATCACTGTTCTACTGTATATACCAGGGTATGTGATTACACCATGGTATATACAATGAGGGGTGAGTGAGTGGAGCTGAAGAATCTTGACCAGAGCGCATAGCAATGAAAACAAATAACACCAACAACAGAAAAATTAAATAATAATACCTAGAGCCACCTTATCTCCCGCTCCATCTTAATATAATTTGACTGGTAAAGTGTGAAAAGTGTGTAGCTGACTTTGCTCGGCCTATTTACACCACTGTATTTTAACGCTGGTGACGATGGTGTTACTTTGAGAGCTCAATATTTTCTCAGGTGTTAATTGGTATAAAAAGTTTGAGAACCACTGATCCAGTGGAACAGTTGTAGCCAGCAGTGGGGAGGACAACATTGTGGCGCATGTTTAATTGTGATTTCTTCAGGTTATCTGAGGATTCAGGGACAAAACAAAGACATTACAATCTACTGATAAAATACACCTGAATGATGTGAATGGGGTCAAACTGTACTACAGTGTTACGAGTGTGTGTGTGTTTGTGTCACTGGCAACATATCACTACCTCTTGTTGTCACTCGAGACATCAGTTTCCCCTCCTTTTATCCCTTTAGGGTTTACTCTCAGTAATTTACCTATCTTTTCTCTCATTCTGACAAGGTGACAAAGCAGTCTGACAGATCAGAGATGTCGGCACAGTTCCAGCCAGCGAGATTAAGACTTTACCACGAGAGGAAACAAAGACAGACAGAAAGGAAAAAAACCACATACAAGGAGCTCGGCACTCTTGTCACGCTCTGCTCTCTGCCTGTTTTGTTTCCTTCACTGTTTCTTCGCTTGTAGCCAAACACCACTAATCCTCTTCCAGCCTGGATAATGGCTGCCTGGTTGCTCGTCAACATTTGACAACACACACACAAACTCAGAATATAAAATCAAGCACTGTTCGAATACAGACTGGGAGGAGTACAGATTTGAAGTGGAGTGTTGATAATGAGCACTTTGTAATAGAAAGGAGGGAAGGGAGGGCAGTGAAATGCCAGGTAATTGTGTACCTTTACCGGCCCCTTGTTCCCTGCTTTGGTTTCATTTCATCTTCTGCCAGGTGTATGTTGTGTGTGTACAAATATGTTTTTATAAGTTGAGGCATTATGTCCTCCTATCATTAAAAATGAAAAAACTACATGGGGGAAAATATCAGTTCTCTGTCCGTTCATTTACAGAGGACTAACTTAACTCGTTACAATTTGGCTGAACTTTATTATTATTATTTTTTTTTAATCTAGTAGACCACCTTTAATAAAATAAATAATTTTGAAATGGTGAATATTTTAATAACAATGGGAAAGCCAAAAAGTATGTGTTAAACTTATATAGATGTATATATTAAACATTATTTTCCACTTCACTTGCATTGCATATTGAATTCTGTACCAATGTATTTTTCACATGAGAATTTATCATGTTAAAATTTTCTAAAAATCACATGTGAAGTAAAATAACATTACAAGTTGATACAGATTGTGTGGTTTATATTTATTGTGTGTTGTTTATGGTTTCCGTATTTCTGTAAATCTCTTTAAGACAAAGCAGGGACATTATTGTTAACAGTGTCAACTCCTTGCACTCATAGACATCGGAAATCTGGCAAGAATAAGTTAATGTGTTTTAAAGTGATGTGTGGCACACGTGAGGCCGCAGAAAGCTTAGAAGCGGCCCTGCGGGATTGTGCCGTATAGCCAGCCGTGATGAAAAACTCGTCCAATGTTTGTGTTCTTGCTTTGCCAGTGTGCATATGTTTGATATGAGCATGTGTGGCTTGTCAATCACTGGTATCTTGGCTGTACAGGCGTAAACACGTCAGTCCTGTGGACCACGTGTGACTGAATGTGTGAGATACAGAGTGAACCTCTCCAAGCCTTTTCAGAATATCTGTAATGTAATGTCACACAACAAGCACATATCCTGTACTGACGATTATGTGAGAGACAGCTCTGCTGGGTTAAATGTGACCATTGTTGGTTGATTGCTCCATTTGAGTAGGGGGAAAACAACACGTGACCATCAGGTGACAGCTAACAAAATATTAAATCAAATGAGAACCAACCAATGAACCAGGATTGTGATACCAGTTTACAAGCAGACAATATTACATTAACTGACCAAAAAACAAACTGGTAATATCTACAAAAATAAACTCTACGCAGGACTGCGAGGTTTTACTGACAGGTTCTTTTGAAACATTTTAAGGTGCTGAAACTTAACAGTTGTTATAAATATGCCATGTTTAGTGTAAATTAACAAAATATCAGTTATCAGTTATTATTGTGAGATATATTTCATAAAAACAGGTAAAAGCAAAGTAAAAAGTCTGTAAAATGTACTGTAAACAGCAACAAAGAAAAGCCTCATCTTTTCGTGACAAAGGTGCTGAAGGTGGAACCGTGTTGTAAAGCAGCTCAGTCACCTCTGACCCTCCCCCCTTCATGCCACCTGGAAAAGAGGCTTACCTGCATCAGGTTCCCTCCACACAAAAGACCAAAAGGCCAAGATGGCAGTTACATTATAATTTCAGTGGAGGAGGCGGCTGACGAGGAAGTTTGTACAATCGCTGGGCAGAGGATTAAGGAGGTTGACTGAGGTTGTTCAGCTCTTTATTTGAGCTGCTCAATGACTCAGTGCAGGATGTTCTCACATCTGGTGTGTCAGGTGTGGTTTTATCAAATGTAACGTGTAATGAACAAAACACTATAGAGCACAGCAGTTGAGCTCACTCTGCTCCTGATTTACAAATTCAAGGAACAACCACCTTTAAAACTTATACTAATAATTTCATATATAATATTCATATATGCTTGGAGCATCTCAGAAGCCTAACTGGCTCTAACATATACTAGCAATCTTAGATCATGACCTAAAGCTCATGGTGCAATGTCTTATTTGTTTATTCATTTTCATTCAGAGTTACTTTTGTTAGTTTGACAGTGAGAGAATGGATCACTGCTTCAGGTGCATGGTTCAGGAGGGTTGTATTTAGTCCCTGAATTAACCGTGGGAGTGTTTCAGGTGTAATATGCAATCATAGCAACATGTACTATTCCCTTTAAAAGCCAGTAAAGCTTGCAACCTGGCTGTTTTTTATCAGCTACACAATCATCTTCTCCTTCCAGAACATAGTAATTTGCCAACAATGCACGTGATGACAAGTCATTTTAATCCCTGTACATTTGCTATTTTAAAAAATGCGGCTGGTGGATGGTAAAGCTGTATTCATGAATGGATTAGGCTATACCTGACTAGACTAGAAATCCTATTGTTCTAAAACTACCAAAAAGCCTTGTGCTGCACTTTGGGCCCAAATCCTCCAATGAAAGCTAAAATACGAAACTATTGACTTTTTAAAACTAATGCAATTAATGCACATTTTAATGCCCATGAAAAAGGTCAAATGTACTTTTTAATAAGGTGCAGTGACGAGGTCTGAATACACAGGAACAGGAAGCATGCCCTAATGCTGATGATACACTTTACTATGGACCTGCTTTATTGGACCGCTGTGCAGAGATTCCCTCATCTGTATATTATACTAAACAAGTCCATAGGTTGTGTATGAAGGACATACGTGGTGTGAAGGTGGTCATGGTTATATTTATATAAGCATTGAACTTAATTTTTTTAGTTTTGAACAGTGCCAGGCTAACTGTTTACCATTAATTGATTGAAGTATCTGTGCTAAACTAAACTAACTGGCTGTCTGCATAAAAGTCAAACATGTTACATGATGGGATTGCTAAGAATCCTGGTTGCTTATCTTCATTTGGCCAAAGAAGGTGGGTGCTGATAATCATTAAAAACAATTAAGCAAAAACTTTTTTTTTTTTTTTTAAATAGCCACATATTAGAAAGGATATTAAAAACATAATCTTCAGTGTCAGGTTGTTTGGTTACATTCAATAGGAACTTTCTCTTTTAAACATAGTATAAATGAAAAAAATTAATTATAGCCTTACTACTCTGAGTAAGAAAGGGAAAGTATATTATATATTAATTTTCATTTCGGTTGAAATTGTCATCCAAAGTGTTTGGATTAAAGCCTGAGAGATTTGGAGCAAGTGATTTTAAAATATTCGTAATCCCCGTGGAGGCTTTTACAAACTGCCAGAATTCGTATTAAAGAAAAACAAATCACAGAGGATTTGTTCTTAGTTCATTTTTAGTTGTTAATCACTTTAGCAAATGAGGGGTCACCTCATCTCAGAGAGAGAGAGAGAGAGCTAATTCTGGAGACTAAATCTCTCTCTGCTTCACACTTTCAGCATCACGTAACAACGTTAACGCCTCATCGCCTTGACACGCCAAGTCCTGCTTCGTGCACGGCGTCGGCTCCTCCACCCCTGACCTCTGCCATGCCGCCGTCGTTCATTAACCACTCGGCACCTGAGCGTCACCGCCCACAAACCAACACTCCAGCAAAACACATCTCTGACGTAGAGTGCAATTAATTATGCTTGTTGTGTGATCTTTGGCTCTGGAGTTGCAGATGGAATAAAAACCCTCTTTATTTTTCACACATGTTTAACACAGTGTAATAACAAACTTTTAAGAGAAAAAAGCAAGCACAGGCGAGTAAGAGCAAAGAGCGTCAGCTTTGCATTTCCAGGTTGTTGAATTTTACAACTGACATTTCCTCTGACTGAATGTGGATGTAAACACAAATATGGAAACTAACAGTGACCGACGGGGTGAATAATAGTAAAAGGGCAGGCAGAGATTGACAGACTCACAGGGACCTCCACATATTTGGCAGCAGCTTTCACCTTTCGGGAGTGGTAGGCAGGCGAAGCAGGAGGAGGAGTAGAAGGAGAAGAAGAAGAAGAAGAAGAATGACACTGACGTTCAGCTAGGAAGATCTAGTTTCCAGCAAATAACATGGTACGTCTGGGAGCTGTGAAAGAGACAGATAGCCACTCTCTGTTTCCCAGAGAGAAACATGACTACTCACTGTGAAAGAGAGTATTGAAGAGAAGAATGTTCCTTCATCGTATCTCGAGAGCTTGGAAAGGACACCGTCTAAAACACCGGCAAACTGCAGGGAGAGGAGGGAAGTACAAGAAGAACTTACTGTCTTCACCTATAGTTTTCATTCAATACAGCAAAAATCTCTTCTCCAGATCACTTTACCATTATGAACATGTAAATATAATTTTCCTTTGTGTACGAAAAGGAAGAGCAACATATGTTCATGTCATTATTTTCATAGTTTGGCGAAGCTTTTTTTTAAATATGAGTCTGGTAATAAAATATAGGCTATATGGATAAAATACACAAACAGAAAATGAGGCTAATAGAGGAGTAAAGGAAATTATTAAAAGAAGAGGGAAAAATAAAACTAAAAACAAATAAAATCTAAACCTTAAAATGAAGATCACAATTTCCATCAAACTTGTCCAAGTAAAAAAATTAAAAACAAAGAAAACAATATGATGAAATATAAATAAAATCAAGAAGAATTTAAAATCAAGAAGATAGAAAAAGAATGTTACCTTTGAGATGAGGGAGGAGATCATTTCTTTGAACGCTTCATCGATTAGGACATCGATTTTGGAGTGGTACTGTTGCTGGGGGGTGGGGGTGGGGTGTGTGCAAAAAGCAATATTTCATTATTTTACTGATGATGGTTATAAAACTGATGAAACACACTAAAAAAAAATGACTCTTCGCCTCCCCATTACAGAAAAAAACAAAATTGTCTGTGCTGTAAAACACAGAAAGAAAAATGCATGAGTGCTCACACACACACATCCCACCCAGCACAGCGAGGTGTGAAAACCTTCCCATCCGTGTAACGCAGCTGAGATAAGCAGCTAATAGGACCATTATGCAGCTGAATGACATTCCCGTCTGTGCTGAAAAAGCAAAGGAATCTGAAGGATACTTTTTGTGCATCTACCTACAATTAGAGCAGCCTTGTATTTCTCTAAAGCACCGGTCCAGCTGCGAGGACCAAAGGCTCACACAAGATTCAATTAATCCGCCATTTCATGTCCCCCCCTCCAAAACCTCTACTACCCCCACCCCATGAAGAAAAAAAAAAAACATATTCATGGCACCTTTTCCCTTGAAGGAAGGGGAAGCAAAAAAGGCTGGGGCTGAGCACTGAAAAGCAGCAGCAGCAGGGGAGTTCATCTCTTGGCGACAATGCCCTTTCACTGGCCGTCTAAAGAACACCCAAATTAAAAATTTCAATCAACAAAGCACACAGATCGCTGACAAACTGCAGGTCCTGGGAGGTCATCACAGCCCGCCCTAATTTTCTTTTCTTCTCTCCACAAGTCTGCAAAATGGCAGCTCTCTTTCAGCACGGCAAATCTTTCTGGCAAATCTTGAGAGGTTTTCTTTTATTCCTCTTCTTACCTCAATTAACATTGCTGCTTTTGGCTTCTTTTTTTTCAATCCACAAAAAAAGCAGAGAGGAAAGGAAGAAATTGTGCAAACTGCTAAACCTAAAAAGAACAATTATTGCTTTTAAAAACATTTATCTTTTCATTGAGCTGTGGCTGCTACTTCAGTTTGGTAGAATGTTTGAGATTCTTCAACACGACCCCCTCCCTCAATTTAAATGACCTCTGGAACAAAATGACTGCAGACAAATTTGAGTTTTCATTGATTTATCAACACCACAGTTTAACCATGGCCTGTAAAAGCATAATTCAGGAATCCAGAGGAGTTTCTCAGCTGTATTAGGTGCAGATTATTTGCAAGTGATCTGCAAAGATGGAATGTCATGAAGTTTGAACATCATGTAAATGTCAGAAATCAGGCTGCTACTTTCACAAAACTGAGGGGAAAACTGGAAGTGGACATCAGAAATAGTCAAGTTCTCCACTGCAGACTGAGCAGATCTCACCAAACCTCTGAATGAGATTGAGATTGACATATTGTCACGATTCTTCAGACAGCTACTCAGGAGTCAGAGGGCAATTGGCAACTCAACATGGACATATCATGTATATCTACCTACGTTTCAGGCAGGTATTAAGGATTATAAATGTGACCCAGTGGAGGATCCTAGTCTATGTTTAACACTGTTTGATGGAACTCATGTGGAAAAGTGTGAAAGGGTAAAAAGGTGGAGGATGGAGAAAATGGAGGAGACTTACCCATTGTTTGTCAATCTGGAATTCAAACAATGATGGGCAGGGCACATGGACATGAGGGAGTGGGAGGACATGAGACAAAGAAAAGAAAGCAAACAGTCAGCCAGTCATTCTAAAATGTCAGTACCAAAAAACGCCTTCTTACATTTTAATAAAATACAAAAAAAGTCTGAAGTTTGTCCTTGGTTGTTTTTTTTTTTTTTACATCTCCATCATAATTTTGACCTTGAATTTAATACTTCATTCTAAAAGTCATGCTGCACCACACCAGACTTACATTTTACAGTGACAACAACAAAAGTGAGCAGTTGTAAGAATTGTCTCCACTTTAGTTAATAAGGTCCTCATTATATGTTTCATTCATTGTAGGTTGTGACGTATCTTTCACAGTTGATTTTGAGACATTTTCAAACCAGCAGTAAGCAGAGACTGTAAATCGTTTCTCCCTCTATTAAAAAAGGGATTCTGTGATCAATCGAAACTGAGCTATTAATCAAGGTTATTATTCAGACTCAGTAAAGTTCAGCCTGACAAAATGTGTCAATGTTGCATTTGAAAACCCACAGGCATAAAAAAGCAGCCTCTCTCTCTCTCTCTCAAGGGGCCACACACAAAAATTCTCAAATTCTAATTTTTCCATCAAAGATGTCAAATTTGTTATACCATATATTGCTTATGATTATGGTAAAAGAGGGAGATAAAAACAAATGGAGGTGATTTCCTCAAGAGTAAAAATGAAACAAAAGCTCCTTGCCAGTGTTTCATGTTCTAAAAACTGCTTCTTAATAGTCATAACCTTTGTCAGGTCAGATAAACATGTGTCCATGTATGCTCAGGATACTGTGACCTTTGAATACTAAATCTGGTTGCCCCCTTGTGATGTCAGTGCAGCTGTGATGATCTTAACAAGTGGAAAAGCGAAAGGAATGGATCCACTAGGGAGTTTATTTTGAATGAAGTAGTGAGCTCTGATAACTAAACTTCCTTGTGGTTTTCTTCCAAGAGCAAAAACGTCAGATGAAATTTAAAGCTCTGTTCACTAGTAGTTAATTCATGATGTAGTTTTGTCAGTCCTGCTCTTTAAGAATGTGACATATAAGTAGTACAGTGGGGCGCATGTGTGTTGTGTATGAAAGGACAGTTGAACAGGTATGGAAGCGGCAGAGGTGGATGCTTTGTGAACAGTGTATTCATCAGTCATTAGATCCAGGGCCAAGTTAATGTTATACAACTGTCAGATGGTTTAAGGTTTAGGCGCTTCATTACAGTTGCTGTAAGAAAAGGGAAACCAGTCTTTCCTTCATCATTCCAGCACTGAACAAGTTTTTAATGAGCTCCATTTATTTATGTAAACATGTAAGCACTAACACTACATACTTAAACATGATGATGCCCATTACTGTACCTAAACTCAGTATATTTGCCCAGTTGTAAGAAGTAATCTATAATTCATAGATTCATGAATTATTCATAAATTCTATTTTTACTTCTTTATCTTTATTACTACTGATAAGTCTCTGTTTTATTATTACCTACTTGTATTATTATGACCCTTTTTGTTCATTTATCTATTTATCTGTGGCTATGTAGCGGTGTGTGCCATAAATTTGCAAGGGTTAAGTTTTAGGGTCTATAGCAATGTCTCTCCTCCGGTTTTCTTTTCCCTTTTCCTTCCTATTATATGCTTGTCTGTCTGTTTGCGTGGGAATGTTTGTGGGTTTTGCAGTGGAGAACGCTTTTTCCAGATTGAAGACCCTGTTGTCTTCCCCATCAGTTCTCATCCAACCAGACCTCAAGAAACAATTTATAGTTGAGGTAGACGCCTCTGACACCGGTGTGGGGGCAGTCCTGTCCCAGCGCTTTGACCCAGACAACAAACTCCGCCCCCTGCCTTCTTCTCTCGCCATCTCATCCCTGCAGAGTGAAAATATTTTGTGGGGAATTGTGAGCTGCTGGCAGTCAAGTTCACCTTAGAGGAGTGAAGGCACTGGCTGGAGGAGGTGGAACAGTCATTCATTGTCTGGACAGATCATCGAAACCTAACCTACATCCAAACAGCTAAGCGGCCAAACTCTCGCCAAGCCAGATGGGCCCTGTTCTAGTTGTTTTAACTTTTCACCAACAGACCTGGATCCCGAAACACCAAGGCCGATGCCCTCTCCTGCCGGTTTGCCCCAAACTGACCCCTCTGATGAGCCCATCCTCCCCCCAGATTATCTCATAGGGAGATGATCCGGGAGGTCCATTACCTGGGTCCAGGACATCCCAATCCGTTCCAAGGTGTTGGAGTGGGAGCACGTGTCTCGTTTTGCCTGCCATCTGGGAGCAAATCGCACCATCTCCCTCCGAGATGTTTCTGGTGGCCTTCTCTGGAGGGGGATGTCTGGGAATATGTGGCAGCCTTTACCACCTGTACCAGAAGCAAGGCCTCTAATCAGGCTCCAGTCAGTCTCCTGAAGCCTCTACTCACTCTTGGGTGCCCCTGGTGCCACATCTCCTTGGACTTTGCCTCAGGACTACCTTCCTACCAATGTAACACAGTCATTTTAACCATAATAGACTAGTTTTTCAAGGCAACCCACTTCATCCCTCTCCCTAAGCTCCCACAGCAACCGAAACTGCCGACGTCTTGGTTCAGAATGGGATCTTGCAGACATTGTTTCGGACCGGGGGCCCCAGTTCATATCTCAGGTGTGGCGTTCATTCTGTGCAGCTTTGCTAGGCAACGGTCAATCTCTCCTCAGGATTCCACCCACAGACCAACGGGCAGTCTGAACATGCCAGTTCAGACTGCCCAGAGTGTACTCATGACTTGAGCTGCCAATTTTCCTAATTGCTTTAAAATCCTGGACCTTGTCATCAGAAGTCGCCAGATTGTTTTATCACTCTACCAGTAACATTACACTCGCTAGCTTGACCTCCATCTTCTTTTCCACCTTCTTACCTTTTTTTCCCATGATTGCCAGCCCATTCATCCTTAGTTAATTCCCGTTACCTGTTTTTCCCAGCCCAGATGTCAATTAGTTACATTTTGGACTTGCACTTTTTATTTGGAATTAAAAACTTTTACCTTCAGCTCTCTTTTGTCTACTTTTGGGGGTCAGCCAACGCCTAGCGGCTTGCTTAACAGTAAGAGCAACTAGTGGTGAACTAGAGCTGACTGCAATGCCATTGTGCAGGTGAGCATATTGTGACCTGCTAACAAAGTCATTTGTCCACTGTGGGCTAGACCCCATGCGAAACACAACCTATTCTGTGATACATGTAAATGAGACATTTTTAGGTAAAACAAAACATTTCTTAATTTTTCAGGTGATTATACGTCAAAGACAACATCATCATAAAATTTGTATTTCCAAAAATCTTATACACTGAACCGTTAATGGGCAGTATTCCACATTTAACACTATATCGGATAATTTCTGCTATGCTACCTATTTATTCACAAAAAGGTTTCCATGTACATATGAAAAGCCTATAATATATAATCTTATCTTAATAAAATATTTAAGCACCAAATAGCATACAACAAAGTTAAAATAACATCACCCTTCAACAAAATATATTCAAATAGTGCTTATACTTGGTTGTACATCTGGATTTTGTCAAGTAATAATTTAATTATGTCAGCACTATAATACAAAATGTTGATTAATTTCATGAAAGTTATATATTTTTATATATTATATATTTTATACCATTTAATGGAAATGGAAGTCTTACCATCAGAGTGTTAAGAATTTGGTGCATGGCAACCTGTGACCTTCATTTGATTTTTTTCTCACTTTTCATTCTTGCCTGTTTCCCTTTTTGTATCACATGATAAAAAAACATTAAATAAAAAAAATGTACAATATAGCAGGTGAACCAGTCTGCATGCAGATGCTAGGAATATGCATAAAGTTGGTATAACAGCGTGTCCCTCTGCGGGCACTTATTCGATGTGCGTCAGCGGGAATAAATGGACAGATGGTGTATTTGAACGCCGGTGGCAGCAGCTTGTGGAAACTGGAGAGGAGAGGAAGCTGAAGGTTAAGAGAACAGCGAGCTTAACTCTCTGTCAAGACTGCTGGCGGCCAAGGGTTTCGCTCTCAGCGAAGCCAAGGCTGCTGCCTCACACAGGCGTCACGGTCATCCATTTAACAGCTTGAGTTGAGCGTCTGGCTGTTTCAAGTGAACACAAATCCACCTGAACTCCCTGTTTGCTGGCTGTTTGGAGGGAAGCAGGCACATTTTAGTGGCTGATCTGACAGTCTGACTCGACCTGTTCAGTGTGAAGTCTGAAAATAAAAGACTGCTGAGGGGATTAGAGTCAGGCAGACTTCCACTCAGTTAGTCTGGTGAACTGTGAGATATAAACTGAAATAAAATTTTTTTTTTATTATATATTACTATATGACTGCTATATAATATATATAACTATATTACATTTTCTATAAACAAGAAACATATTTAGCCATAGTTAATTTTACAATTTTGTATTTTGAGTTCTGGTTTTCAAAATAAAGAGATTATGGCCTGGTCACACTAGCATTTAAATAAAAAAATGGCTTTGTTTACAGGGATATTACACAAAGAAATAATAATAACAATAATAATGGGAGCTTATAGGTTTTCCCTATTTGGTCATGGGCTTGTCCTACCCTAACAGCTGTTGCCTAGCAACAGAGCTGCAGGTGTGCTACGTAACACAAATATTTTAGCAAAAATTCAAGTTTCAAGGTTCCTTTTTTTTATTAATATAAAAGTATGCTCTTCAGACTTTCACTGCCACCGCCAATATTGTCTCCTTTAAACCCATTTGTCACTGGTGCCCAAAGTATCCTGCGATAGGTTCAACTGTGAATAATCCACCTGGGAAAGAATCTCAATTGCTCAGGAATAGAAGAATGCATTTGTCTGGAGGAGCCTTTGATCCGCAGTGAGTTGCTAGTCTTAGAGACACATGATGGGCTCATCAGAGGAGACCCAGCTAATTAATTATCATCTTATTGTAGTTGGTAAATCAGTTTGATAACTTTTTAACTCTGAATTTGCAAACTAGCAACCAGTTAAGTAGCAAATGTGTCTATTTTGGTCTCACATTACAGAATACTGTGGAGGGCTAACTCTGGCAGGCAGTATTCCCAGCTAATGAGCATGCTTCCAGTGAGCATGCCAGTGCCACCCACAGTTGCTGGCCAATGAGTAGACACTATGACTCTAAGCTGTTTGCGAGGACATGTGAATGCTGTACCAGCTTCTTGTTTGACCAGACAGTCAGACGACATAAGCCTGACAAGCTGGTGTTTCTACTAAGAGAATCCGTTGTCTTCTACACACCACATGAGACAAAACAACAAAAATGAGCGTCATGTCTGACGCTCATTTTTGTTTTGTCTGTGGAATTTGATCATTAAGAAGATGACATGTAGTCTGATCCTAGTACGAGATAGATCACTGCACTTTTAAGCTGTATCTTGCTGCTCTGCTATTAGATAACTTAATTAATTATGGAACCCAATCACTCACCTGCACCAAATTCAGTAAAGAAAATCTGCAATCTTTAGTTTGTGGGGACACCAGAGCTGCTGGCTTCCTGCAGCTCCGAAACAAAGGATTTCAAACACAAAGTAACAATATATCACATTTAAACTAAGCAGTGGAGGTAGCAGTGGATCAACAAATCCTGTGGGTTGTGATATAAAATATCTATTTTCTCCATGAACATTTGTGCAGGGTGTGAGCATTCTACAAAGAGACACAATCTTCGGTTCCCAGTCAGAAAAGGTTGTCTAACAGTGAGCCAAACAGTGAAAATATTAAGACACCATAGACTTAGCTTAGAGCAGGTGTGCATTTTATAAGATGAGCAAGTTTTTCATTTTCTCCACTAACAGAAATGTGTTCAGTGAGATCAACTTTACTCAAATGTTATCACAAACGAGACAATGAAACATTTTATTTGAACTGTGCAGAAAGCAAGCAAGGAATAGGCTTGCCATTACATATTGTGATCTCATTTCCAAGCCTATAGTACATCTGATGACAAAGATATGTTGCTCTGTTAGACTTTCAAGTACAAGACAAGGTGAATGATAGTGGGATAAAACCCAGTGAGTGAAACCATGTGATATGCAGTGATTGAGTCATGTAATATGAGCTCACCTCCTGACCAGTATCCAGCACGCAGAGTTTGGAGCACTGCTTCTTGGCGTCCACCAGCACATTGAACATGGTACAGACCGAAAATGGCACCCGGAAGTCTGTCGATTTACTTGCTTTCTGCATTTTGGCATCAAACGCAGATTTTGTTCTTGAGGGATAAACCACACAGAGGTTCTGATGAATGTCGTTGCCCCAAATGAAATATTATAATTCCTTTAAAACTGTGATGTTATTTTACAAATTGTGCTTTCCTAAAAAAGTGTATAGGAGCAAAGTTCAATTTTAAGAACTGATAATTAGTTTCAGAAAGTGAGATGACTTTGTTGCGTTAGACTCTTTAGGATTACAACATTCTTGGTGCAAGGTACAAAAAGATTGTCTGACCTTTTGACACAGGCCTCCATCATGTCACTGGCCATTAGTTTTAGTCTCTGCTCCAGATGTTTAGCAAACTCGGGCTCTGGCCAGTGTAGGTCAAGCACGAACATCTGCAGAGCATCCAGCTTCCAGAACAAATCTTCTGAGGTAGCTGAACCATTACTAAGGAGAGAATGGTGAGAATTATCAAATTAAATCAAGAAGCTGCATATTAACACATATATTCCACAAAACTCTTACTGCATATTGAGTGTGAAGGATCTAAATGTCTCAAGGTTTTTGTGATCACACTAATCATTTTAAACATTTTAGTCTAAACAAATACAGTATGTTTTGGTCCAACACTGTTACAAAGCATTATGGGTTAGCTGACATCTTTTAAAGCTTTCTGGAAAAGAAATACTTGGAAAAAAAAACAAACTCTGCCAAGTGTTGCTAAACTGATATAAAAATGACATTGGTAATAAGTCAACTGGCTAACTTCTGATTTAACTTAACTGGCTGACAGAAGTGACCAGTCTTCATCATTTTTGGCTGCGATGCCTTTTTTAAAATTAGAGATTTCAACATTTTAGTGTGAAAGAGGCTTGAGAGACCTATGTCACTGACCAAACACTCCAGATCTTTAATAGCTGTTAGAATATGGAACTAGTTATCAAGTATTTTTCTGACAGCAAATCTTTCGTTTATTGCACTGGTATAAAGGCTTGGTAAGAGAATGTGAAAATTAATTTTTTTGCAGCAAACTGATGCTTTAAAAAGTGACTGGCAGACAGGCACAATATTTCACATATGTATTTAACATTCACAGACATGCAGATTCACTAGTATCATCCTCTGCTCTGTGTTTTGAGCAACCACTGCTGAGGGAAAACATCAGTCTTTTGTCCTGAGGAACATTGCAAAAGTCAAGTGTGTTCATGTTCTAGTGTGGTTCTTCAACAGGTTTTAGTTTCTTGTCGTGTTTTAGTTAGTGAACACACATGACAGATGGACGTCTCCCCACCTTCTCCCCTGCGCACAGGTTACACAGCAACACATGGTAACGCTTTCGCCACCGACATCCAAGTGTACAGCGCCCAGCTAGAATGACAGCCATGGGAGGATGGTGGAGGAGGCGGGGGGAGGGTTTAAAACAAGCACCACTCACTCACTTTTCTCACTTCGCCTTTAAAAGACTGTTACCTTAACAAGTGGCGCTCAGGAATAAATGCTTTGGGCTGAGTCCACAGTGCAATTAAACGCTCTGTGGCAATCCCCCTCATGTCTAATTAGTGGTGCTCTTCTCTGAGCGCGCTCCGCCCTGCTCCCCGGGGGAATGGGACGATCCCACTCGCCCGTCTGTGCTTGCTAATGAAGTGCCAGCTTTTTTTCTATCTCCTTCTTTTTTTATTGGATTGAGGAGGGCCAAGTGAAGTGAGGCAGAGGAACAGTGTGGTTTGTGTTATGGGAAAGGATGGGGGAGTCAGAATGAGGAGCCTTTTTAAGAAACACACCCCCAATAAGCCTCGAGAGACCCCCAACTCCCCCAGTCTGGCCACAAACGCTGACAGTTCTGCAGCAGTCACTCACTCAACAATGGAAGACCAACACATGAAATGAGTGATGTTTATAAAAATGATTTCAGATCAAACCTTTGATTTTGCTGATTTTCAATGAGAAATACTTGAGTCAATAAAATGAAAAAGACTGTCTATTATTAGTTACAGCTCAGTGTGTCTACATTTTTTCTATTTTGTTTGACCAACTCTCCATTCAGTTTTAAATACAGAGCACGTAGGTGGAACAGGAAGCATTTTTGGAATTTGTACATGAAGTCATGCTAAAACTTCATGAAATGTTTGTATATGTATCATATTAACAGAAAAAGAGAAAACTGACCAACATTTGGTAACTGTGGTATTTCATGTTTTCATTATTATTTACATTTATTGATCTTCATAAAGTCATCTGAATATTAGAATTAGTTATTTTTGCATAATCACCAGTTAGTAACAGTTAATTTGACCTCTGCATTTATCCCATCCTTTTCACACATCAGCAGTGAACACACACACACGCACATACACACACACAGGGCAGGCACAGTATTGGACGGTACTTGTCTGTGCCCAGGGAGCAATGGGTGCCTTGCTCATGGGAACCCCAGCTCTTAACCCGCCCAGGGATTTGAGCTGGTGAAGACCCTCTAGGTACAAGCCCAATTCTTTCCAATTGGCCATGGGCTGCAAAATACTGGAGGTAATTCAAAAAGTTGGTACTGTGTACAATAATGTGCTCCTCCATTTAAACATCTTGACAATGATGTCTGATTTTCCTGGAAGTTGGATTCAGCCTTAGGCCTCTGGATTGTTTTAAACATGTGCTTATGTGAAACAGGGTAAAGTGAGTGGTAAGTTGGTGCTCATGTTCTATGTGCAAGACAATTTTCATGACAGTAAAAAAGCCTTTTATAAGTTAACTTGTTATTTAACTTGTGCACTGTTGAGGTGTTGCATACACCAACACAAAGGTTTCTGTGAAGATGAATCCTTTTGATTTGAGGTTTTGGAAAAATCATACTTTGAATATTTCTTAAAGTGCTCAAGTGTAAATTCAAGTGCTGTAATTATCAACCACAATACATACAAACTTTAAATAACTACAAGAGCACTCCACATGAACATTTTCCTGCTTCTGTTCAGGCAAGTGAATACAACCTTGATGTTCTTTAGTTTAACATTTTGTCATGTTTGATAATGGAATGGGGGGGGGGGGGTTAATTTGAAGACTTCTCACGTGAAAACACAAAACATCTCTCAACTTACAAGATGTTGGGCAGATTAATTCCTTGCAAGCTGTAACACAAAATTGGTATAACTAATTATTATTACACTGACACGTATAACATTGTGACATGCACATCACACAGCACAAAAGACATCACAAAATCTTGACCAACAAGCTTCTGAAGAGTGATCATGTACAGACGGCACCACACCGACTAAAAAGATTGGGTAATAACAATTTGCAACCACAAAACTTCCTGACATGAACAAACAAGACTGCATGCTCTCTACTTTAGAGATACCAGAACTGAACAGCACAGTAATGCATTTAAATGAATTATTTTTACAATTAAAACCTCAAAACCTGAGTGGGGCTTCATGCAAGGGACAAAATATAGATTCTGAAGAAATTTTTTGATACAATTCCTTAAAAAAAAACAAATACTTTGGACATCTATTTCAAGAGACAGGTGCGTAGGGCAGCAGCAACAGGACTCACAACAGCAAAAACAAGATGCACACAGTCAAACTTGCAGAGATACATTTTTTGTAATATTGCAACTTATTATTTTGGAGTTATAATGAGTGTGCTGGATCTTATTTATGCTGTTTTGATTTAATTCCTTCAAATGCTAATGGTAGCTCTGACAAACATGCCAATACATGAACAGCTGCAACGGCACTGATGAGGACATACAGAGAACATTCCTGGACAGAGGTCTTTATTCATACGGATCCCCCAAAATACACAAGACCAGACCTGAACTGATCCAGGTCTTGTGATGACGGTTTGAATTGAAAAGGATGAATGTGTAGCTTCAGTGCAGCAGCACAACATGACACTACTCTTACACATTCAAGTGTGCAGGTATACCTGTATATTTAAGCACATATCAAAATTCTATATATTGCTCATCTGCAAGCCATGATACAGCTTGCCCTAGTAAAATGTAAATGTAAGTCTGCTAAAAGTGGAATATTATAAAAGCTGAACAACTGTTCCTCTGATATCGTAAGACTAACCTGAATGTTGATATTAGTTTTAGCATGGTAATTTTTCCTGATTTCTGACATACTGTTTTATTTTTCTAACTGGAAGTTGACAGCTCAATTACAGATAAAGGTAAGCCAACTCTGCACTTTTATACAACCAACAGCAAATTATGTTTAGAGAGTGAAAACTTGTGCTGAATATGTGACTTGCTACAGGCTTGGTACATATAAAACGAAGAGGTACATCATGAGGTTTACATTAACCGGCAAAGTCTCTGTTTATGCTACACTCACAAACATATGTAAGCCTCTAAAGGAAATAACAGCATATCTGGCTTGAGTGTAGACCTGACTTATTACGTGTATTGTACAATAATTGTAATATACACGTATAATTGTATAATACAGGTTATACAATACACGTGTATTGTATAATACTGTTTTATATGCAAACAATTACTGTTTACATAGAGACAGTTTGGCATTTTAGACTTTGTAAGATTGAGATAAATTCACAGAGAGCTACACTCTTGTTTTAAACAAACTAGGGCAGATACTGTAAGTAAATCCAGGTCTTATAGTTTTTGAGTTTGATTTAGATCAGGTCTGGTCTCTTTCTTGTTGACTTTCATTGATGAATTTGAATTAAATAGGGTCTGCACTTTGCTACAAATTCTCCGACCAACTATTCAAAGACCTCATGTCCTGAGCACAGCAGGGCCTCTGAGGTGTTTAACCCCCTCTTACATACGTGTTCTCACACAGCGGTCCCATCCAGGCAGGTGCCGAAAAACTGGGCATCTGTGGCAGCGTCAGTGGAAGGCTGGGGACTTTGGGCAGAGGAACGCTTGCTAGATTGTTTGTTAACGACCTGTCAGTGGTTAGAGTGATTGATGGCAGACAAGAAAAATGTTACAAGAATAAAAGTCAATGAGACACTAAAGTAGTGACAGTAAACATTTTTTTTTTTACCAAACATAGATGAACAAATGCAGAGAAGACAGTAGCCCTTTGCTTTGCCTGCAGTTATGAATTAATGACTAACAGCAAACACCAATGACGATCAGAGAAATTAATGTAATTGTTGTGTTTTCCTTCAGTTGGAGTGCTGTTTGTGAAAGAGCCTATTTCAGTACATTGTTACAGACTGCAGTGTGTCCTTGCTGTGCGAATTGTACATTCACCTCCGTCTCCCTTTTGTTCCCGTGTTTTCCAGTGAAACATTATTTATGTTCACTCTTACTCTATTATATTTTGTAAAACAGCCACTATCACACCTTGACATGGCATCACTGCTGATAGAAAAAAACAAGCTATAAATTACAATAGAAGACGTGAAGTTTTCTATTGTAGGGGAGGAGCCTAAAGTGAAGTCACCACTGAAACTGCCAACGACTTGTGGATATTTATGAAGAGACTGAATGGACCATCTTGTGAATAATGTTGCACAAAGAGGACAACATTTAATTTGTACCACCTGTGTGATAATACAATGCTGTCAAATGTACCCATCATTTACTGGACTAGAGTGTACTGGACTAAATCTAACATAAGAAATGCCAGACAAAATATTCAAAGTATAAAAGAATGACATCCTTATTTTCACATCTATTGTATGTTTGTGATATGGGAAAAACAACATAGTCCACATAGTCCAAGACCAGACTGCAGGCCAAGCAGACACGGATGATGTGACTGAGGGGGCTTTTAACAAATGACAGGTGAGATCACTTGGCAGACTAAATGGTGTTTCCACTTATGAATGACTCTCCAACCAGGTGGACATAAGATGTGTGTAGAAATCTCTCTATCTCTGTCTTGAATTTTCATACTGTAAATGAATTTCCATATTGTTTCTTGGTTTTTGCAATGGTAATTAAAATTAGTGCCAGAAAATGTAAGTCAAGAGAGTGAAAGAGAGATCTTGATGCGCACTCGCTTAATTACGCGAAGAAATACTGCAGCCCACTAGGCTTTAAATAGAATAACGCAAATCAAATAAATGGGAAAAGATATATGAAACATATATGATATATGACCAGCGGTGCGTGTTTGCCTTTTCAGTTCTCCTGTCTTAAGTTTATCCTTGACTTCTTGCTGCTCCATATCGGGGATGGTCAAAATAGATGTGGACTTGCGGATGCAGAGGGAAGATTACATTCACGACACACCAACGTTTTGGCAAAACGTGTGCAAAGCGGCTTTGCGCACGTTTCCCAAAGCGTGCTCTGGCTCTGCGCTTCCTGTTTAGTAGTAGTTATATAACAATTACCTTACAGCGCCTTCTCTGTTTTATCCAAATTATTTATTTATAATAAGTATTCCTTAGTTTAGTATCCACACATCGTTTTAGTATACATTTTTATAAACAAATATTTATTAAAAAAAAGTCAGCGAGAGAGAAGCCCGGCCCGACCCGACCCGAACGTAATGATTAACATTTTACGCATTTTAGGCAAGATCTTACCTCTGCTTGGCAGACTAAATAGTGTTTCCACTTATGAATGACTCTCCAACCAGGTGCACATTAGATGTGTGTAGAAATCTCTGTCTTGAATTTTCATACTGTAACTGAATTTCCATATTGTTTCTTGGTTTTTGCAATGGTAATTAAAATTAGTGCCAGAAAATGTAAGTCTTACAGCCATGTAAGAGATACACAGTACACTGTATATGGAAACTGAGGGAAAAAAATAGCCACATACACAAAAGGAAAGATACAAGGAAGATTTAAAGCAAATGAAAATTTATAAGCAAATGAAAAAAAAATTCTTGTTTATAATAACCTGCTCTCAAGGTTTAAATAAGTGTATTACAATGTTATATAGATAATAATTATATGTTGGAATAGAGAGGCAGAAATTCTATTAAACTATATGTAACATTCCACCTGAGCTTCGAGAGAAACCTGGGAAATTTGACTTCACCCCAACAGGCAAATCAGTTTCCTTATAGTGTTATGTTTGAATGCGCTTTTTAAATGTAAATAATATACATAAAATATAAGATAAGTTGGTATAAGTCCAGTTGGTATATTGTGACCATATGGTCTGATTATTCAGTTGGCACAATTCAGAGCACAGGCTGTTTAAAAGTATGTGAAACACACAGTGAGGTAAGGGGATAGTGGACTCTTACTTGACAGACTGCCAGGATTCCTGCTCAAAGCCACGGTGGATGGACTGCGCGATGGATGACTCCATCAGATCAATGTAGCGCACGACCAGGGGGACGAACAGGTCCTGCAGGTGTTTATGGAATGTTCCATTACAAAGGTGAGCTGTGGGGGAGGAGCCAAAAGAAGGTCAGGAAATTAATATCGGACCACTTTCTCGACATTACATTCATGTACTTGCACTCAAACACATTTTACTATTGTGCAAAGTGCATGTACTTATTGAAATTTTGTTGTACAAAAATATTCAATTGAAAAACAAAACCTATTCAATCACTTGTGTTGAGGCTTTCACAGGATATTAGATTTTGTTTACAGTATAAATGATTTAAGGTCTAGTATGGCTGTTTGGAGACTTACTTTCCTGTGACTGTGTCTCAGTTGGTGGCCACTTTAATTGGTGGATACCCAGGCTGACACAACACGAGAGGTGATCGTGAAAGCTGCAATATACTCTACATGGCCAAACTATATGTGGACACTCGTGTCATATGAGGATGAGTCTGGCAGTTTTAAGTCCTCTTACTGAGAGCGTGATGAAAATATTAATACCACATAAACAGCCAACACCAGGAGCCAGTTAGCTTAGCATAACACCTACACTGGAAACAAAACAGCGAGCCTGGCTAGGACCACTTCTTGGCCAGGAGCAGTAACTTCCTCAAGTCTTGTCACCATCTGTCATCAGAGAATCCCATAATGGCTCTTGTAAAACACTAAGTCAGTGTGTTAATTAGGGAGGTGTAGAGGTGCCTGAAAGTGGAGTCTGGACAGAACTTTGGACAGAGCCAACATGAAGCTGAGGGTTGCACTGATCTTTCCAGCAAGAAATGTTGAAATGTGACTCCAATGTTAAAGCATGTAGTGATTTTATGAAAAAAAAAAAAAAAAGACTGAAAATAGTTTAGCTTATGGTTTACACAGTAAACTCCATGCTTAGTATTTTGGACAATGTCATCATTTTTTTTTTTTTTTTTTTTAAACCAGACTGACTATGTAGGACTCGCCCTGAGCTCATCATCTGTAGACCCACCTATACCTGCAATCATGCGAGGTACGAGCTGTGAATCAGTCTCCATGCCCCAATGCTTCATTTTCTATTTACGCTCAAAGGCCCGGGACTTCGTCCCGACGATCAGCTGAAGGCAAATAATGACGACAAAGCCGCATAGAGGCATGTGCCGCAGAAAAAAGTTGCACTTGCACACATGGTATTCACAACAGCTGATACGCTACCAGCATGCATTAAAAATGACTTTCCTGACCAGCAGATGGCAGAAGGCTGTATTGGTTGTGAACAAGGGAAACCAGACAGATTTCACGGGGACGTGTTTCAACTGCAGAATTTGTTTATATTGTCACTTGATCATCAGTTTGATGACTAAAACTCCTCTCACCTTCTGAGTGGCTGGGGCTTAACAGCCTATCACAGTGATCTCTCTCATGGACAGGATGACTTTATGTTTCATGCTGACTTGTTCATAAAGCTGTTAACAGCGCTCTTGTCAAGATTGAAAAGGGCCAACAGTGTCATGCACACTCGACAAAGGTAATGGATAGTTTTCGACTGCTAACAGGCTGACCACCGGGGCAATGTGTCGCAGGCTTTAATTAAACCATAATATACAAAACGAACATCATGATATAGTGAAGAAGACCTAACTTGTAATTCACTCTCATTTACTCACTCACTCACTCACTCACTCACTCACTCACGCATTTACTCACTCACTCACTCACTCACTCACTCACTCACTCACTCACTCACTCACTCACTCACTCACTCACTCACTACCGCTTTATCCACTAAGGGTCGCGGTGCCTAACTCCAGCTGACATAGGGCGAGGTCGCCAGTCCATCACAGGGTCACATAGAGACAGACAACCATTCACTCTCGCATTCACACCTACGGGAAATCTAGAGTGTCCAGTCGGCCCAATCACATGTAATTCAATTCTTTTCAATTTAATTTATTTGAATGGTGCAAATTCTTAATATATATTACCTCAATGCACTTTACAAAGTAAGGTCAAGACTTTACAATTATAATGGAGAGACTGACCAGTTCACACAGTGAGCAAGCACTTGGCGACAGTGAAAATAAAAACAAAAAACCTCCCTTTTAACAGCAAGAAATCTCTGATAGAACGATGGCCATCTGCATCGACAGGTTTGGGTAGGAGAGTGGACAGGAGGGGTGGGTGGGAGAGACGGGAGTGAAGTGGGGTAGTGAAGGAGAGGTGGATGGAAAGGGGAATGGAAAAAAGAGGAGACCGTAAACTGCAGAAAAATATTAACTCATTAAAATCAAGAGAGGCTAATTTTTGAATAGACATATATTCAAACTGACTCATTGCAACTAGTGGAGTTGCTTCCTGTTTGCTATTCAAAGAGGTGTATGCACACATGGATATATATGTGTAAACATACAGTTTATACACAGACTACATCACAGAGGATGAAACTCTAATCAAACCTGAAGATTATCAACAAAGACAGACTTTGTACCAAATTGCATGTATCTCTCCACGTCTACCGCCAAACGCCCCACCCCCCCATAGTTTCGATAAAGACTGTCAGACAAACAGACAAATCCTCAGTGACAGTAACAGTCCAAAGTACTGAGAGACAAATAAATAGTGTGCGTTGGTGAGAAGCGAGCAGGGTGGTCTCTCAGGACTTCATTAGTTTTAATTCCTCCCGCTCCACTCTGTCATGATTAACACTAGCCTTTTTTGCTCTCTGGAGAGCAAAGCCCATCTCCCTCGCAACAGCTCGCCTTCACATGCTGACAATCAAGTGAGCATTTAAAATAATCCACAGGAAAAACAGATAATATACTTGCTAAAGAAAATCCTCAAAGAAAATGGGTAATATCATCACATCACCTGAGATCAGAGAACTTGATGTTTTTGTTGATTTGAATAAATGGATTTAAAAAAAATAGTGTGAACAAATAAAAAAGACTGTTCATATTTTATCACTGTGAGGTTCAGAGGAGGGAATTACTGAATCACTGCGGTTATCCTCCAAACATTTATTTTTTTTTAACTTTTGTCACCGAAGTATCACTTTGGATTAAAAATCACTTTCCTCTCACTTCAGATGTAATTAACAAAGAGGGAAGACCTCATTTGTGTAAACCATCAAACTAAGATCTTCATCTTTCTGTGTTTCGATTCTGCCTAATGCCTCATTGCACTCCAATTCAAGTCAACTAATGTTGTGACACTTGGAATAATCACAGCATTAACAGAGGATGGTAATTAAAAAAAAAAATTATAAAAGATATGAGTCACAGAAACAAAGATTTGTGGCTTCTTCACATAATGAAACTGAGTTTTTGTTTCCAACACTGCCCTTGGGCTGTCATTCTGTCTGCCTGCCTGTCTGTTACTGTATTCGAGGTACTTTGGCATCAGCCATGTTAAATAACGCCTTGCATCTCGCCAAATCTCTGCTGGCGCCAAGACAAAGCCTCGTCGCTGACAGAGGGCTTGAAGCGAGGAGGCAATGAGCTGAGATTATTTACATCAGTCAAATGAAATTTTCACAGGAAGATGTAATCTTGTGAGGCAACAAAATACTACAACAATTTGAAATAAACCTGTGCAGTGTGGATATCTGTCACACACTGATTTTAAGTCTCCACTATCGCTTTTTTCACACCAGGAGGACCTTGAGACACAGAAAAAGAACCAAAAAGTCAGAGAGGTACAAAAAAATCTTGCTTAGTAGGTACGAGAACACAAAATACTTTTTATTAATTCAGTCATGAAGCATTTAAAATTATCTGACATTAGAGGATCTATGAAAGTGATGAGTCAGAGCTGCTTTGGCCCGTTTAACCAACAAAGTAAATCTGCAGAAGTGAAACACCTTTTCTACAGCACTAGAGGACAAAACTGTAAAAGTTTTCTGTTTGAACACAGATGATGAATAAACACACAGAACTTTCAGGCTCTTACTGTGCTGGAGATAAACTATGGGCAGCTGATCGTGTCCCTGCCAGCAGTTTTCTACGCTCCTCGTGTTAATTACCTTTTTGCCTGAGCGTGCAAGGTGCCGTTAACCTTCTCTCTTAACAAGCCTTCTTTTCTTTGGCAATACCGGTCTTAATTAGTGCCCTTATAGCAATGTGACCATGTGCAATGCCATATAAGGTAAGATGACCAAAAAAGTCATCTTACTTTTTTTTTTATATAACGGAAATACAAATAAGTGGAAATGAGGTAAATGAGAGAATGAAATCAGCAGTTTCTGTTCAGTTGATCCATAGTTTTTATCATTCAAATAAAATTATTATATGTTATTAGAGTATAAAAGCAGCCCTGCTCTTAATTGACCACATGCACTATTCCTCATTGTAATTCATATAACTTTGAACTCACCGTCAGTTCGCAGGAAGTTGTTGAGAAGCTGGAACAGTGGGAAGCTGTCCCATGAGTCGACAGGTTGGACCTGAAGTGCAGCATCCATGTTGGCTCTGTATAGTGACAGAAACGTTTCGGCATGTTCGGTCATCAGCTCCGGCCACCACAAGAAAGCCTGGGAGAGAACATCAGACACATTGAAGACATTAACAAGAGGTTTTAGTTACTGTGATAAGTAATCAGAATATTTTTTTGAAAACAATCCAAGCAAACTGAAACATCAATAAGTCATGTCAAAAAACTATTTCCAAAACATTTGTTTTATGTCTTGTTATGGCTGTGGAATTATGACTCCTGTGTGGCTTTAAATGGCAAATTAGGTATATTTTTTATTACAAAAATGCATGTTCATTATTGTAATTGTAATTTTTTCCAGGTTTGGGAGAAACTAAACAAGCAATACCTTTCCGATGATAGAAGTTTGTCAGTTCGGAAGTTTGTGATTATGAATCTGTGGTCTGAAGCCTGAAGTTTGCTTTTTATTGTTCACAACTGCAACAAGAGGATCCATTTTGAGGGCACTTCTCATGGCAACAGTGTAAAACCTCAATCACCCCCCTGTGGCTTTCTGAATAATTACTAAAATTTTGCTGACAGTCTTCTCTTCCCACACCTGCAGACACACAACTGCAGGTGTCTGCAGTTGTGTGTTTCTACAGAACTTTGGTAAGTTATGTGTTGTATATCTGTCTTTTAACATAATGTTAGTTGTTCAGGCTGCATTAATTGGAGCTGCATGGTGAAGGAAACAGCAGCTGCTGTCATTGGAACATGCAGGCACATAGGCAGCTGTTCAGGGAACGCTTGCTTGCTGCTGGCAGAGCATGTATTTTGTGATCGTGATTAAAATAATTATAAAGTCGCACTAAACATCCAGATTTATTTTAACAGTAGAATATACATCTGAAACTATTTGTAGGCACTTCTTGGTGTTTTAAGCCACAGTGCTCTCACTTTACATGTACTGTGTGCATGTACTTCTTCTGCTGAGCCTTCTCAGGTGTGTTTTAAATGCATCACTTTGTGTGTAAAAGGGTTAAAATATAAAAAAATTGCAGGGGGTGAACACTTTACATTATTGTGAAAATGCTGTGTTTAGTAACTCACAAAGGTCTTACTGACTATTACACTCTGATCTGATTCTAAAACATAATCTGTTAATGTTGCAGAAATCGAAAAATAAAAAGGAGTCACGCAAAGTTTACATACAATTTTGCAGGGCAGCTTCAAAAAGAGAGCTTTCTCTAAATGACCCTCCCTATGACTTCCCATGAAAATTAAAGTGTCTGCTGTGTACTCGCAATTTAAATTGAGAAAGGAAGAAAGGAAAAGTCTAGAGTTGCTGATGTGAAAGTACCTGCTGGTTCACTCTTGGTGATATCTTGAGTCTAAAGAGCATCCAGCCTTTGCTGCTCTTCAGTAGACTGAGGTCAGTCTACTCACGTGACCACTGCTATTCATGACTAAAGGACCTCTGAGAGAAAAGTGCAACCAGCTTTGAATCACACTGATGCACTGAGGTCAATGTTTGTGTACGCAGGCAGAGATGTAAGAGGGGAAGAAAAAATTGTTGACGACTCATCAGTCCATTCAAAGATGTCTTTTCTATTTCTTGTTTCTGACAAACAAATGGCAATAAACCATCTCTTTCCATTTTAATAACAACTGCTGGTATAGAAAGGTCCATTTTTGTTGGTAAAGGTCCATTACCAACAAATGGAAAAAAAGATACAAAACAGCAGCTGAGGAAGCAAAGAGGAGAGAGATAATGACAAGCAGCAGATTTGAAGACAAGAATGGAGGGAGATGAAAGAACAGATTTATTTGGAAATTTGAGGAGGGTAGGAAGTATTGACAAAACAATAAAACAGAATGAAAAGGAATATAAAGGAATACAGGTTGTAATGCATACCTTTGCATCCTGTTTTAAAAATAAGTTATTTTTCATTCTGTGTAAGCTGTAGGTCAAGTCTATGGTCCAATTAGATGACGATAGTGTTGAAGAAAATACATGCAAAGGCAAGAATCTATTAAAGATGCAGAGAATTAAATGAGAAAGGAAAGGAATAAATGTATTCACCCAAGAATATATGAAAAAAAGAAGAAACAGATTTTAAACTTTAAAAGAAGTGAAAGACATAAACCAATGTGCCATAGTGTGACTGAAAATGGGACAAATAAAAAAAGAAAAAGCAAACAAGAAAAGAAACACAAGATAAAACAAAAATTATGAAAGAGCATAGAGGAGGGGAAGAATAGTAGGACGAGTAAGGCCTAATCTTGTTAAAAGATCAAGAAGAGGAAATTACCAGGAAAGGAAAAAGGGGGAAGATATGTAGTTAAGGAAAGAAAAAGTGAAATACTATTAAAATGTTTTTTTTCTTCTGCTAAACAGAAAAGTGTTCAGAGGCTGATGTACTTATTGTACCATCAAGGACATCTGTTCTTCTTCTTCTGTATCCTCCCTGTCACAAAATGTGACAAACTCAATATGTCCCATATTGAGAAGCACGTCTGTTGTAAAAGGGAGTGTTGTTGAGCAGACAGTAAGTCATTTTCAAAGCCAAAAATATTTGGAGGAGTTACTTCTGGCACAAGAGCACCGGAGAGGTGATCAGTCTGTAATCTGGTTCATCTCAAGTGTTGGATGGGGTTGACATCAGGAGTCAATGCCGATCAATCAAGTTCCACAGTATACACTGAGAGAGTCAATTCTTTATGGACGTGTTGTCACAGCAGCAGTGGATAACAACTTTAGCTTTCAACCATGATACTCATGTTTAAAACTGCAGCAGCACTATGAAGTTGCATCAGTAATATCAATAATACTGTGCTCTATTACTAACCCACACATTCACCATTAAAATATTAGTGTGTCTGAGTGCAAGCTCACGCATAGGATTTAGGAGAACTGCCCACCATCCATCCCCAACCACCTCCACCTTCATTAAAAAATAATGTTCACATGTTCTAGAGAGCAATTACTTGTGTCAGCATGCAAATGGAAAAACAATTTAGTAACAAAATACAAACATATTTTATAAGAGACAGGGTCACATAAAAATCTCTCTTCATGTGAACTGAAGGACCTTGACCCACACACTGTACATATTTCTGCTCAAACATTTTATTCTGTTTCTTTCTTTGCATTCATTATTGATTGCTGCAGTGAACTTAGACTCTAACGGCAAGCAGGAAAATAATTATATGAAACTGCAATTAATAAGAGCAGAGGGGTTATTTACACTATATTCAGACTGGAGACAATGTGTTGATGTATAGGGTCACAGAGGCCTCCCTTTTATCATTTATTTGGTTTTTTTCCACAGCTAAGTCTAAACATGCTAAGTATTAGCTCTGCAAAGCACAATATACAAACATTGTTTTCTTTATTAGTATTTATTGGATCTATTGCAGTAAGACCTTCACAGAATACAGCGTTGCTTCTTATGCAACAAAACTCCACTACAATAGTCGAGGACCTTGAACAATCACTTTACCACAAACACACACATTAATTCACACACATGACAGCGGCCACCGAAATATGGTTGGCAACTCTATTTTTGAAGGTACTGACTGAATTACATTCGTACAATCAAGCAATAATTCACAAATTAATTGATAAATAACCTGCACAAGTGGTGTTTGCATTTATACTATACTTACAACTCCTTATTTGAAAGTATGCCCAAAAGCAGACTAGTGAAAATAATGTCTTGTTGGATACTTATAACAAATACTAGGTATTATGCAGAACTGTGCACAGTTCCTAACCCTAATCAGCAGTGATATAATGTTTTGGGATATTTGAGGTACACAAGCCAGTGAGACAGTGAAACAGTGAGACAGCAAATGCACAACGAGGGGAGGATGAGTGGAGAAAATTTTGACACAGAAAACTTACCTCTCCTCCCTTCCAATGGTGGAATGTAAAAGATAGGAAGAAATAGTGAGAGGAATAATTTTGTTTTGAAATTCTTATCAAATTGACTACAGTGGTTCTTTTCCCCTACTCCTATTCTTACATAAAGACAAATGTGCACCACTAAGACAATCAGTCAATTAAAAAAGTCTTTGATCCTTCTAATATAATCCTGATTTTTATCCACACTGTGGAGACAGCGTGTCTTCAATAATAATTATAATAGTGACAAAGAATTTTAAAACTTCCTTAAGACTAAGAAGACTAGAGCTGTTTGTCTCTCCTCTGTCACCTTCACATGGCCCAAAATGCTCCAGGTCACAAGATCATGCAACTCCACTTCTGGTCAGCACCAGTCAGTGTGTGTATGTGTTTTCCAAGGTTAAATCTAAGCAGATGTTTTTACTGGGGGAGGAGATGGCACAAAATGACAGAAGTTTTGTTCTGTTTGTCTAGCCACAAAAACATGGATGACACATACTCTAACAGATCAATCACAATTTCTGCAGACTATATTGCTGTGGCACAGTTAAAATTCAAAGTAGTAAAAATTGTGTTGCAGTCAGTTAAAAAAACACTTTATACTTTAAGGGAAAGCAAACAGAAAACAAGTCTAAACTTTCTGAAGCACTATTAGAATGACTTAAAAAAAAACAAAAAAAACAAAAAAACGGTTTTCATTTCTGTGTAATTTTTCTTTCTGTGAATCCCATATATAATCTAGAAAAAGGGGTTCTGCAGACTATATTGCTGTGGCACAGTTAAAATTCAAAGTAGTAAAAATTGTGTTGCAGTCAGTTAAAAAAACACTTTATACTTTAAGGGAAAGCAAACAGAAAACAAGTCTAAACTTTCTGAAGCACTATTAGAATGACTTAAAAAAAAAAAAAAAAAAAAAAAAACGGTTTTCATTTCTGTGTAATTTTTTTAAATAGATTTTCTTTTCTTTATAATTGGAACAGAAATTTCCAATCTTTCTGTGAATCCCATATATAATCTAGAAAAAGGGGTTTAAAAGCCAATTCATTCCTCCATCTACATGTGAGTCTTGGTTCCTTTAGGAACCAGATTTTAATGAAATTTTCAGGAAAGGTGTGTAATGGGGCAAGGAACAGACGATTAGATTTTGGTTCGCTGTCTGGATCCAGGAATTTTTTGAAGGACTCTTTATCTTTGCTTGGCGGAGGTCTGTCCTTTCTGAGTGCTTCTAGTCTTGTGTATTTATCTTGAAAAGAGGTTGAGTAAGGGGCAGGGAGCAGAAGTACTATTTACTTTTAAAATAATTAAACTGCATCAGAAACAAGATACATTTTTGAACATGACATTTTTTTTTCCAATCTTCACATTTAAAAAAGAGAGCATGTTCATGAGCTGCCTGAAGAAACTCATGGCATTTTCGTAATGAGTCACTATGACATTTTTATAATGACAAATGGCAAAAATAAAAAAAACAACTACCAGAAACGCAGCTAGCATGTGACAGTAAGCGGGTAAACAATTATGATTAATCTCTAAATTTATGCTTTGACAGCTTATAGCGGTGCGCTGACAAAAAGCTTCTAATTTGTAGTTAACATGACATCTGAAGCTCAGAGCAGAGTTCCACCAGTCGCTATGGCAGCGGCAGAGCACAGCGTGTTATTAATAGCTCAGAAACAGATGCCTGAATGCTACACTGTCAATTAGGGCCAGTCAAACCGCCTCAAATCAACACCTATGATTGATCAGTTTTACACTGTGGCATGTAACTACTGCGTGCATATGGGCCGTGGGCGTTGTTTTCATCGTGCTTCAACCGCAGCCATTAATACGGCACCGCCACTTGCCTTGTTATCTGCCACTTTATAGCATGAGCACTGCCAACAGAGGCAAAAGACGAAAATGGACAGTGCTGTGTAAAAGTGATCAAGAAATGATAATGAAAGGATCAGGTGACTTGTGGTGCCTGTCAGATGAAAACAAAAGTGAGACAAGATTAAGAGGAAAAGAGGAAGAGTAACTGTTCATTCTAATAAACTTATTTACTTTGAATATTTTAAGATAGATGGTTGATGAATAAAACATCTTTGAATCAAACCTCTTGTTGAATAAACTAAAACATTAATGTATGGAGCAGTCACACTAACAAATCTGATTTAAATCCTCACTTCAATTAGTCTGTAGTAATGAACGTCGACAGCTGGTATTAACTTGGCAGCATGTTTTACACTTTTTGTATTTCCAAACCCTTCGGAGAATGAGTGATTCCTAAGTTAATCAAAACCAAAATACTTGGAATAACACCATTCTTTATTCCCAGTTTCAACTTGTACAGTGTATTGGAATTATTTAAAGTTATTTTTTCTAGAAATTCTTAATGTTAATACTTACGTTTCAATTTGCACACAGTCTCTCACGATGAAACTTTCAAGGTTTGAGTTGAAAATAGTGTCATGAGTACCTGACAAACCACGACTATGCTGGACAGTAAGTCCACATATGCAGGTCAGTTGAATGAAAATAGGGTCCATCGGGTCCAGAAACAAACAGCAAGAGGAAGAAAACAACTAAATACCTCAGAGTGATGTTCATCATTTTGCTGCAGGACTTCGATGCAGAGCTCTCCCAGTCTCATCATGTCCTCTAGTCTTTTGTCTGGAGCTGCTTGAGCATCCACTGAAGGTTCAGATGCAGCCACGAACATACAGGATGGAATTAAATACAACAATGGTTAGTTTTTCATTTAAACACACAAACATTTTCCAGAAACCTCTGCTGTACAGCAAGTTGGCTTGTGGCTAAAAGATTATACTGATATCACTGCTGTTCAAAGGATGGGCCATTAAGATTTTTAAGTTGCTATTCGTGAGCTCTTTTTTTTTTAATTAAAATTTAATGGCGTAAAATTAAAAAAAAAAAAAATAGAACTGAAAAAATATTATTCTTTCTTACAATAAAGTCTCTCACCCTTGATCTGAGCATATTCGATCAGCTGACTGTAGTTGATCCGAGCTGCATTTTCCAGGCACCTCTGCACGAGTTTCTTCATTTCCTCTGGAGGGACCGACGTGGTGATGTCTTTCATCAAAACCTGAAATGATGAGCACAGCTGATTAAGGACCAGGGGCCTCATTTCTAAAACAGTGCATAGGTACACCTGAAAACTTGGTGCAGGTAGGGAACACAGAAAGTGGTTATGTTAATAAATACTAAGATTAATAAAACCATTCACATGCACGTCATACACTAGTTTCCGTTTAAAAATCACAATTAACTCGCAATTCAGCGCAGCTCTTGCAAGCTTCAGGTAATGCTCATATTTGATCATAAATAGTCAGAAAAATGCTTAATATTCACTGAGTAGAAGTGACCACAAAGTCATGGACCCTTCAGCGCACAGTATGTCCCGTTCACACATTCACCGCATCAGGAGCACTGTGAAGTCCAGTGACACAGCAGGAGATCAAACCAGGAACTGTCTGGTTACAAGATGACCATCTGCCATCTGAGTCATGTTGCTCCTGAATTTAGGTAAAGAAATTTATATTAAAGCTAGGGTCTGTTAGTCTGGAGAAGCTAGCACTATATAAAAAAATACTTCCATAAATTGCAGCTGATGCATCCCACCAACTCCTGTCACCGTATCACAGTTATGTCCCCCTACAATATGTGTAGGGGTATGTAGTTTGGCTGCACTTTCTCTGCCAGTGACGTAGAAAACAATTTAATGTGGAATTTTTATTTAAGGTTCACTGTATATTAATGGAAAAAAAGTATTTCTCCCATCTCTGATGACTTGCAATTACAACCCCAATTTTGTGTAGTTAAAAGCATTTTATCAAGCACTGTATTTCTTTACTACTGCTGCTGCTGCAGTCTAAAGGGACTGAAAAGAAATAGCAGAAAACTGATTGTCCCTAAAGACTAGGTTTGCTGCCTCTGTTATCATAAATATACATGACTGTCAGAGAATTAAGGCATGGCATCACAGTGTCTCGTTTTGTTTGCTGACACTAAACAGTAGGAACCTTTAAAAATAATTCTCAAGTTCAATAACATTTTTATCCTGTATTTGACTTGAGCGTGATTGACAAGTGGTTCTTCAACAACTCGAAAACAGTGGCCTTGAACTTTTATGCTCTTAACAAATAACATTTACCAACATGGAGAAAATCAGACTGGAAGTTTTGATCAACAGAGGAAAGTATTTAAATGTGTTTTTGTACCCGTTCCTGCAGGGAGAGTGTTGCCTTCAGGGCCCCATCTGGTCGTCCAAACGGAAAGCAGTACCTGCAGATGCAAAACGTGGGTGTGCATCACATTAAGGAACAATCTCTCAAGGACAAGTGCATGGAAAAAAAGATGAAACAGAAGAAAAGAAAGATGGAAGAGGCATCAGAAAGACATTGGTTAGCGTCAGCAGATGGCTGCCTCCTTTTTTCATCTAATTACACTGATGAAGGAAGCTTTTCTCACCTCCAACTCCATCTGAGCTCAGATGAGGCAGTTCAGAGAGGTTTCACGTTGCTAATTGACAAAAGAAAAGTACTTAATAAACAAAGACATGTGGTCACACAGGTCAGCCATTTATTGGACAAAAACCTACAGGCAGGTGTTCTGTTCCTTCATAGATAGACAGTATAACTAACTAGAGAAAGCACCAAGAGAGTGCAAACCTCTGCCAAGGCCAGTCAGTTTCACACACAGTCCATCCACCTACCTATCTTGCATTTTGAAAAACTAAAAAAATCAAAAAGTAATCCATAATCCTTATAACCACCAAAATAGAATAATTTTCTTCCTTTGGACATAAACTATATCCCATGAAAATATTATCAATATGTCCTTCAGTTTTGGTTTATGCTGTTCACAGAGAAACACAATAATGTTAGGTCACTGCAAAGGCAGGAGTGCTAACCACTATATCAACTGTGTGGCCATTCATAATCACTGAAATGAAAATACTTTTCTGCAAAAAATTGTAAATAAGATTGAAGAGACTTTGATGAATGGCATATATAGTATCTAGTGTCTCCTAAAAGAAACTCTGACAGAGTAAATATATACATGACTGCATATGCACATTTATGACAAGAGCTATTTAGAGTCCCTCTTTAAACACAACAGGCTGAAACATTCTTGTACACATCAGTCTGTCCTGTTGCCAATGTGTTCCTGAGGTCAGCATGCTGATTAATTACATCCACAGTATATAATGGGAACAGGCATGAATGTTGGATGTGCTGTTTGTTTTTGGTGATGTGCTGTGATGATCAAAAATTTATGCCAGTCTGTCCAAACCAGCAGTGCATACATTCATTTCCATATTGACCATATTAGTGTTGCACCTAATAATTGCTGTCCGCAGATACAATGGGATCTTTTGATGAGATTGATGAAAGATTATACTTGATGTAAATCAAAACCATGGCATGGTTAAAATTCATAACCCTACATGAATCTTAAGTGCCTGAGCTTGGCTTTATTCCAAACCAAACTCTGGAAGTCCTTGTCTTGTCTTTTGTACATTAGCATAATCCCAGTAATGTCTTGGCTCTTGTTTACAGCATTAGCCTCTTGTTGAGGCGAGTTATAATGACTCCCGCTGATCGACCCCCTCCGCTCCACTCTCCTGGCCCCGAACGGCCCCTCCTCCGTTCTCTGGGCCAGATGGAGGGCCCCTCTCAGGCGAGAAGGTTTTCAAGAGCTGGGCTTCAGGACTGTTAATGGCACAGGTCCATTCAGACAAGTGTTGCTCAAGGTCTGGGGGCTGTTGCTTTCACACCACGCTCACAATGTGTTCACAAGCAGGCGACAGCGGCCGTGCTGAATAGCAGCATGCAGATGCAGGGAGGTCTCATCAGCCGCCGTCAACACATGTCCAATATCTATTATGTGCTGCTGATGGTGCTAAAATAAAATACCCAGACTGCCTCACTTCTTTATAATGGAGTTAAAGAAGCATAGCGGCATTTTTTTTAATATTAGCATTTAATGAATCTCATGATAGTGATAGTTTCAACCTAAACTCTCATGTGTTAGAGTTTAGGTTGAAACAACACAACACAAACTCTAACACATCTTGTGCTTTCTCGCCATTAAACATCACTTACTCTTCCATTAATAAATACACCTTCTGCTTTTATCGCTCTCCTGGATTCCCCATCTTCACTAATAAAGGGATCCGAGTCTGACAGTTAAAATGATCCTACATTGCACTTATTACTGCATTAATAGCACTAATCATATTGTTTATTATCTTCACATTATCACATTATGAGTTAGTGCCTCTTGAGTGTACCACAGGAACATGGTGTAAAATGTCATGACATGTAGGTGTTTGTATGCTAGTATCAGTTTACAAGGCTATTTGTTTACAAGTGCTAAAACAAAACCATAATAATACGGATATCGAGATGTTGCAAAATCACATAAATTCCAGACTATGTGGAAAAATTAAATCAGAAAAATGAGAGACAATATGTTTACTTTAGAAGTTTGCTGAGTAGTTTCCCTACATAAAACGATATGCACAAGATTTCAAGTCTGGTGAGAAGTTATTCATACCTAAAGTGTGTGATCTGATACTCTAGCAGAGCCATCAGACGACTTCTGATGGCCTCAAACTGCTCCTTCTCCTCTGCTGTCACAGTCCCCATCCCATCAGGCCTGGAGAGCGAGGAAAAATCACAGTCAGTCCACTTCCATTTCAACCAAATCATATTGGTATGAGACAATATGAGACAATTAGTTCATATTTTTTAAGTGGTGGTGAGCACAAAGCTTAATAAACCAAAATAACTCTTTCAGTGGAACATCTGCCATTACTCCAAACCTCTATCAGTATGTTTTGGGACCATTTTTTCAGGAGCAGCAGTATGTAAGACACTGCTTTCTCTTTAGACATTATAGAAATCTGAGTTTACAGCAGATGTCAAAATGTTCTCTATGAAAGTCAATTTATTGATAAAATATGGCCAAAGCTGTACTTCCGACATCATCTATTAATTGTCTGTATATACAATTGCATGGTGAAGCCTGAGTATAAATTTTAGTTCATGATGTAGCCTGAATGTTTTTGTGTTTTGTGCTCTGATCAACTGACTGTATGTTTCTGTGTTTGTTTTGTTAGTTTTTGATAATTATATGGATTTACTTTTAGCCTATATATTACTATATGTAATATTTTATATGATGACTTGTAATTATGTGCTTGAATTATTGGTACCCATCCAAAGAACTGGGGTTGGAAAGTAGCTGCAGCTAAACATGTATGTACAGAACATCGGAGACTGCTTCTTTTGCTGCTTTGTTTTTTTTTTTGCTGCTTTACATTAAAAAATAAAAATAAAAAAATAAATGATTGATTTATATGATTCTCTTTTCCGTTCATTTACAACAATAGCTTTTTTCATTATTTAAGAAACTGAAATATCCAGCATTTTGACAAAAAAAAAAAAAAAACCCAAGACATTTTCTATTGCACGTGATAAGCTGTTGCATTGCAAACAATTGTGAAGCCTTGGAAAACAGACAAGGTGGTTTTTTTATGTCTTTCCCACTCAAACTTTGACATAGCTTGTTTTCACCAAACTAACTGATCGAGCAGCCAAACTCTCCACGCTGATCTCAAAGTCAACCAATCAAACAGAGAGCTGCTCAGGCTCCTCTTCCTCCTTCACAACTCACATGGCCAACAGGAGGAGAGTCAACAAAAAGTGTTAGCTGAGGGCTTCATTAATGTTTGTAAAGCTTTCATTCCCTTCTTGCCTTTGTCTGAGTAGGCACTCTGGCAAAAAGGGGAAAAAATGCAATCAGGACCCAGAGCGACCAGCCTTGACTTTCTGGGCTTTCTCTGTGCAGCTGAAAGAGAAAAGAACCCTCTCTAAACGGCACTCGCAGTTGCCAGAGGGAAGAAGGAAAGGGCTGTCTGTTAATGAGTTGTTCTAATAAAAGCCTTCGCTGGTTCAGCCCCTGACCACTGTGCCTTGACTTCCAACAACTTCGCTCAACTCATCATGTCATATTTCTGAATTTAAAATAAAAAGTGACAAGGAAGGACAAGCACCAGATGAGAAGAACCCTCAGTGGAGGATAAAGCGGTGGAAAATGAGTGAGTGGGAGTGAGTAACTAAAATATAGTTCAATTAATAATATTAAATGAATAAAAGGTGAAGTACAATCAATTACAGTGAATTGAATTATATAATAAAATACTCTAAATACTAAAATACATTTTAAGGGAAAATATTAAGATTACAAAGATATATAGAATTTATTGCAATTAACGTATTAAAACACTAAGCACAATTACACATTTAAAATTATATAAACTATTTTAATATTCTAAGTTAATCCTACAGGTTTATTTGCAAACTCGCCATTATATTTCTGTAGGCAGGCTATTGTTAAGAGTATGAAGGCCATAAATGATATGCAGGATGACAACATGAGGTTGTCATGTATTGTGCGAAAACTAGAATGCATCTCTTCAGCTCCACTCTTCTCAATTCTTCCAGTAATGAGAGGCAGCTTTTCCTGCACAACGGCACTTGTCAGCACAAATTCTAAACCCTGTTGTTCCTCAAATCTGTCAATTCATTACCCTCACACCCCCGACACTTCCCAAAGCCGCTATTTAACAAGCACCAGCTCATCTTTAGGGAACACAGAAGACTCCTCAGGGTGGGGTGAGCAGTATGTCCGTGTGTGTGTGTGTGTGGTTTTAATGTTGAACAAGGATCTGTTGCACACCCTCACACATAAATGAAGACTTCTGGATGGATGGATGGAATGCCTAAGGGTCCAAGCCCCTGCATTTAACAACATATGTTCTGTAATCCACATCTTTAACCACCTCTATCAATCAGATTTGGTTTCATTGATCAGCATCATGAGGTGACAGAACATAAACAACACCGCTTTTGCAGCTCACTGTTACTTTTAAACACTGTGGCCACAGTATATTTTTCCAGGCTGCACTCGATGCTGCATTTAAAAACTTTTGAGAAGATTTACACACAAATCAGTCAACTCAGTGTGTTGGAAGCTCAAATATTCTTTTGTTCATCACAAGCAGCTCATTGAGAAGTTCCTCACAATATACGCAAACAAAATTTGCAGTCAGTCATACTCTGGACTTCCTCTGAATCAAATCTGTGACAGGAAACTAACCAGACGAGAAACAAGTTGGCGAGAAGCCAAATGCGAAACGCAGAGCAGAGTGAGCTGTTTGGTATCGCTCTTCACTCTGGATTAAATCCACTCAGATGCTTGTTCATGCGTAGGGCGGGATACGACAGCTTGTCGAGCTTCAGACACATTGTTGCCGCTAAATGAAGCGAGCGTGTTGGAGCCATAGCTGCTGTCAGTGGAGCTTCAGGGTGGGGTGGACGAGGGGGGCGAAGAGGAGTGTGTGTGTGTGTGTGTGTGTGTGTGGGGGGGTGGTCTGCAGACTCAGGTTAGAGTGTTTATACTCAATGTGTAAACGATGAGCACGATGAGTTGGCCTGCAGCTGTTTGGTTCTGATGTCAGTTGACGAGAGTCGTCATGAGTGGTGCTCACCGAGCACCGTGGCAGGGCACTGGGTGTGGATGCCACTTCCCCTCAAGAGGTGTGGAAAGGAGATGAGGCTGAGTGGCAGGTGATCATGTGTGTCACCTCCCTGGAGATGGGGGCTCTGCTGTGTGAATGGTTGGGGGAGGTAAAAGATTCTGTCACCTCCAATGTTGGCGTGGTGTGGATGGCTCAAACAGGAGAAGATCTGAGGTGACAGGTGAGAGGGAGGCGAGCGTCCATCTCTCCAAGCTCTGCTAATGCTCCTTTAACCCTGATCTCAGTTCAACCACACTCGTCTCATCAAACTGTCACAGAGCTGCACAGGATGTGTCCAAGAGTCATGGTGCCTTCACCTGCATCAGTTTGTTTTTTCCATCAAATCCTGGAGCAAACAACTGCCCAGTCCAGGTTGCAATAGGCCCATATGCTATATAATACACATTTTACAGTGTTTACAGTATAAATACAGTGCCACCACTGTCATCTTCACAGGGGAGAAAACTGATTTTCAACATAGCACTTAACAGATGTGGTGAAGCGTTGAAGCAACAAAGATCTCTGATGCCTGCTGCTGCTGAAAAAGATGTGATGCAATGCAAAGTTAAATAAATTTTATAGATCACAACATAAATCACTTTCCTATGGACCAGGTCTACACCTCATCCTTAATAGTCTTAGGTTGTTTATCTTTCATTTTAATTTTTGTCTCTACATGGTTGCACGTTTTCTCTCTGTATCGCGCATGGTGGAGTTTTGAATTACACACACCCTTCCACTTACATTACAAACCCTCTCCAGACGTCTTGTAATCATTTTATTTTTTTCCCCTTTAATAAAATAAAACAAGATTTTGGGAAACCTTGGGAAAAATCACATAATCTACCACTGCAAAACACGTTCTAATTGGTTACTTGTAAATGCTCAACAACATCATCAGCAACGTTCATTCTGATCGTGACACACACAAAAAAAACTGACAAAAGTTTACATTTGCAAATCCATATGCAATTTAGGTGATAACGTCCCCCCAACCCTCCACCCCCACACATGAGGCTGCAAACCTAGGGGAAACACTGTGATGCTAATAGTAATAAAAACATTTTTAACCAAAGTTTTAGGTGCTAATTTGTCAGTAACTAAAAATCAGTAACTTTCTGACACCATCTTACCCATAGAGGATTTAACATCGAGATAGAAACATCTTCTTCTTCTTCAGAACAGCTCCAACGTGTTTTGATTGTTCAAGACGAGAGTTCACTTAAAAGCACACGATATACTTTGAAAATATCGCTTTGAATTATTACTCAAGTATTCTCCTGCTGATCAGTCTGTGGTATCCCTTTTTGTCCTATCTGCCTCCTGTTGTAGTTTAAGCAGCCCTCCAGGGAAAACCCGAGTTCTGTAATTAAGTTTGTTTTTTTTCCACCTCCTCGTCTGCCAGCCATCCAAAAACCTCTTTTTCCCATCCACACCCACACAGGCAGCTCCAGGAGCCCTGAATGGGCATCAATTATTCAAATTAGAGCTCCAACTGACAAAAAGCCAATTCCAGTTACCCCCCCAACTTATATGTGGCGATTAGCTGGAGAAGCTAATCATTATGCTTTCTAATTGACTAAATGAGTCGACAAAGAGAGAAAGCACATATATCAGTAATTACAAGCCAGGGAGTCAAGCAGGGGCTTCTGGGAGTGAAGTGGAGAACTGAACTGCTGGAGTGGCACTGAAGCCAACAAGTGGCTAAAAGACACTTCTGTTGCTCATATCTGGGTGTTTCCTGTTGAAGAAAACTGTGCTGCATTTGAAGTCCACTCAAGAAATATGAGCATCAGTCGTTCAGCAAGTGCAAAAAGTCTTCAGTCAGCTGTAGATAATGACTCTGCTCCATCAGGAGTTAAGATGGGACAAGTGCAAGGTGTAACATAGGTTTTTGTCAGTGTAAAATACTGACAATATAAAATTAATTGAGTGGATATGAGTTGAGGTGCTGGACAGCCTTGGGCTCTCCTCCTGGGTGGCGGCCAGGAAGGTTGGATTGGTTGGTTGGATTTTTACAGCTGACAGTATAATCTGTTATTCACTCACCTGTATATGAGAGGACCCTTGCTTTATTTTCTTATGACACTTAAAACATGAGTTAAAATGAAAAATAAAGTGTATCACAATGACGAGAGCCTTCACTGGCTTCCCAGCCACAAACAAACAAACAAATCTGTTCTGTTGATGTGCATGAAGACCAAGTTGTTCTACTAAGGGCTCACACAGCTGGATCTCAACAGTGATGATGGGATCTGTGTTTGCATAATCCCTACTGTGATTCTTACAGCTATTTTCACAGAGTCAGTGTAGACTGGTGTACCTGTTCCCGTGGACGTGGGAGACGCAGAAGGCATAGCTGTAGTGCAGCAACATGGGGTCAACAAGTGTGCTGTTCTCTGAATATTCCATCAAACCCTTCAGGTAGCTCAGGTGACGGTGGCAACCACGAACACCATACCGTGCGCAGTACTCATCCAGGACAAACACCTGACCAGGACTGAACCAACCCTGCAGGAAAAACAAAGCACACACACCTGACCTGTCAGTTCTGCATATGTCTCTCTGGTGTTTATTACTGGCATTAGAGCCAGATGTTCTGAAATAAGGGAGGAAGTGGGTGGAGATGCCAGCCTGTAAATCTCTTTAAGACCAAAACTACACAAAAATGCAAAGGCACATAATTTAAATATGCCTTTTTTAAATGTTTTCTTCTATTAGAAGTCTTGACAGTGATTGTATCACAAAATGTCTTTCATACCCAAGCAAATTGGTACGGAACCTAAAATTTCTCTACATGGAATTGAATCGGAAATGGAATCAAATGGGGACCTTGTAAAGTAGAATCGAAGAATGTAATGATGGCATTTGGGAAAGAAATATAGAGGGAGTTGTAAAATAGGTCGTTAATATAAGTGCACTTCCCCCTTGCAAGCCTTGTTGCAATGGGCTGTTCACCTGTGATTTATCATTTTGTCTCAGTTCTGCAGACAAGTTGTTCTCCAACCTCATCCAATGTCTGAGAGACAGAGACTCCTCTCCTGTTAGAATTCTCTGTTCCCTAAAGAATCAGACATGTTATTTCAGAGTCCTCTTTTAAAATGCCTGAAAGATTATATGTTTATTAATAAAGCTTTAAGACTTAGAGCAGTTTGGTATGTACTCCACTAACAGAACACTCACGCACTCACTAATTTTCTACCACTTTATCCTCCACTGAGGGTCGAGGGGTCGCTGGTGCCTAACTCCAGCTGACATGGGGCGAGAGGCAGGCTACACCCTGGACAGGCCGCCCTGTCCTGAAAAAATAACCAGAAAGACTCCTACATGGCTTCCCATTGCCACAGGATACAGTAACAGACACAAACCAATACCGGTCACCTTTTGGCTCTGCAAACTCTATTAAAGTTCTCAATAGTTCCTTAACATAATTAAACAGAGGTGTGCAGAGGTTAACCCTTCTGCTATTAATTCTTTGCTGGAGTTAAAAAAAAAAAAAAAAACTCAGAAAGGTGTGGAACGAGTGGAACACCCCGACAAGTTCATTAGTTCATTCATCCTGCATTTAATCACTAAATTAGGCATGAAACTTACATCGCTAATTAAGATTCCTCACGGAAGGAACATCAACAAATTAGCACCTCCACTAAGCTGATGCCACACACACACAAACTCCTCCTGTCTGACAGTCATCCGGGCTCTGCACCCGGCAACAGGCGACCCAAAAGAGAAGAGGTCCTGCAAAACCAGCTTCCCTTTCTTTCTTTCTTTCTTTTTTTCTTTCTTTCTTTCTTTTTGTAGATTAAGTGCATATTTTTTAAAGCCAATAGATATCAAACTGTATTTTAATGAATCTTTAAACTGTATTAAGAGAATCTTTAAATATATTTCCTGTTCAAATTCTGAAAATGTTATTTAAGATGTGGTAAATGATAAGCGATGCAGCAGAGGTTGAATGGATGGGATGTAAAAACACAAGACCATTGATTGTTTCTTTTATCCATGACCCCAAGAGAACTTTAATAACTTTATTACTGTAACCATGGTGGCAAAGATGTAGCGGGGTGCCGCTGGTATGCTCATTAGTTTTTGAGATAAAAAGCATCAGCCGAAGTTTGAGTTTTTTATACACAGTTGAGTATTTTAATCATTTGCTCAAATGTACTTTAAGTGCAGATCTACTTAGGCAATACAGAATAAAGCTGAGCTGTGTCTAATGATTCTGATTACCTTCCCTGTTTTGTGTTACCTAATAAAGCAATAATTTCAAAGCCAATTCATAATTTCACAAATGAGAATAAAAATGGCAATAAAATATGATGGTTTAATGTAACCTTAAAACAGATTAACGGCAATCTGAGAAACAATTGGCTACAGAAATTAAAATAGTTAACAGATTTATGTTATTTTTTCAGAATCTAGCTGACACACTGCCTGTCGGGGTGAACTGGACCTGGCAGATTTCATCTTCTGGAAGCCTTTTAGTGCCACTCTTCTTCCACCTCCTCCCCACCCAGCTCCTCCTACTCCATAATCCCCCTCTGCTCTTTCCTTGCCGTCTTCAGTTTATTTGTCATTTGTCTCCAGTGTCTTTCTTATCTTTTTCTTCCGTCTGTGAGCTTGAGCTATTAATATCACACCACAGAGAAAGGGGGGGCCTGCTGACAAGCGTGATGCGACAAGATGTTCCTCTGTGACAAACAGATGGCGAACTCCAGTCTTGGCGCTGACCGCTCAATTAGCAGCTAACAAGCCGACTGCCTCGTTAGCTCCTTCAGCCGAGCGTGCACATCTCTATCTACCACTTCTCTCAAAATCCTGGTAAAGGTGGGAGCAGCATGTGGTTTTGGAAGCAGCAAACACCTCAGCTGCCTGCTCATCACCTGAGTGCAGGTGCCTGACGCCTGATGCAGAGCAGAGACTAAGATGCTGAGGAGTCTTTATAATTAATCTTGGTGATTCTCAGTTCTTTTAATTTTTTTTTTTTTTTTGGCACTCAAATCACTTTTGAGTACAAAAAGATCTTCTGACCTGAACCAGAAAGGAGTTGCCAGTTTGCCATGATATGAGACTACATGACATGAACGGGACTGTTCTATTTTCATGCTGAGTTATTCAGAAGTAAATGAAAAAAATATATATAGACTTTTTAGTCTTTGAAAGGTCACAAACCACTTATGTTAGAGATGATTGGGAATAAAAAAAAAACTATGGTTCAATCATCAACTATTTATAGTATATACATGAACAATGAACATATACATTTCATTAATATAAATATAATATATATTCATTAATATAAATTTCATTTCATTCATTTGAAAATAAGACACTGTCCGGAATGATGGGAGCATGACAGCTGCATTCTCCATAAGTAAAAGTGGAGATCAAAAACATTTGGAGACCAGGGCAGGCCATAGTTATGCTTAAGACTATGGAGTAAATATTGAGTAAATATTGGTATACAGATGTCCAGTTCACTGCTCATTCACCATGATCTCATGATCCTTATCCTTCTGCTTCAACAGCCAGAGGTTTACTGAAGGTGAAGAGGAGGAGGAGGGGGTTGGCATCCTTGGATGTTGACCGACTGCTGACTGAACTTAAAAGCTTTTTCTTGAATTAAAAAAAGCGATGAATCTTTTCGGTGAAAAAGTTCAGAGGGAAAAGGTGTGTATGTGTGTCGGTAAGGCACATGACCCTACACGGGTGTCCGATGAATACTGTTCAGTTGATATCCATAAATTTATAATATTCTTCTACATCAGAGTGCCCTTTTTTTCACACTCCACTTTAAGGACTCTTTCTTAAGATCAGAAAGGACAGTCATTATTGTAAATTTTGAATAGCCTGACTTGAAAAAAAAATGTATTGTGATAACCCAGTTCTGTAAAAGTGCTGTCCAGTGTTTTGGCATCTGATAAACTTATAGTCTATACGTAAACTAAAATGGTTGAATACATGTGATTTCAATTGTTTACTAAAACATGTTAGATAGTTTATTTTGGCCCCCCTTTAATATACATTTTAGTTACATTGCTGCATTAATATTGCACAATTATTTTGGATCAAGATTATTCAAGAATCCCTGTCAGAAACTCATTGCTGGTGAACCCCACACTCCACCAGCAGCTTCACCAAGGCTCTTTGACCCTTCAGTCTTCAGTGGGAACTACTCTTGTCCAGTTAACAGGACTCTGGGCCCTTACTGCCTAATTACTGTTGTTGTTGTTGCTGGGTTCAACTCTTTCTGAATAAAATATGACCCTGCCTATGACATAAATCCAAGCCACTTCTCAACAGATGTCCCCCACACACAGGCACTGGCCTTTTCTCAGAGTGTTTTGTGAAAGGGGCTCTGGTTGGAACACAAAGCCTGTGAGTTTGAACAAAAGGCTAAGGAGAGAAGAGCTGGAGGGCCAGTGTGAATGCCTTGGTCTAATTGCAGAGTTGGAAGGCGTCCTGGTGAGGCAGGTAGAGAAGTGAAAGAAGCACAGATGTCATGTTGGTGAACATCTCCACTTTCTGCTGCTTTTTAAAAGACCAGAACATGCCAGGATGAGCTGGCTCTATCAGATCTGCCCGTTTGTGTTTCACTGGAAAGAGAAGGATGATTTTAACTTCAATAAAAGAGTTATTTCAGTAGAATATTTAAAAAACTAACAAAAAAACCCCAAGAAGAAATATTGCTGTTACTCCTTGATAATAATTTCGCAATCTGAGAAAAACAGCAATTCTCTCAATAAGGAACCATACCAGTGACAAAATATACAGGACAAAGCTAGACATTGTTAAGGGAACTTCAATTAATGGGTGACCAAAAAATTAATATTAAAAAATCACCTTTTTTGTCATGAATAAAACATGGTTAAAAAAAGAAAAACAATAAAGTGCATGAAATATTAAGGAAAAAACTGCAAATTCAATTTTTAATCAGATATGGATATTTTTCATTCTGCAGCCAAATTATCTCTTCTGTAGCGTTCAGTGGTGTCAGAATAACCCCTCTTCTCAGCAGTCAGTCTTTACCAGACAGACTGAAATCAGAAATCAATCAATACTTTAACAGTTCTCAATATGGGTTTATGAGATGTACACGGAGAGAGCATGTCATGTTTGTTTTTAAATTGATTATATTTCCCTGTCCCCTGCAGCTGACAGAAAAGCCAGTCCTGTACCATCATTCCAGTAGATGATTGAAAACACAATAACAGCAGGAGGCTTATGTGATTTGCTTTAGCTTCCTGCAAAGATAACACTTCATTAAAGCAAGTGTGGTTTGTTGCTTTTACATTCACATTACAATGTAAACACTGATCACATGTAAAACAAACATGCACACTGAGACACATAAATAATCTAGCAGCTTCTCCCTCCTCTTTGTTGCCATCTTGTGTCAGGAATGGAACTAAATGAATCTCAGCAGGGGCATTTTGGGGGCAGGCCTGAGCCAATTCCAAGTGATCTCAAGATCAAAGAAAATCACTCTGGCTCCATAGTCCATTTTTGACTAAAGTGAAAGTCATTTGCAAGTTTAACTTTAAAACAGATGTTGTGCTAATTCAATACTCCGTATCGATTAAAGATCTAAAAAAAAGAACATATTAAATATAAATAAATGCTTCATTAAGCACAGGCATGTTGTGGGCTCTTTCTTTCTTCCTTTATAGGAGTTGAGTATTTCTGTTTCCACAATGACTGGTTCTAGTTAGGTCATGAATGCTTCAGCATCAACATACACATTAACAGACTGAATAAAAGAAGACTGTATCAAACAGATGTGAGTGTTGGTGGATGCTCAAAATTAGGATATTGGTATTTGAAAAGGTGGTTTTGTGCCATCTCTATTTTGAAGATAAGTATATTTATTTGTTACGGATACATTGGACCAAATTGTTTGCTGATGATGTGGCAGACACTCACTTTTGACCAGTCAAACCTGCCACAATATCGTACATGTTTCTATGTGACTTATTATGGTCAGGTAGTAATCTATATATTATCCATCTCTGAATAGTCTCAGTTTGCACGTCTTTCCATTTATGTTGTTGGCTGCTTTGGCTGTGACTCATACTAAATGCTGGGAACATCCCCGACAAACAAAACATTAGCACAGAATCGTCACATCAGCAGACCATTGACCACACAAATGTAATAGACTCTAAAGAGACAAGGATTTATTTATTCATTCATTCAGTGTCGGCACTGTTCGAGCTTAATGGTTCTTGCTTAGTTAAACACAACAAATAATCCCTCATTTCACCCCCTTACAAATGTAGGTTTCACCCCCCCAGCAGCCAAGCAGTTGTCCATGAGGGTCGTGTTCTTATTTGGAAGGTATTGATTTGAGTGTTTATCCCCTCAATCAGTGTGAGAGAGCCCTGCAGCCTTAAACAGACGGAGGGGGGCGGGGGTCTTCAGGAGAAGACTCAGGAGAAAGTCAGTAATTTCTGACTGCAAAATTTTGTTTACTGAAAGAAGTAAAATAACAGACAAGAAAACATTTTAGTCTGTTGTGACAAATTTTATCTCCCTTAAAAAAAAAAAGGGTGAAAAGTCAATAATATTTTTTGAACTGCTCAGCTCTAAGAGAAACTTGCAGTTATGTAACTTCGACACAAACCTGAATAGCAAACAGTGGTGTGCTGATGTCTGTGTAATGAGAGCGGAAAAACAACAGGTTTATAACTGAGGAAATGTTAGATGACGAGTTTGTTTTAACGTACCAGGCAGGAAAAGGAGTCGTTCATGCGGTGCTGCAGAGTGTGGTGCTGTAAAATGCTGAAGAGGGTGGCATGGTCAAAGTCACATGGAGCAGCGGAGATCAACTCCTCCACTCCCTGACGCTGAGATGGATCCAGACCTGAGCAGAAAACAGAGAGAAAATGAGGAAAATTAGGAAAATCTGTTCAGAGAGAATTGTGGGTAAATTCTGGCTGAGGTTAGAAGGGAAAGATAATGGTTATTCCAACTGAAGGCCAGATGTGTATAACATATTCACCTTAGCTCTTCAACAACATCTTAATCTTAAAAGGACATGACAGAATTAACCATCATCACCTTCACTGTAAATTCTTTCCAGGGTTTCATAAGTTTCAACTGTGATAATTAACATCTTCCTGAATTTTTCATTTTATTTTGAAATTACTAAAGTACTGAGTACTGGTATTAATGCTGCAAAGTTAAATTAAAATACACATAGAAGAAAATATTGCTAAATAAAGGTAATATGTACTACATGATTATAGTAAAGCACTGTCTACTGTTGATTTGCTGTAAAATGTTATAGTAACCTAATTTATGGTATATATACACACAGTATTTTCCTGTGAAAATAATGTGACTAGCAGCAAGTAATTTACTGTAACTATCTGTCACTTTAAAAAAAATATCCTGAGGCACAAAATAATCCAGTATGAATCTCATTGACAAGTCATGAAAAGAAAGTAGAAAGTAATTTTACAGTGAAGATTCAAAATAATTAGTTTGGATTTAGCTTGTCATATCGTCATCTACTTTTAAATAAAATTTAAGCTGAAAAGGGTGTCCACTACTCCCTGAATTTCATTGTGGATCAATTCACTTTTTAGTCAAAAGAAATTTTTGAAAAAAAATCAAAAAATTTTCTGGAAAGTCTAATTCACACATAATAGGAGAATTTCTGATTGAGTTGAACTCAGAGGGTTACAGGTTTTAATATAGATTTTCATTTTTCAAACCAGAGTTGAATGCGTAAGGTGGTGATGTTAGAAATAAACAGCTCAAGCGCAGCAAAGAGGTGATATCATAATTTGTTCCCATTTACAGTCATTCACGCGTCTCTGATCTCAGCCGTGAACTTAAGTACCAACACACACACGCACACACACACACACACAGCTACATTGGCAGTGCTCCGGTTAATAGTTCCCACCTCGGTTGGCTACAGATTCTCTGTGAAGCTGTCAGTACTGTCAGCTGACAATAACACTTGCCAACATAAAGAAAACACTGGAAGAGACTCCTGGACTCAGAAACAGCCAGGAAGACGGGAAACAACAACACATGACTGATCAGCTGCAGCAGGAGATCAGGCTTCCCCTGTTCATCAGACCTCATCACTCAGTTTTTACAGCTTAAACCAAAGACAGTAGTTAGTGACACTGCTGGTTTGACACCAAAAAAAAAAAAAGCTACACAGAGACGTGTAGCTTTTTTTTTTTTTGAGCACAGTGAAAATACCTGCAGTACCTGAGTGCTAAAAACTGTAAATGCTTCATCAACATGTGTCAACTGCCTGATTGTCTGTTTCTCTCACTCTTTCTTAATTGTCTTCCTTTTTGTTGAACAAAAAACACAAAACATAATTCTAAAACTGAGTGGATCATCACAATGAATGATTTTCAACTGGCTGAGTTGTTTATTATTGATCTGTGAAGCCTCAAGGACAGGATGCAACAACATTTTGGTCATGTTTGTAGTAATTGGGATTGTTATTTAAGCACAACTTCTGATGAAAACAAACTGATAAGACTGGTGACTTGAAAATACCATGGCATGTACATACACTGTCTGTGTATATTTGCTCCATCTTCTCCTTGAGGTACAATACCTTCATTAAAACAATCTGACAAAAAGACTGTTTAAGGGTTGTGAAAGAAATATGCTGAATTCTTTCCCAGCCATTTTACTTATACATCCTACTAATTTATAACAAGAGATGTCTGCTCTGAAAATGGTCTTTTACACCAGATTTATTCAAATTATGCTTGTGTGGGACTGGGTGTCCCAGTGCCACAGCATGGCTCATTTGATTTGTTTTTGAAAGCAAAGCTCTGTGGCTCAGAGATATCAGATCTGTCATGATGTACTGCAATTATTGATGCTCCAGGTCTTTTTTGTCAGATTGTTTTAAATAATAAGGAAAAGAGAGAAAACCCAGCCTTGTACATTGAGTAAAATGACTGGTGTTTTATAATAAGGCTTTTTTTACACAATGGTACAGTGGAACACTTCTTGCGGCTCTGCCATGGAGCGCCTTCAGCAGACAACAATAACAAGGCTTCAGGGTCAATGTCAGAGGAAACAACAGAAAACAAGACAGATAAAAGAGGCAGAAGAGGCACAGGGCGTCCTGGCCTGAGCAAACCTGGGTTCATTTCCAGTCCTTTCAGTCCTTCCTGTTAATGGCCCTACCAAATGAAAAGCCTAACACTCTCCACTCTGCATTTATTGTTGAAGTACATTTCGGGATGGGAAGTTTCAGAGTGTGACACATGGCCCCACAAAAGACCATGGCTCCCTGAAGAATGCCGGCGCTGTTTCCATGCCCGCGACGCCTGCGGCCTTGTGCCTGAGACAAGCATTAGTGATTGCTTTTCTATCAACGCTGCCATGTTTTGTGTGGATGCAGAGAAGCCTGCAAGGACTCTCAGACACATCTGTTTTGACCCCCACCTCCTTTCTTTGTCGCTTTTGTCAAAATAAAAAACAGCAAAAGTGAAATCTCCACAATCACCTTCCAATCAACGCTCCTCTCTTTTTCTTCCTGTATTCTTTTCTTGTGACTCTCCCACTTTTCTGTCTCTGGTTGCCCTTTGGCTCCTGTGGCCTGCTTTCCCTCTGTCCAATTCCGATTTAGGTCATTTTACATTCGTTATTTCCAAACATGGGATTGCCCTTAATGTAATTTAGAGAAAAGACAGGGAGTGAAGGAGGCGACTCTTAAGAAAACGAGACAAAGAGATATAGATTAGTGCTGATAATAAGAGGAGGGGGAAGGAGGGGGAGTATTGATCGGGTGACAGACAGTCGAGGGATGATGCTGATCCATGTCAAGTCCAACTTTCAGCTATTATCTCCTGGGTGCACGTGTGCTAAATGGGGGGGGGGGGGGGGGTGGGGGACAGAAAATATGGGGGGGGGGGGGGGGGGTGGGTGACAGAAAATATAGATGAATGTCATGGCTTCTGGCACAGATGGTGCATTTGTTTCTCCAGGTTTCTTCACTTTGTATTTGTGGAGCAGTTTCTCATCAGTGTCACATTCACATGCAAAGACATTTCTCTGTTTAGAATCTAAACATGATCCTTTCTTTTTTACAGATAAAAAAGTCCACAAGTATAACTAAAACTATGTGAGGACCCACAGTGATGAACAATAACCTTCTATAAACAGTAAGGACGGTGTTTGTGAATTTATTCAAAGACAAGCTGTATGTAATTTCTGCCACTGGAGGTTTTTGGCTCCACTATTTGTTTGTGCTTTAGAGGAAGAGCTTTGGTGGCAGGAAGTGGAGCAAACAGCAATGAACTGTCAACTGTCTTGACCCAAGATATGACAAATACACCACAACTGGTCTCCTCACTTCTCAGACATTTACAGACAGTTGATAAAAGAAGAGGGGGTGCTAAACAATGGTAAATGGTAAAAATCGCCCTGCTCAAACTTTTTTGAGATGTGTTGCTACAATCAGATTCAAAAGTAGCTAATATTTCTCATAAAATAGTAAAATGTCTCAGTTTCAACATCTGACATGTTGTTTATGTTTAACTGGGAATAAAATATGGGTTTATGAGATAGCACATAATTTCAATTTGTTTTTCTTTGTATCTTACACAGCTTTTTTTGAATTTGGGTTGTAATAATAATTACTATTATTATAGTAATAGAAATAATGGGCCACACAGTTGGTGTAGTGGTTAGCACTCTGGACTTTGCAGCAAGAAGACTGATTGCAACCCGGTCAGAAAAAGGGCCTTTCTGCATGGAGTTTGCATGTTCTCTCCGTGTGCATGGGTTGTCTCTGGGTTCTCCAGTTTCCCCCCACAGTCCAAAAACATGCAGATTTAGGGATTAGGCCAACAGGACACTCTAAATTGCTCAGAGTTGTGAATGTGAGAGTGCATGGTTGGTTGTTTCTATGTGGACCTGCGATGGACTGGCGAGCTGTCCTATGTCAGCTGGGATTAGGCACCAGCGCACCCCACAACCCTCACGTGGAGTGAGTAACAGAAATAATACTTATTTTTTTGTCTATTTGAAAGGAACAAGCATCGAGAAGTCCTCCAGCTGATGAAGCGTACCATGCTCTGTACAGGTTTAACTCACCAAAACTAAATTCCAACATCAGTCCCTGTAATAATTATGATCAAACAGTTTTTTTAAAAATGTAATATTGGATTACATAGCATGATGTTTGCAGAGAAACGTATGTTTTCCTAAAGAAAATATGAAAAGAGTGCAGTAACAGCAGATGTTTTACTAAAAGCTGGTACTGGTAGTACTGTAAACTCTACAAAGATGACAAACTCACAGTTTGAGGCATAAACACAATTTTAGGAATAAAAGCAATGATATAGTCATTGTTTTGCAGATTATTTTTCTTGGTGTTTCTTTACGGACCATTTTTGTGTCTCATGCTAAAATCTGAGCTGTACAAAACTGTACTGAGGGGATCTGTCCTTGATCTCTTCACACCCATCTTGTCTGGGCTCCAGACAAGATCCTCAAAGCAACAGTCACATCCATGTGACATGCTGCTCTGAGCAGGGGAGGTGGGCGCTGATGGCAGGTTATTGATGCAGACTAAAAACGAGGTGGGCAGAGCGAGTTTCAGTTTCAGGTGCACCCGATGAAGAGGATACGACTTGATCTGTTCGTCAGAGCGTGGCAATGATGAGGCGAGCAAAGATGAAGATACAGGCAGACAAGCCTATAAGCCTCTGTCTGACTGAGTGAGGCTTCTTATACCATACAGTTTAAATGGAGAAAATACGATTAAGGGAAAAGTTTAAGGAAGGTACATAAATACATGCCCTGCTGTGTATGAGGGTGCCACTGAATCCACAGAAGGTTAAGGCGAGAGGACAGTTTCAACATCTTTCCTCAGGATTGCCCTCATTGTCAAACTGATCACCTGCTTCTTCAAAAACACAACTGACAGGTATAAACATTGTCAGGGGTGGGTCTCAATTCCAGAGGTCACAGAGTGTTCCAAAAAAACGGACTTTAAGACAAAGGTCACAACAGTAACTTCCCGCACCCTTTGAAGATTTCCATTAATCTGGACATAGGGAGTAATTTGAACACATGTCCATTTGATTCTTGTTGATGCTGGCTGCAGTGAACAGGCAGGTGACAGGAAGTGATGTCTACTTGAGGGTTCTTTTTTTTTTTTCTTAGCTTGCACTTGGCTGTTGGTCTCTTATACCCTTAGAACACACTACAGCACACTACAGTACTAAATGAGATGAACTGCATTGCCATGGTTACAGGTTAAAGTTGACTGACAAAGGAAAACAGACACCGTGGTCTTCAGACCTGGTACCATCATCCATCTTGAGAGATCAGTGAACAGCATTAAGAATGATTGGCATTATAAAATTCACTTTCCTTTTTAAACCATTACCAAAGAGCTTTTGTTGCATTAAGTGCAAACTGAATGTGGTTTATTGTGGGCTTTACACATCCTCCATCATGTCATCCACATCCTGATGACTGTGCTATCATGAATAAATATTGTGCTTAATTCTTTCAAACATTCATTGTATTTCCTGAAAAGCTTTTGTGTGTAAAGACAGTTTTAGAGGTAGAAGATAATATAGTCAATGCACAGTTGCATTGTATACATGTCACTTCCATCAGCAATGTCTTTATGATTTTAAGGTTAAAGATAACAAATTAGCTCACTGGGTCTCTTTGATGCTATAGGCTTCAAGTATCCAAGTTGTGTCCAACCACTGAACATAAAAGGTTTTACAGCAGATACTGTACACAGGACTGTGAAATGAATATTACAGAAACCAGTTGGTGAACAGGAGGATGAGCTGATTCCTGAAAACAGGAGCAGAGAAATTACAGATCAGGAGTAATTCAGCAGAATGACATCAATAACTATCAGCTGTCTGCCGTGAATGAGCCTCTGACACGACTTCCGCCTGTAAAGAGCTTCATTAATTGTTGTCACACAACGTTCAATAAAATCTGTCACTGTCTGTTTGCTCTTTGCGCTCCAAGACGCATCTGCAGACACGATGCTTTGTTCGTCTGTGGCTGAGGATGAACAAAGAAGAGATGCTTTCTCACTGCTCACATGATTTCACCTGTACGGTCATAGTTAACATACAAAATGCTGTCTCAGAATGTCAGAAATTACTGCTGTTTTTACAAAGAAAGGAAAAGTAGGATTTTACTAGTGTCAAATAAGTAGTGCTGACAGATATTTAATGTGTTAAGTAGGCCAGAAAACACTGTCTACAGGAGTGCCTCAGTCAATAATAATGAGAAGCTAACAAATACTTTGGCTATGTGGACAGCAAAGAATTGTAGAGGATTGTAGATGATGATGGACTGAGAGAAATAATTCAAATAACATCAGGAGTGATAACTTACATTTTACACATGAATATACATATTTTATGAAGAAGATGATGAGCCTTCAGCACAGGTGAAGCAAGAAAACAGACTATTAGTATAGACATTCACAGTGTGACAGTGCACTTCAAGTGCACTTACTGTGAGTAAAACAAGAGAACATCGCAACAACACAAACAAGAATATTACTGGCCTTGATGTCTCTTTAGGTTGGTCTGGGTTTTGTTTGTCCACATGAAGTGTGTAAATGCGTACAAGTTCAACTTGTAGTTCCAAAGAGAAAATATATCATAAAAATAAGATCTGCATTTAAATATGCATCCATTGTGTTATTTCCAATTTATTTCTGTGATTTTCCATTTAAACATTCACTATCATGAGCTTCAGTACCCAATTATGCAATTAATCTGTTAATTTATTTTTAATCAGCCCTACAAAAAAATGTCTTTCTTTGATGAGAGGGTGTGTGTGTCTGTATGTACAGTATATGTGCTGTGGTTAGCCTTTCATTTTAATAGCAACCCGCGTGCTATTAAAGCAAGAACAACTTCCTGTCAAAGCCATTATATCCACACACACACACACGCACGCACACACACACACACACACACACACAGAGTGCCACTTAGCACCCAGTTAAGAGCTATTTCAGGGACACCATCTATTTCCACCCACAAACAGCATGTCAGCACCTCTTGGCATTAACTCTTCAATCTCTCCTATTAAATGCTAATGAACAGGCTGCCATCACACCAAATTACACAAATACTGTCATAATCAGCTCTCAGTGTGAAGCTTTTCATGTCACAAGGCTGAGCTGGGAGGAGGTGACCGGCAAACATGCAAACAATGATACACTTTTTTTTTATATAGATAAGAAATGAAATTATTTGCATGAGAGGGCAACAGAAAATATCTGACATCATTTTGAAAGAAAGAAAACAAAAAAAAAGTTAGGGACTTAGGGAGACTTCTAAGTTTTTGAAACTTAGAAGTTTAAAAAGCTCTACCAATAAGGAAATGTGATGAGAAGTTTGTTATGAAATGGGGAGATATTTTAAACAACGCTCTCCAGACTTGATCTTACTCATTGATCTTGTGTCCACAGAAGGGAACACAGTTCAAATGGACATAAAGAAACGAGAGAACCTCTGACACAAGTTTGGATTGACTATTTGTCTGACAGAGAGCTCCTCTGAAGACGCTGTCAGCAAATATAAAAGAGAAGTTACTCAGCACACAGGTAATGGCACTCTGTTTAAGATGGCTTAAACATAGTTTGTATGATGTATATATGTATTCTTGCAAGTTCAGACAATGTGCAAGAGTCTTCTGGCTTCTGGAGGAACATGTAACACTGTCGCGTAGTCTGAACAGATTCTGTAATGGATGGTTGTATTATTATGGCTGACAAATAAAATCCTCTATGCAGAAAAAAAGATTTTTACTTATGGTTTGTGAGCATCCCTCATTGTGTCGCTCTGTCTTCTTTTCTCTTCACGTGTTTCTCTTATTTCAACCATTCCTTCTTTACTTGATATTTATATGTTCTCTGTCTCACTGTTAACCTGTTTCCAAAGTTCCAATGTTTTCCACTTTAGTATTTTTTGCAAATCCTTTTTCAATGAGACCAAAATAAAGAAATGTGGAGGAATAAATGGGAGAGAAAAAAGGAGAAGAAGTTAAACAAGAGTTGGTTGAAAAATTATAGAATGAAGTAAGCATGGAAAATTTTGATGTAAAACTGATGAGAAGAAGAGTTTAGAATAAAGGCCACAACCACAAGACTCTTTAATTGAAGGTATTTGTGGAAGATTCAGGATATGTAGTCTCAGAGACAGTGACCATGACTGCAGAGGCACCTCACTTATAAATTTGTGTATAGCACAGTGATGAATTCAAACACTTTACAGAGTTTGCCAAGAATGCGTTGGCAAATTCTACAAAACTGAGTAGAAGCTGTTAATAGAGGCATACCATTGAAATAAAGGTTTAATCTACAAGAGTGAAACTTTGAAATAACTCATGTTTAAAAGATGCCTCAGAAATTATTAGCAGTTCCATCCTATCTGTCCATAGCCCTCAACTTAGTGTAATAAACATGGCCAGTATTTTAATTTAGACCTCACTGAATGATTAGCTGGCATACCTGACAGTCAAATACAGTATGTACCGGCACACACCTTGTCTGTGGTTTTACAACAGGAAAAGAATGATGGCAAACACCAATGACACAGAGAAGACAGCCAGAAGTGCCCGTCTGGAGTTTGCCAAAAGGCACCTGAAGGACTCTCACACCATGAGTAACAAAATCCTCTGGTCTGATGAGACAAAGATCGAACTCTTTGGCGTGAATGCCAGGCGTCATGTTTGGAGGAAACCAGGCACCGCTCATCACCAGGCAATACCATCCCTACAGTGAAGCATGGTGGTGGCAGCATCATGCTGTGGGGATGTTTTTCAGCGGCAGGAACTGGGAGACTAGTCAGGATAGAGGGAAAGATGAATGCAGCAATGTACAGAGACATCCTGGATGAAAACCTGCTCCAGAGCGCTCTTGACCTCAGACTGGGGCGACGGTTCATCTTTCAGCAGGACAACGACCCTAAGCACACAGCCAAGATATCAAAGGACTGGCTTCAGGACAACTCTGTGACTGTCCTTGAGTGGCCCAGCCAGAGCCCAGACTTGAATCCGATTGAACATCTCTGGAGAGATCTGAAAATGGCTGTGCACCGACGCTTCCCATCCAACTTGCTGGAGCTTGAGAGGTGCTGCAAAGAGGAATGGGCAAAACTGCCCAAAGATAGGTGTGCCAAGCTTGTGGCATCATATTCAAAAAGACTTGAGGCTGTAATTGCTGCCAAAGGTGCATCAACAAAGTATTGAGCAAAGGCTGTGAATACTTATGTACATGCGGTTTCTTAGTTTTTTTATTTTTAATAAATTTGCAAAAATCTCAAAAAAAAAATTTTCACGTTGTCATTATGGGGTGTTGTGTGTAGAATTTTTAGGGAAAAAATGAATTGAATCCATTTTGGAATAAGGCTGTAACATAACACAATGTGGAAAAAGTGAAGCGCTGTGAATACTTCCCGGATGCACTGTATGTACCGGCACACACCTTGTCTGTGGTTTTACAACAGGAAAAGAATGATGGCAAACACCAATGACACAGAGAAGACAGCCAGAAGTCAATAAAAAAAATGACAAAAAGGAGCAGTCAAGGTTCTCTGAGACTGCAGCTTTTAGGTGAAAGGGCCAAAGAAAGGGGTAGGGATATATTTTGCCAAAGTTTTTCTACATTAGAAAACCTAGGAAATTGCTTAGAAAAGATGGAACTGGAAAAAATGCCATTCTAAAGATCTTGTTTTATGAAGAAAGTACCACATTTACAGTATGTCCGTCTAAACTCCACTCTGATAACTTTAATTTAGATCTCAAGGTCTCCCTCAGTGTTTTACAAAGAATGTGTAAGAATATGTAAGCCTGTTCTACACAGGTGTATTATAAGTATTTACACTTTTAATGCAAAGACTTAGTCTGGTATACATTCAAAATAAGCCCAACGAGGGACACAACTCACTGATGGGTGACGCTGCTTTCTGAATCCCTCCTCGGCAATTTGTGGTTTTGTTCTGGAGTGGTGGAACTGGTTTGTAGGACTGTCCAGTTGCCCGGTACATGGCCTGAACCCACAGAACTCGGTCCGGCTCATCATCACAGGCAAACATCACCAGGTCGCCCTCCTTCACCGCGTTAAAAAAGACTCGACCACCCTGAAGGCCTGTGGAGGAGAAGGAGAAGGGAACTCAGAAGTGAGAAAAAAGCTTCGCACTAAATGCAGTCCAGAACAGCCCTAGCTTCTCCTATTTGCTTTTTATTTGTTTTATTTTTATCATTGCTTTTAACTTATAGAAATAAAAATGTATAGCTATATAAATAAAAGCAGCTATAAGTTTTTTAGGAAATTATTGTGATTTTAATAAAATAAAACAATCATCAAACTCAGATTTTACAGTGCCGGAGTTTCTTTTCCTGAGTTTGGGATGGGGGACCAGGTTTAACTGCATTGTGTTAAGGTGATAGAAGAGAGGGCATCAGGTGCAGAGGGGTACCTACCTGGCTGTGGATCGCAGTAATCCACAGTGTAGCCCTCCAGCTGCATCAGCTCCTGAGGCTCAGCCTTCTTCTCTCTGTAGCTGCACATGGCAAATGTGTACTGACTCACCTGAAGGACAACGGCCACAAAGTGACAATCAGAAACACCCAAGTAGTCCTAAAACTTAACATGAAGGCCTGAAACTGTTTTAGGGTGAGTCCTAACAGACACTCTAAATGATCTCTTGATTCATTCAGCTGACTGTCTTAACAGCAAAGAAACCAGAAAATATTTAAATTTGAGAAGCCGAAATAAAAACTAACTTGCTCTTATTTATGAGTGTCAAAATAGTTGGCCAACAGTTTATTTTGCAACCACTTAATCAATGATATCATGCTTATAACTAAAGTCTCCTTGCACAACCAGTTACAGGACAGTCTCCACTGACCCCTGAGGGAGACATGTGCCTTGTCAAAAGCTAAATGCTCCACTGTGCACACACAATTGCTTTTGAATTTTTAATATGGTTAAAAATAAGTCTGCAATGATTAACTGAATAAAACCTGATTTCTAAATGAATTGGCAATATTTTTGATTATCACTTAATCGCTTTGATTGTTTTTTTTCAAATTATTAAAATTTGTTCTCTGATTTTTCAGCAACCTAAATGTGAATATTTTTCCTGCCTCTTATAACAAAGAAATCATTACAACTGAATAATGGCTTGTGGACAAAACAGGACATTTGAGAAAGTCATCATTTTGAGGTTTGTGAAACATCAATCAACATTGTTGATCAAAATGTTCCGACTTTTCACAGACCAAACAAATTGCTCGATCGAGAAAATACTTTAACTGTTACCAAGAATGATTATTAGATGCAGCCCTGGTTAAAAATGTTCTTTAATTCACAAGACAGTCATTTTTAACCTACAGAGTACCACTAGTTTTGAGGATTTTAGAAATGTTACTAAAGAGTCAATAAACCATTGACTCCATCTACCAAAATAATCAAATATAAATGATACTCAGATCGTTTGTTGGCTTTAGGGGACTTTTAGTCTGACAGACGTAGGCAACCAAAGCTACGTTTCACAAAGAAAAATAGTTTTCATTTTAATGTCCGCCTTTGCGCTCACAGACTCCTGAGTTATCAGTAAGGGCTCAGAAAGTAAATAACATTGGAAATGAAGTATAAAGGAGAAATTCAGAGAGCAAAACTTAATTAATTTTGCTTCAGCAGATCTCTTGTGCTCAGATGTGAGATGATTTTCTGTAATAACCTTAAATTGTTTTTTTTCTTTTTCCTTCTATTGACTGCCTCTCTGCTACAAAATTAAAGGAGGAAATTAAAGTTTGTGAAAATGCCGATTTGCATGTTTTCTGCAAAGGCTGAGAGTTGGATCTAATCTTCTCTAATCTTTTTTTCACACATCTGCCAGATCTTTCAAAAAAATGTCATAGAGTCAAATACTTTCTTCTCTCAACTGCAGTGCCTCCATTTCCAAATTAATCACATATAAAAGCATTTTACAGTTCATTACCTGAACAAGAACAAAATATCTTCTTTTCCAGCGTTTCCAGACTCTTTGTCCCAGAGCATACAGGTACCTGAGACACAAGGGACATCACAGCAACTTACAAGGAAAATGTACAAGAAAGACACAGTAATCAATTATCAAAATCATTTTTTTAGCTAAGACACTTGATAATTTGAGGTTCTTGGACCTACTACAGGTTCAATGTACTATAGAAACAATCAACCACTCAAACTCACTTTCATACCCAAGGGCCATTTAGAGCACATAATGACAAAGTGAAATACAGATTCACACCTTTCTTTCAAAATAGTCAGATGCAACATGTTTGCTGTTACTGCCATTTTTCACAGCAGACATGTAGACAAGTGTAACTGATGGCATTAACGAACGTTCCGATGTGCAAATCATTGCATATGCAAATTATTTTTAAATCGTATTAGTGTTTATATTGTGTTGTATATAGTGTATAAAACTTTCTTTAAATTATCAAAATTCCCATAAATGCCAATGTTTCCAATTTGGAATATTTCCAAAAATTCCTGAACTAAAGCTCCCATCAAATGTATCTGGAAATCTACCAGTAATCTTCCACCCCTTTGAAAGCCATGAAGTCCAAGGGCCTCTTTGTAATAAAATAAACTGTGATAAAATAGTGGTGATGCACAGATCAGTGCAAAAATTCAAAAATATTTAAACACAATTGTGTTCCAATTTCTAAAATCAACATAATTCCACATGTTACAAAACTAACTTACAGCTACAGTACAGCCCCTGCTTTTCCTAGAACTGGACAAAGTCTAGGACCAGGATCAGAGATTGGCAATAAGAAATTTAGTCAAGGATGCTACCAAGGACCCAGCTCTCACTCTGAGGCTGCTTTTAGACAAGCATTAAACACTGGAGATTCTCCAGAGATTGTACAGGGGGGCTATAATAAATGCAAATGTCCACAGAAGCTACTTCAAGCATTATGTTGAGATTCTCCTGCAAGTTCCTTAATATAATATTCAGATATTGTCCAAGTGAGCTCAAGATGGAGTGCAGCAGCAGAAAGCTTAAGCCAGCAACCACCCCTTCAGCTGCATCTTGCAGAGACTCTACTCCTGTTGTGAACAAATTGTTCCCAGAAAATCTCTTGCTTGTTTTTCATATGTGAACAGACAACATTCTTCAGACATTATATAGAGTTCAAGACAGAGCTTCGGAGATTTTGTGCAGCGCTTGCTGAAAGGACAACCGCAAAGCAGCACTTCATCAATCAGGACCTTCTGGAATGGCATCTAAACAAAAGTTACTTTGACTAAAAATAATATGACAGGAGTTTAAAAACAACAAATTTCCTTCTCATTTTCTCAAAGATTGAACTCCAAACACCATATACAGTATGTCAAATTTCACAATCTGCTGATCACCTGGATAGTGCTGTTCCAATGGAGACACACATTGGTAGCAGGATCATGCTTTACCAGGGAGCTTCCCAGCTTTAACTGCAGAGACAACTGATCAGGCCTGAGTGAAGGATGAATGTAGCCACATACAGCAAGGTGCTTAAGGGTAAAAAAGGCTCCGGAGTTCCACACCTTGAGGCTAGAGAGACAGTTTACCTCTGAGTAAAACAGTGACCTAAAGCAAACAAACTTCAAGACTAAATCTAGAAGTGAAAATGAAGTGTGTACATTTTTTCTCATAAAGTCACACACACAGTATATATACGATATACACATGTATGTGTGTCATCTTTTCATGTGCCACACAATCACAATAATAATGCTAAAAAAAATCAATTCTTGAGTTGATAGTGTCACCTGACGAGATCAGCTACAGTGGAACATGACACTCTAATCTGACTTTTAAACCAGCGTAAATAAAAGGTACTGAAAAAAGTACAATTTCAGTGTCTACAACCAAATAACCAAAGTTGCTAATGTTCATGATGGAAAGCTCCATAACAGCTTTTTTTTGGTCCATGGGGTGGGATGATGATTGATGAGTTTAATTTACTTCAGGTTATAAGGCATTTGATACTGCATATTCTGGCATAAAAAGAAATTTAAATACACCCACAGCTGTATGTTATAACTTGGAAGATTTTCTTGACAATCCCACTACACAATCCCATACACTACTGATTCAAAATGAACTACCGATTCATTGATATTAATAAATAATAGTACCCTGAAGGTAATTACTCGAGTACCAGTTATCTGAGATGCTAAGGTTGATGGTACAACAACAATACAATAATAAAAAAAAAACGTGTCTATCTGTTCTTAAGTATGACATGCTTCAGACATGCTAAATTGCATATACTATAATTCATTATAAATCTCCCTACAAAACAAGAACACTACAATGAGCCACCATTCTCCAGTTGATACCTTTGTTAACACATTAATTCCTTCCCTGATGAGGTAGCTGAAACCAGAAAATATTGAGAGAGGTCACGACACAGAGGAACACGACAGTGAGGAAGTCTTGGGGAAAATGGAAGAATGACCAGCGTGGCCTTTCAATCAATGGCTGCTCCCGGGCCTCCTGAAGCGTGGGACACAGGCAAGTGCAAGTGAGGAAAATCAATCGATAGTGAGACCTCTTTCTTCAGCCCTGCTGCCCACCCTTAAAGAAAAGGCCTCCAGTCAAGGCAGCGGCACGTCTGGACGAAGAATCTGGGCCATTCTGCATGACTCCAGGTTAATATGTGTCACTGCTTGTCGGCCACTTGTGAAAATTATTTGGCTGTCTGTGCTCCTCAAGCAGGGTTTCAAACTACCACTCAGCAACAACCTGCCATGTGTGCAGATGCCCAAAGAGTTCACTGCAGGCATTTAACAGTCCTCACTGCAGAGAAATTTCGCTCATCTGTCATTCAGTTGGATAATCAGGCTTTTACAAGTACAATAGTACAATTAACTTAGTTTCTTAAGAAAAATGTATAATTTTATAGCAATGTCAATTTGCAGAAATAATAAATACTGGTGCAAATCTCCAAAAACCTCACCATGTTTCTTTAATAAGGTTTATACCAAAACCAAATAATCTGTAGTGCTACTGAGAGCTTGTTTAGGCCAAAAATGATGTTTCCCCTCTGTACACCTTTTAACTTCCTTTCGACATAAAGTAAAACATGCTCTTGCATCTGTCAGCGTCTTAATGAATCCATGCCTTTAACCTATCTGGTTCCTTTTCATGTTTTTCTTTTTTTTGCTGCCCGAACCTAGAAAAAAATAACACAAAGAGAGCAAAACATTTTCTGTTTGTGCTCTTTTTCTTTGCTTTAATCAAAAGAAATTCTTGCCTCAGTTGGCCTCTTCTTGGACTTTCTTTGTATATATTTATTTAACAAATGCAGCACACAGACCCTGTGTGGCCTGTTAGTCTTGGTCTCATAGACTGTGTTTTTAACAAATCAGAAAATGCTCAGAAAGTTTGATGCAACAGAGTTGAATGTAAGCCAGAGGCTCGGTGGAATCACAGGAAGAATAATACTGGCCCCTTGAGGATGACATTGAAAACTGCACCTAATTTGTTTCCACCTCTCTTTTTACTCTGTCAGTCAGTCAGTTTGTTATCATGGGCGCTTGGCTCGCACAGTGTGGTGTTCATTAAAGTGGCAGAGGAGGGGATTTAGTCTGCCTTGCCTGACTGTCCAACGGTTCGCTTGACAGACTTCAAACTTGGCAGGTGACTTATGAAGGACACCAGTGTGTGCAGTGCTGACTTTGACATTGTCTGGATAAGAAATGCAAGAGATTTCCAAAGAAATGTGACAGATATATCATTAAAAGTGCTACTTCTGACAACTCTCACACAGGGCTGACAATCAATCTGTCATTATTTGTTATTTTTATTATTATTAACTTTATTATGATCTTATTAAATTACTTTTCACTAAAAATATCCTATCTGTGACCACCTGTACTGTAAAACAATTTTATATTAAAACATACAAACATCAGTCATCACAATATAGTGAATTGCAATTATTTTTTGGGTATTTTCATGGCAGGAAATCTTTATATGGTCCCGTGCCGAGTTCCGCTCCTGAACATTTCTTTTCAGTTCAGCATTATCTAATTAATTTCACAAAGGCACACCAACACTTTTAAAACCTTAAAGTTCAATGAACAGATGTATTCAATTTAATATCTTAAAGTTTTTCAGCCCAATTAGCACAAAGAGTATCAGTAGTGCCCCGGGTGCAACACCAACTCCAGAAACCTGTCTGAGCCAAGGGCCCTCACCATTAATCAGTACATTTGGAAAAAAATAATTATTGTGCTAATCCAACTAAACAAGACTTTTAAAATACATGCAAACAAGTTAGGCGAACTGAAATAGCACAGGTTCAGAGTTGAGCTAACACACCCCAATAGGCACTTAACAAAAAGCCTCTTCTAATAAAGCATCAGTGTACAAATACGTTTAAGTACATGTCTAAGAATATGTTTGCTGCTTTGTCTCATTGTTAGTCAAGAAACTGAAGTTTGTCACATTGTGAATCATTTGATTTTACATCAAGGCACACAGGTGTTGTTGATATTCTGCTGTGAATACGTTCAAATGTGTTACTTTGTGACTTCAGTTTCTGAAATACCATTGTTCACAACCCAGCAGCTCCTGTGTCACCATGAGATATATATTATTTTAGATGAGAGTATCAGAAGGTGAGAAGATTTTAGTGTTTGTTCATATGTAATTGAATCAATGTAGCTTGAGTCTAACTTTAAGATGTATCGAAAGATGCAGTAAAATCTGATTATCTCCAAACTTAGTTAGACTTCAAGTGCGGACAGAAGTACTGCAGTAACAAATCCAGTATCCAAATCCAAATTTGTTACAAAAACTGTCCTCATTGTTGACAATGACATTTTGCTGCCATCTCCTGGCAAAAAAGAATTGTAACACACATACACACAATTTTACTTGGAAATGCAGTTTTAGTTTTAACTAAGTACACATAATAAAAGAGCTGCAGTCCATGTGTACACATTCAACAAATCTAAACAGTTCAGGAAATTGTAATTTTGACAGTGTAATCCAAGGATTTCCTGCATGTAAATTATTTTCACACCATGATTTATTACAAACAACTGTCCTCATCTGGAAAGTGTCCTTGGCAAACTGGAGGGCCCAAAATTGCCTCTGATGATTTTTCCATTTGGCTGATTAGATGAGAAGTGCGGTCATTTTATATTTACGAACTATTTATTATTATCAGAGCAAGAATTATAAATTATAATTTATTAAACTGACTGAACTCAAAATACTGTTCACTGTTTCGAGGTTGAAACATGAAATTGGAGGAAAATTGGATATTGTTAGGTTTTAGAGAGACTGGAATTTAATTAAATAATTAAACATTCTGTACAAAAGAAGTTTTTTTGAATTGATATTGGCAAAAGGGAATGGTACAGATACAATAATAAAAAAAATAGGGTGTGCATGTGTTTTTTTTTTTTGTCATGGAGTTTCGGGGGGGGGGGGCAATTATTATGGCTTGTGAATTTTGTTATTTTAGGGGTCATGTGTGAATATACACCATATTGTTTTTGCCTCTGATTCAGTTTGAATACTTCGAAAGGAGATTAGTTTTTTAAAATAAAAATTAACCAAGGAGCTGCTCTGACACCATAATCTACACTGTCTGTGCTTCCTTCATCAAACCTGTAGGTGGAGCTGTCAGCCTGCTTAAGGTTCAGTCTTGTTAGTGTCACAAACCAATACCTCTGAACATACGCTTCAATCCAGCAGGAAAACAGAATTAAATGTGATATTGTCTTTTTTACTGCATTTATAAAATTTTTCATAAAATTTTTTGGGTGCAAACAAATTTAACTTCACTGTTTGACATATGAATGGATACTGACCCAATAAAACTTTCCCAAGTCTGTTTAGGGCTGAGATCTTTCTTTTTGGTCATTGTTTCATTATTACCTGAGTTCAAATCATTAAAAAAGATGTTAATGTAGTTTTGTGATTCCTTGATGAGACATTTTGTAAAACTACTATGCTGTGCCTTTCCTCTTTGAGATAAACAGTGTTGATTAGAAAGAAAAAAAATGGAGACTCACCCGCTGTGCTTCATGTTGGGGGGTTTGTCCATGCGGACAGCCAGCTTGATTTTCAGCTCAGTGTCCTGACTGTTCTTGGGGATGATCATCCTGTGGAACTCAGCCTGCTTTGGTCCATTGGTGGTGGGGTTGAGGACCACCTGAGTGGACAACAGGACAATGTCATTTACCATTTTTCTGCCAAGCTGGAAAGTGAGTGATGATTAACTATGATGTTACAGTATTATCCTACACTGTTACTGGGCAGTAGATTTTCTCTTTTTGACAGATGTGAGCACATCAGGCTCAGATAGTGACAGTGAGCTGCAGGGAGCGTGCTGTTAACAAATTATTTGTTTACACTTTGCTGACAGTAGACAGCGTGTTTGTCAACATGCATTCACTGCACATAGCATCGTAGGTTAAATGATACTTATGGCGATGAAGAGAAAACTGGTCAAATGGCATGTTGTATGTATGGTGCTGTATGTTGTAGGGGGGTAGACTGTGACTCAACAAGTAGAGATAGCTGTCTTCCAATCAGAGGGTTGGGGGTTCAATCCCTTGGTCCTCTAATTTACTGAATATGCATGATGGATCTCTGGGCAAGACACTTAACACCAAATTGATCCTGGTGGATGCCTTCTGTCTTAATTTATGTTTTATTACCTTATTACATTGTATCTGAACTGTATAAGGTTTTTTCTCAAGAGAGAGAACATTTCTGCTGCTTAACATAAAGATACAATCTACTGGCAACCCAGAGGGGCTTGTTTGCAATGAGATTTTAGAAATAACAGAGAGCAGTTAAGATTACATGATATTTTTCCACACAGCTGTGATGAGAATTATTTAATTTTTAATTAGTCTACAGCAGAAAAAGTCCATGGAGTTTTAGTGCCAAGTAGGTTTAAAAAATTACTGGGCATAAACTTACAAGAGCATATGTCTGTGAGTTGTTACTAAAGATTCTGAGCTTAGCTTCAGTTAGAAAGAGTGGGTGAGACAAAAGTTACCACAAACTTATGTAAGGTAGCCCTGAAGGTCTAATAATGTATGAAATCACAATCAACCTTAAAATACATCAGAGCAATATTAACTATGTCACTATATAGTGGAGCACTGCATATAAATATGCTGTTTTCAAACAGGGTTGTTACGGTAGTTCATTTGAAAGCTGTGTGGTAGTGCCAGAGAGTATCTCGAGGGTCCAACTGAAAAAGACCTTCTGTTTTAACTTACATGGGAAGCCCTTCTCCTCCTGTACTTCTAAGTATAATTGAATGCATACATATGTTTGCAATTAACAACAGTGTTTGTTTTGATTGGAAATGTTGGTTCTCAGATTTCTTTTTGAAAAGAAAATGGAGGAAACAGAGGAATCTTTACTTATTTGACAAATGATAGATGGCTGCATTACTCACAACACAGAGGTAGTGTTTCCAGGGGAACACTGCTGGTACATGCTTGCCACTGGGTTGCAGTTTGATATTAGTTGTTTTTCCACAAATTAGTTTCCTTTGCCTAGTCGAACACTATGGTCACATGATGAGGGTATTTTTGTACATGCCGTTAACCTAGCCTTATCCTACTACAGTGTGTGTGTGTGTGCACGTGTGCAACTTTTGTTAAAAAAAAAGCACATTTCAATATTATATCATAATATTATCATAATATAATATTATGATAAAAGACCTTATATTTATTTATTTATTTCTTATATTATTTAAAAATTACCACAAACACAAGTCCCCTGTTAGTAAGTTTAGTATGATAGTCCCCTGTTAGCATGGTAAACGTGTATGCGTGTGCGTGTGTGTGTGTGTGTGCAGACTTACTCGGCCCAGCTCCTTGTCCTCCAGCGCCAGGACCCCGGTGCTCTCTGTAAACAGCTTTACTTTGACTGAGGGCAGCGGGTAAGTTGTGATAAAATCCCCCTGAGTTCCCCACCTGACAAACAACATTTTATGTTAACAGGCTGCAGTACATATGACACTCACAATGAGGATATTTTTCCACAGATCTGTTTGCCACATGCTTCAAGAATACACTAATTCATTTGGTTCCAGATGAACACTAAAATTTCAATCAAGCAGAGCCCATTTCTGAATAAAAATATTATTATTACAGAAGACGTTTTAGGTCTTCAGTGATCAATCACAAACAGCAAATGTCAAGCTCAACTGAATCTAACTTGGTACTTTCTAGATTTTAAATCTCCCAGAAGATGATGAGCTTCAGTTGGATCCACAAAGACTTTATGAAGATATTACAGTGTAAATGTGTGGACCTTTCTCATTTTAAAAGCATGAATAAAGCCCCAGTGCTGCTACTCGAGTACAGTGTATACTTGAAACCTGTGTATTTTATTCATTTTTATTATTATTATTATTATTGTTATTATTATTAGTTGTGGGCTCTATGTGTTTTCAAGTTCAGTGTTTAAACTGAACTTGAAAACTTTAAACTGGAGTTTAAAGTTGACTGCAACAGGAGGTCACCCTGCAAGTTCTGCTCAGTTTCATGTCATAACATCACATTGGTCTTGGTCACAGATCTAGAGGCAATAAACAGTTCCATCAGTGTCAGCTGTCAATACCCATCTCTCAGTGGAGCAGAGTGAGACCCTCTGGTGAGAGGAGATGGACAAAGCCATCAGATGTACGCTAAAGGGATTACATGCTTTCACGTCAAACTGCCATTCTATGTGTGCAGAAAGTATCTTCAAAAGTATGTATGTGCGTGTGGTGTACAGATGACTAGTGAATTAGGTGAAGTAAAGCAAGCTCTCACAATTTCCAGGGTCAAAATCTAATATGGAGCTTTACATAATATGGAGCTTTACATAATATGGAGCTTTACATAATATGTTTGCCATTTTAATTTGCAGTTAAATTGTCCTTTCCATCAGGAAACTGAAGTTTGTGTCACTTTGGAAACTGATGACTCCCCATACCAATGTCCATTCAATCAACAAAGACTGCTCAGACAACACTGGAACAGAAGCATGAGTAGACATTATGAAAACAGTCATGAGTATTGCATGTCAGCAAATATTACATCTGACTTGTTGCATACAAGGTAGACAAATTCCTAACACACAAAATTGCACTCACTGTCGCTTATTGTTAATATAATTTTGTATGCAGTGTTAAAGGATGTTTTGTATGTTAAGTAATCAAAGACTAAAATTTAAAACAGCATGATGTTGACAGTGACCTTTACCTCTAAAATCTAATCACTTCAACCACAAGAATTTCTTTACCTCTTCCTGAGAGAATGCATCCACATGAATGAGATGAATGATGAGACAACCTAAAGAACAATGCCTTTGGCTGCAGCAGCTGTCACAAAGACCTAATTCACTTTTACAGCCTGCTCATGTTTTAATACCACAGGAGTTTCATTTACATAAAGAAAAACATCAAAATGTTATTTATAAATCTTGTAAGTTCATCTGGAGCTGAGACAACTTATTTTAGTCTGTTAAAACTTGATTTTTAAAAAACAGTTCTTAAAACAAATCACATATGCTTGACATTCCACTACAATTATGGTTATTATTAATTAAAAAGGTCCTCACTGATTAAAGAAGTGTTATGCTACAACTGCAGGAATCACTGCAGTTGTGTAATCATGTTGTCCATGTAATTATGGTTAACTACAATGTCATTGAAAGTGTGTGATTGAAGATGAGGAGTGTTAAAGTGTTCTGCAGGCTAATTACAGTGATGATTATAGATGCTGAGGTAAAGCCAGTGATGGTGGGTTTCTCTAATTTGCTTTGGTGATCCAGGCAAATGGAGGGCCCTCAGAGGGAAAAAATTAGTTTGTGAAAGGGCAGCCTCATTACCACACAGACCCCTCCACCTCAAACATCTGATGACCAAAAACTTCTGAGTGCAAAAGCGACAACACTGTTTTACTCTAACTCTGACAGAGAGTAGAGGAACAGTTTTTCTGTAGTCAGTCAGCAAAATACTTCGATAATTTATTAGTTTATAAGAAGTAAATTCTAACATATACCGTCTAGTAAGGTTGCGCATAAAACCCTATTTCACATGCAGCAGAGCTACTAATACAATCGCTATTCTATCAGACCAAATCACATAGCTCATTTCAATGCCTGAGCCACAGTTTCACTGGCAGCACCTGCCTATCTACGAGCTCATGGATCTCTGTAATGATGGAGGCAAGGTGTGGGAAAACACTGTATGTTTTCAATCAGAATGGTAAAGGAAATGGATATGAGGATCGAGGAGAGGTAGAAAGAAGATAGGGTGAGGAATGGATCCTCACTATTGTTTTTATTCCAAACCATTCTTATCAAAAACCTCTTCTCTGTAGAGTTAGTTTGTAAAGCATAGTAATGAAAAACATCAGAGCTCAGACTCAATAATAGACTGGATTTGTGCTCAGCTGAGTGTTGTACGGAGGAGAAGCTAACTCCTAACACTATTACATAACAGCCTCATCATCTGGTCTCAGACTCAACTGGACAATCAGAAACATTGCTCAGGGTAAGTGACTGTGCAGTTTGTCTGCTGTGGGTCTGCTGTGTTGAATGGATTAATTATTAAAATGTATTTTTAATCTATTCAAATTTTAAGATAGGCAAGTCTGTACTAAAGTGGTGGTCGGTAACTATTTCACAGTAAGATCCTGATACAGATTATATTTCAAAGCTAAAGTAGAAGGACTCTAAGTGGCACCATTAGCTGGATCAATTCAAACAAAAAAATGAAGCTTAATTGTCTTATGTTGTCATTACAAACACATTCAAAGCAAAGATGAAAATACTGTTAGATGGTGTATGTCCTTTACGACAGCACATGTATAAAACCATATCTTTGGTTTCTATTAGTTTAAGTTCTATAGCAAGATATGTACTTTTCAATCCCAGGTTATTTATTAGCTTTCCAAAACCTTATTAAAATCTGCTTCTGCCTGTGTGTCAGTTGAGACACTGGATTATGTTGTTTGCAATCTTTGTGTCAGCTCTGTTTCAATATTACTGAATAATAACTTTAATAACCTTTTTTTATTGAATCAGTGTCTGGGCTTTAATTTCTGTGTCTGCATCAATTGTTCTATTAACACATCCTTGACCAGGTGTAACAGAGACACGGGAAGAACTCACTGTGGTCTGGCGGCTTCTGCTTGGTCCGTCTGCAGCTTCTCTCCTCCCTCCACCTCCATGGTGCAGTAAACAATCCGGTTTGGAGCAACAGACTTCAGTCCCTGGACTTCCACGATCACTATCTGAAAAGCACCAGTGGAGGTGAGCATATTCAACTCTTCCTTCTGTCTGCCTTCACTATCACAGTACCTTCAGCAGTTGCAAACTAAAGTCACATTTTAGTCTGTGTAGAATTATCAAATGGTTACTTATTTAACTACTACACATCCACCGCTTCTATCTATCTATAAGCTTTTTAATTCATCAGTATTCATATGTAAATATCTGTATTGTCTCTTCAGTAAAAAAAATACTCTATTCTATGATATTACATTGGTAGTCAGACTAGCAACTATTTACAATGAACATAACCACTATCGGCCTTTCTGAATGGAGTTTGCATGTTCTCCCCGAGTACGTGGGTTTTCTCCAGGTTCTCCGGTTTCTTCTCACAGTCCAAAAACATGCAGACTTGGGGATTAGGCAAATTGAACACTCTAAATTGCCCGTAGGTTTGAGAGTGAGAGTGGATGGTTGTTGTTTGTCTCTATGTGTTGCCCTGTGATGAACTGACAAACTGTCCAGGGTGTACCCCGTCTTTCACCCTATCTCAGCTGGGATTAGGCACCAGTGGCCACCGCGACCCTCATGTGGAGGTAAAGTGATAGAAGATAAGATGAGTGAGTGAGTGAGTGAGTGAGTGAGTGAGTGAGTGAGTGAGTGAGTGAGTGAGTGAGTGATAACCCATGTCAATAGGCCCTAAAATAATGTCTATATTCAAATAGCCAATGAGTTCAGAGTTTCAACTAAACTAAACCTTCTCGTATCCTAAACAATACAACCATGTCCAAACTGTCAAACATCATTTTAAAGTTTAGTCAGAAAGTGAGGCCTGGAAACAATGACTCCACTGTCTGAACATTCTGTCACTCCTGAGGTCTACAACTCAATGTAGTCCTCATAGACACCCAAGTACACAGAAACACACCTCCAGAGTGAAAGACAGCACAACGTCAGATTTGGACAAGATGTCTCCCTCGTCTCCAAGATCCAGGAAGGAGTTGTTCATTGAGGAGCGTTTGAGTTTCTGTTTAAAGTCTGGACCTCCCTTGGACACTGGCAGACTCTCCAGGTTTGCCATCAGGAGGTTGACTGACGAACGTAGCTCCTCCACATACAGAGCTTCCATGTCGGTAGAGACAAACTTTGGGTATCTCTTTTCCTGCAGGACACAAGGTCTGTTACAGTTTACATCAGCACAGAGGTAAAATAATCTTCTTCAGCTCAATATTGTGTAAATTAATGGCGACAATTAAGTGGCTGTAATTTGCACTTGCAATATAAATAGCATATATATATATATATATATATATATATATATATATATATGTTGGCACTTTGGAAGTAGTTTTGTGAAATAGCTAATTTCTTTTTGGATTGTGGTCAAGTCTTGAAGAAAAAAAGCTAAATTTAGCAGATACATTTTTGTAGGTTTGTCTGGTCTTCTTGGGTCCACTCTTATAACAAATGATGTTTAACAGACCTGTGACCCACTGTACAAGAACAGGACTCAACACCTGCATAAAATGTGCATCTGATTTTAAAAATACCTATCAGGGGAATACAATAAAAACAAAAACTACCACCAAAATAAATAAAAGTAAAAAAAACATGAAAAATAGAAATGTGTGTGTTTCTCACCCTGGCAATCTTCTCAGCCAGTTGTAGCCTGCCATCAAGCTCTCTGCGGATCTGAGCTGCCTGCTCATCCACATTGTCCAACTGAAAATTAAAAAAAGAAAAATACAGCATTATTAGCTGATCACTTATAAATTGTAAAATCAATAAACCAATCATAAAGTGAAAGAGACAGCAGTTAAGATTTTCTCTCAACAGGTGGAACGAGTAGGTTAACCTATCAGCAGTTGAAGTGATGAATTATGACACTACAGAGCTGGTCAGGACTGATAGTCTGTACTGAGTGCTTCAATCATTTCACCACAATCAGGAACAGAAAGTGGCTTTTGACCAAGTGCAAAGAGGTTCAACCATGTTAGTGTACTGAAAGCTGCAGCATCTTTTGGTAGCAGTCCCTCTTGTGTATGTTATTTTGTGCATGTTTAGACAAAAGAGATGCAATCACATATTTTGACCTGTGTGGTTTCACACAGTCTACAAAGTATGTATGAAAGTTACAAGCATGGATACAATTTTGAATAATTTTCTATCACTTTGTCCTCCACATGAGGGTCGTGGGGATGCTGGAGCCTATCCCAGCTAACGTAAGGCGAAATGCAGGGTATATCCTGAACAGGTCGTCAGTCCATCGCAGGGCCAACACAAAGAGACAAACGACCATTCACTCTCACACTCACACCAACAATCACTTAACCTAATCGACTTGTTTTTGGACTGTAGGAGGAAGCCAAATTACCTGGAGAAACCCCCCCACACACACGAGGAAAGCATGCAAACTTAAAGGCCCAGAATTGAACTGGGATTCAAACTGGTGTCCTTCTCCGGATGTCCTTTTACTTAGTCAAGCTATAAAGATTTGTAAAATAAATTAATCTAAGTTTAAAATCGCATTGTAGTTCCATTTTCACTAATTAGGGGCAGATTCTGTGTTGCTTGAGGGTTTCACACTGACAAGTCGATTATCTAATGTTAAACCTAACGTCAGCAGCAGGGAGTGAACAAGATGAAAGCAAGCTAAAAACTGACTGAAGTTTGCTTAGTGGGCAGAAAAGTGTGTCTCAATTTCTGTGAATAGCAAGGGCGTGTGAAATGACAACCAAAGATTAAAAGGCTCAGATTGTAACTGGCCTGAAGTCAAAGAGACAAGTGAGAAATTCAGGCTTGATAAAAGAAAAAGAATAAGCGGTTTAATTTGTGCAAGTATTAAAATGGATCCCAGACTCCAGGTCTCATTTATACTGATCCAATCTTCCTTTCGTCACACTGCCAAGTTATCCAGCCCTGTTTCTGAAGAGAAAAACACTGAGGAGTAGCTCCACGCCAAAACTCATACAAGAGCCACAGCTTCAGATAAACAGATCTGTCAGAACCCGTGAATCTATGCCTATACCACCTGTACATAACACCTTAATAAGCTTAATAATAAACTGTGACTGATGTGAAATGTCAACAGGTTTGTTTGTTTGTTTTTTGTTTTTTTTTTACAAAACTACAATGTTCACTTCATGGTGATGGTGAGGGTGATGATAGGAGTGGGGATATAAACATGTAATGTCATCCTGAGGGGAAAGTTGTCTGAACAAAATGTATGGCAGTCTACTCAAGACTGGCAAATAGCAATTAGGGTCCATCATCTCCGACAGTAAAAGTTGACTGAGGAAGAATCACGCCCCTAATGTGACTAAAAGTTTGCAGTTTTCAGACAACACCTTCTTATTCTTCTTTTTTTGAATTTTGAGTTTCACCTGTCTAAGATTTGTTTATGAAACACAAAAAGCAGTTTGAGTTCTTAAAACTGTCACAGTGGTATGAATGGCACTCGTCTCTTAATGATGTAAAAATGTTAACAAGTGACTATTTTTTAATTAACACCAATTCATAAATAAATTGATTACTTAATAAAATAATGGTGTCATCTCCTGACACCACTTCCTGTCAAGCCTGACACCCAGCTGCACTAATTACTAAAATATGGATATTTATTCATGGATAAATTGACAGGGCTGGTTTTTTTTTTGTCCTTTGTGCTGACACTGTTTAGTCAACAGAATTCTTCAGAAACATGGTCGTGTGGAACCATGTGTAGATGACTGGGGCTCTGACATCCAGAGAAGAAAACACAAAAGACACACTGAGTCAATACTGATGAGGTCTGCTGACGTGCATTCTAATTAACTTGACAAACTGAGGGATAAAATTTAAAGGGCCCATTCACTGGAAAATCAAATTTCTGTTGCTTTTTGATGTATCCCCATGTCCTTCCCTCATCTATACATCACGAACGTGTCAAAACAAACACTTAAGCCACTTACGTGAATGCAGGGTGTCACAGTTTACCTGAGCTCTGCCAAGTGGATCTGAAAAGTCCATGTTTGTTACGTAACTAGTAAATCTGACATGAATTGAATTTTGAATGCTTCACTTCCTCGTGCTCCTGCTCCAGAGTGGAGGGCGGAGCGTCTCCGTCTCAACTGCTAATTCTGTTGTCGGCTGAAAAGACACTTCATAAGCTGCTAATCTTGCTAAATGCCTTCTTGGGTGATTTCCTGATGACAGAGATAAGTATTTCAAACATTAATTCCTTATAAGTGTGTGTGCAAGCTTGTTCTCCCATGTAGCATGGGCTAATGCTGGCTAGCAGCTAATTGCAACAGGACTAAAAGGGTTTGCTGTGCGTGTCTCTCTGCTCGCGGTTAGCACAAGGCTAGCAGGCTAACAGCTGTTTGCTGCACAAGTAACAGGGAAGCATGTGTTTTTATTGTGTGTGCGCGCATCTCTGTTGTTACAGGCTGACAGCTTATGGCAGCGGTGTTGGGGAAAGTGTGTTCATTATTTATGAGAGTGTAGGAACAACTAACATTAACGCAGGTTTCAGAGAGATCATGAATCGCAAGTCTAGTATATTTAGTTTCTAAGTAATTGATGGTGCCCATATTCTCTCTCATTTAAAGTTATTTATATCCTGAACACATACTCAACACCACTTTAACATCCAACAGAAGTTGTTTTTGTTATTTTTCAAGTAATTGCCATATAAAATGGTAATTCTAACATTGGATTAACGAATTACGGGCCATTGCAAAAGCAAAAGCAATTGCAAAAGCAGTATAGTAATACTTAAGTTCAATGAAACTGCCACACACTGACATAAACAGAACCACAACATGAAGACAAATGTGTTTTCATGTTCATATATTGCACTTTTTTTTTTTTAGTAGTATTCTACACTTGAAGGATAGTGTGTTTCTGGTCAGTTCATAACAGCAAGGTTTCCATTATTCATATTTTATTTAGTTTGTAGTAATTTGATTTTGTCTGCCTACTTTACACTTTGTGGAATGTTCATCCTGCTGAATTCATTGGAAACTAGTGAATCTTAGCTAATGTGGGGGTTTATACGTACATGTTCCTTGTTTTTATTTACGGGTCTGTTTAAAAATATATCCCGCAGTCGATCTGCATGGCCGGCACTAGGGAATTATAAAAAAATTCAGACAGCCAAAAAAAAAATGTCTAATATAAGCTGGTTTAGACCATGGTTTTGAGAGCAGAACATAATCAGCACTTCTCCCCATGGTTAAATGACACACTGCAGCTGATTTTCACACATGCTTCTTAAGGGAGTTACTAGTGAGGGCTTCATTGACTACGTCATCATGGGGGATCATGTTACTCCCACTGATTCAGCAGGGACCTATGGGCAACCAGCCAAGATCCAGTCAAGATCCAGCCAAGGACCAACCAAGGACCAGCCAAGGACCAGCCAAGGACCAACCACGGACCAGCCAAGGACCAACCAAGGACCAACCAAGGACCAGCCAAGGACCAGCCAAGGACCAGCCAAGGACCAGCCAAGGACCAACCAAGGACCAGCCAAGGACCAGCCAAGGACCAGCCAAGGACCAGCCAAGGACCAACCAAGGACCCATCACAGAAACTAGGGATCTTTTGAGTGGCTCCATCTGTATAATCAAGAGTCAAGACTCACTGTCACATGCATTGTATAAATTTGTCAGCAGTGAAATTAAACTGTGACCATGTCCTTTACTATGCAAAAGAATAAAATCATTATTATAAATATAAAATATATGAGCTGAGGAAAATAAGCTAAAACAATTAAAATATAACCCAGAATCTGTTTAGTTTAGTATATGTTTGTAGAGTCAGTGAGCAGTTGATTACATTTCTGTGGTCAGACAAACAACAACGACTGTTATTGCCAGTCAGATTGTGTTAATTAATTTCAAATCTAATTAACTCTAACCAAGATAATAGACATCACTGTTTGTCCACTGCATATCAAACTCTGCATGCAACATGTCTCAAGGTCTTACACAAAGATGTCTATGAAACACATCATGTAACAACAAAACAGAAATGACACAGGGACACATATATATAACCCCCCCCCAAAAAAAAATAAAATGTTGTGCATGACCGAAAAATTTAAGGCACAAATTATCAAATTTTAACTTCCTGGTGATGGCAGTAATGGAACAGCTCATCTGCCACAATGTAAAATCACAGATATTCTCAATGCTCCTTATATACAGCTTTTGTTTCCTGTTAGAAAAGGCTGTTTAAAATTAATAAAATGAGCATATTATAAAAAGAGCCCACACGTCAGTGAGAGAGATCAGAGTGTGGCTTAGCCGCTTAACTTCTATTATGTGGTCTTTGTTAGAGGCCTTTTTAACTCTGCCACACAACATTTCTATGACAACCAGCCTTTATGTAAATGTGTCATCTGAAGCTTCTGCAGCATGTTGACACATCAGACAGACTGAACACAAACTTAAAAGCAGACAGAACAGAATGTGTCCTTTGAGCACTGTAAAGCACATCGTAAAACTTCAATGAACAGAACAATTTCAATTTTTACTTCAAGTTATACCATTAAACAAGGGAGCAGAAGCGTCAAAAGCTCAAAAAGAAAGTTTTAAGTGACACATTTTAAAATTTTGACATGTAAAATAATTCGGCAAGAGTGGAAAACCATGATTTTTCCAAGAAATTCTATCTTACAATAATTTCATGGTTCATATCCCATTTAGTTCCAGTGGATCTACAGATCTGTAGGTTCACTGGGGGGCAAAGTACATACGAGTTTAACTCATATTCTGCTTGTGGAATATTATACTATATGTAATGGACACTGGACTCAAAGATGGCATGCGTTCATTATGTTGTCGGTTTGTCCCTGAGTATCCTGTTTTTGTTTTATTTGCTTTGTCTGTCAAAGCACTTTGTAAATTTGTGTTTTTTAAGTGCTATATAAAATTATTTAATTTTTTTTTTCAAAATATCAATTTTAAATAGCATGTTGGGCTGAGGGATCGGAGATCAAGATGCTTTGGTTTTCCAAACATGTTCTTGCTCAGCACTAAGCTTTTAAACTATTAAGCTACAGCAAATAGAAAAAAATAGTCACATTTGGCAATTTACTAGTTACAGTCATATCAATCTGTAAAAGAATGGAACAAATGGAAGAGACAGCCATGTTCCTCCTGATGGATTTTGTTTCCTTCAGATCGGAACTCATTCACTTCAGAAATAACTGTGGTTTTTAAAGTTACAAAGAGGCAAATTACATGCACTGAATTTAGCAGCATGGAAGGCAACCCAGCAGGGGCTGACAGTCTGCTGCTCAGAGAGAATAAAAAAAAACTGTGATTTTCAGAAAACTTTGTAATCAGAACTAATGGCTACATCACAGCAAAGAATAAAAAGGGCTGCTCAGAAAAGAAAAGGATTCAAATGTCTTCATTTATCCAGTAACTTAAAAAGTAGAGATCAAACATAAATGTGTATTATTTTTGGCTTTGAAAAAAAGCCTTGATGTCTGATGCCCTCGCATAGTTCAGACTAATGAGGTTAAAGCCATACTTAATTTGACATCATTTGTCTGTAAGTTTATTTGTTTTATTTACTTTTTCTCAAAAAGTTAAGATGTGATGTTCAGGATAATACAAGCACACTGTACAGAGAAAATTATTTATTGACTTAAAAATAAAATTAGCTAGAGTATAGCATCTTATGAGAAGCACACATACTGTATGTGCACCCTCACATTAAGAAAAATTACATTCAGCCCCAGAGAACAACCAGTTTCATAGCAAACGTGTTGTATATTGTGTGCGATAAGTAAAACTGGGAATGCGACTGATTTCTTGGGGTTCATGTTTTGATAATATAAGATAATTAATAAACACAGTAAAAACAATAAAAGCAAATACATAATAGTGCATACATACCCATGTACATGAGCCCTGAGAACACACTGAGAACTACTACAATAAATTTCAGCAATAATCATAAAAATGTTGCTGCCTTGGCAACAAGCATATCAAAAATACATCGAGTAAAATCTCCTCTATTTATATAAATTTCTTCTTGACAGATGAGTTTAAAATAAAATATGTTGCCTGTGGAAGGTAACTATATTTGCAGATGTAATTTCCCTAGAGATTGGGAGAGAAGGCAGAATATTTTGTTTGATATTGAGCTGTAAAGTAGAAGTGAAAGTGCAAATGCAATTTTTGTATTTTGTAAACCAGTGAGAGTGGGGGAATTTATATGTATGAAATTAAAGTAAAATACAATATAAAACTCCACATCTTCTTTAATGTACCATGAGTAGCTTAAAAGTGACAAGAGGGTGTGAAACCCTCTAAATGTCTTACAGCAAAGATCTCTGAGACTTGACTTTTGCCCTGCCAGTATCTCATTGTTTGTGCTGATGATTCAGCCAGCAGAGCCTGTCACTGTAGGTGGGTTTCCACCAGGCTGTTTTTTATGCACTTATTTGTGCATAAAAAACCCCCCTGAATTGAAACTACGAAAATCAAAAGTCACATTTTTTACACCTCAGGGAGGTGGAAAAGTTGTTGCAATTAAAACAGATTCTGCTAATACAAGAAAATGTTTATAATCATGTTCCTCCTGCTTCTGCATTTCAAAAATGGAAATAGCAATGAAACATTATACTGTATATCAAGAAGCTACCGGCATTTTTTATTTACATTGTGAGGTTGCATCTTCTCATCCCTCCATGGTGACACAGAATTTTATACCACCTATTGTTTATTTCGGTGAACTAACTCTCAGGGCTCTAATTTCGTGGCGCAGCGCAAGGTGGCGCAGCCCGCGAAGTAGTTATTTCATCTAGCGCAACATCGTGCACAGTGAATTTGGCAATTTGGTAGACCGAGGCAAGCGGAGATGGGCGTGGCTGCGCAAAAGGGGGAGGTGTCGACGGATTCAGCTTGGCACAGTGACAATTTCGTGCCAAAAGGCTGTGCTGAAGGTGCGTTTTCACCACTTGCTCGGGTTCTAATTTTGTAGACCAGGCCAAGGGAGTGTGTCCAGGTGCATTTTACAAGTACTCTGTCCCGCCTCCATCTCTCATAGCAGCAAGTAGCAAAGAGAGGGAAAGAAGGCGTGACTGGGTTTAACAGAGTCTTCACCAATCAAATGAGCTCCTCTCCTCATCTTTAAATGCGCTGCGGCGAGGTGCAGTGCAAGTTTTGTTTCGCCATGGATGAAGGAGACAGCTGCTGCGTCAGAGGGAGGAAAACTGATGTTCTGGTCTGTGAGGCCCAATCTCACAGTGGCCGAATATATGATCACATGAACAGACCTCCACAGGCTGACGATGTGTAATTTTGTATAAGGGCTAAGGGCCTCCTTAGTCCTTAGTCCATGGCAAAAAGAACTGTGAAATTCACTTTACTTTGTTAAACAGATTGTTGCTTTTGTGTGGTTCAAGTGTGGTTTAGTATCATACTGACACAATATGATAGACTGTCACTTACTGGAGGACAAGAAAAAATAATGATTTTAGCCATTAAACTAAAAGCTCACTTTATAAAAATGTTCACCTGCTTACATCTTCAGTATCTTAAGAATAACTGTGGTCACTTAATTTTGCCAATTTAACAATATTTTCTACCTGTAAACTAGCTGAAGTTTGTGTTGGTTTTACACATCTTACTTCCTGTCCAGGTCCATAGAGAAAATGAAGTGGTATATACTGTATATTCTTAAGATGTCGTAGACTTAAGCTGGCATTCATCTAATTAGCCAAGCCTTTTGTTAAATTGCTAAAATTTGTTTTTCCTTGTGTCCCTGCTGGTAACCATGTTTCCAGTAACAGCATGTCTCTGTGTATACTTCTGATATTTCACGCTTAATCTTTTTGCCATTAAAAAATACAACGTGTTAACAGCTGTCTTCTTTAAGTCTGAATAACCTGCCCCACACAAATAAAAGGCTAATCATCAGACAAGGAGATTAAACACTAATGGAGATCAATCAATCAATAATTCCATTAAAACCTTTTAGAGTAATGCAAATGAAGTGTTCTGAGAATGAATTATACTTCCTGCACCTCCTCAGCACCGTTAAAATCTTCACAACTAAATCAGAGATGGAACTCCAATTGGCTGTCACTGCATGCAGGTGGCCTTACTGCAAAGAGACCAAGTCGCAATAGTCACGATAGTCAGAAAGTCACGATTGTCCGAAGATAATCAATATTTTATTAACCAGTAGACAAAAATCACTAATCAACTATTTCTCTCCACTGTAAAGAAGTAAACTGCAAAGAGCACATTCCTCCTCTGATGTGTTAAATGTTCTTTACGGGATAATTTACCTGAGATTTACTTTTGTAATGGAATATGTTATTTTGTAATGAAATATCTTATTTTGTAATGAAATATCTTTATATTACCTATATTATTTTATGACTAGAACCATAAACTGAAACCATCAGTTTATGATTTGCCTATTATGGGTGATGAAAAATTACAGCATGTCCTAACATTACACTGCTGTCCTGATAAAAACAACAACATAACAGAAAAATTCATATCTAAAGTGAGACTAACACCAGCAGTACCAGTTGAAAATGTGACATCTTTAAACAGGAAATACACCGGAAAGTTCCATGCCAGAGTTTCCCATATTATTACTCATGTAAATGTAGGAACAGTACACTTGCTTCCCACATACAGTATGTTGTGTGCATTAGCATGAGATTCAACTATGACCCCATGCTGTAACCTTAAACTTTGGATTTGTGTAAAGGAAAAACAAATCAAAGGGCCCAAATCAGGTCACAGAATATTACCAAGTTTAATCCAAACTGGATAAAAACTTCCTGAGTCATGACTGTGAGAGACAGATCAGCAATTCTAATTAATGATGAAGCAGTAATTATAATGCACCCACCTAAGAGTTAGATACACTGTTGTCTGTCCTCAGACACCAGCTGATCTGAACAGTGAACACCTGGACTCTGCCTCCTCTCTCCACCTCCAGCTGTGGGTCCTCCTCCATTTTATTTATATCTCCCTCAGTCCTTTCCATCGCTGAAGCAAAAGTTTCTATCTTCACAGTTTGTATTTTAATCCTCCTCTGTTCTCAGGTGACGAACTTTCACAGACTAAATGATAGTAGAGGATGAAAGTCCACTTAATGGACTTCAAGTCACCACTCTGCTTTTTTTAAAAAAATATCAATTTTTTTTTATAATTATTATCATTATTATTATTATTTTTGCCACTGCACCTACAACAGATTTCTAGGTGTCAAATGTCTACAATAAGTGGATTTACTCCTCTTATTTAATTTGGGCACAGAGATTGTAGGAATGAGGTGCAAGTCGTTATTGTCATATTACAATAAAAATAATGTGTAAATGTTCAACATAAAAAAAGTTAATTACACAAATTGTCAAATGAGTTCACACACTGCCAATGAAGCCTATCAGCACCACAACTCTCTCCTTGTTTTGTTAGTATAGCAATGTCTTGTTTTTATGTCTGCGGTGACGCAGAGTGATGCATTTTATAGTAGCACTGATGGAGGGAAGTTGAAGTTGAAGTTTGGACATAGAGTTGTCCTTTCAGAAATGAGGATGAGGATGTTAACATGACAAGAGCCAAGCAAAAGAAATAAATTGCATTTTGGCTATAATGACAGCAAAATAGACATGGAACATTATTTATGCATCAAATTGCTTGAGAGTCCATGAGGGGAGTGCTTTTTGGTTTCTTTGAATAAAAAGTAGGGGATCACCCATGGCTAGACACTTTGAAATCATAATAACAACCTGACACAGGACATCCATTGACGTATTTTTAAAACTTTTAAAAGTCTTACAAGGCAGACAGCTATCAACACAAGAACGATAACGTACAGAAAACTAAGTGTGGTGTCTGTCTCTGCTCAAAATGCAAGTATTTAACTATATATTCACATAGGTATTGGGTACATAAGATATTTGTTTTCTGCCATCTAGTAAGGCTGACTGTTGCACATGGGACCATTAATATAACAGCAGTCATGTGTGAATTATGCTTTAGATGACAGGTCTGAAAGTTAACTTTCAAAAAAATAGGTAGGAAAACGGAGGGGAGACAAAAGTCGGTACCAGAAGAAAAAAAGTTGTACTTGGGCAAAAGTTAATGGAAAAAGTAATAATCCCCACCTGACTGGTGGTAAACGGTGGGTGGAGGAAGTTGTAAAAAGAGACCAAATTAATTAATCCCCTAAGCAGTCATACTAATAAAGCATTACTGTGGTCTGGGGGCCAGAGAGAGCAGACATTTTCCTACTATAAACCTTTAGCTACTGCAGCAGCATCACACCAAACAGAGGGAGCGACACATGGCATAATGACCAAAGTGTTTTCACTCAAGGAAAGACTTGATTGGTTACAACTGTGAAGCCACTGGTTTCACATAATTATCTACAAATTAAAATTGTCAAGGTGTATTTTTATCATGAGAGGTCAAGAGCAACATAATCTGTGCACACACTGGCTTTAAGATGTAAGAACTCTGTTGCTTAGCAACAGAAGGGAACGTCTTGATTTCTTTTAAAAGTATTTAAAAATGTGATATGATTTTTAAATATGTGCAAGGCACCTAAACTAAACACAGAAAAATAGATTAATTAATAGCTTAACAAGTCGATCAAACAATTTGTTTTAATGAACACAGTGTCTTGTGTGACTGTATATATTTATAGCATGGGCTCACAGTTCATGAATAATTTTGTGTTTATTTAATAATGCATTATACATACAATTTAAGAATATAAGTAGTTTTTAAATCTATTATTCAGTTCCTCCTCACTGATCCTTTTTTCACACACACACACAGCGTCAGGCACAAGTGTAAACTCACAGTGTAAAAAAACTAAATTAATTGGCCTTTGAATGATGTACATTTGGATCTTGAATTTGAGCTTTATACTGCAGGTAACACAGTATACGGACTCTAACCTAGACCTAAATAAGCATCAATTATTTTATGTTTAGCCTCAAGGTGACTGCTGAACTGCACTGAACTTCAAGATTACTCTGTACCTCCTGTACTTACAGACATGATGCTGTTAGAAGCAGTGAGACCAAACTATTCAGTAAATGTGCCATAAAACTAAAACTAGGAACTTAAACAGGTTTTGTATATGTAGTTTCATTAGTACCAAAGATACCTTTCAAATTTTATTTCATTTTAATATTTAATAGTGCCAGCCACTAGAGAAGCGGAGTTGTGTTGGACAAGTGAGTGGTATAAAAGTTATGACGAAAACGGATTTAGCTCTGAGTTCTCATCCTTCTCTCCACCTGCAGCCTTTTTCCATCTTTCCTTTGTTTCTAATGGAAAACAGCAGACACATTATGGTTGGTGTAGAGGTGAGGAGGATACCTCAATGGGCTGTGAGGTATTCTGTAATTGGAAGCTATTTATGTTGACAGTAACTCTCCAAGTGTATGTTCCAAGCTAAAGTGAAATCTCACACACACAATAAATATGCCCCTGCTATAGTATAACATTTATTAAAATATCACTATCAATCTTCTCTGCTCCTTTTCAGTTCCACAGAAGTGAAAATGACACAAGCAAAATTATTCTGACACACAGCAGCGACCCAGCAGAATTCTCTTACTGCCCCTTGTCTACTGACTGGTTCACATACAAAGTGATTCTTACAGTCTTCTTCCCAAAGTGATTTGTATTCCCCCGTTTCATGTAAAGCACACGTCATATAGAGAATAGCTATCTACTGCAATAAGGAATTGTCAACCAAAAAGCTCCCTCCCCCAGCACACTCTTGATAGCGCTACAGCCGATTAAGTTTTTATATTATAGTATTTTTAAATATTATTGGTAATTAATATTTTAATCTGACCATGAAATGAAATACCGTAATTACAAATACAGAATATCTTCATGGAAAATTATTATTTCATTACATATGATTGTCAGTATTCAAACATAAATCAAATGTCCCTTCTAAAGTCACAGCAAAGTTTAATATTAGACGCTAAACATCACAAAGTGCTTGTGGAGTGTGACATCCCAAACATGAAATAAAAATGTGGGTGACTGAGTGTCCTGAGGCTGAGCAGTCCTTGATTAACAGCTGACCTGACATTTTATTGTTTCACTGGACCATTATTCAGGAGTCAGGACAGGAGCCAGAGCAACATAATGCTGCTATTTCTGCAGCTGTAGACGTTATGCTGCTGGCAAGGCACTCGTCTGTGGCTGAACCAACAGAAGAAATGTTGTTGCCATCTGAAACATTCATCATTTCAGCTCAGGAACTGCACAGAAGAGTATGCATGTTCCTGATGAGATATGGCTAAAACAGGATCCAACTTGTCCTTCTGATGTTAAAACTGACTGCACAGTGTACCACTGAAAAAACAGCATCCACGTTTATAGTGTAAGTCTTGCCATGTTCGGGTCCCATGTATAGACTGTGTTTTATCACACAATATCACACCAGCTCTGAGGAAAAGTTCAGGACTCCTTACTGCAGCTACAGCTGCCTCTCTATGACAGTGACCAAACATTAAATGATGGTGACACACAGAGCTCTGTTGCCCCTAAAAACATGTTGAATTGTCCACTAGGTTTACCTTTTATGCAACAGTGTCCAGTGAACTGTTAGCTTGTTGCTACAACTTTGCAACTAATCAATCACTTTTGAAACATATATTCTTTACTATGGGGAAGAAATTTCAGTTAAATTATACTGAAAAATGTGTCATTAATTATTTCACATTTAAATGACATACTGTATGTTATGGCCAAATGGTAGTGAGTTACTTTAATCAATAGTGAGATCATGAAAAATTATGATTAGCTCTTAATGTACAAATCAGGCACAATGCATAATTTTTAGAGGCCTCTGAAGTTGGGGAAGCTCCCTTTTAAGCAAAAACAATTTGAGTTTGTGAGAAAATTATTCAATTTTAAACTTCTGTTTATGGATTACAGATTTGTTTAACTTATTCATTCTATGAATAGTTGTCTACCTTCACAATGTCATATCAAAAAAAAATATTTTCGTCTAAATCTTTTTGAAACACGGGGGTGATCTTACCCTGGACATTTTCTTCACACTTATCCTCTGTAACTGTAACAAATACTGGGTCAGCCTGTTACAGGAATGGAGTGCTCCACTAATTAGTAATTGCACATCACTACAATCAGAACACCTCTGTCACTCACCTGACAGGCGTTATACAGCAGCTGGTGCTCAAACTTCCGGATGCCCAGTATCTGCTGGAACATCTCATACAACTGCTCCTTACTGAGGATGAGCTCCGACACAGCACTCAGGTGCGCGCGCTGTGTCTGACGTCGCATGTCTTCATCCCCTCTGTAGATGGCATCATACTTGGCGATCCAGGAGCTAAGCACTGTCTCTTTGCTCAAGCCGTCAATCTCCGGGAGGCTACGAATGCGCCGCTCTATGTTCTTCTTAAAGACCTCGCGAAAGTCATTGGCTGAGCAGCCGCCGCTCTGAACCATCCGGTAAACACGCTCACTCTTCAGGAAGCCCTGTCGAGGACAGAAACAACAATTAATACTGACAGTGTTTATTATTGTTTTTTTATTCATGTTTAAAATAAAATTTTCCATTCAGACTTTGTTCTAGTTCAAGCATAAATGCATGTTCCAAAGCAGGATATTAAGTTTTCAGACCCATTTACACACTCAGTAAAAGTCACTTCTGTCATTTCAGACTGCATCGCATCAAGAAACATGACTTGCCCTTTTATTTCAGTGACACTTCTGTGTGGGCAAAACCTGAATTCAACTTCTGCCATAAAACAAGGCATTGTCATTTGGCAATGCACTTTGCTGAGATGATGTTTGGTTAAAAAGAAAGCACAAACTTTACTCATAACATAACTGAAAACACATTGAAAAAAATGTATCACCAACATAAATAAAGATTTTACACTTTCGGCTACTCAGTATCGGCTGTGTTACTCATCTTTCAACCGGAAGGTCATGGGTTTGATTCCCGGACATGCTAGTCTAGATGATGAAGTGCCCTTGGGAACTAACTAAGTTGCTCCTGATGCGGTGGTACTGCCCATAGGTTGGGTGAATGGCAAAATTAAAGCAGCAGAGTGTTCACAAAGACTAGAGAAGCTCTATTTAAATACAGACCATTTCCTGAAAATTGTGAAAAATGTCCATTTCATTTTTTTGTTATACCGTATCAGTAACTGTAGCAACAACTGCATGTTGTGACAAGATGTTGGGTCTACATGCAGTGTCATGGATTAATTGGGGCTTACAGGTTTTTGTGATTGGTGTGACGTGTGCTGCATTTGTTATACTGTTTTATGGATGCAACCTGACTCCATATTAACAGTAGTGTCCACTCCAACAACCCACTTTTTAGTCCCAACCTACCCACTGAGAAAGACTGATGAATGACGATACAGTCTATGGTGCTTGGTCAAATAGGCGGAAATGTTGCAGTGACTGGGCAAAAATATAAGGTTCTGCAAAAGTCAGATATTTACCAAGTCTGAGAAAAATAGGTGGCTCTGACTGCAGAAGCAGCAGCACTTGAACTGTGTTGCATTAAACAATCTCACAGCTGGCTGATTCGCCTCTTCCTGTGAGTCACTCGGAAATTCTGAACAGGCAAACATCAGTGAGAAACTGATTCATCTAGTGAAGGCTGAGAGCTCAAAACGGCAGCTCAGGAAACTGAAGAGACAAACGGGGCCCAAACATCAATCTGGACTTCAATATTCTAAATATTATCCAATGTCAAAGTACAATTTCAACTTTTAATTCTGTAATACAAATCAAAAATATTATAAGAGGAAGCAAGAGATGAAGATTTAAAAAAAAGTTAACTTTCTTAGTGCATAAATCCTAACCGCCTTTTCCTGTCTATACCAATTAAATCATCCATCCATGTATGAATTATGTCACAAGCCAGCCAGTCTGACATCAGACACCGAGGTCACATTTTTTAACCTGTTCATCTGTTTGAAACATGGTATTAAGCTCTTCACCTATAACTAAATGGATTTTGCTCTGCTGCCACATTATTGGTAATTGGTTGGAAATTGTGTAGGCAGGTAAACAGATACTGCTGACAGTGAGGGGTGAAAACCTGAAAAGAAATCATAAAGCCATAAAGAGGCATTGATAAAATGGCCCCATACACTGATGACAAGAGGATGTAGTCTCTAAAATTCTACCAATCCAATTTCAACAATTCCAACATGCTCTAAAATGGTTTAATTTGGTTTATTCTGTGTAAATTCATCTGGCTCTGGTGGCTAAATATATGAATAAAAAGAACCGAGGTAAAACAACATAGAAATTATGTACATGAAAACAACCTGGCCAGATTTTCATGCAGTAGTTTTATATTTATGAAGCCCAGCAGGTTGATGTGCACTTGGGTCTGCAGATATTTAGTGTAATTATACATAATATATAACTTCTACGAGGGAGGCAGTGTCAGATTCTGCAGATTAATAGCCCTATTAGGCCACACGATTGATGCAGTGGCCTTTTTGCATGGAGTTTGCATGTTCTCCCTGTGTGTGCATGGGTTTCTTCTGGGTTCTCCTGTTTCCTCTTGCAGTCCAAAAACATGCAGATTTGGGGATTAGTCAGATTGGACACTCTAAAATTGCCTGTAGGTGTGACAGTGAGATTGGATGGTTGTCTGTCTCTATGTAGCCCTGCATAGAGACAGACATGTCCTATGTTAGCTGGGATTTCTCCACTATTAGACTAATTCTGGCCACTCATTTTTCACTTAATGCTCAGAATATTCTTATTCATGCTCAGTTAAAAAATGTTGAATGTACATGTAGATACATTATAAAAACACCTTTATTGGAGTTTTATCTTACAGTTTGTGCTGAAACTACTAAACGGATTCAGTTTGCAGCTGTCTGGTAATGTTTTAATATGATAGATGATGGAATGCTTGCTGATTGTTTGACATCTAAAAGACGTGTTGAGTATAAAATAATAACATCTTGAGAAGTTAACCACGCAAACCATGGTAAATATTTTATTAGTGCATTCTGTATAGCAGAATATAACATTTTTGGCAGATCAAAATCAGTTGAAAGGAGAAAAGGAACACCAACACTTGTAGCCTGAAGGCTGTCCTGTGGGCCTCGCTTTGCTCCCAGTGTCGGAGTGATAAACCTGCTGTGTGAACCAACAGCAGATGGAAAGGAGCTGCAAGGAGGCTACAAGAGTAATGACATGGAACAGAGATCTAAAATTGAGATACCAAGAGAAAAACTGGAGAAAAAAAAACTGTGTTGTGTCAAAGAAGTCAAGAGGCAACATTTAAAATCAGCAAAGGGGAGCAACGTGGAGAGATTTATGATGATAAATGGAAATAGGCAAATGAGAAGTGGAATAAGTAGGAGGTGACAGATGCAGCTGCCAAGAGAAAAGGCTTCTATCAGCAGATAATGTGCCTCTCAACACAAACTGTTCTAAGGTGCAGAAAACCAAAAGATATTATGAAGCCACTGTGGCCAAAAACTATAAAGCTGGCTATTTTAAATGTAGAGCCATACAATGTTTATTCTTCAAGCTGTGAATGTGCAAAAAAGCTGACTGAATGATTTTAGGTTTATTTAGCCATCCATGTGGGACAAAACGAAGCACTGTCTTAACAACCAGATCAGAGTCATGTTTTCATTTTCTGTTCAGCTCTTAATCCTACTAACAGCTGCTGAAACAGATTACCAGGGAGAGAAAAATGTTCTATTAACACACTCACAGTAAATGGCAAACCCCTTCCCAGAGCCGCTTCGCTTCATGCTAAGCTCTAGCCATTAGCACTTAGCAGCATTTTTGGGAAGTAGCTTCATCGCAGCCCCTCGTCATAGCTCCTTAGATTTAGATAAATGAAAACAGCTCTGCAAGTGATATGACCATATCCATTGTGTCCCTTTGATGATTAGGAATGTTTTTTTTTTAAAACAATTACCTGACAAAATTTGAACATCAGTAGATTCATTTTTTTAAATTTTATTTATTTATTTATTACAAGACTGACAGGAGCGTAAACTGTGGTAAATAAGGATTCAATGATCATCCCCTGTTGCACTGCTCTTTATTACACACAGACTTATTAATCACAGTAAGAAGATATCCATTCACTTCTTTGGAAATGAAAACATAATACAGTTTTTAGCATTATCAGCATAACTTTCTCCCAAATAAATTTGCTTAACTTGTTCAGGCTTTTTACCAAATAATTATAATAATTAAAATTAAATTGTGATTTATTTATCAGACACTCTAGATTCTCTACTGCGACCCAGATAAGACTAGCCCCTGCAGCCATGGACAAGCCCCTTCACGTTTTTTAGGCTTTTCTTAATTTGGTGAATTAATTGTGTAAAACACTGCAAACAGATTAAATCTACAGTGCTACTCATTTAGTAAAACTATGAGTAATTGTAACCAAAACCTGACCTTCTTGTTGTACAGCAACAAAAGCAAGCCACTGCACCACCATTTGACTTGATTTCTTTAGGTCTACTAATCATCAATATTCATGGTAGAGTGTAGTGACAATGTGGGAAACTGAGACACCTTGATGGAGTTTTGCACTCTCAACATGAAACTGAAAAAGCTGCTCTGAATGCACCAGACTGTCATAATGTGGTCATTACTGTATTACCATTATATATTAATGGTGTCTGGCATGAAGATTGACTAATAGAGGGGCCAGTGGCTCATTAACCAGCAGAGGTTATTCTTCCATGTCTGCATAATGACTTTTTTGGTGCAACTGTGTTCTGTCTGAGCTGATGGGGTTGTAGAAGAACACAGCTCTGATGTTTCATTACAGGTGATTACTCTGTTGCTACAAACGGACAGGATCTCTATATTTTACTGAAACCTGTAATTATCAACATGCAGAGTTCTCAGTGTAGGCCTCACATTAAATCAAAAAGACACAGCAACTTAAGTCTTCACTCCCAATACATTTACCCAATCTAATTACCAAACTGAATGCAGTTTTAAATATACAGCAAACATACAAGAAATATTTGATGTGCAATGATTGCAGGAAAACATAACTTTTAATTAGTACCAGAATAGGCACAGTAGAGTACCATCAACATTAGAGGTTTCGTGGGTTTTCCATTACAATGCTGTTGCTAGTTTTTAGAAATTGGGGAAGGTTATAATGGTCGATAACTGATAGACACTTTTTTTTGGTTTCCATAGGCTTTCCTCCATTTTGTCTGGTGACACAAATGTCAGCCATTATTACTAATGAATAAATCAGCATGAGACTTCCTTCCTCCCTGCTGCTCAAATTAACTGCTGCTTTAAAATATCACTAAATTATTTACACACCAGCAGAGCGCCCAGCTGTGGGTTGGAAGATTAAAAGGCACAGACAACAAGAGTAGTCTCTCCCGAACTGAAAATTTCAGCGTGGTGGGTCAGGGGCAGCTAGGTCTTGGACACTACAGCACCAAGAGCTGGAGTAAGGCCATTGCAAAATGCAGAAGTGAACTTGTGGTGTAGAGGGTCCGAGAAGCAGTCGAAGAGGATTACCACATAAAGCGGAAAGACTTTCCTCCCAGACACAGTGGATCCAGTGGGACCAGGCACTTGAGAGGTCACTGTCTGGGTAGTAGCTCTGGGGAAAAGACCAGAGTTGACCTTCCTTCTGCACACTGTGGCTTACCTCTTCCCTAACCCAAACAACCTGAAGATCTGGGGTAAGGAGGAGGAGCCATCCTGCAGACAATGTGGAGCTGTCCTCTGCACCCTTAACCGCATCACTGGCAGATGGCCAATATCAGTGGAGGCATGATAAGGTCCTGGCAGAAACTGCTAACTGGACTGATCAGCATAGAGTCAAAGCCAATAAACATCAGGGACCACAACCACCTGGAGGCATCATTTCCAAAGGGAGGGGGCAGGGCTATCAGGTCGAGTGGAACTGCCAAGGAACCTTCTATCCATTTTGCACCTAGCATCTGGCAGAGATTCATACAGACCTGGAAAAGAAGCTCGTCTTCCCAGAGGAGGTGGCAACAACCACAGTCTGATCAGATCAGAACTCAAAAACCATCCCGATAACAGAGCTTACAATGCTCTAACCATCTCCCACCAGTTAAAGAAAAACAAATACCAGGACGCAGCCTTGTTTCCTGTTGAGGTAGGCTGTTGTGGTTTTCCTGCAACATCAGAGTGCTATTTCTTACAGAAGATTGAGTTGGATCCCGAACCACTGAAGAAAGCCACCGGTGAGAAAGCCACAGTGGACCAGCTCCAAGTGGTTGTGGCTGTCATGACATTTCTGAATTATAATTTGCTGCACTTGAGAATGAAGCAACAACTTTGTTTTAGAACTCCACCATCAGCTGCTAGACAGGAGCTGTGGATCTTGGCTGCTCATGTGTTCCTTCATGCATAAAACATTATTATTAAAATGTGTCACTGAGCTTTAAGTCAGCCTGCCAGTTTGTGTGAGTCTCAACACATATCATTAAAGTTTTGAAATTAGTGTTACCTGTATTACTTTGATAAAGTATCTATAGTACTGATTTTACTTAAACTCTTTATTAAGTTTAATTATCTACTATATTGAACCATGTTGTTACATTTTGCTCTTTATTGTGCTTATTTTTTATCACTGTATGTCTAGTTTTCTCTCAGTCTTGCAGTCAACAGATCCTATTCAGCTATGAAAAACATTCACTGCAAGGAAGAGTGGAAAAGGTGGATGCCCTTTTGTTATTAGAGCTCTTCTACCTTGGAACAATCTTCCTTTATTTATCAGATAAGCTACCTCAGTGTCCTCTTTTAAAACTCTTGTGCCAAGTTGTTTAAAAGTTGTTTTCTAAATGCACATTACTTTTTTTTTGTCTGTGAAGCTCTTTCCAATAGCTGTTGTTTGCAGTATTAATAAGCAGTAGTACATATTCAATTCAATTTTATTTGTATAACACCAAATCACAACATACATTATCTCAAGGCACTGTACATAGTAAGGCCAAAACCTTTACAATATTACAGAGAGGAATGAAACCCAACAGTTTACACAATGAGCAAGCACTAGGCATCAGTGGAGAAAAAAAAAAACTCCCTTTTAACAGGAAGAAATCTCTGACAGAACCAGACTCAAAGATGCGCGGTCATCTGCCTTGACCGGTTTGGGTGAGAGGAAAATGGGGGGAAAGAGGAGAGGTGGGGGACAGAAAGAGGATGCAGGATGTGTAAGAATGACATGGGCAAAGTGCCTCACCTTCACTGTTGTGTACCGAGTCCTACACAAAAAGCACTGCCATTGTTAACATATATACTGTACACTCAGTGTCAGGGCAGTATCGTCATTACTAAGGTAACATTTAACAGTTCCCATTTCCTGAAATATAAACTTTAATCTTGGGTGTTATACTGGTTAATGTCAAAAACTGGTATTTAAATTTACTTCACTGCCTTTGCAGAAAACACATATTAGAGCACCTAGAGTGTTTGGAGTTATGTGGTCACACTGCCCAGCACTGATAAACATAAAAGGCACTTTTCACTCATGTAACATCATTATATGAGGAGCTGCTGTTTGACAAGTATACAAGACTTTACATTAAGCATTTTCATTAAACAAAAACAACCATAGCGGGATATGCAAGAATGACAAACACTCGTCTCTCACCCCAAGGCCTCACCAACAGATCAATGAACACTGAAGGTAGAGTACTAGCTCAGACCCACAGGCGTCATTAACAAATAAACAAACTATCAATCTATCAAACAAAACACTCAACGCAAATACCTTACAGTGTGAATTACAAAACAGTCACACGTTATGCATTACATGATGAAAATTGACCACCCAATTGACCTTGGAACATTAACTGAATCAGTCTTAAGTGAATCAGATTAAATTTCTTTTGTGTCACACTGGCTACAGGCAGCAAAGTAATTCCTCCACTGCACAGCATGTGATCACATCAGCCTGTTCCACTGCGTTGCATTCAGTTTGGCTAATTATTACAGTGAAAAAGTCTTTATGATTAACAGCAACATTGACCTGTAAAAGTTTCTGCTAACTCTTTCACTGAAGAAAAGTTTCTTTTTCAGAGCAAAAGCATGAACTTTGGCCTCCTACATTCTTCAAAATAAAAGCACCAGTGGCTCTGCTTTGATTACTTTCATTGTAAGACTACTGTAACTTTATTAAGTGATCATTCTTATAACAGCACTTCGATATACTGTCAGGGCCTTCTGACCCCTTCAGTGTTAATTACATTTTCCCTGTGGCCTGGTGTTTAAAAGGTTTTCAATGTCATAACACTGAATGACAATATGATACACTGCTTTCCAGGACTTCACGCCTGTGGGACATGGACATGTCTTTCCCACAGTGATGTTTTACTCAGGTCATGTGTCATATTGACGAGCTTTACACAAATGATCTGGCAGAGTAAATAATGAAGAACAATTACTTTACGTTCAATAAAATGCAGCACTGTGGGCTTTTTCATCTGCCCGAAGCAAAGCTAGAGAATTTAATTAATACTAGTCCCGTCCCGGTTTTTAACTGATACAGATGCACCATGAAGCAGTGGAGAAATGAGGCATCAGAACAAAAAGCCCACAGAGGAAGGGTACTGGAGCCCCAAATATCAGCTGTTTCTAGCTCTCAGATTTGATTTATCTTCCTGCTTACTGTCCAACAGACTAATGATGCAGGAAATCACAGCTCAGCAGTGAAATACTACTTTAACCGAGTACTCTGATGGAGAGAGACCCCCTCCCTGCTGCGTTACAACAAGGTAGAGTGAAATACAGCAACAAAGGTACAGGGAGCAAAATGATGGTGGAAAACAAGGAGGAGGAACAGAACATCGACCCATGTTTGATGTGCGTCAAAAAACAAACAATAAAAATTTGGCAATTCTGGCTTACTTCAGACCTCAGATTATCCATTTTTATTTGGTTATTACTAGGTCAATAATAAAATTATGTTTCACTTTGGGTTATTTCATAACACTGCTGATAATGACAAATATTTTTGTTTATTGTCTGATTGCCTATTCCTTGAAGCTGACAGCATTTCAGTAACAATCACTCCGCCAAAGGAGCCAATACACAAAGCAGGTGTGGTGGAATAGCCAATAGGAGGACCTGCGTTCTCTCTGAACTCAACTAATTAATGAGTTCCCCCTCTAGATGTGGTGAATGTTGAAAAATTATTAAGGAATTACTGACTACTGTACATTTAATATATACTGTGCATCAAACATGGGCTTAAGAATAGAGGTTCTGCAGTGGAACTTATCAATTAATTTATAAATCCTGAACCCAGATCTATATTCAGTTGAACAAAATCTAATAATTTCTTTCTTCCTTAGGCCAGGTCCAACATGAACAGAAAATATCATTCAAATCTTTTACTTTTTTGCATTTTGTTGCTTAAAGACAAACAAGTTAGAAGAAAAACAAAAATGGCCAAAAACAAAACCCCCCAGAGTCAACAACTACTCTCTGTTAATGAAGTTTGTGTGGATTCGGCAGCTGGGGATAGTTCAGTAATGTGTCCTCAGGAACAGGAAATGTCAGCAGTCCTTTAAAGTGACAGACTAATGGGTCGCTCAACTTCACAGCAGAGACAGCATTGAGTCATCGCAACATTCTACTGATTGAGATAAAAGCGGCAGCTGTAGCATCATTTAGAGGGAAGAGCAACCTGCCAATCAGTGTGACTGCACAGACAGTTTAAAATCTTTTCATCCTCTGTCTAAGACAGTCGTCTGTACCGTGTGTGTTCTCTGAACAAGATTTCTAATTAAATGTGCCATTTATCAGGATGTTTTTGAATTTACTATAAACATTTGTGAACCATGTGCATATGTTAAACATATTTAAATGGTGAATGTTATCCTGTTGACAGCCCTGACAGTGGTACTGTATTAGCTATGATGTATTGCTTTCTGTACTCATATTTATTTAATACATAATAAATAATATAATATAATATTAAAAACTAAGAGACCGAAACAATGAAACAAATGTCCACAGTCAGATGTTGGGACACAAATGACAAACCTACAACACCATGATGTAGCCTTCAACACTCATTATTTTACTCATGTCACAACAGCACATTTAACACTATAAAACATTTGGAACTAGGATTGGCCACTAGTCAGGATGACCATTGTTACACAGTGTTCAGGAACAAAATACTCACTCCTCCACTGAGGGTTGCTGAGGATCATGAGGTAACTCCAGCTCACATGAAGACAGACAATCATTCACACCTATGGGCAATTTAGAGTGTCCAACTGGCCTAATCCCCAACACACAGGGAGAACATGCAAACTCCTTGCAGAGGGTCCATCGTTCTGACTGGGTCACGAACCCGGGACCTTTTGTTGCAAGGGCAAGGGTGCTAACCACCACACCAACCATGTGGCCCAAGCACAAAACAATCAGAAATATTTTTACAAAATTATTATGGATCACTAAAAAAAAAAAAAAAAAAAAAGCTTATGAACTTATTCTGAGAAACAAAGATTATGTTCGACTGCCACAGACAAGGGCAGTGAGACCTAGATTTAAAGTTATAGTATGTTATAGTATGCAATGAGTTTGGACAATTAGTAAAATATTATTTTTCAGTTATTGACAGCTTTGATGTATCAGTATCAGAGTTTTTAGATATTTCTGAGAAGCTGTGCATCCTCAGCAACACAGTTAACACATTTTCAATAAATGTTCAAAAGCAAGATTGTGTATTCATACATTTAACAGACTAAATGCCTGCCTTCAAACACGGGAACTCTCCCCCTCACAGAGAAAATCCACTTTCATGCTGCATTAACAGGCTGCCATATAAGACGTATCAAAACAAACAGAAGCAGACAGATAACGGGCCTCCCGCTCACACACTGAGGAATACATGCATTAAACAGCCCAATGGCAGAGTGACGGAGCTCCTGTTGTGTTCACTGTCTCTCTGTATATGACAGGTGGGTTCGTCTGGTGGGCAAATGCAGAGCTAATCAAATGTTCAGTAGTGCTTTGTGTCCTATTTACATGAGGTTCAGACAAGACCCACAACAAACACACAAAACAGCAGCGGTAGCACAGTTTACAGACTTAAATGTGTACTCATGTGTGTAAACATACAAAGACCATATGAATCTATTTGCTCCTATGAATATTCAGTCTTTTTTGTTTGTTCTGCTCCTGTTTAAAAGGTCCAGTAAACTTATTTTCATATTTCCCATCCTTTCAAGCCCCAGTCACTACTGAAGAGAGACTATGACACCTCACTAGAACTGGTGGAACACAGGCATAATAACACCACACAAGACACTATACTATACTTACTATACTTATATATATATATATATAATTTTTCCCATTCAGGGTTATTCTGATAATAGAATTTCCCCACAATTATCTTATTGGAATGTGCAATCAAATATACAGTATATCTCCCCCATCCCTTCTTTATCATTTAAAGTAAAACCATTTAACAAAATACTTAATCTCCCCCTAACATTTTAACAAGGAGCACATATGGAGCCTGTGGGAAAAAAAGTGTCCAGCACCTTTTTAGATTCAGGTCATAAATGATCCATCAGTTGAAGGAACTCACTTATAGCCTGAGCAGCAGCTTCCTGCTGGGCTACTGAAATGTCACACACCTGAAGCACCAGACTCCAGCTGCTCTAAAACACTAAATTACAGGTCACACACACCTGCAACTCCAGCACAAAAATATGCCCCTTATAAATATAAGCTGCCACTGCCTGATGTGAGTGATGTGTTTGTTTCTGGTAAAGCTTCTCTACAGCGACACCTTGACAATCATTTGGTGCTGTAGCTGAATTCAAACGGTCTGGTTCAGATGAGAACAGTTCAAACTACATTATATTACAGTATCACTGCATCGGCGCTTACTGTAAGCCAGCCATTACATTTGTGACCTTGGTAGAAGAAAGACATCCCCATTTTCTGTATCTGAGATTCTTTCTCTTTTTCCCATGTGAAAAGACAATAACATATTAATATTTTTATATTTATATTTCTAACTGTAATGATGAGCTACTGTTAGCTTGAGCAACTAATAAAAAATAGTCCTGCATTAAAGTTGCAGTAGGCAAAATTGCTATAAAAAGGTGTGCATGTAACTTAATCTGTACTTTCAGCCAGAAACTGTTTCACTTTTGGAAAATCCCCACACTTGTGCTTGTCACTTCACTCACACCAACCTATAAAACTGAAGAAATGCCAGAACCTAAGAACTTGTCAGCTCCAGTGGAGGAATACAAAGGATTGATGGAAAGTCTGATGGAGATCCTGTGGTCTCACAATTTCTGTCAATTTAGACAATGAGCTCTAGAGTTATAAGATCTGCATCCCATACTAAATCACAAGCACAAAAATGAGGGGGAAAGAAGAGGAAGAGATGGAAGCAGAGGAGTGGCAGACAACAGAGAGACATGAGAGTAAAAATGGAATAAACAGTGAAAGAGCCACTGCAAAGTGTCCTCCTCCAACAGTGGATGGACAGAAACAACCCACAGAAGGTTTGCCACAGTGTCTCTGGAGGAGTTAGAGGATATATTTCTATCCAAGTTCTGAGCAACTTCTACGAAACACTCCAGGAGGCCAGAGAAGAAAATAGCATTTAAATGTAAAATGAGTTACACAGAGCATTACAGAATGTATGCAATAATGGTTTAGAGAGAAGCAGTGCGGTGGTGTGGTCATTTAGAGGGAGCAAAGGTGAAGAAAATTTAAAAGGTTTTGCTTGAATGGAGGGGTTAGCAGCCTTTAGGGTTCTAAAAGAAGAAAGAAAACTGCTGGTGGATGGATTTTCTGATTTGAATCAGTCTGTCACTGCTGGTGATCATTTTAATTACTTTGTGCTATAAAAGCTCAATAACCACTCTGTCATCAGAGGTGCTGAGGAGACCACAACAGAAGTGAATGTGAAGCAGTTTAAAACCAAATGACCCACAAACCCATCATTTTACCCACGATTCAACAGCTGAGTCAAGGAGCAGAGGCCAACAGATAGACAAGTTAAAGCAAATGTGACATACGGTATATTTGACCAAACCCTGCACAATATGACAAGGTCCACCATGATCATGATACTCGCATGTCCTGTCTATTCAGGGTATGTCATTCACAGTATGTACTGAATAGATACAGTATGTATAACCCTGGACTCTGACTCATCACCTGTCGAATGTTTTAACATTTTCCAAACACTCTCCCCCGTTTGTGTTTCTGCTGCATTTTATACTGTTGCAGAATCTGATATGATTACAGTATCGAATATTAGCCCATGCCAAAGCAGAGGAGACCTGCTGTAGACTAGGACATGTTTTCTTTGGTACAAGAGAAGGACAGAGTACAGATACAAGAGATATAAAATCCATCTTGCCTCATAGTAGCTCCTCACAGCATTGCAGAAAGCTTCATCTGCCACAATCTGAGTTTCCCCATTGAGAAAGGCCAGAAAACGCTCCTTCACCGCCTGCAGCTGCTGCTTGTTCACCTGGGGAGAGAGATGGGAGGAGAGAGAGGATGATGTGATACAGTGCAGAGAGTTGAATCAATTGAAAGAGCAGAGGATGAGAGGAAGGCAGAATGGATGAGAAACAGACAAAAGCACAAGATTAGTTTGACTATTCGACAAAATACCGCTCAGAAATCACAGAGGAACAGAAATCTGTTTTAGTTAAGCTGGAAGAAGTTCAAACATGTTTGGATGATAATTCAAAGAACCTTAGTTTTACAAAACCTTGTAAAACTAAGTTATAGATCTTGTTGCTCAACATATGCTAAGTGTAATATTAATGTATTGTGTGAAAATGTATGAAAAAGAGAGCAAAAGAGAGAAATTCATAGGAAAAACAACTGAAACAAGACTTCAAATGGTGACATGCCACCACAAAGACAAACTTCCCCTGCTCTAGAGTAAGGATTTTTCAGTGTAGATTGGCCAATTGGACACTCTAAATTGCCCATAAGAGCGAATGGTTGTCTGTCTCTACTGTATGTGGCCCTTCGATGGACTGGCGACCTGTCCAGGGTGTACTCTTCATCTCGCCCCATGTCAGCTGGAGTTAAGCACCAGCGCCCCCCCCCAACCCTCATGTGGAGGTTAAACTGGTAGAAAATGAGTGAGTGAGTGTATCGATCACATTCAGTTCTATTAAGTACCATTACCAGCAGCATTAACATATGCAAATTAAATGAAAGGTTGGGAAAACTCATTCTGCAAAACAACAAATCAGGCAGTGATTCTGCAAATAAACAAAATTCTTTCCTTCCATCCCCCAGTGGACCTGCAACCTCCTTTGATTTTTCACTTACTGACTTCTTTATATATTTTATTTTAATTTTACTAAATTAAAAAAACTACAGAAGACTTGCCTTGCTCTTATCACTATTTAATTTTTGGGATTCAATGACAATGAACAAAATATTTTCAAACAGTAGTCAATGAAAAAAATTTCTCTTAAAAAAGCCAGTGCCAGATTAATTTCGGTTTCATTTGCTTTTTCAGAGCAGACTCTCGAGTACATTATGTGTATTCTACAAACTCATTTCCTGTTCTAAAGCCATTCTGGATGTATTTTGGAGCCTCTCTTACTTTTATCACCATCTCTTTACAGGTGATTGCAGCAGTAATGGCTTCACTACTGCAAATGCATCCCGTCCATGAAATGAGAAAAGAAACTGGATATACACAGTGAATACTGTCGTGTCAAGTTTCAGTTGAATTTCTGCTTGTGCCTCTACAATTTCATGACATTGTCTGGGAAATGGATTTGCCCAGGGGAGAGTTTGATAAGCAGACAAGGAGCACTTCTGCTTCGCATCAGCACCAGAAACCATTCTGGTGGCAGTTTCACTTTCCCTTCAGGGACGTCATTCTTCTTGAGGTCTGCAGGTCAACATCTCTAAACATTCAGGGCTTGTTGGCTTTCTGAGCAAACAGACCGACCCAGAGAGCTCTTCAGCTGTAGGACACAGCAAAAACTTTTCATATTTGTTGGTGTTCATCAGTATTGAAGAGCTATGCAAAAAGGATATTGAGGGTCAGATTACTCTTGACATGATGTGATTTGGGCAGACAGCCAGTCACAGAACTGTCAATCATCGTAAAACAACCCAAAGAATGTCAAACACCCACCTGTCAAACTGACAAATCTGATCAGACTTGAAAAGAGACCTAACGGTCCTGGTATGAGTAAATTTCATGGTAAATAATATATTCAGCTTAGCCAACCAAGTCTGGAAATGAAAAATATATAATCTCTGTATAAAAGTAACATTTTACATAATATTTCCAGGAATCAAGGAAGCACTGTGGGACCTCAGATCTTTCACAGCATGATTTAGGTAAATTAAGCTGTCAATCACAGAGTAGAAGGGATGTTAATGATTAACTTAATTTGAAAAAGAACTTAAGAACCAATTAAAACATATCCATGTTTAAGTTGGTTAATGAATCCTTACCCCAAATCTCACCTGTAGTGTATTAGGGTATTTACACCAGGAGAAGGCACACAAACCAAATTTCTAACATAGTTACCAGAAGAAGTAATTGGAAAAAAAATATGAGGTGAGATAAGATGCTGAACTGCACCTTCACCTGTGCAGAGCGACGCTGCAGTTACTCAGGTGGAGGACAGTGCAGCTACAGTGATACTTTCAGGTTCACTTATCCGCTTTAAAAGGAAAAAATATATATATCTGCTGGCGGTAAATCCTGCTAACTGGCACCATGATTCTTCAGATTAACCAGGTACCAATGTTTACAGGGCCAACAGAGCGAGTGTTCTCTGCAGGCTGACTTAACAGGCCAATATGCTTTATTAGGCTTTCTTTGCATATAAATATATCACATTTTTAAGTCTAAGTGATGATTTCTCTAGATGTGCATATCTAGTGAATAAACAAAAAATACTGGGAGGAATAATTTGGATAACAGAATAAAAATCACATCAGATGACATGCAATGTATGTGATAAAAAGCAGTTTCGGCTTTTGCTCCCCACAGCAGCAAAGGTGAGAAATGTAGCACCTACTGAGGGTGAGACATATCTGTCTGGCGTCTCCAATGTAATGGATGGGGGGGGGGGCAGTGAGTATGCATGTGTAAACACACACACACACACACACACGCACACACACACACACACACACACACACACACACGCATAGCTATCCTTTCAAGAACACACAGTGAATTCCATCTATCTGGAAAGCATAACCAAAGCATTACGTCTAACCTAAACAACAACCAGTTAAAGCCCAACCCCAATCTTAACCAACCACAATTCAGGTTTCGGTTCCCAATGGTGACTATTGGTCCTGACAAGGTTGGTATTTATGCCAGAAAATGGATGTAACAAATAAATACACACACACACACCATGGGTAATCTTCACAGTGCCTGAGGTAATTATATCAAACTATATTGCCATGACTGCCACTTTTTGGAGGACACACCTGCCTCTCTGCTTTGTAATCAACAAGCCCTGTCATCAATGACTACCTTAGCTGCTCTCTGCCTACAGCCCTTGAGCAAGGCAGCTGAACATGACCAAGGAGGTAAGGACAGGAATTTCACCTTTTTCATTTCAAGATTTAACACTTTAAACAGTTTACATGTGGATCTCCTGATAGAGTGCGATGAGACCATAATAAGTGTGTGGGGTTTTTTTTTTTTGCATAGAAAAACCTGCTACACAAAGGTGATTGGGTCGTTTTGTTGCTGTTTATTTTTCTTTCGGGAGTTGTGTTCGACAATACACCTCAAACTACCAACGTGCAACAAAAAGCAGAAGAATACACCCTGGAGAGCACCGACAATGTCACGGTGGCTGCACTTGAAGATCTTTCACTTCAGACCCTCTTTCAAGCTCAGCATCAAGTGAAAGATTTTACATCTTTGCTTGAACAGTGCGAATCACAACATCACACTGGAAAATGTGCAACTCTGCAACTGCACTGTCAAAATAAATTTGTAGCAGATTACATGACTGCGTTCCCTTGGGTGTCTTGTTTATGTTACACCCAAGAATGCAAACATTAATGGGATAATCTCCAGTGACTTTACAGTTTTGCTTCAAAGGCCCATACCTAGTTTACACCTGAACTTACCAATGTCCAATTCTGTCATCTTCAGGTAGTTGGAGATAACTAATTGTTTTTCACCATCTTTGTTGATTTAAGCTACGCATTTCAGTTGTTGCATCCATAAATACTAAGCAACATTCTGTTTAAAGCACTAAATTTTGTAAGCCCAACTGTTATACCATTACTGGTTTACTGCAAACTGTTTTTACATTGCTTTCACTGACATGAATGACAAGCTGGAGGTTGTAAGTACAGCTTACCTCCAAAGATATTAATATTTTGTGTATTGCGTTGTTATATAGTACAAATAAACATTCTAAATCTATATTTAACTATATTTGATTATAGAGACAGTAAGTACAGGTACTGTTTTGTACTGGTACCAAATTCAAGGTACCTTATTGGTTCAAATGTGAAAAAGTACCTGTCTGTAAATCAAACCTAAGCACCCAAACTCTGCAAAGCTGATTCAAACCATCTTCCAAACCAAAGGGAAACAACTTAAATAACTAACTAACTTCCCCAGTGTTACTTCCTAGTCCTTGTAAATTATTTTAAAATATTGCAGAAATAATGCATTTTTTAAGAATTAAGGAATTACTGAAATGTTTACAGCACAGTTGACCAAAGATATGTTGAAAAAGTAGATGGCACTTTTTCTTTATCAAGCTGATTTCAGCAAGACTTTATTCATCTTCAGATCTTATCTTTATAAACATGAATCTTCACACTAACAATTTTTAATACACCAGAAACGAGGCAACTCCTTACAACCTCCGGGCAACACACACACGATAATTCATTACACTGTTTCCAAAAGTGACTTATTCTCTTCTTCCTCTGAGAGACATTTGCTTCAGAGTGAAATAGTTTTCTGCACAGCAATTTTGACAGGAGGGGAAATTAATGTCACTCACAGTCCATCAGTGTGTTTGTCTGGATGCATTTGTTCTTGAAAATACATATACATACACACACACAAAATCACACAGCTCCGCCACACTTCTTAACCTGCCTGGACATGAGAGACCTCATACTGAACAGAAACAGGTAGTTGTGTCTTGTATTTGATGGCTGTAGGTTTCTGACATCTTCACTTCACTTGAGAAATCAAATTTTATGGTTTACATGGGGATCTCTAGCACACAGAAATCTGTTTTCTATGATATACAAAGAAATACGTAAAATGCTTGTTTAATTAAAAACAGCCTAGATGGAACAAATGAGAATGCTTTGCTCTGCACAAATTAAGCCATTTTTGTTTGAAAACCATCTAAAAAGATTAAATATTATTTTAAATAAAATGCACACACACACTTCCCCTGGCGGTGTTGCATAGCAGCGTGACAACACCCCTCATTGTCATGGCAACGATCCTTGCAGCATATACAGATCATCAGTGATGCGGCTGCTGCCAATCAGCATCACACCCACACACCATTATGCAGATAATGATCTCAAGTCAAATTTCTGTCTCCTCTTAAAACAAATTACAAAAATATCATCAATAAAACTTAAACTGTCATTACAATATTTATGATATTTTAACAAGTCTAGATTAGAACAAATTTATATTTTGCTCTCCTCGATCCCTGTATACAGTTCAGTCTAATACAATGTATGTTTAGCTACATAATGAATCATTTGAGAGGCTTTCAACAAAGAATTTGAATAGACAGAGCAAAGTGCCTGTTCCAGGAATAAGAAGAAAAAGAAATTCTTGTTTACCAAAATATTCTCTCACTGACGTGAGGAAGATGAGGTTCAAGGGGTTTATGTAGACACAGTAGGGGGTTCACAGAATTAATTTCAGAAATCTAATGAAATTAAAAGAACCAGGGCCTTTTTGCATGGAGTTTGCATGTTCTCCCCACATGAGAATTGGTTTTCTCCAGATTTTCCTGTTTCCTCACACAGTCCAAAAACATGGAGATTTGGGGATTAGGGACCCGCATGTGGGGGATAAAGTAGTAGAAGATGAGTGAGTGAGAGTGAGTAATGATTTAAAAAACAATTAGAATATATTTTAGTCATCACTAGTTGGGCTTCCATTCCCCTTGAAATTTGCAAAGCCTAAATATCACAATAAATAACTGAAAATAGAAACACCTACATTTTGAAAAACCTCTCAAATATCACTAAAACATTTTCACCCACTTCACTGGACATGACATGGGGGGTCACATGACCAGTCCACTTCAGACAAATGGCAGAGTGTGTGTGGAGACAAGAGGAGAGAAAGTTTTTCTGAATACGAAAACCAAACACATAATGCTTTTGGCCATCTTTCCCACAGCAGAGTCTCGCGGGATGTCGAGAAAAATGGGATGTCGGGAGACTAGACTTAAGGAGAATTATGTCTCATATGCAAAACACCCCTCAACAGAAACACCTGCAAGTAGCATTTGTACTTTGTGAAAATTTTAGAAACATTACTTTTATTTTGCAAAATAAAACGACCCTTAACATCAATTGTTGCAAGAGATACAACTAATTTGCATAGATTTATTACCATTCATCATCACAAAAAGCTTTAATGCAAACATGTTTTTAAAAAGGTGCTAATAATATTTTTTTAACAGATATTCCAGTAAATATGAGGGATTTATTATGAGGTTAACAATGCTGCTTCTCTTCCACTCACTCTACAGTTAATGATTTGAATGTTGGAATCTAACATTTCAGCTAAAAATAAACTAACCTCAGGTAATACTGTTGGCATGCAGGGAAAGTGTTAATTGCTGTGGAACAGATTGATGTCCCAGTGAAAAGTACCAGTTTTACCACCATGCAGTGGAAATTTCACAGGCTCAAAACAAAAGGAGACAACATCCACAGAGCACAGTCTCCTCCACCCTCCTGCCAGGATATTTTTCTGTCTGTCTTCCATTTCCATTACAGTGTTAAGTTTTACTTTAAAGTCATAAGCACTTTTTCCAGCCTATCTGTGCAGCTCCAAGAGTGAGAGTGAACACTCCTAAAAGACAAACACTTCCTCCCCTCCCTTTATAAACACAACTGACCTGGCCACTGCAGTCCATCTGCAACTTGTATACACATGGTCACAAGCAGTGATTAAATACATTATTATATACTGTATGCTTATGTCTTATTGCTTCTGACCTCATTTCCATGCCCATGCATTCTTTAAAGCTAGAGGAGACAGCATAGTGAACCTGTTGGCCTAAACTTGTCATCATGATGTTAACTGCACAGTGTAATGTGGTAGAAAGCTGCAAAAAGCCATGTTCATCCTTAGCGCTTTGTTTTCACTGAGTTATTCCTGCTCGCTCTGCCTGGTTTGTTGTTTTGGGGTGCTGTAGAAACATGGCAGCACATGATGGCAGCCTCTACATAGCAGGATCCTTGCCTAAAATACATAACATTTATGTCGTGTACAATACAGATATCAAACATACTACTGACCTGTATGTTCAAATTTTGCCAATTAACCCTCCTCAATCTTACTTACTGGACCTTTAATAAATAGTTACATTTAAATTCAGGATTTGTCATGAAACTGATGAACACAGACAGAAGATCCATCACTTTTATTTTTAAAGCACTATGTCAATTAGGCTAGTGCTGAGTTCTCCTACACCAACTTGGGAGGGTCTTCCTTTATGATAGTATTTTTGTGCAGAAGCACTGTCAGTATTAAACAGAAAATGAACAAAAATAAAACTGAAAACACTTCAAAATTACTTTACTTTCTAAGTTTTCTAATGCAATATCTGCAGTTCAGATATAATCACATATTAGACCTCCTATTCCTATACGGTCCACATGCTCCATCGTTCTGATTGGTCCTCACTGTGTAATTCATCATCGTTTCTTTCCTTCTGAAGAGTTACTGCTCAATGTTTCATATCCTGTAGACTCAGACACAGATATCACCCAGTCTGAGATAGAGTTTCACTATGTGGAGGTGTGAAGAATCAATCCTCACCTGCCTCTTCTACTTCAAGCTGTTGACCATCTTTCAACTTCTGTCAGAAAGCCGTTAGACAAAGTATCATTTTAGTTGTTATTAAGGATGGAGTGGTTTACAAAATCGACGGTTCGATTCACGGATTTGGGGTCAGTTTTTGGTTTGGATCACATCTTTATCTTAATAATCCACCATTTCCAGATTTATTTTTTAATCACACATTTTCAAGGACATGACATGCAATCATGCAAAAGCTGAAAAAAGGAGCAGCATGATTAGGCACATCATTATAACAATCTTAAACCCAAGTGATGTGAGATGGAAGAGGGAAGACATTGCTGCATTTAAACATGCTTTTATATTTATTTGCCAAAAAAGTTTAACAACTGTTTTGAAAGAACTGGTTTTCTTATCACGAAAATAACAGGCTAACCCAACTCTCTGTCAACTGGGGTGATGTCTCCATAGATGAGTGAAAATATGTGTGGCCACAGTTTTTTTGCATGCAGTTGCTGTTTCATCCACCAACTCTGGTAGGTAAATCCAAAATGCTTCCACACAGAAAAACAAAACTATGCTACTAGCACAGCCTCTAGCTTAAGCCCTCATCTTGTGTCTACTCTCAATTAAATAAATAAAAAAAACTTCACTGTGTTACTGGCACAAGACGTAAGCTCAATTTATACACAATTTTCGTCCATCTGTCCCAAACGTTATCTCCGTCACTAACCTACATCCTTCCACGTGTCTTTTTTGTTGCCAAACTGTGAAATGAGTACCCAGTGGCATGGATTTTTGAAGTGAACCATTCCATCCCAAGTTGTTACATTAGTCAGTTTATGCCTGCCAACTACAATGCATAGGTTATGTGGACATTTCTGATGCTTCTTTTCACAACTTACATTTCATCTGAATGAATGGCCGTGACCATGGGGCCAAGCCTACACCACCACTGACATTATGTTCAGACCCTTTTCATTTGGATTGTGATTTCTGGTTCAGATCCAAGAATCTGTGCCTTGGTATCAGAGGAAGGAAGTATTGCTGTGGCAGCTGCTTTCTCAGCCATTTCCTGATATTGTATTTGACTTACTGTAGCTTCAAACTTAGAAGATAAGTGTCTGTATTTTCACTGCCTTGCACTGGAGGTGAGATCAAGCAGAAGCAAAGAATAAACTGAGAGTTGATCACAGACTGAGGCTGACTTAGTTTCACAGTTTTTAGTCAGTACTTTTTCTCCACTTGATGACAACTCAAAGAGCTTCACACTCCAGGTTTGTCGTTCACCTATTATTTTATTGTATAACACAAAACACTTTAAAATAAGAGTTGTATAATTTTCTTGACTGACAAGTCAATCAGCAAATGAGATAAAAAAAAATATTCTAATTTGAACTGATGGATGACTGTGACCCTTTAAAATAATGCAGGTTAGCTTTTATGTTTATAAAGGGTAACGTGAAACAGTTTTTAGCGTCTTCAACTAAATGGTGACAGACTGATAATTGTGAATGTGTTTATTTGTTTACACTTCCTCAGACTGACCTGCAACATTAAAGTCAAACTTTAAATGTTGTCAAGACAGACAACAGAAAATAACAATGACTCACCTTTTGTGCCACTGCCAATATTTAATCTGTTTATCCAATAAAGAAGAAATCATAAATATTGTCAAACATATCACAAGATACGTATTTAACTTTAAGCGTTATGTATTGGTGTAGGTAATTATCAAACAACTAACAGATGATGAAAATAATGCAGAGCTAAAATGTCAGTGTGCAAAATTTGGGTGAAATTAATTCAATTTGGTTGAAATTGAACATAAAATAATTAAGTTTTTCATAAGTTTACGATCACCTTAATGAGCCTTTTATATTTATATCAGGATCCAGGTCAGCTCTTTAGAGGCCGATATTTTGGACTGTCATGTTTTTTGCAGTAGCCCACAATGGACAATGAGTTTTGATACTAACTGAATGCTATATATGGGTTTTTGAAAACACCTTGAAGGGAAGGTTGAGGTGAGAGATATTCATCTTCAACGTGCCACTTCATTGACAAATGTAGCTTAAGTTTACAAACTGTAAAAGAGTTTAAAATATTAGTTTAATAGTATAGTATAGTATAGTATAGTATAGTATAGTATAGTATAGTATAGTATAGTATAGTATAGTATAGTATGTAATATGCAGGCAGGCAGAGTGAGAAATTGGATGTATGAGAGACAGAAAAGCACATACAAAGATAAATAAAGAAGCCATGTGCGAGTGGGTGAATCTGATGCTTCCTTAAAAAGTGCCTTCATAGGATAAGAAAAAGCATTGTATGAATGGAGCATGTTTACTTTTAATGTGTATTAATAGCATCAACAGCTTGGTCAGGGCTTTCCCTTCCTGCCCATGCAATGATTACAAGGGAAGAAACAGCAGATTTTTTTGTTCCTGAAAACAAAACTGGCATCAGCAAGCTTGGTTTTATCAAGGCATAATGATAATGCCAGTTTTGGTGGAGGTTTGTTTTTCATCTGTTTATTTCTTTTTAATACACTGTATGGCACTTTGGTCAACTGCTGTTGTTTTTAAATGTGTTTTATAAATAAATTGGATTGGACAGATGTTACACAAGTGGAGGCATCCGTCAAGAGCATCTCCTTTTTAATGTCTGTCGGTGAATCGGGGCAATGAGGTAGAAAATCTCTCCAATGGGTCACAGCAGGAAGTAAGAGCAGAGGCAAGAAAGAGAAGGAAGGAAGAACTGGCAGATGCGAGGGGATGACGAAGGAGAACAGCGAGAGATCTGCAAGAAGGAGAAGAAGGAGAGGGGGAATCTGAACTGTTGGGAGGAAAGGATATGATTGAAAAGAGTGGACTAGGGAGACGTGACTGTGACTTCACCAGTGCAGAGATAAAAATAGAATTTAAGCACTTCCTCAGCTTGTCCACTGAGGCCATTTGAAATCAATTGATCATCACTGTGCAGGGGAAGATCAAGTCTTTTATTAGATTAGAGCCTCTAGAGAGCTGCAGCCGTGGTAACGCAGTCTGATCCACAAAACTCTGTAAACCACACAATACATACAATTGTCACCTGTCGAGGCGTGACAAAAGGCCAAAGAAACACTGTTACATTTCATAAACCATTATACCAACATGAGCCACAGTACAGTCCAGAAACCCCCAGAAATCAAGGTTTAATCAAGTGAATGCACAGCTCCAGGCTTTTGTTGCTGCAGTTACTGTAGCTGCTGTCGGCATCAGAAACCCAACAAAGAGAAAACTCATCTTTCATGTTGCTTAGTTTTTATGCTCAAAAAAAGTTTGAAATACACATACTTTCTAGGGCAAATCTTTACGGGTTTACAACAAAGTAGAATTTATTCTGCTCCAGAAGAAAGACAGATTCAGTAAGAAAAACCTTTAAATGAGGTCAATAAGGATAACTAAAAAAAACATTTCTCAGTTGTTTGGATCACCTCATACAGCTTAAAACAAGTTGACATTTTTTTTATTGTTTGTTTGATCCTTCTGTTTTTGTGGCTTTTCAATTATACCATAAGCCAGAGCATAGGCCAAGTCAAGGGAAGATGGTTCATACAATTTTTCTGATGATTGAAATAAAAATGTAAAAGATGTACACAGTCAATATATGACTGGGTCATACAAGGAGCATGTGGCTGGCGCTTATCTCTAGTTTCTGTGACACAAAGCAACTGGGAGTATTTCTGTTTCTACAACATCCTGGATGGGATGCTGGCTCATCACAGAGCCCATCCTGCCTATACATCTCTTCATGCTGAGTGCTTTACAAAGAAGCTGTGTGTTTCCAGGCCTTTCCAGGTATAATAAACAGCCTTGATATTGAACCAACAACCTTCCAACCAATAAGAACAGGCTGAGTCAGTGCAAGGTTTTGACACCTTGTGGCCAACAAATCACATAGGATACAGACTGAGTTTTTTAAAGCTTTTGTGGCTAGACAAGCATATTTGTCTTTTTCAAAATAAACTTAAGTGAAATTCCATTAAGTATTCATTTATGCAAAAAAGAAAGTTTTGGTAGAGATAAACAGTAAACAACAAGAACAGTAATTAATTTTAAAATTAATCTGCCCCATAGAAGGATATTTTGATGTTTTGCTGCTCAGGAAAAAATTGGAAATTTATTATTAAGAAAGTTCATTAAAATCCATTCACAAAAAAGGTGTATCAGATGTATGAAAAGGATTTACAACTTCTGTACATGATTAGGCTGCCAATGAATTTAAAAATTACTAAATCAAAGAATTTGCTGTGATTAATCACAATTAACTTCTTCATTCTAACACAAACATATTTACCCAGGGTGCATATGGTGGCTTCTTCTTCTTTAAATAGTAAAGTGACAGTCATGGTTCAAATGTCAGCCTCAAAAACAAGTACACAAAATGCAGTTGCATTAATTATTTCAATTTTTCTGCTTTTTCTGTCTGGTAAGGGCATGAACTAACAGAACTGCACACAACTAACAATGTGTGTTGCTATGATACAGCCAGCAAAATGCTCCAAACTTTTGAACCAAGTTCCGGACCATACTGTGTCTAACTCTCTATATTCACATGTGCAGATGCTAGTGGACCATTAATAAGTTCCCATACCTGGCAGGTAGCTCTGAATCATAATGAGAATGTCATTTATTTCACAACATAAAGACACATACACTGCTGCACTGAAATGCGTTTGATGTCAAAAAGACCAGTGCAGGCAGCAGCTATGTGTGTGTGGGAATGCGGAGCACATTGTGAACTATGTGCATAATGTGTGTACTGTTATCAGCTGAGAGCAGAAGCGCTGTAGGGGAAAATCAGCTATGACAAACCTGGAAGACAGTTTGTTTTCGGGTAAATGGCGGGCTCCATCATTTCAGGAGCTACATTAATTTACAAAAAAAAAAAAAAAGTGTCTTCAGTGCAGGCCCAAGAAGTGTGTACTTAGAATAAATATTTGAAGCAGGTCTCAACCTGTATATAAATAATGGACATAGTCACTGGGAACAGTGGGATAAATAGGGATATGTCATATTGACACACACTTCTTTTCTCAACATACCTCAGAAATGAAAGAAATTTATCAGAAATGATAAATGCACAATATATTTTAGTTAGGACAGCAACTAACTATTCTTTTCATAATCGATTAATCTGTCAATTATTTTCTTGATTAATTGAATTTGGGCCATGAAAATTGTCAATTGGTGTTTCCACAAACCCTGAAATGATGTCGTGAAATGGTTTTAACCACAAACCAAAGTGATTCAGTTTTAATGCTTTATTATTATATGGAACAAAGAGACCAGTTCTTTTTAGTCTACTGTATATGCAGGGTCAGACTTCCACCTGAGGTACAACAGATTAAAGGACATTTCTCCTGTTTCTTTCATTTGTATGGACAGAGATACATGTGAGGCTCTACATGGAGAGCACATAAAATAACTACTGTGTCTGAAAGTGATTATTATAATGTATTTGCAGGGTGGAAGAATCAAAGAGGGTTAAAACATTTGCTGTTTGCTGCAGAAACCCAGAAACTAAAATAGTTAATAGAAGAAGAAATAACATAGCAAAACCTCTGGAATTTAAATCATTACAGTTTTCAATGGCCATTTTGTTTTTGTTGCGTACTTATGAAATATTAAAACAATAAATATTATGAAATATTAAAACAATAAATAACACTGGTCCTCTGAGGTCCTCCAAATGAAAAACATGCAACACATCTTTCCTTTCCTTTGCATTTTGTTATATGGCAAATATCTGCTTTTCCTTGTGTACCTGCTGGTAATCTCAAGCAGTTCTCAGGGCAGGGGGCACGCTAAATGCAGTCAGTGCAGACTATGTGTCAGTATCTCATATGACAATGCTTGTTTTGTATATTTTTACACTGATGAATGTCCCCTAAAATGTGAAGCTTCAAGTGCATTTGGTAATTTGGATTTTGTTTACACATTTGCTCTCCCTAAATGCACCAAAAGGGATTTCAGGATGGATACAGGTTCGGTCTACAAATAGATCTCTTTCAACCAACAAGCTGAACACTTGAGACTGAGGTCTTCTCATTTCCACCTTAAACACCAGTGACTCAATACTCTTGACACAGAATAATTCATTATTATATTCATAATGGCTTTGTGTTTGTTAAAACAAGTCATTGTTACACTGAAAGCTACAGCTTCAGTGGTGGGAGTTAACTTGAGAATGTCTGATAAGTGACAAGTATAGAAATGTAATTAAAAGGTTTAAAATAGGATGGGTGTGTGCTGCTGCCTCAGAGTGAGGAATTCGGTCTAAAGTGATGTGAAGGTTTCAGCTATTGAAAAACACACTGAATGCTTAAACAATAGGCATAATTTTCAATTTCACATTCAAATGCCTTCACAGTCTTTGTGCTTTACCTCTTCTCAATTAATAGTTCATGAGAATACATGTACAGTACAATAGAATACAATAGAACAGTAAGACACACACATGTTTGTGGGTTGAGGCTTTTCAATGTCAAATATCCTCATATGAAAATAATGCATTTCAATACAAATTAATTTCTAATGAACATGAGACTTACACAAAGGATACCTTTGGTAAAAAGCAAAGGAAATCTTAAATATGCTTGTGTAGTGGCTGACAGACAGCTGGTGATAACTGCACATTTAAGGGAAAAAGGAAAAAAAAAACTTGATTAACAGAAAAGCCGAGGCCCAGCTGGAGCTCCAGTTTTAAACACAGCATGATGCAGAGGCATCCTATAAAAAATAATACTGAAATAAACAAAATCACAAAGTGCTGATGCACAACAACTCAAATGTGACTTAGAGAAAGAGTTTCACTGCTGTGGAAAGTACACTGACACTCTGGAAGAGAAGAGTAGGGGAAATTAGATGTATGTATTGATCTGCATGTTATGTGTGCATTTTGCAGAAGCACAATAAAAATCCAAATAGAAAAGATAGAAAAATACCTGCACATGAATTAAAAACCAAAAAAAAAAAAAAAAGTTTGGAAATCCAGAAGCAGATTTGGTTTTTCACTGTCTGTAGCATGGGTCAAACTCCAAAAAAGATATTCCCATATCACCCAGATGCCGACTAGTGGGAGTGATCAGCGCTGAGTGGGAGGTTGGCATTTCAACCCCATTTTCTAAAACCTCTCTGCTTACCACAGCATGAGGGGACATAAAGAGGGAGATACATACAGGGAAATTTGATAACTCCTAGTTCCTTCGCACTACATGAACCAGAGAGAGGCACTGGCCTAAAGCTTCCAAAAAGTGTAACCTACAAACTTTCTCTATCACATTTTCTATAAAGCACCAAGATAATCTTTCACTTACTTTGTCTACCTATTCCTACCAACATCATTTGGTAGGGACAGGTATTTAGAACGTAATTAAAATGACACTTGTCCGTCATTGGTCAATACGGAAGTATCATAAAGCATACGGACAAACAATTCTGCTATGTTAAGTCTAATTCTAACTGTGCATCAGTTTTTAATAAAAAACAATGCTAGCACAGTTTACTCACTAATGTTTAGCAACACTAACATTTCTCCTGGCGCTAACAAGTGCAGCATTCTCCATGCAGCCTCCCGACTCCAACATTAATGGAAGGCTGGCATCACTTTTAAGGACTTAATGTGTGCCCTAGAGAACATCAGTCAAGCAACAACCACATCAGTCAGTCTAAACGAGGGAGCGGGACTCAGGAAAAACAGCTGATGTTGCAGGGCTGTCAACAGGTTTATAGTAAGAGATTTAAAGCCTCTCACTTCAGAGAAGTTCATTACTTTAAAAACAATAGCGTGTCACCTGAGGAAAGGCTAAGAAGTACACCCTTCCTCACAGTTCTATGCCTACAGTATGTATTCAGGCATCACCAATCAAATACACAAGTATCATTCATAGTATTGATAAGCAGTATTCATATAAGTATAAAATCCTAAAGATACCCATCCCTACACATCAGTTGTGATGACTGACCACATCAGGTAGCACTGTGGAGACCTGTCATGTCTACTGGTCATCATAATGGTCAAAAAGATCTGACTTTGGCAAAAGGCAAATAGACAAGTTCCACACTTGTGCAAGCTTTTCAGTAAACCTGTGTCTAAGCCAAGGCAAATAAACTACAATCTTTTTTTTTCTTTCAAATACTTTACTTAATGCCTAGAGACACAAAAAGCAACAGAAGCCTTTGCAGGGAAAACACGGAGTAGGCCGTCATCTCAACAAATGCTCTGTATGTGCAACAGCAGCGAAAACACCTCCAGAGACTTCATTAGTCACAAGAAGCACCGGGCGAAACCATGAGCTGATGCCGCTGCTACAAAGGGACATGATGCGAGCCACTCAACCTGTCTATACTTATTTTTATGGTGACTAATGAATATCATAGGGCATACTGTATGTCTTGAGGGCCTATGACAGTGTGGTGTTAACCCAGTGTAACCTTTTAAAAGACCATTTTATTAGGTACACCTGCAAAATCAGCTGTAACGTAATATGACTGTCCTAATATGGGGTTCATTTGCTTGTTTTTTCCAAGAAAATTATATTTTTACCAGGTGACAGGAGGAATCAAATCAATCGAATGATGGCTCGGTTCCATTTTGCTTCCTTGGTTTCAGGGTACATGCCATCTCACTAGCTAGGTTTCCCTCAAACTTTAAGGCCAACTGAATTTTCAAAAAAAAAAATCAATAAAAGATAATGTTTGTTTCCACCTACTAATGTTAAGCAAATATTGGGATATTCTACATCCCAATATGGGATAATATTAATCACCAAAGTCACCAGTAGGTAGCAAAAAGTCTGCCGCCACAGAAGGAAAGAAAGAAGACACAGTTTGATGACTAGTGATTGATTAGATAAATAGATAAAGGCAAACATAGAAAGATATGCTGTTGATCTCAGCAGAATGGTAGCAGAAGTAGCTTGAAGTCTTAAGTCAGGATTTGGTTATAAAGTTAGGCGTAATACAAATTATGATGATGGTGCCATAGCATAAAAATCTTATGGCAAATTACTCCATGATTGTTAAAATATTCCACTGAAAACTACATATGCAATAAGGTGCTAGAGAACGTCAAAAGGTCAGCCAGAGTCATTAGGATTCGCCCTCTGGGCATGATTAAGGTTTGCACTTAATTTCATTGCTAATCCATCTAGGGGTGGGCAATATATTGAATATACTCGATATATTGCGGCATGGGCCACCTGCAATATATTATTTGTTAACACGTACAAACTGTCACATGAACATAATTATGAAGCGGTATGCATGTGCTTCTCTTTCGAGTCTCACATGTCTCTCTCCTCGTGCGCCTCTCACTGCTCGCTCCCCCGCCCAACTGGAAAACTCACGGACACTCAGTGTTGCCAACTTACCGACTTTGTCGCTATATTTAGCGATAATTCAGAGCCTCTGGCGACTCTTTTTTGAACAAAGCGACTCACGACAACTCTTGCGACTCTTTCTGGTGTTGTCGGAGACTTTTGAAGACAATGACGTGTTCTAACACACATAAAGCGTGATGCAAGGAAGCAAATGAGTTATGAGGACGAGAGGGGAAAAACATCGCATCACGGTCTGTCTGCAAGGCTTCACACACACACACACGTTTGCGCTTCTATCAGAGTGAGGACCTTCATACACATAATACATTACCCAGCTCCTTAGCCTAACCTTAACCATCACCATAAAGCGTGATGCAAGGAAGCAAATGAGTTATGAGGACGAGAGGGGAAAAACATCGCATCACGGTCTGTCTGCAAGGCTTCACACACACACACACACACACACACGTTTGCGCTTCTATCAGAGTGAGGACCTTCATACACATAATACATTACCCAGCTCCTTAGCCTAACCTTAACCATCACAACTAGATGCCTAACCCTAAAACCAGGTCTTAACCCTGAAAAATCCCTTTTAAGGGGTGAAAAAAAAAGTGAGGACCAGCCAAAATGTCCTCACTTTGTCAAAATGTCCTCACTTTGTAGGGTGTATACGATTTTGGGTCCTCACTCTGCAGCAAGTACAAGAACATGCACACACACACACGCGCGCTGCTGCTGTGATGTGACAGTGTCTGTCCAGAGACGTTTTTCACAGACACAGCCTGGACTTCTCCCACTGTGCTAATGTTTGTTTTTTACAGTTCTGAAAATGATTTGTTTTTGAAAATACAATCAAGTGCACTTTCATTTTTTTTTTTATTTGCTCTGTTTGTTTGATTATGGTATGGAGAGCTACTGCACATTAGGAAGGCCTACCATGTAAATATCTTCCTTTTTTTTTTTCTTTTTTAAATGGGAGTGTGTGGGTTGCCTGGTTCAAAATAAATAGCTTGCTCTATTTAATTTTATTGTGATTTTCCCATTTTTGCATGCAAATATTGAAAAAAAAAAGTCAGTATTACATTTATACAGTGATGTAGAGGAGAGTTTATATAGTATATTGCGATATATCCTAAATATATCGCGATAATGGTTATAAGCCATATCGCCCAACCCTAAATCCATCATCAAATGGCTACTGACAGACCATTTTCAGCTCGAGAGTCATGTAGCATATAAGAGTTATAAAGGAATGATAGAAGGAAAGACTGATACAGACACATATATGCCCCTTCTGCTCTGCCCCATCACTAAAACTAATCTTAGAAGAAACACTGCATACTTTCAGCACAAAACTAGAAACTTTTTTTTAAATCAAATCTGGTGACAAAACAATGACTTGTTTTAAAGAGGCTCCTTTCATCAGCGAAGCAGACAAAACAGTGACTTGTGAAGATTCTCAGTCATCCAGGTCATGGTATCCAAAAGTGTAGCAACAAAAAAAGGCAACTGGACTTAGTTGAATTTCTTGAAGACGTTTCGCCTCTCAGAAATTCAACTAAGTCCAGTTGCCTTTTTTTGTTGCTACACTTTTGGAAAACAGTGACTTGTTTTAAAGAGGCTCCTTTCATCAATGAAGCAGACAAAACAGTGACTTGTTTTGTCGGTGTTGCATTATCTGTTCTGCAGCACTTATGGGGTTAAAAGTAAAAAAAAGCAGCGTTAAATGACTATTGTAGTGTACTCTGTACAGTCAGAGAGTTTGTGTCCCCACCCACAGCTGAGCTGACACGCTCTGTGATGCTCTTCACGGAGCTCCCTGTCGAGAAATCCTTTCACTTCTCAGAGAGGAAGGAGGGGGAGGAGGAGGAGGAAGAGGAGAGGTTACATAACACTATGAGAAGAGCTCCATGTCAGGGAATCTGACAGGGGAAGTAAAGATGACAACGGAGGACGGAAGTTGCCTTTAGCAAATCTGTGGCCAAAACTTGCACCCACGTCCCACCAAAAACAAACCACGGTGGCTCCTTGCAGCAGAGAAGCGAAGAGGGGAAAGAAATGGTGTTTATCTTGTTTGTGTAATAAACAGCTGCCAGGGGATTAGACATGGGCAGGGGAAGATGCGTGGGTCTATCAGGAGGGGGTTTCTGCAGTCATGGTTTCCCTGCTCTATTTGTCAAGCCCACAACAGCAGGGAAGACAAGCGGCAGGTTGGAGTTACATTATTATGCCATTAAAAATAGCTCCTATATAAACAAGCATTCACTCATGTCTAATCTTGGCAATTTAACTTAACAAGGCTCTACCCACCAACTACTTAGTCACAAGTCTCAAATGTTGCAGCAAAGACTGGAGGATATTTATGTTGCTGAGAAGGACATGTCCTGCAAGGTCAGAGGCGGCGCCAAGCACACCTGAGCCAAAACCAACCTCAGGATTGCAGCAGTAAAAGATCTTGAGCAACCAACTAACTTCTGACCCCTTTGGTGAGTTTTAGAGGAGTGGTTTGGATTTCTTGGTAAGGTGTACAAAGAAAATAAATAAAATGGATAAAAATTGATGTCTTGTAATTCTATATGGTCTAGTCAAAGATTTATAGCTCAGAAGCTGCTTTACAACCAGAAAATTATTTATTTTTAAATTATTTATAGGAAGGTTTTGTTTTTTGGCTGGATTTTTCTGTTTGTTAGGCTCTGAGCAGCATGAGCTAAAACGTAAAGAACAGATTTATATGAAATTTTCTGGAGATGTTGGGTAAAGCCCAAGGAAGAAATGTGGGAAACTAAACTGCCAAGGACGTTTGCACCCTCCGAATGAATGAAATTGACTGGATCACTGGAACCTCTTTGGAAGTAAACATCCATTATTTTACCTCAACATTAATGGACAAAACCTGGACTGTTACCTTCCCTTTTCTCTGATACAAAACATACTTGATCTGTTTCTGGAAAGTTTCATCAATGCCAGGCACTTTTTTTCAATTTTACTAAACTCTTTAAGGATCTCTTACAACTCTGCAGAATTTTTTCAGCTGTGTTCCCATTCCAACACTTGAAACACTTCTGCTTCACTGAACGGTACAAAAGTCTGCACACAGCAGAAGAAGCTAGAAGCTGCAAAAACTTACTCAGCCCAATCAAGCTATGTCAACAAGCAGAGTGGATGTTGCATGGCTGGTTTCTCTGCTTCAGTGTCTCAAGAAAACGTCACCCATGCCGCATGGCTTGCAGTCAGTCTGATTCATACCAGTGGGAGCATGTGGTTCCCTATACTGATCAAACCTCCAACACAAGTTGGTCCAAATGAGTTTAAAATGAAATCTTAAAAACCAGTTCAAGTTCTAAATATATGGCCAAGAATCCTATCACACCCTCCACACCATATGAAGTTATTAATGAATGGGCCAGCAGAGGGCGCAGTGAGTGCAGCTTGACCTTACATCCACTTTGAATCCATCAGAAAAAAAAAAGAGTAAGCTTGTCCTCAGAAGTGGGTTCAACTACCTAACCTAATTTTTTTCTCTGAAAGTAGAGGACACGAGCAAACTAAACCATCCTCCTGCACACGCAATCACAACACCAAAGCAGCTGGAAGTACTTCAGGTTCTACACCATAGATGGGAAAACAAGAAACAAATCTGTGGACTATATATAGTTTTCAAAGCAAAGCAAATGTGTGGTAACCTGAGCAGGGTATACTAATCCTACTGCTTTGAGTTAAAGTTGACTCAAATTACTGGCTATGATTGATCTGCTTTCATAGCTGCATTACAAATAAAATTGATAAAATGTGAAAACAGAGCTGTTTTTGCTGTCATTTCCTTCAGTAACACCAGAGTGTTTCCTTTCTAAATCTGTGAGGGGAAGCCTGTAGACTGCGCATCATGGAGGCCCATAGAAGATGCTGAAAGCTGCGTTTGAGTGGGCCGATGCCAAGCATCAGTTTGCATCATTAACTCCACCTCCAGAGCCAAGCACGCAGCAGGAAACGGGATTCAAGACGACTGCCATTTTTCTGTGAAATGTTATCCTTAGGCGCCTCTTAATTCATGTCCTGACAATACAGTGACAAAGTTTCATTTCATTTTTTAATTGACTTTTTGTCAGTTAAGGTGCTGCTCAAAACTAAAGGCCTGAACATTTACTGTCACCAATACCTCTTCTTTAATTTTGTGGTTAGAAGCTGGCTATGATATCTATGATAGGGATGGGAATGACTTTCAAATGTCTGGTCACTGTTTGGTCAGATTAAGCAAAAGTCCAATGTACTACTTTCCCGATGGCTTCCTGTCTGTGTGCCTATATAAATACACAAACTAAACTACCACATCTACCTATCAGCATCTTGAGCAGATTCCTCACTTACAAACACCTGTGCTTAATATAAACACGTCACCTGCATGTTTAACTTAAACACCACAGAGACACTCATTAACAAGTTTCCCAGCAGGAGGGGAGAAAGCCATCCCATCATAACTGCCTTCCTTGCTTGCTTTATTATTCAGAAGCATGCAGCTTACAGGCTGCCCTCCAGCACTGCAGAAATGCATTCATCTGAATCTAACAGAGACAAGAACTATTCACCCAATCAGTTGAATGTGTTGAGCCGCTGAATGTGATGCAGCCAAGGACAACACTTCAATGCATTCTGCGCAGCACTAACTCCAAAAACTGAAGAGGAAATTCAGACTAAACAAGACTAAACACAGGCTTACGATTTTCTGTAATTGTTGTTTTCACTTTGATACCTTCATTTCTTATTCAGTGAAACATTTGATAACCACGTTTTGTGTATTTACACTGGTGTAATACGGTGTTAATGGTTGATGCTCTCGCCCCGACAAGGTCCTGGTCCCCCTAAAGTCTATGCCAGCTTTCCTTCGGGTTTCCTTCTTTTTTAATATGTATATCAGGACAGACGTGGCACACATGCATTTAGTTAAAAAAGTGAAGAGTGGTCATTTGTGGTGGATATAATATGAGCCGAACTATTGCGTAACAACTAAGATTATATGAGAAACTCAATTAATGGTTGTATGATATTAACTGCCTTGACAGTTCATTGAGTCAGCCTTAAATTGGCATATTTTCAATGGAAGTTCGCAAGTGCGTCTATCCAAACAACAGGTGCATGGAGTCAGTGTGCGGATGGCAGACTCACCTTTTGCTGCCGCCGGGCCATGTCGGTTGGCTGCTTGGCGTTGAATGGGTAGGCTATGCACCGCAGGACAAACACATAAATCTGCAGTTTAGTTTTCCTCTCCTCTTCCTCTCTCTGGATCCGCTCCCGCTCCTTCTTCTCCTCCTCCTCACCTGCAGCGCCGCTGTCTTTCGGACCTTTGCCGGAGACACTTCCAGGTGCAGCGGACTGTCGCTGCTGGCCGCCCGCTCGACTGCTGTTTCTCCGTTTTACAGACAAGGAGGCGCCCGGTTCCCGCGGAACCTCCTCCGGCGCAACTTCTGAGTCGGACTCCCCGCCGGTGTCTTCGCTGGAGGACGGGTCCAGCATGGTTTACGGGCTGAGAACTCCGGGTCACACCGACGGAACAAAAACAAAGAGAGGAACAACTGTTTGAGCTTTAGTTTGTTTGTTTTAGTCGACGTGGCGTTGACAGCTGCGCCTGACCGACCTCGACTCTTGCCCTGCCGCTGTAGGTCGTCTGATTTGAGGCGCGACTCGAGAGGTCTGTCGGTGTTTTGTGTCGAGGGTGGGGCGGGGTTTTAACGGTTAATATTTGCAGGTTGTCGCCGCGGCCGTCGCACCATGTGTCGGAATGGCAGCGCGCGCCCGCCGCCGCTGGCTGCTGCTGCTGCTACACGGAGGTGCGCGCGCTCCTTCTCTCCCGCACACAGGTGTGCAACCTGTAGCTGCAGCCGAAGATAGGAAAACTGAGGAGGAGAGGTCTTACTCTGTCTGTGTTTCTCTCACTGTGAAAGGCGACGCAAACAACCCCAAGCCCCATTTCTGCCAGGAATTTTCAGCATAGCAGAGGAAATGTTAGTGGGAAAAAAAATGTATTTTTATTTTAGAGCCTGAATGGCTACCTTTGTGAGTATGAAGCTACAGCTTGCAGCCAATCAGTCACTTTGACGGCTTCCTCATTACTAGGCAAAGTGTCTGATATCCATTTTTTCCACTGACGTGACTCAGATCTTATTTTGTCACGGGTATTCAAAGGTCACGTTTACGTTCAAATGCACTGGAATGTTTTTGCCTTGTCTCTCTTTCTCATCGTACAGATAAACGTCACAGTAATTAAATAATTAAATTCAACAGTAAGTAATATATTGCGTGAGCCCGATTGACACCAGTATGCAACATTGTTTAATTGTTTCAATGTATTGTTTTGGTTTTTTTTTTTATAGTACTCATTAGCATGGAGGTGCAGCGGCTACCATTTTTGCCTCACAGCAAAAAGGTCATCAGTTCAGTTCAACCTAGGGCCTTTCTGTATGCATGTTCTCCCTGTGTGTGCGTGGGTTCTCCCCGTCTCTGTATGTTGGGCCTGCCATGGATTGGTCACCTGTGACAGTGACCCTCATGTGGAAAATTAAGCAGCAGAGAATTTGATGAATGTATGGAAAGTGTGTGTGTGCCCAGTATTCCTTATGCTGTAGGGACCTAAATCTGTTTACACAGTCACATTACGGGGACTTGTCTTCCATATGGGGACAAAAATCAAGTCCCCATAACGTAATTACTACATTTTAAGGTGAAGACATGTTTTAAAGTTAAGCTGAGGTTAGGGTTAGGGTCAGGGCACTAGTAATTATAGGTAAGGTCAGAGAAAGTGACCCAGGAAATTAATGTAAGTCAATGGAATGTCCTATGAAGTCATAGAAACCAGTGTTTGTGTGTCACAGGGTACCACGCGTTAATTCTATGGCCACTAGAGGTCGGTATTTCATTGATATATTTTGCTACTCTTCAGCTAAAAGATTTTTTTAAGAACATGAGCAACAAAAGCAGCAAATACTAAGAATAATAAAGCTGGGCACATTTTGTCATACTATGTTCCTCAACACTAAAGTAATTATGAGAGAGTATCCATGCAGTTGGTACATTGTACTTGTCCTCATGTCTGTGTGCAGCACTTTGGTCAACTGTGTTGTTTTAAAGTGCTTTTTAAATAAAAAAGTTGGATTGGATTGTTGGCATTCTTTGATTTTATGTAAAATGTAATGTGTTTGTACTTATTATTTAAAAACAGGAGCAGCCCTTCAAAACACTCAGCACAAATAAATCAAGTCCAGATACAAAATACAAAAAAAGACAAAACTGAAAGGTAGAATAACTAGGTAGAATTATTAATCATAAGACATAAGATATACACATGTTGTATGACTCAGGGGTTTGAAAAGACCCATTTCATTAATCACTGTGTATCACACATATATACAGTGTATGTTATTATGCATATGTGTATCCATACACAGACTTAATTATTTGGTGTTATTTTTGTCCTTACTTATTATTTTACCTCTTGGAGGCAGAAAAACAAAACAAAAATATTAACTACAGCATATGTTATATGGTAATAAATGTATGCGCAGCAGATATTTATGACAGAAAAATAAAATACCAGTTTTTCATATACAGTATAATATTAAGAAAATTTAAAACCAACACCAGAGTTATCCTTAAGCTAACAGTAGCTGTTAAAAAGTAACACTTACAGTTCAACCATAGGGAAAAGACTGTACATGTTAAATACAGCCTGTTTTAAGAGGACTACTGGTCTTAAAACAGGCGCTTTCAAATGTTTGTTCAGTGGTGGTTTCTCCCTACCACTTGCAAATAATACACTCAGCTTTCAGTGAGTAAAAACATGTTCACCTGTTCCTCTCCAAGTACCAGTATAAATGCCTATCAACAGAAACTGTTTTCACTAATATATTATAATGTTATGTTCATAAGGTAGCGCAAAATGGACAAATCTCTGGCTCTAGGGAGGGATTTTCATGTTTTATTGCCCCCTGTGAGCCACTGCGGTTTTTCAGTGACACTTGAATGAGGAGTGTGAGGAAAAAGGTATTCACTTGGTCGCAATGTGCAATTTCATGCCTTGTTGCCACTAAATCCTACACACTGGTCCTTTATGAGGCCCCGCAAGTTGCCAGAGCCTCAAATTTAGAACCACACATAGGAAGCAATCCTCAAGGTGTTGTGGAGTTCAAAGTAGGGGCCCAGTCAGGGTATTTATCCAGAGAGAATAATGGCACTCCCCATGTTGCCACGGCCAAAAGGACGGCAAGGACACCAATCACATTTACGCCAAGCCCCGCCTTCACCTGCATTAATGATTAGAGACCATTAACATGTTTGAATGCAAATATTAAATTGCAGTTTGCAGCCTTCAAATCCAGTATTTTAAGAAAAAAATTCAATAAATTCCAACTGCTTCTTTTAGGACTCACCATGTCCATGATGTTGATGTGTCCATAGGCAAACACAACGGCGTTGGGTGGGTTGGACACTGGCAGCAGGAAAGAGAAGGATGTGCACAGGGTGGTTGGGATCAGGACGTAGAGCGGGTTAACATGGATGGCTTCAGCCTGAAGAGAGACAAATGAAGAGATGCTCTCTAATTGCTAAAATACTCGATTGAGTCACAACATGTGGACAATAAGCCAACAGCAGCAGCAGCAGCTCAAAGCAGCAAGACGTTCACTGTGACGTCTGCACTGAAACCAACTGGAACCCAACTGTTCTGCCTGCTGTCTGTGTTCTGGGGTGCATTGGACTACAACAAAACAGAGCAATATTTCCCTGAAAACAGACCACGAAGGACAGACGGCTGAGCTGGAGAGCACAGATGCTAAAAACCCCAGTTGCCAGTATTATATGCCTCCATTAAATGCTTTTGCAAACCACAAATGAACCAAAATCAAAACTACTTATTTAATATATCTACTTGCAACTTTCTAACAAGAGCACAACATGGTTACAGAAGCCATAAAAACACACTATTGTGTCCTCATGACACACTAACATTTCATGTGATATTATGATTTCTGAACCATGAAACATTTTTTTTTTCTGTACAGAATGTCCAAATGTAACATTCCCCATGGGTTGTAGAGAGTAGAGTAAAACAGCAATATTTTTTCTGTGAGACAACGCTGGACGTTCAGCAGATGATCCAGGACTATTGGTTCAGTGACGATGCGTAAAGAGGAGACAGACAGACAGCAGGTGGTGTTAGGGTCTGTTGAGAGAGGCCAGTCTTAACTCATCAACACGATCAAAGAAGCAGAGAAACTGAAGGCTTCAGTACAACTTCACAGAGAGGAATACTGACTGGTAATAAGGACTGGTCAGAGAGCTGATCAAAAGAAAGAGAAGAGTTATACTGACTGGATGACCTTCCAGTCTGCCTCTCTCAGAAGTTGCAGCTGAAGAAGGTGAAGTTGTTCTGCTGCTATCACTTGTCTTTTGTTTCAGCTTTCATCTGCTCCCCAGCTACAGATTCTCATCTTAATGTGTTTTTGTAAGTATATTTGTTTTGTGTTTTCTTTGAAAGTTCCCATTGCTGGTAGGAGGTGAAGGAAACCAATTTACCCACACTGATTATTATTATTTTACTGATCCAGAATATCTCAGAAGTCAAAACATTTTGTTGTGTTTTCCCACATTATGCTACCTTAATGAGTTGATATTAAAAACAGAATAGGTGTCAATATATGTGCAGTCATTCAGTGGGTATCAAAGCATCATGGGGGCTGGACTCATGCTCCTCTGACCTATCGGCATCAAGAAAGATCATAAAGCAGCAGAGCTTTTTCTGACTTTCCAACATTGCCATTCTTTTTTGCTGTTTCTATCAAAAGGCTAAAGACCAAAAAATAATCTTGGCCTTACTCCAAGAAAAAAAGGAACTGACACAAATTCACCACTCTAACATTTACTTAATATTATAAACATAGTGCTGCACATTCAAAAGAATATAAACAGCTTAAATGATGATGTATACCGTCTGTGCTGAAACTGTTTTGATTATCATGCTAATTTATTGTCTTTTGCAATAGTTCTTTAGTGTTTATGTTCACATAGATCAAAAACAAAATGAAGAGAGTGTTAAAAATAAATATCTATCTCAGATCCCAATGTGGCTGTGTGTTGATCTTTGCAGGTCCTCTGTTGGAATTAAAACATACAGTACACGGTGTCTGAGCAGCATTGCTAACACTGTGACAACCTACCAAAGGTGAGAGGATGGGGAGGAAGATGGTGATAGTGGCGGCATTGCTGGCTACCTCTGTTACCGTGGTGACGATGATGCAGGCGATGGTGATGGTGGCCAAAACTGGCAGATTACCCAGAGGTTTTAGCAGCTCAGCCACCCACAAAGAGAGGCCTGATTCCTACAGATACACACACACAATGGTGACTGTGATTTCAGAGGACATTACATTGACTTAGATTCATTTTATGGAGACTTACTCTAACTTCACTCATAACCACTATTGGCCTAACTCTACCCTTCACCATGTAAATGTAAAAAATTTCATTATTGGGACTTGCTTTTGTCCTTATAAGGAAGACATCCCACAATGTGACTGTGTAAACAGATTTAGGTCCCCACAACATGAGTAATACCTGGAAAACACACACAAACGCGCACACACACAGTAACCCAGAACATATCTGAATGTAGGTTTATGCCTGATTTAAAGCTGATTATGGACCAATTTCATTCAAAATAGCAGTTCCTGTGTCATCACTAGAAGTATCTGACATTAATCTAGTAATCTGTTGATGCTTCTGTCGCTTATATTAGATTTTAAAGGTATTTTATCTACATCTAAACACTGGAGGTAAAAAAAACAAAACATTAATGGTGCTCACAGCATTAAAAAATTGAAACTGTCCCAAGTGTGCTCTGTGTAGTATCTAGTGAAAACAGTTAAGTGCTGCAGCTGAAGTTTTAATCAGGTCAGATTACCACACTGGGAAAACTTGCAGATGTATTTCATCGTAGTCAAAGTCACTCTGGTCAACAACAACACTCTCATATAACACACATTACAAAAGTGTCATAACACATGTGACCTGTTTCTTTCCCACGGCATATTTCTCTCTCTCTGTCAATCAGACAATCAGTTCATAGCGTGACAGTGTCATGTGACTGAAATAAACATAAAAGAGCAATTTGTAGTTAAAGGATCAGTTTGCTCAAAATCACTAAAAGCATTATTGTCCTCTAACCCTGACCAAACCAAACCTACCTGTTTTCTCACAACTTTCAGATTAACATGAAAATACTGGTTAATCTGTATAAAAGTCAACATTGTGTTATTTTCAGGGAATTTTCATGCCACTATCTTTTTTTCTTTGGGAGCAGTGACATCCTGAAGTTTGACTTGAGAAGCTACAGTAATGACGTGACCCCAGGAAGAGAAAAAATCTGGCCTTTCAGTCAAAGCTTCACTTACAAAGCAGCTTTTGTACCAAAAGACATAATAATGATCTAATGTTTTATTCAATAAACTGAAGAGGTGCTGATATGGATTATGTTACTGTTGAAGACATAATCAGGATCACTCCTTTCCTGTTTGCAGTCTTTCTGCTAAGCAAAATTACATGAACCACATGTTGTTCATTAAGAACTTATAGTGATTTGTAAAACACTTACTTTGGTGCCTTCAGCGAGCGCAAAGCCTCCACCGACCAGCAGGGCCACGGTCCACGGCATTGAGGCCTGGAATTCTTTCCAGGAGATCATGGCCTCTGCATGGGGAGACAAGTAAAAAAAATATGCTCACATCCTCACAAAGAGATTCTTTCTATACTGACTTTACCCTGATTATCATCCGAAACAACAGTTAAAAAATAATTACAGTGATCAGAAAACCCTTGGTCACATTTTTATTACAAGACACCTTGAAAAGATAGGACAAAATTTGTGTTTATGGTAATCCAGTAATCTGTTAAAAAGAGCGTCTAGTCTTGGGCCTCATGTGTTCAATATCTACACACTGCCACTGGCCTTATTTTTAATTGCTAATGATAAAGGCAACACAAACCAGGCCAGGCTCATGGGTAAAGTCGTGGTCATGGGTTACGCTTGTTGTCACTCCAAGAACATGAATCCTCAGCGGGAAAATGGATACAATTACTAAAGTTTTGAGATCTTAACACTGGCATTTTGTCTCTCTGCATAACTCAAAATGCAAACAACATGTTTTGGTTGTGGGTTATGGCCAGAAGAAAAGACTATTAAAATCTGGAGGTGATTTCCAGGATTGTATTCCGATTCTCCGAGTTCAGTTTAAAATCCATCTATTAAATTATGAAACAGTAAATATGTTAAGGCCAATACACATCTTCCTAACCCTGACTTCCCAGGAGGTTGGGACAGGTCTGCTCATAGTCCCCAGAGTCAGTGCTAAACCAGGAGAAGCAGCATTCAGATTTTCCTGTACAATAGCTTTTGAATCAGGGCTTTTATTATCAAGACTTAGTGGCATCTGGTGGTGAAGTTCCATACTCCCTTTCAAAGTGTGTGCTGTAGGAGTACCTATAACAAACATAAAAGGCCCATAGTCCAGCCTGGGTTTGTCCATTCTGGGCTACTGTAGTAACCTAACAGTGCATCATAGTGGACTCCATGGAAAACAAAGCTGTTTCCATGGTTTCCAGGCAGAATGTGAATTTTTTTTTTGTCTGTACTCTCACACTTGGTCATGGTCAATTTAAAGAGTTCAATTAACTTCTGGACTGTGGGAGGAAACAGGTGTCCCTGAAGAAAACACACACACACACACACACGGGAAGAACATGCAACCCACACACAGAAAGGTCCTCGGTCTAGTTGGGATTGGAACCAGTGACTTTCTTGCTCTGTGATGGCCACTGCACCGCTGTGTAGCTCTGCTCATGATTTCATTTATGTAAAATATTTATCAATTAAGTGGCCGGTAAATGTGGGTGTTGGATAAACATAACATGTGTAATAAGTACTATATTTCCTGTCTGAAATGTAACATGAATATATGAAAAGAATTAGAAATGCTCTTCTTAATTGCAATATTTCATAGAGTTACCGTGTTTTCTGGAGGGTCCATAAGCAGGTACGATGAAAAAGAGAAGACCCAGCAGCAGAGCCACAGTGGCATCAGTGATGTAGCCTGAGTAACTGCTCCAGATAAGAAGAGGAGGGAAAAAAGACAAAGAGTGACTTGAATATTTAGTGGATATATTCGGTAGTTTTCTTATGACAGTTTTCAGAAAATATAATAACCTGTTCCCTTGCCTGTGTGTTGCACTCAGCCCCAAACAACTGACAAATGTAGATTTGACTTCCTACAACAAATGTCAGTTGTAGATTTTAAATCAAACAGTTCTCACGCAGGTGGAATCAGGGCATTTGTGGCCAACTATTTTGGGCTGTGAATGACTCAACATGAACATGGCTCGCTGATGGGTGTTTTTAGCAACAGAGCACTATGGTGGACTACAGAGAATTAAAAAACAAATTGGGTGTAACTCACTCGGGGAAGAGCGAGGCCCATCCCGGCATGAAACCTGGGGATCTGGTTAACCACAGCACCACCATCACCAGGAAAACAACCCCAGTGAAGATTTCCTGATAACTGGAAGATGACATCATGCCACATTCAAAGTCATTTAAAAAACATTTCTTCCTGATGTTCCATTCTGATGTTCAGCTTGAACTTCAGCAGGTTGTCTTTATTGTGTCTATGTGCCTTGCATTGCTGGCATGTGACTGTCTGATTTGATATTTGTGTCAATTTACAGTTGAATTGTGTACCTGGTAACTGATTGTACATATACAGCTGAAAACTGGAGTGGAATACTTATTCTAATCACAATTAACAAATGAATGATTGTACTTATAACCGAGTAGGACCATGTACAATAATGAATAAATAATCACATTAACTGATTGACTGAAAAAAAATGAATGAATGAATGACTGAATTTGATCACCTCATGGGACCCAGTGATTTGAACTCATTTTCTATGACTTTTCTTGCTGCCTTCTCCTTATCAGACTGCTCTCCTCCACAACGCCACAGGAAGCTGAAGCTGTGCGTGCATGTTTGTGAGAGAGAGAGAGACAGAATTTATGATTGATAGGTAAAAGAGAAATGGTCATTGTGAACTAAATGACTGTCCGTCATTTGTCAGAAGCATACAGAGAGCAGGCAGCCAGGTAATGGAGAGATTACAGAGTATGTGCAAAGGTCAGCAGAGCTCATCATTAACCTGACTGATAACATCACAGGTCTAATGCTAAAATTAATGTGACCCTCATGTCTCAGGTTGCCACTCAGGAAGTGTGAAAATAAAAGCAGGTATCCTAGAGTTGAAATTACATCAAGCTGTTTTAGCTGAAGGATCAGTCAATGATGTGTCTCTATATGTGTTATAGAGTTCTTAGTCTCCAACTTTTTTTTTTTTTTCAATTAACATGTTGTCAAAAATAGCATCATAATTCACACACCATAATAACTGTTTCTGTCATTTAGATGTAAATGGACCTATATGACTTATAGGTTGGAGAACCCCAGCCAGGATCACATTGTGTTAAGTCAGATTTCTTTGTTATGCAAATAAAGGATGAAAACAAACAGCATGTGATTAGACTATACTGTATCTCCAATAATGATCATATGCAGAAGTGCTTGACAAATGTGATACAGAAACTGTGCTAACATTTAGAACTATGAAAGAATAAAGCACATAGCGTATTGTACTTGCATATAATAAGTATAATAAAAGAGCAGCCAGACAACAAAACAGTCAAGTTGTAATAAAGCACAAATAGGATATAGTGAATCTTAGCGGAGCAAATGGTTTGTTGACACTCACTCTGAACCAATGAAGAGCCAGTACAGCCACACCCATGTCAGCAGCAGCATGACAACACTGATGGGCAGGCACAAGAGGAGCCAGTTCCCGAAGTTAATGCAGTTACAGTCTGGGTAAACCCTAAATGTAAAGAAAGTTACTGAGGTGGATTGTTTGTATTTTTAAATGCACATACACACATACCAGTAAGTCTAGCCATCCACTCACTGGTTGAGGTACTCAGAGAAGATGAGGTTGGGCGAGGTTCCTGGCAGCGTGGTGATGCCGCCGATGTTGGAGGAGTATGCGATGCCGATGCACATGGCTTTGCACACCATGAGGTCATGCTTACTCCTGCTGGGAGCCATGGGCAGGGCAACTGCAGCCTGTACTTGCAACACAGAGACAGAGATTACTCATTTAAAAATTGAGCATTAGAGGTAGTACCACTGTCAGTGGTTATGATGACACGAAAGTGTAAATAGTTAGAATGAATTAGCGGCTTTGGTGGCAATATTAGGCAGCTGAAAACAGTAGTTCTTCTAATTGTAAAACTGGCACTTGCATGTTTAGTAAAGGTATCATTCTCAGTATTACCATCGCTACACCTCTAACAGAAGCAGTGGCATCAGTATCAAGAGATGCACAATCAGACCTTAGCCACAGTAGGACCGGTAGTAGAAGCAGTGGCACCCACAGAATATCACAGCAAGCAGAAAAAGCAGATGACAACATTAGAAGTCGAAAGAAAAGTACTAAACTGCAAAAGTAATAATATCCATAAGCAATTATGGCAGTAGTACAAATATTAGCTTTAGTTGTTGTGGCAGCCAGTGGTGTATCAAGAGACTGAGGTGGACCCAGACAAAAGGTACCTGGTGGTCAATACATTGAATCATCCCAAACCAATGGTAAAACTGCAGTGGCAGAACTGTTAAGTACCAGTAGTAATACCAATATCAGCAGTAGCAGTGGCACCAGCTGTTTCAGAAACATAGTAACATGACAGTTATAAACTAAACAACTTTGTTTACGTAATGGTTTACCTGAGTTGTGGCAGGTTGTGATACCGGCTGTATCTGAACAGAAGTGAGGGCATCATTAGGATTCTTCATTCCACTGCAGAAACACAGCAATGTAGTAGTATTAATGTGGACCAGATGTACTGTTTACACAGGAATATAGAGCACACAGCAGCCAGTGGGACAATGGAGGAGACAGAGTAAAACAGCAGACTTTCATAAGAGCCTTTCATAGAAATACAACATACAACCTTGAACAAACATTGGAGAAAGACAGTCCGTCACATACCTCGCAGTTTCTGTCATCTGTTCAATATGGTTGTCGATTTCTGCAAAAATAATAAAATAGTTTATTCTTCTGTGTTCTGACTGTATCTCATGGATGTTCTAATAATAATAATGTTTTATCTCACTCTACAGAACTTTGTGTAATTATAGTTTATGTTCATTACAGGCCCGGTGTTGCCCAGAGAATTTTTTTCCGGTGGTACTTGACAAGATATAAATTGAAACTATGAGGTGCGTAGAGAAGGAAATAATTGAAACAAACACTCTTATTTAAAATAATATATATTCTATAGCAAAAAAAAATTGACTGTTGAAAAAAAACACTTAATAAACATGGTGAACACAATACTTTGCAACATTCTGAACATCATAATGTTTCATTTTTGCCAAAAGAGGACTATTGATCGAAATCTTCATGCGCCTGGTTCTTGAGCAAGCAACAGGAAAATTAAGAGAGCAACACACTAAGTTAGAGATCTAATGTGTTTTTATGCATGCGTAAAAATTGAGTCTGACTAATTGAGAAATTCTTGTATTTTGTTAAAGGTTAACAACAACAACAACTCAGAAGTTGACTCACATTTTCAAACAGCCCCACACAGAGTATCACTGATGCATCCAGCAGATAAACGTTGACAGATTTTCAAATTACGGGATACTTGGTTATTTTGTAAGGACAAGTGTGCGGAAGGGTGGTGGGTTTAGAGGGACGTCACAAAATTTGGTAGCTCGTTCCACTATTGGAATTCCAAAAGCTGGAAAAATGGCTGAGAGCAATCATATGTATAAATTATATCATATTAATATGATACAGACAGCCATGAGTTGCCAGTGAAGGACAATTAGGACAAGAGTGACATGTACCAATTTAGGTCGACTGAAATCCAGAAATGCTGCTGCATTCTGCGCCGTATATGAGGCTTTCATTTTGCATGATGGGAGGTTAGCCAGACAGATATTGGAGAACTCAGGATGAACCACGAGTAGCAAGGAAAAGCGGGGGGAAAGTCTGGAAACAGATGCTACATTATCAGAGAAGGATAGACGGTCCATTAACATATTCCGGGGTGAGAGATGAAGAGACAATTTTGATGATGACATTGTGATGAGGAGAAGTCAGGTTTAATATACGGTAGCATTCCCTCATCATGTAGATATGACTGAGAGACAAGCAGAGCTTTGTGCACAGACCATGGGATTATCTTGCACAAATGACAGGTATAATTTAGAGTCGTCTACATAGTAGTGATATGAGACGCCCTGTGCATGGTTAACTTGACCCGGGCTAGTAGTGTATAATGTTGATGGAAATATGATAAGGATATTAAAGGAATGCTCGCTGAGATAGCATTAAGACCAAGAAAACACTTTGTCCATTCTGCTCATATCAGAGAGTATGCAGTAGTTCAGTTTATCAAAGGCTGCTGATAGGTCCTGCAAGATAAGGACAAATGACTGAGCTTCAACTTCTGGGCTGTTTTAGTGGAAGCACCATTCATTAAGCCCTTCTGATTTGGATCAAGGGACCTCTGTGTCTCTTTTTATGTGACTACACTCGTGTTTCCGTTTCCTGACTCCAACCATTGTGTGCTTGAGATTAAAAATAATACATTTGTAATGTATTACCAATCGTTAACATATCAACACAAAAATGGTTTAAATTCTATTACTTGTGCATCTTAGCACATCTTGCTTTGGCAGGAGTTATGTTTTTGGTTTGCTTATGCACATAATCCTCTCTATTTAAAAAAAAAAAAAAAAAAAAAAAATCAGGATTCACTGAAAAATCAGGTACCATCCAGCTGCAGAGTAGGGTTTTCTTCTCCAGCATATTCCTCCTTGGCCTTCAAAATCTGTTGCAGAACGGCTTCCACGATTGGCATCACCATTGTAACAGCCGAGGTGTTTTGGACCCACATAGAGAGAAAGGCACAGCCACTCATGAAGCCCAAAATCAACCTGGAGACAATGAACTGGAGGTGAGATCATCTGTGTCTCCACCGTAGACTGTGAATAAAGATGGATGGTATAAAAGCTCCCTAAACATCATGAGGATGGTTTGGCATCTGAGGCAAATGACTGATCTTTTTCTTCGACTGGTAAATTTGCGTATGTTATTTTTTTGTGCACTTTGATATAATTTTGTCATAGTTAGTAGTCCAACTATATTACTTGATGTTTTTGGTGGAAAGGGCTGATTGGTGTGCTTACTTGCTCATAAGTTCTATCGATGGAGCTCCTGTTACTTTTTGTGAATTTGCATTAGTTTTTCCACCAATGTATTTGTATGAACAATGACATGGTATTTACACTGATGTTTACTGTAACAGTGCGTCTTCCTCTTGTACAAGGTGGTCTGTCTGTAGTTTATCTTGGGTGCATTGACACCTGCATTATACTTTATGTGGTCCACAACATTTGGATTGAAGAGGATTAGGCTTTAAAGTCACTTAAATAATCAGTGATACAATTCTTGTAATTCTCCAAGTATGCAAAGTCCAAACTGAATTTATAACATTAACAGTGTTCAGTTATGTGCCCCAGAACAACAGAGTGGCATTGAGTTGGTGTGAATAACACCAGAACCCTGATACCAGGGCAGGGCTCATCTTCTACCGCTTTATCCTCCACATGAGGGTCACAAGGGTGCTGGTACCAATCCCAGCTGACATAGGGTGAAAAGGTCGCCAGTCCATCACAGGACCACATAGTGACAAATATGCCTAATCTCCAAATCTGCATGGAAAAAACCCACGCATACATGGGGAGAACATGCCAACTCCATGGAGACAGGCCCTTGTTCCAACTGGGTCGTGAACCAGAGTCTTCTTGCAAAGGCAAGAGCGCTAACCACTGCACCAACTGTGTGGCCCTAAATGGAATGTGACAACATAAGTCTTGGTGCTCACCATGCAGGGTTGACTCCCACCATGGTGACAAGCCGCAGGGCAATCCTACGATGGAGACCCCATTTCTCGATGGATGTGGCAAGGCAGATGACGCCTATCAGAAGGAAGTGGAAGTCTTTAAAATATGACTTTGCCACCTGAAGGAGAAACACGCAGAATATGAGAGTGATGAATAAAAGAGAATACATAACAATGTAGATGAAAATCAGAAGACAAGCCTGATGATGCCCGTTCTGATAAAGAGCAATTACATAAAAGCAGCCATTATCATTTTATCAATGTTATTAGTATTATTACTTTCCTGTTAAGGATGTAGCTTTTGCTACTGTAGATAAGGGTTGAAGGCCAGTTAAGCAACTTTTGTCACAGTTAGTTCTCTCAGCCTGACTCAGCTATTTTCTACTTTCCACACATTCACAAACACATTCAACCACAACTTTACAGAGTTTTATTATTTTAGCAACTGAAGGTGGCAAGTTATTTTTAGTTGGCAGTATAGCTAGACTCCAGTTATTAGATAATTAGTTTGTCTTACTATGTTTAATAAGCAATGAAGAGGGATTGAGACTGAAGAAAATTATAAATCATAGGAAATACAAACTTCTTCTATCTCTCGCTGCATCTTAACCTAATTTCAGTATACCAGTGTCTGAAGTATATGTGAGGATGAGGAGGACGATGAGAGAGCAGATTATCTAGTTGAGAATAAATCTGCCTCCTGTTAAAAGTCTGTAGCTGACTTTGCTCGGCCTGTTTACACCACTGTGTTTTAACGTTGCTGATAAGGGTGTTACTTTGAGAACTCAGTATTTTCTCAGGTGGTACTTGGGATAACAAGTTTGAGAAGCGCTGCCCTAAAGCCTATGTAGAAACTGTGAATAAAGCAGTAACATGGTGAGATGGTGAACCTGATAGAAAACAGTGTATTGCTTTGTGTATAAACACATCCAGCAGTTACTTAGGAACATCATTTGGACTATGGCTATAAATGCTCCAGTAAGTTCACAAGCACTGTCTCTGCTGTTTGCTACAGAGCAGACAGTGGGGGGTAAATGTTTTCAACCGCTTGCTGCAGCCCAACCAAACGCAGAGAGGTTACTATAAATGAATTAAAACAGTGAAGCCTAAGGGAGGACTAAGCTGCGACTCACTATTAAGTTAAAATTCAGAGATTGCACCTTTATCGTCATGTGGCCACTTTAATTTGAAGAGGAACAAATGCACTCACTCCTGAGGACGTCATGATGCCAAACATGGGAAAGAGGATGGCAGGGAGCATGGCCGTCATGGACAGAGGAATCACTTCTGTCACCCAAAATGTCGCCATCAGCAGCAACACAAACGCACATTCTGCCTCCTGCGGGAATACAATACATTTATGTGAGATATAAGTCAAGAAACATCACTAGTGTATTTGTGGTGCAAATACTGCACTTTTTTTTTTTTTAAAAAAGGATTCAGTTGTGCAGATTAAGGGATAGTTCCTCACCTCATATACTTGTAATAGAAAGAACATTTCTGTGGCATACGCCATGATGAGATGACGGTGACGTGAGGTTTACATTTGCAACGGATTTAAGGCTACAACTAATAATTACATTCAATACTGATTGATCTGTGGATAATTGTATGCCTTTATTGCCACTGTTCTGAAAAACAATTTAAATCAGTTTGGCAACTCTATGGTAGCGGCAGACTATAAAAACAAAAGCATCAAAATTAAACACAGTGTCAATAAAAACACTACTATCACAGCTTTGGATCAAAGACACAATACAGAGGAGAGTCATGAACAATACATTAATAAAAAAAAATGAAGTGCTGGTACTGTAAGTGCAGGTGTAACTCAATTTAGGGGTTGAACTGTAGAAACATTCACATTCAAAAGGCTGAAATTAGAGAACATGATTTAATTTAAAGAAAACGGATTCATCGATCATCAGAATAGTTAGTGATAAACGTTTTAATTCTCAATCCACTGCTTAAAACCCTACAGAGGCTGATAAAGGTAGAGATGATGACTCTGTGATTGTCACAGTTTCAAACAGAGCAGTTGAGTTCATTCATCTCCAAGTCTATGTTAGTACTCTATGACTCACTTTACTCTAGATCCAGATTTACGGTTTTAGTTGTACAACGGATCTTCCTTTGCGCTCGTAACAAAGTCTGAAAGTAAAAAAATAAAGCATTGCCGTCGCCCAGGTGTCTGTGATGCAAAGAAGTCTCACCTTTGTTCCAATAACGACAGGAAGTGGAAGCAGCAACAGCGGCGTGAGGACTATAGGGACGATGGTGCGATAGTTCCACAGTCCTTTGGTCAGTCTGTTCATCATTTTCCTGTATTTCTTTGTGCGTCCTATTGTCTTCTTTCTCCTCTTTTCTCCTGCGGGTACCTGTTATAACCACACAGCTCCTCTGCTGGATAAACTTTACAGCAGATGATGATTAACCTGTTGCTGGACTGACTGGAATGCATGGAGTTTTCTTGAGCAAGATACCTTTGTAGACGACTAATTGCTAGTTATCTCTGAACACAAAGGTGAGATAATAATGTGACAGCCTTTAATTTATTGCACTTTTATGGGGAATTTTTTAACAGTTAATACACTGTGGCAGAATAAAGCTGCTCTGTAGATTATATATAAAACGTTTGTGTTTTCAAAACTTCCTAAAGCTTTTTAGAGGAACTCGAGAAAGCAGGAAAGGGAAATCTTGCAAAAATAATGAATAAGGTTCTTACATAACTGCTCACTGGTGATTACAAGAACAGAGAGAAAAGGAAAAAAATAGAGCAAAGTATGATTTATCTTTTCCTCTTCGATAGTCAGCCACTTATTTAAAGTTCTGAGAGGGCTATAAAACAGTTGTATTTGTGACCTTAGACCTTTGACTATATGCCTCACACTATCACAAGGCAGATTTATTTTTTCACCTCAACATAATAGGGGTGGGCATCGCCAGAGACACCACAATACAATATAATTGGGATATTTAAGTCACTATACATTATCACGATATTGAGATATATATATATATTTTGGGCATTTGGCACCGTCTAGTGGACTGAAACGTCAATCCACAAAAAATTTAAATGTTAATTTGCAACATCAGTTAAAAAAAAAATAACATGCAAAAAATGTAATACTCTCAGTTTCAAAAGCAACATATTATATCACCATACAAAATATTGCGATATTTCGCTCTTGATTTTTTTCCCCTCACCCATAAAATATACTAGGGGGGGGAATTACATGAACGTTTTATTTATTAATTATTTTAATTGAAATTGAAGATATAATAATAACACTAATTTTTTTTTTTTTTAAATAAATGTACAATCCCCCGATAGTGAGAATAGTCGATTTTCACTTAACCCAGAATTCACCCTTTACTGTATATTTATATTTGGAGTTTTGATGTTACATCTGAAGGCTGTACAGTAGTTTCACCAACAAAGTGGGAAGAGAAGGATTAGATGATGGCTATTCAGCTGCAACATGCAACTTCACCAGTAAAGGTTGCTAAATTTTACACAATGTACTTTAAATGTATTAACTCATTAAAGTTCCACAAATATTGATTTAAATGCCAGTTTAGAATCTGATAATCTTCTGTGGGCCACCCAAACCGTGAAACACAACACTGTTCAATTCACATGCCTCTTGGTCCAAGTATTTCCATATTGTACATATTTATTTCACAAAAATACAAAACACACACCAAAAAAAAAAAAAAATAAATAAAAAAAAAAAATAACTAAATCAGCTTTTGACTATTGAGGGAACAAATCAAATCACTTTAAAAAATATCCATAATAATCCATCCACATGATTGTAACAATTCACAAAGAAAGACATTTATTAAATTACAAAGCTGACATTTTTCAATTGTTTATTTTGTTTATTTTGTTTCTCTGATTTTGTCTTTAACAGTATTTTCTGTACAAATATTTTAATATGGTCCTATTTTGGTACTGGACTATTTAATAATAATGATTTCTCTAATTGTATAAAAATCGATAAATGTCAGACCACTTGCCTGATGAAGTTCAACAGCACAGTGCAAATAGTTCAGCAGTGAATGAAAGGGAAACCACGGCATGCTGAAGTGTCTGTTAAGGAGATGAGGCCGAAGACTCGGATGTTTGCTCGGCTGTCATGATCAGCCTGGAAATGAGCTGGTTGGTCTGGGTTTCAGCTGGCTGAGAGTCCAGGTACTCAACCATGACAGGGTTCTGCCTGAAGTAGCGTCGAGCCAGCATGTGTTTGTATTTGATCCCGTGGATGAACGTTGCTGCATACGCCTAAGGAAAGCAGGTACCAGTTTTCACAAAACACGTTCATTGGACCATCTACTAGAGGATAAATAGAAAATAATACAAGATCTTCTCTTTCAAACATACAACCAAGGCCCTGACCTTCCCTGTTTAACACAAACAAAGAAACTGTCACCTCGTTGCTTATCTTTCCCGTTGCACTCAAAGGATGAGAACACTAACATAAAATCTACAGTAGGTGGTAAAAAAAAAACACATTTTAAAACTAAATCTAAAACCATGATCCTAAAACAAACCAGGGAATAATGGTCCCTTTTAAATAAATATTAACCAAAGCCAGGAACTTTATTAGGAAGCAGTGTTCGCCTACAAACAGTACGCTAAGCACAGACTGTAACAGCCGAAGGTCAGGAGACACTGGGGGCCCACAAGTAAAACACAAATCAACATTAATTAGTTAATCAGCCATTGCATTGATTCAGTCTCCTGTTAATGGCTGATAATGGTCAAGTGTGTAAGAAGTTATGATGTCTAATCTAAAGATGAGATTGTCGACTGTTAAAAAAAAAGAAAAGAAATGGTTTTCCCATGTGGTTCAGGGAACTACAGCAGCCTTTAAATACAAAAGGGAGACTGGTCTTCTTCATTTGTGTGGCAAAACACAAAACACATGCTCTGACTGGTCTGTCCGTTTGTGCTGTAGAAACTTGGCAGCCTCCATAAAGCCTTTCTACAGTGTCGAAAATGAAACCATTTTTATTTTAATTTGATTATACGCTTATACAAACATAGTTTTGGGTATTATAGTCAGCTATTCTATAAAGTCTCCCCAATGTAAAAAAAAAAAAGGTTTTGATGTCACTCTTCAGATTCTGAATTCAAATACAGACTCATATAATATGCTAATGCAGGTAAAGATACGTGTGTTTGTAAATGGTACCAGGCACAGACCTTGTGGACGTCTTGCACTTCCAGGTGAGCTGACGTCTCTTCTGTGGACAGGAGGATGCAGTTCCAGGGGCTCCAGTCCCTTTCACGCTCCCAGCGGACAAACACCAGATCGTGGAGTTCACTGCTGGCATTTAGAGCTGAGCAGGATGTCCAGATCTTCTCCACCATGTGCTGCACATCCTCCACCTGTGAAAACACATACACTTAGTGTCAGGGCTGGGTATCTAGACCATAGAGTGACATTAAAAATGGACTTAGTCTTCTGTCCTGAAAAGTGAAGCCTGGGAAGTAGGTTGAAGGTAGCAGTAAGTCATCAGCAGAAGAACTCCTAAGTTTTGCCAACTTCTCACTTTATAATGTCAGAAAACATTTTCCTGATGAGTTCATGGTCTCAATTGCTAGTTCCAGGTCTTCACTAGAAAATGATGTCAGTTTTGTAAATTATGTTCCCATTTAGAGGAAAAGCACAGCACATACAGTCAATGACAGCTGGTCACATCAAAGAGGAGCCTGGTTGCAGGTGATGTCTACGAATTTCAGGTTTCAAAAAAATGACATGGTACCGGTCAAATTACAAATCTGAAGTCATGACGGGAGTTTGTTTTACGTCAGGGAGACTACATCAATTTTCATCGACAGTCTGTGATCTAGACTACAATGTAACAAACAACAATGAAAGGAGGCCCTGACAACAGAGGAGGGAACATGCAGCAGCAGATCACCTGCAGCAGGAAGGGGATTTTTGCACTCTCATTGAGCTCCTGTTCGTCGACTCTCAGTCTGCTCAGGATATTTCTGTAGCAGGACAAGTCACTGTGCAATCTAGTCATGTTGTCAAGCCTAACGCAGTCTTGGCACCGACCACTAAGACGGGCGTTGGGAGCCAGGATCACCTGGGCACAGCTTTTGTAGCGATGACAGCTGATGCAGCGGAGTATGTGGGTTTTCTCCTGATAGGTTTTCTGAGGAAACTATAGGATAGACGTAAGATTACATGCAGATGTATTCATTTTTTTAAATGTACTGTATATCCAATACTGTCCAAAGCATGACTTGGCAGGACACTCTGCTCACCTTAAGCAGCTTGGCCATCTCAGGGTTAAAGGCTGGCTTTTTGATGAACTGGAGGAAGAGAGTGCAGATCCTCTTCCTCAGCCCCTCCAGCTTGGCTGGTTTAACTCGTTTACTCATCAGGTCTACTTCCCTGTCAATCAACTGCACGATGTCCCGGGTCAGCTGACACTTATGCTCCTGCACAGTAAGGCCACGAAAATGCAAACACAAACTGTGATGCTCATATAAACAAGGACTGTTGTGATGAAATAACAGTACAATATTTAATGTGTTTCATGACATGTACAGTCGACGTCAGAATTTTTAACTTATTTGAAGTCAGATCCATGTCCAGATCATCAGAATGCCCGAGTGTGTGGTACCTCGACGGTGTGTTTGAGTGTCATCAGAATGTGGTGTCTCTGCTCTTTGCTCTCAGCGGGCAGGTTGATGTCGTTGTACAGATCTCGTAGCTCTCTGGCTCTGATGGTGTGTTGATTGTCCATCTGGATCATTTGTCCGTCTGCTGCTCGCCACTGATGAGGAGCAGCAGACTGAAACGCACACAAGGACACTTTTAGCTCTACTAACATCCAACGCTTATAATAACATAACAATAACACTAATGATACAATATCTCAGCTCTATTAGAACTGGTGTCACTACTGTTGCTGCTACTCCTACTTCTACAAAATTGCTCATACGCATTTTACTATTCGAATAATTTGTTCTTCCTCACAACTACAAGTTGTAGTAGCACTATAGGTGACAACTACTACTGACTCAGCTGCTGACACTGGTACTGTTTCTCTTCCATATCCAACATCTTTGGTAGTTGTCAGTTCACACAGTAATAAGGTTCATTATATAGCCATTTAATGCTTGTAAATGTATGCACTCTAAATGTTTTTTTTTTTTATACCTCAGACAAAAGTTTAAAACCAAGCTTTAGAGGATTTGACTGGAATTCAACTTTCACTCTAGAGCAAAAATCTACTGACATGTAACATGATAATCACCAAGATCGACTAATTTGAATATGTTTATTGTGACAACATTTTCGGCCCCAGCTTCAGCCCTAAGTCCACATCGAACCAGAGAAAAAACTATTGAGATCTGACTGATGGAATTAGGAAGGGAGGATGAGCAATGACCCCTGACCTTGTCCAGGAAGTTCCTGATGGCTCTGTCATAGTTGTCATTCTGTATGGTAATGCTGTGACGCCCGATGGTGGCAATTAACTCAGTCTCCTGCTCCAGCAGCCAGCAGAGTGCAGCCTTCCTCTCACTTCCGTGCATGGTCTCATTGATCATGTCTTCCTGTTCATGCCTCCAATCTGAAACATGCACAAACATCATTCATATTATTTTCAGGAGAACAGCAAAGGAGAAACCATCTCACACACAGTCCTGTCCACATACTCTCGACTGCCTGGTAGAGCAGATCTAAGTCCTCCTTCTTCTCTGGTCTCATCCAGCGTTGGTGGAGCTCTCTCATATGCTCTTCCCTCTCTAGCCTCCTCCTCTTCTCCCGTAGCTTGTGCCAGGCCAGCCTCCGATCCCGATCTATCTTCAGCTGCTCCACCACCTTCTGGGCCAACCAGCGCCGAGCATAGGACTGCAGACAGATCACCTAAGTGGGAAACACAAGGTCACCACATTGGAAAACGTTTTACACATAGTTATATAGTATACAACAGAAAATGTAATATATTTTAACGTATGTATCATGTTCAGTGTTTATATGAATAAATGTAAATTTACTGTTACTATGCTACTTTGAAAAATCTAATCCTTTATCCTTAATTGGTCAACTTTAAAAACAAAGAAAAACAAAAAGAAAAGTTCATTCTAATTGACAGTTGTTACATACATAGCAGTCGGTACAAACTATATGATATACTGTACGTAATTTCAGCACTATTAATAAATAAACAAAAATTTATTATTTGATAATTTCTAAATTAATTATGGAAAGATCATTTCACCATCAGTGAGCTCAGACTAGGAGGTCCATGCTTGTTTAAGCTGTCTGATTTGTGTCTGTCATTTGGTTTAAGAAAACCAAAACCACGCGCTTTTTGAGACAGAACTGCTTGTCCATTTGTACAAACAGGATTCTGTTGCATAAAAAAGGAAATTTTTTATGCATAAAACCTACAGCTTTCAGCCTCCTCTGGTGGAACTCGTCAGCAGTGACATAGTTGCCGGGGGTGACCAGTTTGTCGTTCATGCAGGAGATATAGCAGCCGATCCTGGTCGTCTGGGTGGAAACATTAACTGATGTCTGCTGACCGTGAGACTTGCCTGTCTGGGTCTGAGAGACAGAAAAAGAGATAATTTAACAGTATAGAGATGTGTTTCTCTTCAAGAGTCATTTTGTTTAGTTAACTACTGTATGATCTCCCCCACAATTATTTCAAGGTAAATAGAAGGAGACAACATTCCAGAAACACCTGATCTAGATCCATAGAGAGTACATAAAAAGGTCGGAGTTCAGAACACATAAACTAAATTTGTGCATTGAGGTGCATTGAGATGCATGTACTATATATGTATATATGTACATACTGTACATATATACATATATAGTACATGCATGTTGGTGTATGTGACTCGAACACGTGAACACACCACATGAAGGTCCAAGCACTTGGTCTAAAGACACACTACTGTGGCATAATGGATTAAACACAATGTAGATAGACTTCTTGGAAGGAGAATGCCTATGATTAGCGATGAATGTTCAAAGTTCAAAGTTTATGGTCAATAATAATCTGACGTGTGAGAGAAAGAGAGACACACACAGAGAGAGAGACGTTGTAAAAGGGTAGAAAACAAAAATAAAACCTGTCAAATGATCCATGTGATGATTCACTGCAATTGAAATTGTTGAAAATCACTTGCAAATAAATGATAAGTTCTGCACCTAATTCAAAGTGAGCTCTTGGCACATCCGATTTTATATTACTTTTTCTTTTCTATAGAGACAACGTGCCAACAGAAATGGACAAAATTGGGAAAACTGGCTTACTTCCTGAGTTTGAAATGTTAAGTTCTTTCATGCTTACATTAAATATTTCTTCCATTTATATATATTTTTTTAAATATTTAAATTCTCCTGTGTTTTTTGCTATTGAAAGTGAATGGAGACAGAAATCGCACTCTTCAGCCCTTGGTTTCTATCACACAGATCGCTCAAGGAACAAAGTCAAGAGTGCGAGTTGTCAGCATTCCCAACTGCAATTTATGCAGGACATTTTATACTTAATTCTAATATAGTGCTGAGTTATATGTTGTGTATGTTTTTTCTTTTATAAAAATCAGATAGGCTAATGAAAAATGTAGTTATATTCCATTTTAAAAATGTTAAACATGTAGGTTCATGCTTTGTTTACATGTCTAAAAGCCTAATTGCCAAGTCGTCATGGGGCTGGTTGAAGAAGAGGCCTTTTTCTGACACATGGGTCAAAGAACCCCTGGAGCCTTTCAGTCAGTGGATCATAAACACAACATCTAAGACTTAACAGACAATGTGTTATGAGGCCAAATCAAAAGTGTTTGTCAGCATGGCAGTAACTTCTCCTTCTTCTGGAAATAAAATATGAATCAGAAGCTGCTCTCCGTACCCCCTGGTAGATCTCTGGGGAGGCACCCCCCTCTGTGGATTGCTCGCCCTCTCCAATTTTCTCCCTGAACTTGGAACCCACTGGAAAATTGTTTCTGTGTAGCTCCTGCGATGAGATTCTGTAGTCCAGACTGCTGGTTGAAGTGCACGCCTCAGAGCCTGCCGTGCCTCCAAACATGCCCTGTTTGCTGTTGGACTTTGTAGGACAGTCATTAAATTCATCCGTGTCCTGGAGGGGAGATGCAAGAGGACTCATTTCCTCCATGTTTTTGATGGTGGGTGTGGAGTTATTTTAACTCCTGAGAAAAGGAGGAAATGAATGAAATGAGGACTTTTTTTCCTTGGCAATACTGAGCAGGCCCAACAAGAAAACAATGAGGGATATACTGTCAAAAAAATTAATCCGAAGACTTTCTGCTTCGAAAAACAGCAGGACCCTTTGAACTCTTGAAGTCTTTTGTTGACTGGAGACAAGGAAAATCCTCTGTATGTGCCCAAACTGTCACAAATGGCTTTGATGTAGTCAACCTTTTATGGCATGAGCCTGTAGAAATCTAGATGATGTCATGTAAACAAAGACCAGAGACTCAAATCAATTTGCATATGCCAACAGATGAAAAAACAGTGGTGAAAACTATTTTTTTTTGTTGTGGGTCATAAGTGTTCAGTTTCAACCATAATGAGGTAAATGGTAGACCTGCAGGCAGGCCAGTGTGGAAACCAAAGTGGTAACAAACAGTGTTCGTTCGCAAATTATCGGAGGACAATTTCAGAATATTGCCTTCGCTCACGGTGTTTAACACAATGGTGAAACTCTGCGACATTACTCTGTCTACCAGGAGGTGGAGAACACAGAGGTGACCTACAGCATAGATAATGAGGCCCTGCATTCTCAAGCTCTTCTTACCCTCCTCCACCAACCTCAACATTAATCATGGCTACTTTATGGAGTGGATCGCCAACAAACAGCATGATGGCCATCTGCAACATCTTTTCTCAAAATGGCCACCACCTTTATTGGCAACAACCACAGCCATTCTGGGACTGTGCAACTGAGTCTCTGAGCCGTGGATGTTCTGCCAAAAGGGCTTCCTCCACAGGTAAGCAGGTGAGGGTATGGATGAGATGGTGCTCACAGAGGCTGACAGAGACATAAACATGAGCAACAAATCCAAATGGCCACAAATTGAATGCTAAATTCAAAATGGATGATGTCTTTTTGGGTATAGGTCATTATAAAAAAGTATATATTTTGCTTTTTTGTATACTGATATGATACACGTACACTAAATTTTAGACCTGTAGGTCAAACAAACAAGTGCTGCTTTGTGGAGACTTTCAAGGGGACACTATGCGCTATTATGCCACAACCATAACATACTGACTTACAGTATATACTGTATATGTTCAGGCTGAGACTCTTATCAAACATGAGAAGTTTGGAGTGGATTGGACAAATTCCGTTCAAATTATAGCAGCTTCCTTTGTCAAGTGATTGAAATGAGCACACTTATGCTGGTTGAAAGGCAGGTTTTAATAATTGGTATGTGGGTGTTTTCTCAAAATAGTGGAAATAAATGCTTTATCCTCCACATGAGGGTCGCGGCGCTGCTGGAGCCAATCCCAGCTGACATTGCAGTCCATCGCAGGGCCAAAATAAATGCACCTAATCATCATAGATGCCTTGCTTTGCACCACAAAAGTAGGCACTAATCAAACATCTTAACATAGCTGACAAAATGTCTTACAGCTATAGATCCTCATTTAGAATGAAGGAGACAGATGCAGTTTTCTTGTTGAAATGTACACCCATACAAATAATCGTTGTGTAGAAAAGTCCTTAAATTGTTAGAGGCTTAAAGTGAGGGAATATTTATCAAATCTTGAGACTTGGTCTCTGGAGAGATGAACCTTCTGACTTGCAGACAAACTTTTGTGATAAGCTGTTGTGCTGATATGGATGAGCTGTGTAATGCAGAGAAGCAGGGTTACTGTGAACATCTCAAAGCCAGAGCTGAGGTCTCAGGCAGCAGGTTGTTAATTGAGGGTCTCTGCGGGAAAAATATGCTGCTGGGTAACATTTTCCATTTTCCAAGCCTGTGACAGAGACAGATGAAGCTTGAGAACCAAAAAAAGGTTAAACATTTAATTATGAATGGCCTTTTAAAGTCTCTTGCAGAGTCCAAAAGGTCAGTGTAGCTATTTTACATGCATCTGAATGGTATGTTAATTGTATAAGTGCCACATGATAGCCTTTTTATAGTACAAAGACATGGTTGGAGACTTAAAGAACACATCAGTGAGGCCATTGGCTTGTGACTGTCTGTTGGAGCACTGTGCACAACATGAAGCTTTCTGGATGAATAATCAGAACAAATTGTAAACACAGAGAATAATAATTATATGTACCGCTGCAAAGTTAAGATTTCAAAAAGGCAGAATTTGCTGAAATAAAAAAGAATGGCATGATGAACCCTAAACAGGTTAGGATGGTGACAAGGAGGATAATGAGCTACTGCTGCTACCACTGCAGCAGCTGAGCAGGTTCATCATCCGAAGCATGGGGACTTAACTACAGTAGCAGTTCACCAGGAGGAGGTAGACAACAGCATTCAATGGAGAAAAGGTCAGGATGTCTAGTGACCTCCTGGTCAACTATCAGTTAAAAAAAATCCAAATGAAGTCTACACTATACTGTGTGATGGGCCTGTTGAGAAATCAATTGCCAGCTGTAGTGTTGGGAGCCCCATACTTGAATTAAATTCATTAGTACTTAATATTTATGCATTATTTGAATTACACAATGCTGATGTATGATTTAATTTACTGTACTCACACTGAATGCAAAGAAAGAATACAGATCAATTTTTTCAGTCATAAATCTAAATGAGTCTTCCAATTCTATAAACAGACTACGGTGCTATGGGTGGTTGGGGGAAGTGTGCAGCCTAGTTTAGTCCAATTATTTACACAACTGACACATGTTAAACAGTCAACAAGCTGATTAAAGTTTGCAGTGGACATTTTGATTTGACAGTAGAGATGTATGAAAACAGACTTGAACTACTCACACTGCAGACAACAGAGTAAAACTTCTGACCTTCCTGGGATTCATTTAATTGTCCAACCACCTGATTGTTGACGGTTCAGGCAAAATAATTAGGTGTCTTGAACGCCCCTGTCAAAATGAACATCAAGAACAGCAGGCAGGAATTGTACCTGATTCTTAAATGAGCTGCGGGTTCAGATCCCGTCTGCACAATATAAGTTTAATTGGTGCAACCTGCTTTCATGAATCACTCATGTGAAACGACCGACTAATGACCTCGCTCGATATAGGCTTTATTAAGGAGAGATGGATTGAGGAATCACTGTGGAAACCCATTCTCAGATACTTCTATTTGTTGGGTTGGTTAAAGTAGACCATTGATCATAGTGAGAGTACACAATGCTTTCACAACGACATGCACCTTCAAATACATCAGATCCAGCCTGTCAACTATAGCAACAATGTTAAGGGTTAAAGATCCCTGTGCTCTAACAGCGGGTTCAGAAAAAACTCTACAGGTTGCCAACATAATTAAAAGATATGCTGTATTTTTTTACTTTTTCATTTGTGCCATCCTATTTATCCATTTTTATTTGTTCAGTCTGCAGGACGTACCGTAACCGAAATCAATAGAATGTAAATGTGACACAATTCTTAAAGTAATAATAGGTGGATAATATTTGATGTACTGTATGTAAAAGAAGGGAGGAAGGTTGAATTGCGAACAGGCTGCTCGTCTGTGATGTGTAAAGGCAACAACACACAGACAGAGCTCTCATTAAAGGTGGTGATATTTGTCTTCATGTATGTACTTCTGTAATGAGCCAGTCAGCATCATTAGACAGAGTAAGTATGAGAAGCACATACATGTGGGGCAGTGAGATCTGCAGGAGGGTGAAGGCAAGTGAGTCACACACTCTTCTCATCTGATGAAGGCGCGCGCGCACACACACACACACACACACACACCTGCTGAGAACCAAACTACTGCAAAGCATAATTTTATGTTAAAATGGTTGCCTCCCAGGAAAATGTCACACTCCATCTGACATGAACAGGTTCATTAGCCATAATAAAGCCGGAAGAATCTCCACCATGGATAATTTAATCTGAACCTGCCCATTTATCTACATCATTCATTTTTTGTTCTTTTTGCGTCATCATGGTGCCAACCTAAATCCAGAATGCCTTTCTAATCTTGATGACTAATCAAATCTTTCACACACATCTTTCACACACTGTAAATAGTCAAGCTGCTGCCCATGATGACACCTTTTGGACTACTGGAGGTTCATCAGGATTTGTGAGCATCTGTGTGTCTCTGCCTTCATTTGAGGCTAAATATCATCATTCCTGTCACCATGGAAGCATAGCTCCAGCTTTACTTGTTGTTGTCGTCACAGTCATGTAACAGGCGTCAGTCCTTCAGCTATTTCAGTTGTAGAATGTAACAAAGTACATTAAATTACTGCACCTAAGTACATTTCTGATGTTCCTGCACTTCACATAAAATACCAGTGTTTACAATTCAGACAGAAATGTTATATTTAATATAATACACCTGTTTTATATTACCCTGTTACACAGGGTCCTCTTTCACAGATTCACTATGTTTGAAGAATAGCCAAGAACTCTGGCTCTTAAAAGGACTTTACTTGCTTTGATGCAACCTGATGGCCACTGAAGTTTCCCATATACACTTGGATTATTAGAATGATGTAAAACATTTTTGGTTGGTCGCAATGTGCATGAGCATATGTCAATACAATCTTAGAGTATTGAAGTTCCAGTTTAAAATGTGCCTGCATTAATCCAGATTACAGCATCCCAATAAACTTACAAACCACAGGGTCTTGGTTGTTAGTCTGCTGCTTTTTCTTCCACATGAGGGTCGCGGGGGCGCTGGAGCCAATCTCAGCTGACATGGAGACCAACAACCATTCACTCCCACAGCCATTTCAGTTAGTCTTTCCAGTTAACTTTGGACTGTGACAGGAAAACAGGGAACCCAGATAAAACCCACACACACCCAGGGAGAACATAAACTCCACACAGAAAAGCCCTATTTGTCTTGTTTGAGAATCTTATTTCACACTCTGTCCCTCTCTTTCACTCTCGCTCTCTCTGTAATTACATTGTTTAATTTGCACATGTTATGCCTGAATGAAAATGCTGTTTTGCATTAACGAGTGACCTTTAAATCCATCACACAAACCACAGCATCTCTCCTCAGCTTGTTCTGCTTTTTCCTTTTTTGTCAGATTTAATCCACCAGTTTTCTATTTGCACTGTCTTTCTTTCATTAAAAGGAGATGTGGGATATTTTTCTATTTTTTTCACACCCTGTCACCTCACCTGCGTGTCACGGCTGAAGACGACTATCCCTCTGTCAGGTCTCCTCTTGGGCCGAGTCTGGACGGCAGCATGGTGGTACTCCTTCCCTGTCAGTCGGTGTCTGTAGCCGCCCAAGAAAGCCTTCTGCTGTCGAGAACGCTCAATCTCCAACACCACCTCCCGAAGCTCTCCATCATCTGGAAAACAACAAACACAAGTTAAATGTCCGGTTTACTCTAACAATATTCACTGTCTGGTCTAAGTATCCAACATAAAAAATACGATTTTCAAAATCAAAAATGTATGCCTTGTTCTATTCAGTAAAATGAAGTAACGCGATAGTATTTGAAATCTTTATAAAGGTGAAATCTTTATAAAAGTTTTTAACATTGCATTTTCTTATTGTCAAGTATATTTTTTGAAATATTATAAGCTGACTGACTACACTGGAACAGAAATGATCATTTAAAGAAGATACATGAGCCCCCCTTTTTATAACTGTTTCCATGTGCTGTGGAGAACTGGGAGGCCAAATGATTTGTTGAGGGAATTGGCCCACGGGCGGCAGTTTACTGTACCTACCACTGTCCCTTACAACACACAAAGACACACTTTGGGTCTTCATACCAGTTTGGACTCGGACAGTGATAACATCTGGCATGTTGTCATGGTCTGGGGGACGAAGGGGGCGGAGTGGGTGTGTGGTTGGATCGCTGGAGCTCATCTCTAGTCGAGTGGAGCTGTGAGGCTGGACGCCGAGCTCCATCAGGCTCTGCTTCTCCTCCAGAACCCTTCCTGGAAAATAACAGACATAAATTTATTATTGAAGAAGCAAAAAAAGAGAAAAACAAAAGACTTTGAGTCTTTTAAGTGGTAAAATGAGAATGTTTTACTTAAATTCTTTCATTTCCAGAAACAGAAACATCTGTGAAAACAACCTTTGGCTTCTTTTGTTACAAGTTTCTAAGATAAACTTCCTGATAACTTCCTAACCACTGATAAATTCAACAATTTACATTGAAAGAGGGCTCATGAGGCTTCTTAGTGGCCACTCCAGAAGTTAATGTTCTGCTGTGGTTGTGTTTGTTTTGACTGACAAGTGACTTAGGTGGGGTTTTCTGGTGACCACAGTTAAACAGTCAGTCCTCCACCAACCAATAAAGTTATAGCAAATCCTTCAACCTGTACCGGTGGTAAAATTGCTAATTAACAACAAGAGAAAAGTTTTTAGAGAACATTATGTCACAGTATCCTTGACCTTTGACCACCAAACACTAACTAATCAGTGCAGCCATGAGTTCATAACTCTGCTACCGTTGGTGGCTAGAGAAACAGACACACCGTCCAGTGAGATCTGCAACACCTCCACAGGAACTCTGAGCTCTGAGGCAAGTTGACCCTTCAGCTCCTGAATGCTTAGACCAATGAGGAATGCCACTGTCATCACATGACCCTCTGGCACCAGCAACACTTTCACTGTAATCACATAAAATGAGATATAGTGCAGTCATAAAAATATCGCCCTGGGTTATATGTTTTCTAAAAAACCACAGCCACATTTCTGACTCCGAATCAAAGACACGTTATTTATGGCATTAAAAGAAAACATATCACGGCATTCAAACACACTGACATGTCTTTGCAACAATGTAAAATCCATAAAAACACTGTGTTTGCAGTGTTTGGTCTCAAACTGTGGTTCTCTGCTTGGCTTGATTATTTAAATATATTTCGCCTCAAATACATGAGAACTATATCATTATACAAATGTTGATATGTCACATAGAAAACATCAAATTGAAGCACTTTTTCCCGGTGCTGAATCTACAAATGCAACATTTCCCATGGTTTGAAGGCCATGGTAAGTCATAGTTATTGTGTTTACCAAAAACACATAACAATATACCATTAGTGTCACTGTGAAGGGTTTTACAATTTATTTTCTCCTTTTCACACACCATTTATTAAACTGAGACTGTTAAATCCTCTTATTAGAGCTCTAGTCAGGTGCTTCTGGTGGCACTTCATTCAATAATAGATAAATCATTTCAAAGTCAAACAGGAGTATGATGTGTATTTTCTTCTGAACGAAGCAAAACAATTGTGACAAGTTGATCTGGGAATGCGCTGTTTTAATGGATATGTCATCGAGAGACAAAATGTGACACTGTGGGTTTTATCTTCACAGTGGAAATATTAATTAATACCAATCTTCAAAACATTTGCAAATGACATATAAGACAAGTTTCCTAAGAATTGGAATTAATTCAAATGTCCATAATAAACCAACTAAAATCAAAATTTTCATTTGATTCTCTTTGTGTTCACAAAGACACTAAGAAGCGCTTTGCTGACAAAAAACCCTTTAATTTGGTACGTATTCAAATATGGTAACCCTCTTCTTATTCTATTATGTCCATTTGTTTTGCATTTTATGAAAATGTGTATTACCCATTGTTTATTCTTCTCAATCTCACTCATAATTGCAATACATTAATTAAACTTCTGATGTTTTTTGGTGTGTCCCCGTGTCCTTCTCATATCTAAACATCACTTAAGTGTCACAATAAACACTTCAGCCACTTCTGAGAAAGAAGGGCTTCTCTGTTTACCTGCGCTTAAGCAAGCTGTTTTGAAAGTTGAGTTTAGTTATGTAACTAGCACATTTGCCGTGCAACAAACCCTCCCCCAACAGCTACTCCCGGTCATGGGCGTGAACATTCGACCTGAAGAAGAAGAAGCATCGCAGAGCAGTCAGTCAGCAGGTAGCTGGCCAATCACAAGAGACTCAGTGTTCTGGGGGGCGGGCATTAGCTCAGAAACAGAGTGCCTGTTCAGAGGCTGGCAGAGATGAGCAATAAACTGGCTTAATCTGAAGAGACTATGAGGTTTTTGACCATAAATATTATTTAATTTATCTAAGTGGACATCAGTAATCGATTTTTGGTTTCAAGAAGACCATTCTATGTGACCTTTAAAAATAATGTACCCAGCATGCAATAAATTATACAAGCAAAAACACAGTTAAAAAACAAAACAAAAAAAAAAAACAATAAAAAAAAAAAACATCAGTACCAAGCATTATATACAAGAAATTCAGAATAACTGGCGTTTTATCATGCATAAACTGTATGTTATGTAGGTTTATAGTGTTTTACTTAAAGTGTTTGTTGAAGATATTTCAGCTATTTGAGACTATTTAGGGTTTTTTGTCATTGTCTTTGAATGTGTAAATTGAAGTCTCACCTGTAGCTGTAGAGTTTCCAACTTTGTCTGTAGTCTGAGTCTCAGCTTCTTCAGCTGTCATCACCACATCTGTACAGTCATTTTAGATCATCACATACAAAGCACAGAAGCTGCAAAGCAGGTACTTTAAATGAAACCTGTCCCTTGTATGTAGTGTTTTGTGACAAAGACAATCCAAACATGCATTTGTATAATCTCAGTGACTGAATTTTAAATTTTAGACCTGACGTTGTTGTGCATCAAGCTCAGCCACACAGTATGAAATGATCTCACCCATGTCTTCTGAGTTTCCTTCATCTTCTGCAGTCTGAGGCTCCACAACCTGAAGATCAGTCTGACTTCCAGTTTCCTCCACTTTATTTGTCACATCTGTACAACGCAGAAAAACAGGGACACATACAAACATAAGTAAGCAAAACTGTGCCTGACAAACACGTGTTAGACTGAGACAACCATTGAAATCTCTCTGTAAATATCACGTGAACAGCTCTAAGTCATGTACACGCTGTATTAACTAAATTTCTACGAGACACTAGTCATATTTAAAAAGTACTTTGTATAAACCTAGGGCCGACACAAGGCATGAGCGAACTTAGTGCCATCTTAGTGTCCCGTGGTCACCAGGGGGCCCCCTACAGCATTTCAGTATCTTATTTTTTATTTTGTTTGTACATGATGATAATAGTGAATCTTTTGCACATTTGACATAGTTTTCAATGAAAAGTTTTTAAAATATTTTGTTCTTAAACCATTCACTATCTTCCATCTCTTTATTTATTATTTAAGTGTTCAATTTATTTAATAGTCTTTGGTGAATTTGCACTTACTTGCGAATTAACAAGGTGCTGTTTTGCTCAAGTTATTGGATTTTCATTGTAGTGTTTATTTCTACTATAATATTTAATGATAATACTGGATTATATTTTTTGTAGCACTTTAATTGCTATCGTTCTTAAATTAAAACTAGTAATGTCATGGTGACAAAAAAATGCATTGTCTGTTGTTTTATCTTATTAGTTTTAAGTAAGCTGACACCACATTCACCTCTTAGTATGGTGCCACTTTAAATAAAAGTAAAAAATCAACTGAAGACCACTCTCCTGAGATTGCTACCATTTAAGTTTAAAGCCTATAATAATGGTAAGAACATGCCAGGCTGATGCTGGAATAATACATGCAGCACAGCAACAACTGTGCAGGACTCTCCCAAGCATCATGTCATTGATTTGCACTGATAAAGTCTATGAAACAAATAAATATGTAAGTATGCAAAACTCTGTAAAATTGTTCATTTTGTGCACACTTCTGAATATTAAAGGGTTGAAGGACAACAATAATTACTTTGATATCACTGTATTGAGTTAAGTACATCAGTGCTATGCAATTCCATTTTAACTTAGCTTCTTAATTCCATGTCCCTTTCAGGCCTCTGTAGAAATTGTACATTGTACAAATAAGCTTTGATTTAATGTTATAGCACAGATCTGAGAACAACTCCTGATTCAGTTGCAGTAGAATAAATAAGGATGAATGAATCATTCTTGTTGCAGTTTATCATCTGCTCTGGTGGCCTGGACTCACCTGTGCTCGCCCCGTTAGCCTCCAGCTCAGGCTGCTCCTCCACTTCATTACTTCCCGGTTCTATGTCACTCTCGAGCGGCTCCTCTGCAGAACCTCCGCCTGGATGTGGACTTGTTGTCCTAACGTCCTTCCCGTCTTCATCCTCTCTCTGCCGCGTCATCGTGGAGCTGGACGTGAACAGCTGTGACGCGGAGACAAACTTCCCCTTCACTCAGATGCCCGTTCAATGCCGCTCTTTGAACGGGATTTTGAGTTAGCGTAGCAGAGCTAAACGGTGTTACTAGCTCTGCGAGCATCAAGTGTACACGTTGCCATAGAAACATCAAACTGTGGCTCTAGTGGACAGGGACGTATCTCAAACATCCGGGGCCCCATAACCGCCCATTTAATAATAAGCATACAGAGAAAAGAAAACAAGGCAGTAATGCAAACATAAATAATGAGCTCTCCTCTTGTGTTGTAGGACTGTGACGCAATATTTAAGTAATCAGATTTAGGTTTGTACATTTAATCTAGGTCAGAGGTAGGGGCTACAGAGATACTGCAGGGATTCACAAAAGTTTTAGATGATTATAATTTATTTTTAAATTTTTTTAATGGTTAAATTAAAACTTTTAATAGCTTGTATTATATTGAGAGAAATTGTTGATAATGGCATTGGTATAAAAGGCAACCTACTCGCTGTGCTTTGTATGTTTTAAAAAAATGAATATATGAACCTGTGTATCATTCGAATAGCTCAGTAGCCCAGTTTAAAATAAAGAAGTTATACAATATATATAGAAGAGAGTCCTTGGCCTGAAAAACATTGAAGACCCCTCATCTAGGCAACTACTAGAAAAGGTTTAAATGTTTAGAAAACACTTTAGTTTACCCAAACTGTACACTGCTCAGGTATCTCTTTTCACTCTCTCTGATAAAAACCTGGTAAGAGCTTTTGTTTACGAGATCTCCTATAGTCACTCAAGTTTCCTCCAATAACTTGCTTTGTTCTGTGAGGGTTTTCACTCTTCTTATGCTTGACACATGTATTATGCTGGCCATATACAGCTACACACCGCTACAATCAGTCACACGCATGGGCACACTGCTTACACACTCACTTATGCACACATACGCTAATGCTTGCACAGTACAATAGGTACAGAAAGTACTGACAAGATGAACACAGCCTAAACGATATCAGGGTACATCATGCATTCTATCTCAGGGAAGACACATGGGCGCAGCTGCTCCAGACTAGTTAGCGCCAGTTAGCCCAGGGAGCTACCAAGGAGGGACACAAATGGAAGCAATGCCTGAAGATCGGTTGGTCGTGAGCCAAGAGGCTGGGACTTAGCACTGTGCGTCAACAAGGGAGGGCCGAGTCTAAACCACGGCCACTCACTACCTAGTCTTACCAATCATGTCCATACCATCATTTATGTTTCTATAAAAGTTATAGAAACATAAAGTTAAAAGTGTTTCCTTTTATCTGGACGCTCACTCCAACAAAGATGACTGCAGAGCATTTTTGTCCTCAGCTGGGTATTTTCATCTTCCCTTTTGCTTAAGAAAATAAAGAGCCAACAGTTCGCAAAATTTGCTTGGTCATTGTGTGAACTCTTGGTTTTCTTTTTCTCTCTGCAACATTGTGAGGCCTTACTCTGAAAACGTATAAATTTGACCAGATTAAATATCAGGTGTTATGCACCAATTTGCACTTGATTGGTCCAATGAACTGGGTTGCAATGGTTTGTCATCGTAAAATGTGAAACCATATAAAAGGTTGATTGAATACAAGATGAAAATCTTTGCTGTGTTGATAATAATGCATCAATACCCATCAACAGATGAAATCAAGTGTTTCCATTGTGAAAAGGGGATGGTCTTTGTTTCAAATAAACGGAAAATTAGGGAGACACACTTTCCACTCATATTTTTAAACAGTGGCTGTGTCATAGATGTTTTATTTTAGTCATTTTAAAGCCCTCCTATGCACAGGGACAATATAGGAGCTTTATGTTGAGCTGTATGCTGCTATTTCAGTTGGAGCCAGGGTAGGCGACTTGATGGCCCCTCTCCACTAATCTGTCAATGGACATCTGCTGGATTCCCAGAGATTACACAGCCAGCAACACAGCAGGACAGGGCCCCTGTGTAAACCTGTCACACAAAGCTTTTCATTTAGTGGTGGCATCTGCTTTTCATGTTTGCATTTCTTCAGGATCTCATTCAGACATGCAGGACTTTGTGCATCTGGTGTGTGTGTGATTGATAAAGCTTGATTTATGGTGTTGCAGGTTATGTGTCTAGCTTAACCATGACTCATTGGTGGTACTACAGTAAAATAGGTCAGGATGTGATGCAATATGATATATGATATGACAGCATATGATATAACATATGTATCAGCTGCTGTGGCGACCCCTAGAGATGGAGAAGCTGAAAGAAAAAAAAGTTGCATATTATTTTTTAATTATTATCTTGAATGAATTAATTGTTTATAGAAAACACCATTGTCCTATTGTTAAATACAGATGCAGGTAATGTACACAAGGATCATGGAAGATAAACATGGAGCAGAAACCTTTGCTTCCTTTTTGTCCTTTTAATGAATATACAACAAATGGAGAGTAGGGTCGTCTACATTGGTCTTCCTACAAGACACAACTAATTCAAATAAATAGTTAGACTCTTTGTAACATACAGTTACCTGGAATTTCTTTGAGCTTTGGTCTTGTATCTTTGTTTTTATAATACATAGTTTAAAATGTTTAAAAAAGTAAGCTAAAAAGGAGGGGGGGGGATTTCAAAGTCAACAATTCAGAACCAAGACAGTGTTAAATATTGCTGTGGGAAACTGTTACAAAACAGTCGCCTCACGGAGAAAGATTTAACCCTTGAATTAGAGAGATGGCACAGGCTTCTGCAGTCACCCTCCTGTCCAGATTTCCTGCAGCTCTTGCTTTAACTCTGCCACCATTTAACAAGAAATCCATCAGCTCATATTTCTAAGAAAAAGCAGTGGAGGAAAAAATAGACCAAATTGAATTTATCTTTTTACTACGAAACAACTGATGGTGACTTTGTTGGCTGAGTCCGTGGTTTAAGCCTCAGAGGCTTGTCGGATCCTGAATGTGGGATTCCCGCCAAACATGTCAAAGACCTGGCTTAGCTCACACAATAGTGCACGTAACGCAGCTATATTTAAGACCAGCAGGCCAGGTGTGGGCCCACATGCCCCCTCGCTCTTTGTCTATGCGGGTGGGACTGCCAGGCATCCAAGAGCAGGACACACCTCATAAAAACACCAGGGAAGCCTTCCCATCAGTGAGAACTGCTCACATACCATCCGAGTGAGAATTTTTAGGTTTATCTGCAAAGTCAACCAGGTATTTGATTTAAAACACATTTGTGGCTGGATGCTTGTGTCAGAAGTGGGATTTCTGTGGCTGTGACCCAAAAACACCAAAACCTGCAGGTCGGCACTCTAACACTGCTTTTTTCTTGAAATGAATTATCCTTGATCTCTTTTTCTGTATGTATTTGTTGTTTTCTGTGTGTGCTTTAGTAAATGAGGACACAAAAGCTTGGTTTATAATGTTTTGCCTTAACAGTGCTGCTTTATTTTACCAGTTTAATTGTTTAATACCATATTCTGTGATTGCATATCATTTTATGCAAAGTAAGGTTTATTCACTGACTATTACTCAGTTACTGGGAAGCATTACTGGGTTATGCTTGCATGTGACCAATTGTACATGCATGGATGTTCATCTGACCTGTTGTCACTGTTGCTGCTGTGTACAATTTTAATGGACTACATGAAATGAAGTTTGCTATATTGTGCACCATCTTGTGCCTTCTTTATTTACAGGTGCTTGCCAATAAAAGGACAAAGAATCACTTAAATAGCTTCTGAATAACATTGAGAGCTATGTGATAGTGAACTTTCTTCCTTCATTTAAATAGACACAAAAAAGTTTGTTTTTTTCTGCTTGCTTTCTGCAAAATTTGCATGTTTGCCAACATGTTTTATCTTATCCCTGATAATTGATTCAGTTGATGAATGAAATGTTGAATAATGTGATTTTTGGCTCTAGCTGTTGTTATTGTGGATAAAAGCTGTTGAATCTTTGCCATACAAAGTGTAATTGAGTTATAAACCAGTTGTAATCAGGTGTTTTCTTCCTGTAGAGTGATGAACACTTATGAAGAATATAGTGAAGAGGAGCTCAATGACTACAACATCCAGCTGAGTATTCAAGACTCCTGCCAGAATGCCTTTTTAAAATCTGCAGCCAGGTATGGAAGCCACGTTCCAAATGTGTTCATTCTAGACAAACTGCCTAAAAAAGGGAGGAAACCTAAAAGTTGACTCCCCTATGCTTCCTCTGCTCCTGACTTTTAGTTTAGCAGCAGTGACAGATGAAAATCTGAGAGTCCTGGCTGCCATTGAGCAAGGTAGGCCGAATAACACACAAGAAAAACATTTGACTTCACCAGAGATTTGTCTTTGTGTCCCTCCTGTTGGCTCGCCTCTGAGTCCGGCAACTATGGTCTCATGGTCAGCAGCTGTAGGTGAGCATTGCCAAGCATCAGGTGGCTGGCAGACAAACAGAGAGGGGAGATACAAACATAAACAGAGAGGAGGGAGAGAGATGATGTAAGAGAAAAGGAAAGAGTGTTGAGAGTTGCATACACAAGGGAAAGGTGATTGCATCGTCCAACATGTTTGGATGTTTCTTTCTGGCTTCTTCTCTTTCCTAAAATGTGCTGTTGTTTCTTCACTGTGGTAAACAGGTGAGGTGCCAGTGCTCAGGGAGATGCTGAGACATACCTTCGCTTTCCAGGAGTTGGATACTCGTGGCTGGCTTCCCCTCCACCGAGCTGCATCGCAGCCGGTCTTAGAGGTTTTGGAGACTGTCTTAAGATGTAAGTACGTCTTAAGATGTAAGCTCAGATTTGAGTAATTTTTCTGTTTTGGATTAATGTGTACATTTTTTTTTACAAAGGAATCCAAAGTTACAACTGAAATCCAATCAAAAGGGTCACAGGAGACACATCCAGACAAATGTTAATGCCAGGTGTGAAGAGTTGTACTTGGTGTCGTCCACATGTGACATGTGTCTCTCACATACATGTTAATACCAGGCCAATTACACAAACCAAGCAGTAAACAGAAATAAGCAATAAAATAACTTCCGTGGTGGAGGTAAAGATGACAAGCACAGATAAACTAAAGGTCACATCCAGTTGAATGCAGCTGAGATGACAAGACTGGTGGCATCATCAAAAAAATAATGGCTGTGTGAAAAAAATGAATCCATAAAATGCTTTACTGAGACACATTGCTGTCTTCCAGCAGATGACAGCTGATTTCAACAGCTCTCTCTTCCTAAAATAACCTGTGATCTCACTCCGTGTTCATTCACCAGTAGGTCAGCTAGTGGGGAGGTGTTTAGGACTTATTGGTTCACCTGTCAGGTTAGCACAGCTGTCTGACATGTAGTCCAAGAACGCACATGCTGACCTTGTTTGTGCGTTGTGTTTGTTTTGATGTGTTTGTTGGTGGCAGCTCAGGGGCTCAGCCTGGAGGAGAGAACAGCTGTGGGTGGAGAGACACCGCTGACACTGGCAGTTAAAGCTGAAATGGCACATAATGTGAAGACCCTGCTGGAGCACGGAGCCTCGCCTCACAACACAAACAACAAGAATGAGTCACCGCTGCTGCTGGGTAATACTGTTGCTGTAGTACAATGACCAATATTTTAACCACAAACAAAAAGTGGCAAATGTGTGAACAAGGTGCAGAGGTTGTTACGACTGGGGTAAAGGATGTGTTGTAACCTAATTTAAAAAGGAGGTATTGATATTTAGCACTGACTGCACAGAGACCCCGCCTGAGACACAGAGCATCTCTCCTGTTAAAAAGTGGATAAAAATAGATTTCAGCCACTTAACAAAAGGCTCAACTAATAAAAACTGCCCCTGCTACGTCAACAATATCTTAAGTATATGTTTACTACTTTATTTTGCCCTTAGACAGCCTTTTTTGAAAGTTTTGTGTGCATTGTAAAGCACTCATTCCCCACACAAAAGTCCATAGAGAACATCTTCAATTTTACATCACAACTCCCAGGGGTTGCTGGCTGTTAATCTGCTGCTCCCTCCACCAGTAAGTTCAAATGTTTTATTTCATGATGTTAAAACTAGCAGCCCCGTGTCCTCACCAGCTAGAAAACTAATGTTGAGATAAAGAGCAAGTGAGTCTCATACAACCACTTCCAAAAAAAACCCCTTAAGTATCACTTTAATTTAGCTCAAACTTTCACACCAAAAGTGAGACGACATAAAAAAAGGAACTGAAAGATATTACATGTTCACAAAATATTAACTCACAAAAAGCATATTTTCTGCTCACCTTGCAGCAGTGAGGGTCGGCTCTTATGAGATGACATCCACTCTGGTGGCTCATGGTGCGTGGGTAGAGCAGCTTTGCCGAAAGAGGTGGACGGCAATGCACGAGGCGGCCAAAGTCGGCAATGTTGACATCCTGATGGTGCTACTGAGGAATGGTGGGAGAGTAAATCAGAAGGATGTGACAGGGGTGACACCACTTGCTGTGGCTGCAGAGCAGGGACACTTCCACGTCACTGAGATTCTGCTGAACTGTGGTCAGTCTGATGAGAACTTTTACTGCAGGTTTCTCAGATCTCTCACGACCAAAAAGGAAAATAAAGTGAATAAATTAGATCAAAACCATGCTTTACAAAGGTATTCGAACCAAAACATATGACTAATACGGACAGTGTGAGGGATTTGTCTCACCATTTTCCAGTGTGATGTGTCCAATCTTTTTCATCTGTCTTCTCTGTTCAGGTAGCAGAGTGAACTCTCAGGCCTTTAATGGGGAAAGTGTCCTCCTGGACGCAGCTGGATCAGGAAACACAGCTTGCATTCAGCTGCTGCTGGACAACGGGGCGAACCCCAACCTGCCCAGCATTATTGGACAACTGCCCATCCACAAGGCAGCTTATGCCGGACACTATGAGTGAGCTCCTTGAATTATAGTCCAATTAACTTTTGGACCTTGGACTTTGTTATGAACACTGCGGTCACTAAAATTTCTCAGAAAAGATTTTGTCCGATTGTAATTTACAATTCGATCATTATATGAATGCAAAATTAAATGATCTGATAGTGATCTGATAGTGGTGTGTATACATTTGCATCCAGTGTTCAGTCAGAATGGACAATTTTGACATGCGCATTCTTGTCTAATTCTCTGGAAGTAAAAGCAGAAGAAGCAGCTTCACGTCTGCTTCTGTAGTAAACAAACGCTGCACGTGTCTGCTCGTCCCCTCGCTGTCCACTATCTCATATCCCCTCTTTATCTGCATCTGTAATTTTTGGGTCTGTTCATTATTGTGTGTGGAATAGAAATACAGCAGTCACAAAACTCAAATAAATATCTAATCTATGAAAAAAATCTATGAAAATGGAGAAACAAGCAAAGGTAGCTTAACAGAAAAAAAGTCTTCAGATCTGTCTCAAAATCCAAGCCTCCACATCATATGAGCACGTGAGCAGTGCATGCAGGTAGGCAAAAAGGTTGGTTGACAGACAGGTAGGCTATTCAGTCATTTAATTCAGGACAAATAAAATGACTGGATCAGCAGAGATTAGGCACCAGTGACCCTCATGTGGAGGACAAAGCGGTATATGATGAGTGACTTCAAGAGAGATTTAAATGCTCTTTACATCGAGCCTTTTACGTACTCTTCTCCTTTTTGTTTCTTATTGCTCAAGTCAACCTACATTTTCCATTCCCACAGTGCCCTGAAGATGCTGATACCCCTGACAACAAAAAAAGCCATTAAAGAAGCAGGTCAGAGTCCAGTCCACTCTGCAGCAGAGGGTGGACAGACACGCTGCCTGCAGCTCCTGCTGGCCCATGGCTTTGACGTCAACTACCGCATGAACACCAGAAACTCTGAAAACTACCGGGACATGAGGAGGAGCGCTTTGTATTTTGCTGTCTCCAATGGGGACGTGGACTGCACCAAAATCCTTCTGGCAGCTGGAGCAAAGACAGACTTAGACCCATTGTCCTGCCTCTTAGTGGCCGTCCGGTCCGGTCTCTATGAGATAGTGAGGCTGCTTCTGGCTGCCAAAGCAGACGTGAACTGCTACTTCACGGTGGTGAACGACACAGTGTTTCCCACTGCGCTGCAGTACTGCCTGAAGGACGAGGTGATGATGAGGCTGCTGCTCAACAATGGCTACAAGGTGGACAGGTGCTTTCACTGTAACCATGACAGTGGTTTTGATGCTATTGATGACCTGGAGGGGAAAATCCCTGTGAGTGACAGTTACTTTTCCTCCTTTGTTCCTCAAATCAGTAGTTTGACAATAATGGGAATAAGGTAATATATACAACAATGATTTTCTTTCTGCTGAAGAGCTTGATAAGATGATTAACAATAGATCTGTATGTTTATGTTAGAGTGGACAAGAATTTACATAAAAAAAATCGAGTGATTTGAGCGTGAATAATAAACTAAATCTGTAGTGTGACAGGACCAATTAGAGGGCAGTGCAAAGAGCTGGTGCTTCTATGTGTTATTTTACTACAGCTACAGACTTTGCATACAGGTCACTTTTAGTAATGGATGAACTTCCTGCAATACAAGGAACCCAGAATAAGAAAATTCTAAAATTGAGTTGGACTATAAAAGCAATAAATGCAAGTATTTTAAAACTATCAACAGTTTTTCCAGGAATTTTGCCAACGATAAGTTTAAATATTTGTATCGGGGAAAACTAACCTTGCTCTGTTAAACAACAAACGTGTTTTACTTGCTGTCATGTAAACCATTACCTGTTCATACATCTGAAGAACTATAAGTTATGCTCATTACTAAAATAAATTAAATATTTTACAGCAGAGTGAATGAAAAGCATCAGATCACACATAGACTAGGAAACTATGAAGGACTGTCTGTCTTTTCAGTTCTGTGAGTTCATGAGTCTCTGCTGTCTCATGCATCTGTCCGGGAGCGTGGTCCAGATTCTGTTGGACTATGTCAGCCATGTCAACATTTGCTCCAAACTCAGACGGATCCTGGAGAGACAGAGCGAGTGGCCAGAAATTTGTGAAATCCTCAGTGAGTTTATTCATGATATAATGAGATGAAATGTCATTATCTTATTATTATCTTATATTTCAGGAAACACAAGCAGACGCTACATCACATTGCAGATGTCTCATGCAATCTGCTGACACTCAGAGGACAAACTTTGTATTTCAGGTTCACTACACCCTGTAGGGGGCACTAATGGAACTGTAGACCTTTTTTACCATTGATCTCTGTTTGATCCCCTCACTCCTGTGATTCATGACTAAAGTGATTTTCTAACATCCTTGCTTTCTAGGCAGTCCTCGTTCCCTCAAGCATCTCTGCCGACTAGAAATCAGGAGGCTTTTGACCCTGAAGAGACTCTGTAATCCTGAAATCATGAACTCAGACATTTTTCCTCCAAGACTGAAGAGCTTCATACTGTACAAGGAACTTGATTTTTAAAGAAAGTATATTTTAACTTAAAAAAAAAAATTCTATTTGTGTATCTCTATGTAACTTCTATCTTTTTTAACTTTATTATACCATTACATATCATGAGAGTATTCAGAAGAATTATGTTATTTGCTTTTTCATAAAACAGTACGTATACATAACAAGCAATTTCCTAAATTGGGTCCCTATTTTGCCCCGTATTTTTTTATTCATAATTTATTCTTGATTTAAAAAACAATTATTATACATACACTAAATCCTCATGATTGTATGACCTTGTGTGTTGACTGACAATCATTTTGAAATAAAAAAGCCCTGGATGAGCAAAACGCTTTGATGTTAGAACTGTTGAAATTGGCTATATAAAAAAAAAAAAAAAAAAAAAAAAAAATTATACAGGATAGACAGACAGATAGATGGATAGACAGATAGATAGACAGATAGACAGATAGATAGATCGATAGATCGATAGATCGATAGATCGATAGATCGATAATTTTTCTTCCAGTCAACTAATCCTGGAAAAAGTTTAAAAAAAAAAAAAAAAATGTTTCCTCCTAATAAGTATTAAAGTTGAATGCACTTCAAACACTAATAATAACCGAATACTGTATATTAAAAGATGTATCTAGTCTCAGTTTCAGTTTTGTATGGAATGTACATTTTCTGCATCACAGCTCTGTGAACGTTTTTTTTTTTTTTTACCTCAAAGCAGTTTGGACTGAAATGCAACAATTAGTTTGACCACAAACATGCTAATAAAGTGAGTAGAGTTTAAAGGTGGGAGCTGTAAATTTGCAGCAGATGAAGGAGGAACTGTCACTCATCTCCGTCTTCAAGCCTCTTCATTATTTCAGCTGGTTCGTGTTTAACAGCATGTGGACTGATTTCTATGCTGAAAACACTGTAGTTGTCAGACGAATCATAATGACACAATAAATATTCATACAACTGACCATCTCATTATGCTTTATCATTAGTTTGGGAAATGTGTGCAGAGTGATATTACACTCCATTAGGTGCAGTGGAACTGCTTGCATGTTAAATAAACTGGAACAGGTGACGTCTTAATATAGCACGGTTGGTTGTGTGTGTTTGTGTGTGTGAGCAGGAATAGGCTGGGGGAAGGCAGTTCAGCCATGACATAAACACTTTGCTGCTGTTGCTTCTTCCTCTGACTTCAACTCTGACACATTTAGCAGGTAAGAATGTTGTCATTCATGTGCGTATTTTGCACAAAGCTCTAAAATCGGTTTTGTGTATTTGGTACAGAGGTGGTAAAGAAGTCAGGCTTCAAAGAGTTTTGGAAATAGAACTGGTAACCAGTAAAAAAAAAAAAAATCTCGGGAGGAAAGAAGCGCAAAATTCAAAGGGTACACCTCTATGACAGAAAAAACTGAGGAAAATACTTTTACTTTAATTCTTTTTCATTCTGAAGTTAACTAAAATCTTTTTATGGAATTAAAACTATTAAAAAGTATAAACAAATGCAACTGAAATTCCGTGTTAGGTGATACAAATTATTTTAATTATTTCTTTGACCACTCATTTTTGCTGCTTGCACATAATCAACCAGCACAGTGCGTGCAGGTCAGATGATGATTGCTGCATCAGCAACATAAATAGCATACCATCACACCAGCACGACACCATGTTCTCTCTGCACCTTCATGGAATATGAAATGCACATTATAATTGCTTAACATATTAAAGGCTTTGTCTTTGTGGAGTTCTGGCTCTTGACTGGATAAAATGTTATTGGGTACTGGAAAAGTTTCCCCTTGATTTACGATTTAATAAGATTGAGCTATTTAACCCAGATTTTAAATAAAGCATTTCAGTGACAGCAGCTTCAACAGATTATTACTGCAGTAGCAAGTTAAAACTAGATTTTCATTCTGAGAGCAAAGATTACCGTACACATAATTACTATGTATTACTATATGTATTTTGTGTGATTATACCTTTATGATGTCAGAGGGATGGATGCAGCTGATGAAACGGAGGAAGAGGAACTTCTGGCCTACGACCGGCAGATGATCATTCAGGAGTCATGTCAGAGAGAAAACATGACAGAATCAGGCAGGTACAGCTCCACTGTCCAAATCACAGTTCGATGTCTTCATTTAGAAAATAATTAATTTCATCTTCGCATTTGCACTTTTAGGATTGAGGTACTGAAACTTGTGAACGCCATTGAACAAGGTATATGTCACATACAGATCTACACAAGTGTTAGAATGTAATTTTCTGAGCTTCTGTATCCTTCAGTGTGAGCACAAACACTAAATAAACCCATTTCATCTGCAGAAATGTCCCATTTATTCTTTGTATATGTTGATAGTACTTTATTCTAAGTTTATAATATATTGCTCTTTTTTATTTACATGCTAATGTTTTCTATTCTTCCAACATGCGAGATGGATATTTAATCGATATTTGTATATGCATCATAGGTCCAACTGGGGAAAAGGTATTTTACATCCCCAAATGCCTCATTTACTTAATTAAAGTAGTGATATTCATTTACAAATACTGTACATGTAGGCAAGCACAAATTAGTCACAAATTGCATTGTTCATATGTTTTTTTATTCTGCATGAACCTACATAACTACCTTTACCTGACTTTTAAAACCCCAACTAGCTGAGCCTGAACCCAATACTCAACCTGAAGCAAATGTTGCAATGAAGCAAATTGACCATTATCTAACCAGGCAAACACAGTGATTGCAACAAAATTGAACAGAAAAATGGAAACAGAGAACGCTGCTTTGAAGAAGCAACCTTTAGAAATAACAAGAAAAACATTTACATTGGTTTAGAGCATGTAGAACAGCTCTACCTAGTGTTCAACTGAAAGATAAGTGACTGTATATCTGTTTATTGATGGCTTTAGACTGCACAGAAAAACCAAAAAGATGTCAAAAGAAATTACCAAGCTTCACATTTTTTGACCTGTAATGAAAGATCATATGAACACAATTCTGATTAGATGATGTACAGTTCAAAACAGCACAGTTTAAAATCCCTTACCTAACCTACCAAACCACTGTGTCGATAGTTGCGATGAAATCCTACAACACACCATCACTCTTAGAAAAAATAAAAGCTCTTTACTAAAACACCCTGTTCAGGTGACATGCTGGCTCTGCAGGAGCTCTGTGAATACCCAGCAGCCTTTAGTCAGCTGGATGACCAAGGCTGGTATCCTCTGCACAGGGCAGTTGTGCAGCCTCTGGTGTCTGTTCTGGAGACAGTGCTGTACGGTGAGTAAGAGTTCAAACCCTTCATTTCACATGCCAGTCAGGAGCGAACAGATTAACAACCTGGTGTTGCTGCTGCAGGTTCCCAACTAGATTTAGGTTTTCAACCACTAGATGGCAGCACAAACATGGCAGGGAAATCTCTCTACTGTGTATCAATGAATGTTAGAATAGCTCTCTGCTTATTTTAGTTTAATAAAAAGTGCAATCTTGTTGTTCATGGACCAAGTGAGTCCATATATTTTATGTCTACAGAAGACCATATCAATATGATAGCGGGTTTTAACCACACAGCGAGTAACCTGCAGTTAGGCTTAAGCACAAAAAGCACCTGGTAAGGGACAGGAAAAGATCAGGTTATTTTTCCCACATTGTCTCAAAATTCCTTTGCATTAAAAAAAACTCTGAACGATGCGCAATCCACAACAAATCTGCCATGTTTCAGACCAGAAATACTTTTATGGCAAAAAGTTTTATGACACATGGGAAATTCAATATCAAATTTATACATTCATGCATTTTATTCCATGGAGAAACAAAACCAACATTTGCCATTGTTGCAGAAATGTTTTTATTTTTCTACTAGATATTTCACCTCTTCTCTGTGAGCTGTTAAACCATAAGGTCAGCCGCTGTGGTATCATATGCACAGTTTAGATAAATCCTGATTCTGATATCATAAGATGGGATATGTAATTTTGTTGTATACTGATATGACAATAAAGAATCTTGAATTGCTCCACATGTGTATTCACAACTGCTGTTTTCAATTTCAATCACTATCATGGGGTATATAAATATAAAAAATAGGCATAATCCTCCAGTTTTATCCCTGTAGCCAACCCAGAAGAAAGAATGCATTGAATAGCCACCAGGGGGCGACTGGAGAACTTTATGAAGTAAGCGGTTTCAATCACTAGTTTTCGCTCTTCCTCAATAGCACATGATGTCAACTTTATAAATTATCTTCCTGTTTAGAGGAAAACAGACACTAAAGTACAGCATAGATGATTGGATTCCAGTGTAATTGACAGCTGGCAGCATCCAATGGGTGCCTGGTTGCAGGTGACTTCTGCACTTGAAATTCAGCAAAGCTTCAAAGCGGGAGTTCAGATTCATTTGGGTGAACAGTCACCACTATGTGTTGATATGATATGTTTGGCTGAATTCAGTGATGTGAAGTTCAACTTTGGTGTGTTTCAGCGTCTTTCAGTCTGACTCTGGAAGAAAAAACAGCAGAGGGAGAGACCTTCCTGACTTTAGCAGTGAAATCCAGTTTGGTGGAGAATGTGACAATGCTGCTAAAGCACGGAGCTTCTCCTCATAGCACCAACAGCAAGAATGAGTCTCCTCTGATTTTAGGTTAGTGCGATATCTGATAACACTGTCCTGCTTTGGTCCTTCACAGAAGACGAAGATGATGAATAAGACATAAAAACACTTGCTCATCCTCACCATCAGTTCCTGCTCTTGCTCCTCTTATCATGTCCTTCCTGCAGCAGTCAGAGTCGGATCTTATGAGATGGTTTCCTGTCTGATAGCTGGAGGAGCTCGAGTGGAACAGGTGTGTTTGAAGAAGTGGACGGCCATGCACGAGGCCTCCAGGTCAGGATGCGTCCACATCATGGAGCTCCTTCTGCAGAATGGAGGACGGGTTTCAGAGACAGACCAGCATGGAGTGACCCCTCTGGGCATCGCTGCTGAATATAGTCACCCTGATGTTCTGGAGCTCCTCATCAAACATGGTGAACTATTGCCTTACTAGTCAGTATTTTAGATGAGTCCAGCATTGTACTGAGTTTAAATGGCACTTTATTCCAACAACCTATGTCTAAGTTCTGTATTAATCAATACTTGTATACTGTCAATATGTCGTATGAATTATTTGGTTTTTTGTGCCAATATGTAATTGGTGTTTCATGCTTTGTATGTGGGTAATTTGTCTCACAACCCAGGAGAACTTTCAGCTGCAGCCTCTGTTAGTTGTGCTAAACGTTTGCCAATCTAACTTAACAGAATAAAGATCAAAATAAAGTTCAACATTTACCGTACTTTTCATTATTTGATTTTACAAAATATGTTTGTTATATGAAGTTTTACGTTGGGAAAAAAATAATAATTAAAAAAACACTTTGGCTCTATTAATATTAATTATTAATTTGTTGTCAAAGACACTGGCGGAAGAAGAAGATAAATGTAATAAGCTTGAAAATGAGAAAAAAAATGTAACGCCATAATGTATTAAAGTGCCACTTGAGGACACCTGTGATTTTGAGCTTAAAACAATATTAGATATATAAAATGTTGCCATCTCCTAATATAAATATTTCTGTTCCCCATTAAGGTGCTGATGTAAACGCTCAGGCGCCTAATGGTGACAGCATCCTGTATGATGCTGCAGGTTCAGGAAATCCAGACTGTATTGACATCCTGCTGCAGCACGGAGCAAATCCCAACATCTACAATCTGAGCTCCCAGCTTCCCATTCACCGAGCAGCATATGAAGGACACTTCCTGTGAGTAAGAGACTGGAACAAAACTTTTTCAAGCAGGAGTTTGTTTTGGTAAGGCAAGGCAAGTTTATTTGTATAGCACATTTCACTTTGGTAAAGTGCTTTACAAAAAAGAGTTCAAAGCAAAACAAACCAAGAAGAGACAATCAAGACACAATTAAACAGATAAAATGCAAGAAACAAAAACCCCAGTGCACTATGGGAGATCACTGAAATGCAGCGCCAAAAATGTTTTTGTCTTTGATTTAAAGCAGTTCAAGTTGGTAGCTAAACTATTGGTCTGAAAGCTGGGCTGATTATCAACACAAGTTTCTGGGAGCATCCCTTTAACTCCCATGAGAATCAATACATTTTTCATGATTGCATTTATTTTATTTTGTTTTCCAGTGTGTCTACATAATGTGATCATTTAAATGTTGACTTCTTTTGCAGAAACTGTCCACCTTTTCTATTTTGAACACAAATACACCTGCTTAAAATGCATTCAACTTGCCAGTTCCATTGCCAGTAAACACCCAACATGCAAGACAGAACAGAAGGAAGTAGCATGGAGAGCACTGAAAAAAGCTAAAGCTAGATGTTACTTTGTTTTGGCACAAAGTTCAGTCCTTGACTCTCAAAAACTCGCAATAAGAAAAGGATTAATCTTTTTTTTTTGGTACTCAAGTACCACCTGAGAAAAAACTGTTCAACTCCACTCCAATTGCATACCCTGGTATATACAGTAGAACAGTATTTCAGATTTTCCTCCAAGTACCACCAGAGGAAGCTCACGTACCACTGATGGTACACATACTAGAGTTTGAGAACTATGATTCTACAATAAGCTATTTCTTGTTTTTCACAGAGTTTTGAGAATTTTGATTCCAATCACTACACGGCGTGCCCTGCGGTTGTGCGGTCATAGCCCTGTCCACTCTGCTGCTGATGGAGGCCATGCTCAATGCCTGGAGCTGCTGCTGCAGAAAGGTTTTGATGTTAATGCATTGTTAGCCCCTCACATCTCTGAAAACTATGGCGACATGAGGAGAACCCCGCTGTTCTTCACCGTCTCCAATGGGGACAGGACCTGTACCGAGATACTGCTGAAGTCAGGAGCCAAGCCTGATCTGGACCTACTGCGGTGCCTCCTTGTGGCGGTTCGGTCCCGGCGTTATGCGATTGTGAAGCTGCTGCTAGCAGCCAAGGCAGATGTGAACTGTTACTTCACGGTGGTGAATGACACAGTTTTTCCCACAGCGCTGCAGTACTGCCTGAATGATGAGGTGATGATGAGGCTGCTGCTGAACAATGGCTATGATGCTGAAAAATGTTTCTGCTGTAACCATGACAATGAGTGGGGTGAGGACTCGCAACATCAGCAGCAAAAAGTTGCTGTGAGTTCCCATTGAGAAAATGATGTTGATATTGCAAGTATTTTAAATTGTTTATCAAACTGATTGAGTAGTTCCAGTATCTGTCAGATTATATATTGATTAAAACACTTAGTCTTATTTACACACACACGCCATTAAGTGATAGTGAAGTTGACCTCTGCATTTAACCCATTTTTTTTTCCACCCAATTATTTATTGATTAAAACACTTAGTCTTATTTACACACACACACGCCATTAAGTGATAGTGAAGTTGACCTCTGCATTTAACCCATTTTTTTTCCACCCAAGTAGTGAATACACACAAACTGGGTACAGTGGGGTTGGGTACCTTGCTCAGGGGTACCCCAGCCCTTGATCTGTCCTGGGATTTGAACATGTGACCCTCCAGTTACAAGCCCAATTCCCTTCTACTCAATCACTTACTCATCTTCTACCACTTTATTCTCCACATAAGGGTCATGGTGGGTGCTTGTGCTAATCCCAGCTGGACAGGTTACCAGTCCATTGCAGGGTCACACAGAGACAACCATCCACTCTCACATTCACATGGGCAATTTAGAGTGTCCAATTGGCCTAATCCCAAAATCTGCATATTTTTGTACTGTGGAAGGAAACCAGAGAACCTGAAGGGAACCAATGCATAGGGAGAACATACAAACTCTATGCAGAAATACACCTTTTCCAACCGGGTCGCAATCCTGGGGCTTCTTGAGCCAAGAGTGCTAACCACTACACCATCCTTGCGGCCCCAGTTCCCTTCCACTTGGCTATAATCAATACTATACTTGTACCGGTGACCTCTAGAGGTTGCAGTGGCAATTACAGGAACTTTAATATACTGTAATTTGACAGTCATTCTACTGAGGAAGGTCTTTAAAAAAGTCATCATATAAAATCCTCTCATGTAAATTCTAGACATAATAAAGAGGTTGTTACCTTCTCACATGAATCACTTGTCATGTCAAACAAATGTCTTCTGTTGTCCAGTTTTGCGATTTTGTCGGTGTCTCCTGGATGGTTAACCTGGTGGGCAGAGTTGTGTTCATCCTCCTTGAATACGTTGGTCAGGTTTCTCTCTGCTGGAAACTGACAAAGATCCTGGAGACACAGAAAGAGTGGCCGTTCATTCACTGGACCATACGTAAGTTACGGTAAATCAGATTTACAGACACAGGCTGGTTTCACAGTGGTACAAATACTCTTTCCTGTGATGCAGGAAACCCTCGCTCACTGTCTCACCTGAGTAGAGTTGTGATTCGAAAAAACCCGAGCTGTAGTGACCTGATGTCTACTCAGCTGCCCACCAGGCTGAAGGACTACCTGCTGTTCAAAGAGAATGACCTGTACTCCGAAATCATTTGCAGGGAAGAATGAGGGGACGTGTCTCTGATCAACTGTCTCAAAAATGATCAACCTGATGTTTTTTAACTTATTATTTTTTACTTCTTTGTTCACCTACCTTGGCCTGTATTTATCCATTTTTATCAACAAAAGAAAATGTGCTAACAGAAGGCATCTGCATTTTCAGACTTTGTTTTTGAGTCTTTTAAGATCTACTACAACATGGAGGGCAACTGCACTTTACTTTGTTGACACTCTTTACTTTGTTGAAAGTAAAGTGGAGCTGTGAGAAATAGCTTTCCTTCTAGTTCAAGCAAGTGTATTTATTTATTTATCATTAATCAGTTCCAAAACTTTTAGCAGTTTCGTAAAAACAGGCCCTGGTTTGTATTGTAAGACTGTAAATGAATGACTGAATAAAAGAGATTTAACACTTACTGCTGGTAAGTATATATGAACAGATTGGGCTAGATATGATCTTACTCTGGGTGTAGTATCAGGAGATTGTAGACATGACTACAGAGCCTTCTCAGGGATTGTTGTTAATAGCACTTTTATGTTGTTTTAAGCGGTTTGATTATGGTCTTGAGAGCTACTTCATATTAGGAAGGCTAATCAAAAAACTATTACAGGTCAGTGTTATGCATCCAAGACATCAATTTAAAATTTGTACAATGATGTAGAGATTTCAAAATATATATATCGTGTATCATGATATGTCCTAAAAACATTGTGATAATATTTGTAGACCACGTAGCCCAGCCCTACCCTTAGGTCAACAGAACTGAGTGTGATGCACCTTCGGTGCTGTAAAACACTGCTACCACTGCTGCACCACAGTAACATGACTATGATTAGTTTAGCTGAATTAGCGGCTAACACACATAATGCATGGACACGCGAGCAGATAGCTTGGCGCTAACAGTCCATGGTAAATGTATTGAAACGCTAGCGGTTAGCTTAGCGCTAAACTGTTAGCGATTTCCCCACTCATGACTTAGAAAGTTACAATGGTATATCTGTATCGCAATAGAGATACAGATATCCGAATCGTTTTAGAAAGAATAATATCATGTAGTCAACGACTACAATTCTACAGCAAACAATTCCTTACTTGAGTTCCTCACTTCGAATTTCACACAAAGTTCAAGTCCGGGAGTCTTCAGTTAGTGCGTGCCCTTCAGCTAACGTCTCCACAGAAAACGTGCAACCGCAGGATAAGACTCCAACCTATGGCGGGGCGGGGAATTACACATAGAATTACAGATTCAACAGATTACAGAGACGTGAATTAAAGTTAGTTGTTTAATTAGAGTTTGTTGTTGATCAGTGTCAGTCACTTTCAAATGTGTGTCAGCTAGCTGAATTCGCATGTTGCCTCCTTGGTGTTTTGTGGCAAAATAAGAGACAAATACAAATCTAAAGTGCTGCATAGACCTAAATAAGTAGTCCCTTTTCAAATGTTTGTGGGCTGTAAAGTTACTGTTGTCACAATTCTCTCTGCTCCGATTTATAACATTACTCAACTTCTTCTTTGTGACTCCGACCTAACCAGATCTTGTCATACTCTGATTTCAGTTTTGTCAGTTGAGAATTGATAAGGCGATGCTGGTGGCATCAAAATTTTGATTTAGTCATGAACAAAGGGAGGACTTCATGGCTCCTGAACAAATGTGTTCTGGATGAAGAGACTTGCCTATCACCACTAAATCAAATCTTGCAGAGAGATTCGGTGATAAGGAGTAAATTAAATTCAAACAGTCTTTAATTAAAATGTTTTTATTCAGTGCCTGACAACTTAATCTTGTCAGATCTTAATCTACCTGAATGGGATAAAACATGTAGCAGCCTCCACATTGGTCCTTTCTTTCATAACTGATCCTGTTCTCCTTGTTGATGTGGACTGCAATAATCCAGGTCAAAGCTCAAATTAACGGCAGCTTTAGGAAGAAAGAGTGTTATGTCACACAGTCTTTTCACTTCAGACACGTAACATGATGCAGCTTGTTAGACATGAGAGATTATATGCAAGTTGTTATGGAGCTCTGATGGTTGCCTTGGCAACCACATAAACACAGAAAAAAGCCCCAGAGCAGTAACTAATTTAATTTTGCTAATGTAAACTTTCAAATTTTACCCTGAAATGAATAAGATCTGATAAGAATAAGACTGTCTGTCTTTAGTTTTAGACACATAATACTTTGACGCTCAAACACAAATTTCTGAATGTGTGGCTGGTTACATAGATGGAAGACAAACATACAGTTATTATATGTTAAAATCAGGATTGAATAAAGTGAGTTTCCAAATTGAGTGGCATAAAGCTTGAACATGGTTTTATAGCATTTCAGTTCCTATATTTGGTGCAAATTTACTATAACAATGCCCTCATGAAGGAGTTATAAATAGTTTATAATTCAGTTATTCATTATATTTTTTATAAATCCTTAATACAGTGTTATAACACGTTAGATTAGAGGCAACAGTTTCCTATCACTCACTCACACATCAGGATAAGGCTCAGATCTGGTTCTCCACTTTCTGAGTCTCTGCTCTTTAACTTAAGTCACCTTTGGCATCTGGTTTGACTTGTTCCACCATATGTCCTTATGAAATTTCCAATTAAGACTGTCTTCACATCAGTCTGCACTGACTTGAAGTTGTTGTGTCCTGGTGTAAACATCAATCCCTGTCAGCACCAGCCAGAGCTGCACTGTACATAATAATCCCAGCATCTTTAGGGAGAACAAGTGTTTCCCTGACAACCACGCTGTGTTTCTGTGCCCCAACATGTTACATAAAGCTTCATCTCCGGTGTCTCCCCACAGAGTTTTGCTTTCTTGGTTTCTTCTGAGGCATGAGTTGCTGATGGGCTTTCAGCACAGGCCAATCAGAGGGCTCACATTCCTGCAGTCAGCCTATCTAACTGTCTCCACCCCCTCACTACCAACACCCTAAAAAAAGATGGAACCATCAGAGGCACGGGGACCCTCCCTGTTCCCTGTCAGGATCCTGTAACAGCTGCACAGGACCAGTTGATGAACAAGGAGTCACCAGTCACCCACAGCATCCCTGATCTGAAGGAAACTGATGGAAGACAAGCCAGTGTGAAGGAACACTATACAGAAGATTTGATAGAAGCATAGCAAGAGATAAAAGCACAAGAGGAGGAGTAACAGCCCTGAGCCATGAGTACTTTTGGGTACTGCAGGGAGCTGAAAAAGTATGAGGAGGAGGATGAAGACGAGCTGCTGGCCACGCTGTCCTCTGAAGAGCTCCGGGAGCTGGAGAGGGAGCTGGCTGATCTTGACCCTGATGACAACGTGCCCATTGGCCTGAGGCAGAAAGATCAGACCACCAAAACCCCAACGGGAACCTTCGACAGGGACGCTCTGCTGAAATACTGGGAGGATGAAAATAAGAAGCTGTCAGAGGATGAGACTGAGAAGTACAAGCACAGACAGGTGGGAAGGGACATTAATTCTCTGCAAGTTTTCTATAACACCCTAAAGAATCATTGCAGCACGTTTAAGTGTTTTCATCTCAATATCCCTGCTGATAACCTGCATAATAAAAATACATGATGTTTTGAAATGATTTGAAAATCCACTCAGAACACTGCTGTTTGGTGCCTCCTTGGACCAACAACTACGTTTTTAAGACCTGCTCACAACCTGCAACAAACTCACACAGTTTTATATGTTTAAGTTTTGTTTACATTTCAAAAATTAAACTTTTCTGCAAATGACTCTCACATGCACCAGCAGACATCACACAGCCTTGGTAGAAATATGTCAGTTAACAGATTATCTCTTTGTAGTGGCAGGTTTTATGTCTCACCTGTATGATGGTTACAATAAAAGTAAACAGAAACCAGTTGCTAGATGAGAAGACAAGAAATGTTAAAATCTTGTTGAAGAAAGCTTGTGTTCAGACTCTGTTGTGCAGTATAACGTATATCAGCTGACAGAAGATTTTAATCTTTTTTTTTTTTTTTTTTTTTTCAATACCCGCAGTCTATTCTCATGTTGAGGCAAAAAGCCACAAGTTGAGCAGGAAAACAAAACAAAACAAAACAAAACAAAACAAAACAAAATAAAACAAAACAAAACAAAACAAAACAAAACAAAACAAAACAAAACAAAACAAAACAAAACAAAACAAAACGAGACAGAAGGTTTTAATCTGCTGCATCATCAAGTACTAATTAAACAACAGGAGGGAATTACTTTTAAAATACCTTTTACCTTAAAGTTGTGGATCATGGCAAATTTCCACAAGCACCAAACTTTTATAAAGTAACTTTTATAAACTGACTCCTACATGACCAGCATCTCACACCCATGCAAACACACACACGTGCAGAGTGAACACATTGAGTGACATGACATCAGACTCCTGTAGATCAATTCATGACAGCATTTTTAAACCAATCGAAACACAAATTTGTATTATACCTACAGAAAAACATAAAAGGGCCCATCTAATAAAATTTGTGATACTTAAGTCTAGGATATCTTTAAAAATGTTGACCTAGCAGCACAGTTACCCCACAGCAAAAAGGTCGGCTGTTGGAATCCCTGTTCGATGAAGGGCCTCTCTGAGTGGAGTTTGCATGTTCACCTGTGTGCGTGGGTTTTCTCCACGTGCACTGGTTTCCTCCCACAGTCCAAAAATATGCAGACACTCTAAATTGACGGTAGGTGTGAATGGTGGTTTGTCTCTGAATGTTGGCCCAGCGATGGACTGGTGGCTGCAGCTCCCCACGACCCTCATGTGGAGACAAAGTGGTAGACAATAAATGAATGTTGACGTCTTTATCTCACAGTTTTGTTAAGGTCTCACTTTCATACACCAAATAGAGAAAATACATTCGAGAGGAGGTTTTCAAACACCCAAGTCCCAAAATAACACATTTAAAATTACAGATGAAGGCAGCAGTAGATCAATAACTCCTGCAAGGTAAATAGATAGATTTTTTCTACGGATTTTGGTGCAGGCAGTTATCATTTTACAAAGCAATATAAAACTTTAATTTCCTCTAAGGCTGTCTAATGGTGAGATTAAGTGGTAAATACATTCTTTAGAATAAAGAAGTCTACTGTATTGTAGACTCAGGCAGGCATTTATTTTATTTCGTTAAGCGGCTAAAATCTGTTTATCCTTGTGCTCACAGGCTAACACTTCCCATTAAAAAAATAAAATAAAATAAAACACACATGCACATTTTTTTCCGGCAGGGAAGGTGTAACTAAAAAATTCTATCTGCATTTTGAGATAAAGTATGTTGACCCATACAAAAAAGACTTTCTGATTCATATTGCTGTTACCATGTACACCTTTTGTAATTTTACACATTATTTGGTATATGTGCACAAGTATGGGTTAACATAAACCCTCTGGTACACAGTTTATTACGTAAAATGACTTAGATAGTTACAAGTGAACTGAGTTCATTAAAATGAGTGGCTGGAAAATGTTCTAAAAAATATAGAGTATATAGTGTGTCTGAAAAATGCCAGCTTTAATGAGTGTCTGCCAGAGAGAGTACTTAATTAAAAGTCAGAGGCAGAAGAATGTTTGAGTTTGACCTAATTTTCTGCTGTGTCGTGTGCAGGAGGGAAGGCCAAACACAAGCAGGGCAGAAAGAGTGTCAGCAACCAGCAGCAACACTGGAAAGACGCTGGACAATGACAGACAGACGGTCTCAAACAAGGAGAAGAAAGCACAAAGCTTCCGCAGAAATGATACAGCGTTAAAAGAGTTGGAGAAGAAAGATGGGTGCAAAAAAGAGGGTCCAAATAGGAGTACATGCTCTCGGAAGAACGATCTCTCAAAAGGCTTGAAGGGTGAACTGAGGACGGAAACCACAGACCAAAACCTGGACATGACCTCTGACAGACTGAGCGGAAACCCTATTGACATCGACAAAGTTCTGGAACAGATCCTGGAAGACGATCCTACTGTGAATGATGTCAACCTCAACAACATTGAAGACATCTCCCAGGAGACCTTGCTCCGTTTTGCTGAGGCCCTGGGCACTAACACTCATGTGCATGTTTTCAGTCTTGCTAATACTCGTGCCGATGACCGGGTTGCCTTTGCCATCTCCAAGATGCTCTGTGAGAACTGCTCAGTCCGAAACCTAAACATCGAGTCCAACTTTGTGTCGGGTCAAGGCATCCTGGCTCTACTGGCAGCGCTGAAGCACAACAGGACATTGGTGGAGCTTCGTTTCCACAACCAGAGGCACATTTGTGGTGGTAAGGTGGAGATGGAGATGGTCCAGTTGCTGCGGGAAAACACCACTCTACTCAAACTCGGCTACCAGTTTGACCTTCCAGGCCCGAGGATGACAGCAACCAGCATCTTGACACGCAACCAGGACCAGCAGAGACAAAGGAGGCTTCAACTGAAAAAAGAACAGGGTCCTCCAGAGGTGCCTGGACAAGTTATTAGTACATCTGTAGAAAACAGAACACCAAAAAAGCTGTCACAACCTTCTATGACTGCTGAAAGGAAGAACATGAACTCCCCCCCTGCATCTCTTATCCCGCCAACACAGAAGATCACGGAAATGGTCAAACAACACGAAGGCTCAAAAACCACAAAGGGTCAGTGGAACCAGAGGAAACCCAAGACAAAGAAGCTCAAGAATGGTGCCAATGAAAAGGGGAGTGCTGATATTCTGAAAGACCTGAGGAATGCATTAAAACCAGCAGTACACCAAAGACAAGCTGAGCCAACCCACCTGCCGCCACCACAGAGGTCGAGCCGCGATGACCTGATGGCTGCAATACGTGGAAGCAGCATCCAGTCCTTAAAAAGGGTAAGACACCCTGTCTTTCTGTCAATGATTGATCTATGTTGAGGTTTGAGGGATTGTTGTTTTTGTTGTTTGCTGAAGTGAAACAATTACAGACATTTAGCCTCCAAAAGCCATTAGACCCCCTCAGTGAGAAAGGCTGCTGTCATCGGACAGACATCTGTCACGCCATGAATTCCTTGTCTCTCAGTGAAGCTATAAATAGCTTGACTTCCTCACTTGTCTTTGATAAGACTGGTGGCTCAGAGAGCTGCTGGGAAAACAATTGGTGGTTAGATTTCCACCAGAAGAAAAACGCTGTCAGAGTAAACAGTTTTATAACATTGTTCCATAGTGTAACAGTAAGTCTTCAAATGTATTATCAGACATCAACTTAGGCTTGGGTGGACTCCAGTTTGTCCTGCACATATCACAGATGTGTCAGGAGCATTAAAACAGCAGCAGGTAAACGTCTGGAACATTTGGGTGAATGTCTGGAATCCTTGGCTTGAGCACACACAGGACAGACACACACGCACACACAGTGAATGATCTGGAGCTTTTGTTGTTGTGGTGTCACATGGGCTCATTCCAACATTATCTGGGCTTTTTGGAGAAGTTCTGGAAAATGACCAGAGCAACATGTGGGATACAGTCCCTCCTGACAATGTCCACACTTCCAAGTGAAGAACGCCTGCATCTACCACAAGTCTGATCACATAGTCACATTATGAGGACATTGTTTTGGGGACAAAAAGCTGGTCCCCATGAGTCAAACCATTCAATTTCAGGGTAAAGACAGTAAATGTTGGAGTTAGACACACTAGGGTAAAATATTACTGAGTAGCAAATCCATCAATGAAATGAAGGCTACATAAATATGAAACCTGGGTAAAATTAATAAAGGAGATCAGTGTTCAGCGATATTTTCAATAGAGATTTATGAACCGAATTGTTTTTTTTTAAAGCGATGATTATTACTTTCCATTCACTTGCATGTACCCAATGACATTTTTATATGGAGACTAAAAGTGACTGTTGCTATTATTTTATATTTTAAACTAATTCGTAACTCAAATGTGATCAGATTTTAAAAGTAAAGCCATTTTTTGTTGTGAAAACAGGAAATGCATCTTTCAAAAGCAGCTGCATTTGCATATACGCTGCCATGCTACATCATTAACCCATATCGGCTGCCTTATAAACTAAGATGTAGTCTTAATTCACAAACTGGGATTATAAAGTAATTGAAACCATAGTCACTCCCACTTTTCCGGGTGCCTTTGTGTTTTTTCTTATTGGCTGACATGCATTGATTTCTGCTGCCTCAGTAAATCACTTTATTTTCTTATGTGAATCTAGTGTGAATGAAGCTGTCGCTTGTGCCGTCTAAAATCTTTGTGATGTCTGTCGTTATAGGTGGATCTTCCTCAGAGCTGAACTCACTGCCAGTCATATCTGAACTCATTCACTTTGTTGAAATATTTGATTTGTATTTCACACCTGAATTTCACTTCTGAACCATATGTTATTTAACGCATCACATCCCATCAGTTGTTGCTGTATCTTATTTGTGAAGTGTGAATCCTACTGTGAATACTAATGTGCAGAGAAATAAAATACTTTGTTCAACACTCATGAACTCATGAAAAGTCACCTATCGGTTTGTGTTTGATATGGGAAAAAAATTGAAATTTATGGGTTTTCTGCCCCACAATCATCAAATCATACTTAATAGGATATTTTACAGATAAATAGATACAGATAATACTTATTAAATATTTTCTATAGAGGAATAACCACATTATTTATTTACAAAACATTTTGTGAGGATCAGGTGAGGGTTTTCTTAAGTGCCATTTATTTGCAGTATAATTGTGATGCCCCGAATGCTGGTTAAATATCACAAGGTCGAAAGCTGCTTCTTTTAGTTTGAGCTCAAAAATCTCTCACCAGCAATGTGACATTTAACTTGTAGCTCTATGACTTTATTTTGTCAGGAAATTTTAGTAAAGCTCCCAGAAAAGTATTTATTTTTCTGCAAACCATGGGAAATGTTACATCTGTACATTTTTTTTTTTTTAAATATAACTTTTTAAAATTATTTCACATCAAAACAAGTGTGCACCAATACTGGAGGCAAAGTGGAGGAGTGTTATATTATTTAGAACGACCTTAAAATAAAACATGTTTTGTTTTTGTTGTCATACATTTTGCACCGCCATGTTTAAACAGCAGCCTGAACAAACAAACCAGCCAGAATCTGTGCGTTAAATTATTTGAATCGGAAGCTTATTTAATAAACAACAACATCCTTTCTTGTATGCAAAGGCCACCACGGCTCAGTTAGATGTCAGCCAAAAAAAATACTCATCACATTAATATTCATGTCTGTGCACATGTAAATAATTAACACAAGTCTGGATCACAAATGTGGACGAACACAGACTATATGGACAAAAGTATTCGGCCACACCAATTCAATCAGGCTTTGGGCTTGGCCCATTATCTCCAATGAAGGGCAATCTTAACACTTCAGCATACAGGAACATTTTGGACAAAGCTATGCTTCCAACTTGGTGGCAACAGTTTCTATTCCAACATGACTGGGCCCCAGTGCACTGAGCAATGACTAGGAAGACATAGTTTGATGAGTTTGGTGTGGAAGAACCTGACAGGCCAACACAGAGGCCTGACCTCAGCCCCATTGAGCACCAGTGGGATGAACTGGAACAGAGAATCCAACGTGGGCCTGACTTCATAAATGCGCTACAGAAGGAACAGACTCAAATTCCCATAGAAACACTTGAAATCTTCCAAGAAGAGTGGAAGCTGTTATAGCTGGAAAAGGGGACAAACTCCATATTAAAGTACTGCATACTTACAGTATTTAAACACCTGTTGTTGTAATGGTCAGGCATCCAAATACTTTTGTCCATATAGTGTATGTCGTTTGCAGAAAAGTACAATGGTAACACGTGAACTGGGTTCACACAGACAAACATACGTGTTGTAACAAGGTTACCGACACCTCATATATATTTTTTTTACTTCTAAAAGTCCACATCAGTGAGATGGTAGTGGTTACACACACAAAAACCACTTTAAAGCATCAGCACTTGAATTCATGCAAAAGCTTCAAACTGAGAGGATGATCGACACAATGTGTTTTCTAATAAAGGCAGTTCATAGAGGGATTAAAAAGTCAACTACGCACTGTCAGAGAGGAATATGTAATATGATAAGACACAACAGCTGCTGCTTTCTGTCTATCAACACACACACACACACATACACATTTGCAGTGTACATGACACTGAGTCACACAAGGCTGACCTTCAACATTTCCATATTAACTTGTATCAAATTTGACAACCTACATAACTATCGCACACACTACGACCACAAATATGAAATACTCCAAAAAAAAAAAAAAAAAGACTTAAGCCACTTGACAAATGTTGACCTTTTGCTCACCTTAGACCATAGGATAGCCATTTTATGAATAAAAACTGTCACTTTTTTAGACCTCATACCAAAGTGCATTGAGAAAATCAATGATTTTACATCGAGGCACACGGGAGTTCCTGCTGGCAGCCAAGTGCCCATGTCTCAAGCTGGTCTCTGGAGTGTTCGTACCACACACAACCGCACGTCATAAAAACAGAAGTGTCCCTTTAATAGTTAACATTTCACACTGCAGTAAAAGGTATGTTTGGTGTTGTAAACTAACTGATAACAGGAAGCAGTTGTTATGTCCCTTCACAGTGTAAATATGACCATAGTGATCAGTTAACTCGTATATAATGGAACTTCATCAGGCAGGAAAAGCAGCAGAGCATCAGGTCCATCTGAGCATGAATCACTTTCTAATCCACTCACTAAAGTTCATTAAACAGCTGTTCAGTGTAAACATGAACCTGCCTCCCTCAGGGAGATGCAAGGATTTGCTGCGTCTAAGTGATCACCTCAGTACAGCATTTCACACCTTTGAGAAAATGCCACTTGAATGTTACGACTGGTTTAAGTGAAGGAAAATAAAACCCTCCCACTGCTGAGAGACACTGAAGCATGAGGATCACCAGAGGGATCAATCGCCATCCAAACCACTGCTGTACATCCACAAGCTTATAGTGACATGTTCCTCTGTTTCTTTACAGTAAAAGGATTAACAACATCCTAATTGTTCTCCAGGAACCATGAAGGTCTGTGCAGTCACAGTGATGAAGTGATCAAAGATGACGGGACATACCCATCACAAATAAACATAAATATGGCTGCTGGTTTTTGTAGCATTACAGTGGCAAAAACACACGGACAGTGTATTTTTCTCTCTAGGAGTTATCAGAAGCTGGGGGCACAACCAAACAAATGATAAATTAAAGCAACATAAACATAGGAGAAATGGACAGATTCAACTCAAATGATACATATTTCTGCCAAAACACTTTTTGAGGAACTTCACTCTGAGCTGAATGTGCAAAATAACTTTTTCCACTGCTTTTATACAACTCCCTTTTTCTTTCAGAACACATACATGCAATTTTGGTGCAAACGCTTGTAAAGCATACATACTCTTATATATATATTTGATAAAAAACAAGACACTAATTTCTCTGTAAATAGTAACATTTATTTAAGTATACAATTTAGTCTTCTCATTGCCCCCCCCCCCACCCACTCCCTTCCCCTTTCACAGGTTCAGTGTCAATATCTTGGCTTCTCGATGCAGCATTAAACCTCGCTGGTAAAAATGCAAGACAGACAATTAAAACGAGCGCTGTTTATTTCTTTGCACTGTTAACAGATGGAGGATCACAAGCATCGCCAAACCTACAAGCTGCTTGCAAATGCCACATTTGGTTCATAATCTGCTTCTTTTTATTTTTTAACGATTTTTCTCCATAGGAAGGCATTTACAGTTGCATTGCATAAAATTATAGGCTGTTAACTGAAGGATGGAGGAGGATGGTGACAAGAAAGCAGCAATGGTGATGCTTCCTCTTACAAAAAACAAACTAAATAAAAAAAAAAAAAAAAAAGCAAACAGACATGAAAACAATGGTCCCATTATTTCAGAAATGCCAACGCGTGTGTGCAAGGTTAAGTGTGCAGACATACTTTTGTATTAAGTGAAAGGAATGTCCTAACTCACAACATCAGTAACGCTTGCGATCGCATTTAAAGGTTTGCAATATCCCAAAAAAGTTATTTTAAGTGTCCACTGTCACTGTATCCTGCTTGAAATGACGCAAAATTAATTTTTGACAAGCGCACACCGACAAACACAAAACTCAACTATCATTGAAACTGTGTGCAAATAAACGACTTTAATTATATATATAAAAAAAATAAAAGTCCATGTCAGGCAACCATGCTGCCATGTTTTGGTCAATGAAAAATCATAATGAAAAATAACATTGCTAAACTACAACTACAATTTATTAGGAAACTTGAAGGTATGAAAAGAAGCACAGTAAGAAAATAGCGTTATCTTGCATTCAAGTCGACCGCTTTTCAACACAAAGAGGATCCTGCCTGTTTGGTCGCACATACGTTGTCTCCCTTACAAGTTTCTCACATGGAGAAATGAACACGGAAAATATTTCCCAAGGATCATATGAGGACTAATTCCTCTCAGTGGGACAGATAGTGTTTTATATTATTGATTATTATTAATGAAATGTCGCTGGCCGAGTCTCCACATTGTGCTGTTGACACATTTAAGTGCTTTCTGATGATGGATGCCCCGGGGAAGTTACGTCCATAACAATGCGGGTGCATGAACGTAATAGATTTAACGGATGAGGTATTGCACAGATTAATCAACATTATCATAAAAAAAAAAAGCAAAAAAGGCAAAAATAAATATACAGCAAAGTGATACAACATTTACATTACAATTTTAGTCAGATTCTGGAAGCTTTCTACCAGATATTTTAATGTAAGCGATAGGTTGGTGGGGGGTGGGATGGGTTAGACACTAGTCCTCCCACTCGTCGTCATCCTCAAAGTCCTCATCTTCGTCGTCATCCTCGTCTTCGTCTTGGAAAAGAAAACACAAAAATAAATATTTAAAAAGTTTAGGAGTGTGGCAATCATAAAGAAAATCCCACTAAAGAATTGGTGATCTGCTTTCAAGGTGGAACATTTTACTTTTCTTTTTAATGCCGAGGGTTTAATCAAAGTGCCAGTGTTTTTCCAGGTAATAGACACAGCTCATCAGCAGAGTTACCTGAAGAATGGATGGCTTTGCTTCTCTTCTGCATGACTTCCATGAGAGCACCGACGATGCCCGCAGCAGGGGCTGGGGTTGGAGGGCTGGACTCTGAATGATCCGACACCTGCAGACAACCAAAGAATCACTGTGTAATATGGTTCTTTCTTTCAACTTAATTTGTATTAGGTTTGGTTCATATATCTTACTTTCAGAGTAATTCTATTGCCATAAATAATGGGTTTTCACGGCATAACTATACTTACAGCCCAAAAGAACAGCATTATTCTGTAACCAAAATAATTTTTCTCATCTATACAGAAATGGAGGAGTGTCATTAATATGAACATAAGAGCCAAAGCCAAAGTAGATGAATCGTTTCTCCTCTCTTGTCTCCTTTTCTTACTTCTGGATGAGGTAAGTATGTTTGCCTGGAAATACTTTTGCCATCAAGCTTTGATTTAGAACTATATACCGTTTTACCCTGGACTTACAGACTTAGCAGTGGGCTGCAAACCGAAGCCCAATATTAAGCTAACTGTTTACTTGATTAGCTGAATTAGATATTAGCTGCTCCAGCCTGCAGTACGATGTGGAAACCATACTCCGTTTTGTCTTACGGTCTTGAGCTGGATTCCTTGTCGGATCTGGTCCAGCAGAGCATCTCGTCCGGTGCTGGAGGCTGGCGCTCGGTGGTTCTGTTCCACCTTCTTCAGCTGAGTTCCCCCTCTGATCTGCTCCAGCAGCGCCGACTTCCCCCCTGGACTTGGCGAATGAGGTGAGTCTCCGCCACCACCAATACTGTCCAGCTCTGGAGGAGGAGGAGGGCCAGGTGGTGGAGGCGGTGGAGGAGGTGGGGGAGGCTGAGCGGGGGCAGAAATGCCCCCACTGTTGAGTGGAGACTGGTGGGGCTGCGGGGGAGGTGGAGGTGGAGGGGCTTGGGGGGTGATGGATGAGTGCAAGGAGGATGGAGGAGGAGGAGGTGGAGGCTGGTGGTGGTGATGTTGTGAAGGAAGGGGAGGCTGGTGACCTCCTCTGGTGGGAGGTGGTGGAGGAGGTGGGGCACCCAGAGTTCCTGGTCTGGTAGGCGGAGGAGGAGGTGGAGCTGAGGCAGGTGCTCTGGAGGGAGGAGGGGGAGGAGGAGCTCCACGGCCCCCTCTAGATGGAGGAGGAGGGGGTGGAGCCGAACTCTGGTGTGGTGGAGGAGGAGGTGGCGGCGGTCCACCACGAGAAGGAGGTGGAGGGGGTGCTGCAAGGAGAGCAAGAAATACAAAAAGCAAGTTGGAGCAAGCCAGGGGCTTTGTACATAATCTCCAAGGTTATGTTGGAGGCTTTGGCATCAATATAATACAAGCAGTAACACCCACATCTGAGGAAAAAACTCAGCAGTCGTCTTCAGGGAGAAAACACTGCAAGCCTGATAATGATACCAGTTTTGAATTCACTTTTTCACTGCGAGCAAAGAAGTGATTCTCTAAAATGTCTGTAAATAGGCATTATTTCCCTATCAAATGTGCCACAAATAAATCATGTGATGAAGGAGTTGCCAACCCATCGATCGTGACTGTCCTGTCGATCTTTGGGACTTTCTCTGTAGATCACAAAAAATAGGAAAAAGAAATACATAATCACCTTATGACTGATTAATGATTAATGTGAAAGTTTTGTGAGCACCTTCCCCTCTCTAGAATCGGCTGTAAAACTGTCGTAGTAGTATGAGAGAGACTAGGAAATTATAGTAAAATAATTAGTTAAAGGTAGTTTACTGCAGATTATGTTGACAGATGAGAGAGGAGAGCTGTCGTCACAGGTTGAGTCTCTGCCAAAGACGGCAAAAATATACTATTTCAATCCAGAATAAGTGGAAGAATTTATGTTTACACTAGTTAAAGGCAAGCGTATATGGACGTGATGCCACCAAATTTAAGCAACCCAGTGTTAACGTTTCTGTTTAGTTTCAGGCTGTGGTTGCAAAGTACCGTAGAGAGTAGTACCGTCATTATTGTAATAAGAGGCCTTAAACTATTCACAGATAAGGCTTTTACTTGGACACCATTAACAGTTATAATCCTCTTTACCACTAAATGGAAATCCAAACCAAAAAAAATAAAAACCATTAGTTAAACCGTGTGTGTGCTCTCACCCTGCCTCCTCAGCTCATTCTTGACAGCTTCCACCCCTCCCTTCTTCTCAATGAAGTCGTAGATGACCTTAGAGGTCTCACGGTCCTTCAGCTGGGCCTCAGAAATGCCACACATGTCGAACAGGTTCTTGAGTTCAGGGTCTAGGTTGTTCAACTGCAACATCAACAACACCAAGAAAGTTTAAAAAACTGACCATGGCCACAGCAAAGATAAAAAAGAAGCAGTTTAAAAATGAATTGTGTACTACTGTCTCCTATGCAAACTGAAAACTGTTGCTTGATGTCATTGCTTTGAGGCATTTGACACAGGCAGATGCTTGTAGTAATATCTGTTGCATCATGATATAGTCTTTTCTGATGAGGAAAGGAGGTAGTGTGAATGAGGTGGTTCCTAACTGGTGGCTATTAAAAATGTCTTTCGTGCAGTACATCAATCCATAGTTCGCAGCTCCTCTTTGGCTAGCTCTGTTTGAAATTATTCATGTTGTCCACAATGAAGACGTAAGAGCTTCTACCTCAACTACACAGCAGCCAGTCAAAGTGTTAGTGTGACATCTAGTGGCCAAAAAGTAGAAACAAGAAAGAAAATTTCCTTCAACATAGCAAGAAACTGTTCAGCTGCAGTTCATCATTGTCATGTTGGACAGCAGTACCAGGGTGACTGACTTGTTGAATGAATGAATGGCTTGTTGTGCCTGCTCAAGTGATGGAATAGGAGACAGTTAAAGGTAAAGAATGAGAAGCACACATATGTCACCACTTAAATGATATTACCGCTTTTCTATAAGCTACTCAACACTGCATTTCCCCTTACTTAGAAATGCAGGTTTCTTCATAGGCAAGTCTGACTTTGAATGTGAAGGTTAGTGTATGTGGAGTTTATCACTGCAGGCCTTATTCATGTTTTTCAAATGAATATTTCCCTTTGCTCTGAAATTAAAATGTTATGTCCTGTCACTTGTGAAAAGCATTAATGGACCATTATGCAACGGTAATCTAGGGTCTTTAAGTCTGTAAAAGCAAGTAATCACAGGCTTCACTTTGAAAACTAGAAAAGCACTTGGAGAGCACAGACCTCCGCCAAGCAGCTCATTTCCTCTTATATTGTGATTTGCTTTCAAAATTATTAGTCCTAGAATTTTTTTGTCTACATTATTGGATTCTTTGACCATGAAAACATACCCTTAGCATTTGGAATCACCTTAATATCATTAGTTTGATTAACTAAATTAGTTATTAATAAAATCAATATTTCTGCAATGGCGGTTTACTTTTGGATCTAGCTCCAAAAGATACCGCAAATCAATGAACACACTTCCAATTCTGCAGAGTCTCAACTACAATGTGGTGTTAGCTGCATGTCTGTATGTTTATTTGTTACCTTACAGTGCCCAAAAACCTAACACCCAGAATGTTCACAAGATCTGGATCAATCTGTGATATATTATAGAACCTATTGTGTCCTCATTCTGTATTTTTTTGCCCTGGTCATTTATTGTGGAGATACATTCACAAATGCCGAAAATGGCCCTATCTCACAATAATAAAGAATCCTTCAAACAATTCCCGGATCAAGGTGACGATATAATCATCCATTCCTTGTCCCATTACACACCTTTCCTGAAAATTTCATCAAAATCCAGTTATTTTGCTAAGAGACAAACCAATGCTGGCAAAAACATATAACCTCCTTGGTGGAGGTAAAAATGCAACCAATACATTTCCATTTCACTACCACCCCCTGCCCAGATTCGGGAGGAGCCTTTATTACTTTCATCTTACTCTCATTATTATTGCTATTTAATGTAATAAATTGATTTCTTCAAGATGCATCTATCTAACTAGTTGATGCCACCGCTGCCGGATTTAGCCTGGAACATTCTGTCTTTCAGCCTCTGACAGGCAGCAAGATTATCTATGAATATGCAGGAAGCAACAAGAGCCTATTGTGTGATTCATCATACAGACACCACACAGGTCACTATTGTGCTCCCATGTGCACGTGTTTGTGAGTGCAAATAAAGGGTGTACTCACATCAAAACCTGTGTTTGGATCCCAGCCCACGTGACCGATGTGTCTGAGGAAGACAGCACAGGTATGTGGTAAGAACATTCAAATGTAACATAAACGCATAAATACCCAGAAATGCATCAACTATTTAGCATGTGGATGTGGGCGACTATGTGGTCATCATGCAAGATAGTGAGCGCAAACACGCATGCGCATACAGAAACAGTGCGGTCATTGAATGATCTCGGACTCTCCATGTTTACCGCTATAACAAAGTGTTACTTCAGTGTGACTTCACTGTCACTAACACTGTCAAATGGCCAAAATGTTCATAGGATACTCTCTTTAAAACCCTCATCTCACACACACTCACTGGAAGTTGCTGGGCGTGCCAATGTCAGCCTTGGTCAGCTTCTTCTTCTTGCCTTTGGTTTTCTTTTCCTTGCGGTTCAGACCGCCATGGCTCAGCATGTTGTTGAGGTGGTACGGCTGCTGGTGGCTGTGGGAGTTGTGGAATCTGACGTTGTTGATCTCCGGGTTCTTGATGTCCACTGTGGCCATGTGCAGAGCTGGACCTGCACACAGGGAGGGACATACTGCACATGAGCTGTGGCCAATGCGTGACAATGAAGTCTCTAATTGTATGATAAATACTGTATGTTCAACTGGGGGACTGAAATGTCATGCTCCTTCTGTAGAGGAGGAACACCCTCAGAAAAAAAAGTTCGACATTTTTAGCTGCACTATTGTAAGGCTGTTCGACTGAATTTAAATGTTATGACTTCTTGGGTAGGACATTCTGGGCACGCATTACGTTGGTAAGACGCTCTTTGCTCTTTGAATGTAATACATGAAGAAACAAAGACAAGGAATACTTACTGGCACAAAATCCATGAAATTACATGGCCATGATTAATCTGGCATTTGACATTGATAGACTTTGAAGACTCCACACAAAATGTGAATTAATGCCTTTCTAATCTTCATACCAGCTAGATTTAGAGGACAAATTATACAAATAGAAGAAGCATAAGGGAAGAACCAACAGCAAAATTATTACAAATTATGTTGGCTAACTTCATTTAAAACGATAAAAAGAGAAGAGGTTTGGTACAGTATGTAACAACTTATATTAAATACCTTTAAAAACCCATCAAATGGCATACAGTTGCTATAACTCTGGTGAGTGGTGTGGGGTGATTATGATGGATTATCACTTGCAGAACTAAAATGTAAAGGTGTTAATGTAAGGAATTTCAGAATTTTGAGGTAAATGGAGGCTCAGTTTAGTTCTGGGGATGAAAAGTTTGGGAACACTTGTTCTCAGGGATACAGGTCTTTTGACACAGTTACATTTTTTTTTGAGAAGTAAATGATTTTACCTCCTAATATACCAGCATCATCAGTATCCCTTTAATAAGACCAGGGTCTGCTGTATACTCTGCCATGTCATATGTTCAGTGATTTTGTCTGTCTCTTCTAAACTTTTAAAATCCATATTTTTTGACATTTAATGCCAAGGAAGTTACCCATCCCTCTGTGGTTGGGCACACTCAGTCCTCGATTCTCTCGTAATCTCCAAAAACCACATCGGCATCTGACAAATACATTAATCCACCGCTAATCCCAGTCAAAATCCCTCGACTCCCCATGAATTCAAGGTCTATGGACAGAAAAACAGGCAACCTTTAAATCTGCTGGTACAATGATGGAGCTGGACCGGTGATTGTTTTTCCACCATCATGCAGAGCTGCAAGATATGGTCCTGTGTAGATCTGGATCACAGAGATGAGTGGTTCTATGATATGTATTGAAAGGCTTCTATATCAAAATCAATGAAAAAAGCATAATATTTGGAATAATAGTTTTGACACATAGGTAACTTTGTTACATAATGTTTGACATCAAATGTCTGACAAGACAACAGTCTATAACTTCTCTGTGTACTTGGCTGGCTACAGCAGCAAACATGCATTAAAGTTCACAGCTTACAGTTTATGAATGGACACCATTTGTGAAGGAGCTTTAGTGGGATTTAAGAGTTCACAAAAGGTAACGAGTTAAACAATGGAGGTAATCCACAAGGGCCCAGTGTGAGCGGCTTTTCTGGGTGTTTGAACCAATGTTTTCACAATAACAACACAATTGCCTTCAACATAGATACAGGAAGCTTAGAAACAACTCACAAACAAAGGCAGAGCAACAATGTGGCGCTGCTTTGAAATGTCAGAAATAATCTACGCCACTGGAGACAAACTTCAATGAAAGACAACTAAGGCACAAATCCATGGAGTTGATGGAAGAGACGAGTGAGCTGTTTCGCATATGCTAATCCTTCTCCTTACATCTTCAGTGTTTGCCAGCAGCCAAAGGACCTAATGAAAGTTAAAGGTCTTTTGAGACTAAGGGAGAACCAAATTAAAATATGATGCAAGGAGATATTGGTCACAACTTTGCTCGTGTTAGTGTTCAAATGTAGACTAACAAACAGAGCTGGGAAGCTTCTGCCACCAGAAGGACGACTTCTGGGCTGCAGATGGAATGCTAAAATGACACACCAAGACTGGTACACAAAGGCATTTTGCATTTGTTGTGGATCATCAAGGGTAAGTGTTAGACACACAAGACAGACAACCAAAACCCAGTATGTAAAACAAGACCACACAGCTTTTAAAATGAGAGGAGCATGATGCACATCATGCATATCCACAAAAAGAGGGTCTGGCTTATGGATGTGTTACAAAGCAGGGTTTGAAGAGAATAGAGACCATGTGGTCTACATGTGGCACAGATGGACCTCAAAGTCCCACTGATCAGATTAACCTATGGAGGTCTCCATATTGTGCTAGTGTGTGTTGTACCATCTGCAAAAAATACCTTCAAATATGTCACAAAACATATTTAAACACGCTGATCGATAAATGCAGTGTAGGGTCACAAGAGTCACAGAACACTTTACACAACACACTGCAAGTCCCAACGGACTGAGAACTGCAGATTTCATTTGAATTCAATTTTTTAAGGTCTGAGAGACTGAGAGCTAGGAGTGGGGAAAAGATTCTAAGACGGATCATAATTCTCTCTCTTTAAAAGATTATTATTTGATGCAGTAAAGTTAATTTAACAAAAAAATCTCTTAGCTCTGTTTTTGCAGGACAGCCAAAGCAGGTACAAAGCAGGTATAAACAAAGCATTTGCTGTGAAACACGCACACTGTGGTTTGTATATGAACTTGAGGACATGTATGCAGTATGTTTTTGTCTGAAATATGATTTGTTATTAGGTTTTGCTCTTGATTGTGTTCAGAAGAAACAGAAAAGTTGAGGTACTATTGCCATAGATAGCAACAATGCATGTTTTGATTCATTGTTTTGATTCAAGTCAATTTTGCTCATTGATACAAAAGCAACACTAGACTCAAAACATTAATCATACCACTGTAATGGGCTTTAAATTATGCTCATTATGTTTTTATGTCAGAGCTCCTTGTACATTGCATTATCTCTGTATCGCAAAAGTGTACTTATATAATCAACACAGGAGCAGCCGCTCCAAGTGAGCTGATTCAAAGACGCTTTCACATAATTATAATTCTGTTAGGCTTCTAAAGATAATCCTCCCCCACACAGCAGCACTCATGCTGATTATATCAAAATATGCATCATGCAAGTGAGAAATCCTCTAAAAAGGCCCTAAACACAGCTGAGATGTTGTTATGACTCAACCTTACATAACCACAACTAGAGTGACATAAAAACTATCATCCATCATTGAGCAAATGTTTTAACTATTTGTTTGTGTAGAACAACTATGTGTAATTGAAATCCTATTGGTCTCAATTATAAACCACTTGTGTGGCTACACCTAGAGTGTGTGTGCTTAATTTCTTGATTTGGTTAGTTAGACAGTGGTTGCTTTGTATTTAGTTTTGTTGCAATTGTATATTTGACGTGGCTGGGGAAATATTGTGTGAGAGTGATTGGCATTTCTTAATTTGATAAAAAAAAAAAAATCAAGAATCTGAATCTGCATTAACAAGAGTTCAACGTACCATTTTTAGGGTCACCTCTTTTCTCTGCAAAAGAAAATTTTAACACCGTTATAGTTTCAGACAACTGCAGGACTCGACCAACTTGACTAAACAAAATCATTTTGAGCTTTTAACCAAAAATAAATGAAAAGAAGAAATTGAGCTGTTAAATATTTAGAAATGTGTTAAAGTTCAGTTAGTGTGACGTGGTGGAGTTGAAAACAAGTTGACAGTTTTGAGGCCCTCGTGTTTAAAAGGTGTCAAAGAGCAATAAAAAATTGTCTCACATCTTCAACACTGTGGGCAAAACAGTCAGAAGGAGAGTTCAGGAAGCCTTTGACACCAGCAGAAGAGGAGAAACAAAAGGTCTGGAAGCAGACTTGGATTTAACGTAAACCTCTCACCACGAGAAAAGTCTGTCTCCCTGCTCTGTGAGCCTTTGAACTTTCAGTCATCATCACAGTCTGAGCATTGCACTTCAAAGGCCAACATGCTGAGAGATGCTGGAGGGAAGCCAGAGGAGAAACAAGAGGCGCCTCGGTGCAGGGACGTTTGTTACAGACAGGGAAAACACACTGAACTCAGAACATGAGAGACAGGAGGATGTGTCCCCAACACAATCTCAGCACACGTCCTCATCTACATCATCACAGCCGATCCCAGGAGGAGAACATGGTCGGTTGACCCATTACACTGTGTCAGACGTGCATGTGAAAAATATGTAGCGTATAAGGGGGTAAATTAGAGGCCATTCTGGCCCTTAATTTTGCTGACGTTCATTAGGGAAGATTCCCTATGTGTTCAATCATTTTCATAATGTAAATTCTATACTTTTTGTCACTTGATGCTGGTTGAGGTCAGTTCATGACTTCTAATGATCCTCCTGTAGTAGGGGTGCCCAAAGAGTTATCACTATCTACACTTGGTAATGGTCAATATAATGTCTTTGTTCCCCTAAAGTGCTAAAATACCTTCCGAGTCTTTAAATAATTAACCAATTAATTAATTAATCTTAACATCTAATTTCAAATTCTTTTTCCACACACTACAATAGCAATAAAACACAACAACAAAAGAATTCAAGATATTTTACAAATTCTTGTATTGATTTCTTTTACTTCACTTTCTTGAAGAAAAAGAAATCTCCCTGTCTGGACAAAGTGAAGCAGGAAGTATGGGACAGTGGTTCAGATTGTGTTAGTAGAGAATGAGATAAGTAAGAAATCAGACAAAAGTTAACATTAAAAAAAACAATGAATCTCACCAGTTTTGCGCTGCCGTCTGTTGAGCAGGTCATTGATGGCAACTCTGAATCTTTTGGCCTCTTCTTCACTGGCAAAATTCAGACCGATCTGACAAGTCTGAGGGGGAGGATCCATGAATTAGTAAAATCAAACCTTTAGTGAGGCAATTAATCTGTGACTCCAAAGCCATTTACAGACATGAACTCCAGAAAATTCTTGAGATATTTTACAAGAATGGGTCGAAGTGATGAATAAACAATATTCAACAGTTATTATGGATACAGTATGGGACAATCTGAACCACTGTCCCATACTGTATGCTTATTGTAAACCAGACATTAGAAATGTTGTAAATTCATTTTATGTAAATAAACCGCTGTCTGGAGCAAAAATGGATTTTAACCAACACAGTGCTTAATTTAATGGTTGTCCTGTTTTTTTATATTTCTGCACTTTTTAATAAGATTAATAATCTCTCTACTGTCAAGAGCTCAATTAGCACAATTAAAGATGGGACACCAAATTAATCCCTGTGGCTGCTTCACTTATGTGTCTGTGGCAGTGGCAAAAAAACAAGACAAAACATAATAAGACATAACAAAAAACAAAGTGAAACTGTTTCAGCAAACCCTCAATGTTTAACTTATTAAATAGAGGTGCACCCTATCAGTGAGAAGTGAATGGCAAAAACAGCTGCATACGTACGTCTCCTGAAAATGAGATGAAGTAGGATCTGGAACAGCTGATAGAGAAGTTGTGGTACAGTTCCTGCTCAAACATGATTTTCCCTTCCTGCAAAAAAAAGCCCACAAAAAAAGATACAGAAACATCAGCAGATTATTTTATTTGGTGAATAGAAACCACATTCACTTTACCCTGATGTACATTTACAGCAAGATTAGGATTTCATCAACCACTGCTCTCACTTCATCTCACACTTCATCTTTCACTTCAAAATAAGAGCCATGAAATCATGTCGATGGCTCCCTGACTGGTAACAGAAAGAATGTGTCGTTTATTCATGGTTTTTTGCCTGAATCTCTGTCCTTGAAAAAGGAATGCAAGGACAGATTTTTTGAGTTATATTTTTTTCTGTCGAGCTTTAGTTCAATATTCAGAAATGGATATACAATGTGATGGAGGCACTAGCCCATGAAATACCATTAAAATATTAATGACCTTATATTCTGATGAGAGGATATGAATTTCTTACAACATATAACTCCTGGATGTGCAGTGTTACCAATTTAGAGACTTTGTCACTATATTTAGCAAGTATTCCCACCCCAGCTACTCTTTTTCAAAAAACGTCTCTTAACAAATCTCCCAACTTTTTCTTGTGTTATTGGATACTTCTGGAGACTGACTTGAAAGCATGTATTGTTCTAAAGGTCTTTGCACAACGGATGGGACGACACAGTTTGGACTTCTACCTCTGTGGTTCACTCGCAGTACTATTTTAAATTAATGTTCTTAAAAGGATCTGTTGTTGAATCAAGCAAAAAAATGAGCACTTTAATTTACAGAATATTTTATTTTCTCAGCGATTGTTGTTGATAGCACTTTTATGTTGTTTTAAACTCATTTAAGTTTGTCTGATTATGGTATTGAGAGCTACTGCACATTAGTAAGGCCTACCATGTATTTATTTATTTTAATTTTTTGAGAGTGTATGGGTTAGCTGCCGCTGCCGGTAGAGCTCCTGCTAACTCCACAGCAAAGTCTGGTGATTTATTTTGTACTATGCCATCTATGTAGAACCAGAAATACTTCCACAGGCTTCTTTTCAGATCAAGTGGACAATCAGAAAACTCATTTGTTAAAGACCTGGTTAGATGTGCTGCATCATGTATATTAAAAACCTCTGCTTTTGTGATTTGTTAATAGCATTGTTTAAAACATCAAATTCTAATGTCTCCTCGCAGGATCTACATTTAGTGAGAGGTAAGAACACATATGAGAAATGTGCAACTTTAACATTAGTCCAAAAATCAAATTGTCTATATCAGACCCATCAAACTCAGCTTCATCTTGATGCATTTGGTACAGTTAAACCACAGCCAGCTAAATTTACATAGTGTACTGGAGTTAAAACTAAACAGATGTTTCTTTTACAGATGGCCCTCACTCACTTTGATGTCAAACACTCTGATGAAGTAGGATCTCTGTGGGTTGTCTTTAACCAGGCAGGCCACTCCACAGCATCTCTTCACCCAGATGGCGCTCCGCTCAGCCCCATAAACCTGGACCACCGCTGAACACAGACTCTATGAAGACATTAGGAAAGAAAAGGTTTAAAGTATCAAATCTGTATGTTTCTTTAAAAATATTTTTTTAAATTTTTTAAAAAGGCAGGAGTGAAGTTGATCAGTCAGCAAAAAAAGAAAACAACTTGGCAATGATCTCCTCCATTGTGTCCAGAATTTACAGACAGGTTTGGTTCCTTGTTAACAGCTCCCATGTGCGACGGAGCAGCCACCAACGAGAAGCAGTGACAGAAGCATCACAGAAAGCACAAATCTGCTTAACACAGCTCAGATCAAAAGTCACACATGCAAAGACCTATACTGTGGATCAAGGTCACTTCTCTCATCTGCAAAGTCAAACTGTGCACAGAAACATGGAGAAATTATCTGGCCTTGAACTCCAGCACTATCTTGAATAATTTACAAATATCTAGGATTACAGCTTCACAATTGTCTCTGTCAACCAGTCAAATTACACCCACGTCTGTCCAGACTCATATGTAATAAAGACCTTGAACAAGTTTAAAGCTGCTGTCAGCAATGTTGTCTCTGTCTAAACTTTGCCTTAATGTGTGAAGCTGCAGTTAACATTCCCCTCCCTCCTCCCTATCACCTCATCACAGGACTGCCACTTTGTTGAATTCTGGGTATTGATAAAGTTTATAAAGTTTCGGACCCATGGGACTGATCAAACAGGCCAGATCAGTAATAGCTGTGACAATATAGAGCTATTTAACACAGATTTGAACAAAAGTATAAAAAGTACTGATTGAATTTTGTCGTATTGAACGCAATACAGCTTTAAGTTGTGGCCAAAACTGAATTTTGAAGTCACAGGGACTTTTCACCTTTTGCTAGCTATTTCTAAATCATGCTTCATGTTGCGCAGTAATGAAACTGACTGTGAGCATTATGCCTCTGGCTGCAGTTGTTTCTGGCGTGGAAGCAGTGCCAGAAATGGCACCAGTGCAGACATTAAGAACAGGCAGAAATACTTGACATCTCTTACAGTACAGGTGCATTCATGACTTTGCATTCCAAATCAGAACATCTTTTCAGATGAAGCATCTGATTTTACAAGTAGTCCACCCAACCTCATAAATACACGACTTTGCAGGAGTTGAAGCACAACATACAAAAGTAAAGTACCATGAAGATCACTGACACACAATGACAGTGGTTACTTTCATATCTTTCACTTCAGTCCCAACTGAAAATGGAACCAGTAAGACTTCTACTTGAGTGTTTACACAGTTGTCATCATGTTTATATTTATGTGGCTCATTTGACCCCGGATTGAATGCAGTTTCTATTTATTTCACCTTGCAGACAAATGCCAGATATTTGTGTTTTTTTAATCAGAGCAAAAGTAGCTCTATTGAAATTTTGCTTTGAATTTAACCTTCATTTCTGCTAGATAAGAAGCTGCTGTTGTCGACACTACCATGTCCTGCTTTGTGGTTTTTGAGTGTTCTGCAGAGGACACGCTGTGTTAATTCCTTTGCCACGTTTTGTCCCTCTGCAGCAGAAAGTAACTCCAGCCACTGGGAGAGAAAGGAGGAAATGCCGCTGAGCTGGTTTCCTCCTCTGTGACACATGAGAACAGGTCAGAGGAGCAGCAGGAAACAATTTTCACCATGAAATCACTGCTCATCATCACGCAGAAAAGGTCAAAGTTTGGCTATTAAAACACTCTTTTGAGCTCTAACCCCAACAAGAAGAGAAGTATGCAATTAAAGATACAACAGACTAGGGTTGGGCGATTGGAAGAATATATCGACTATCTGCAATTGGCTGAGTCCATCACCGGCTGTTATTTTGGAGATTTATTGGCGATTTGTGCGTGCACTCATAAGGGTGGGTGGGGTTGAAATTAATTTAACAATTTAGGGTCATTATAAATTCATTCAAACTAAGTGACAGTCCTGTGTCACACAGGACGTCAGCTAAAGTGTCATGTTGAGCAGTACGGTGGATTTACAAATGCTTGTGCAGACTGGTCAAGTTAGAAGCTTGACCAGTTAGGCAAATAGCTTCATTCAGGTCCACTGACCTTCCTTTTGCATCAGGTTTAGAACCAAAATACAATACCCAATTAAGGGATTTCATGTTCTTTTTTCCCAACAAGCTTAATCCAAGCCTGCTAATGCTGTGAGGTGATTGCATAAAGCTCGACCCCCACCCTGGCGAATATGTCGGCAATCGTTATGCTGTTATGCTGCTGATCGCCAATTGGAAAATCATATTCGCACAACCCTATAGCACACTCAGAAACTCTCTAAAGGTTACAAGATCTGGCATCTTGGTAAGGTTGTGTAATAAATCAATTACTTTTTGAATAATAGAATTTTCCTATATATTGATATAATATACATTCTGCAAACACACCAAGAATTACAAGGTATAATTGCGTTAACATTGGTTTATCAAGTGTTTAATTTCTTCCAATAAAAGGTTTAAAATCACAATTTAATGGTTTATATAAATGTCATATAGAGGCAAAAATCAGTCTTTAATTAGCTGACATTTATAGTGAAAACTACTGATAGATTTGAAAACCTTTATTGTGATAAGTGGCCAAGTTTAATAAAGATGGAGCAGTGATCTTTGTTGACTGACATCAAGTGAATGAAATAACAGAACATCTGGTATTTAAGATCTGGTTGATGAAAAGTCTGCTTTTAAGAAGAAAACTTACATCATATTCAAAGCAGGTGGTGAAGTCTGGGTTAAATGTTTCAAATACATGAACTGTCATGGGTTTACAAATCAGACCACAGAAACTGTTGATGCTGATAGGGAGAAGATGCATACTGCACATTTCACACCCAGAGAACAACAGCAGAAAGTCAATCACTGTGATAAAATAAATAAAAAAGAGTGTCAAACATCTACTAAGACTAGAAATGTAGAAGTACCCACTAACAAAATAATGCATTAAACCCAAATTACACAATTCAAGGAATCGGTTGCTATTCTTGTATGTTAATAAATAAAGATGTCATGTGGAGGATACAGTGGTAGAAAATGTGAGTGAGTGAGTTGAGTGAGCTAGATTTGATGGTTTACTTCTCTTATAATGAGCTTCACTGCAATTTTAGAAATCACACAAATGCCAAGTGTTCATAACCCAGAGCAATGAAATATTCAGAAGGTTGGTAACAGAAGCAAATGTGGAAAAATCTACTCAGACATTATTATTATTATGGTGATCATAAAGAGGATAATGATGCTTTCAATAGATTTGCTGTAACTCTGAGCAGTTTATTTTACATTGGGGGAAGGAAATGTCGACAGAGAAATTCCATAATTCAAAAGACAGTGATAATGTAAAATTGCATCAAAAGAAAACATACTTTGCTTTCAAAGTAAGAAAACAATGCAAGAACGCAAAAAGACTGATAACCTGAATCCTACAAGCTGGCACACCAATATGCCAGACTGCACCTTTACTAGTTTGCCACATGGAAAATTGTAATCATCACAAAACAGACAAACTGAATGAGCTGCTTTACTTCACAACAAAGTATATGATATAATATATGAGATGACATTCTGAGTAACTCTTTTTACTTTGTTAACTAGTAACGTGACAATTTGGTAGTCACATCATTTCTGTCAGGCTTTTTGTTTTAAGTGTAGATGTAGGACAAATTTCATCACAATAACACGTATTATTATGACTGACTAATATTTGATTAACACCACAGACCATTTTCCCCCATTCAGCTTTTTTTCCTTCCTCCTTTTTGTTTCGTTTCTTATTATGTGGTATTTAAAATCCAGACTAATGTAAAATCATTAGGATATACTAGTTTGTGATTTGAGTAAGTGCTGACTAGACAGATTAGACACAGGATTGTTTGATCCTGGCTGTTAGCATGCTAGCTACACAGAAAAAAATCTCCATGACAACTCACTCACATCATTATAACGGGAAACTGGAATTGATGCTGTAGCAGTGCTGTTTCTGTGCCCCATTTTAAATGTTCATTCCAAACCATCTGTTATGTAATTTAAGTCTTATTTTGAGAGTTCGGTATATGTGTGCTACTGCTTTCGTGAAACCCGAGTTTAGGATTGGATAAACCAGGATAATGAAAAAAACCAACAGGTTAGGATTTGAGGAATAGCCCTCTAGAGACGAACCATGGACTGCTGTGTTGACGTTTTGTCTGGATGCATATCACTGGACATTTTGACTAGGTGCAGGTGATAAACAAACGGAGGAACTTACGGAGCATTTTCTGCCCAGGTAGCCGAACAGACACTCGTTCTCCTGCGGGGTCAGGAGGAGGGAGCCGACGTTTGCAAGCCTGCGGGGCGGCGGGTGGCTGTTCATGGTTCGTAAGTGTTGTGGTCAACCCCGAAACGATGCGGTTATTCACCACGGACGGGCTAAACAAACTCTGCTGATTACACAAAATCCATGCGGGCTCCGGTTGCTTGGGCCTGCAACCGGATCATCTCCGCTGAGTCCAACTCCGGGTTGGAGGGCGGAGGAAGACGGGAAGCGTGTTTCCTGGCTTGGTACTGGTCCAGAAAGAACCACAACTCCCTTGTACGGTGTTAATTTATAAAAACAAGGACCCGTTATTTATCTGCAGAAGGAAATATGCTAAACTTCCATTCGGAAACTCCGGCAGCTGCAGCGGCGATGCGTACATCCAACATGGCAGCAGGACAGGGTCGACCACTTTAAAAAGAAAGGAGAGGGGTGTTGCTTTAGGCAAACTCAAATTATACCTTGTATTTTGATGAACTGGTGAAACCGGCAAAGTGTCAGGCTGAAGCACCCAATTTTATTTTGATTTTATATGTAAAAACAGTGTCCTGTGCGTATCTGTTTCGCTGAGAGGTTAAAATGCCCTTGCTGACACAGAATGGTTCAGTCCGATGTGGCAGCAGGAATGCAGCGCTGTGTATGTGTGTTGGGATGGGGGGGTGGGGGGTTGCTGCTGCGTAAACAGGATTGAAATGACGTTAAAGGGGGAGGAGCCATAAAGTGGACGTAAACACGTAAATGAATAAGCTGAATATTTTGTTTTATGGACAATAAACATCATAATAAACAATCAGCAATGTATTAATCATTTGTACAAAACATCATGGAAAAATACACTCATTTGGACTGTTTTCTTCTGCATAGACAGGGAAATTGTGAAACTAAATACCCAAAGCCTGATAAAAGGTTGTTTTCCCCTCTTTCCTGAAACATTGGGCATTACCATCATTAGTGAAGTCTGAATTTATTGTCAGATTTGGAAGCTCGTGTATCATAATTGTGCATAGTCAATATGAGTATGCAACACCAGGGTGAAATGGCTTGACATGCAGCTCGTCTGACTTTGACCTGCCACTTTCAAGTGGCATTTGTCATTGGGGAATGATATGTGCCAAGGGAACATAAATTATTCCACTGGTGATTGATATATACCACAAGTGACATACCATCAGTCAGTTTTAAATCCTTATCTTTATCTTTTTAAATCAAACCAAGATCCATCACAGTTACCAACACATTTCTCATTCTTCTTTCCCTTCTGGCCCTCCCCATTCAAGTCCTTTAGGAAAGCAAATAAAATAAGGGGAAAGGTTGTGAAGGCAGGGGTGCCAGATGGACAGGTGGCAGTAGAGGTTGGTGTCCCACAGGTCCTGTCCTCCCGCTGCAGCATTAAAGCCTGTTGGAAGCATTAACACTAATCTGTAGACCAGCTGCTTTTTCACCCCATTTGTATGAAACTCATGAGTGTGTAATCACAAATATCAGAGAATTACAATATTGTAAGAGTTCAGCTGGCTGCATAATTTATTACAGCTACAATCTGAAAGTGACAGAACAAACAACAACCGGCTGTGGAGTCAAAAAAATGTTACGTTTGTCTTGAAGGTGGCTCTGCATGAAAGATCACAGGAAGAAATGTTTTCTTAGAAATTGTGTGTTTTCTGAATTGAAGCAATGTTAAATTGTTGTTTCATAGAATGTTATTATCTTGTAAAACTGTGTTGTTATCCAAAATGCTGCTTCTTGAAAAAACAACCAAAATATTTTTTCTGTAATGTTGTGTTATAAAATATGCTTACATGTTTACTAAAATCTTGTCCTCTATGCCACTATTGTACAGATTTTTCTTTGTTTTTTTTAACTAAAAATGTGCTCAAAATAAGCAGCTAGAATAACAAATGTGACTTAATGCGCTGCCATGGATGAGAGATTTCTCATCTCATATTAAAAATATGCATTTATTTTGGTATATTCTAATGTGACTATGGTTTCTTTAGCACATTTCTTTTAAATGCATCTGACACTGTCCCACTTAAAAATGCTCAAAAACGAATCCATCATTTCACAGAAGGGTACACTTATAACACCACTAGATGGCAGTAGAGAATATGATTTCAGGTATACTGTATGTTACAGTCACACGCTTCATTAGGTGAAGCCGTTTAAACCGCAGGGACAAATAAAAGTACTGGCAACATACATAAATTGTAGTTACATGTAACAAAGCTGGTGAAACTCTACTGCTTCAAAAGTTGAAAATGCCCAAAAAAGGTCCTTATTTTGTTCAGTGGTGCAATAAGATACAGTGTATATTTGAGATTATTTAATGTGGGGGAAAACTTCATACTATAAGGTTTATGTGCATCTTAGTTTTTCTGCTACAGATTCACTTCTCCACCTGCTATAATCAAGGTCTTTGACTTTGTGTTTGTGAGACAACATCACCTGATATCCTACTTTGATGAAGTCATAGTTGATGATGTTAGCTGCTGGGATGGTAAACGTACTTCAGATTGCTACAGATCACCGCCTTAGTGTGAATCAATTCAAATCAAAAATGAAATTTATGGAAGGACGGTCTTGACTCATAAGATCGATCACCTGTACTCCCTGTATTGACCCAACATTAAAAACAACTATGAATATAATATTTACCAAAAATGTCTAAAGAGAAGATTTTCACAGGCTGTACGTTGCTGCAGGTCAGATTGCAACTGTTATTTTTCTCAAGGATATTTTTTAGACTTCATCCGCATTACCAAAATGGAATACAATAAAACAATACTTGAGACAAATGGGCTGAGCATCTGTTATGTTGTCTACCCAGAATCCTTCCCTGTAGCCCAGACATAATCTGGGCTCTTTTCTCTGGGCCTGCAAGTGTAATTTAATAAAAACTGCTTCAGCACACCACAATGGGAGTTGCTCTGTCTGTTTGTCTGTATATCTGTCTGTGTTGTTTCCTTTCCAGACATTTGGCCTGGCATGGGGAAGCTAATTCTCTCACACACCTTCTTGTCATACATCAATTCTACTACTACTAATACATATGAGGGATACAACACATGCATGTCTAAACATGAACTCCTTTATCTCCATGTCTGAACCATAGCATATTTCTTATGATGCCTGACTTTTGATTCCACCTTCCGGTGGAGCTATATGCAACAACAATAAACATGTTTGACTTTCAGTGAAAACATTGTGCAAAAACTAGTTCTTTATTTCAGCATTATGTGACCATAAATGTCCACAGCAGCATTCAAGACGATATATCCATTAGCAGTTAATAAGTTGTTTCAGTCTGAACCAAAGCAAGGGTGTTGCAACAAGAAAGGAAAAGCAGACAACTGTCTTGGGCCCCAAGGGGAGAGTGAGAGAACAACTCAAGTTTACGTCAAGGACAATTCTGTGAAAATTCCCTTTAAATATAATTATCGGACCTGTAACATAGACTGCAACAACCCCTCGACTTAGCCCAACGCCACTATGAATCAGTTAAGTTCAGTTTTATCCAAAGTGACAGACATTGCCACTGATGTCTGTTTCCAGTCATTTGTCTTTAAAAGCACAGAAAAATGTGCAGAAACTTTAAACATTTTGACCAAAAAGATTAATGTCTGCAAAACGTCCATTAGTACAAATGCTATTTGAGTGTTTCACGTACATTCACTGTGCTTTAATGTGTCCAGATGGGTCTGACCACTCAAGAAGAGCAGATTTAAATCGATTGGTTGGACAGCTCTTTATATGGGAAGTTTTATGAGGTTACGTGCTGTTAGCTGAAGTCAAATAAAGCTTAATGTGGGTGTTATGACAACTCATGGGGGTGAGGAGCAAAATGCACAAGCTTTCTTTTTGGACTGATGTAATATTAAGAGCTCAATCTAACAAAATCTTGAAAGTTCTTAATTCTCAGATGATAATACATTTATAAAACATGATTACAAACATTTTGTCAATTTCTGTTGATAAATCCCTTAAATCCTACACAATATGGTTTTAAATCTGTTTAAATTTATGGGTGGTCAGATGAATTAGGCAGATGTAACCAAAATAAAGGACAAGGGCAAAGTACAGGCCAAAAAAATAAATACAAAGAAAGGCAGGAGGTAAAACTAAACTGAAATCCAAACTGAAAAAAAAAAAAAAATCACTACATTCCTCACTACAAAGTAAAACAGGAAATCAGCAAAATTCATAAGAAAATAACCCTACAATTTAAAACAGGCTAACAAGAATGTTTAAAAGTGCAGAAAGAAAGTCGATACAATACAACTGCCAAACATCAGAGTCTAAACTAATACTGGAATGTTGAACAGAACACACAATGGCCAAGAAGTTTATAAAGGGCTAATTATGACAGGTGTGGAGTTGGTGAAAGTTTATATGTCTGCCTGACAAAGCTCTATGGTTAAAAGCCTAAGCACTTTATCCCACAGCTCAGTGTTTCAAGAACTAACATCCACTCCACTCTGCTCAGCATTTCTAATATTTCTTCAGCTGACAGGAGCTGCCTAACCTCCACCGCTCAGTGCTATGAAACCAAGCTGCTGCTTCACCTTGTCTGTAATCACTAGACTTGTCTGCTTTCCTACTTGTGCAGCAACATCAGCCAGGAACACTAGTCTAGAAGCAATACAATCCAACAGTGTAAACATTTAACCTACTTACAGAACCTTACAGTTTATTGATGTTGTATTCACCTAAAAGGTAATACATGTCTCTCTGGGTTGGGCTAGCCCAATCCATGTGACTTAACAAGACAAAATCAAATCCCCTTTTAATATATTTTGGTCAAAACCCAGCCTAATCCATTAGGTTCTGTCAGCTCCTGTGGGCTAAGGTTAATTGTACATACTGATAACCAGCGTGGCAATAACAGACGACTGAACGGCATTGGCCTGCTTTCGTCCTGATAGTCTTTTTCAGCACCATAACTCTAACGAATGTCTCTGATTGCATTGTAGTTTTTAAAATGTGCAGTTTTTGTGTGTAGCTTGTTGGTCATATGTTGCTAGTTCTTTGCAAGGGGTTTCACTTCCATCTAACAGCAAATAAATAGGACCAAACTTTGCCAAGTCTTGAACCATGTTCAGAAGGTCTTCACTCCAAAGGGCAGAGGGCAAAAAGAAAAGAGAAGGGATTGTTTCTGTTCAGTTGTTTCTTCAGCCGTTGGATTCATGTTCTGCCAGTATAAGCTACTCTGCAGGTGAAATGGCCTGTAGGTCCTTGGAGGTAAACTCAGTCTGTTGGTACATACCTAAACTGATGATTCTGTAGATTCTGTCGATGCTGATAAAAAGGTGTGGTAGTAATACGAGCTCGATGTTAATCCTCCACGTTTCCTGAGCTTTGCAGGTGGCCAAGAAAAGTATGACTGAGGACAACACCTTTCCCGGGGTCACTACAGTGTCAAGAATCAGCGCTGTAGCTGCCACTGAAGACATCGATAACTGTAGCAGTGAATTCTCATACTGCGCTGTTTTGTTTCTGGAAATTCAAGGACTTCAGTATCCTGGGAAGGATGAACAACACTTAATTTATTTTAAAATGTTAAACACACACATTACAGACTGTGGCCTCACAAGCTCCTTGTGCACCCCTGAAACCACTCCAGCCTGTTTACTGACCATGGCTTCATCTCCTGTTTGGTTCAGTAAACCTGTCAAAGTCCTGTCAGGCACGCATGAGGAGGGGCCACAGAAACAATAGTGGGGCATCTCTGTCCCAGTAAAACCCAAAGGACCTGAAAAGGGGCGACAGGCAAACACATGCAGCTCTACAGGCGGACAATATCTGTATCAGAGGTTAAACTCAAATTACTAGGCAAGGAAAAAATCCTAAAAAGAGGCCTTTATGCTTGGCATAGTCAGAAGAAGGAAGGTATGTAAACATTGTTATTAAAACGCATTGTAATTGCAGATTTGTGCACAGGTCTACTCATCTAATCTAGTTTCACCATTGTATGCCCTCAGTAACTCCTTTATTTGGGTTTCAGCTGTTCCTGCCATGATTTTCGAGTAATATTGGTTTTAAATCAATGAACTTTAATTCACGTTCAGCAGAAACTGTCCTGCTGCCCAGCTTGAACAAATTCCATTGTATTGCATTAACAACACTGCTCTCAGTGTGATCAGTCAAGCTGCATCACAGCTGCTAAATTCGGTGAACAACGTCCACAATGAATGATTAGTCTGTTTGATAACCAGATGAAGATTTTCTTTTCCAGAGTAATATTACGTTCAAATGAAGAAAGGCTATGTAAAATGTAATTTTCTGCTTATAACTTTCTACCTGAGGTATGTTTGTTTTCTGTGATGGTATCTGTTGTTGTGGTTTAGCAGAAGCCGAGCTCTAAATCATGGCAAGGTACTTTAGAAACATGTTAGAAAACAAGGCACTTCATGCCGTAGTTTAGAATATGAGCCTTTGTGTCACTGGATAATCTCATAATGGCAGCTTGAATGTTAAGTTTTTGGCGTTAAGGCAACACACGCTATGCATTAAAATCCATATAATAGACTTTAATTACCTTTAAATATTGTCTTGTATGCAGTCCCATATTAGACACATTTTTCAGCCAAACTCAGAATGACTGCTGCATTAAAAAGAATTTCTGAAAAACCAAAAAGTTAAGTTTAGGACACTGTTCCACAAGGATATGAAAAACAGATTGGTGAACAGACTGACTTAATGATTGAACTGTTAAAGTAAAAAAAAATAGCTTCCAGTTTATTGCTGCAGTTGTGAAGTGTCTGGGCACTGGTGTTAGTAAAAAAAAAACATTAAATCACATCTGGTAGGTGCAGAAGTACAAAAACACAACTATACAAGCGAAGATTATCGAGGCTCCACTGAAAATGCTGTTTTAAAAGACTTGTGTTGGCTTCAAATGAACCAGGTTGTTTGATGTGTTGATGATTACAAAAAACACTTTGTCTGAAGAAGACTGAGGCCTAATCTCAAGTGTAGTATGCATTTTCGACTTTATTTATGTGTGTCACACAAAGTAACTGATTGTCTTGGTATAAAAGTGGTGGACAGAACAATAAACATCTTAATCACACACCTGTTGCTGTAGATTAAACATACAGTAGAATAAATGTGAGCAGTCTTTGTTAACTGATTTTATTGTGTCATGCTTTCTCTACTTGTTGATGCACTCTTGATAATTTGATGTAATGCAGCATCCTTTTGCACTGTTTACAACTTTGAGCTGTTTATCACTGTGGGCAGGTTGGATGGTTAACCACACCTGTCATCATTGAGCCGGTCAGCCTTTCAATGTGCATTTACTGTGAATGGGTGTGGTGTCCATTTTTAAGCATTTTGACCTGATGAAGACCTGACGTGGATCATTTGCGGCTTAGAGTCAATGCAGGGCCTTTACTTTATCCATTCAGTGATGTGGCTTTTTAAATAGCCTTGGAACTACAAATGATGTTCACACTGTATAATTACACCTCCTCAATTATATTTGTATCTCTTTTTTGCTATTTGTTTTATTTTTGATCCAGAGAATACAGAATAACATTCAATGTACTTTGAATGTTATGCCAATAGTGGTCATTTACAAAGTAGGAAATACAAAGGAGAATGCTATGAAAATCTGTCACACTGCTGCAAATCCTTCCATCATCAAAGCAGAAAAAAAGCATCTCTTATATCCACTTTACTTGGTAACTTGGTGGGGCATTATTCTGCAGATTATTATCAAATTATCATCTGGTAGATTCAGTCTCACACTTCTCAGGTCTCATTCAGATCATCAGATTCCCTTTTTACAGTGGTTCATTATGAATCAGGCCCATGTAGACGTTGAGTCTGGAGAACACTATGTTAAATCATCACACTTGTTAAGCAACTCCACACATGTTGGGAGTCAAACCAGCAGCAATGGTCTGACTCAGAGTTTCTGAGGTTTTAAAGGGCTCCCCAACACACAGACACACACGCACACACACACACACACGCACGCACACACACACACACACACTGCTGGACATTAATGCTGGATCATTAACTCTTAATTCAGGGTTGGCTTCACATTTCCTGGACTCCAAAGTATGAGCTGGTTATAAATCAAACACACCCGCTCAAACTCATCCAGAACAGTGTGGGACCCCAGAAAAGAGCATCACCACATCTGTACACACTACTGCTGCAAACCACCACAAATAAAATCTAGCAAACACAAATCAGTGAAACCAAACCAAACCAGATGTACTGCACTTTTTCTTTTGATTTCCATAAACATGAGCTTATGGTTCATAAGTTGCTTCCTGAAACTAGGGAGCATTCAGTATCAAACTAGTGGAATGGGGCCTTGTTGAGGTTTCATTTGGACTCTGTATGTTTTAACCAAATGTAATGGCATAAATGGTGGCACTAGAGGAAAAGAGTGGGGCTCACCAAAGTAATCAGCATAAAACTGGACCAAAGTCAAGGTCTGAAACAATGACACTGCCATCAGATGTCATGCCCCCAACTAATGTGCCTAAATATCCAGGGGCTTAGCAAATGACATCTACCCCCCCCCCATCCTCACCTACATCCACTTATTTGAGTTCGGTTACTTTTTACAATTTTGTTGCGTCTGTGAGACAAAACACACCAAGTTTTATTCAGTTGGACTCAGACTTTGGTTTTGGGGGGTCCATAGTCTCTCAGCCTTTCAATGGTTTGGAGAACAGCCTGAGTGGCTTCACCGCACACTGTTTGTCTTGGACTGGCATCACCATAAAACCCATCACCCAGGGAGGATTACGAAACTGGTGAATGAAATATAGCCTCAAGAAATGTTTCCTTAAGCTGAGCTGGACATGAGGAAAGTTTCTAAAAAATACAAGCCTTCTTTAAACGTTCTGAAGGAAAAACATTGGCTTTTTCAATTTTCCACTGTCATGTCCTCCAGCTCTTGACTCACTGATCTTTATCCAGAATTACTGTGACCATTAAGTTCTTGTGCTAGAAAAGGTATCATCAGCTACAGGCCAGTGCCTCCTTGGATGATTGAAAATTTGCAATGATCGAAGAAGCCTCATCACACTAGTGGTTTCCTACACTGGTTACAATACAGCAAAGAAAATGATGGGAGATTTTCCATTGCGTCCTTAGAGGAAACCTCAGTGGTCGTGTTTCCCAAGAGCTGTATCACAATGTATTCTAAGCCCCCTCTCCCCTTGGAAAAACTTAAAAATGAATTACTTGCATATGAGTGGGCGCCAATAGCAATTACATGTGGAGGGTAAGTGAGTGTGTACATTTGTGTGTGAATGTACAGTATGTGTGAGTGTGTGTTGAGGGAGTTCTTACATTAATAGCTAAGGAAACGTTTTTAGAAGAAAGATAGAGAAACAACTGGCTATAAGGAAGAGTCTTTTTTTTAGGTCCTTTTGTCTAAAAGATTTAGCGTTTTAAACTTAGTGTTAAAAACAAATCTAGTTTTGATCTGAAAACATGTGAAGTACATGTTGCCCAATCTTCACTTTGACATTCTAGCAAATGTTAGTCCGATGACTAGCAATTAAATTGTTTTAAGATACATCATTAAGACAGAATGCTAATTTCATCCGAATCCAGTTTGTTCTTGTTGTTGTCTTTGTTAGGAAAAGTAGAAAGATACATGTTCATTTTGACATTTACTTACAAGAACTGGCAAGGCTCCAAACAATTTATTATGATTATTATTAACAACAATTATGAGAGGTTTAGCTCACTAAAATAGTGCTATGAATGTGTGTTGTTTTAAAAGGATGAAAATGAGTAAGAATATATGACGTAGGTCCTGCTGCAGAGTCCACAGTCAAACCCCTTTGTGATTGCTCTGTCAGTCCACAATGTCTCTGCATCTCTGAGATTTGAACCGGTATCATTTTAATAATTGTTGTGCTCAATCAAAGAACAGTGGCAGCTTTGTGTTCTTCTCTATGGAGGAATTTGGAGCATTCACTTCTGTGACTTCATCTCTTGTGTCCTGTCAAAGCCCTGCCTGATTGTATCTGCTCAGTGAAGCTCATAATGTGTTTATGTTTTCTCCAAATTCATAATTCATCTTCTCTGCTTGTATAGGACCACTAATCGTTCAATGAAGAATCAGGTGCCATGGCACATATGGGGCACCCTCTCCTAATGCTGACCTTGTGGGTTGGTGTTGGAGCAAAACTCCATGTTGCTAGTGACCAGCTGAAGCCTGCACGTGCACCTCTGATGCCCCACCGGCCCTTTGTAGTGGTGTGGAATGCTCCTACTGAGTCTTGTCGTCTTAAGTTCAAGGTGGACCTTGACCTCAGTGTTTTTGACATTGTTGCAAACCTCAACGAAACCCTAAGTGGACCAAATGTCACCATATTCTACCACAGCCACCTGGGATACTATCCATACTACTCCAACTCTGGGGTCCCCATTAATGGTGGCTTGCCACAGAATCAGAGCATCTCCAAACACCTAGGCAAAGCCCGAACCGACATTGACAAGCTGATCCCTCACAAGGAATTTCGAGGTCTGGGTGTCATTGATTGGGAGAACTGGAGGCCTCAGTGGGTCAGAAACTGGGGCTCCAAGAACATCTACCGCAACAAGTCCAAAGAACATATACGCAAACTTCACCCAAACTGGCCTCAGAACAAGGTGGAGAAGGAAGCAAAAGAAAATTTTGAGAGAGCTGGACAGGCCTTCATGAACCTGACCTTGGCACTGGCTGAAGCCCGTAGGCCCCATGGGCTGTGGGGGTTTTATCTGTTCCCAGACTGCTACAACTATGGGTACAAGCAGCATCCACATCACTACACTGGGGAATGCCCCAACATTGAGCATGTTCGTAATGACCATCTAATGTGGCTCTGGAAGGAGAGTACGGCCCTTTATCCATCTATCTACTTGGACTATGAGCTTAAATCCTCTCACAACACTGTCAAGTTTGTCCACTATCGAGTCAAGGAAGCCATGAGGATTGCGTCCATTGCTCGCACAGACCGTACATTGCCAGTGTTTGTCTACTCGAGACCTTTCTATGCCTACACCTTTGTGGTTCTTTCAGAGGTACGTTTTAAAACCAATGGTTTGAGCACCAGCTCACCAGACAACTTAGACAAGAACCGGTAAATTGACAGAGTCGAACACAACTTGCTTAGGTTGTTGTGCTGTTGGGAGTATTTTGATTTAACTGTTTGAGCTACTGTCTTTATTGTGATGTAACATAAAAGATACAGTGATGTTTTTTTTTTTCAAACAAAGCTAGGCCCAATTTTCAGCCAACAGAAGTGACTGCTGATTATGAAAAGTGAGAGTTTACATTGCTGCAGTATCATAAAGATAAATATAACCTATAGTTACCGTTTGATTAAGATGTTCTTTGGCTAAAATTGTCTGTCCGTCTGTTTCAGAGTGACCTGGTTCACACCATCGGTGAGAGTGCTGCTTTAGGAGCATCGGGCGTTGTCCTCTGGGGATCATCAGAGTATGCTCGATCGCAGGTGATGGTAAAAATTAGAACAATGTCAGAGGGTTCAAGTTATGAGGGATCTGAGTTCCCATGAGGGGATGCGAGCATCCATTAAAGCAGTAAACTGACACATACATGGGGGCCACCAAAACAACGCCACATTCAATTACATCTACCCCCTTAAACTCTGGTGATAGGAACAGCTTTCAGCCAAGCATAAGTTCTGTTCTAGCGAGAGGGAGCCACAAAATGTCATAATTCACATGCAGTCACAGATTTAAGATGTGTGACTGGGATAAGAAGACATCATTATTCTCATCTCCAAAAACCTCTTCTACATGCTTTGCACAATTTAAAGTCCTGCAGAAAATCTGAATTCTACCTTCTACCAATGATTCTACCAATCACTGCAAGCAGACAAATTCCACATACCATCACACTAATGAAATAGTGGACATTAGCCTACTCACACATAATTTAAACATTTCACTTATGCCACCAGACTCTCTGATACCTCATCAATTTCAACCAGCTGAGACGGTGAACGCTGCTGTAGTGTGTTCCTCATAAGTAAAAAACCCTTACCCTAACCCAGCTAATTTATAATTTTTGATCCAGCATTACTACCACTCGCTGATTTTTTATTGTTTTTCCAAAACCACAAAGTAGCAAAGAATAAGCTGTGGCTCCTTGGAAAATCAGATCATTAAATTTGAAACATGACACAAGAATAATCCTTAATTTTACAGGTGTGATTGTGTATTTTCAGAAGAACTGTCTGACAGTGAAGAAGTACATTGATGGTCCGCTGGGACATTACGTCATCAATGTCACATCTGCGGCTAAGCTATGCAGCAAAGCGTTGTGCAAGAAGAATGGCAGGTGCATCCGCAAGAGTCTTGACTCTGGTGCTTACCTGCATCTGAATCCACGCTTCTTCCACATCCACTACAACCTGGCATCCAGGGGCCCCCACTTCCATGTCAGCGGTCACCTCAACAATCTTGACATCCTGGACATGAAGCACAAGTTCACCTGCCACTGCTACCAGGGCTGGACTGGTGTTCACTGTGAGATGCCCCAGGCTGCGCCCAGTCCTCCTCCTCCTCCTCCTCCACAACCTGCCATCCCTCTCCCTTACCCCCGTGGGCACAGCCTGCTTGGCGATATCCTGCTCCTCCTTTCCCTCCATTTCTCCTGTCTGTGCATCATCATGTTTCTGGGACTCTGTCTGATTATCAAGTGTCTAATTCTCTAGCCAACATATTAGGACCAAAAGGTCACTGAATAACAGAATGGTTATCCTAGAAAATGTTTGTAGCTTTCATCTTTGCAAAGCATAGTTTCATGACATTGGAGCCGTTTTTACAACATTTTCACAGAAACTCCTCAAACCATTGCACCCACCATAGCATCTGTACATTTTCCATGAAAAGGATGTGGTGACAGCAGCAAATCACAGGTCACTTGCGTTAACTTTATCTGTCTTCACTGCTATTGTGTAAGCTTAGTGATTTTCAATCAGCCTTAAAACACTGGCTTTGTTTGTTGTAAAAGCTGGAAGAAGAAATGTGTTACTTATCAAATAAAAAAAAAAACATTTTATGGAGTTGAATTGTACGGAATCTCATAAAAATGTCCGCTTTAGCTTAAGAGCAGAAGAAAATCATCATTTCAATGTACCATTGCCTGTTGCTGTTGAAATGGTATAGGCATACATGCAGGTCACTGTCTAGAAAATCTAATTAAAGACAACACCCTCCAAACCCTCCAAACTTTAAATAATGATTATTGCTTTTACTACAGACCAGTGAACATCATTACACACGTGTAGACGGGTTTGCTTTCCTGACAAACTGTTGCTTAGAGATAATGTGGATAATTGATGCAGAGTTGATGGGATTAAGGAAATGTCAATTTCAGCCACACTTTGAAAATGCATTAGGTTTTCTTACAAGAAAGTCAAATTTATTATTGTGACTCCGCTTTTCACTTCATTTGTACTTTTCTTTGACATTCAGCCACCATTTAAGCAGTGGAATGCTTTTTTGTGTGCCAGTAAGTAAGAGATAAGTGGAAGAATTATCTTCACACACAAATGAAGAATCTACTGGCTCTATTTTAGCATAATAAACAATTCCTTCGGTAGTTATTTAAATTAAGCAAAGGCAATATATAATTACAGATATAGCCTAAATGAAAAAACAACAGCATAAACAAGTTGAACAGCAAACTGCTGGAAAATGTAGTGACAGAAGCTGGAGTTTATTTTCTCCAACAGGAGGACAAACACATCTATTAAAACCCCATAAAAAAATCAGTAGATCAACACAGTCCCTCAGAGATTTCAGTTATTTTATGGTCTCTTTCATTTGTTTCATTTGGGATAATAACTGTAATGAAGCTGACAACACAGGCTGCTGACTGTAGATGCCGTCTAGTGGAGACAGTGCATGTCAAATGAGTTGCGTCTAACTGCAGCAGGATGGGTCACATGACCAAAATAACAAAACAATAGTCTCTGTGTTTGTCCCATGGGAAAGGGAGGGTTGACCGACTTGCAAATTTTGTTTTAAGAAGTGGGAGCTTCTTTTGCAAATGGACATTTGTGATGTACACATCCTAGAAAGAATAAAATATCCAGACTCAACTGGGGATTAAAGATAGTATTGCAGTGATCTGATTCTTCCCTGACTCAAATATAACAGAAGCTGGAGAGAAACAGGAATAATCTGAAGTTTAGACTGTTAATAACTGGCTGGTGTACTTGTCTGCCACTAAATGACCTGCTAATTTGCATGCACCCTGCCTGTGCTCGTTCACTGCGCAACTGGAGTAGTTCCATCACAGACGATGACTGCCATGGTTTTGTGGCGGAGCTTTGATTGCATTGTGATTGTCTTGATGTACTGGTTGTGCCAGCTGTTGCTGACGTTTCCACGTTTAGAGACACTACCATTAAAACATATTTAATTTGTTTAATTTAAATCCCATGTAGCATAGGTTGAAAACTGAAGCACTTCTTTTAGCACCTGGTGAAATATTAGTCTGCCGTTGTATGTATGTCTCTGTCTGTCTATTTTTTATTCAGCGTAGGTAGATGGTGGACAAAAAACTACATAGAAATCCTTAAAGTAGTATGAAGCAGAAAATTAGTGAATGGTTATTTCAGACAGAAAATTCTTTGAGTTACTTTCAGATTACAATGACTGGAACTGACTTCAATCCTACTAACAAGCATATATTTTGATTTAGAGCAGCTAGATAAAAATACAGTCATCAGGATTGATCCTGTGCACACGCAGAAAATCTGAGCCAGATACAAAGTTCTTAAATGTTAGTCTGTTACAGCAGAAGCTGACTTGGCTGAATATTTATGACAGCAAGTTTCTGTTTATGTTATTATCAGATTATGATGATCGGCAGACAAGGACATAAACACCTGTGGCATCCGTAATTCCTGTCTTTTGAAACTGAGAATGTAAGAGAATGTAACAGAGAAAATGATCACTGTCACTGAAAGTTATATCACAAAATAATTTGTTTCCTGTTCTTGTATGACCATATCTAAAGAGTCAACTTTTTAAGTATGCTGTTTACTGTATCGACTTCATAAAACAAACTGCCGAGGTTTATCATTCAGTGTGTCTTAAATAGACAGAAACCAAACACCTGTAATTTTACAAACCTCAACGCTCCAGTTTTGCTCCTCTACTTTAACTAATAACCATAATCAGCTGCAGTGCAGTGTCAGCAGTCACTCTGTAGCAGTCACTCTTCAGCTCAACAGTGAAGCGGAAGAGATTTGATGTGTATTTGTTCTGTGCCGAACTGAACAAACGCAGTCAACCGAAGCTTATGAAGGAGTTTAGCGCTATCATCGCTGTTTGTAGCCAATTAAAGAATCAGTTAAGCTTAATCCATTTTCAATCGAGTCATAAGTTCCCATGTGTTAGCCCATCTGCCAAATTCCTGTCTGATCCTACCCCATCTTAAGCTCTCAGACAAAATCCCATGTGTTTCCCACTAAATCTTAAAAACTGCTCCAGATGCGATACTGAAATGTCCAAAATAGAAGGACATGATGTTTAGTTTTTAATGCTATATATTTTTAGGGGGCGATTAATAAAGTAAACCAACCAGGAAGGTGTACAGCGAAGTTTTAATTAAAAGCCAAGTGGAACAGCTTAATACCGTACGCATTTTTTTCTTGCATTTCCATTACGAATAGTACCAAAATAAGGCCCCAACCATTCAATTTTTAGCACCCTTCTCTTGGGGTACCAGAGTAAAATGGTACGGTATGGTCCGGGTGGAGCTAGACTGGCTCCACCAATGACGGTCAGCTGAACATCATTCTCTTGCCATAAATATTCCATGAGAGTCAAAGCAAACACCCACAGTCTATTCTCATATAAAGCTTGACGTCTTGTTGGGACAAACAGCCAAAGACTGAGCAGGAAAAAATAGCAATCTTGTCAGTTGGGTTGTTGTCTGCTATATCGCTTTGCATGTCATCGTTTGTTGCCATTGCACTGGTATGACGTCACACTGAGTCTCACTACGTAAATCTGGCACAGCCCACACCCGGTTTACCAAGTAAAGGTACTGCTCTCTGTTGAAACGAAGGCCTGACCCAGAGCTTTACCATACCAAACCGTACTGTACCAAACTGAACCATACCATGATGGAAACATGGCTAAAGGACTGGCTTCTGACAGTCTGGCTTCTGTCTGCAGTTGCAACTGTCTGTTTATCAGCTGTTCCATCATCAGCTTCACCTGCTGTTGATTAAAGGCTTCAGAGGAAGGCAGCTAAACATTTCGAACCAGTGTACACAAACAATTAAGGGGGTCTAAACACTCACGACTCATGTCTCACCTCAAAAACAGCCTCAGGTGGAAAAAAGAAACACATCAAATTGGCTCCACTTCCGACTGTTTGTCAGCTAAGACTGATGAATAACTGGAAAACATCATTTAAGTCTGTCAAAGTTAAAAGTGAAGATTGTGAGGCTACATTCACATTACCAAGCTAAAGCTACTCATATCTTTTCCATTTATGCGGTCCTAGATCAGATATACAGTAAGAATAAAAGAGTCAAAGTGATCAGACCGATTTTATAATGAAAACACAAATTACCACCTTACTTACAAATGTGCCAAATAGTCTAAAACTTTTTGTAGTAGTGCAAGAAGAAACTAAGTTCAGAGTGAGTCAAAGTTCCCCTCTCCAGTAAAAACATAAGCCTGGCATCAAAGTGTTGACTTTGAATCCAGTCAGCTGCTCAGATCTTAATCCTACATCAACACAACAACTCAGCGAAGCTCCACACGGGTCAAAAAATGCAGAGTTAGGCTGATGGGTGATAGATGGCATCAGAAACAATAATATGACTTTGGGTTGAAAAAAAAAGATAGCAAAACACACAGCCTAAGAAATTCACTGACATGAAAGAAACCACAGGACTTTAGTGGAGAAGACGCTGACTCCCACTGATCACTGAGCCCTCTTTTCTCTTTAAAATGAGCCCATAACTGCAGAGAGTAGACTGAGCTCTGAGACATGCAGGGTTTATTAAACATGGGTAAGCGTTGCTAAAAGAGACAATTGATTCCTTTCTCATTGTGGAGGAGTTTGGCTTTTGTTGGTGTAGTGGTTAGCACTCTTGCCTTTGCAGCAAGAAGTCCCGGGTTTGTGACCCGGTCAGAACAAGGGCCTTTCTGCATGGAGTTTGTATGTTCTCCCCCATGTGTGTGTGGGTTTTCTCTGGGTTTGTCAGCTTCCTCCCACAATGCAAAAACATGTAGATTTGGGGATTAGGCCAATTGGACACTCTAAATTGCCCATAGGTGTGAGATTGAACGGTTGTTTGTTTCTATGTGGCCCTGTGATGGACTGATGACCTGTCCAGGGTGTACCCCACCTCTCGCCCTATGTCAGCTGGAGTTAGGCACCAGCGCCGCCCACGACCCTCAGTGGATAAAGTGGTAGAAAATGAGTGAGTGAGTGAGTGAATGAGTGAGTAGGTCAGTGTTTAACACACAACAGAAGAAAGCACCATGGCGATCACTGATAATGTCAGTGTTCACACTTTTATATCTTTCATGCTGGAAAAGGTGCAGACTCTGCACAGAGCCAATAAAAACCTGCATCTGTGGCACAGTTTTTGTCATGGTACTCAAAGACAATAGCCAGATACTAGAGAGTGATAGATGAAAAAGAGCTCATGATGGCTGTCGTCGAGTGGCAAGACTTAACTAAATGGACTTTGCTATGCCTTAGCTCCTAGAAGGGATTGCCTAGAAGGGATAAAATTTACATTATATTAATAAAAATAAAGTTTACTTTCTTCTGTGTGATAGTCTGATAAAAACACTAGAGAGACCAGGGGAAAGACGCATGTTGATGTTTTAAACAGGACATGATAATTGTGCTGTACTGTAAACCTATGACATAAGCACTTATGTTTATGTTTGGGAGTTAAATGATGCAGAAGTGGAGGAAGAATACAAAACTCATAATTTTGCTCACAAAAGGAGAAAGAAGAAACATTTAATTTTCAATTCAAAGAAATCAGTAGGAGAGAAATTCAAAACCTGAAAATTACCAGTGTGGGTTTGATTAAAAATAAAGCAACGTCAGTGAAAGGGAACCAAGAGTTAAATGAATTCACATGTTGAAGGAATGATGACCTTCAGGTGCAGCATCCACCGATATCAGTTTCCTGTTTCTGTTCTTTTAAATTAAATCTCTCTTGAGCGTAGTTTTACATGGAGGACTGGCGCCATGCAAGTTTTCCCAGATGAAAATCAGCCCATTTTCTGCTTAAACCCTTTCATATCATATGTGGAATGCACTGAACATACACCGACCCCGATACATTGGTTCCTTTCCGGGCAACTTGATGCCTCATTACAGCTGAGGCCATTACAGTGGCGGAGGGATCCACATTGTCTGAGCCCAGACTCTTTCATAACACAGTCCATATGTTCATGAGGCGGCTCTGACCACCACAGTTGGGGACATGGAGGTTTCCGTGCAGGGGAGAGTGAGTGGGTGGGTTGGAAGACGGGGGTGGGGGGGGGGGGGGGGGGGGTATTCAAATACCAAAGTAATACATACACACACATATGCAGACACACACACTCCACCCTCTGTGGGAATGTGGTTGCCTTCACTCACATGCATATGAGGTGTTACAAGATCAGTCTAAAGTGGTGCTTTTTCTTTTTTTCCTGAGTCTGAGTTCTGATGTGGCATTTATCAGATCATTATGTATAAGTTAGACAATGTATATGTGCGTATATGTGTGTGTGTATGCATGTTCTTGTACTTGCTGCAGAGTGAGGACCAAAAATCATATAAACCCCACAAAGTGAGGACATTTTGACAAGGTGAGGACATTTTGTCTGGTCCTCACTTCTTTAAAGGGCTTTTTCAGGGTTATTACCTGGTTTTAGGGTTAGGGTAAGGGGCTAGGGAATGTATTATGTCAATGATGTGTCCTCGCTAAGATATAAAAACAAGTGTGTGTGTGTGCTGGACCAAGCCATAGTGCCCTGAGCTCAATCCCCACCTCCCACCGCCTCAGAGTAGCCGGTGCTTGACTATTATTGATACAAATGTAACACTATGCATTGCATTAATTATAGTTGTTATATACACCAAACCAATGCATTTTTAATCTTAGGGGGCACTAAAATCACAAATGTGGACTAGTATCAGTTTGCATTTTAAAATGTGCAAGGCTACAAATTTAATCTTTAGCCTAAAACACATACTTTTTTATGAGTGCTTATAATGTGCTTAAACTGGAAGAGGTGCTTCAGGAGCAAATAACAACTGCACCTGCAGTGATTGTTGTTTTTCTAGGCAGTAGGAAAAAAACATTGGTTTTCACACCTGCAGAAGATGTATTCCCACCTGTCTTCCCCATTGAGAAGAACTAATGCCAAGAATTATTCTAGACTGGAGATGAATGAGATTTGACTGGCGGATATTGTAGAAAGAACGTAGTCTCTTTTATGGGACAAATATGTGGACACTGAATGTAGACAAAATTACCTCACACACATGCTGGACTGCTGTATGTGGGTCTAAGGTCATAGTGCTGTTTGTGGTACATAAGCCTAGTGGTCACAGAAATGTAGATGTCCTGCTAACATCATGAAACGTCATGTTCTCCCTCAATGATCTGACTGTTGATGACCGACGGACTATTTTAGTTGTTTTTTTTGTTTGTCTTCAAAGGCCTTATCAGATGACCTGTCCAATAGCCTGTATCTGTCTCTCATGAAGGTCATTACACCAAAAGAGACTATTTTATGAATCTGCACTTTGAGCTTCACAAAGTTCACAAAGAATGATCACAGAGTGTCTTAAAAGTTAATAAACATAAGTTCTACTGATGCAGCCAGAGCGAGTCAGGTTTCTCCTATAATAATATATTCTCCATGGCTGTGTACCATTTAAACATACAAACTATGCTGCATCTGTATGCCACAGATGTGAGTGCTGTTTAGATGAGCATACTGCATTACTTATATGAAAACACACAGTTAAAGAAGGGAAAATCCATGTGTATATTTTAAAAAAGAGACTTGCAGAGATCTGGTTCACTGTGACTTTTGTCTTCTGGTTGTAAATATGCATGGTTAACCACTGGAATCTGTGCTCGGGCTGGGTTCAAGTGTTGGGTCCACATGTCATGTCATGTCATTTAATCAGCAGAGTGACACTCTGGGAAGAGAAGTAAAAAAAAATACATGTAGATGAAATGTAGAAATTCTCAGGGCCTCATGATTTCCTGTTCCTTCTGCTCCACAGACTTTCTCGGGGTTGTAACGTTAATGTGTCTTTACTTATTTAATTGGTATGAAAGTGACAGAGCGGCATTGGGTTTCTTAAACCAAATTACAGAGAAAGCATTGTTATGAAACTACAGTCATTGATGCAGACTGCACAGAAATGCAGTACATTTCAGGATAACTCCACATATGACACTTTATCTGGATGCAAAAGCATCCCCACCTTTAAAAACTCCGTGAGGAAGCAGAACTTGTACCAATAACATCTTTAACACTGGGCTTTGTATCCTATTTCATACTTTGACTGGACTTTTTTTCCCCTATTGGTTTGCGGCAATGTTGACTGACTGCTTAAAGTGAACGGGGATAAAAGTTCTTGTTGGTAATTGCCTGCTTTGCCTACTCAGTTTCAACTCCCCATTCACACACTCACTCACTCTCACTCATCTTCTACCACTTTATCCTTCACATAGGGGTCACAGGGACCTAATCCCAGCTGACATAGGCGGGGACGAAAGGTGGGGTATACCCTGGAGAGCTCGCCAGTCCATCCGGGGCCACTAATAGAGACAAAATCTCTCACACCTATGAGCAATTTACAATGTCCAATTGACCTAATCCCCAAATCTGCATGTTTTTGGACTTTGGGAGGAAACCAGAGAACCCAGAGAAAAACCCAGACACACACGGGGAGAACATCCAACTCCGTGGTTGCAAACCTGGGTCTTCTTGCTGCAAAAGAAAGAGTGCTAACCACTACACCAACTGTGCGGCCCATGATACTAAATAGATGAGATAAACTACAGTAGTTATGGTAAGATAACTGCAGCTTCCACCAACCTGAGCTAAACTGACACCATCGATATCAACAGCATAACAGTATCTTCACGGAGATACCCATCAGTCAATAAAAATGATTGTCCTCTTTCTTGTTTCAGACATAAAAAAGAGATATAATATTTTATCGCATCATCAAATAATTTCATAAAAGTCTAATATATATATTATTTCCTTATGCTTTATTTCAGTTTAAGCTCAGCACTGAAAAAGTATACATGTGTTTGCCCCCTCTGATGTCCACAATCTTATTTGAACTTGTAAAGTGAAAAAGTAAAGTGAGACTGCAGCAAAACTTAAAGTTGAGGAATTATCTAGAGTTCTCATAAACATTAGTGAGGTATGGCGTGAGATATCAAAACGATGGTTGAAAAAAAATGGATGGAATATGAACCTAGATTTGTCCTTTCAGAGAGTTCTGAGGGCTCGCCTGATGCACTGGCTAAGTCTGAGGGGGAGAAATGATTTATTCACAAACACACACACAAAATTCGTAGTGAGGACATTCAGACATAATGCATTCCTTAGCCCCTTACTCGAACCTTGACTATCACAACTAAATGCCTAAACGTAACCCTAACCTTAACCCAGTTCCAACCCCAACCCTAAAACCAAGTCATAACCCTCTAGAAGCCCTATTTAGGGGTGACAGGATGTGAGGACCAGTCAATATTTCCTCACTTTCCCAAAATGTCCTGACTCCCTATTTCACACAAATACTGGTTTCCATGACTTCAGAGGACATTGCATTGACTTACATTCCTTTCTTGGAGACTTAATCTAACCATAACCATAATTACTAGTGTCTAACCCTAACTATGACCCTAACCTTAACCTAACCCTAACTTTAAAACATGTCTTCACCCAAAAATGTAATAATTTACATTATCAGGACTTGACTTTTGTCCCATAGGGAAGACAAGTCCCCACAATGTGACTGTGTAAACAGATTTAGGTCCCCACAACATAAGGAATACCAGGTACACACATACACACACACACAATCGCAGTTGTTGACAACTGTTGTCTTTTAGTCTGATGCTGATTAAGTGGATGAGTTGAGACTTTTCCTCCAGAGAGGATCAGACCTCGGAGGAGCTCAGCTAACTCATTGGGATTTACACTCCCCCGCCCCTCTCATTCTCTCTCTCTCTCTCTCTCTCCACTCTGTGTGTATGTCTCTCACCACCCTCCCTCCGTGCTCTCTAATCGCTGTGTTGTGGTCATGATGCTTTCTCCTCCCTCGCTTCTCCTCTCTGGGCTGGTATATATGTGTGGATGCCCAGCTTGTGTTTCAGACTGACAGAATGAATGCAGGCCTGATGGCCATATGCTGCTGAGGGACACCATGAACCATGACCCCTACCTTCACACGGACTGCTAACTAATTGGGTGATGTGCAGCAGCTACAGGTGAGCTGAACTTTACTTAGAGCATATTTACTTTTTCAGAACAGAGGAAGATAAGGTGTATTTTTTAACCTTTGGGAGGCGGCATCCCTGGGTGTTATAATTTTCAGCATTTGTTTTGGGTGATGTAAGAAGGGGAAGGAAGGGGTGGTAATGTCCCGTCACGCCAGGAATGTTGGCTCAGTCTTAACAATCACTTCACAAAGCAGAAAAGGTTTCTCATTTAGGAACTGAACACACAGCAGTGCATTTTTAGAGCATTGCAACTTGCAGTTCAGTTTGGTTGAATTTAAAAAAGCTGCACATGAGCTGAGCCATGTACATTCAACTTCTCATTTTGGTCACTCAGCTGATGACTCACAACACATTATTGTAAACAGTCAGACCTGACAACACAGGAGGTCATGGTTTTCGAGGAACGTCACCGAAGAGCACTGAGGATCAAAGTTAAACAGAGGCAGCTATAAAAAGTTCCTTACTGTTTACAAGATCATGTTGTTTGTCAGTCTGCCCCCCTCAGTGTCTGGGGTTAGAGATACGCTGAGCTGGGAGTCTTGATTAGCTGACAGGATTTCAGGACTCAGCTTAAAGTTCTGCTCTGGAAAAGGGAAACAAAAGGAAAAGGAGAAAACACAGAACAGCTGTCATGATAAACACAGTGCATGGGATACTTGCTGACTTTGTGAATTATGTCATGTTTTGTAGCAAGTCAAAGTGATATTGTTGAAAATAAAACAAATGTATATCCTATATTCCATTCATAAGAGTGTCTAAATTAACTGTAAGGCACATTATGAAATACATATTTGTGAAAGATTATATAGTGTTTTTTTTTTTTGTTTTAAAAAAAGCTTTTTGCATAAACTCCTACAATTATGATGATTAATAACTAAAAAGATTCACAAAGAGGCAGATTACCAAACCATTATTTTCAACTGCTGAAACAAGTAAAAAAAAGGTAAACAAGTACGAATTCTCCCTTTGCACCAAAAACAACTTTCATGGGACAACATTTTCTTTCAAACTATAAAATGTTGCCCTTATTCTTGCTTGCTGTAAGAATCTGAAATCTGTAAAAGTGTCTTTCAATAAGCATATTAACAGTAATTATATCCAATGGTGGCTGTGCACCATAATGGGTTCCTCATATTCCTCATACCTTAAAGATGAAGAAGTCAACTTCTAATTCTCTTGACCACCAGGAGGCAGTTTTTGCTGATACATGGTGAGTCAGTTTATGGCACAGATGAACTCCAACACTACAAAGAAAACAGTATTCACCTGATATCTATGGTGCTTTTTCACACAAGGGTGCTTATTATGAGAACAAAACTAGCTCTGATGAAAAGCACCTGCTCCTTCTTTTCCAGCAACCAGTGGAGACACACAGGTTGTCTTTTCTCTCTTATAGTGAAGAACTTCATATATATATAAAAAAAAGCCTTAGATAATTGTGCTAAGATATTTACATTAAGTAGCAACACTTGTTAATGTTTCTCCATGTCCCTCTTTGACAGATATTTTGCAATGACCCTACTTTATCACTCCCCTTCACAGAACTCAGCAGGAAGCCACTATGGATGGGTACCACTCCAAGAGTGTGATACAATGCATGAAGGGATTAAAGGCTTATAATAAGAAACAGTCCTCAGGCAGTCAGGAGGTTTTCTTTTTGAATAATACAAAAGTCTGTGTAGAAAATGCTTATTTTCTGCTTCTCTTTGAGATCATCCATCTGTTTTCGTCATCTGACAGATACACCCCAAACTCAGAGATTTCTGGAGCCTCAGTCATCACCAGGCTCTGGATTAACTTTGGCTCAGCACAGTGGAAAGATTTTAGTCTTGGTGGTTCCTGCTCTCTGGTTTTTGTTTTCAGGCTTTTGTGTGAGGAACATGAATCATGACCACATTGGGTCACTATGAATATTTGTTGAATTCTTTGCTCTGGTTAACACAGTGAAATCAGCTTTGTGTTCAATCTGTGGGAAGTCCTGATGCAGTCATGATTCTGGGCAGCTGAAGTGAAGTTGAAGTATTTTAGAAGCTTGTTTTTAGTTGAAGCATCACTTGGGCCCCTCTCTGTATTTTGAGGCCTGATGTGAAGAAACACTCAAATGAAACTGGTGGATGAACTGTTTCATACACAGTCATTTGAGTCTTTGAGCTCAGATATGCTGCTGCTGCTTTCACTGGATTTTAAATGATTATTAACCCTCTAGATGATAGCGGTTATCTGAATCCATAAAGCTTTACTAATATCAGCATTTTCTTATACTTCCAGCAAACCTTTTCAGTTCAACTAGCAGAAGTATACCTCCTGCAGGTACCCATTTAGAATTTGTAATTAGAGGCCTGTTAAAGTACAGTATCACAAGAGCAGTGTGATATTTTTGTTGCTTTAATGGCATTTAATGCTTTCACACAGTCAGAATCAGACTCACTAAGTAGTAATGTGACTTGGTGTTGGTATTGGAACATACAATATTTACATGGCAGATGGCACATGTGAGAAAGTGAGAGTGAAATCTGTTATTTTGGATTCTGGCCTTCAGCCTGCCATCAGGGGTTCGGCTCAATTCCCAAACATCAGACCTGGGGACTGTCTCTTCCTCTCCTGGCATCTTTGAATGTACTCACTGTTCTGGTTCTTTCTATCGTCTTAGAAATGCCTCCATCAAACGGTTGACTTCATTTATTCCTGACTCCAAAATGCTTTCTTTGGCCACATATTATTTTATATTGAAACTAAAAGACCCTTCAGGGTTGCTGAGGTTATTGAGGTCGTACAGCAATACAATCCTTCATGTACCAATAATAAAAATGTTTTTAGTCCTGACTAAAATACAAAGACGTAAATCCATAACCTGAGTTTTGATAAGATGTGCAGAGATACACTGATGCACCAGGTGCTTTAACAACATCCTTGCCTTGTGTCTCCCTCTTGACCTTTGCCCTGCGTCACTGACTGGTTCAAAGAGGCTCCTGAGAGGCAAAGGAACTGTCCAAACTTTAGACAGCTGTGGTTCAAATTCACCCGTTTTCCACTAGAGACACTGACAATTAGAGGTTCTTTCCCTCTTGTATTTGTTGAATGAGTTGAGCCATTCCACAAAAACCACAGACATCAACAAACTCTTATCTTAATCGATGCCAGACCAGCCCACGGCTCCAAGCTCCTCTGGATAAATAATTCTCTTTGACACAGAGCCAAACTTTAAACATGCACTTCAGAGTGTTTAATGTTACCCTTTCCCTTCCAGCTGCTATTACAATATGAACAATCAATGGTAGCACTTCAAGGCTATAATCTGGTTTATGCTTCCAGATTAACCTAAACTGTGTATTTTATACCCATGATTATCTTTAAGTTACTCAACAATCAGACAATTTTGGGATTTCTTTCACATTTCCAGGAGACAGTATTTCCCTGAAACACAACAACACTAGTTGTCTTAAAGTGCGTTATGTTTTTCCTGTCTAGAGCATCTTGTGCTTTGATATGAAAGGTGAGTAGGAGCTCTCGTCGGCAGGACTGCTAAAAAAAAATGTGTTGATTGTTGAGTCTCATCATCTCATCCTCAGGTTGCTAAAATAATAAAAGTTTGGGGTTCGTGTCACACAATGACACATGCATTTCTGCATTTCTTTGATTTTTTATTCCCTTTTAATGTTGCTTTGCATAATAGGCAGTTGTTGCCAGTGGCTCTTCCACCAAAGGGGCATGCACTGACAGCTGCCTAGTAGAAGAGCCAATAAGAACTCTGAACTGCCCTGTTACTAGTCATAGTCTCTTGTCACATATTAAATTTCTTTAAAGAAATTTAATATGAGACACACACGTCTCAGATCACTTTATGATGATTATGATTATGATGAAAAATGTAATTTCAGACTAAATCAACCTACAGGCCGGAATCTTGATCATTTAAATTAATTTTTATTGTGTCAGTTGTGTTAAACTTAAACAGGCAAAAAGTAAGTAAAACATTGCGCAAGACCAGAAACATTTGCATCACCATTAAAATAATGTCTTCTCTGCTCTCTGCCAGGCTTCAGAAGTGGTTTCACCAGCCGTACCATCTTACATACATTTACTGCAACAGTGCAGTACATTTCCAATAAATGCTGCAAATTATTTCCATACCAAGAGGAAAAGAGTGGCTGGATGATAAACAAAGGAAACATGTTTCAATGCAACCCTACACAAGTCAGTAAAAAAAATATATTGGAAGCAACCCTTAAATATTGTTTAAGTTTAAGTAATTTTAACTTGTTCATAGAAACATTATGTTCATCATATTTTACAATTTTTTTTTGAAATACTGGTATATATTGTAAAAGGTGAGCAAGTGATTACTGATGTGGGTTGTACCTGTGAACACTGTGGAAATGTTGCTAAAGGCTTATCAGGTATTCACCTGCATTTTAAGTGACAGTAATCTCCAACATTTGTTACATATTACATATAATCTATATGGCAAACCACATAAAGGAGCCTGAGCACTGTTTCATGCTAATGAGAAGCACAGCATATTGGGTTGCTTCCAATTTTTTTTGGTACATCTGTAGTCTAATGTTGTAGAATAAAATATTCTGTCTTATGGTGGTTATTCTCTCATTGGAATTTCCCATAGGAATTGCTAATTTATGTGCTTTTTAATCAACCTATGTTTTTTTTAATCTCTTTTCCTAATTTTGCACATTATGCTTTCAGTTTCCTGCTTAGACAGAATCATGTTTTATGCGGAAGTAAAAGAAACTTTCATTTCATAGACAATTGACAGAGTTCATGAACAGAGGTGTGGTCAAGACAACGTGATGTGATGCCAAGACTAACAATCAAACTGTGACTGACTTTGAGATGGTTGTGGGTCATTTTCTTGGGGGCCCACAACGCAGACACAGGACAATGGCAGGAATCAAATTAAATTTGTAAAAAAAACAATCTTACCCATGCAACAGTTGGTTTGGTTGGTGGCAGCAGAAAATCCAAATGCAGAAAATACCCTGAGAAAAACAAGAGGGCAGAAGAAAACAAAATGAGAGGAGCAGGAGCACTGAGGCTAAAAACACAGGAGATGTGGAGGGATAAGTAGACACAGGTAAAACATGTCAGGTGTGGAAAACAATCTCAAAAGCTAGTAAAGTGGAAAAAAAAATTAACAGGAAGTGATGCAACCAACAGAAGAACATGGTAAGTGACATTAAAATAAAGCAGCATGTCAAAAGAATCACTTTAAGCAGCAGATAATGACAGAAACAGAGATATATTTTTAAATCAAATACAATATGCAGGATACAGTTGATTAGTTTGAAACCTTGGATTTATCACTTTGAAAATAATGTACCAACTAAATAAGACTGCTTTTGATTTCTTTTCATGCTGCAAAACTTGGTGTTCTGATTCTAAAACTTGGCTGGCCGGATAATAAGCCAACATTTAGTTGTACTCACTGATAAAGAAAAAAAAACTACAGAAAAAATGTAAGTGCAGATGTCAGATTTGTCTGCCTGTGTCTGCTCACTGATTGGATGTTTGGCTCAACCATCGGCATATGCCATGCAGAGACACAGCAAACACTGAACCTCACTGAGACATTTGGCAGGGAAGCCTGTCATTGTGGCCTGAGGCTTCAGCTCTGGTCAGATGAAGACTAGCTGTGGACAGGAAAAAAAGCAGCCGGTACAGCTGAAATGATCATTGCAATCCCTGGGTGTCAACTGACTTCCTCTCGGTGACCTCTGACCCTGGAGAGCTATGGAAATGAGCCAAGAACCGAGTCTCAAAGTTGAACTATACCTTAATATCTAGATAAAATATGTTCTGATATACAGTGTTGTTCCTTCTACTCTGTTTACTTTTTACACCCATCTGTCAGAATATCACACAAACATTGTTCACACGAAAATTGTTTTTCAGAATTTGATTGAAATGTGTACTGTCTGCTGCAACAGATGGGCAGAGCAAAGTGACCGCATCTGTGATAAGCCTTCCCAAACATATGACTTATCTGAAACTGTAATGCTTATGAACACAACATTGTTAAAAATGAAAAGTAAAGGAATCTCCAGTGAAATGTCAAAGTAAAACTTTTGACCTGAAACATCTCCTGTGGAGGGTTAATAATTGGTGGTTGTCCACTAATAGTTTGCAACCAGCATTTAGCCAAGTGTCAAGAACCTTCTAGGGACATTTAACATCATGTTCTTTGTATTAAAATTAATTAACCTATTTTAAATGTATAATAAGTTACAAATGTGAAAAAATAAGACACCACTGAAGACTCACTCATTCACTCCATTATACATCATAAAATTATATGTTCAAAATAAACAAATATCCCTCATTCGCTGTTCTCTCTTTCCTCTCTTCAGGATGATTAACAGCTGCTCCATCTGAAAACCCAGGATGCCTATGGTGCCAGGGGGTGGAGCATCCTCCTCCCACCATGTTGTACCCGTTGCCCTCACCTGCTCATGGCTGCTTCTGCTCTTGCACACTGTCTTTGGTCAGAAGCCTGCCAAGCTGCCCTTGATCAGCAGAAAGCCCTTCATTGCGGCCTGGAACGCTCCGCTGGACATGTGCACCATCAAGTACAATATAACCACCAACCTTGACCATCTCTTCCACATCCATGGGAGCCCACGTGCTGATTGGACAGGCCAGAATGTCACCATCTTCTATGCCAACCGTCTGGGCTACTACCCCCACTACACTCCCCAGGGAACTGCTGTGCATGGCGGCCTGCCACAGAACTGCAGTCTGGACCTGCACCTGTTGAAGGCCTTTCAGGACATCAACCACTTCATCCCCGCAGAAGACTTCCGTGGCCTGGCTGTTATTGACTGGGAGTTCTGGAGGCCTCAGTGGAACCGTAACTGGCACAAGAAGGATATCTACCGCCAAAAGTCAAGGGAGCTGACAGCCAAGGCGTATGTGAATGTGACAGCAGCACAGGTGGAGGAGCTGGCACGGCGACGGTTTGAGAAAAGTGCCAAGGCCTTTATGCAGAGGACTGTTCAGCTAGGAACACGCCTTCGCCCTAATGGTCTCTGGGGCTTCTACCTCTACCCTGACTGCCACAACTACAACCTGCATGACCAGAACTACACAGGCTTCTGCCCCCTGCTGGAAAGGCTCAGGAATGATGAGCTGGTGTGGTTGTGGAACAGCAGCACAGCACTTTTTCCTTCTGTGGCGATCAGGAAAAGTCACACCAACAGCATCAGCAACCTGCACTTTTCCCAGCACAGGATCAGGGAGTCGCTCCGCATAGCCTCACTGACCTCAAAGGAATATGACCTCCCCACGTACGTGTACCTGAGGCTGGGATACAGAGACGAGGCCCTGGCCTTCCTAACCACAGTAAGCCTACAACAACAATGTAGTTCTTCTACTTTGTGATTTGTACTATTTACATAAGTCACATGACACCACACCTTAATTTTCTTTTTACTGAAACTTAAGTGTTCATGTTTTGTTTTGGTTTTTTAAATAAATAAAATAAAATAAAATAATTTTAAAATAACTGAACCATAGAGAAGGCTCATAAGCCATAATCAAACTAATGCAGCTAGTATAAAGGTTCTTTTTTAAGAAAATTACATACTATCTACTATTATCTCAGAAATGTACTTCCATTTGTAACAGTTTGTTTGCACACACAGCATCGTTTCTAAAGTTATTTACTGCCATCTCGTGGTGATCCAAAGAAATGCAACAAATACAAACTTGCCAGGTTCACTTCATCACTGTCAATAAAAACAGTCTCATTCAGAGAGTTCTACAAATAGCGTGGAAATAGTATTAACCAGTTGCAGCATTTTTGAAAATAAATCCCAAAACACTGGCTTTTCTTTGAAATATTTAAAGGTCAAATGTGCAAATAGTAGAACATGACAATAGTCATAGCAGATGTGCAGGAAGGACAGACTAAAACAAAAATGATTGCCACAGTTAATGGCAGTAAACTATTCTTCCTATTGGTCAGCAGTGAAAACAGACAGTTAACAATATCAAGTAACTTATGAGTCCATGAGGAGAAGCGCAAGTGCTGAGTCATGTTGGAGTTCTTTTGTGGTTCTAGAGCTCTCATTACAGAACTGCCAATATTAACATGTATTAAGTCTGGTCCAAAAGCTAACCTTACCTTCTAGCCTTAGTTTTCTTTGCAAATAAATTCAGAGTCCCTTTCATTTGAACTGAGCAGGTCTTTACTCATTGTGTCTATTTCTTATTTTTGCTGGTCACATTAAATGCATTTTTTAATCTTTTACAGTTCAGTTTTTATGAAGTCTTCATATTTAATTTAAAAAAAAATTCTTATACTGGACTCTGCATCATTTGACAGTAGGGATGCAATCTGAGCAACAGTATATCATATTACACCTTATGCCAACGACAGACGTGGCTGGAGACATACTTTTTTGAAGTCTGTCCCTGTCTTTGCCATTCTTGCGAATGCTATTATTCAAATTTGGCAGTAAATGCTGACTTTTACTAAGGAATAAAGTGTCCACAGGTCAAGGTTTGTGGTCATAATTGATGCCCTAATTGTGACAAAGTATGCCAAATACCATTAAAAAAATACTTTCAAGTATGAGCCCTGAACAAACAGAGACAGAGAAGTAAAAAAGAGCATGGTTTTAAATTACAGTATGTTGTTTGTATAACATTAAATCCTGAAACAGTGTTCCCTTAATTTCTTTCTCAGAGGTAACAAATGTCTGACGACAGCATCTGTCATTCAGTGAGTGTGACGGAGATGTGATGTGTGTACCTGCCGTATGTGTTTCCTGCAGAAAGACTTGATTCACACCATCGGAGAAAGTGCTGCTCTGGGTGCTGCAGGATTCGTCATCTGGGGTGACCTGAACTTGACCTCATCCAGGGTAGGTGACCTTTGGTTGCTCTTAGATTTGCTGGGTCACAGAGGAAGTCTTGTCCTCCAGCTCAGGACTCATGGAAACACAGAATATTTTTGATAAAGGCTGTGCTTGTTGTTGTCACTTTTTTTATGTCTCAGTCAGACTGTTCACCTTCCAGTGAAAAACAAGCTTTCCTCAAGTTCCTTGATTTGTGTTGGACTCCAGACAAAACATGGCTGTAAATAGTCAGACAACAAAATGTTGACATCATGTGGTCGCTGTGTGCCGTGAAACCACTCCCGGCATTTTAGGAAAGTATGATGCATATTTTTATGGCCTGTCATTTGAGTGTTGGAAGCAGTTAATCTAAAGTTGACAGTGAGACCCACAAGGATGGCATATTAGAATGCAGCTGCTTTGTGATCTGACTCACAATCTTATCTCGCTTTTACCGTATCTTATCTGTAATTAGCTTAATCTGGAATATATCTGATGTTCCATCATACTAACACAGGACCTTCTATCATCAGAAACTGAGACAGTTAAAGCTGGTGCCAATAATGTCACCATTTGGCTAACCTTCTGTCTGTTGCTGCAAGAAAAGCACCTCACATCACCTCATTAACACATAAAGGGGGATTATTCACTGACAAACAGTGTAATCTCCTGAGAAAGTTTTGTGGAATTCTGGTTCCTGACTAGATAAAATAATATTGGATAATGAAATTACTTTCTCCTATTGTCAGAACCTGCTTCGAGGCATGCAGTAAAGTCTGGACATTTTTGGGCAATCTCTGCTAGTTCCCTAGTCAAATCTCTGCATATTGTTTGAGTGAGTGCACATGAAAATGGAGCAGCAGGGGAAACTGTGGATGATCCAAGGAGTGAAAGGATCAGTGTCCTGCCTCTTGTGTGCTTAATCTGAGTACCATCACCTTCTGGGATCCCCGGGAGATTTTCCTGCTGTTATGAAATGTATCTGCCAGACAAGTGTATACACAGTTCTGGTGTTACTTGGAGGAAAATCAGAAATACTGTTTTACCGTATATACTGTAGCAGGGTATGTGATCAGAGTGGAGCTGAGGAATTTTGACTGGAGTGCATAGAAAATTAGGAAAATAATAAAAAATATATAAATGAAATAAAATTAATAATCAGAGTCACCTTATCTCTTGCCCCATCTTAATCAGATTTCATTACACCAGTGTCTGAAGTATGTGAGGAAGAGGGGGGTGATGAGAGAGCAAATGATCTCATTTGGAATAAATCTGCCTCCTGTGAAAAGTCTGTAACTGACTTTGGCTGACTTTGACTTTGTAGGTAGGACTTGGTATAAAGAGTTTGACAAACACTGCTCTTACAATCCCCAAATGTCTTTGAAGGTTCTCAGTCATCCAGGTGATAGTTTCCGAACTGGATGTGAGGTAAAAATCCTTCAACTTAACTCGAGCAAGTCCAGTTGCCTCCAGCAAACTGAAGATGGCATCATTAAAGTTCACCTCTGAAAACCACCTGAGAAACCCAAGTCAAAAACAAAACTACATGTATTTTATAAATTATTTCACAATTATTCGCCAAAGCACATGGCATCATTACTGTGATGTTTTGTTTCCACAGTCAAACTGCACCAAAGTGAAATCCTTCCTGAGCCACCGTTTGGGCCAGTACATCATCAATGTGACGAGAGCCGCTGAGGTCTGCAGCGACTTCCTGTGCCAGGGAAATGGCCGCTGTGTCCGCCGGGACCCCCACGCCCGCCATTACCTCCACCTGAGCAGGGGCAGCTACCACATCCGTCCCTCTGGCAATGGGGACTTTGCTGTGACCGGGTGGCACTCCCGACATGAGCTGCAGCTGCTCACTGAGAGGTTTCGCTGCCACTGCTACGAAGGCCACGAGGGTGAAAGCTGTGACAGCGTTAACAAAGTGAAGGAGGATGATGTGCTGTGGGGGGAGGGGGAGGAGGACGAGCAAGAGAGGAGGAGGACAGAGTGGGAGTACGAGCAGGACGAACAACGGGAAACAGGCGAGAGTGCCACATCCAAAACCGGCTTCAGCCTTCACCTGATGTTGGTGATGCTCCTGTTGAACTTATCTCTAGCAAAAACTGTTTTATGATGTACTCAGACTAAAGGGGTCATCTGGGGTCATTGTGTGTGGAAATAAGCCGGAGTATTTTGTTGTCATTTAATGTGTCAGTAGTATGTTCCAGTCATTTTCATCTGGTTCCAGTCATCGGAATCACTGCCTGCATCTCTGAGTGGTGTAACACCATAATTCTGGGCTTGTACACAGATCTTTGCAGCAGTGCAGGGTTGTTGAAAGATGGCTCGCAAAAATATTAACTCTTGAATGGATATTACGTCAACTGATGACACAAACATTAGCTCAGCTAAACAACAGCTTATGAATTTGGGGCCACAGATGATATTATATAGGTTATAATTTATTCCTGATTTAAATTTTGTAGCACTTTTGATGCTTAAGCACAAAGATATTTTTTTAGAGGAGTAACAAAAACAACCCCACATGCCCTCATTACCCCCACTGCACATTGAGCAGCACAGAGCCCAAACAGCAAGTAGACTCATGTAAATAAAACGACATACTAAACAATAAGCAACTGCAGGCAATGTCATGTTAACATGTATAAAATACCGTTAGAAGAATTAAACCTGAAAAGTAAAATGAATAGAAGTACAAAAGACATATCAGTAACAAAACAATGATACCAAAGCACACGCAAATATTAACAATATACTGGAAGAAAACACTTTAAACAGTGGCATGAAAATGTATTGGTAAAAGTGGCAGTCAGTGAATGCCATCTAATGAAAGTGCTTGAAAAGCTGCAGTGGAGTCAGCCGATCTCACACTGAGCAGGAGGCAGTTCCACAAAGTCCCAGCACAAATAAGAGCCTTAGGAGCCTGACTATGTATGAGCCAGTGTGAGGTTAAATGAATGGCCTTACTCTTAGTTAACGGGATTCTGGCTGTAGCTTTAAACTATTTACCACAGAGAAGTGGAAGGAAGTGATACCAGTCTCTGACTGTGAAAAAGCAAATAAGTGAAGCCCGCTTCTGAATATGTAAAAACTGTTTCCTTGAAGATTGCTGCTGAATGGAAGGTGGTTATTGTAGCATGAATGTGATCTGTTTGGAAGTAACAAATGTGTTTTTGAGAAACACATGACACTTCATTCACAATGTGTGTGTTGGCACTTTATATAGAACATTCTGACCAGTGGAGCTTGGTTCGCTTCTAATAAGAGCTCAAACAGGTGTACAGTCGTTCACCTGGCCAACAACTGCATGTAAAAGGTGTCTGTTAACCTGTACCCTGTGGTCAGATTTAGCAATAAAATAAAGTTTAACATGATAACGAGCTGAGGATCAGAGGAGTGAGAGAGAGAGAGAGAGAGAGAGAGATCACACTTTTTATTTTTAAATAACCTCAAGAGGCAGCTGGATTTTCCACATGACAGTTTGTGCATGTGGTCATGTCCTGGGTATAGTGACAGCAAATAAAAAGTGTTCATTAAAGCTTAAATTCTCTTCTCTTTGTGATAGCAATCATTAACTTCAGGAAATAAATAAAGAAAAAAAGCAGGTGCCTGAAGCCCTTGGAATACCAAAACAACTGACCAAAGGGACAAATGCATCATACTGAAGGGACTGATTCACTGGTGCAGCTGTCACTAACTGACCTGTCTACATGCACAGTTCATTAGGATAATGTTGTCCATATGTTTAAATGGACAAATGGACTCAAGCTTTAATAACAACAATGGCAGCTCATAAGGAGGGGAGCATAGATATGGCTACAGCAACAATATAACAACTGGAGGGTATCTCTTTACTAAAAGACGAGCAACCATGAGAGATGGTGTCACCTAATCAGTTTCTACTCTAATGTGTCACTTTTCTTTTTCCAAACACTCTCCAGTTAAGCCTCCCTGCATGGTTCGAGTGGGACAGGCTTAATTTGAAAAGCTTAAAGAATAATTGGGCTCATTGTAGATCTACAATCAAGTTCGCTTTTTAGAGGAAACCAAAGGCCACACACTCATAATGTATGTAGAGAGACAATCGCAAACTTGATTTGTAATGTTTTTTGAAGATTTAATTCTGATGACATGACACTCAGATATACTGAACAATAAGCTGTTGACTGACTTTGTACTGTTGCTTTCTCAATACATGCAGCTTGTCAGGAAGTGCCACATGTTTGAGCCTGTTCTGGAAGCGGCTTGCACATGTTGTGGGTGTTATTATTTTCTTTTTCTTTTTTTTATATATAATTATTGACTAAAAAGATATAACTTATCTGTATCATTCATTGTTGTTGGGTATGCCTCCCTTAAATAAGAGGATAAGGTTTGCTTTTCAATGACTGCATCAAAGTTACTGTCACAAGATCTGAATTTCGAGGACCCAGATCAACAGGGTGTTTTTTTTTTTTGTTTTTTTTAAATTTCATCTCAGTGTGGCCAACCAGCAGCTACTGTCTCTGACAGTACTGTAGGTATGATGAAACACTGTACAGGATGGAAAACATGGCACATACTGAATTTTAATACATGACTCAGAGGCTCACTCTCTCACTCACTCATTTTCTACCACTTTATCCACTAAGGGTCGCGGTGCCTAACTCCAGCTGACATGGGGCGAGAGGTGGGGTACACCCTGGACAGGTCGCCAGTCCATCACAGGGCCACATAGAGACAGACAACCATTCACTCTTGCATTCACACCTACGGGCATTTTAGAGTGTCCAATTGGCCGTCCCCAAATCTGCATGTTTTTGGACTGTGGGAGGAAGTCGGAGTACCCTGTGAGAACCCACACGCCCACGGGGAGAACATGCAAACTCCATGCAGAAGCCGGGACCTCTTGCTGCAAAGGCAAGAGTGCTAACCACTACACCAACCGCGTGACCCTCAGAGGCTCACATAGTTTTATATTTCTTAAATGCCTACTTCTTAGAGTACTGCAGGATACAATTTTGTCTGAATTCTACACAGAGCGGAGATTGATGCCTATTTACTGTAACTAAATAAAGAACAGAAATGAATTTGACACCTGATTTGAGTTGTGTCAATCACATCTTATTACAGGTTCTTTAAAGTGAAACACATACGTGTCATTAGTCTCTGTGACACTGGTTTAAAATGAGTCAGTAATTTCAGCATCACAGAAGCCAAGTTCAGGTCTGAAGAGATAAACTTCTCTCATTTTCTCATCCTTTTATTTTTTTTTTGGTAGAAACTGATCTTTCCTCTGAAGATTGTAAAAGCAATATGCAAGGAACTATGCAACACACAAAAAGGTTACCTGAATGTAAATGCACTGCAAATAAAGACTTTACTTCAGTACCCATGAATTCCTTTGTTGTTATTTATCGGCACATATAAAGACAGGATCTCAGGTGAGCTGTTGCACACCATATTGATCCTTCTTAGACCCGGTATTCACATCCGCCCTTATGGCTAGATTGCACTAATTACAAGTCTTAACTGCCCCAATGCAGATCTAGTCACACCGTGTGCATTTGTCCATAATCCTGAGCATGCAGAAATGCATTCTGTCCTCTTGCAAACAGTCATGACATCAGTGTGTATTTGAATAAAGGGTGAGGTCGCCTGATTCGATCATATGTGTTCACAGAAGACGTATCTAGGACACATTTTTATGCCATGTGAGAAAGGTCCTACTTAGCACAAGGCTGGCTGGAATTGGAGAATTGAGGATGAACCAGGTTCCAGGTCTGAGTTAACTAGGACATGGGATCATTGCAACAACAACCTTCAGCAACAGGATGAGTCTTAAAGCTTCACAAGAGCAACAACAACAACAAGCCTGGAACCATTAATCACATCGAAACAGGTTTCTGTCCAAAACAAGAGGAAGAGGCGTGGACACAGAGATTAAAGTCTGCGATGATGACACATGAAAAACCCACATGTCCAAAAAAATAGAAAAAAGAAAGAAAAAAAAAACAACAAAAAATGGAGACATTTTCATCCGAAGACAGACACTTCTCTGCCACTCCCTATATAATTATGCTCCAAATGTTTGAGAAATGTTGTGAGTGTAAACCTTGTCAAATAATAAGGTCAGCCTGACTCAGCCATAAAACCAAAGACGTGTCATAACAAAAATGAACCAAGGAGTAATCAGTGAGTCAAAATGAGCCATTTGTGTGAATTGATCCTGGCCACAATATTGTATGACATGAGGTTAGACCCCATGTCACAGCCACCACTGATCAATTATCAATACAATAATAATAATAATAATAATAATACGATATGACTAGGATATATCAGGGAAGTCAATGCAGAAAGTACATGACAAGAACAAAAGCATTAATACAAAGGTATGCACTGCTTGTGCATGTAAAACATTCATGTGCCTATGGAAAATATGGGGTTTTGATCAAATAGGTGACAAGACCACTGTCCCGGGGGAAAGCTGCAACAGATGGGTTATACTGTATGACACTTTATTGTCCCCAGCTGAGCATGTGTTCAGGTGGTTAAAGTTCTTCAAGTGACATGTGAAATGTTCCAACAGAAGCCACACCGCAAGTTCCTGTTACATCTACTACTTTAAGTGTGCAGAACATTATTCTGAATTAAGACTCAAGTTTTAGTGTTATAATGTGTATGATGTAAGTGAATTTGACTAAAGACATGAACATATGCAGTAAATGATATATACCAATTGTATGTCAAACCTTTTTAATTATAGGGTACACTGTTGAATAAGTTAGATGTTTCAAATATTAGATTAGATTAGGTATTTATTTAGAAAGTCATATTTTACATTTAACAGACTTAATTTTAATCCTAATTAGGGATTTACTCAGCATGGACACCTGGATGTCAAGTGTAAAGTTACAAGTGTAAAGGTCCAAAATGGTTAACAAAGTGAACAAAATCGGAATAAAATGCACATAACAAGTACAACTTATGGCGTGTACATACTGAGAATCATAAAAGAAAACTCTTGACATACTGTAATTGATCTGTCTCATCCACTGCACCTCTATAGAAACTGTTTCTTCTGGGAAAGTGTTTTAGACTCCCATGAGCCACAAACATTTAGTAGAAGAAATGTTTTGTGCCAAGTGCACTAACATTTTTAAATTGTTACTTATAAAATAGTTAAACTGAATTTAATTGCCTTGTAATTGAACTCCAAGCTCTATTCTGTTATTTGGCCCCTTCTGTTTAAACTGTTGTTTGTTGGTATTTGTAATTTACTGTTGTCTTTTAAAGTGTTGTTGTTTGTGTTTGTAATTTATGTCTTGTTTTTTGTGTGGAGTCTGAGCCAATTTGCCACATTCTTAACAACAAAGTTTAACCTAACCTAACCATAAGAGTCTGTGTTGAATTATGTAATCAGCCAGTATGTGTATTCATGGAAATTAAAACTTGTCGTCAGTCTACATTTCAGAAGTTGCAAGAAAAAGATGGGCCAGATGACACTGAGCAGATAGTTATCTTTCAGAGTGTGAAAATTGCTTTTTTTTTGGCATATGAGACAGCAAACACAAAAAGAGAAGTTCAGTAAGACTGATCAGTCCTTCACAGGCTCCTGAAGAGAGCAGCAGGTAGGAACTGATGATATGTTGTGAGGTTTGTGCTATTTTGATAAACTGCATTGATAAACTGTTAAATTGATTTTGAAGGACTGTGTGATTTATACTAAAAAAAAAAAAGGCGATTTGCATTCATGTGGTGACAACCTTGTACAAAATATTAAGTCAGTAAGAAATAAGAAATAATGCATACTTTTTTAAACTAGCAGCTGAAGTGATTTTTTGGTGATTTTTGTTGTTGACATTATTCTGCCTCTGGTCTTTGTGAACAGAAATAATGCAGTTATTTGTGTTGTGTATATTATTTGTATGTGACATGATGTTAACCTAATAAGAGGCAATTTAGATCAATCAAATATATTGAGACTAAATGATGGTTCCCGGTAATTCTATGATCCACCACAAAAAGATACTGCTGAGAGGATGCTAATATAATAATAATAATAATAATAATAATAATAATAATAATAATAATAATAATAATAATAATAATAATAATAATAATATATCCTGAATCCTGAAGTATTTGCTTGTGAAGAGATGAGAAATGACAAGCCTGCACCACCAGTGCAAACTTGCTGTCATTGTTTAATATTTCGGTGTTCATTTCCTCTCACAGTTTTAAGATGTCCTTTTTTGGATTGAGCCTTATCTGTTTCTTTGTCCACAGTTGTCAGAATGGCCACACCCCTCTTGTGCTGTGTTGCCCTCTGTATCATCAGATCTATTGCTACCATCCTTGCCCTGCCATCTACTGAGCCACCGCTGATTTATAACCACCCCTTTGTGGTCATATGGAACGCTCCTACTGAGCAATGTCAACAGCTGGACATCCCACTGGACACGTCAGCCTTCCAAGCAGTGACCACGACTGCGGCCATGCCTGGTCAGTTCCTCACAATCTTCTACGAGGACCACCTTGGCCTCTACCCCAAAGTCAACACCATTAAGCACAAACTCTACAGAGGAGGAGTCCCCCAAAATGGCAACCTGACAGAGCATCTGTCCAAGGTGCAAAGTCAAATAGATCGTTACATCTACCAAGATTCTTCTCCTGGGTTGGTTGTCATTGACTGGGAATCCTGGCGCCCCCTATGGGACCAGAACTGGGGATCCAAACGTATTTATCAGAAACTCTCCATCGCTCATGCACTGCAGGTGGCCCCATTTTTATCATCAAAGCAAATTTCCAAACTGGCTAAGAACCAGTTCCAGCAAGCTGGCCGGCGCTTCATGGAGAGGACCATAAGCCTTGGCACCGATGAACGTCCGAGCCACCGCTGGGGCTTCTACCTGTTCCCTGATTGCTACAACTATGACTGGAAGAAGCCTGACTATACAGGACAGTGCTCCGCAAAGGCCCAGAAGCAGAACGATCAGATGCTGTGGCTGTGGAAGCGCAGCTCTGCCCTCTTCCCCTCAATCTACCTCCACCTCACTCTGAGGAACTCCCCCAAGGCTGCTCTTTATGTCCGCAACCGTGTTCAGGAGGCTGTGAGGGTGGCGGCGCTGCCTAAACATCCTTATACAGTGCCAATCTATGTTTACTCCAGGCCGCTGTACAGACATCAGACCAAGGAGTTCCAGAGCTTGGTGAGAAAGTTTGGTTGCTAAAATGTACACACCAAAGTGTTGGAAAGAACAACATACATGTCCTTCATTTAAAAGCCTTGGGTAAATCTGCCCTGTGATGGGAGACTGACCAATCGCAGAGCATTTCAGAGGGAGAGGGTGCTTTCAATGGCTATTCTATTACAACTAGCATGCATACAGGTCGCTACAGTTTGCTACATTACTGGCTGTCTCACTATTGGATGTCATCAGTTCTTACAAACTGGACGTTTACATTGCATTGTTGTTCATGCACAATGCACTGCATGTCTTGGGATTCTCATTTGAAAACTTCCTGGGACGTTTTCAAAAGCATTCAGTCTGAATAAGTTGATATTTAAATTAAAATGATCTGTTTGACAAAATGTCATGAAGGAAGGAAATCCGCTTAAAATGTTGCTTTAAGGCATTTGTGTCATTTTTCAGAGAGACCTAGTGAGCACTGTGGGAGAGTCGGCAGCTTTGGGAGCTTCAGGGGTCATAATGTGGGGAGGAACCCAGGACTATAACAATAAGGTAACCATGGCTTTGTGAAGTTCAGTTACTGGTGTATTGGTCTGTTCCCAGTCATAAATACTCTGACCTTTTTTTAAAAAAATCTTATTTCCATTCAGAAAATATTTTCCTGGCCAAAGCAGAGAGAAACCAGATAGAAGGAAGGCTATGATGTGTTTGCCACTATAATAAAATGCTGTGTAAAACAACAGGAAGATACTCAAACATGGTTTGAGCGAAGGAAAAATGGAACTAGTCGTCTTTCCTCTTAGAGGAGGAACAACAAGTGCAATGTCACAGAATTATCTGTTATCAGATGTGTGAAAGAACTTTGTGTTTGAAATTCTTCTGTATGTTTTTTCACTTGATAAATAATTTTACATGGCTTTAGAAAACAAACACAAATATCAAAATTTGCTCTTTTTTTGATTTTTCTCTCTTCCAACATTTTGGCCCAGTTCCACAGTTGTTAATGATCTAACCTATAAACGTCCGCCCTCTTCCTGCAGGCTGCCTGTCAGTCTCTGTCTGAATACCTGACATCGACCTTTAACCCTTACATCGTTAATGTGACAGCAGCAGCCATGCTCTGCAGTGAAGTCCTGTGCCAAGGAAAAGGCCGCTGTGTCAGAAAAAACTACAACTCCACCCAGTACCTGCACCTGAATCCCACTTACTTCAGCATAATTCATGCTAACAGGAAGTATGTGGCCGTTGGTCTACCCTCCACTGCTGACCTTGACACCTGGGCTGAAAACTTCACTTGTCAGTGCTATGCAGGATCGAGCTGTTCACCAAAACTGCTGAAGCCACATGCGATTAAAAAGATTTGGGTTTAAACTGTAAGGATAGTGTTTTCCCCTGCTGACCTACAGATTTGATTATGTTTTCATCTACACAAGATACTTCCTCAGTGTGACGCTGGCCTTTCGAAATTCATACACAAAGTTAAAAAACAACAGTTGCCTGATAATAATGTTTCTTGCACTGAGCAGACAAATTTAACATGGCAGTGTAAAGACAGAAATATTGACTATTGGGTTAAAAAGATGCACCAGGACCTTTAATCATTCACAATATTGTCTTTTGCATTTAGTTTAAACTGTAAATATAAAATGCGAGTGGAAAATTATGTACATTTGCCAAAAAGGTTCGTGAGTTAGTTGCAAGTTAAACTAACATTACAAATGAATAAAGAAAAGAAATCAGTCTATCAAAAGTCTTTTCACATTTAGTTAAAAATAAGCATTTTGTTCTCTGTACATAACAAAGCAGAAATATAAAAAAAATAACCTGCATGAGATGTTTAATAAATCCTTCACAAGACGGAGACAAGTCTAAATCTGATCAAATACTGAACTTGATGCCACACCGAAGCTTAAGAGGATTTAAGCATCTCAGTTGTACTGTTGTCCTTTCCTAAGCCTTATGGCTCTATGAATATATCCATAACAACAAAAATAGTGGCTTATATACACATGACTAAAATACCACACTGTTCAACTGATTCAGCTGGTCGGTTGCAATATTTACCTCTCTGTTACTTTAGTTACATACACTAGTTACGGTGACAGTAGTCCAATATTGTCATTTTTTCTTCAAAGAAAATAAAAAATGAAGTTTCAGTTACTCTAAGCGGGCACCAGGCCTTCACACGTAGGTCCAAGAGAAGGACAAAATATCCGTTGCAATGGCTTTCATTGTATCTCCAAAAGACAGTAAGGCAATCAAAGCTATGACAGGGTTTACTGACAAAGGTTGAACAAAAAGTAGCCTAGTTTCTTCCAGTTACGTCAAACAAAATCAGTGGAGCAGTCGATAATCTCTTCCCTCAACTCTCAACTCATTCATTAAAATAACCTACCTTACTATCAGGTGTGGAGCTAAGCAATTATTTTTTCAATAAACAACATTAAAATCACCATAAATTTAATAGAAAAAAAAAATATATATATATAATAAACTGCAACCAAAATGTGTCATTTATTTTGGGTTCAAACAACATTAGACTTGATTATTACAACCCCAACACAACTAGACATAATCCCGACTGTTTCATATTAATCACACAACCAAAAATGTGCCCAGGTTCTGCTGTTGAGTTTTCTGGCTTGATGTTAGATGTGTGCAATAGACACAATCAATGGTGAGTGTCATTCTGTGATTCTGTTGAAAAGGATGGTAATGGGCACATTTTTGACGTGTCTAGGCGATTTATATTCAGGTACAAGTAACACTGTCAGTAACTGGATCCTTTCCATTTAGGTGTGTCACTTAGCTGGCATGTGCAGATCAAGGCCTTGGCAATTGCACAACAAAATTACTTGCACTTACAGTATTATGATGCCATTATAAATAATAGTATAATTTTCTCGTGTCAAACTGGGGCATCTCTCTGTCTGACAAGAGATTAGCTTTGAGGAATTGTGGAGTTGCTATGATTGATTTACATTGGTGAGGCCAGGTATGAGATCAGTGTTGATAAAGAGAATGTGTTAACTTCACAGGATGAATTCCTAACAGATTCCTTGCTCATTATCCATGTTTTTGTCCTGACATGTTGCTGGGGATGTTTATGTCCTTGTTTAGCTAAAGTCTAATCTATCCTGCTTTTTCGTACAAAAAAGCCAATCGCTAACCTTCTTTAAATTGACGTGGTCATTAAGCAATACATCCACTAGAGGGCAACACATAAATGAGAGTTTCAAAGAACACAGCAAACGTGGAGGTTGACATAATGGACCTTGATAAAGAAGCGAAAGCAGCAATGTTGTTGTTGTCACTGTTGCAACACAGTGTCTCTCTTCCAAAGGTTCAATCACTGGTGAGATGTGTGTGGTCATCTTAGTTGAGCTTCACTGACCCACTGCTTGCGACTGTTACTGCTGCATTTTGATTTCAAATCTGGAAGTTTTCATGAGACATAAAATACAAATGAAATGTAAGTGGACTTCAGACAAGAGGCCCCGTCCATTCACGCATCTGTATCTCATATTAATGTGTTTGTAAATGTTTGAAGGTTACAATGTTTACGTTTGGTCAAGAGAGACATAAAATAAAAGCTGATGCTTTATTACCAAAGACTGAAGCTTGTCTGCAAATGCTTTTTTGGATGATTTTTTTTTTTTTATAAATACCAAGCTGCAACATAAATATGAAGAGTTGTATGATTTATAGTATACGTCAGTGGCCTACATTTTTTTCACATATTTTATTTAACATTATATTCAGAACAAAAAACTGCAGAGGCTAATAGTCATCACATTTTTTAACAAATATACTAACAGGATGTTGGTTTATACTTGTTTTCTGATCTTCATACTACCACTACACATGGTTGAGGTTAGAGAAGGTTCTCATTATGGTTTAATAAGAAGAAAGCTGACTTCAGACATAATTTGTTTATTTAATTAAACCTAAACCACCATCTTTATTGAACTTTAACCAAAGTACTTCAGTTGCCAGAACTACAGACTGCCGGATGTGAACCTTCATTCTCAGTGACTCCATGCACTACGAATAAACTGACTGCATTTCGTACAAAACATTTTTTTTAGTTGTACACAAAGAATTTTCCAGCAGACAATGTCCTGTAGGAGGATCAACCGGTCCACATTTGGATATGGATCTCAGTGACATGGAAAACATGCCAAAAGTCGCAAACATCAATGAGGATAAACACCTACATGCACAGATACAGTAACTATACTGTAGATGAGCAAACACTTAGAGCGAATGCATTCACTGAACTCTTACCCAAATGCATCTCAACTAAATGCCTCATTTTCACCCTAATACCAACTCTTATCCCTTAAAAAAACAAAAAAAACTACAAAAAGTTGGGAGGATGTATAAAAATGCCCTCATGACAATGGTTTTCAGTCAGAATGCATCCTGACAACCAAATAAGCTGAGTATAATGCTGACAGACTCAAAGGTGGATGTCCAACTTTCAGTTGGAGTTGATGATTTGTGATAAAGGCAGTCAAGCTTCCTGTTCATGTGACTCATCACTCATACGAAGAAACCAGGTGGATTTCCTTCAGCTAAGTACATGACCAACCACAGCTGACCAAGTTCAAACTCTCACTGCATTCCGTGCCTGCTGGGACACGGGCCTCGAACATGAGTGGCATGTGTCCACACAATGTCATTGTCCCGAAGCTTCCACAGAAATCTTCCTCCGGGCAGGAAGGAGGGAGCTCGCTCTCCGCCTGACAAACATCAGGACATCGCAATAAAGAGCAAAACACCTCAAGGCTGCAGGTCTCTCATCTCTGACAAGTTTCCACATGTGTCCCGCCTCTAATGTAACAGTGTATTTAAAGACTAGCTATTTAGACTCCAGCAGAAGAGTGAGGGTAGTTTTTTATGAGTAACCACATCAGGACTAGCTGAGTATGCATTTTCAACGACGAGAGGTTGGACCCTAAAGCAGGTTGGTGCTCCGTTGATGTTTAAGTGTTAAAGGTTTACTGGGGATTTGCTGAGGTTTAAGAGGAATGTTACTGGGAGTTGTGTTCACCCTTTCACCAGAATCAACTCCAGAATGACAGAAATCATAATAATAATGCCACTGATTGCTTAAAACTTATTCGGACACAAAGATACTGTAGTTCTACGAGTGATCACGTGACCTTATAAATCCAATACTACTGGGCTGAGTTTGTAAAACTGTCTGTCACTGCAGGCAACACAGTGACATTTACAATGTCTTAGACTAAGTAAGACTTTGTAAAAGGGAAGTGAAATTGATATTATATTAAAGTAATCAATCCTTTAAGACAGATGAACAGATTAGAGATGATAAAAATGCTCAAAGGTGCTAATGAGACACTGTTTTCTTCAGTAAACCAGCCCTTCCATGAAACAGGACAAAACGGTCATTCAAGGGTCAGGCTCGCATCATGCTACTGAATGAACTGACACAGTAACTATTAGATTTGGAAATGATTCAATTAATAGCAAGGAAGTATATCAGATTGCGGTCCTGCTAATTAAAATGCTGCAGTGAACATAATCGTAAGATATTGTTGTGGGTATAAGTGGGTATAGATTTCTAACCCTTTAAAGACGTGATTAAATCCTTAAAGAAATACCTTAATGATAATGTCAGATAGAAAGTTAAATTAAAAATAATCCTACTGTATTCTTTTGTACTTACTTTTACAACAAAGTGAACGCCTCTGTGTAATACTGGGAATATTGTGGACTATGTCATATGCTTGTGATGGGAATGTTGTTGAGGTCTGTCCTAATAAATAATCGTAATATTAATGTGTAATGGCTGAGGTGTCCTATGTGGTATCCCTGTTTCTAGGAAGCCAAAGATAAGACAGTGACCGAATGTGAAAATTGTACTAAAAATAGACTTTCGAGTATCTGGAGCATCTGTACTCAATCCTCTCTTTATGATGAATCTGCCACAAGTAACATGAGAGATGATATTATTAGACACCACTACCAAACACCATGCCACCATAGCTGCTCAGCTTATAGAATAAATAAATATTTGAGACAAAAACAAACAAACTTCTACTTCAAACTGTGCGTGCAGCTCTGTTATTTCTGATTCATTTTAAATCTTTTTCTCTCTGCTGCATTCAATTCAAGTCTGGTTAGCAAAAATAGATCTTGACGACAAGATCATTCTATGAAATATAGCTTTAATATGTGGCCATGGTGATATTTGAGGAGCAGCTGTAAAAAAATGGGTCATCTGTACTAAATGATATTTAAAAAGTAATTACTTCATAGGTTGGTAGAGCGACATCTATGACTATGACTCCCAACCGAGTATTTATACCCAAAAAAAAAAAAAAAATCCTCCCAGGCAGCAATGTTTTAACATTGTGTTTTCTTGCTGGATTGTTGCATGCTTTGAACAGAGAACCCTGGGGTTAGTTACAAAAGTCATATTTCATTTCTATTATGCAACAACTGGAAAACAATTACAACAATTACAATTAAAAAAAAACTTCCCTTAAGTCAAAGAGATGTGGTGCTGTATCAGTGCTGTCACAACTCCATGTTTGAACTTATGCAACTGATGGCTGCTCTGTTCTGCTGTGCTGGGGAAGTAAAAACAGATTTCTATGTTCTATGTTCTTTAATTATGAGTTAAAGGACCTGAATCCAATTCCCACCAGATTGTAGTCACCTTCTTTGTGGTGTACAGTATAATAATATTTTTTAACTTAAATTTTAGGTACAAATGCACAGAAAAAAATTCTTTCCTTTCTTTCCTTCTTTGCAAACTCTGAATTTCTGTCATCATTGCACCAGCAGTCCTCACACTGTTAGAAATACAGTATAACAACACTTAAATCCTGCAAATCTGAAATTATTCTTTCTTTTGATAAATTTTTACTTGTTTTGGGGCTAAACTAAATTACACTTTATATCGAAACAGCTTTTAGACAAATCTTATGCTCTTTGTGACCACAAATTGAATAGAATTGAATAGAAAGCAGCAGCACCCTTCCCGCCAATTTTCTCTGACTAATGTTTGTATATTCTCTTCCTCAGAGACAAGATTCTTGATTTAAAATGTATCTGGTCAAAATTCTTCCGTCCTTCTCCATTATTTTGGCCTTGATGAGCTCGTGTCAGGCCTTACCAAGAACAGACCCTCCCGTCCTTCCTGAAAAACCCTTCCTTTTCATGTGGAATGCCCCAACTGAGCTGTGTGACATCCGCTTTGGGATGCCCCTCGACCTCTCCCATTTCCAATTTGTCAGCAGCACGCTGAAAACAGCAACCGACCAGAGCATCTCAATATTCTACACTGACCGCTTTGGCATCTTCCCCTACGTGGACGAAGACACTGGCGAGATTTATGAAGACGGTCTACCACATCTGGTCGACCTTCAGGAGCACCATGAGGAGGCTGAGGATGACATTGAGTACTACATTCCTACTGACAACCCAGGACTTGCGATACTTGACTTTGAGGAGTGGAGGCCACAGTGGGCTAGAAACTGGGGCAGCAAGGATATTTACAGGGATATTTCCATTGAAACGGTCAAGAAGAAAAACCCCAGCCTGTCTGATGATGAAGCAAAGGACCGGGCAAAGACGGCGTTTGAACGGGGAGCCAAGAGATACTTCCTTCGCTCAATTCGCATTGGGAAAAGACTGAGGCCCAAAAGACTCTGGGGTTACTACTTGTACCCTGACTGCTACAACTATGACTACAACCAGGACATGGCAGGCTTTACAGGAGAGTGTCCCGAGATTGAGAAAGACAGGAACGATGAGCTGATCTGGCTCTGGAGAGAGTCCACAGCTCTCTTTCCGTCCATCTACCTGGAGCTGGTGCTCAGAGACTCCCAGCAGGCCAAGCTCTTTGTCCGCCATCGAATCCACGAGACCATGAGAGTGTCAATGCTGCCCAACAGCTCCTACTCTATCCCCATTTACCCCTACATCCGTCCTGTGTACAAAGACAGTGTTGACGACTACATGTCAGAGGTCAGACACACCTGTGTTTGTTCAGATAGACACATTTTTTGCAATCCTTATGCACAAAAGGTGCACTTTAAATGAATGTGTCCCTGTTTCCCATTTATTATTTGGACTGTGGAAGCCCACTATAGTCTAAGATTTTTACACCTCTCATAAAAACGTAAGAGATCTCTGTTCTGCTCCGTTGCTTCAAATAGAAGATCCATGAACAATGCTACTCGCAGCATTGTTTGACTCTCATTTGTGGTGATTCCATCTTCGTATTTATTTAGATCATTATTACCATCCATGCAGTCAGCCAGACCTTGCAACTATATTGCATCTTTAACTGCTGCTTTAATGCACTGGCTACTACTACAATTTCAATGGTGCTAACTGCCCACCATCTATTCCTGTTATATATCAGGACATATACTCAAGAATTATCACTTTAACTAAAGATATTTCACTAAAAATATTTGAAAAAACAGACAGACAAATTTTGCTGTTAGGGCTTCTTTACATGTCAGTTACGTTTGAACTTTGCTTTGTTTCTGCAGTTTGATCTAGTCAACACCATTGGAGAAGCTGCAGCTCTCGGCGCTGCTGGTGTCGTTTCCTGGGGAGACATGAACGTCACAGATACAGAGGTAAAAGTTGGCATTATATTGTGGTTTTCTGGGAAGGATTAAATGTATTCTATACTTTGCAACTTAATCTGACAACAAATAAGTGATTCAACATCTCATGCCCTGTAGGACTCCTGCTTTGACGCTCGGCGCCACCTGGAGCAGGTCATGAACAGATACATCATGAACGTCTCCGTGGCAACAAAGCTCTGCAGCGTGGCGATTTGCCAGAAAAAAGGTCGCTGCGTGAGGAAGCAGTGGGATGACGACGTCTACCTCCACCTTGACCCACGTCGATACCAAATCCGGCAGGTTAACCGAGGTGGCCCACTTTCTGTGAGGGGAGGACTCTCGCAGGACGATATCAACTGGTTTGACCGCCATTTTGACTGCATGTGCTACACCAAAGAGCCTTGCAGATCGGTCTTGACAATCAATGTCATTAATGATGACTTCATCAAGGGCAATCGAGGTTCTGACAGGCCCCGCCCCCTCATGCTGGTGATGATACTACTCTGTCTAAAGTTTGTGATGATGTGATTATTAATGCTGTAAAGTTAATGCAGTTAAACTGTTAAATTGCATTAATTTAGTTCTTATTTGTGACTTGTGTTTTGAGTCTTTTAAATCAACACAACAGCTGAATTTTCCTGTTTGAGGATTGGGCAAAAATCTGCTCAGAATTTAATTAAAAAGTAACTTAACTTATGCACGCTTATTTCATTTCCAAAAACATATTTTGGGATGTAGCTAATGTAATGTAAATATGTACACTTGTTTTATGGCTTTCAATACATAATCACCAGAAGAGTCCTGCATTTTACAAAAAATGACCTTCTCTAGTCCAGACCATCATGTCCACAAATAACATATGTGACTTATTTTTCCTTCCATCTGCTTCAGCTGCATGTACTTTGCAAAAACTGTGTTTTTGTTACTTTTTTTTCATATACTAATTAAATATTAGTATATGAAAATGAAAATGGTCAACATGGGAAAATATGCATAAAAGGGCTAAGAGTTTCAGTTTTGTATTGTATTAGAAAGAAACAGTAATGAATAAAAACACAGTAAAAGTTGAGACTCACACTTTGTGGTCCTCTCCAGGTGACGGCAAAATGGCAGATGTTTATGTTCATGATTTGTCCTGTTCCCGCCCCGCAGTACATTGGATTTGTACTGTAGGGTAGACAGATGACCAGGAGATGGTAGAGAAGAGCAAAAGAGGCAGAGAGGAGGATCTGGAGAAGAAACAAGGATTGTTTACATGCTTTTTAGTATGAAAGGTCAAGTCAAGTATGAAAAGACAAGACGAGCTGAGTCGGGACTGTTCAGGGTTTAATCAATATTTGCTTTATTAATGGCATCAGCTATTTACTGAATACTGTCTTTATGTAGTCAAAGTACTGCATGTATGATTGCCTCACATGCTGTTTGAAAGAGCATGACTGATGAGCTCTGTGTTGCACTGCATGTTGTTGTCCTGCAGGGAGAGCCAGAGCTCTTTCCCTGTCTTCGCTCTTGAACCGTAAGGGTTTTGTGATGATGTGTTCGACAAATACTTCAGCACTCACTGAACTGTCAGTTTCACCATGTATTCACTTCTTTACTCCTTAGGTAACTTTGGAGGTTGACATGCAACATAAACAGTTCTAAATTCTTCTCAAGTATGATTATATTACTGTGATTTTATCGTTATTCCACCAGATCCAAGTTCCAGAAATAATCTGTAAAACTAAAAAAGCACCCAGAGAGCGCAGACCTCTGCCAAGCAGCTCATTTCCCCTATGTTGCGATTTGCATTTTATTTTTGAATGTGTCTGTAAAATCACCAAGAAAATCACAGAACATAAGAGTCTGTGACCAGAGCAGGTGTACCAAATCGTTTTCTAATGGTAGGTGTCCCCAACATTCCCAGAGTGCTTTACTGATCAGCAAAAGTAAGAATCCCATAACAAGCACAACTTTGCAAACTGCAAACACACTCACCTGCCACTGTATTTGGCAACAGGAAACAAATAAAGTGTCTGGTGTGTGACATGGTGAGAGATGGTCTTCTCCATTCCCTGGTTGTAATGAGTGGTTATTTAAGCTGTTGTGGAATAATGTTGTGTATTTATTATAGTGAACAAGTCTGCCCATTCTTATATCACTTTTGAGATGATGTGCATGAAATTACTAGTAGATCTGCAGTTCCTAATATACCCCAGCCTGAGATTTGAACCTCAACAGAATATTTGAATATATATTTCTATGCCTATATATATTGAGTTGCTGCAGAGTCATTTGATATGAACATGTGTACTTAATTGACCAGTTTGAAGTTTTAAGTCTGAACACAATCCTTTTAAGCTTGTCACCTGAGTGATGTGTGAGCTTGGGAAACAAAAATCATCCTTATGTCACAGAACATTTAACACTAAAAATCCAGCCTTGGAACCATAGTTTGTTGTGCTATTTCTCTTTAGATGATGATCATTAATCTTAGAGTTATTGTACCTTATGGCCTTTTTAAACCTTATTGTTTGTTTCTGTGGTGACTTCAGTCACAGCAGCGCAATGTGGTTTTTTGTCAAAGTATACAGAGTACACAGCTAAAACCTCAAAATTGATACAGAAAAGAGCAATAGGGCAACTTTGTTGCAGTTATATGAATAGATTAAAAAATGGCAAGTGTTATAGTGGAGGATCACTGCTGTAAAAGTAAACCCTAAACGTTGGTGGATGGTGAAGATCTGAAGAAAGGACTCCACCCGTTTCTATTTTCCACAGTGACGATGTGCTGCTGCAGCTTCATTCACATGTGGAGTCATAACTCCCAAATCACAAACACACCAGCCCACTGTCACTGAATGAATCATGAATGAATAATAGCTCCGAGGGGAGTTTTTACCATGTGTTCAGTCTCTGAGGCACAACTTCCTCTCCGAGAGTTTGTGTATTAAACACAGAGACAAACAAGTCTCTTCTCGCAACCATGTTTCCTTGACTTTTTCCATTAAGAAATGTGAAGGCAAATTCATTAGGAAGGTGGAAAACAGGGCCCCGAGAATCATGACTGCACTTACATGAAGCTTTGCTTATGGAAGATAAATGCTGTAGGACTCAACACAAGTACACAACAGATCATGCTTTGTAGGACAGAACATTTCTGTATTTTGTGCCCATCACAAAGTCTTGTGCTCTCAAGAAGGTGATCACAAGATACTTTCTTGCAAGTGTGAGAAACTTTCTGGTTTCTGTTATCCGAAACACCACACAGAGGGTTTGTGTGTCTGCTTAAATAAGACACATTAAAGCACCAGTACCGTGTTCACCGAAAAAATATAACTCATTCTGTGTTTTCGGGAAAATTCATAGCTTGGTAGTGAAACACACTCTTTGTTGAGTTGTGTGTCTGCATTCCTGAGCACAGTGAGATTTTATGTCACACCATGTTGGACTTCATGTCACATCACTCTCATCCATATGCAGGACTGGTCAGCATCAGCTGGTCCTTTAGAGGAATCATTAGAGCTGCTCTGTTGAACAGCCTCACTGTTGTGCTCTGTATGAATATTTCATGCCAGAGATCTAAATTCTGCTGTGATCTGCAGGATGGACGGATTTCCACTGCAGTCACTGTGGATGTGTTGGGCTCACAGACAGACTATATCTAAAAAAGGACATAGTCGTCCAGTTTGAAAAGTGAAGCCCAGACAGTGGGAGTAGCCACCAGGGGGCGACTTCACTAGTTAAAAAAGGAACTCAATTTGAATGGAAGTCTGGAGAAATAAGCCTATTTCTCACTTGATTTATAACATCAGTAACCATTTACCCGAGGAGGTAATTGTCTCAACCATCAGTTTCTACTTTTCTTTAATAGCACACTATGTCAGCTTTGTAAATAATTTTCCCATTTAGAGGAAAATAGACCACAAAGCACAGCACACGAGTGGACACCAGTGGGACTGAAAGAAAGACTGAAAAATCAGCCTGGTGGCAGATCACATCTGTCAATTTACAGTTGCAAAAAGTATCAGTAATTTGGTGCCGCTCAAATTGTGAATCTCAAGGCTTCAAAAACTACGTCCATTCAAGAAATGGAGTTGAAGAGTTCCAATTACTTAGATATTTTGCATCAGCTGTTAATATTCTATCTGTGTTGAGGTCTGTTTATTGACTGTGAAGGCTGCGCTGAATCATTAGTTGAAAACCAACACTTCTGGTCACAGAATAGCATAGAAATCATTCAAAGAGTTGACTGCTGACTGAACCACAGCCTCCATCCACCCCCCGACTGTTCACTGGCAGCCTGGTCCAACCCGGCCCAGTTCGGTTCGGCTCAGTCATCATCCTGCCTGCATTATCTGATCTGTCAGATGTAAAGTGTTGACAAGGGGGTGGGGATGAAAGCTTAATTGTCCCGATTCTCTTCCTTTGTTGGGGATTGTAGCAACATTTCTAGGTCACCGGCTGTGACCGAACACCCCACTGCCTAAACCGATGCTTCACTAAGGGAATTCACCCCCTCCATTGTGTCTCCCTCGTCTCCATATTTCACTCGGCAATCACAATCAGGAGGAATGCAATTAGAATTCAGCTCTCTGAGATAACAACTGAGCAGCGATCAACAAAATGATTCCAGCTTCTGTTTTCTGTCAGAGAAGATACATGAAAAATGCTAATAACTCACAGAGTTTGTCAAAAGGCTCTTTCATGTAATAATAGGGTGGGGACAGGCTTTCAGATCCTTTCAGAGCATTTATCCAAACAATTATCTTTAACATAGTCAGAAGGCATTAATGTCCAAATGTTAGAATCTATTCAAACTGAAATGACTGTGGGAAAATTAATTATTGGTCTTTTTCATTGACTACTAAAAACCCTTTAAATTAAAGGGAGGCAGGTGGATCACTGTGGTGACCCCTATAGGGAGAAGCAGAAGGAAGAGGATGAAGCCTTTTAAATTAAAGCTCTGTGAGATGCTGCATGTTCACAATGTCAACACTGAATAAATGATGTTTGATTCCGACTGGTTTACTATGTCTATCCTCCATATTTAGCACGCAACCTAAACATGGAGTAGTACAGGCTGCCGGGCACTAGATGAAAAGACAATTAATCCTTTGGGAAACAGGAACAAGAAAATTAAAATCAAAAAGGAATAGTCATCTCATGTTATTTTGATGAAAAATACATTTTGAAAATGCCAAACTGCCCCACAGCTCTACCTTCCCTTTAATTTAGAATAATCTAATCACTTTAACCTCAAATTTACAATAAGTTTAGAATAAAACCAATTAAATTCCTTCCAACTCAAACAAAGCAGGATTGCTTATTAGCACTAAATTCTGCGCAATTTTAATAATTTTTACTGGATTGAAATTTGAGTATTTGTCAAAATTACCCATGTTTGTTTTAAAGAAGATTTAAGAAAGAACCCTCCAAATCCTCAATCACATGTCCCAAATCGGTTAAAAATAAAACAAAAACAAACCAAACATCATAAAGGGCAGATTAATTGCAGCACAGTTTTTAATCTTCATCAGAACATGATCAACTGAAACTGATAGTTGATGGAATTGGGTTCAGATTTAGCTTAAAACAGAAATGTAGAAATGCTCTCAACTTTGTTTTGTGGCCTTTTGTGTCTTTTTGCAGTTACCTGCATCTGCACAATCCTGGACGACCGGTTTTGTTTCCCTCGTAACTTGGCTCCTGTTCACCAATCAGGGGCAGTGATTCCAGCCCTCCCAGGATGTTCTCCTCATCCCCAGAAAACAACCCTGGGAGCAGTTAGGAGAAGGTCAGTGAGCAGCTTGTTTAGCTGCAGAGCCTCAGTGTACCCGCCACCCCATTGTTTCTAAATGAATGGGGCTGTCTAATTACTGGAGCAGGGACTGGGGCCGCCAGCCTTGGTCACAAAAGACTAGAACACACAAGTTTGATGCCAGTAAGCAATTCAAAGCCAAAATGCCGATTAGGGAAGAATGCAGTTTATATACAAAGAGTCATCTTTGGGTGATTTGGCTTTGAATGCAATTGGACAAGAACGTTGTCATTATCAAAGTGTGAGACCCTTTTCATTCCCTAACTGAAGTTTGTGTCACTTTGGAAACTGCTCACTTCCTGCACCAAAGTCCATAAAGAAATTTGGCCACTTTACATCAAGGCACCCAGGAGCTGCTGATCCAATGCTGCCTCCATCAGTGAGTTCAAAATCCTTTTGAAATCCTTTGTTTCGATATACAGTACCTGACTAAGAACAACCTACCAAACAAGGCAGCACCAAACCAGCAGCTCCTCTGTCCTCACAAGCTAAAAACAACTCTAGAACAGGAGAAAGAATGGTTGCACTTTCCAGCCAGAAAAGGCTGTCTGACAGCCAGATGAAGTAACACACAGTATTGTGAAGATACTGTAGACGTACTGTATACATGTGTGGATTTTATTAGGTGAGCATTTTGCTAAGCGATTTCAGTAAGCGAGAACATCCATATCTCAGGTTAGAGGTCAGGTCAGAACAGCACAACTTGAGTTGTTAATCAAACTTGCAGTAAATAGAATAAGCAGTTTACAGACCCCACCAAAGATCCTGGGTGATGACTTCTCTCTGAATAAATGAGCCTCCATATCTGCTCACCATGGCAGCCAGCTGAGGAAGACTCCTCCTGTTGTCATGACAACAGGAGACAGAGACAATGGTGCGCTGTGTTCTACCCCGGCTGGGCAGCGGATGGTTGATGACGAAAAAGTGGCAAGAGACGAAACTGCTGAGAGTTGCGCTGAATGTGACACAGCAAATAAACTGTCATCAGAAGAGAAGTCTCTTTTTGTTCTCATGTTTGAAGGAAGAAAAATCATCATAAATGTTGTTCTTGCTTTGAGTTGTTGTCCTGAGGGAAGGAGGTTCAGTTGTTTGTTGGAGTGACTGTAACACTTTCAGTATGAACTGTAAAAAAAAAAAAGAAAACAATGGCAGTTGTGTCCTCTGGACGACACTGACACAGAGTCTTACTCTGCTCCTTATCTTTGTTTGTGCTTCCTCCTCTTCTTCTGTTTCGCCAAATTCCAGGACACATTTCGTGTTTGATAATTAGAAGCTAAATTAAAACAAGATTGTCATACTGTGGCTGTAAAATTCTACTTTGTATAAAATGTTTTTAGCTTACTGGATAAGTTTTTCCTCAATTTACTTTCAGACCTAAGAGTGAAAGACCCATGTTCTTGAGCAGACATTGTAGATCAGTCACACAGTAGCTGTCAGAATATACTGTAGAGCTTTTAATAAAGATTTTAACTGGACAACACATCATTTAAAACTACATTAAACATGAAGCCAATGAAGTAATGAAGCCACTTAAATGAACATAGATGCAAATGGAAAACTTTGTTTTCTAATATTTTTTATTTGAAGTGACAAAACACTGTCACATTACAGACTGAGTGGAGTGCAGTTTCTGTGAAGAACAAAATCCTCACACGTGTCAATCTGACTCCCAACATCAGCTACACAAGACAGCATCTACAGCCATTTCCAATACATTACTGTACTTGTATATACCATTTACCACTTTCATTCAAAGACAGAGAAGAACCAAGAATATTCAACAAATCTACACATGCTGACCACAGCTTGAAGTTATATCTCTTTTTACAATACAACAACTTCAGGTATTGAATGATATTCCCAATAGTTTCCTAGAAAGAACTATACCTGGATCAAAGTTTGATTGGTTCAAAGTTTGATTGGTACATTCCCATTAATTCCAATTACTTACAGCACAATTGCTGCTCCACAGGAAAACATATCACTCAAAAAATTTTGTTTCAAATAATGAATACAGAATAAATATTTTGTTGGGTTTAAAGTGAGCAACAGGTGTTCAATTCAACACAACTAACTAAACTCTACAGGAAATATTCCCTTTTTTTTTTCAAAGAAAATGGTTGGGAATGATAAACTCATAAAATAAAAATAAAACAAAGAACTGAGTGTAGATTCTGTAAAAATGTTTGTGAGTTAAACAAATAAACGCTATTATTTAATACTGTGTTCTTTCATATGTAAATTCTGTAAACAATGAGACAGGCAGTCGCCTGTTTGTCTGTCAGTACAAACACTTAAGGTCAAGGAGTCTGTAAACTGATGAGTCCTGTCTAGGAAAAAGGAAGATCTGTTGACCTTTGACCTCAGCAGTGCGTCCCCACAGTAGTATAGGCAGCGGAGGTGGAGGCTTCCTCAAGGATGGTGTTGAATGGTGACAGCTCCAACTCAGTGGTTATGAGCTCGTTGTCGGCATCGCTGGTGGCGGTGGCCGGAGATTGAGGCGGGCCGCACTCTTCGCAGCAGCAGCAGCAGCAGTCCAAGAAGGCTTTGGTAAACGGCTGGCACAGGCAGAACAGCAGCACTGGCGTCACCGCAGACTTACAGAAGAGCAGCAGCTGGCTGACCAGATGAAGGATGTCCAGCGCTTTCCTGGGAACACTGGCTTCCATATATGTGCTGATGATGTTGCAGATGTTCTCCGGGATGATGCAGAAGCCATAGAGGATGGCCAACACCACCACAGCGCAGTTCATCTGGCTTTCTAGCTGGATCTGCTTCTTGCTGCCACGGACGCAGGACCGCTCAGCATGGCGGATCTTGCGAGCAGTGAGCAGCGAGCTGCAGATAGTGAACAGTGTTGGAAGGCAGAAATAGCAGCCGAAGTACCACCAGAGTCGAGCGCCATCGTAAGTGAGCCCCAGGATGTACAGGGTGTCTGGGAGCTCGGTGGAGATTCGGACCACGCAGCGCTCACATGGTGTCACGTCAGGGGGGTCGCCATCTTCAGTGACCAGCTGACGTATCAGAAGCTCAGGCAGTGCGAGCAGCAAAGCGCCCAGCCATATGACAGCAAGCTTGGCTGTGGTGGACGCCCAGTTCTCAATCATCTCATAATACATCTGCACATTGGTGGCGGCCCGGAACCGATCGATGCACAGAGCACACAGTGTGAAGGTCGTGACCCCAAGCGATGCCACCTGACAACAAAAGCAAACTCTGATTACACTTCGCGCAGTTAGTGTTGATCAATATCTCATCACCAGAAAGGAAAAGTGCAAAAATGCCACAATTTTCTATATGAACAGAATCAGCAGGAGCCCACGATGTGTTGTTACCGAATTAAAGGGCAGCCAACAATAGTATTAAAATAAATATGTATAAAGTGAAATAGATGACTGTTGATGAGATCACCAAATGTGACAGCAGTCATGTAGGTCACCGACTCAAACAAAGAGCTGCTGTCGATAAGAAGCTTAGACTTAGTCAACGAGACCTTTTGGTTTTAGACGCTTTTACTTCATGATGAGCTGTGGGCACCAACACCACATGTCCGAATGAAAACACACGGAAACTGCAGCCAGTGTGTTTGTCACATAATTTCAAATGCTTCCACTTTCCTGGTTTCAAGTTTGACTAAATTTCAGGAAGCTGTTGCACTTAAGACAGACAAGATTCGGTCAAGTTCAACACTCTACATCTGCGTTCCAGTTCAGGGAAAAGCTTTTCTCTTCAGATGTGACTTTGTGCACAAGGACTTTGTCATTTTAAAACAGAATAGACACACAACTCAGCGAAACCAGCTGTTGCTTGAAGTCCCTGGAACTAAATTGAAGACCACAGGTGACCGAGCCTTTGAGGTGCCAGCCCCTCAGCTTTAGAACAGCAGTCTCTGGTACCTCAGATGTCTCCAGACTCTTAAGTTTTTTAAATATTTTTTAAAACCTAATTTCTTTCTCTTAGGCCTTCAACTGAGATTGTTTTTGCATGTTTTTCCTCGGATGTCACCTACAGCTTCATGTTTATATTCACATGTAAAGCTGCAATATGCTTGTTGAATGTGGAGAATAAAATATCATATTTATAGTATTGACGTTTTTGAATTTAGCTTCATTGCATCTATACCATGAAACAAGTCATTCTTCTTGAAATATTGCCGTTAGTAACAAAGAGCAGAAACTATAACTACTATAACTATCTGCTACACTACCCCCTGAGCCACATGAGCCACAGAGGTCCTCTCACCTCCAGGTACGGGATGATCCTGCAGGAAAACTCTCCCAGCAGCCAGTTCTTCGTCAGCTCGTGAAACACCACGAGCGGCAGGCAGAAGAAGATAATGACGAAATCCCAAAGGGCGAGATTGGCCAGCAGCGAGTTAGAGATGCTCCTCATGTAGTAGTTGTGACACACGATGCACATGACCGACACGTTCCCGATGATGCCCACAATGAAGATGATAACGGCGAGAATCATGACCGCGTACGCACCATAGGACTCCGCGGTGACTGGGAAGAATGGGTTCTTCACCTGCTTGCGTCTGTCCCGCGCGTTTACCGGCACAAACGGCGTGGTATCGGGGAAGTCAGGTACAAAATACTCCTCGTCATAGTCACTGTTGTTGACCCGGAATGGCGCGGCCTCTTGCTCCTGTGCCATGGCCTTTGGCAGAGGCTGTGACGCGGATGCGGCTCTGTCCTGCAGCGGCTCACTGCGTTTTAGTCTGTTGGGTTTAGTGATAGGTCTTTGTCGCTGGTTGTATCCCGTGTCTGCAGGGATGCAGGTGGGTCCATGCTGGCTTTGTTGAGGAACGTCCCCAGGAATGCACCCACCTCTCCGCGGCTCCTTGGCCTCGATTTCATCTGTGCGTAAAGCTTCCTCGTGTACTATGCGCTCGGCTCCACTTTGCGCGTTACTTTTACGCACAGCGCGTCGGTGAATCTTTGCGACCAGCCTCTTAGACGACAACCGATTTACAGTTTCCAACCACGAGGCCTGCGAGCTCACGCCGCGCGTCCCCACACTGTCCTCTAAACTAACAGTGCTCCATCCCAGGCTATGCGCATTCCTTTCAGTGGTGGAGGACTCGTAATGAGGACTGAAAGTCGTCTTTGTTTTCTGCCAGTGGAGTTGACTCGCGACAGCCTCGCTGCACAGCCACAAACACAGTAACGTCACGGGTGGAGTTGGCATCGTGTTGTTTCGTCTAACCCGTGAGATGAAACCAAGTGAACCTAAATGAACAGTCCATGTCTGACCTCTCCACAACACCCTGAACAGGCTGTTCAGTTTCCCTTCATCCCTCAAACCGCAAAGAACTTTCACCAAGTCTTTGCTAGCGTAAAACTAGCGAACCTGCCGGGTCCAGGTGCGTCCCGGGGCGACTCCAGTCTGGAGGCATCACCAAAGAGATACAACCAGAAGTGGACACAACACAACAGTGTCCTGAATGTGGCCTCGGGTGGAAACACTTGAGCGGCTGTTCAGATCGCCCGCAGCAGAGCAGAGTGTGTTGATGGGCTTGTAAAGCTGGATCTCAGGCGAGGTGTTGTCCACATCCGTTAGAGAAAGACTCTGCTCATCAAGCCGCACTTGAGCGCTCAAAGGCCTCGGGTAAGCAAAGATCTGAAAGAAGGAGGCACGGATCCCACGATAGACATGGGAGGATCCGAGGGGGAGGTCGGGGAGGGGGAGGAGGCTGGTATTGGAAGAGGCCAGTCATCTGTCAAGCTTATTCCAATCCGACAATGAAGTGTACAAATAACACGAACTAAACCTGGGATATCCGCTGCAGCAAACATGAATTGTTTGGGTTTTAAGTGGACTGTGTTTTAATTAAAACGCCAACAAAGCGGTTCCACGTTTCTGACATATTTATTATAATGTGAGAATTAAAGATTTTTCCAGATCTTTTGTGTACTCGTTTTGTATATATATATACGTTTTGCATACGTTTTGACTTCAAAATTGTATGGCCTATGTTTGTAAACTATTACTTTTAAATAACCTCAGTTATAGTTTCCTTTACTACCGAAGTTCTAGTTTTAGTTTTAAGAATTGTCTGTGAAGATTCTCATTCATCCAGGTCATGGTATCCAAAAGTGTAATAAAAAAAAAGGCAACTGGTCCAGGAACTGATACAAACGAATGAAACGTGACAATTCTGGGCAGCCAAGACAACCAAACAAATGTGCTTTTAAAATAACATGACATCTTGCTGCTTTGGGAGACTTGTTTGAGGAAATAAGTGAACGTTACATACAATATATTTGTAAAATTGCAATAACTCAAGTATTTCAGCTGACCAGCAGATGGCAGTACAAGTTCAGACAAGTTCATTCTTGAAATTATTTGAGCACAAGGCTTGAACAGAGAGTACTTTCTTGCTTTCAAATAGAGCATTAAGTACAAACATGTTATCAGCTTCAGGCAAAGTTAATTTTTTGGAAGGAGAGTTAGGAAGAGTCTTCATTTTAAAATAGTTTTTTTTTAAGTCTAGGTGAGTTGCACAGGCACAGTTTCAAAAACACCTCACATCAACAGTTTAAAATTGTTGCAGTATTACTTTACTCACAGTTCTTTTGTCTTAAACAATAAATAGAACATACATATACACAAACACAAAGGTAGAGGCAGTTTCTTATACAAGACACTAGTTTACCACAGCAGCCTCAGGTGCTTCAGGCAGGGTCAGGTTCAGACTGGGTGAAGGAGGCTTTGGTGACAGTGGTGTGACAGATCTGGTAGCAGGTTTGATTCTGTCCTTCATCATCCTCTCCAAGATATGATCTCAGACACAAATTAAGCCACGGACGCTCTGCTGAGGACACAAACAGAAGAGCAACCAAACACACAATTTAAATTGCTTACAATACTTCGCACATACTATATAATACTATAGCTCTGGCTGCAGCTAAACATAAAGTTAAATTAGAATCTAAATGGTACATAATTTACTAAAAGGACATTATGCTGAATTGAACAAGACCTGAAACTAGTCATTGAGACCATAAAATGTGCAGGAAAATATTTACTGATTTTACAAATCATAGACTTGCAAACTTCTCTTTACAACAGTGGAGTCGCCCCCTGACGGCCAATAAAGTAAATGCAGGTTTTAGACACTTCCACATATTTCCAGACTTGGAGACTGTCTAGAGTCTTATGGTTGTTAAGGATTCAGATTCATCTTGGATCAAGTTGTAGCTGAAAAGAAATTCTGCAGCGGTTAACATTGGTTAAGTTCAATCTACTTTCTGTGTAATGTATTCTACAGAAACAGAGTTCTCTTGTGTAACAAATAACCCGGCATTATAATTGTCAGACAAACTGCTGCTGGACTTAGGCTACACTTTTGATTGTTTTAGTGCTATACCTGCACTGCCTCCTGGTGGACAGAGGGCATCCATAGTTTGTTGGATTCGTCTCTGAGCCTCCTGATTGACTGATGCATCCTCAGCTGATATGCTGAAGAACAGCTCCTGATGATAGATACCAAACAAGTTAACAGACAACAAACAAGGGTGAAGTCAGATTTTATAAATAAGAAGTACATATCATCACATATCACATATCATCAGAGTCCATAATTATTTTCTGAAACAACTTATTCCTTATTTGTTGAACTCCTTACCGTGTCCTAGTAGCTGTCAATAAATAAAATAAGAAAAACAAACCTGTCACTGACCAGTATTCTGACGTGCGCAGTTAATAAAAACTGACAATATAAAGATAATATTTAGTGTTCCCTTACATGTGATTGAGACATGATTTCTGATTTCTCGGCGCGCAATTCTTCATTTGGCTATATTTTACAATGCAAATCACTTTTGTCAGTTCATAATGCACATTGTGTACTCTCTAATGCAAATTCCCTGTTCAAAAGCATCTGACGGGCCTTAATAGAAAAAAAAAATGCTGCAATCTCTCTCTCTGATTTCCTGGCTGATTTTGAATGTAGTCTTTTCTGTCTATAAGAAAATGTTTCTTCGCTTCTTTCAGTTTATGTAACTAGACAAACAGGATGTTTGATGTGATGTGAAACTCACAGCATCTCTCCACAAAAAGACGTTCAGTGTGTCGGTGGCATCCTGCAGCTCAAGCTTCATCAGCAGGATGAACTGCAGCAGCTGGACACCAAGAGCTGCGGACCAGAAAACCAGAGACATTAACGATGTGTGATTTGTTTTGGAGAAAAAAACTGCGGCACTGGGAGACCTCATATCAGCCAGGAGCTGTCGGGAACCTTTACAAACCTGCTGAATAGGGGAAAAGTAAAAGGACACAAACTGAGTGTGGGTTAAAAAAAAAAAAAAGAGACAGATATTTGTGTCTCACATCCTGCAGATACTTAATGAGCTGTGTCTGTTAAAGTGAATCCTTTAGAAACAAAGTTTAATGTCTTGGGCTGCACTTCACAAGCATTTTTACTACTTATTAACCCCAGAACACACAACTGTCCAACACAATTTACCATGATGCTAAGGTGATGACTCCAAATGTTTGCTTTAGTCTGGCTGGCAAACTGCCCAAAAGCCAATGATATTTAATTTACAGCGACATAAAAGAGCAGAGCTGCAAATCGTTAGATCCAATAAAGTGTAAAAAAGATAACACTCAGCAGTTCTCATTAAACTGTTCATTTGACATAAAAAAAACAGTTGATGCTTAAATATCTGTTGATTAATTAATCAAAAATATCAGCCAAACCTAAGATTTGAAAACACAACAGTGACAAGTTAGTTTAAATGTGGGGTGCTTCCTGTGTGTCCTACAACTCCACCACCTGTAGAAAGTCCAGAGGCTCAAACCAGACTTTGTCTCACCTTCTGCAATGACCTTCTCATCGATCACCTCCACTCCTTCAGCACACAGCTCCCTCACTGCCGCCTCAGAGCACTGCTTACACCTGAAGCACGGGAAATCAAAGAGTGTGAGAATGACCCTTCAACGGCTCAGCATTTGTGCTGTATCTGTAGTCATCTCCACCACATCACTACATACTGACATCAGGTTGGCAATTACAAATCAAATTCATGATTTGATCTATAGAACTACACTTATTCTGAATTATAATTTCAAAATGACGTCACCCTCAAATATCCCCAAACAAAAGATATTAAATTGTCTGCCATTAAAAATAATCACCAATAACAGTTACTGTAGTAAACATACACACAGAGAATTGTTTGTGTGCTAAGTGAAAACTATGTCCTTTGCAGAAAATACTTCTTTCTCACCTGGCAAATCCAAAATTACTTAAGGTCAAGGTATAAAAAGCCTGTTCTCCGCTGATAACTGTCTCTGTTGGAAGCCATTTGCTTCTCTCACTACTACTGTTGACTCCACAGTTCATGTTTGTACATCCTGCCTCGGCGGCTGAGATACCGTCACTTACTTAGTACAACATACTGTACATCAGACGTGAGTACCAAGTGTTTTAAAGTGTTTTGTGAGCTGCTCTACACATCCACCAACATCAATCACAGTGTTCATGTGCTAATACATGCATTATCATCTAGATTTGACTCTAAATGGAACCATAACTTACAAAATGGTTGTCATGCTTTAATAAGTGATATTCTTCAGCAAAATGTTTACCAACATTATAAATCAAGTGAAAAATAGGCTGATTTTATCATAAACATCCATAAACACTTTTTTGGAAATGGTGAAGTCAAATCCTGATGGCCATTTAAGAGATTACAATCCACTATCGGTCATAATCAGTAAGACTGAGCAGAAAGCCAGTCAGAAAAATAAAACATTATTTTGATGAAACTGGTCTCTGACCCATAGTATCGCTTCCTGCCCCTGAACAGGAACGGTGCACACAGGTCGAGCAGAGCCAGGTGGCTGCCTGATGATCTAACAGGGACGATGTTCTGGTAGCCGGCCGCCAGTCGACACGTTTCCTCCAGTGTTGATCCTGCAAAACACCACAAAGTCACCAGCTGACTGATGGGGATTAATATCTGACTGTCCTGTGTCTTTTTGTGACACGGGTAGCGCATGAAAACAAAAATCCATCTTTTTTCCAGCTAATATAAATTTTTTTGAAAAATGCTCAATTGTTTCCCCTCATATGTATGTATGTATATATTTATAGTTCAAGTTTTATAACTATTTACCCATGAGAAAGACAAGGTCTTTGGCTTTCCCTTCACAGATGAGCTGGGTGGACAGGTGAATGCTCAAAGCTCTGTTTGGGGATCCTGTAGAATCCCTGGGGACATTCACACGCCCAGAGAACAACCATGGCAGAGGACTGTAGGAGCCAGAGTCCCTACATGCCTCAGAAAACAGACCTGCAACCAGTTCATCATCTGGGACATCCAGCCTGCCAGTGTGAGGTAAGATTGTACAACCAGAGATGAATTAGATATTTGACTTCATGACCCAGAAAGAAATTTTAACACTTCCATTATGGACAAATATTTCCAGATGAATCAGAGAGGTAACAAGCCTGAGAGTAAACAAGCACAAAATGTATAATTTGTCTCCTTAAAAGTGTTAGGTGTTGTTTAAACTAGTTAAAAACTTTTTTTAAAACAGCAAACAAACTAAAACTTTAAAAACTAGCTCATCCCTGAACTACCTGTGCTGTATCAGTACAAACTTATCATAATGGCTACATGTGCAAAATAAATGTTATACTGTGACACTGGCTGACTTGGTGTGTGTGTCTGTGTGTTTTAGAGCCTACAGAGATGAACACTTGCTGCAGTAGAGTTTCAGAGCCTGGTGGAGTCTTCGAGGCTCGTAGGATCTCAGCTGGACTCTGACGTGGTGAATTTGACCTGGATCGCTTCGCTTTAGCTGGGACAGCTTCACGGACTGTATGTTGTGGTTGCAGCTTCTCACTGACCACAATGACACAAAAAAATAGAATAAAGCAATAAAGACAGACCCACAGTATAACTAATGTGAGCAGCTGTGACTTACTCTGCTCCACTGTCTAGGAAATTTCAGTTAACTGCTCATACACTTTAAATTTTAAAACAATACTGTGTGTATATATTATATACACACATATACATACACACACACACACATACATACATATATATATAGTTAGATATAGTTAAATCAGATCTTTAGAGGTTAATTTACTTTATTGTAAATTTGATACATCTTATACTGATATACCAAGTGTCATTCAAGTGATTTATGAAAGAACTCGATTTCTTCACCTCCTCCAGATTCTATTTACAGCCCTGGTGAAATCAGGCCTGTGATGGGAGATTGACCAATATTCTGTTCTACCAAGCAGCTGCAAGTACATGTCCCTTCAGTGGGAAAAGTCATTATTCCAGAACTGATAACAATTGCCTACACAGCAACACATTTTAAAAGAGGATACGAATCTGAAAGAGAGTCAGACAATAAACACAACAACACATGTCAATATGGGTGGACCTTTTTATTAATGGAGAGGTGCCTTAGGTCATCTCTTGTGTATTAAGCATTTGTGTCTGTCCACTTTAGTCTGATGGGAGGGGTTCGTGATAGACAGCCTCCATCCCAAAACATTTGTTCAATTGTTCTGCAGAGAAAATTTTATTCTAATTTTTGAGCAAAACCACCCACTGCAGCTGTCTGCAGCACCGACACTAATCCAATTTACAAACGTCAGGACATACATGTAAATCCAGGCAAAATTAGGAGCAGGAAATACACATAAAAAGTGCTTCCTACAATGCAGTTTACAATCAGTGCAATAAAGTACACACACTATTGATGAGTCTGCAGAGTAGATGGTGACTTTAAATATCAATCTAAGTGAAGAAATAAATAACGTAAGTAATACTTGGGGAGCAGATGCAGTGCTGTGTTTCATACCTGTGCTCGTATCCACTGTGTCTCCATCTGAAAACACAAAAAGAGAAACTATCAAGGACTGAACCAGACAGAAACATACAAATCAATAGCAATAGTAGCCATTAATTAAAATGTGTAATGTTACAAACAGGTCCCTGTAAGAGCTGAGGAAGAAATGTTATGTAGTCTGTTTTACTTTACTGCATCTTCACTCTATTTTGTGAGTGAAGATGTGTCTTTTGGGTATAAAACGCATTAATATCAAAGATATAAGCACAGCTGATTAGCAAATTAAATAAAACCAAAGCAAAGAATAAACTCTGGGAGATTGAGTAAATAAGGAGGGAGGTAACTATTACCCGGTGTTACGCCACTGGAAATTAGAGACCTACAAAATAATTCAATGGGACATAGACTGTAGTATGTTTTGTATAACAAGACCAAACTGGCTTCAATTCACAAATTCAAAGTCTTTGTCTTCTCCCGCTGACTCTGGTATCTTACAATTGATGTAGTTTTAAAAAGAGCACCTTAAGGAAACTGTGCCCTAAATGTTGTGTCCATTCTAAGTTGAACAAGGCACTTTAGGCCTGCAGGGCTGAACACATAGCTTTTCTTTTAATGTGGACAAGTCTTTAAAGCTGCAGCTGTTTGTCTCTGGAGAAACCCTAAGGTCATGGTCAAACTTTGAACTTACTTTCATCCTTAGTGAAGCAAGAGCTTTTAGAAGATTCGGCTAATGGAGGCAGTTCCCTGCAGATTCAGAACAGCCATCTTTTATTTCACCCATCTAACCATCCTTGCATCCATCAGCAAAAAAAAGAGACTTTTGTGTTTAAGAAGTCTGGATTTTCAGGATCTGCTGCTGGCAAAGATGTTTTTCATTCACATAAAATACTAGCAGGCAGCACCACACTCCTCTTTAAATTTTATTTTAGTCACAGGATCAAAAATATTTAGATTTTCTTCTTAGTCATTTGTAAGACAGGCAAGTGAGAAAACAAGTTTATCAAGCAAAATGGTAGAAGGGACGTTTTTAATCACATAATAATCACCCTAAAAAATATATTTTCAGCTTCTAGTTTAAAAAATATAAATAATATAATAAAAAAATATAATACAAAAATAAAAATATAAAATATAAAACAAGACACAATAGTCATGCTAGCAGTACAGATCTTTATGAAAAAAATACACATTATATTGGCAAGGGTCATGATATGGGGCAGTAAGCCTTCTGGGTTTGACAATTCACCTACTTAGCAGGCTTGGGTTGCTCGAAACTTGATTCCTGCATCACGTGTTCTACAGCATTACAGAAACAGTCAATGGTGAACAGAAAACAAAGGTCTTGGGCCAGATATCCATAGGCCTAAACAAGAAGCCCCAAAATACTGGGGCCTCTTGTAAACCCATGATACAGCTGATGGGTTCCATGACTGAGCTGCTCTTAGCCCTTTTAAGGGAGGGCAAAGGACAGAGGACTGTTTAAAGGCTTTTAAAACTGTATTCGTTTTAGTATAAGCTTCAAGGTTGAGGACTACCTGTTTGGATTGATAAATATGTGCCTGGTTAACAGCCCCACATCTTGTAAAGGTGGGGTATGTAAGATATGCAAGAGCTAAGACAATGCCTTAGCTCATCATGTTCAACAGAATATAGATTTCTGTAGCATCTGGCTGTTCATCTGGATCCACTCCAAAAGGTACTGTGTCTCTCCTTGGATGATGCACAACCCCTCCATAAAACTTAATTTTTTTTGAGTTATCATGGTAGCAATCATGGTAGCAAACAGCAATTTGTTACCAAATGCTAACAAAAAGCATACCATAATAAATAGTTCCATACCCAGAGATTCTGGTGGTGTGCTCCAGACCTCCAACAACTCTGAGTCATTCAGTGCATCCTCATCCTTGTCTGTGAACATCTCAAGGGATCTATAGTACATGAAGAAAAGGAGCTTGTGTCATAGGAGCGCCACACAATCAGTACATAAACACAGTTAACATGTTATTTAAATGTCATCATAAAATGAACAAAGCTTGTGTCAAGGTAATCTTAGACCTTCATTTAATAATGAATTAGTTCATATATTTTTACTTAAAACATCCCCCCAAAACCTACTATTCAACATTTTTTAAACTCGCCAATTTGAATCTATGTAAAAATGGCTGCATTCACTTAATTCTCTTGAATGGCCATCCACAGGTTATAAAATTTAAATTCATTGTCAATAGATCATAGAATGTGCTGTATACAGGCAAGTACATCCAACAAAAAGGCTTCAAAATGGGAGTTCACAATCTGGTGGGTGACGTCAGAGTGAGTTGCCACTTGGATCTTCCTTTACCTCTTCAGCTCCTGCACATCGGGACTGTTTTCTGGAAGAACCCGGATCCCCCTGCCATACGCTGTCCCACCGTGAAGGTGAAAGGCCAGGTGATCTACCTCTTCTGATTGGCTGCTGGTGAGGCCAGGTACTTTACTGGAACCTGGAATCGCTCGCAAGTTGTAGATCCTCAGAAAGGCTCCAGGCTGATGTGAGAGAGAGAGAGAGAGAGAGAGAGAGAGAGAGAGAGAGAGAGAGAGAGAGAGAGAGAGAGAGAGGGGAATAGAAATCATTTAAATATTAGGAAAAAATAGGAGGAATCAGTTAAGTGACAACATTGATAAAAATCTCTTTGAGTACAAATTAGCTTTTGAAAAATAAAAATTCAATGGCATAAACAGGTTAAAGCTCATGCAGTGTATTACAATATAATACACAATCTGAAAGCTTTTCAACCATACAAGGACAAAGCTCTCTCATCCACCCTACACAGCTGCCATGCAAGGTGCCAGCAGCCTTCAGCAACAACATGTGGCTCAGCGTCAAAGCTCACAGATCCTGACGTGCCCCACATTAATCGCAGATTGGACCTCTAACCCTGCGATTAATGGAGCACCTGCTCTGCTCCATCAGCCACAGCTGCCTCTGCAGTCAGACAAAACAGATGAATTTTGCATTTGGCTCTCGGTTTTTCCACTGAGGGAGCAGTGGAAATGTTAGGAAACAGAGGGAAAAATAACTTCTCATTTAGTTTGACACTCTGAATTGTATGTATGTATGTACTGTATGTACAGTATATAGAGTATGTAAGCTAGAGAATGTCTGAAAACAGAAGATCAGATCTCGATGTACTGCATAAAAATATGAATTCATTTAAAACAGAAAATTTTAAAAATAGATGAAAAAGATAAAGATATGGACACTTCCCCCAATGGAAGAAAAATGAATGTGATGCCAACAAAGCAAACATATCAGTTAAAACAATATATAGACTTTCTTGTTCCCAGGTCCACTTATTTGACTCAGAATATCTAAAAATTCCATCACACTGAACAAGTCTTGATATTTTTCTGCTCATTCAGTCAGTAGCATAATGTTTTTGTGAATCAGCAGATGGCGATGTTGGGCCAAACTCACTGTTAGTGTGGTGATTCAGAAACTGCTCAAAGAACTTGTTCAGAGGGTTTGTCAAATTTAGTGTTTTTTTTTTCCTCTGTAAGCTTTGTCACGACAAGCCTGCAATCAACAGAAATCTGTTCTCACTCTCTTCATTAGAAAATGCTTCACTGATCAAGTGTCAGACAGACTAACTCTGTATAAAAGATTCAGTGACTTGACTCAACAGTTTTTATATGGCAGGGTTTAGTTAATAGGAGACCAAGATAAACATGTATTTAGGATGTTTAATTGCATTATATCTGGGAAGGAGAAGAATGTCACAGGAAGGGAATTCTCTATAAGCTGTAACCTTTTTAAAATCCATTTATCCATTACTGAGTGGAACTTGAGTACATGTCGAGGTGGATTAACGGCTAATCTCCTGAGGCCTTTGCTCCTCTTGAAGTCCACATAAAGAGATGCAGTGGTAGGACTAGAGAGCTGCCAACAATCCAATGAAAGCTTTTTATTAATTGGAATTCTCGATTTATCCAGAATAGTTCCAACATAACTCAATGGTACCATAGAAATGAAAGAGAGGAGAGGGTCTGCTATTTATGTGACTTTGGAAATCTGAAAAAAAGAAATTGTCTGGATTGCTCGGCATGTTTGCTTTACAACTTCAACTCAACTTTAATGTTGCTCTGTAAGTGCTAGATATGTAAAATTCAACTCAAACCTTAAAAACCTATTTGAGTTCAAACTATACAGAAAACTATTACAGCAACAGAGGAACGCCACTGATAGACAGCAATTCACCTCATGTGATAATAAATAATTTCATTGTATTTCCATGTGAGAGCAGGAACTATTTTGATATCTTCAAAAGAATAACATGTATTGAACAATATTTGTTCAAACTTTGAAAAGGGTGACAGCTCAATACTACTTGCCTTGAATTATGTTAAATTATGGCAACAAGCCCAGAAACAGCACTGTATGTTTTCATTTTCATGAAATCTTAAGCAGCACTATGAACTTGGGGAGAAAAACATTTGAACATGAATAAAAATATCTGTAATTTTTACTGAGACAAAAAGCACAATGTGTTTGCAGAATTGCAGACTGCACATCGATTGTTATGTCTCTCGAGACACGGATGTTTAGTGGAATAAGACGTGAAAAAAAAGCAACTGTAAGCTCGAGCATGTCTGCTTGTTTCCTCTGAGTTACATGAGAGTTTAGCTGAATTTACCACCGTTTGTTTGGATACCCAGGTGGACAGAGAACTGAGAGAATGACTAATGCTGGAAGACTGGAGGAAAACACCAGAGGGCAGTGGTGTTGGTTCTGGCCAGGTGTGATTATAGTGAGCACACATTCAGCTGTGAGACATAGCACTATGTTTAGACCAGAACATGACTCATCTAACCAGGGGACCAAGATCCCATAGGTCCAAAATTAAAGTAGCTCCCTGAAAAGGTTTTTGTAAATGAGTTCTTATAACACACCTTTTCACTTGCTATTTGAATTATTTGCATAACAACAGCTGGGAGCCACGAAAAGGAACTTTTTTTCGAGCCCTTATTTATTTTCTTAATCATATCCAATTTAAAGTGGATGGTGAGGATGTGTTGAAATTCATGCTTGCACATTGTAGAACTGATTTGCAAGGTCCCCTTTCTCCATTCACAATTAGGTTTGGTAAAGTTTTGCTAGAAATGCTTTCTCTGCTTCACAACAATGACAGAGACAAAAGTCCCCAATGAGACAATAATGACCTCCAAGGAGTCCACATACAGGAGGTCCATGGAGACATTAAACTAAACTCCTGTGGCATATTGAAAGAAAATCACTCCACCAGTGGTAGAAAGAGTGAGACCAGAGGAATGGAGTTGTTAGCCTGGTTCTAGACCTCTGAATCCCTGTTCACATCTTAGTCATTCAAATAGTTTTAGTGTTAAGCTCATCTATATTTGCATGGTGGAAATATAATCAGCCCATTCTCTGTATTTCTGGTTACCAAGAAAAATCTTAGAAATAGAAATTAGAAAAAATTAGAAAAGTCTTAGAAATTAGAAAAGCAAAATAAGGACTGGACAATATGGCCAAAAAAGCAATGAAACATTTCTTTTTTTTCAAATTTTCAAATACTGTATATCAGTACTGATAATCATCCAATAAATGTTAGACAATCAAACACAGATTTTTGCTCGAGTGAAAATTGTCCAGAGTCCAGTTAATTGTGATTTTAATCTTTAGGTGTATGATATAAATAGATTATCAATATCAATATATGAACCTTTCCTTTTAGTGAATATTACATAGTCCCATGTGAAACATATCTGACACCGTAGCATGTTTCACCCAACAGTGACACTGTCTGGTCATGACAAAAGATGATGTTATAAGATTTTGGACGGTATATGGGGATTTTTCATCATTCTGAATTAGAGCATGTCTACTGTTGATTAAAGGGTATGAGACCTTGACTTTTGTGTATTTTGTCACTTCAGCTCATGGACTATGCATTATATATACTTTTCACTGCTGGTGGCAATTTTCTCAAAGCTCACCCTTAGAGTCTCAGATGTCAGTGTGCCCTTTGATGTATCAGCAGGTGGCCTAAAAATGTGTTATTCAGTCAGTCAGCCTTATCTCAGCTGCAACTGGTTCAAATACAGGGGTAGGTCTGCACACTGGTAGGAGAGACAGGCCTCTCTTCACTGGTTATTAGGTCAAGTCAGATAAAGGAAAAAAAAACACATGCACATGCACGCACACACGCACACACAAAATGGGTTTTAAAAATGCTACGGACTGGTACCAGGTTACATCTCTGTACTGCTCAGCCTCTGTACCCCCAAAACCGCTGACCCATCACTCTTGTACATTTCCAGCACCTAGTTTAAACCCAAAGGCCAAATTAAATGCATTAATGCAATGCAGGACGGAAAACGAGGGAGCCAGACTGCAGGTAAACTAGTCCTGTGTTTGTGTACAGTGTCGTTACACTGCAACCAAATAGGTGGAACTGATGCTTCTCTATATGTTTGATACTGTAGAATTTACATTAATATTCTGTCTAAACCATGACAAACGGATTTTTACATGGTCCCAACTTAAGCATGCATGTGTGATTTTTGGTCCAGTGGACACATCTCCAGCTGTTCAGAGCAGAGAATACTGCTGAATTTTATCAATTTTCAAACACTTAGTGACTTTTAATCATTCAAATTGGGCAAGGTGGTTAGTAACACATTTTCCCGTGGTAATAAAGTAACAAGAGATTTTTTAAAATCACTTTACACACACTTAAAAATATTCATCAAGCTTCTGCACTTGTGGGCCCTAATTGGTGGATTGATTTTGTATTTATTCATTATATGTAACAATACTAGATTTTTTTAAAAATGTATTCATCTGCTCTATCCATCATTATTATCTAATAATCCCAAAATTAATTTCGTAAAAACACGGATCAATGTGTGTGTTTCTAAATGTTATCAAAGATATTTATATGGCATCAACAGCAGAAGTGTCATAATGGTTTTTGTCTAATTTAGTAATGAACTCTGGTCTGCCACATCTTGCAAATTAAACTAATCTCTCACAATATTTGTCTTATCAAGATAATTCGTAGTTTCCTGAGTGAGGTTACAAAAATGTAAAGTATTTATTAGGCAAAGATTACCTGGGAGTATTTTACTTTGAAAGGAGGGGGAAAAATAGCCCACAAGAAAAGAGAATATCACTCCATGTCGCTGTTATTACTACCGCTGGCATAACAACCAGCAGCAGGAGAATCAATGATGTTTTAGCTGAGTGACTCTTTGACCAATCAGATCATTCAGCTGAAACAACCCATGGTATGACATCACATAATGAATATCAGCATAGGCAGGGGGCATTTAGGGGTATAGGACACGCTGGTCCACAACATAAAGAGCAATCTCTCTGTGCAGCAAGAAAACTGCTCTCTGAAGCTTCTGTTATAAAAATATATAAATAAATAAAAATAAAACAATTTTAAAGAGAATGGGGAGCAGAATGGAGCAGCCTGTGGCAGACTCTAAAAGTACCTGATCTGTTAGAGAACTAAACACTCTACCTCCCACCCACTGCCCAAAAGCCAAGACATTGCCATCTCATGGTATAAGTGCTGCTTGTCTGTTCAGTAAAAAAGAGATTCTTTAAAATTCCAAAGACTGCTCTGGGCTTCAACAGCTTCTTGTTGAGCTGAGGCTGAGGCAATAAATAAAGCAGCCCAAAAACTTGTGCTCTCACAGAGGAGAAGAAACATTAATTTCACACTGACATCTTTATGGAATGGCAGGAGGTGGACTTTAAAAGGGAGGGATACAGCATAATCAACAACAGAGCTCTTTTGTACTAGCAAATAAATGGGGAAAAAGGGATGTGACTGGCTGAAATACATAGTGTATATATATATATATATATATATATATATATATATATAATTACAACCCTGACTTCACTCTCAGACATGAGGTAAAGCTATTAATAACTGAATAGCCAGTAGCTAACTTAACTGCATCAGTCATTTTTACTCTTTATTTCTGATAAACCAGTTTGTACCTTTGGCCAGTAAATTCAAAGAAATGTGGGCAAATAATTTTAAAAATATATTGAAGGTGATTCAAAACAGTGCCTTCATTTAACCGGATGTTCGTATGTTTAACCTGTTTGTCCACCACACCACACACAACTTTACTTTTAAAGTGATAGTTAATGTTATTTGAAGTGTGAAGTCCTTCCATTAGATGAAAAAAGTGCTGTTTTGTGAATTATTTTCCTAGGTGACACAAACAAAGTATAAGAGGCAGCATTAAACCAGCAACTCCAGTGTCCCAACAAGACTAAAACACTTAATCGACTTTAAATCAGGTGAGTAAGCGATTTATAAAGCAACACTAATTTTGGTTTTCAGACAGAAAAGGCTGTTTAACAGCAAGATAAAGCTTTAAACATACATTACGAGTCAAAAGTTTGGACACACCTTTGGACCACATTAAATGAGAAGGTGAGACACAAAACAAAAGAACAGAGTTTATTTAGGTGAGGCTTCTCTTGGGCAGCCATGTTTTCACATAGTGTGTGCTCAAAACCACTTAACCACTAGTTTGTTTGCTGTCACTGGAAGAATTTTCAGTGGTTCGGTGTGATGAGGGTTTTTCCTTGTATATCTTGTCATGAATAATAGAAGAAGGTTTGGCATGGTTCTCGAGGCTGCTGTGGAGTCAGGTGGCCACTGGAGAAATCCAGGCCTTTCAGCAGCAGGGTTAATTATTCAACCTGTCAAATAGACATTGACCCTTACATTCTACATGAATGTAACTTTCATTTCCCTTTTAAAAGGGTTAGGAATGAGCCAAGAGAACCAAATGTCAGCCTATCAGACACAGAAATATGCAAAAAACAAAGGCTTTCTTTTAAACTCTGCTCCTCAGATGTGACATTACACCCTTTTCTCATGCACAAAGAGATAAATCTGTCCAAAGCCATATCATCAAAATAAATGATCTGTATGTGAGAAGAAGCCAGATGAGAGCTGTGTAATGAAGCATCAGTGTGAATGTGGATCTGTTCTTTGAGTGATGCTCTGTTGCCTCCTCAAACGCCAGGAGAAGCAGCTTTTCTGCTGAGGTCTGTTGTTTTCAGGGGAAAATCTGAGCCTGCAGGCCGGTATGAGGTTTTATTTTCTTCAAAGCTATGCTCACTAAACAGGGAATGGTGTGGGAGTAAAGCACATGCTGCATTAGAGCCAGACATCCCCTTTTTAAAAAAGCAATAAATAAATAAACAACATGAAAATTTGCACATGACTGCAAGTGCTAAAAAATTAGATAATGAGCAGAAGCATTCAGAAGCGTTCAGAATGGAGACTGAAGAGCTCATGAGGATCATAATAATTTTTTAACAGTATTTCAGGATGTGGCCATTCAAGAAAGAAAATCGGTACTGGATTATAACAACTAAATTAGAACCTACCTTCCAGGCAAATCGACCAAGTCCTCACAGAATTCAATCATTATTGGAGGAGAAGGACTTCCTTTAGTGCTTTTCTAGTCTCAACAAGAAAGCAGAGCAATTTTCACGCACGCACACACCTGCCAGCGGCAAGCTGGGATTCAGTGTTTTGCTTAATTTAGCATTATGTCAAGTCATGTTACATCAGATGTCAGCTACTGACAAATAACATTGGTCATTTATGGTAAAAATTATAATATGTATGGACAGAGAAACGTTTGACAGCTTTGCCTTGTACAACGTTATTTCTGACTGACCATTTTTACAAACATTATACAAATACTTGAATGAGGAATCTCTCACTCAGTCTATTTACATATAATATTGTATATACATATAATAAAGTTCTAAAGTTTGGGTGGATATCAAAACGTACATCATTTGGATCATAGCAAACTTCAGCAGACTTGAAATGTGAAAAGTTTTGTCATTTGACTTCACTGAATATGAAGCTAAATAAATACAACTGTACTTAGACAACACAATTTCAAATCTAATAATGAGCAACTAGAGTCAGACTTCAGCTCAAGATGCAGAAATTGCAGTGAAAAATGGTCCTTAGATTTCTAAAAGGTGGATAACAGAGATATCCACCTTCAGAAGAGATCTGTCAGATAAGTGACAAAGAGGAAAGATATATAAAATCGTTTCAAAAAGTACCTCTTTAAACAGATAAAGGATTTTAGTTCAATGATACCACTAATTGTCTATGCGTGTACATAGGCCACTGTAGGTGGTATGCAGTATGCAGTCCAGCTCAGGATCAGTTTGCTGATTTATGTGGTGTTTGTTAGTTAGTGAAGACCAGAAGTAAAGTGATTATTCTGTTTGAGCTTCAATTTAAAAAGGAGCCGTGTTGACAAAATAAAATGTTACTAAAACAGAGTATGCGTGCAGTTAAATAAACTTCTCCATTAATGTTTTCAAACGTATACTTATAATACAGATTTTGCAAGCCAACGAATACTACAAATATCACAAGTGAGTACCAGATGAGCTCCTTCAACATTTGACTTCATACCCATTACCTTGACAGTTGTTTCAAAGTGTATTTAAAGCATTTAGGTGTCGTTCAAGGTGGTGTGTGAAATAAAGCTACTCTTTGTGATTATGTCAAGCTCTGTGATGCCTCCAGGGTTGAGGGCAGATGTGCATCGTAAGGACAGGGTGAGGAGCTGATCATGGTGTAAATCAGCAAAATTGACACTGCTTGGCCTCACAGATGATATTTAACCGGGTCTGTAACAAGAAATGAAAGATGATTGCTTCATACACTGAAGGCTAAGGCAATTAATGAGGAGTAACCAACTGCATTCAGGCAAATGTTTGGTAAATGAAGCGAATACTAAAAAGAATAAGACTTATTTTCCGCTAAGAGAGCAGATTCACCGATTAATTCTACACAGGAAAAAAAGCCCCCACTGTCTGTTTTGAACAATGTCAAAACAGGAGAAGAGAGTTATTAAAAATATAAATAAATAAATAAAAATAGAATCCTTCCAGTATTTGTCTCGCTGACGTTGTGTATTTATGAGCTGGGCTGTAAACAAACCAAACACACACACCCCTTACATGCATTAGCACCAAGTGCTAGTTTAGATCTGTGTGTTTTAAGTTGTGAGGTGTTTCCCTATATAATGGTCATATTTCCTCCTATGCAGAGCTAGGAGTTTGACATCAATCAACAGCCCAGCTTGTATACAACTAAGAAAGCTGACATGTGAATTGTACAATATAACATATCCTTCCTATTTTTGATTAAAAATGTTGAAAACTGATTAAGTTTCTGAGAAATTTACATACTAACCAACAGAATCTCTCAGTGCTGTGAGATGCTTGTTTTAAAAGAACAGACCTTGACTGCATAATTAAATGCAAATTTGGCCTTAATAACAATGCAACAGTGACAGAAAAGTGATAACAATAGCTTATTTTATATTGGCTCTATAATCTTTGCGATCCCTTTGTTTTTTGATGACTCAATTTACCACCAAAGGCAGTATTATTGCTTAACCAAAACACTGCATCCACACAGCTGCATACAGTGACCAAACAGAAATTGCTATAGGGAAACAACAGTTGCCTGTTGTCCCTTTAAGAATGCAAAGTTTTAGCTGAGAACATATAAGAGTTCTGCATTTAAAAATGCTTCCTGACAAACACCCAAGAGCATCGAAAGAGAGCTTCTTTTACTGAGGCCTTAAAGTTTACAAGATCTAAGGTTGTTTTAAACTTTCGGTCACATTAAAAATAACATTATAATAAAACTTTCTGTACAAGAACAAACAGAAAAATGTCTTAAAAATATCTTCTTCTGGCACAGGCATGGTGGCCTTCCACTCAACACTGGTAAAAAAAAAAACAAAAACAAAAAGATGCACAATGAACACATTCATCTTACACACGCTCATGTGTCACAGCAGACTTGACTGGACTTGTCTGGTGTCCGATCATTCAATCCAACACCCGACTGCCTCTAATGCAGTGACACAAACATATACACTGTATACCCCATGTACAATGTTTCTATATACAATATATATTGAAGTGCCCGTATACCAGTAAACTGACAATTGCAGCAATTGATCTGCTGGTGTCTGGCTATCTGATTGTCCCAATGGTGTGAATGCATGCATATATTTCTGAAGGGCCTGTGTTGAGGTGCCATTGGTTCTTGAGCTATAACATATGTAAATATAGATATTTTTCATTCTACTTCAGTCATTTGACCCCCATGACAATGTAGTCCGCACAAGGTCACTGTTTATACCAGAAAAAGGCTCTAACTAGATAAAACACTATGCTGCTTCACAGCTGAATGTTCTTGAGTCCGTGTATGCTGATAAGAAGAATATCTGAGAAGCAGACGATCAAAGCTGCAGCTTCACTTCCCCAAGCGAGAGAGAGAGGGAGCGCTAGAGAGAGAGAGAGCTCTTTTTTAAAGATCAATGTGATTATGCTCGGAGTGTGATATGAGATGAGCCTGAAGCGCCTTTGTTTGGAACAGAGTGTGAAGTAAAGGTTTAACAAAATGAGAGGCAGGAGGAAATCAATGCTGGCCTGCGGAGTGAGGACAGACAGGGTCAAGAGAAAGTTTCTTTTCTTATAACACAGGACTCTGATTAGCCACATAGTCTCAAGCCAGCAGATGGAGCAATTATTAATTAATTTCCATCACGACACATAAAAGATTAAGTGATACATTCTACTCATTGGGGTACACATAAAATAGACAATGTTTCATTGCTGTTTAAGCAGCTGTTTTGGCTGAAAGCAAGTATATATTAGTTGAACTGCTAATAGCAATGAGTATGTTTATATGTAACCGCAAAGCAATGTTTGCATATTGAGATACTGCTGAAAAATGGCCTGACATTGATTTGTTTTTCCTCAGTGTCAGATGTGACAAAAATGTACTTACTTCAATATTACTGTATCTGTCTGAAATTTTAGGTTCAGTGTGATTTCTAATGAAAAATAACAGGTGTTGGTTGTATTGATTTTTTTTTTTAACTTACTACACAAATTAATAAAGTGTGGCAGTATCTGCCAAAATATAAATTTATAAACCTTATGTTTTACTAAACAATTTAAAGTTTGCCCAGTTCATTTACAATGCATCTAAATGCATGTACAGTATGTTAATTCCACACTGCATCATACAACACAGCCAGCACCTCTCCTACCTAGTAAATGTACAGTCCCCCGTCAAAACCAAGACTGACCCATGTCTTTACCATTCCAACCTGTTCCTTAGTGTACCAGACCGAACACCGAACCGGACCATGATGGAAACAAATTAGTGTTTGTCAACGTCATTAAGGTTTTTTTTTTTTTTTTTTTTGCAAAATCAACATATTGCCTTTTCCAATTTTCTTGTCTTTATCCTTTTCTGAGGCTTAAAATAACAAAGTTCTCAAATGGGAAAAAAACATGTTGGGTTTTGTAGAAGCTGTCATTTAATGTAAAAATGGTGGAGTGGTTTTATATCATAGGTGCATCATGGTGTTTAGACATATAGGCACATACGTGTACACACACTAAAACAACCCACACACAATTTCCTCAGGATTTAGTTTTCTCAGTGAGCTCTGACCTTTAACTCCCTGGCAAACTCCACATGGTTGTCATACACAAGGACATTGGCGATGAGGTTTTCCTTCTCCTTGGAGAAAAAGGATGGTCCCTCTGTGACATTTGGTTCAACTATCACCTTCAGCAGAGTGCGAGGACACTTGGTTCCATCCCAAACCTCAAAAACACAAAAACAGGAAACAGGATTAGTGAGAATCTGCTGTGTGACCACACTAGAGAATTTTACAGTATCTGAACAAGTCCATCCATAGTGTTTCACATTCATATTTATTTAGACCGATAGTTTAGATTTTTTGAAATGTGGTTGTAGGAGGTTGTATGAGGTTCAGTCACATAGTTAAGTTCACTCTAACTCACAGCAAAGAGAAAATCGGCATTTTTAGCTTTCCGGGACAAAAGGAGCTAATGTTCTCCTGCTGGTTTATTTTGTACGTTTGTGTCAATTAGGTGTATTTGAATGAAGGATTTCAAACATTATGGTCATAAATAATGATTTGTCAAAACAGTACAGCATTTACTAGACATGAGAAAAAAAATTATTGTATTAGACTACAAATTAAAATACACGTAAACATGTACTGTAAGTCTGAAAGAAATGGTACTAAATCAAATTTCTCAGTCAGAGTTGGAGAAATGTTTCCCTTCAGGTTTGAATTTGGTGGACATATTATAAAGCATAAAACTAAGGAACATTTAACAAACTCTAAATTAACAGTTATTAGTATAACCCAAATTCACAAATCACAGTTTGCCTCGAAGGGCTTAACAATCAGTAGATGATGCAACATCCTCAGTTCTTTGAACTAAAACAATTTTCCTCTCACTCTCTCAGAAAAAAGAAAAACAACAGGAGGAAAAAACTGAGAAAACCTCAGAAAGAGCCACAGAAAAGGAATCCCTCTTTTAGGACTGACAGATATGCTGTGGATGTCTTCACAGCATATCTGTTCAGAGTCTTTCTTGATCTAAAAACTTGTTTTACTTCAAACATCTTCTAATACTTGATGTGTTGTTGTGTAGCAGCAGGTTGTTACAACTCGGCACAGCTTTAGTAGTCACAGAGAGCAGTCTGGCAACAGACCGAGATTCAAAGCCAAATCCTGTTCAAATTTATCTCCTCTATCAGCCTTGCTTTCAGGAAACCAGCCATCACTTACAGCCTCATTTCTGTTCACAACACTGAGATGGAGAGTAAGAGATAAAATAAGACAAAATACCTGAGTCTAAATCCCACTGAGGTCAACCGACTTTGAAGCGGATTTACTACGTGACCGATGAAGACTGAAGGAAAACAGCTCCATTATTCCAAAGAGAGGAAAAAAAAATATAAACTTCTTTAAAATACAAAATGAGCTAAGTTGAAGGTTGTTTTGAAAGGAACCACAATCAGAGGAACAGATATGAACAAGACAACAATACATATTAACATCCACAACAGGTGTGTGTCTATTTAAAAGAAGAACAAATAGACACAATTTGATAGTAAACAGCCTCAAGGGATGCTTCCAGGAGCCTGGATTCCTTTTCTAGTCTGGGTGTACATTAGGAAAGTTAAGAATAGTCAAAACCGGTGATCTTAATAATCTGAACAGCAGCACTTTAATTTTAATGCTCTGCTGCTCAGTCATAGGTGGGATCAGGGTTTTTCTCTAAATTGGGAACTGGGCCACTTATTTTATTAGCTTTTTTCCTGAGCTTACAATTGTTATGGCCTTAATTAGTGGATAAAAAGTGTTCAGTTGTCATCACATGGCCTACTTACATATAAGAGATGCCTGGAGCTGTATCCTACTGTACATTCCCCATATAATTATGATTGATTCAAATGTGACAGTTTGAATTCACATTCACATATTCATGAAATATTATCTATTAAATTTCTGAAAGCCCTGAGTTCAGGATGGAGGGCATGTAGTGATGATTACAACTCCACAAGCTCCGCATGGACCTTATGTTTATGGTCACACTAACATCCTATTTTCAAAGTTGGGTGGATAACTAGTTACACTTTGTTTGAACTCTACAGTGAGTTTGAACTCTACAGTGCCCTGACAAAACATCAGAAAAGTAACCCTTTAGCATAGCTTTTCCTCAGGTTTCTTACCCTCAGTAGGGTGCAAGTGGTATCAATAGTGGCTTTGGCGAGCAGTTGGCAGGTCAGGTCAAAGTAAGCCTTGGGCTGAACACAAGCCAGTGGGGTTGTTGGAACCAAGGGGAGGAGAGTCTGACTGGCTGCCCAGGACCGTAGCTCCCCAACAATTCGACGATCCTCCTGATCAAAGTGGAAGGAGCGGCTAGAGGTTCGTGGCTCCACAGCGCTGCCTACTGCCCCATCAAATGTCACCACAGAGAACCCATGGGTGTTGAGAAGTGTGATAGAACTGTTGAAAAGCTGAGTCTGTAAAAATATGTGAGATCCTTAATAGGTGATCATTTCAGCTTAAGTTTCAAATTTGACTATGACAAACACAAAGCAAAGCATATGGTTTGACAAAAAGAATTAGTCTGCAATCCAGCCTGCACCTTCACTCTATGCATACGGATAATGTCTCCAATTTGAAAGATTTTTGGATGGTCATCCAGCTTGTCACAGAAGATTGTGCAGCCAATCTTCTGGTTTGACTGATCAGTGATCTTCAGGCTGGAACAGAAGTCTGAGGAAACAAATAAAAAAAAAATAGACAAATTAGCAGAAAGAAATATGAGCACGGAAAAATACAAATATACAACACAGATAATCAGGAATTTAAGGGAGCATATCAGTAAGATATGCATTTTGATGATGTTAATATATACAAACAGATAAGTGTAAGAATACATTCAGACATGACATAATTTAAAAGTATATCTCAACTAAGTTTATTAACCAGTGGAACTTAAAATATTATTTTTTTGTAGTGAGCAAAATCTGCAGCACTGGCAATTAGCATTTAATAGCAAAATGAATATTTGGAGGACTGATTGGACCAGTAGATTAAAAAAAAAGTCTTAACCCTTAAAAAGGGCTGTTGGAGGGTTGATACTGTGTGTGTGTGTGTGTGTGTGTCTGCTCAGATGGATTTTTCTAATATCTCTGTTTACTTTAAAAGACACCTGAGGGTCCACAGAGATCATGATGATGATGCTTGGATGTTTTCCAATCAGGAAGCTGCTTTCTCTTTATTATCCTTATAGCCAACTACAGACATGTACACACATACACACACACTTCATTATCCTGTATGGCTGCAGGTTAACTAAGATTGAACAGTCTGGTGTTTATTGTCTGATCATTTCCACCACTCTTCTTTTGTCATTCAGACTCTCTGTCGCCTGAGTGCTCACAGCTCCACCTCCTAGTTCTTCAGTCTGATTGCTTTCTCTATACTTTGGGTTGATATCAGCTGCAGCAGTGTGTGTTTACAAGGAAATTAACTCGATCACTAAACATTGCTCTGCACTGTGATACTGACAGGTACTGAAGCTTTTAAAGCAGAACAAGCGGCTTTTTCAAAGTCCATTATTACACCACAGTCACAAGGGGTGCCTTTGGGATTTTCAAAGGCTTTAACACTGTGGCTGCTTGCTGTTTTTCTCATTACAGTCAGACATTAGAGAGAGGAAAAGTGAAACCTAAACATTGTATTACTTAGAGAAAAGCAAAAGTGAAAAAAAAAAAAACAAATACTTTGAAAAGATAGTTTAGGTTTTTTGAAGTGTGGCTGTAGGAGCGACTGACACACAATCCATGCTGACTGTGTTGTAGAAATCCCCTTTATTGAGAACCAGCCTGAGTAATGGAGGCTCATTCTCAGTAAGCATATGACTGCCTGCTTGAACACAAAATGAAAAAGAATGTAGCCACTTAATGAAAGGTGAAGAATTAGAACTGCACAGGTCATACAACCACAATAAAAAAAAAAAAAAAAAAAAAACAACAAACAGAATTATCATTTTTGAAGTTGATTAACTACTGATTAACGCACTGAGATACTATAAACTGAATTAACAAACAATAATGAGCTTAGCAAAACTAAGGCTTTTAACAAAACATAACACACCACACAAAATCACATAATAGATTGACATTTTTACAATTATTCATGCAAATTTGAATGGCAGAGATTTTTACGCAGGATGCCTTTTCTGACACAACCCTCCCCATTTACCTGGGCATGGGAGCTGTACAAGGACTACACTAGATGTGGCCCCCCTGTGGCTGGGGTCAATTGAGACTGTCCAATTAATAATAAGCAAGGTACACAATCCCCATTGCTTATTTGGTCACAACTAACATGGTCACAAGCCAACCTCTCCTTCCGCTTGACTATGGGCTTTTCAGTATTTAACCTAAATGTCAAGAAACACCCTCTTGTATTGCTGTACGCTTGCCAGACCTTTCCAAGTTTGATACAGAAGTAATCAGTGACATTTACTTCAGAAAAAACTGCTACTGCTCTGATCTTACTCATCACTGACCAGCTTTTATCACTTCATAAAAGATTCTTTCTTCTTTTATGCTCATCAGCTCGTGTTTCTCAGAGGAGTTGCTGAAAAGAGTTGCTCATTCCTGCATTTATAAAACTCAGCTGTATACACACACACAAACACACACACATTTCCATGACTTTAGAAGATATTTCATTGACTTGAATACATTACCTGGAGACTTACTCTAACTTTAACCATAATTACTAGTGCCCTAATCCTAACCCTGACCCTAACCTTAACCTAACACAAACCTTAGCCTAACTTAAAAACATGTCTTCACCTTAAAATTCAGTAATTTATCTTATGGGGACTTGATTTTTGTCCCTATATGGAGGACAAGTCCCAGTAATGTGACTTTCTATACAGAGTTAGGTCCCCACAAAATAAGGAATACCAGGTTAACACAAAGTCAAACTGCCAATGACCATCTCTGAATGTCTCTGTCCATGGTGCTGAAAATGATTGATTTTTTTTTTTGTTTTTGTTTTTTTTTAATCGCCACAGGACAAAGTTGTTTTTACTAAGTAATAGACTAATTTCTATTTAAACATGACAGTCATATTATTGAGAAGTTTTAAAAGGCTTAATTATAGCTAAATAATTTAACTGTATTCAAAATGTATTTTATAGTATAATGTAGTTATTTTTATGTGTGTCTCCATTTTAATGAAAAAATAGAAAGATAGATATTAATAAAACAGCACTACACAACAACTACTGTGTTGTTAGTATACCTTTATGTGTGTGTGTGTGTACAGCAATATAAAAGGTTCACTCTCAGGTAAAGAAAACAACAGTTCTCAATTTGCAGATGATGATGAATGAATGAATGAAAGACAATCTAATTCCTGTTAATATTTCCCCACCATCCCAAACACTGGACTTTTAACTAACATAGTTAAGAATATTAACATGATACCTGCTAACTATTAGCATTTTTAACATTGTTATGGTCCAAAAGTCTGCATGTAGATGTTACCCAAATGAAGAGCCTCACAGATATACTTATGACATGAATAATGTCATAACATAATAATGTCATAAATGTGTGACATGAATAAAATATTCATGCCACACATTTTCATACTTGGGCTGAGGCTCATACTGACCTGTTCCTCGGCTCTTGAATGGCTGTTTGAAGAAAACTACCACTCCGTATACATTGACTATAGTTTTGGGCTTCAGGTCGTCCAGTCGCACGTATGTGTATTTGGGAACTTTGGGCCTCGTGGAAACCTGAGGAAAAATAAAACTGTAAATAAAACAGCCATGGTCAGCATGACATGTTATATGATATTGTTAATACACTAATGCTAGCAACTGTGTAAAGCAACTGTGTAAAGTGAATGGGCAGGCTCATGGCAGACCGGAATGAAGGCAAAGTGAGGACAGAGCTTAACTTTAAAAACAAGTTGATTCAATAAAGTAATTTATTTTCCGAGTGAGATTTTTTTTCAATCTTGCTATACAAATTTCATTGACAAACACTAACACTGTCACCATTTTTAGTTCAAGGAACAGAGAAACATTTTTTTTTCTCTTCAACTTCCCATCTCTGTCACCATTTCCTCAGTCAAATATGATTTCCAAAGAGAATCTGAATTAGATCTGAAAAACTAACACATTATCTGCTGAGGAGCCTGTCCAGTTATTGATTTCATCAATAATTGTTCTAATACAGAAGAGATTTAACACAGATCTTTGATCCTTGATTGCAGGCTTCAGAAAATCGTCTGTGTTTACTATTCTGTCCATTGTACACAGGTATGTTAATTTATTCAGTTTTAAATATCTTTGCCCCTTTATAGAGATAATAACAAAGACTGTGTGACAATGGTGTTAATAATTTAACTAAACATCTGCTGGTAACTGTATGATGTTTGATGACCACCTAAAGACAATTACAACTGATTTTAAGACCCTGTTCACATCCGGTGTTAAATTACATCCTGAGTAATATAATCACAAGTAGCTGATCGAAGCTGTGATGTGAATACACAATGCATTCTCAAAGCTTCTTCAAACCCAAACAAAAACCACATTAGAAGGTGATCATGGATACATTTGCTCTCATTAAAGGCTGCCTCCTCAGCTGAATTCCACCAAACAGCTGTAGTTTCACAGTGAACATGAAGTATTTATTTTTCTTCTCAGGGTTCATATGTTGATTCAATATTAACACTGATTGCCATTTTTTTTTTAATTCTTAAGTGAGATCTAATCACAAGTGGTCACAGGATGCATCCAGGACACGTGCAAATGCTAGACAAACAGTCTTTCTGAAGTCTGTCCACTTGGGATTAGACTTCCTAGTAATGCTGTTTACGCAAGGTCTGAAATGGCCAAGTGGTCAGTCATCATATTTTCCTGCATTCTGTTGTATTATTAGTTAGTTAAGGTGGTAAGTTAAAGTTAACCAACAAACAAAAAATAAAATCACATCTTTGCACTGAAGTCTTGATGGAAAATTTTAACTATTCAGTATAACTAAAAACATGATCATGTAATCTACACATATCAACTGATATGTATTTTGTTCTTGAAACAACATTCATTTTTTCAACTGAGTATCTATTTGTACTGCACGCAACACATACCTGACTACACTGCTGTAAACATCACTGTCATTGACTGATATACTTGTAAAAAAAAAAAAATTGTATTTAACACTGACACGCCTCCTCCGCATATCATCACCAGCATGGCAAAGACTCAGCTAAGGTGACTACAGGACAGTTGGCTGCTGACGTAAAAAGGTCCTGACACATACAAGACCTCTTCAGCACCACTCCCTGCAGCCTCTTCAGTTAGGCAGGCCTCTGACTCTGACCTCAGTGGAGAACATGCTGCTCCTCTTGTTGGCCACTGGGGATAATGGGTCAGATGGCAGCAGCAGGCGGGACACCTGAGGGATGGAGACAGAGATTTGAGTAAATATCTCAATCAACAGAGAGTAGAATTATATACTGTACACAAAGTACCTTTGTCTCAAGTGATGAATAAGAACAAAAACAAAATAGGTTTAAGTAAAGTTGTATTAAGCAAAAATAAACATTCCATTTTTATTTCTTATCACTGATATCCAAGCCAATTAGGTAGCCACATTTTAATTTTTTTGTTGTTTATTTAAGCTAAGCTCATTCACATTAAAAGTCTTTATAGTTTATAAAACAATGTGCGGTATATACTGTAATTTGGACATGCAAAGGATCAGAAATGAACTGACAGGTGTTTCACTCCTGAAGAAATGAGAAATATGCCCAGCCTTCAAGTAAAAGGGGAGGAGGATGTAAATTTCATCAACAGGTAAGCATACAATGACTGCTTCGTAGTTTGAATGTTGTTTTATGAACACATCACTGGATTGTAATTTGATTCTAAAACACTATTATCTCATTTGTTGAAAAAATCTTAACATTCCAAAAGCCAAAAATAAAGTTGTAAATAAAGTTTGAGAAGAGGAATGACTGAAGGGGGGTGGGATGTATCATTGGAAATTTGTCAAAGTGTAGCCTTGCTAGCTTTTACTCACTTGCAGACCAAAGCTTCGAACTTAAATGCTTACAAGCAACTAGACATGTCAGATAATGTAAAGGAGGAAAAAAATACAATATTCCCTGTGAAATGTAAGCATATGAGGGGACATATAAGTAGTTTAAAAAGCATTATGTCAAAATTGTACTTCACTGGTACTTGACAAGAATACACATGAAAAAAAGCTTTATATACATAGAATATTATTTAGATGTATAAACATCCTCACATAAAGACAGGCATCATGTCCTGACAGCAGCAGGTTGCAAGGATGCATCTTGTCATCCTGAAAGGTGGAAGATTCGGCCACAGTGAAACCTGAAGCCACCAACACATCCTGCAGGGAAAACAAGTGAAACAAGCAGATTCAGGGATTTAAACAGAGAAAACAAAAACAGATAAATACACAATCTTCTTCCCAGGGGGAAGACAAAGTGTAGCGACAGATGTTGGGTTGAGGGAATTATATGAGACATAACAACAAGCCACCACTGGTGTGAAAAGTAGAGATAGTCTTTTATTGAGCATGCCAGCTGCCCCCAAGATGGCATTAAAGCCTCTGCATGGGGCTGACAAAGAGACAGCAGATAGTCTGAATAATCATGTTATGGAGAAAAACCGCCTGGCAGGACCTCCATCATCTACAGGCTGAGCATGGTAGCTCTGAGTGTGATAAGTTCCTGCTTTCACCAAGCTTTACAGGGCTTTAAGTTTCATCAAGACGGCGTGGCAGAAAAACCAAATGCACAGTGAGAGTATTATCCATAATGTGGTCACTGTCCCTATGCAGATCAAAGACTAATTCACCACTCCTGACTAAACTGCATCCTGGGTGTTGTTGTGCACAGTTACCACAGTATAAGAGACATGACTGAAGCTAAGTCAGAGAAGCAACAATTTTGAGTCACGTACAACAGCACAACACATTCAAAATCTTCCACTTTTTAAACTGCAACTATGTTTAATTATAATTTTTTTGTTCACCAGCTAATTTCTAATAGTAATATAATTCTAATACTCTTTTGACTCCTTTGCTGTTGTTGGTAAATTTTCATTTCCAGAATTTTTTTTTTCTCCTGAGAAGTTTTGTATAATATCATTAAGTGGCTCAGAAAACAAAGCAGTGGCAGTAGAAAAAGCACATTCTTGGATTTTAGCTTTTTAAATTTGTATATGCTCTGGTTTACTTCTGTATAAGAGTAAACTATAAATATCTTTGGTTTGTGGAAAGACATTTGAGTATGTCATAACTTTGAAACTGTTGGAAATGTACAAGTTCATACTTTTGTTTTTAAATAAAACACAGAGGTTACTGGCATCACATACATGTATTCTGTTTTCATCACTACTAATTTGTACTTGCATCAGGAGTCACATACAGATTTGTTACACTTTCCATCAAGTAAACCTTTTGCTGTCTGATTACTGAACATTTTGTAATTCAGTTTGTCAAGGCTTAATCCCATACTGTTGTTCTCTTAAATGTTGTTCTATACAACATACACACTGTAATTCAAGTGACTCAAGTGTTTTGAATGTGAGTTTTTGATTTTTACCCATCGCTGGTAACTCAATTACTTATTAATTAAATAAGTAAAACATTTATAATTAAAAACTAATTAATTACTGCCAGGAAGCAGAAAAGAGCATTCATGAGGATTACTGAAAGCATTTTTATCCTACCTTGTACAAATAATGTCTATCTTCCAAGAAAGAAGTAGCAAACCCAATAATTAGCCATAGAATCACTATGTAGCGAGACCAAACATTAATACTTTAAAATGTTTTCTTTTTATAAAAAATCTCTACTTCCACATCAAGTGGCTAAGATAACCACTGTAACCTACATATTTATCATTTAAATTCTTAATATAGCTTGCTTGGAGTACTCCCCTTATTTACTAATTTAAAACTGTTTCTATGGCACCAAAAACATATAATTTCTACAAACTATCCTTTCTTAAACAAATATCTTTTTCACAGAGAAACACATCAACTAGATAAATGACTTGTGAAAAAAGCTTTACATCAGTTCTGTCATTTTCTATCCAAGCAGCTTGACCGGGGCAAATTCATTCATTCTTGTTCTACTAGGGCTGCTGTGGTAATTAATTTTTTTCTTGTTGCACAAATTTGTAAAATCACTGACAACACTGTGATAGCTACATGCATTAATACAGCATAAGCTGTGGTGAATTGCCCTAACACTTTGTTGTATGGTCACTGCACATTTTCTCTGATTACAGGCAAGTGCAGTACAAATGAATGTTAATACACACAGGAGGAAGACTATTAATGAGAAACCTCTGTTCTTTTCTGTTGCTGCTAAGCAACTGTCATTGAAATGTAAAGTATAATAGTGGCACTACAGAAAACAAAGCTACTCTCACACACCAATCTTGGCTCACTGCACAGGCTTCAAGTCTATTTTACGATTCAGTTAAAAGTGTTAATTCACACATTCACACACATGAATAAACACATTCATGGCTTTCAGTGACCTGATGCCGGATTATTTAACTGAACTTTTTTTTACACACTACCATTTAAAACAACCCTTGGCTCTGTTGTATTTGGGTTACATCCACAGTACTACATTTTACATTACAAACTGTATTTTCAACTTTAAATTACCGGTGTCTAGACAAGCATTTTAGCATCAAAACGCCGGGGTAGTGTGGATAGCAGTCGTAGCCAGAGCTGAGTTGATGCGATTTTAAACAAAAACAGAAAAGTGTGGATGTAACCAGGGTCTTGTAAATACTGCAGAGCACAAACTGAAAACAAAGGGTGAGTGAGTTGTTGGAATACAAGCTCTGAGCCACACATTTGACACCTCCAGTTACTGCATTTAAACCTAAAGCTAAAAAACTTCCTTTGACAGAAATGGCTTTTCATAACAGCTGACAGACTCTTCACTTCTATGGTCTTCAACTATTTTCTTTCATAGACAGTTTTCCTATTATGTTGATATTGCTTTGAATGTTCTTAAGTTCGTAAAGCACTTAAAGCTTTGTTTGTTTTTCAAACATTTAGGTTTTTATTTCTTTTTCCTTCAGAGAGAATACCTCCCTAATGTTGAGTATGCATTGGATTTTTGCCCCTTTGTACTGAAAGCTTGACAATGGTTCAATAAATAAAATACTTCATAAACTATTATTGCACAGCTGAGCTCAAGCTTGTATTAAGGCACAAAATGAAAGAGAAGCTTTTCAGGCTTATTTATAAAATATGATCAACCACTTTTCCACAAAAACAGAGAACTCAAAAGCAAATGCAGTATGAGACTGTGTCAGTGGGTCTCTCAACAGTGAAGAAATAAGGTAGGAACTATTTAACAAGTTAAAATGTCTGGGTTGGAGAAGACTGCTAGAACTTTTACAGTGACCACCACCAACACACCACCAGAATCTTTAACACTAATGTTTCAAAGAGGAGAGAAAATAAAGCAAAAATAACAATAAATTAAAGTACTGACATGTTTTCCACATATGCACAATTTGTATTTTAACTAGAAAGAGCAATTTCGAAGGAATTACAGTGGGATTGTTGTGGAATGCCGAGCTGAAGCTACACTGAATTGCTGGTTTGAAGCATTTGAATTTGTATGAAATAAAATGAAAAGTATTTGAAGTCATCAGAAAAATAAGCTGAAACTATGCTGAAGTATTTGAAAATTTTCGAAATACAGTAGACAGTAATTCATTGTATTTGAATTAGTATGAAGAATAAGTTGAAGCTATGCTGAATTATTTGAATTTATTTGAAATAGATTTTAAAGTATTTGAATTTGTCTGAAAAAAAATAAGCTGAAGCCATGCTGTAATGCTGCAATTCCTAATCGAGCTGAACGTGACGAAGTTCGAATGGTTTGAATATCTTGAAAACTGTAGAAGGAGTTACGCGTCAAAAAAGGGCGGAATAATGAGTTGAAAGATGCTGAAAAAGTCAAAGTTTAAAGAATTTCTCAATTCATTTGCTATGGGAAAAATTCTGCTTGCACAGCAATCCCACTAATTATCCTATTACTTTATAGGATATATACAAAATTGACCACAGTAGCACCATATGTCTATTCAAACCAAAACACAACATTATAAAGTACCTGAGATGTTTTCTGTAACATCATACAGTATTTGTGATGTAGTGTATGACATCATAAGTACATTTGATGTGTATAAAATCATTTAGTATGTGTGAACCTACCCCTTGATTGACAGTTTCATTGAATTCCTTGGCCAGTGCTCCAAACAGAACAGCGTTAATGGACATGTTCTGAGATGAGACACTGGGCTCAGACTCTTCTTCTAAAAAAACAGAAGGAATAAGGAACAAGTCACGGTGGAGATTTATATCATGATGAGGCATTAAGGTGAATTATGAAAGATATTGCAACCATGAATTTAAAAAAATAAAATGTTGAGTGCAACTGGGCTTTTTCTTTGGTCACACTGGTGCACCTAACATTTCCAGAGTTTGCCATACAGTGCTCAACGTGTGGCGACAGAATCAACGCTAACCTTTACAAATTGATTTCCCCAACGTTATTTAAAAACTTAACATATGGTTCAGTTCATTTGTATCCCTGCAGCTCTTTCTCACTCACGCACTTGTTACCACCCCTCTCTATTGATAAACCCAGACATGGCACAGTATCAACATTATCTCAACTCCCTGTTTATTATCTGACAAAGCACTGTCACCCTTGTATGTAAATTCATCACTCAAAAAATTGGCTTTCTTGCAGTGTGAATGCAGCAGAGTGTGTTTGCATGCATAAGAGCACAGGGGCATGGGTGGGGTAGTGCTCAATGACAACATACTTACTCCAGTATACCACACATACTTCACAGTATAATATTCTAGTATTCATTATATCATATAGTATTTTAAAATTTTCAATAGAATTAGTTAGTAATAATTGAATAAAGTCTGCCATTAATTTTGTGTATCATGCGTTTGTAGGCCAACCTATGTTCATATAACGACTAAAAAGGAATAAGGATTTTCCCTTTTGATCTAAGCAGTGAAGCAATATAATCATTTGATGTGTGCGTGTGTTCTAATGAAGATATTTACCTTCACCTTATTCTTTTTTTACAATCATTTACATTAATATGACTGTATGTGGAAATGACTAAAAAGGAAATCCTTAAAACTGTGGCATTTAAGGCTGTATGCTGAAATGTTTAAATGTTTGAGGACACCTAAATTTTGTGCTGGTGCACCTACAAGAAAAAGTTAGATGCACCAGTGCAACCAATGCAAGAAAAGTTGGTCTGAAGCCCTGATATATACAGTATATTATATTTTAAGCTGCAGCTGAAAAAGACCTCAAGAACCCTTATGTTTGGTTTGACCCATATGCATGAACAAATATGATTTGAGTTTTACCTTGAATGATAATCTTCAGGGAGAAGTCATCAGCTGCCAATGACATCAGTGGGCCTTTACAAATAACCTTTCCCTATAAAAATAAAATAATCAACTTCAAGGCGAACAAAGGGGCATTTACCAGAAATTCATGAAGAGCACCGTCAACTGATCCAAGCTACGTCAGAAAAGTGATGAGTGCAGATGAGTGCCTCAGGGAAAAATAATTGCAGGGTATTCGTTAAGAACAAGAAAATTGCCTCCTGTGAACAAAAAAAAGAAACTTGGGGTATCTAAACAGAGGTGGCAGGCAGGTGATGGATGAATGAAATGGAAATAAAGAGAAAATACACTGACATCAGTGGAGTGACGTGATGTGTAACAGTGAATTACACATTTTTAAGCAACAGCTGTGCTTTAAAAAATAAATTAAGCTCATGATATTAGGTATTTGTGCAAAAAGACATGTCTCAAGAAGGTCAAACATATCTTACATTGTGTAAACATTTTGATCTCTACCATTTAACAGAACAATAGGCAACACTGTGCGTTACAAGATATCAGGAAACAAATAGAAGTAGCATAGCAGAGTGAGACTGCAGCAACAGACACAGCATGTTAATGGCACACTGATCAAAGCATCCTGTTTTGCATTCAAAAAAACCCTATCCTCCACAATTAATTTGATGCATACATAACTATAAATGTCTGTTTCTATGGTTTGTCTTCCTGTTGGCATGGCTAAAGTGTATTTTCTCCACATATGATGATGAAAAGTCTGTCTGCCTATAGTCTGCTGTACACAAACCTTGACTGATTTGTTGAAATAGTCCATTCTGGTGGTGATTAGTGGGATGGAAATCCTGGTCAGGTGGGCTGGTATACAAGAGCCAGGCCCCGCCCCCTCTGACAGCACATAGACAGGCATGGCACCAATGTGACCTGAGGATATGAATTGTCACAAGATTAAATTCTGTACCAACAAATGGGGCAGGCAAAAAAGTTAAAATTCCTGTGTCTGGTTAACAGGCCATCTGCAAATATTCAATTCATGTTCATCAGGTTCAGACAAAGAATAAGGGTGTCTTGAGACACAAGACAGCTGCTGATACACTGATCCCACCACTGATCTCTGGTTTAACGACCAGTCTAACCCTCATCCACAACAGACAACTCATCACCAAGATAGAACCTACAACAGGAAGCATCAGATCCATGTCAACAGTGCGGCAGAAGTGTCAAAGTCTGTGAGGCTTTTAAGAGAGAAACACAGAAAAGCATTGGCTATATTCCTAGCAGGTAGCATGTTGCTTCCTGTCAGAGCTTGTTAATTTGATCTGGGGCAGATTTGACTGCTGAGTCCCTTGGTGGTACCTCGTTGACCAAGGACAGCAGAGCAGGAACAGCCTGCAAGGCAGGCGAGCTGTTCACTCTGCCATAAAGTCAGCTGCTCAGTCGGGCAGAAAACCCAGCAAGAAAAAAAAAAATAAAATAAAATAAATCTCTCTGAGGGGAGCAGCCGGAGGCCGGAGAGCAGGGTGAGTGATTCATTCATGAATTCAGAGCTGCTCTGCGTGAAGGTACCAGATAATTTCTGGATCTGACCTACAAGCTTCAAAAAACTTGAACAAACTTATGGAGCTGCACCTACAACTGCAGGACATTATCTGTGATATAGGAACTGAATCAAAGATGGATTTTAAGTATTTAAATTAAAACTTTGTCTGCTTCATATAAGTGCATGAATAGAATAAGATAAAATAAATCAGACGGTCAGTGAAAAATGTCAGCCTCTATGTGAATTTTCCACATACATTTTGACAGGCAGTGTTCTAATTCTAATGTACTGAACACATTTATCTTTTAAAAGGGTCCACAAGTGCAGACTTCACAACCACATTTTGATGCTGTGGGAACAAAATCCCACCTATTTGAAAAAATCCTGAGGGAACTTTATGAATATGTGCAGCCATCTGATCTGTAGCCTACCGCAGCTGCTCTATTTGTCAGCTTAAGCATATGAATGCTGTGGGGAACTGTGAGTCAAACACCCTCCATCACAAATCCTCAAAGAGGGGCAACTTATCATAGACCACTGGCCGTAAAGTGTCTCCCAATCCCCCTGTGGCAGTAAAGTATATGATCCCAGCCTTATGTCAGCCACCCCACCTCAAGCAGATGAGGTCTTCCTGTTCCTATTAGCACCACTGAAACCCACTGATCAGCTACTCTGAGATCCTCATTATTAACTCAGGAGGCAACTCAAGTTCATCCCAACAGAATCAGTCACGAGGAAAAGACAGGAAAGGGACAGTGGACAGACGAGCAGCTCACCGCTGAACTTTAAGTCCAGGACAGTAATAAGGACTGCAGACTAAATATGACTGTAGTTGTACAGAATGAAAAAAAAAAGACTGATCACTAAAGGAAACAATGTGACATACTCAGGGATGACTATACAAACACAAAATTCTGCTTGTGCAATGATGTTTTCCTTAATTTGAGAGTTTACCTGCTTTGGTACCCACTAAAGCATACACTGTACGGTACTTGTGTATCAACTGGGAGACCTCAAGCCTGTCTTTCCACGCAGTGCAACATTGTATTTTTAGACATGCCTACAAATTCCTGAACAGAACACTTAAACAAGCTGTCTAAGGGTGTTTTCTTAACCAAATTTTGTTCCGATTCATCCCTATTCCGGTTTTAATTTAGAACAATGTTGCAATTAACCTTAGTTCGATTCACGTTCACACTGCATTCTTGGAATGATATGCCCTCGCACTTCTTTTCTTTTTTTTCTTTTTAAAAAAAAAAAAAAAAAAAAAATCAGGTCAGGAGCAGCTTGCAAGTGCAGAGTGAAGGAGCGTGTGTCAGGGGAGATCAGCTTTGCGGCACTCAGAAAAATCCATTTATTAAAAAACATAAACTACACTTCAGCAATGAGTCACACACTCAGCAGTAGACAGACATACTGAAGTTCACTGACTGACTCTGTCCAGTAACACAGATAGTGGAACCAAGATTGCCATTTAACACCTGCAGGATGTAACACTAAACATTTAAAATGTTTCTGGAAAAAGTGACAGTTCTAAAATGCAGCTGTGTTTTCAAATAAAAACTTGAGTCAGCAAAGTTATAGAAATTAGGACTTGAAAGCAGTCAGATACTGTGGATGGAAGGCATACCAAACAGCAGATCCTACCAGTTCTTAAATGAAAACAAAGTAGTGTGGATCCAGCAGAAGAATAGATCAGAACCATTCCCTTTAATTAGGGCCTTATCGTTCCTGCAGAAATTGCAGAAATTGTAGACAGCAGCAGTTGTTTCCAAGAAACAAACTCTGATAATGCACTGATAAAGATTAGCTGGTGAAGAAAAATCGGCAGTTAATAGACAGTCCATCACAAGCAACATACAGAGACACACAACCACTGACTCTCCCATTCATACCTGCAGTCAATTTAAAGTGTCCAGTTAACCCCTGCATGGTTTTGGACTGTGGGAGGAAGCCAGAGTACCCAGAGCAAACTCACACACATGGGAAAAACATGCAAATTCCACAACAGTGGTAACCCCACTAATCTGCCAAATATCTTTTATGACTCCCGTTGTACCTAAATATTGTAAAGACCATCTAGAATTCCCACTGAGCTGTTGTACAATTTCACTGAAAAGCAGTTTCCATCTTCTTGTTATTCCAAAAAGAAATTTAGAGTTCAAGCGGTAAAATGTGTTTTGTGAAGCCATTTTGACCACCCAAATCTAATATGCGAGTCTGTGAATATTTGTGCCAAATATGAAATAATCAATAAATCAACATTTTCTTAAGATCACATTCCTAAGCAGAGTGGGCATTAGGGAGGTTACAGTGATTTTGACATTTGACCAAAAAATCAGATCATTCTATATTCCAAGTGAATGTTTGTACTAATGATACATCATCAAATTAAAATACAAATACAAAACAAGGAAGTCACAGTGACCTTAACCTTTGGAACAACCCACAAACATAATGCCTCTGGCCACAGACTGTCATGGATGTGGAGGCACTGAAACAAAAGCTGGGTGACATTCCTTCCATTAAAAAAACTAAAATATGAAAAGGTCAGCTTTGATGAACATACAGTAATTGGGAAGGGCATGGACAAAAATACTGATCACTACTTATAGCACATATTTGAGGGATTAAAATTTTAGTTTTGACAATGTTCTTAACTGTTCTGAATCCCGGAGACATGGTGAAACTGGAACAGGAATTTTGGCTCTTCAGTAAATGTGGACCCGAATGAACACTTAGGCTATAATATTTCTTATTTTCATGTATCCTTTGATTCATCATCCTAAGAGGCTTAAAATATTCAGTATTTCAGAAGCACTAGGGGAGGGACAATGATATGCACCATCTGTTCAGTGGAGATATGTTTTTATCCACGTCTTATCTCCTGACCCGCAGGTTGAAAACACAGATCTCAAAAGGTTTATTCCAATGCAGAATGGAGGAGTTCTCTGCAGTGGGACTCAGACAAATCCTCCCAGAGGGCACACGCAGATGAACCTTATTTCGTCAGCAGCAGATAAGAAAAAGCTGACATGGGTTCAATTAATATAAATATCACAGCTGCACATGGGGAATCAAGACTGCAGTCACCTCTTTATTACAGATACATTATGAATACACATTGATAACGTAGCTAATCTGTGGTCCTGAACAATGTCCAAACATAAACTAATTATGCATGCATGGGATATTTATATCCCATAATCCCTGTCTCTCAATAATTGACAGTGAATGTTGTTAGTTCCTTAATAATTTTGAGGTAGTGAACAAACTTTTACAAAACATGCAAACAGCATTAATAGGGGTAGGAATCTATAAGTACCTCATCTCTAAGTACCAATTATGATTCAGAAGGCTTTAATTGACTTCATCATCTTGTGTTAACACATACATATTACTGTTGTACTGTTCAATATTATACCTGTACTTCATACACTGTTGTGTTGTTCTGATTTACTTTAATTTACCCTACAGAATAAAACGCAGTTTTGGGCTTATACAGTAGTGTGCTGTTCTGATAGGCAGATTTTACACCGACAAAATAAAATACCAATGGTTTACATTGTTTCTCAATCCTGGTCATCAGGGCACACTGTCTTGCATGTTGTAGATGACGTCCTGCTGCAACACACCTGATAAAAATGAATGGCTCTTATCAGGTTTTTGCTGACCATGTGAATCAGGTGTATTGGAGCAGGTCAACATCTAAAACATGCAGGACGGTGTGCCCTGAGGACCAGGACTGGGAAACACCGGTTTAAAATATTGTTATGTTGTTCTGATGGCTACATTGTACATCAACAAAATAAAATACCTATGGTACTGGTATGCTGTTCTGATGCGATACAGCAGGTCCCAAGCCACAGAAGAGAAATACCAGGAAGCCACAGCCAGATGAAAGTCCAGTATCCTTACTACTCATACAGATGTTCAGCAGGAGGTTGACAAGGTCACACAAGCAATTTACAACACAGCAAGTGGCTACCACTTCAAAGGCAGGAGTAATTTTTGGAGTAATAGTTGATTTTTAGCTTTTACATTCGGATGTAGAAAGGATAACTACTGAGAGGTTATGAATGTTCATTTTGAGCTCCATGTAGAGGGAGCAGTGAAGAATCCAAGAGCTGAGGCTCATCTAGCACCTGACAAAGTGTCAAAGACCCTGTTCAGACTATCAACATCCACCTTGAGACAACCGATGATAAGTTGACAGCTCCAAGTATATAAATTTAAACATACAGTATATAGCATTTGAATGTGTCTTGACTGTTAATGCATTGGTCTATTGATGCAATAGAAAGAGAGTCACAGAGAGGAAAGCCAGGATGGACTGAGATAAAACATGTGCTCTTCACAGCTTTACAATTAAATAAGATATACAAATAATCAGCACGCCAGTATGCCATTATGAGTGTTCATATTGTGTCAGTGATAATTTAGGGGGAGATGGGTAGGCTCAGGGTTCCATCTTTACTTAGCCAAATTCTAATAAATCTAAGCAAACATCATTTATTAGCAGTACAATGTAGGGAACATTCAGCTGCAGCTTTTTCACTTCATCACAGGCTTAAATTAAAGTTGTTATCAGCTTGTGTTTGCTCTGCACACCATTGTCAGTACTTGTTAAAGTTTACAAGGGAAGAAGCACCACTCTATAACACCACCGTACAACCATAAGTGTTTCTGCAGTCACAACAAATCCAACACAGTGAGGCATCTCAGTGTTGGGAACTGCATTATCCAAAATTAACTTTACTTACATATATCATATCCACAAATGAAGCTTAAACAGGTATGTCATTGAAAAGTGCAGCTTGTAAAACAGGGACTGTGACATTAAATAGTCTGCATCTATGTCCATTCAATGTGTTAAATTCTCAGATTCAAATTGTTTAATTAAATATATGAAGCATTAAATTGGACTTGGTATCAGCTGATAGTAAATGTCTCACATCAGACAAGTGTCCCAAAGAATATCTGTATATGACTCATAAAAAATGGGAAACTGCCAGTCATATGTAATTCATATTATGACATTGAAGCAAATGGAAGTAGAGCTCAGTCATGTCTGTGTTGTTGTTCTGATACCACAGATATCAAAATAATGTCCTTTCTCTAACTCTGAGCACACTGATCACTTGCACGTTCACTGAGCACCATATTAAGATGTTTTGTCACTGATGAATGGGTTAAAACTAATGCCAAAAAAATCTTTATAATCAATTTATAAATACAAATTGCTGAAAAACTAGGGATGAAGCATATTGGACTTTTGACAATTTATCAGGAGGGCATGGGCCTATAACTGATACAGATGCCAATAGATTTTCTTCCCCACACCCAAATACAGAGGTACTTTAGTCTCTACTGTAGTGATAATATATTCTGCGTATTCATGTTGCAGTACATGTAGATACATTTTCTTAATTGTGCAAAACAAATAAATGTTAGAAAATAAAACTTGGTGAGGGGAAAAAAAAGCATATAAGGCAATAGCAGCCTATTCAGGCTACCGTTTAGTCATTTGTCATATTGTTTGATACTTGTATCATGATGATAATATTGTGCATTTATAAGAACAACCTTAATCAACATTTGGCACCCTTTAAAAAAAAAGGAAATCAGCATGACTTCTCCTACACCTGCAGGTGCTTTTTACACAGTATTTGACAGGTAAGTTTTTCCCCACACATCCTGGAGGGCTTGCCACAGTTCCGAGGACATAAAGCTCTTTCAGTCTGTGCTGTAGCTGCATGGGATCCCAGCCACAAAGCTCTGGTCAATATATATTTATAGTACTGTAAAACATACAGCACATGCTGTGGAGATGAAAAGTGTCCTATGTCAAGGACTTGTCATTCATAAGAGTCAGAGGCCAGTACAGCATCAGCAAGTGCAACCATAGAATTGACTTATGAAACTGAAACAATATCATCTAGCTCTGCAGATCTACCTGTCAACAGCCATTTAAAGTGAACCACGAACACACACACGAAAAAACTAGGTATTGCTTTTCTTATATGGACAGTTTGTTACATAGTTAATTTACTGTTAGCTAGTTAGCCTGCTATTTAGCAAACACTGTCGCAGGGGGTAGTAGCATTCATAACCAGTATACACTTAAAATTAACATGAAAAAGGGTATAGTCTGAATACTTTATGTATAAACCCGTGGACAAACGAATGCTGTTATAAGACTGCATGACGTGGTAGATCTTTTCTACTATTGTGCCAAACTCCTTTTGAAAATCATTTAGTTTAATGTTGCATTAAAAGTCATTAATAGTCGGGCAGTTTTTGTGGCAATGTCGACCCTGTACTTCAATTCGGCTGGAATAAAACATAAGAAAATGCATAATTATTCGTTTAATTTAAATAATATCTGCATTTCCACTTGAACAGCAAACAGCAAAAACTAGCATGGTTTCGGGACAAGGAAGACCGCGAGAACCAAAACGTGTAAATTAATTCTGTTCGCGATGTTGGCTGTGATTAACCCTGGGATTGCAGGACTTTGTGAAACTTCTAAAACGTTCCTTGTCGTCGTGTATCGGTGTGACACCTAGACACCAAGATCATAGCGATTTTCCGGAGGTATAACCAGCGGTATAAGCTGCCTGCTTCTCCGAAAGTAATTTCAATATGAACAGGGGAACAGCGGGTGGAAAGATGTAACTTCGTAGGAGTAAAAAGCCGAACAACAACGGTAGAAAACTTACGTTTGCTGGTGTCTGGTTTGTTTTCCCTCGCTGGCTTTCGAACTGACAGCGCTATGCGCACGCGTATAAGGAGCACCCGTTGCATTTACTCTTATACCCACAATGCTTTGCGAGGCTTTCGCTGCTGAATGAATCCACCTATCGGCCACTTTATTAGGTACATTTGTTCAGCAGTTTGTTAACGTAAATATCAAATCATTCAAACATATGGTGGTAATTCATGTATTTGGTCAAGCTGCTGATCAATTGGCATTTTCACACATAGTCTCTGGGGTTTACAGAGAAAATTCCAAAAAGAGAAAACATCCAGTAGGCTGCCGTTCCCAGGGTGAAGACACCTTGTTGATGCTAGAGGTCAGAGGTGAATGTTAAATGATTAAAAGGCAGTGGTAACTCAAATAACCTCTCAATTGAATGAAGGTATGCAGAAGACCAACTCTGAACACATATCAAACCTTGAAGCAGATAAGCTACAGCAGCAGAAGACCACACCAGGTTCCACTTCTGCCACATCATTCGGTGTTGTGTACCTAAAAAAAAGGCTGCTGCTGAGAGAAATATTGATTGATTGATTGATTGATTGATTGATACTTTATTAATCCCAAGCTGAAAAATTGAAATATCACATCCACATACCACATAACATAACATCAATTAGTCCACAATTATTATAAGTTGAACATAATAATGGCACATGTCAGAATTATACATACAGCACATAAACATTTGATTGTGTATGTACCCTAAAATTTTGAACAGTCCGTCATCCAAATAGAGGCATAATGAATATGTGGCATTGCAGTGTAGGCCGCTACTTTTTAATACGCTTAATACTAATTAATATTATATCATGGTGATTTTTATTCTTATTTTTGATGTAGAAATACTTATTTTACTAGCAGTTGCAGTTGTTTGACAACATCCATTGGAAAGGAGAGGTGAAGAGTGATGTTGGTCCCATATGGTCTCAGTAAAATGGTTGGGGTCATCATGGAAACCACAGACAAACCCACCTGGGATCAATACTGTCAGCCCAAATGTAAATCTTATGAGGCTTACATGGACATGCTGGCTTGGGCAATACTAATACAATAGGAGAGGAGCTATTGTCCATCTGATTCATACCTATTATCATTCCTTTAGTCTTCACAACTCCAGTGTCTCACTAGAGACTTAACCAAAAATGTTGTTATGTTTGCACAATTAACTTTAGTCTCAGACTCCAAATCCAGTATTTGTTGCTGTCAGATCAGATTGTTTAGAGTAAAGATTCTCTTTTTAGAATCTGTGCGTGGTGGCACATCTCTGTGGACTGATACATCCTGAGCTTACCACAGGTGAATAAATGTTCATAAATAAAGACCAACACAGTCTGTGTGATGTATTATGTTGGTTTTCATTTTGCTATTAAACAGAAATTATGGTATAACAACAGATCTGCAATTCTGGTGCATTTTGTTGCATCCGTGTTCAACTTCAAAAGTTTGAGAAAAGCTTATTGGCTTAACACTGGTACCCTGCATATAGAGTAGCTTTGACTGCTGCTCATTGGCTAAAAGTGTCAATATGTTACATTGTCTTTCTGCAGATCGATCTGGGTTAATCAGCATCATTTATACTCAGAGCATGCTCACACTCATCAAACAGCAGCTCTGCCCTGAGCCCCACCACCAGCATCATATCCAAGTGACGTTTTTTGATGAAAACTAGAGAAACTCTTACCACCAGATTAGTGACTGTTTAATTAAACTGAAAAATGCCAAACACTCACAGAGCCTGTGATAGAGAGTGTAATTCTGCAGCTGTGTTTGCAGGAAGCTTATTACTCAGCACTAATGGGTGCCTTCTGCAGACACACATCACAGCAGCAGCGGGTCCAAGCTTCTGTTCCTGCTTTATGATTCTAATCAACTGTCCTCTGTGGTGAAAAATATCAACAATAATCTACATACATGAAGTTGTCTTCCAGATGGAAAACAACAACTTCCATATTGTACTTTGTGAGATGAATACCTTAGCTGCTTCTTAAGGAAACTGACCACACTGACTCAAGGGTTATAGTGCTACTGTCTGTAACTCAGAAATGGAAATGTTTAAACATCATGACATGTCATGACATGACTCTAATTGACCTCCAGATTAGTGGTCTGGATTGAGGGGCTGTAAACAGGGCCCAGATGCTCACTTGGACATTATCTTGAGATTATACAGAGCAATTTTTGCTCTCACAGATACAGCCCCTTCAAGCAGTTGCCAGACAATAAAGTACTTCAGAGCAAATCTGAAAGCAGCTTTGATGTGTTAGACTGGAAACCTAATCTGGTCCTCTACTTAAGAAAGCACTCAGAGAGCACAAACTTCTGCCAAGGTTGCTCAGTTTCTGACTTGTGATGTGATGTATCATCACTATTGTGTATTTTAATAGTGTACATTGCTTGTTTTTCATTGTCATCAAGTGCTGTTGCAACATAATACAGTATGTTTTATTATTATTATTATTATTATTAATAGAGATAATGGAGCAGACTGCTCATAAATTCATGCTCTACACACCTTGAATTTGAGTGCTTATTTGATCCTCATCTCATACAGTAGGTCAGATGCTAAGAAAATCAGTGTTGTAAATTTACCATCGACATGGTTTATGCCATTTGTTTAGTATACATCACAAACAAAATTTTAAAAAAAAATGGTTAAGACCAAAAAACTGGAAACAGCTACTGAAACACTCCCCTCTGTAGCTGTTTTTACATTTTACAGCCACCTAGAGTTTTATGATCAAGAGCATGTCATACATATAAAAAAAAAAGACTACTGACAACTCCAAAGACAAATTGTAGTTTATAGACAAATTATTCATCAAAGCATTTGTTCAGTTTAGTTCAAATAAAAAAAGAGAAAGTGATGGAAAATTATGTTTTATAATATAATCTAAAAGAAAATTGAAAGAGTCTCAGAGGCCAACACTAATAAATAATGCAGTGAAAAGAACCAGGAGGTCGGAGTTGGGCTGAGTGGCTGCTGATTTTGCCTGGAATCAACATAGATGACACAAAAATATGACCATGCCAACCTCCCAGCATCCTCAGGGCCCAGGAGGAGGAGGAGGAGAAGGTGATTTAGTAGTCCTGTCCACCCCACAGATGAGCTCCATCATATGTGTGAAGCGTCTAGTGAGGCTCTGGGGGGTGTTTGTGTTAGAGGGGCTCAGTACAGACAGAGAGCGATAGAATGTCATCCAGACAGAGACATGACCTGAGCATCTGCAGTGGTCACAGCTGTTCATTAAGCTGAAAACAAGAAATGTACTTCTAACCCATGTCATCAAGTTTTTTACCTTTAAACTGGACATTTTTTTGTCCACTCTATAAAAGTGCAAAATGTAGGTAGAGTATAGATAAGATAAAGATTATGAAAGTCAGCATGATTGTAATGACCTGGATGTGATCTGGTAAAGTTTTGGGGCTGTTCATATGTAGTGTCTGAAAATACGCAACCACAAAAACAGGCACATTGCAACGGATGCTTGTCAAAGGGGTCTGTTTTGTTGTGTGAGCACGTCACAAGACATCTTTTAAAAATAACCTGCATATGCAAATGACGCAACATGTGAACAGCTCCTAAAATCTCCACCTCTGAAACTCTTCAAATATTGACAGATTTTATTGTATTTTTGCTGCTATCTTTTCAATCCCTTCTTTTCTTAGGTTGCTCTGCAGCTTGTTTTCCTGAACTGTCCTGTCAAAGTCTCCTGTCAGGCCAGATTTTCCCACAGCTAGACATAGAGACTGTGTATGATCAGACGTGTAGTTCTTACTCAGACCACTCCATTTAAGCTGTGGGTTTATCATGCAATTACTGATCAATAATGCCAAAAAATACTCTGCCTAATGTACCTTTAGCGATAGGTTTACAAGTGCGGAAAAGCGAGCAATATTAGGCCACATTTTGACAGACTGATGTATCCCATCCCCTCCTGTCAGCCCTCTTAGCAGAGACACAGAACTCTAAATTTTGGCTGCACTCTCCCTGCCATTTGTGACTGACTAACCTTTGATAACCTCCTTATGATATCTGCTTCATCGGTCAATCAGGCTTGTAAAAAGAGCAGGTGTGCTAGCCAATCATTCCATATTTTCTAAATAAAAATTACATTTTACAGTACTGTGAAGGCTACAGACACCTTTTCCCCCAGACAACTGTATTAATCAATAAAGTCAGATATAAATACCAGAATTTAAGAGGATTCCAACAAAACAAAACAGTCTAACGTAAAAGTGATGTTTGAATGTGTCTGGGAAAGTGAAGGTAATTTATAAAGCAATTTATAAATGAGCTAAGAGTGAAACTGCAAATAATATTTTGATGGAGTTAATTGCATTGGGCTGAGAGAGACTTCAGCAGTGGATCATTTTCTTCATCAACAATGATATTAAGGGGCACATTTTCAGACTCAACAGTGAAAGATGAAGCTCTGGATATTCACAGACTCGAGGTGTCAGAGAAGATCTCAAATCTAATCAAGTGGACAGAAAGTTCAACAGAGGAACAGACACTGTGGAAAGTGTGATTGATTTCGTAACGATTTACGACAGTAAAGCTGCACCCATCACTACTCTGCCAGATTATTCATGCAATGTGCAGCAAATGAAGTTTAGATGCCTGTGCTCTCCTGCTGTGACAAATAATTCAGATTAAATTAATTCAACTGAGTCATTGCAGGTCAGGATTACTTTTGAACTTGTAAAGTCTGTATCTTGACAGTTCAGGCCTCTGACATTCAGCTTAGCATAACTTGTGTTCCTTCCAAAGTTGCAACGCAAAAACACATGTTGATAGTGTGGAGTAGTAATAATGCAGGCACCACTGAAATCATTGTTTCAACAAAATGATAAGCTTATTTCAGGATTAGACCCTTGCGTGATATTAACAGCAGTGGTGTTGACGTTGTGAAGAACTGTAAAACCAAAGAACAACACTGAAGGCTTTGTAGGGTGTTTTCAGATGTTGATAGAAAGATGGTTCATTCAAACACACGCAAAGTCAATTTTAAAAGCACCAGGTATTTCCCACACGTTCCACTAAAGCATTTGTGTAATCAACCATTTGTTATGTTGAGACAGGTTGATTTGTTTCCCACCAAAATATCTAATTCTGCAATACAACATCCCTGTGCAATTATTACACTTTTCATGGGAGCTCAGAGCAGCCAATCTGTCCTTGAGTGCTTTTGTTGGCTCTAAACTGCAGAGGTACGGTTTATAGGCAACAAAATTGTGGTCGTGACCTGCCATTTCTGGTATGCCATGCATTTTGTATGTCCAACAATCTCCTGGCAATTTTTCTGTCTAACCCTAACCCAGGTCTTCAATACAGCATGATCTCTACAACTGTGGTCCTATATTTAGGGTCACACTGAGGATAAATCACGAAGCATGCGAAGGGTTATTGGTGCTGTATTGACAACTAGTATCATCATCAAATCAGTGTGTGATTGCAGATGGAGGTGGCTGTTCATTCAAGCTAACCTTTACTCCTACAAAGAAATCTTTGGCAAAAAAAACATTAAACTTAAGCCTTCAAAATGGCAGTTTTCAAACATCGCGAAGTCTTTCTCCTATAAGAAATTAAAATCTAAACATTTAAACATTGAGAAAAGCTTAAAATCTTAATTAAAATACTATTGTATTTCAGTGTAATTATTATTTTTACCATTCCAGTGAGCAAAACGCCTTAAACAAAGCAATGTTTGAGATTATGCTATCAAGCTTGTATATGCAACGCACAGAAATTGAAATGAATATGCAGATTTTGTGTAGTACATGTAGTACAGTTTCTTTTCTGTGTTGAGGTTTAATTTGTGAGGGAGCATCAGAGTAAACACAGTGAGGATTATCAGGTGTTTTTGCTGAGAGTTGACTGTACCAACAAGAAAACAAATCCTATGAATTTTTAGCAGGACAAAAAGTACTGCACTTCCTCTGTACTGACCCAAATAATATAAAGATAGAACTGCTGGAGGTGCAGGACGAAGAGAAACCCTATTTCTCTCTTTCTTTACCACTTCGTCTACATTCAGCTGTTAATTTTTCCTTCAATTATTGATCCAGTCTCAAAATTTCAAGACGCTAGACTTCACTCCAGCAGCTGCAACAGTTAGAGGCGAGTAACCACGCAATTAGTGGCTTTTCAATGAAAGACTCTTAGCCCAGCAGACTTGCCTCTGAGCTTTATAGCAAAATGGTGATTATCATCACTCTCAGTCTCGTTTGACTCTCTGCAGTGTCAATACATTGTCCTCAGGGAGTCGTTATTCTGATCAGGACCAGTGGTGCAACTAGAAACAACACAAAAGATGGGATCATTATGGAGCTTGTTCGTGAGTGTGTGAAGTATGAGTGGGTGTGTGGCGACACGTTTGACAGCAGTGTAGTGTAGTGTTGAGGTTTCTGAGAAGAGAGAGAGAGATGGTCAGTTCCCGAGTGTTGGCCAATCAGATGGTGCAGAGCTAAAGAGCTGCTGATAGTCACACCACAGTGAGTCTTCACAGTCCATTGGAACAAAACATTGTACTGATTTAATGTTGTGGAAGGTTCTGCAGACATTTACTTGGTTGTTTAGCTTTTATTAATATAGTGGATGAGGTTTTAGTATCAAGGAGAGGGTGTAAAAATGCTGAGGATGAAAGCAAAAAAAGCGGCCACTCATCTTTTGTCCCACAAAACGCAAATTATGTCTTATCTCTATTACGATCCCTTTGTTGATGTTTTAAAGAGACTGTTTTTTGTGGATTGATGACCCTAAGAAAAAAGGGTCTGAGGAGAAGCCACTAACTGGGTCCAAGGAGACTGTGAAGTTATTCATCCACCTTATCTCTGAGTAGGAAACGGGAATACAGAATGTGTTCTCACTATGTTGTGTAAACAGAGTTTGTTTGGGCAGCTCCGTTATCAGCACCATTACAGACATCGTAGTGTTTGTTAAGTTGTTTAATTAACTGTGTGTGCTTGCGTGTGTGTGTGTGTGAGAGAGAGAGAGATGCTTCTCTTAGTCTGATAAGACTTGATGAGATATGTTATTTGCCTAAACTTTCTTACTGGAATTTGCAACAGAGATGGAAGCTGTTCAGCTCATACTGGATCTCAATTATTGCACTTCAACTGTGGAGCTGTACTAAGAGAGAAAAATTGCTCATTACTGCAATTGTTCTGGTGTAAACTGTTGATTAAATACAATTTAGATTCTGTTGTGCAGCCCAGTAACTTTAATTTATAAAGTGGTTTAACTTAATGGATCCTGGCAGAGTTACGCACCAATTACATTTGAATAACCTAGAAGCTAATATGACAGTCATAACATTAAATAACTTTGTGGGAACATAACTACAGGAGATCATTTCTGGACTCATTTCTTCACTGTGATATATTTAACAATTACATCAGAGCTGCTGCACAGAAAGCAAATCACTTGTGTTCGTCATTTTGCATAATGACTATGACTGTGGTGAATCCAAAGGGAGGAGACCCACTCCTCCCCCCATCAGATCTTAGATTCAGAGTTTGAAGTCGAGTGCTGTGATGTGTACATGCTATGGAGCTGGTGAAGTGCATTTCAAAGTCACTCTGTTATTAAACTATCAAATTCATCTCTTGATAATCTTAAAGATTGAAAATAATGACATGTTATTTGGCCCTGGTCATCTACAAATCTCCCACCCTTTCGGCAAGTGAAAAACCCACCGACAGACACACAGGTAAAAAAGTAAAATAAAATAAATAATTCTGAAGGTGATTATGAAAGGACTGCTGCTTAAAAAATGATATGTACTATTAAAGTTGGTGGTAAAGGTTATGACATTGACGCACTTGTGATATTACAAATATATGGGGCATGACCTTAGCCCCGAAACCCTGACAGACTCTGATAATGTCATCTGCTAAGTGAGTGGGAAAAACTGCCGGGCTTTGAAATTATAGACAGCACCTACACCTCTAACATGCTATGGGGCAAATTTATCTCTAGACTCACTGTAACTTTCAAAGTATTTTCATGGTTACCGTTTAATATTCCACTCCGAAATTCCCTTCTGTCTGTCACGTACTGTACTCTGTTCATGTACATTATACTGTCTATGTTGCTCATGATAAAAGACTGCCTCTTAAACACAAAAGTGCCTTTAGGTGGAAGTTGTTAACACGCTTTGTAGCAACAGTTATGCAGATACCTGGAGTCAAACCAGACAAATGAAAATATCCTAAATTTCCAAAAACCTTGAAACTTGAACCTTTATCGCATTTCATGTTTCACATCAGAGAAGGATTTCTTTGTTCATCTGTGGATTTTACAAAACTATATGAAACCCAAATATTCTGTCCATAAAATGAAATAAACCTGTTGAACCGAAACACATTTAATCCTGGGGACAAACAGTCGCACGCAAAAAAATAACTGAATTGTATCATCATACTGCAGGCTGTTGCCCGTCTTAACTCCTCGTAGCATTAAATCACATTTTACATCAGTTGTAAAAAAAAAAAAAAGAAAAAAGAAAAACAAAAGACAAACATATGATACATTTTCCTGTGTCTGAAGAGACATATGAAAAAAGTATGAGCTCAGCTGCACTGCGGAAAGAAATGCCTCTACAACCTGCAGGTAACCATTAGGAAACATTTCACCAGCTTAGATGTCCATGTCCATGTTGATGCCTTTAACATGCTTGACGTTTTACTCCGGGATCTCCAGCACGCAGACAACTCACATTATCTGCCTCTGCAGTGCCCTGATCTCATCTGCATGAATATTTTATGTTGCCTAAAAACTTTAAATGGGAGTGTGGCATGCCAATCTTTGATTCCATCATGATAAATAATTAATCCAGTTGGAATCTGATACACTACAGAGCTACAGCAGCTTCTCGGGTGAAGTAAATTTTCATCCATTCACCCACTGATCTACATTTCTCATCAGGCCCCAAGAGCGTCCGGCAAAATGACTGTGAAACAGAGAAAGAGAGAAAGAAAAAGAATAATACTATTATCTTGTCTGAATACTGTAGTAATGTGTCTGCCTGTTGAAGAGTTGGCAAAGCAGATAGATTTCAGTGACCTGCAGATCAGCAATAGAACATTGTTATTCAGATTCCTCTGTGTATTAATGAAAATTCCATGTGCTGACACATGTACAGTAAATAACGTACTTTGACAACATTTCCTGGGTGTGTAGATTATAGTTCAAGAGTTAAGAATGAATTCTATCTGTATGATTGGGATCAACACCATTATGGTTACAATTAAAGCTGCAGCAGGGAACGGTCACTAAAGGGGAAAAAAAGGTTGATTGTTGGGTTTCCTTCACTGGTTATTAAAATTCTCATATTATAGGATCTGTCAGGGTCTGGGTTCACACGACTTCCTGCCTTTTATTTTGTTAATGTGTTTATTTCCTGCACAAGCTCTCCTTTGTTTTGTTGTTTCAGGAGACTTGACCGTGCAGCCGGGCGGAGTCTCCCCCCTGATTCAAATTAATGGGACAATACCAGGTTTTGCAGAGTTTGATGTCAAGCTGACCCTCGGAATAAGGTGTATTGGAGGAGAGAAACTTTTAAAACATGCAGGGCAGTGGGTTATAAGGGTCAGGAATGAGAAACCCTACTCTAGAGGTCTCTTTCCTTTTTAAGGGTTTCTTTGCAACGTAGGACGCTTTTGTTGTCAAACAGCCACTCTCTCTCTTAACATCTCTGTGCTCAGTGATTGGTATCAATGTGAATTTAAGCGGGCCATGTGATGTGATAGGCTGGTGACCTGTCCAGGGTGAATCCTGTCTGAAAGATTAAGAGACAAATAATTAATAAATGACCAAGTGATTTATTGCTACTTAAAATCTTTGGACACATGCTGGCATGGCATTTGAGTAAAATCTAATTTAAGTAACAGAACTTTAATTAGTAATTAGTAGTATTAGTACAATTTCTTCCATTCTCCACCCCCCCTCTTGTTTATCCATATTGCCAGGAAGCTGCTGCTTTTCCTCCAGTGGGGCAGAAATGCTTGAGTGAGATTCAACAGGCTCTGAACTGAGACTCAAACTCCTGAAGTGCTTTCACCACTCCAGGGACAAACTGTTTTCTGCCATGCATGCTCATGCCTGCGATTTAAAAATGGCTTTCTGCTGCAAATTTCTTGTTAGAGTAGCAAGAAAATGGGATTTCACTTAAAACAATCCTCATTTAAAAAACTGGAAGTGAGATGAGTGGTGCGACAAACCCTAGACAAGTCGTTGGACTGCCATAGGGCCAACTTAAGCCTCTTTCATTCCAAAATCTGCATTTATACCTGAGGTTTTTAACATGGGTGAAGCCACTATCATGTTTTTTTCATCCCTGTCTCACCCATGCATGAATTGGGATGTCATGGATGTGTTGAAAACAAAAATAAGTTGTGGGAAGAAAAACAACATCACCACCATAGCCCTCAGTGATCAATGAAACTCATTAAATCAATAATTTAATTGATCCATTTGATGAGTAAATGATACTGGGAACTGTCACACATTTTTGTTGATTTACTTTTTCATTTTAACATTATTGTTAACTACTATGGTAATAGCTACACTAAATGATGGGGGGCACAATAAAGTAAGTAAAGGACATATTTTGATGATATTTTCTAGGGATGAAGATTATAGCCGAAGAAAGAAATGATTTGGATAAAGAAGAAATTAGCATGTTCACCCAGCTTTTGCATTCCAACCAATAAAAATCCATTTGCATTGCAAAGCCATTTAAATTGGGAGTAAATTTGCACCTGGTATTTAGCAGATTTTTTGACCAGTGATAATTGGGTAATACAAGACAAACTATTAATAGCCACATTCACAGCCAGAGGCAGTTATGTTGTTTGTGGATAGTGGGAGGAAGCTGGAGTACCAGCACACACACAGACATGGGAGAACATGGGAGATTTTTTTTTAGACTTTTTCAAGTCTAAAATGAAATTATCTGGTACAGGAACCATATTCTAAAATTATTCTTATATGGAAATCTGCATTAAAGAGCCACCTATCCAATAAAAGGTTTAGTGGGCTGCAATAATCTATTATTATCATTATTCATTAATCATTATTGTAATTAACTGATCACACTGGTGCTTAAGGTATCAGAAACTGGTAAACATGTTGATCAGCTTTTCTCACTCCACAAAATTAGGACTTATTTTATCCACAGACCAAAGACATTCAGTTTATTGTCACAGAGGAGCAAAAATAAATAATAATAAATAAATTTACATTAATGAAACTGAACTCTAACAAGAAAAACTATCAACTGAGGTGCTAATCACTGCATCAAAGTGTTGCATACTACAGGCCCACATGCATTTGTCTTTAGGCTGTCCTCTAGATCGCATAGTTTATTTCTGTGGAGTATCACAACAATTTCAAATCTACAATTAACCAAAGCTGCATGACTTATGGACTGTGGGAGGATGCTGCAGTACCCAGAGAAAAGCCACACAGACACTAATGAAAACATCATTATGAAGATATAACACAGAAGGTCATTTCTGCTGATCAATCCCGATTAAGTCCCTCTCAGTGGACCTTTATTTCTCCCCTGCACTTTATTTCCTAATTAAATTTGTTGCAATGTACAATTTTACTGCAAAGTCAATGCACTATGGACATTTTCCAAGCAGACATTTTGACATGTTTCAGCATAAAAGCACCGAGGTTACTGAGAGCATGTATTGGCTGTTGCACTACACTACGCATACTCTGCACAGGTCCTTTCAATGGAGAGATCACAACAAGTTGCTGCATGACAAACAAACCTAAAACAAGGAAACAGTCCGATATACGCAAAGTTTAAGAGATGGAGAGATTTCTGCGGGATCTTTGTCACGTTTGATGATGAGAGCAGCCTAGGACACAGAGATGCTCACCATACTTTTTTTTTGTTTGTTTGTTTGTTTACAGATAAACTCCACAAGGCTTTGCGCTTGGTAAGATCCTCTGTCCATAAATTGTGCCTATGATTTGAGTACATTATGTCTTTTTGTACAAGCTAGCAATTTCTTATTTTCAACAGAGTCATTTTTTACCATAATCATTATCTGAAATGCACATGTTTAAGTTACTGGCATTCTTTTCTTTTTAATCTTTGCAAAAGGTGTTCTGCACCACTGACTGAGCAATGTAAAAGATGGGATAATATCTAGATTATCAAAATGTCACTAATTTATGTGTCAGAGATTAATTTACTGATAATCCATGTCAAACTTATTAATGTACTAATGTCCAATCACTGGTGCTCTAGTGTCTTTGAGTAAAGTTGATAAACATTTTAATGTCTGTTATGTTGTGATGCCACTCAAGTGTGACTTGAAAAATCACACTCACACAAAAAAAACCCATACATGCAACTGTTTACTGTTTTATCAACCAAGCCTTAATGGTTATATATGACATGTACAATTTTAAGACATAAAATGACTATGAAGTAAAACATATGAAGTTGAAATACTGGCTTTATTGATGACAATGCCTTAGCCAGTATGTTCACAAAATAGATTTTCATTTGTGGGCCACAAATTGTTGCTATGGTTTGGTTTGGTGTTTTGATCTGTTGTGCAATTTACCACCTTTCAACCGACAACACAGCTGCTATCAGAACAACAAACCAGATGCCAGCACAGAAGGTCGCTGCTAATTGTTGGAAATAGTGAAAAATACTGGACAGGAAAAAGCCTCAGAACCTCACTCAAAAATGTCGAGACCAGAGAACAACAACAACAAGGGTTTCATAGCAGATACATTAAACTATACAGTAGACGGCTGAAAATGGAGAGGAATCTGATGGCAGACTGCAACAAACTTTTATCCCACAGAGGGAAGGAGCACAGGGAACATCAACTAATGTTAGCACCCTCTCTCTGTTGATATTTAATGTATATTCAATTGTTATGGTCTCACTGTTTCATTTTGTCTCCTCTTATCATATGACAATCTTCTGCAGCTGCTCTAAAGCTGACACACTTCGATCTCTTTCTGTTGCTGACACGTGAAAAGCAAATCCTCTCTATTTTTATAAAAATTAAAGGGCTGGTGGGACAGTTATGTTTGTTGCTGGGTGTGTGCATGAAGACTTACAAGTGCAGCGTCTAATGTAACACTGAAGGTCACTGTTGTACATTTTAAAAAATAAAAGTAACAGTAGAATTTTTCCACAACCAGTAGATAATTACACATCTTTCTATGATGCTGTTTGTGGATGATTTCAGAATAAAATATCCCTTTACAGTGTCACCAGTCCCTGCCATCCTGAACTTTGAAAGAGTAAATTAACAATTTAGTGAATAACTTCCCGCTGTGTAGTTCTGTGGTAGTTGACTTTGACACAGTCTGTAAATTTTGTCAGCAGCGATGAAGCAGATTAGATAAAGACTGCAGAATGTGACTCAATCACATTTGCAAAGAGATGCTTGTGATTTTTATGTACCCAGACAAGATGATGGGGTTCAGCCGCTCCATCTCAGCATGATGTGACGTTTGAAAACAACATGTTGGATGACAGTGGGAGACAAGTGGTGAGTAACAGCTGAGCTAAAGGCTCTCACCCATTTCTGTGACTCATCTGTGCTGACAGATTCAGGACGGGAACAATGCAGCATGTTGTAGTCTGCATTAGCAGGAGGCTTCACAAAACAACATATGCACAAATAATTTGGGATTGAGGAGTTTAGCTTGTGAATATGCACTTTCCCTAATCTGAATTTACCAAGAAAATACATGTACTGGACGTCATGTATGTTTAAATACAGTTGATGGTACAGATTAGCTGCGTCTCAACTCTTGGTCTGGATCCTCAGGAGGGTGCAGCCGACAGAGGAGATGACTGTCAGCTTTGTGTGTGGTTTCTAACATGTGCATTGTCAGCCACCATCATCTTCTTTTAAAACATTAATTTTAATGGCACCGTGTGTCCTCTGTATTTGATTTGTGACACAATCAGCCCTCAGATGTTCCCTCTGATGTACACTACCGGTCAAAAGTGTGGACACACTGAAAGTTTGTCCAAACTTTTGACTGGCAGTGTAGACCAAGAATTGCAATGCAGCTAAAAAGAATGTGACTTCATTCTCTGCTTAATAGATTTTTTTTGTTTGTTTTTAGCACCTGGTAACAATGACATGTCTTCTTTTTTTAACCACCCTCACTGTTGAGGACATGAATGCAGAAGTCAAACCAGGATAGTTTAGTGCCAACACTCTTTGACACAAAGAGGATTGGGACACTGGTGAGCAGTAAGCTATAACAACAGAAAACACAAAACTAGGCAGTTCCAAAACCACAAGAGGTATGTCACTTACTGACAACAGAGAAGATGAATAGTGGGAAATGAAGAAACAAAGAGACACAGGTGAAAACAGGTGAGGGTACTCAGGGAGAAGCACAGGGGCAGGAAGTACAACGGGGGAGAAATTCTACAAAGTAAAACAGGACGTTAATGCAAGAAGATACCCACAGAAAATTCCTACAAAGTAAAAACAGGAACCACATAAAAAGGAAACCCAACAGTAAGATCACATTTAAAGCCCAGTGTCATTACCAAGAGGAAATCCCCAAGTTCAAAAGTAGCAAAGCTGTTCTAAAGCAAAAACCTACAATAACAGATTAGCAGATCTTTTACTGCATATCGCCTCTGTACACTGTTTCAGGTCAGTTGTTGTTCTCTAAACGTTTTCCTCTGTTCTGCTCACAGCTCCACATTTTTATTTTAGGACATTTCCACTTCTCAGAAAAAAAGGCCTGGAGACAGACTATATTTAGCGACTCAAATCCTGGTGGGCCCGTGCACAAAAAGATTCAGTAAATGTCTGCATTTTCTTTTGTGGGCACCATAACATGGTGTCGTCTCACTAGAAATCCTGTGATCCTCTGCTGGATTTCTGCATAATCACAAAAGCATTTCTTTGTGGAATCGGTTTAGGCGTTACTCATTGCACTTATCTGTCCACAGCATGTGTTCTTCCCTGCCCCCTGCCTCATTACAAATGCATTACACAAAAAACTGTCAGAGAACACCTGTACTCTCAGACACATTTCACTGATTCTATTCCATCCCTACTGTCCCATTTACATTCAGACTACTGTCTGCCTGCTGAAGAGGACAAACATGCCACGCTGCCAGGGGAACAGAGTTTCTGTTGGTTAAAAAAAAATCAAAAGGTACAAGTTGACTGGTGAAGAATGCAGACAAGTAGCACGACTGACACACACCAACTCACTCAACATGGTTTTCTTGAAGTAAGGTTGATCCGACCCGGAGCCTGAATAATTTCTCATTACTGTCAGTCATTTTATTAACAAAGTGGGTATGTAAATGGGGGAAAAAAAAATATTAAGCACCGTCAGTGAAATACTGAGGTTCTGTGTTAAAAACTGTTAACTCAGTGACATGTGTCTCTCTCTGCCTCATGGGTTTGACAGTAAAGGTAGAAGACATCTCTTTTTATACTTTATCCAATCTATCCTTATTATCAGGAGCCATAACTCCATAAAGAGATGGTCCTCTCTAATTGAGTGTTTTGGTGTTTGTCATTGAACAAATGCATATACTGATAATAAATAGGATTTTCTTGCCTTTGCTTCTGCAATGATGTTCATACTAAGAACACAAAACCAAACCACAGCAGCTTCCTGTTATAACTAACTGCAGTGTCTCTTAAGGGCCATTCACACTGAGAGTCATCACATGGAACCAAATGAAACTCTGTCCCCCTTCTCTTAGAGAGAAATAAAGCACAGGCAAGATTCATGTCTGTTTGAATCCCTTATCCTCCTAATGTTTACTTTTTAATCTCACACTTGTGCATGCAGGCCAGCTCCACGGGTGCACCATGCTTTTGTCTTCCTGGCTTTTTCAAGGCCTTTTCAACATACTGACAGGACCAGGAGCCAATAATTACATCTACATTCCAACGATAAAGGACTGATTGAGTGCATCAGCCCATTACTGCAGGCCTGCAATATTAGGTCAAGTCAAAGAATTATTCAATGTTTTTTTATTTATTTATTTATTTATTTTACTAATGACTGTTTTGAACCTGAAATATGCTTTGTAGCACCCCAGCCTCTCAGCTCACAGTGTGCCGCTTTTGCAGCAGGGAGCTCCTGATAATGCTTAGACAGATGGCGGGGTGAATAGGAAGGAGACAAAACTAACCCACAGCTATTAGCACTGACATTGTATTTGGTTCTTCAGACAAAATCCCACAAACCTTCAAGTGCATTTGCAAATAAACACGCTGACTCGGATTAGTGCCTTAATACGGGAAAACATAATTTCTTTCACAGCCAACGTTAACAGTAAGTACTGTAGTGTGCGTAACAGGGAAGCATGTGGATCATTAATTTCAGCATGGTGAAGATGGGTCATCTGTGCTTGCAGGGACCCCAGGAGGCCAACGCTAATTATAGCCTCTGCCCAGGAGGGAGATGATGAAGAGGAGGCTGCTGGAGTGAAAGTGTGAGTGTGTGTGTGTTTGTTCATATTTTCTGGGTGGATGGCATCTCCATATGCAGGTGTGTATGAATAGAAATGTGGTTGTGTGTTTAGCACCTGTGCATAGTTGTATTTACTCCCATGAAGTGTTCATTCTGCTGCAAATAGTTTGCTGTGCATCATGAACAATATGGAAGTTGTGCAGAGATGGCCAAGGTTATTGGAGCTCAAATTCCACTGCATTTGTTTGTTCGATTGCTGTTGAGCTATTTCAGGTCAAAAGGATGAAGGAAAATGCGCCAGTCAGACGATCACCAAATTTGTCATCTTCTGAAGACTATGATCAGTGCACCCAGGAGTTGCTGTTTAACACCATTTCTTTATAAACTAACAATGTCAAGGTTCAGTTGTGCTCAGCTTTTGCTGCAACCAGTTAGCTAAAGGAAGTACATATTTAAACAAAAACTGTGAAAAAGTATGAAATGTCTGAGATAAAATGTTTGAATAGTCTCAGGTTTATTGTTAAAGCACTTAGTGTTATGGAGAGCTATAATGTTAGGATTCCCTTGAAGCCAGACTATGAATCCCGCAGCTACTCCAGGGAACAGTGTGAAGTGTTTCTCTTGTCAAACAGGAAAGAAATTAGCTGCTGCACTTTCTTACTCCCCTCACACTAATGTATATGTATGAGTTTGCGTTTTAGTTAAAGTCACTTTGTTAAAACAGTGTTTTAACATTGTGCAGTTTAAATCGTCAACACAGACGCCTGTGAGACACACACACACACACACAGCAGACTTAACATGATAATCATCCATCTGATTTACATGTTAATACAGCATAAGAATTACAGAGAGTGATCTACGACCAGCCTTATCTGAATATGAATATACTTGGTCTGCAAAAAAATAAAACAGCCAGAAATCAGCGAGCAAACACATGCCTCCTCCAACATTTGAGGAGGCATTATGCAGAGAAAATGTCAGGCATAATGTGTTTCCAAAAAAAGGAAAATAAATGTGGAGTGTGAAAACAGTTTAGTTGTGAGAGCTGATGGTGAGGCATAAAGAGACATGCTGTCATCTCAGGCAGTTTTATTTTTATAACTTTGAGAGAAATGTTAATGTCTGTTGGTCCCTCTCTGCTTCACTCCTCCTTTAGATAGTGTCTTTGCATTTTGGGTTCAGGCAGAAGTTTCCCTTTTATGACTCTACTCATATATCAAGAGTACGAAACTCAGCAGTCAGCACTTTAATGTCTTTGGGATTCACTTCTCCAGCTCCATATCTCAAAGATTCTCAGTTCAGGCCATTTTAATAAAATCCTCACAGGAAACTTTGAAACTACTTATTAACAAAGACACTGGGAAAAAGTGGTGGAAAGTTGCCAGTCCATTACAGGGCCAACATACAGTGATGAACAACCAATCACTTTCACATTCACACCTACAGTCACTTTACAGCGTCCAATTAACTTAATCTCCAATTTCCCAATTTTTGGACTGTGGGAGGAAGCCAGAGTAACTGGAGTGGATTAGCCACACACACACGGAGAGAACATGCAAACTCCAACCGGGAAGGCCGGGAAGGTTGAACCGGCATCCAAACCAGTGACCTTCTTGCTGTGAGGCAACAGTGCTAGCCTCTGCCCTACTGTCTGACCATGTTCTCATTCACACCAGTAAACCCATGAGGACAAGGGGAAAGGTGTTTAACAGCTTGTTTTTGTCTGTTAATGGATGATTTTATTTCCTCAAAGGGGGATCTAAAATGGCAAAGAACAGCGATAGTTTACTGAAAAATAAATCTGATGCACATTCACCTTGCCAAAATATGACTTCAGGCAACAGCACAAGCTTACACACACACCGCAGCAAACAAAGGACACAGCTGAGCAGAAGCAGATCATGATCTGCATCATCTGAATATGTAACAAAATTACAAAAAAAACACTGGATGATGTGTGCAGGGGGACATCAAAGAGTTTACCGTGTGTCTGATTCCAGCATGGGTTTACACACCTGTCCACCGGGTGCACACTTTCTGTATGCACTGTAAACTGTAAGTACTGTATCTAAAGCACAGTGGACACATATGGTGTCAGAGTGGGTCTTTCAGGGGGGGAGAGATGAACTGTGAGTTGACCGACCTCCTCTGAACCAGGACCGCCGAATGTGTCACTGCAGCTCTAAGACCACCTGGGACTGAACTGCCACCAATTAAAATCAGATACACACACACACACACAGTGGAATTATGCCTGTGCGGATAAAAATAAACATTTTTCATGCGTCAGAATCCATTATGCGCTGACGCCTGGTAAAAGGAAGGTTCTTAAATGAAACAGTGAAGCTGCAGCAGTTGCACTTGTGATACAGTTAACACAGTTTTTTGAAAAATACATTATTTTCAATTCTTTGATGATTCCTGCTTTCCCTGACGGTCTGGTGGTTGTTGATAGAGTATCTTTGTTTACAGCTGCTCCTTCTTACCTGCAGAAGAAGTGTGAAGTGAATTTAAAGGATTATTCTGCAGTTATTCCACTGTGATGCAGGCTGCTACAGCTGTGATTGGTCCGTTTAATGGTGTCATATTTCTTCCAGTGCACATTCGTCTGCCTGCCTGAATCAAGTCCAACAACGGATGGATGGATGGATGGATGGATGGATGGATGGATGGATGGATGGATGGATGGATGGATGGATGGATGGATGAAATCGAGCAAAGACTGATTAAAGAAGAAACGAGACATCTACATCAGCTCGCCTTGTTGTCCTTGCATTATGAATACAAGAATGGTAGCAAATTGAGTTGGCAGTTGGTTGGAGTTTAAAGAAATAAGTGGGAGCTCCAATTATAAAGAAAACATGAAAATGCCAGAAACACAGTGGCTTAGAACATCTGCCAACTACTGGATCAGTGGTGCCTCTGTAGAGTGGTACAATAAAATGCATACAAACCTGTAGGGTACTGGCATATATCAGACTTTGTGCTGAGATCAGTTATATAGACATTTGAAAGCCTGATAAAATTAAAAATAACAATAATAATAATTGCTCAAATGTCCAGAATAAAGACCAAATCATCAGATTAAACAGCAAAATCTAGTGAGTGTCACTTAATATTGAGGAGTGAAATTAACCGAAGGGCAGATTTATTAGGAATATTATGAATACATATTTGACTTGTGTATCTGATGTCAAACTTTGACTAATGCCTCCAGGCAAACTTAGTTAGATTTAATGTAGCTAATTCAGGATAAAATGTTTATCAATTTTGTGTCAACTGAAGCTTGATATTTCTGTCCCTCATACCCTCCACATCTCTGTATGATATGCAGATTTGTTAAAACAATATACTGTAAAACAGTAATTAGCCTTGGAGCCACTCACAGCAGTTGAATGAAAGTGTTTTGTTTCGGAGAAAAACCCAAACTGCATCTATCAAAAAGCCAATTAAGCTGATGGTGCATGCTTTTCCACCCATGTAGACTGGTTAACTGGCAAGAAGATGTAGCGAGGAAGAAGCTGGACCTGCAGGAGTCATTGTTATCAGTCAGAGGAGGCACCCAGCAGCCGGGTTCACGTCTCATATTAAACATATTGTTTGCATATAAAACAACATTGCTTTGTGGGTTTCTATCCATTGTTGTTTGGCAAACTTTGGGAGTTATTTCACAGAGATGAGCAGTAGGCGGCGCAAAGCAGAACACTTTATGATGTATCACTTGCTTCTAAAACACTTGGTCACGTTTCTTCATCTCTCACTCCACACAAACCTCTTCTTGTATGTCGTATTTGCTGGTTTTCCAGTGCAGTAAAATGCAGAATTTGTGGAGTGATTTCTAATCCGTTTTTTGCTGACTCTGTGTCAGTTGCACTTATTTGCAATTGCTTTTTATAAAAGGTAAACTTTTCCACCTCGCTGAAAAGCCTTTATATAATATTTTCTTTTTCCATTCTTTCTTTTATTTTTCAAAAATATACATTAAAACAGATTGAGGGAAAATCCTAGACGCTAGAAATTCTGTTTCTGTTGAGCGTGATATTCTGTATGTTATAGTTCACGGCCATTAGCAAAAATAAGAAGCAGCAGCTGAATTTAATGTACATTGCTTTCGTACTGAGGATTATTGGTGTCAGCGCTTGTAAACCTGAGTCACTGTAATTATCTGTCAACCCCTACCGATGTTTCTCAATCTATAATTAATTGACGTATGCACAGGAGGTCAATTCCGATTCCTGCATGGTGGTAATTACATGCTAAAAATTTTTTTTTAACATGTTCAAACTATGGCTCACACAGGAAACAGCAATAAGTCTATACTATCACTGCAACATGCAACATGTAGCCTCCAGGAGGTAACAATCAGGCATAATACTATTGCTTAAATTTCAAATATTGATTTTATGTTTGAGGAAAATAATGATTTTATTTCACACATGGCTTCTCAAAAATAATTTATATTCTGACCGTTTTTATAAATATTTAATCAGCAGTATTTTGACAAAAAAATTATTTCGCAACTTAGAAATGCGAATAACAAGTAATGCCTATTTTGTAGAGTTAAAAATGGCCTAAATTACACCTGAAATCCTCCAGTTTAATGTGGGCTTGAGTTATTTGCTTGATTCTCCATTCAGATACATATGTTCACACAGAGATAATAGAGCATGATTGGTTGGACGCGCCTGTGTGAATCTGTGTCTAAGTCTAATGGAGCATCACTTGCGAGCTTGTTTGTGTTGTTCCAGTTATCACGAGCTGCACCATTCTACACATGGAACGCAATCATCTGCCTCCCATTTTGTTGCTTTATTTCAGCTGTGAATATTTCCCACTCCTCCCTTTGCTTTTCAGCTCCTCTGCAGCCCTGCATCGGTGTTGCTGCCTGTTGTTTCAGCATCACCTACACCCTGATATTAGTCTGTTTGCTCCAGCAGGGGCCTTACAACATTTGCTCAACACTCCCCAATATCTCGGTGTAATCATATCTGATCAGGATATTGACGTTGGAGCCCAGACACTAAACTCTAACTGCTGCTGTAATAAACATTACAACCGTAAGCTCTCTGACTGAATTAGAATGGCGGTTTGGTTTGTTTTCTCCTCTATTAGAACTGTAATGTGAATTCTTGGATACCTCAGTGAGCTAAATTTAATTTTCCTTCTGTTGATTATTTTGGCAGTGTCTACTCTGGAGCTGATGACTTCCTGGCAGTGTCTTCATAAATTCTAACTAGTGTGCACTGCCAAAGCAGCTTGGCTGATTTTGCTCTGGTAGAGACTCGGACTGGTTTGTCACATTACTGTTTCAGAATTGAGACTTTTTGACCCACCGGCCACAGGAATCATATTAGTGCTGGCTCGCTTTAATCATCCCCTGGTTTTCCACGGTGCTCAGTGGTCAGTCTGCATGTTCTGAACACAGTTGCAAAAACTTGTCTTAAGTAGACAGGTCATACATTATGTGTGCGGCTTCTTCATATCTGGCTCACGTAGAAAAGGCTCACATACATGAGAAGTTATTTTACTACTTCGTTTTGATTTCAGGAATATAGTGTTATGTATTGTGACGGACAACGTAACAAGGATAGGCGGGAGCAGACCAGGTAAAAAATACGAAATGGGTTTATTAATTAACAAAGGAAAGAATGGCAAACTGGAAAAGGCGAGTAACAAAAGACAGTGACTTGGCTGGCTGCAGGATGTCGACCTCCCGAGTAACTGGGGAAAAAAGGAAAAAACTATGATTAGGGAGGCAAGTGCAAAAACACGTGTTACAGAAGACGAGAGTGCGAAAGTGAGTACGGGCATGATACCGCTCAAACTGGGTTACGCGCTGACACCTGCTGCAAGGACCAGGAGGCATACAAGCGGTAAGGCTCCAATCACTGAAACGAGCAGCAGGTGCGGCGAGGGAGACTCCAACCTGCAGCCTAGTCAAGCCACCTGAAAACGAGGGAAAACAGGACCAGCAGAACAGGAAAACAACACAATAAAACAGCATGAGGGACCGGAAAAAACGTGAGCCCGGATCCCGACATATAGACTGTAAAAATGCACGGGACCACCAATGGAAAAGCAGAAAGGAAACTTGAGTCCCCGTCAGGTGAAGGGCTGGGGTACCCTTGAGCAAGGTACCCAATACCCATTGGTCTTTGTTCATTGGACACTAAATTGACCCCAGCCACATCCAGTGTACTCCTTGTGCCAGGCCCAAGCCTGGAGAAATTGAAGGGTTGCAAGGGAGGAAGGGCATCCGGGGGTAAAAATCCCTGCCAAATCATTTTAAAAAAGACTGCAAAAATGCATATTCTCCCATTCGCCTCAAGCACGTTTGATTTACACTATGCTAAAAGGTTACTATATAATTATTATAACACCAAAAGTGTTATATAAGTTGCCTGGTGAATAACTCTTAAGTTTAAAATCTGAATGTTTTTTCTCTGTTTCATTGGCATGCTGGGAAAAAAACAGGGTTGACAGAAACATAAATGATAAACCAAAAAACAAGAGACTCCAGTGGGCTAGGAAATCTAAAGAACATCATCAAATGTTAGTCATATTCGAAGGTTCCACTGAAGACGCTGTTTGAATGGACTTTTCCAGTGAAGGCTGTTAAGGCTGAAGTTTTCAAAGGCACTGTCAGGCTTTTGAATTTCCACTCAGCAGTTCCAAGACTCATATTATTCGGCTGAATACTAACGGCTGAATACAGTAGGGCGAATGCATGGCCTTAAACATCAATGACAGACTCTAATCTGACATTCGGATTTTTATGTCAAGCTTTTTCAAGGTTTTGGCAATTAAACAGATTTTTATGTAAAACCTCCTTTAACGATACACTTTTTTTCCACAGAGTTGTAGGCGTTAAATAGAGACTAAATATCCATGTGTATAAACCAATAGGAGACTGTAGAGGTGATGCTGTACAGTGATCTAGTATTTGCAGCTGAGAACCTCTTTTCCACTGTAAGTCAATCACAGGTGAATATAATTTAAAAAAAAAAAAAACAGGAGAAACAGAATGATGCATTTATTAAATGGAAAAAGAGTGACTGTTGAAGAGCAGCTGCTGGGAGACTGTACCATCTGAAAGGGGCAGCTGTACGATCAAGTTAGCAGCGAGAAGTAGGACAGTGCATGATTTAATGGGTCGCTTTGGGACAACAAAGTCAATATTCATCAGTTGCTTCTTGATCTGCAGTGTGAAGAAAAATAAAATGAAACCCATTCATCCCTCAGTTGGAAACGTAGATTTGGAGCGCAGTGACCAGATGTCATGTTTGTTAGCTCCAGAAAAATCTATAACTTCGCATGATATGTGTTATATATTTTAGGGTTATGGACAATGACGTATACGTGTGGTCTTTTGGCTTAACTTTTTTGACTAACTTCCTGTCTGTTGCAGCCAATGGCATCCTCTTCCACCTGCTTCACCATTAAACCAGTTTGGTCAGGTGGGTCATTTATCAGCAGACAAGCCTATAAAGCAGAAAGGACACTGATTGGATAGTATTGTGGATATAATATAATATATAATATAGCAAAATTTCATCCATTTACCAAACACACAACATTAGTGATAGCTTCCAGAATGTAGAGCTATATAAGACACTTGATAATTTAACCAACAATAAATCAAATACTTGTCTATAATGTCTAATATTAATCCTTAACCATATTGATAAAAACAGTATAAATGTTAGCTTTAAAGCTGTATGTCAGTATGACACTTGAAAGTACTCTGGTACTTCTGAGTAGTTCAGTCAATATGTGTCACATTTAGCTTAAATAATCCTCCAAAAAGCAGACACAGCCATACAGTTCAGAGTTGTAATTGCAAATATTACCTTTTTGAAGTTGTTGCACAGTATTGATGGTTTACTTTCTTTTCCTCCTTGTTATTCTTCTTGGTGCTTTGTAGGAGATGTTGTTCTTTTCTTTCATTTTCCTCTTCTGTCTTTTTTTTTTTTTTTACAGTCACACTGTGACCTGCAGAGTTCTTCTCAGACCACATGGACTTAATCCATCCCAGAGAAGAAAATCCACACTTATTAAACAACTGCATCTGAGGACAGTGAACACCCAATCGAAGAAAGAACTGTTTCATCTTCAACATTCATGTCAGTGTGGAGATGAGGCTTAGTGTCTTTGTGATTGCTGCAAATACAAAAAATAAGAGCAGTCTCCAGGGAAATAAAGCGGGCTTCATCCGACTCTACCTGCCCTCCATTCTCCTCTTCTCCTGCAGCATATGCAGAAATATTCATTACATGCATGAGGAGGTCTCTCCAGCAGCTCGTATCGATCCAGCCTCTCCCGTTCCACTGTAAATATTGATCACATCGACTGTGCATTTTTAAAGTCTGTAATAAGGCACACACTGTGCCGAGTTTCCTGCCAGCCTCAGGTTTGTATGATGTTAAAGGTCAAATCCAGAACAGATGGAGTTTCTGTTCATTTCCTGCTCTGCAGCTTGTATCTTATGGGGGTGTGCATGTAAAGGGTTGTTTTTGTCCCCTCCTCTGTGAAATAAATAGGTCAATCTCATATCACATACTTTCCACTCCATCACCTTGGACATAAAATGTAGCCTTTCACGGCCACTTACTCTCAGAATTGTTTGTGTATAATTTGAAATTGTTATGTGAAAGGTAACTATAAGTGGCATATCAGTCAGTTTCCATTGAGAAAATGACTGAAAACTAACCAAAGATAATAAATTATTTATTTTTTTCATGAAGGAAGACAGCAGTCTTCATCAGCAACAATGTTTTACAAACCTGTTTTCCAAACAGTGAAGGAACATGCTTTTATCATGTCATCAGGTGACATTTTGAGACAATTTCAATACCAAACACTGGTTGTGGAGTTTTACTATCGTGTCTTTCTGTGCCTGACCACATTCATAACCAGGAAATGGTTATCACCCAAATTCCAGTGAGAAGCACCACATGGGACTAAAACACTATCATGTTAATATACCCATCTGAAGACATGTAAATCTGCAGCATCATTTTGTTGTTAATCATGAAGCATAACTGATTAGAATGCAGTTTAATTGTGAGAGAACATAATATTTAGTAGGTAATAGTGCCAACAGTAAGAGCAGCCAGTGGCCAAGTGGAAAGGGAACTTGATTTGTAACCGGGGGGTTGCTAGATTGAGTCCCCGCTAGGTCAAGGGCCAGGGTACCCCTGAGCAAGGTACCCAATTCCCATTGCTCATTGTTAACTTGACACTCTAAACTGATCCCAGTGGGTCGGATCAGGAAGGGCATCTGCCAAATCATGTGTGCGGATCATCCACTGTGGCGACCCTGAGACAGGGAGAAGCCGAAAAGAAAAAAAATATTGTCAACAGCCACAACAAATGTGTGAATCTTCTTAAAAACCTTCAGACTGAAACAGACCCCAGTGCCACACTGACTTCTTAAACATTCCTTTATTATAAATAGATCCTTTGTATAAAAAAAGTGGCATGCTTCAGGTCAACCATGGCATTTAGACAATTCACAACCAAAAGCTACAGTTCATTTAGCCGAAAACAGCGATGGACTCATCTCATAATGCAGGTCAATGGACGGACGACATGAGACAAGAATCAGAAATTTTCACAACCACGATTTTTTTTTGTTTTGTTAAAACAAACAGAATAACAACAAATATGTTTGGTCTCCACAAATTCTTTTTTTGTATTTCTTCTTTATACAACTTTTTTTCTTTTTACTTTTTCAGGTTACCATGCTCTTTTTCATGGTCTCAGAGTTGTGATCTTAGGGTTTAGTGCTGTTCGGGCCTGTTGCCTGTAAACACAAAGACACCAGTTGCTCTGTTTTGTCTCTGTCTTGAACTCTGGTGACACCACCTCTCTTCCTGTGGAGGACGTCCTTGCTTGAGGCTTTTATGTTCTCACATTGCATGGTTGGCGTAGCTCACGTAGGTGGTTTTTGTTGGTGGCACTGAAGAGAGGAAAGGAAAAAAAAGGGGTTGGTGGAGTCAAACTGAAATGTCACTTACCTTCAACTCTGCTGCAAGTTATCAGATTTACACTTTAGCAAATGTGATGAAAGTCAAAACCTCATTTAGGTATTTGCCATGAGATATCCAGGAGGTGTGGGCCTCCTGGATATCTCACGGATACCTGCACAGAGCTTAAAGTGGAACTCCAGGCAGTATCTTTACCAAAATTTAACAGCTTCAAAGTCATTGTGATGGTTAAATAGTGGACTGTCTCCAGTCCCCCTACCTTCTATTAGTGGAAAACCAGTCTTACAAGATCAGGAGTGCCGACCCGGAGTCTAGTGAAATCACGGGTCTCACATGAAACACAAATTATGCTTTATGGCATTACACACACACACACACACACACATGCACACATACACACACACCATAACCAGGTACCAGCAGGGTGTGTGTGGCAGTGATAGCATTATTTTAAATGTTCATTATGACAGAGCCAGTGAAAAAGAAGCAGAGACTTTACCGAGGATAAAATGGCAGATGGATGAATGGATGCTTGCATCGCTGATCTGCTGAATCTCAAGCATGTCTGTTGTTTACACAGGCGTCTACTGTAACAGACTAATATTGCCTGCTCTATGCTAAACATTGGCTTTGTCTTTGAAAAGACCTATGTATTCAACGAAATGCCAAGACTCAACAGTATGAAGCTGTGCATTTTACAGGTCTCCAAAAACTTTAAAGTAAAAAATCTACAAAAAAATGTTTGGATCCTGCTGAGAGAAACACTTTAGCGGTTTTGCTTTGAAACGGGCACAAAGACTGCTGCAAATGTGCGTGTGCAACACATCTGACAGATCGTCAACATTAAGATCAGCCAAATCATGCTTGATATGTGAGGGAAAACAGGCAAGACCCGGTGGCTCAGTGGCTGCCCATGGCTTATGTGGGCTGTTTGACTCCTCTAATCTGATAACAGATTAGGCACTAAATGTAAGATGTTCCTTAAAGCCCACTCGCCACTCATGTATCCAGCTCAGCCCAGGTCTTTGACATCCTCTAAACTGCCCAGTGCCATGACCAAAGCTGCATAAGGTACTGACTGCACCAGCCAAGCAGAAACTCTTCCTGCTCCTGAGTGTCACCTCCACTGTCACTCAGCCAGCTGACCTATCCATATGCCATCTGTCTGCATTCACAGATGTCTGGGAGTTCCACTGGTCGTCTTCATTCCCGGCTTCTCAGTCATATCTGAGGTGTTCTTTTTCCTAACGGGACACCAGTTCGTTGCTTGCCCTCTCAGGAAATTCTGCCACCCTCCATAAGAGTACCTTCTCTTTGGTCCACCAGGTTTTCTGCTTTGCTGGTCTCCGCAGACAGGGGACAAATTTAACTGTGATTCTTCTTAATCGATTTGTCAGTGCTCACTGTCAGTGCTCAGTTATAGGGGCCCATGATATACAATAAAATGTGTAGTTACCTTCAAACTTTGTGGGAGGACAGAGATTCTGATTGACTGACTGACTATAGTTTAAGCAGTGTGACAGATTTCCCTCAAGGCAGCTGTCAAAAGATGTAGTTTGCAGTAAGCTGGTTTTAAAATGTTTACAGTAACACTGACACATACTAGATATACTGTATGTGGTATGTTTGTGAAGCTTTGTATTCTGTTTTCTGACGGTGAAATTGGAAAGTCTGAAGAATTTTTTTTTTTCCTTTATTTTACTGACTGTCAAAATATTATGGAGCTTCTAATAAGTACATCTAAGTGACTTATTTCCCTCCCACTGAGCGCTGTGTAAGATAAAAGAGAAGGTTCAGCCTTGTGGAAGGATGAAAGGTGAAGCTGATGTTAGCTGCTGCTTGTTAGATAAACACATTACTTCAGTCAGCACATCTTTGACAAGTAAAAAAAAAAAAAAAAAAAAACTACTTTTTTGCTGATGGAAAGAGAAGCATCTTTGAAGTGTAACTCTAAGCAGTAAACAGTTTGACTTCAGCACATCTGGTCTCGGGTGACGTCTAAATATCAACTTCCCGTTAAATTCTCATTACTGAAGAGAGGCTTCACTTTGAACTCTTCACCTCCAGACCGAACACATCAATAGACTTTCCAGAGAAAGTGAGGATATTTCTCCTCACAGTGACAGAGTAATTTACAGCATTTACAACTCTTTTGTCTGGAACGCAAATACTTCTACAATAAATTAGGAAGAGCAGCGCTGAAATTAATAATATGTGGAAGCACAGCAGTGTTTTTATAATTCTCAAGATTGTGGTGGCGTATCTAACTTGGCCCCCCCACAGGTGAATACTGAACCAAACAAATGTATACACTATGAGTTTTCTAACTAGAGTTTCACTCTATTGCTGCACATTGTTTTAGCTGCAGCTGTGCATGTATACAAAGTTTCTTATGGACACGAGAACTTCTTTTACTCATTAAAGCAAACTGCCTGCACCTAATTTTTGGTCTTAAAAGCTTATTCTAAACCTAAAGTTTCATATTCTAAAATGAAAACCATTTTGTACAAACATAATTATGGAAAGTATATTCAATTTTTGCCAATAAACCCTCCCAAGTGTTACACACAGGACTTTAAAACCATGATGACTAACCGGACTCCACCTGAAACATCACAATGAACCCCTCCCCCCACTCACCGCTGGCCTCCACACCCTCGCAGAGCTCCGTCTTAACCTCACCGTTCGGCCGCTCGGCCGCCAGATGCGACAGCTTACTGGTCATGGTGGCGGCGGTGACAATGGCCTTAAAGCTGCGTTTGCGTTTGGGGACGTTCTGCTCAGGGTGGAAGATGATAATGTACACCTTTGGCATGTACAGCATTCCCAGAGAGACGGAGGCGCTGAGGCTGAGGGAGACGGTCAGCGTGGCCGTCTGGATGTACATCTGAGGAGTAAATAGAGGCGGGAGAGGTTAAAGAACACAAAATGATAAAGGACTGAGGAATGAGCTGTGACAATCTTTAGCACTTTAGGCCAACATGGGATAACCACATGGAAACAGAACTAAACATATGCTACAATTTCTCTGTCTTTTTGGGCAAATGAGAAATGACTTCATCCACACAAAACCCATAAAATGATTCTAAACAACGTAGTACATATGCCAGGCCTGTGTGTGGTGCTGCTACAGAAATACACCAAAACCTGAGAAGAAGACACTAATTAGTAATTGCACACATGCAAAAAAAAAAAAAAAAAAACACATGAGAAAACAGAAAACACAAAATAGGTCCTCAGTAAATGCCCATTTCATGTATAGAACTCTTTTTGTGCCAGTGATAAGTAAAACGATAATCACTTAAAACACAAACTATACAAATGCAGTGATTAAAGTAAGAGAGCTCTTGCGGCGATTCCTCGTCTCACCTTGTTAAAGCTGAGTTGTATGTAACAGCTGTTCCCAGAAGGGGACTAACTGTAGGAGCTCCATCACGAGAGCAGTTGGATGATCATTAGCTCTTGATGAGGGGGTTATTATGCTCAGTTGTAACTCTATTTTTATTCATGGACTTTACTAGGCTCATTTTGAATAAGTCACCGTTTAAAAGCCCACTTGTCTCCAAGAGAAAACTTCTGTAAGTTAACATTAACAGTGATTTAACTTCTAATTCATAAAGTTAATTAACTTCTAACTAAAACTGTATTTCTACAATGCTTTTCTAGTCTTGATGACCACTTAAAGCTGCTTTATACTAGTTTTTGCCATTCACCCTATTATAAATAGTATTCACACTCTACCAGCATAGCCATCGGGGTTTATTGTCTAGTGACATATCAACATGCAGAATAGCAGAGCCAGGATTCAAACCCACAACCCCACCATCGCCTAAGCTAAAAATACCAACTGAAGCTAAAATACCAAATACCAACTCAGGTGGAACACGTTCACTGTCAAAAAAAAAAAAACAGCATCAACAAAAACCCAAACAAACAAAAATGAGTGAGATGCTGCAGTGTGCAGTCTAACTGAGATTTTGCAACCTCAAAAAATAAATCAAATTTGACTCATCATAGTTAAACCATTTATTGCAACAAATGGAAATGCAGTTAGACGTGGCTCAGATGGCTCTGCTCTGCTCTGGACTGGCCAAGTCGCACGCTGAGCCAACACAGCAAGAGCAATGCAGAAAACCCCCATACAAGACTGAGCCCAGGCAAGACAGTGAACAACGCTTTTTTAAGCTTCATTTTTCTATTTGTCATGCTTTTCTTGATGAATGTTGCGATTCAGCTGTCTATGTTGTATGAAGGTAGATGCACAGTGACAACAGCTGACACGATGGTTGTAAATCATTCCTTCCATCTCTTACAAAATCTGATAAAATACGTAGCAGTGTTCAACTTTAATCAAACTGTATAGTTCATTGTTTATAGCAAACTGATAAGCCTATTTACAGATATATATTTCCATTTGCTCTTTACTAGCTCCGCCAAAAAGGTTATACTTTGGCTAGATTTGTCTGTCTGACTCTTAGAAGCAATACTGAAACAGATTTGTCTGAAATTTTCTTGGGATGGAGGTTAAATCCAAAGAAGAAATATATTTTATTAACAGTTATCACTATGTAGTTACTCATCTGTATATCCGGTTTTGTCAATATTTTTAAATAGCAGAAGGCAGTTTTGACTTAACATGATGGAAGCAGACAAGAAAAGATGAATTTAATTTTACAGTAAATGTGTGTTATCAATCATTACTGCTTTCCCAAAAGAGTTTTAGGCTTCAGCATGTGAACTGCTGCAGCAAATGTCTGCACAGGGACAGTGGAGACATTGGAGCAGAGAAGGTAGCTGCTGCTCAAAGCCAGACGACGGCTGTCATCACCAGATGGAGGCAGTTGATTGTTACTAACAGCTGCAACAGAGCCGAGATGAGGAGGAATTACATTCACTGGACACTGTGGTTAAAAGCATCTGTGAGCTCTCAGCTGTGATAGAAAACATTCAAGTTGTGGTTTGTATTCTCTTGTCACCTCCGCCGATGCTGATGAAACCCGTTTTGAGGTGGAAACCAATCGTCTGCATCAGAAGGAAGATACATTTGCTCAGCTCGTTTATCAGGGAGGGAGAAAGAGAACACAGTCTGAGTCTGGCTCCGTGAACCACACGTGTACGATGTGCAGTGTTCAACCAGGCAGGAAAAACCTCTGTTTCCTCTCTCCGCTCTGCTGCATCTGTCACAGCACACCTGTGCACAAGGTTATCAAACAAAACACCGCCTACCACTACAGAACACCTGCATCACCATGGTAACTGCTTCATCCAAGAGGAAGCCTGGGTTATCGGCCCTCTGACTGAGAGTCAAATGGCAGTAGGTAAATCCTCTGCAGGGTGTCCCCACCAGGGCCAACATGAGAGGAGGAGATGTGGTGACAGATGGCGAGCAGAGCCCCAGATGCTCAAAACAACGATGGCTGTGATTCCAGTAACACGTCAAGGAATCAAGGAATCATGAAAATATATGATAAAGAGTGAAGCATAAAGTCATTTGTGGTCCTGGGAGAAAAAAAAAAAAAACCTTGGCTTCTCTCCTCACAAGCTGTTACTATAACCTCTAATATAACATGCAGAGTTTGACACAAACACAAACAGAGGGAAAAAGAAAAGAGGTACTGCAAGGTCAACGAATGGGCAACAGCTCAGGCTTATTGGTGAGGCGTTCTGTTGTATGTACGTGTTGCATTAAGCACTGAATTCACATACTCCACATCCATTCCACAGTTTTGATGGAACCTGTGTTTGTCATGTCAAGAAACATCTGCTGTAAATAAGATGTGTTACACCAAGTTTATTCAAGACACATGTTGTACATGTATGAGTTAAACTCATTGACAGCTTGTTAATTTACAGTATAAGACCAACTTTAAGTTACATCATTCCAATCCAAATGCCAATGATCAAAGGATTAGAAAGATGTAACTACAAAGCAGGCGGCACAGAAGAGTTTTTAAAATTCAGTGTAATTATCCAATTTTCTCAATTATCTTATTGTCTAACAAGTTCTGATTAAGCGACAGACCAATACTGTCAAACAGACTGACTGCACTATACTCACTTGAAATGATCATGGTGTTTGGAGATTCACAAATGTTGGGCACCGTAGCCTAAAGGTCTCTGTCTGCTTCACTCATCTGCAGCTGTGATCACGGCACATGACTCAACACAAGCACACGCTCTCTTAAATGTGCCCCATTCTATAAGCAAAAATGACTTTATGTGAAGCCGACCTAACCTTAAATTGTATATTCTGTGTTGGCACACACTGTACTTCAGTGACTTCTGCAGCACAGGCAGATCCAATTATATGGCAAAGAATCTGGATATCCCAGCATTTATGTCACTCATCTGTTATTTGTGGAAGTGAAGTGCCATTTCTCAGAATAAAGCTAAAATGAATGTGTCTTCAAGTTACTATGAAAAAAAATGGGAGTACTGCAATTACAGCAGATGCATTTTCTGTCTGCTTATTTATTAATTATAAATAGATACTTCCCCGGATTCAAACTCATCAAGCTGTGTTAATTTTACAGAATGGCTTCACTTGCAATTAAACCCCACTGTGTTTTTATGAAATTAAGAAACAATCCCTAAAGAAACTCTGGCAACAGCTCCTCAAGACCTCAAGGCTTATACTGGAGCAGAATTTAAACCAAATTTATCAATCCTCAGCTACAAAACTGTCCTATTCGACCAGCAGGAGTTACAACCCAGAGGCCAACATACACTCTCTGCTGCCTATTGAGATTCTGTCCATGAAAATAACAAAGTGGTGAAGCCCAGTGTTCAAAATTTAAGAACGTCAGCATAACAAGGACAGCATGTAGCATCAGCCACAGCAGCCTGAATTTGAAGCAAATGCTCAAGGGTGTCTTTCAATTGATCTGAAAGTTGAAAAAGGAGCTGGCCCCATAGTTCAAAATGTCTTTGCATGTACGACAATAAAAGCAACAACTTTTGTGAATCAACCCACAGCTCTGAGAGAGAACTACTGCGGATGATTTTCATCTTTTTTTTTTTAGGTGAACACACATTTTATTGTTTCCTTAAAATCAGCAATTAGTATGTCATCACAACAACATCACCATTTCTTATAATCTGGCTGCAGTGAGATCTTTTTGATGCCTGTTTTCGATGCTCTTTTAACAGTCAGAGTTCAGACACTTTTCAAAGACATTAGGATTCATCTCATTCCTGCTCATCTCTCTCTCTCTCTCTCCTTCTCCGTGTGTGTCAGCTACAGTATAAACTGCTAAAATTTCATCTCCACTTGGCCCAGAGCAATCTCTTACCTTACACTAAATAAAAATATAATGCAGCTTAAACGACAGCTATGGATGGCAAGCAGCAATACTGTAGTTCATATTGACTTTCTCTCATCAGATCTAGAGACTCCAGCAGCTAAGCAGCAGAGCAAAGCTGATTGCCGCTCTTTCAGTGTTGTCCTTAAGAGAAGCAGACAGTACTGAAAAGGAATCAAAACCAGGGTTTTAAGCAATTTACTACAATAAAAAAACATGTCCAGTGTCCCCCTAGATTATGAAATTATAGTTTATACTGTAGATGTTATATTTTATTTTTTTAATTATATTTTTTAAATGTACTTCTATTTTATTTTTCATTTATTAATTATAGTTTATACTGCCTCTTTTATCATCTAGACCCACACAAAGAAAAGGTCAGGTCTGATAGTATTGCTTGACAGAGCCTGTTTGCAGATGAACGACACAGCCTACAAATAATGTAATTATCAGAGATAGAAAAAAACCCCACAAAAGGTTAAATACTGTAGCTTAAAAAAAATTACTGTGTCATAATTTTCCAAATTAAAGCTCTTTTTTATATTATATTGTCTCTTTTTCTGCTAAATATTGTAAAGTAACTGCTTTTCTTGAATTAATCTGTCTTAATGCTTGTTTGTTCTTGAATCCTTTTAATCTTTATTCTATGTCATTGCGACTGCGTTCTTTTCTTTTTACACTGATTCTGATTATTTGACGCACAAATAATCCAAAACAATGTACGTACATCAACTGTGACTTGTGTGACTGGTGACTCTGTCCTCTCTCTCTCTCTCTCACACTGAATCATAATGATTCAGTCAATCAAAACTACTCCATTTGTTTCATCTAGAATGGGAAAGAATCACAAAGGGTGTTAAAGGACATGCTGAGTTAAGAGACATGAGATGTTAAGTCAACACTGTGATCCCACATATTCAGTTCTTTCACCAAAGGCCTGGAGGACTCACAACTTTTAGAATTCTTCTTAAAGGAACAGTCCAACATTAAAGTGGAGGATTGAAAGCTGAAGTTGCTACTATTTCTGACTCATCGAGAGGAACATTATGTACCTCCAATGCTGCTTGATTTACATTTATATGTTTTTTTTATGCATGTGTGGTTTGTAAAATTGAGATTTATTGCACTGTATTGGAGAAAATCCATTAATGAGAGAGAAATGGTGCATTTGCATGTTTTTATATCCTACCAGTGTGAAGTAGCCATAGTTGCTGATAATAAAAGCCAATGTCAATATCACTGTTGGCATATTAATATGATAAATTACCTCATCAGTTGAGGTCAGGAGAGTCAGATTCCTGTGGGAAACTGCTGTGGGTGGAGGCTGCATGTTAATTTTCTTTTGGATATCAAAGCCTGGTTCATTATGTATGGAGGCAGCAAGACATTCTCCCAGCAGCCCTGGCTTCTCACAGTCTACCTGCCTCCTCATGCAGCCAGTGTTGCATTCAAGGCTTTGCCCCTATGATGTGTTTATTATTCATTCTCCCTCCGAGTTGGCCTCAGCTGTAGCCAGCACACAGCCGGCTGCTGCTCTACTGTAAGTAATGTCAGCAAGTTGGTGTCCTGCTCCAGATTCACTGCACAACTAAAAAGATGCTTACTCAGTCTCCAAAACAAAGATCCCCTTTTATCTACATAATTAAATAGTAAAAGCACTCTAAGGATGTTATATTTTTGGCTACATAACTAAAAAAAGTAAAATGACGTATTTGACGATATGGTCCATGCATGACATCATTACATTTTGGTGGCTATGTAGGAAACTGAGTAGCTTTGGCAAAGTTACTGTATGTGATATCTAAGTGATTTCTTTGTTCCAACTGATTTCTATACAAACATTTGAACTCAATTTTCAACTGACTATCAGTATTAAAACAATTTATAAATTGTTATACTTGAATTAATGGATTTAGCTTGTACGCTCCAAACGGACAAACTAAACATCACACTTGAAAGAGAAAGGTGAGGTGAGAGATATTCAGCTGTGACATGCAACTACACAAATAAATGTTATATTTTACACACTGTGCCTTTAACATAAGGACTGGGACAGTTGAAGTGAACAGGATAATTAATGCTATCAACAACGCCTGTACTTTTTCTCCTCGGACATGACAGTTTTGATTTAACGTATTTTTGTGTTTCCCAGCCACATGCTGTTCTGACCTTGTCTGTTTCATGGTTTTTGAAATGTCTCTAGGTTTTAACTTTTGAGAAAATACTCCCTCCTTCATTACTTCAACTCCACACTTGTACACTTCAGGTTCACTGACTTACCTCACGTAAACAACGCTGATGCAATCACCGACAAAACTGAAGTGTATACTCCTCTAAGCGATTTACGACTATTACAAAAGCCAATTTCCATTACTTTAAAATTAATCATGGCAGAATTTATTATTACTGCCATTATTCAAATTTAAGTAAAAGACATTTTTGATATCTTCATTTAAAGGTGTAAAATTACTGTATATTGAGGCAAAATGGGCTATTTATTTGTACAATTTTACTGAATAAATGAGCACAAGCCAAAATGCCATTATGTTATTAAACGTGCAAGTATTAGAAAACGTGTCTGTCTGAATCAAATCTCCATCTCTTTCATGTCTGCATCGGAAAATACTGTGCAACTGTTGCTGCCTAAACTATTTCTATATAGGGGCAAATTTTGTAAATTAATAGAGAGGTGTTTATCATTTATTTTTCTTGTGATGTTATGGGGCATGTCACATTATTTTCAGTATTCAGTGAAAAATGAGGTGTGAGGTGTTAATTTTATCTCCACAATTAACAATATGGATGCCCTAATATTTAAACCTACATTGCATAGTGTCTGCCACTTTGGTTGTGGGGAAATGTTCAATTTGTTTTGACACCACTCTTAGAAAATCTCTTTCTATCTGCAGACTTGTGTTCTCTCAAACAGACTCACCAAAACCACTGTTGGGCATTTCGAGTCCAGAGTAGACCATTTCAGTTGTTTGTGCAACAAAAATAACCTAAGCTCAAAAGGGTACTTAGTTACTTTCTGCACAGTGCAGCATTTCTCAGGAGGATAGTATCACCTGTCTGGTGTGGATGTTGTTCTTGATCTTGACATAAATTTGCCAGAAGGGAAGCTGCAATTTGCTCGGTTGAACACATTTAAATTATGTAAAAAATTTATGTAAACCCTGCAGCTTTATGAATCTACTTCATAATTTAACAGTGATGATAGAGAAGAAGAGACACATTGCCTACAGCTAACATACAATATACTGCACTGTGTAAATGTTGAAGGGACTTTGGGTGTTGAGAGTCTTAACCCCTCCCTGTACAACCAGAGAGACATGCGATTGATCACATTTTAATAGAGCAGGTGTCACTAAAAGGCAAACTGCTGCTCAGACCGGAACCTATCCAGAGTCGGACCTATAACCAACAAATCATTGATAATTTAAGTTTTAACAAGGTCTACAAGACGATAATGAAGCTATTAAGAGTGACATGGAGACAGAGGAACTGTCTAAAAGACAGGAGGGGACAGACCTAAAGATGCTGAGATTTTTGTTGGGAGTGACTGGGATGGACATTATTAGAAATGAGCATATTCGAGGTGTCAAGGTGCAGAGGAGGGATGTTGATAGTGGTGGTGATGGACAAAGGATGTGGACAATGGAGCTGCTGGGCAGGAGGAAAAGAAGACGACCACAGAGAAGATTCTTGGATGTTGTGAAGGACAACATGAGGACAGTTGGTGTTGGGCAAGATGGAGGCTGATGATCAGCTGTGATAACCCCTTAAGGGAGAAGCCTAAAGGAGAAGTCTTAAAAAATGTATATTTCAGCTTGAAGAATATTTGTGTCCTTCCCAACACTAAATGTCCAGAAAATTCAGGCCAGTTGCATGTTCTATAAATTGCCCTGTGAAGAAACTCAGCAAATCACATTGGTGAATTCCAACTGGCATTTGGAATGGCTTCACAGAGTGAAAAACAAATACCACAGAGAGACAAGAACAGACTGATAATCAGAGAAAAGTGGGACAAGTAACTTCACATAGTGTGATCTGAAAAAAGAAAAGTAGACAGTGCAAACACTTTTTCCTGCCCTAAATTTGTCATTTTAGTTTTAGATGTGCGTTCATGACATTCACTTTGAAATCATTCTCACTTTAATTTTAGCAACTTAACCTTTTACAGTACTGTAAATGATAAATTGGCAGTCTGGCCTGTACTTTTTGTTTCCTCTGTGTTCCTGTGTCTTTAGCAGCACACCGCATTTGTTGTAAGTGGACTCAAAGGGAAATATCTTGATTGATTTTGAGTTTTTTTTCCCCAAGGTCAAGAAATTGAACTCTGAAACAAGAAATCCTGTGCATGCTGAAAATCAGGGGAGGATTCAATATGTCCCAACAGGGTTAACTTTAGGGTCTTTACACATCTTCATGGAAACCCTTCAAATTATTTTAAAGACATTTTACTAAAAGACTAATAGTTCTGGGACTTGCTATGGGAAAAGCCTGGGATCACGAAAAGTAATAAAATCAAAGCTTCACAGAATCAGATGTCATGTCAGAAGTGTACCTAAATAAAGCTTTTAAAGTAGAACAAAAACCGTCATGTCTTAAGCAGAAACAGCCGAAAAAAACTAATAAACTTTATTTCGAGTGAAGCTCAGTGAGTTGCTCCACCTGTCTGCCAGATCTCCCAACAGACATGATAATGAGCTAAATCCTCCATCTGGCAGCTCACTTTCAGCCAGCTCAGCCCCCCCCAAAAAATGTTGTCTGAATGTGCTAAATTTAATTCTGTTGTAATTAGTTCTGTGTCACTCAGAACATAGTGAGTTTAGTAAAAAGAGTCCCATCTCCAAAATCAACATTATTATTACATACACGGTTAGTTTTGCAAATGTGCATTTTCCTAAACAAATTCCTAACAACAACAACAAAAAACAAATTCCTTTTCTGACATTTCTATGAAGTTTGCATTGACACTTACATTACATAAAAGTCAGAAAATTTTAGGATAAGAATTTGAAAGAGTCCCACTCCCACTCATTTCTACTTAGAAATCACAGGTGGCGCACTGTATCCCCCATTGTAAGTCTCGACAGGTTTTCATGCTCTGTTTCCTAAACGTATTCCCTCAGTTTATGTTTGGAAAAGCTGTCAGAGTTTCAAGTAACATGTGCACTTTAATCCTGCTCATTGTATTTGAATATGTGCAGGTTTGCATCAGTTGGTTGAATTTCTAAATATTTAACACTGAACGCAGGCCACTGGTTACTTTTTATACATTCATTATAAAAAGTAATAACTTCCATTCTCCAAAGTTTTTTCCCCATTTTACTCCCTGTTGGACTGAGGGTAGTCACTCTAACTTGCTAAACAGTACAAGCTTGTCTGTTATGTCGGCTGGCTATAGCAGTCATTTTACAAACCTAATAACCAAGAATTAAAGTCTGCAGCAAAAGTTGTCATTTTAACTCTCACAACCATCAGTCAACATCTAGGTAGAACTGAGCAGTCTAAAAAAAACTATACTGGAGTTTGAGTTGCATTACCTGAAAACATAAAAATACATTATTTATCAGAAGCACACACTCACCCGCTCTGCTGATTGTGCTGTGCCAAAGAAGATGGGAATGAAAGCAAGCCAGATGATGCAGGTTGTGTACATAGTAAATCCAATGGGTTTGGCCTCATTGAAAGTCTCTGGCACGCTACGTGTCTTGATGGCATAAACAGTGCACGTGACCATCAAGAGGATGCTGTATCCTAGAGAGCAGATGAGTGACAGGTCAGAGATGTCACACTTCAGCACACCGCGTGCATTCCCAGGATCTTGTGTGCGCTGCTCTCCATAATCCACAAAGGTGTGCGGTGGGTCGACGGTGAACCACATGAAGACACCGAGCAGCTGAACAGAGATCAGCGAAAAGGTGATGACCAGTTGGGATGCAGGTGAAATGAAACGTGGTGCTGTCACTGCCTTCTTGCCCTGCTCAAAGATGCGGTGGATGCGATTGGTCTTGGTGAGCAGTGCAGCATAGCTGAAGCACATGCCCAGACCCAGGAAGATGCGACGGAACGAGCAGACTACAATATCTGGTGCAGCAATCATGGGGAAGGTGACTATGTAACACAGGAAGATACCTGTCAGGAGAACATAGCTCATCTCCCGCCCAGAGGCACGCACGATTGGAGTGTCGTGGTAGCGCACGAAGGTGACAATGACAAAGGAGGTCCCAATGATACCCAAGACAGAGATGAAGACAGGCACCAATGCCCAGGGTGAGTGCCACTCCAGCTTGATGATAGGAATGGGCTGGCAGCCAGTGCGGTTCTGGTCAGGTCTCATCTCATAGGGGCAGAGCTCACAGGTGAACTCACTGGCCTGGATGTGATATCCTTCACACCGTTCACAGTGCCAGCAGCACGGGACACCCTTCACCACTTTCTTCCTCTCACCAGTCCTGCAGGGCAGGCTACACACTGAGGAAGGCAGGGAAGAGTCACCGGTGGTCCACTGCAGAGCATCCATCTGCGCAAACAGGAGCAGGAACAGGCTTAGTCTTCTTACAAATTACACAAGCAGTTAAAAATCATATAAACATCTTAGTTCAGCTCAGGTACCCATTGCAGCATTACGGATGTTTAAGAGGAAGGACCTCATATCAAAAGGAACAAGCTGAGAAATGTCAGTTCTGATGTTTTTTTAATTAAGAGGATGATAGGTTAATGAACCATCTTTGAAATGTCATGACTATCTTTACCATTATGCTTCAGTGGTTCAAATTAAAAGCAAATCTTACAAAAACAAAACCGAACAAATTACTCTAAGACCACAAAGCCGTTTAGTTTCTTTTTAGTGTCAGTACGCTCCCCTATCTTGCAAGGTTCACAATTATTAAAAGGGCCTAGGTCTATCAACAGAAAATTTCACCTAAATTTATTCTTTACTTTTTGAGTTACGTTGCTGACAGGCAAACGTGATCACAAGCCTGACCACCTTGGCATAGCTAACTATTTCCTTGTTCAATTTGGTACAGATTGAAGTTGCTTATCCTTACATATAAATGCAGCTGATTGGTCCAGTGTCCGATGACCTTGTACTCTGCTGTCGACCTGTTGGTGATCTGGTACTGGAAGATGTCGTACCGTCCGGGGGCATCTCCATTCTCGTTAAAGATGACTGGTGTCCCTGCACTTCCTGTAAAAATACACACAGAACGATGTCGAAGTGTCTCCATTAAGTGGGACAGAATTAACGTCTGCAGCAAGAGACTGATTTCATCAGTATTTTGCTGTTAGACAAGATGAGAAGTATAAGAAACTGTAAAGTCTGATGATTTGTCTGATGAAATTGCATTTTTTGATGGGTTTTTAAAAAAGTATTAAAGCACCTAATTTGTTGAAAGGTGAATGAAAACGATGATAAAATTCACATGGTACCATTTAAAAGGCTGATGGATTTCGGGATAAACTTCTTGAACCTGTTTATTCCAGCAATGATTCATTTTATTCCAGTAAATTGAAATAATGGCCAGGAGAAAGCAAGGTGAAGTAATTAGACAGGGTGTGTTTTTATATTAAGTAAGGGTAGTAATACCCTGCAGCCTTTTTCTTTCTTGGTTAAGGATTACTTCCAGAAAGGGGTAAAACATTTCCACAAAAGGTGGCATCAACACTAAACCTCAACCAAAGAGCAGCTTTTAAGAGCATAAAAGCCACCCCTTTACCATTTAAAACTACAGAATCCAGACTCCAGAATGATACAAAAACACTGTTCCCCAATAAAAATAAACTTCTACAAAACAGCCATCTTGCTGAAGTGAAGACGCCATGAGACTAACGAGACAATAAACAGGAAAATGTTCGGGAAAAAGCTTTCTACTTTTGTAAATCACTGGTTAGAAATCAGGCAAAGCAAAGTAGCTACAAATAATGCAGATTTAAAACAAAAACACAAAAACAGTGGAAACACTTACCGATAATAAAATACAACAGGGAAAACACAGTATTTATATTAAGGAAAGGTGAGATAAAGAGACCGAGGTGATCACAGTCAGAAACAGGTGTGGATAATGAGGGAAAACACAAGGGCAGGAAGTAAAAGTGGACAAAAGGGAAGGGCAGTAAAACAGGAAGTAAAACAGACAAGATACAAAGGAGAAGAACCATAAAGTAAAACTAAGAGAGTCCAAGATAAGAGAAACCCCATAGTTTCTAAAGACAAGACTCAAGGGGCAAACAAAGAACAGAAATCATTGGCAAACATATCCTTTGTTCGCATTTCTTCTTAGAGTGGAACCTCTAATGTGAAGAAGAGCTGCAAGATGGCGACCTTGAGGTGTGAAGGTGAATCGATAGAGTTGGTTGGGGAGAACACCATTAACTCTCACACAGTGTCCTGGCACTTAAATCCAGTTGGGATCAAGTTCAATGGTAAATGATGTATCTGGTGTGTAATTTATAGCTTTATAAAAAAACATTTATTTCATGAAAACATTTAGCGTAACATCACTTACAAGATAGATTTGGTTTAGGTATCAAAATGTTTGCCTAATAGCGGTAATAATATGGGTCTGCCTTTCCCACAGCGGGTAATTTAAGGCATGAGGCAGAAACAGTGTTTGATTAGCAAAGTGGGAACTGTGGTCACTTTTGGTAAGTGACATAAAATAATAAAATTGTACTTAATGCTTGTACTCACAGCAGGTATCAAGGACTCGATTGACTGCAGTCTAGGAAGTGGGGTAAAATATTGCAAAGATATAAGGATAAATGCTAAGTCTGTGAATGGTATAAATGTTTGATACTAGCAAGTAAAAGCAGCTATGCATGTACTACAGTATATGTACTCATGGCAATACAATTTAACAAAGCTGCACATTCCCATATGCAGCAATCTGTCTGTGCTGGGTGATCACTTTTGGGCATGATATTAGTGTCAAAAGCATATGACAGATGCTTTGGGGCATCTACTTCTTTTAGAGTAAAAATAACAAAGAACATTCAGTTTCCGTTTATTCTAAACTCAGTGTTCTACTTTCGCTACAGGAGCCACAGCAATTACTTTATTGTATCAGCACCCGGAGATGCTATAGTCTATACTCCCCCAGAGGGAGAAAATATAGAAATACTGTATATACATTTATCAAAGGAGGACAAGTTTCCTGAACTTGAAGCGGATTCGTCTGAAGTAGCTGATGCCAATTCAAAATGAAGTGAGTGGGCGGCAGTTTGATTCTATCCTGCCCCGATTTCCTTTGTCAACATGAACACAAGCATCACAAATCACATTAGTGTGGTGATGAATCACCACTGTTTGCCTCAGGATGTGGACCGTCCCTCCATCACTTCACCCTCTGCGTATTGCTCTTCATTTCCCTTCAGAGAATCTGTGTTGATATGAACTAAACGTCTTTGCTCAGCATGATTTTTTTGTTTAAACATGGGAAACATGAAAACTGAGGTGACACATGCTGCAGCATTGTCATTAAACACAACTAGAGAGCCACAAACAATCTGCTCTACAGAATAAAATGCAGATGGTACAGTGGAATCCAGAATAAAGAGCTATTCAAGTCTCAAAACTTCAATGAAGAAGTGACAAAACCGTCTGAAGTTGAGCCGTCTGAGTTCCCTTTGGAACGCACACTTAAAATATTCAGAATGTGACAGAAATGTTGAGAATGACAAAGTATATCTTTGGCTGTTTGGAAAAAAGTGTCTGGGCTTGCTGTTAAACATCTGCTCAAATCAATCATATTCCCACAACCTGAACTACACCCCAATCAAACCTAAACCCATAGACCAAGTAAGTGTCTAACTTGACGGTGAAAAGTGATTTATAACAAAGCAAAGGGGATTATAATCTGACTGAAATGTTGTTTCTGCACTGGAACAAGAACAGAACATTTAACAGGTAGATCCTCGCATCTCAAATATCTGCTTTTCTAAGGCAAGATATTAATATCAGCTCATTAGCATCAAGAGATCGTTGTTGAACCACCTAATTTTCACTGTCTCTTTAGCTGTGAATTGAGTGTATCTCGTGAAGAAAAAGCAGTGTGACTGCTCTTGTCTGATAAAGTTGGCGATGCTTTGTGATGTGCTGCTCACACATCCAGCGTGGTCCAGTCCATGTTGAGCTGCTTCCATCCTTCACGCAGAACAGAAACAACTAAAGCATCCGTGTTTGTTTCTGATGGTGGCTCATAAAAGGCTGAATATGGGAAGTGAAATCCCAGGAGGATTTCACCTACAATTGCAATGCCTTTCTCCCCCTCCACCACTCATCTGAGGCTTTTACTTCCTGCAGCTCCACAGGGTCAGCCATGCCGTGCTGCATTCACACACACAAAAACAAAGCTCTTATCACTTCTTAGTAAGCATCCGCTGTCCAAAGGAATCCGGGTGGAACCTCCCTGCCTCTGCCTCCCCCTCATCCCTCACCCTGCTGCTCTGCTGATCATGTTCAACAGGACATTTCAATACAAGCATTATGCATTTGGCTTTACCACGCTGAGCACTAACACTGGTGCAAGTGACGCGATTAGCCTCCCTACACACCTCTAAAAATAAACACACGAGCAAGGGCCACACGGCCGAGTTAGCGATTAGCCCCCGGGCCGCCGCCACAGCAACGCTTCGACGACCTGGATTTGCCACATTTCATACATGTAATTATGGTTAACCTTGCTGCTCCGTAATCAGAGAAGTGAAGCGTGTAACACAGAGAAGCAGCTCAAGTTTGATTTATGTCAAAACTTGATGTGTGTGAAAGCTCAACTGAGCATGCTGTTCTCAGATTCACACAGGAAACCCCAAAATACAGCAAGACATGGGTGTCAGCGTGTGTCTGTCTTAAAAAGCTCATAAAGTTAAAACCTGCAGTACTCAGTTGGCGCAACCTCAGTTAGATAAAGGTTAAACAGCAAGATTATGGTTATATTGTGAGATCTAGTTTGAGTGCTGCTGATGACATCATTTCTGATACAAGATGGATCTTGAGAGTCTTCATTAATTCTGTCAATTTCAAGTAGAATATTATTACTATTATTATTATTTTTGTCTTGACATAAACTCAAAGTCTGTACAACAGATATTTTGGTTTGGCAGTCTGCATTAGAAATGCACCAATAATATGTCACCAGATCCATGTTGTAATACATGGATCAAATACACACTTTACATCTTTGTTTGATTAAAACAAAGCCATACATTTCTCAGCCTTCAGTGGACACGGGAATAACACATTTTTCTGTGGTGTGACAAATGCGGAACACATATTCATTATTAACATGAAGTGTAATGTTCAACGACCATGACATGTGTCTCTGAATTTAGCTTTAGCACACAGATTTACTGTCTCAGCCCTGCGGGTGAAAAACAACCACTGATTCAATGTTTAATGCTTCTGCTCCTCCTGAAGACCTCATTACATTATGGCATTAAACCAAGAGTGCAGAAAACTCAGCTGCTTTTGATGGATGCTTGTTGTTGTCATGTCAGGTAGGAAATACTCTTGAACCACTGTTACCACTGTTGGCATTGCAGTGTAGGGTGGGGAGAGAAACGTGTAGAATAAAAGAGATTATATTAGTTTGATTTGCCTGATTTCCATGTGAATGACCAATATGTTTTGACACATGTTATTCAGTGGACACTGAATAACATGAGCTCCAAAACCATGTCAGTGGGCAGTAATGCAATCAGATTAAATGTGGAAAAGAACGATGCACTCTACAGTCTGAAAATATAGTAAACAGGATCTTCTTTATTCATCCTGATATAGAATTTGTCAAAAATAAGCAAAATGTGTGATACTATTACTATACAAAAAATACCTTTCAGCACTGATGAGATGTTGCCAGCATGTGCACACACATTATCTGCGCACATTATCTTGCTCTAAGCACAGTGTGCAGCAATTGCTCTTCCTCTCTCATCTCCATCACCTTCATTCTCTTTTTCTCTTGATCTCCTGCATCTCCTTTGTTCCCAGCACTAAACTTAGACTTATGCATCTTCTGTCTGGGTCACTGTCAGGTATAATTATTATGAATATGAATATATACAAAGGGGTCATTCTCAGGTAATGAAAACAATAATGCATACATTTAGGTGATTGTACACCTATAAAACATAGCTCCAATTATTTTGTATTCCATTTCAGCCAGTAAAAATGGAACTTTACTTAAATTTCACACAGTGGATTATTAACTAATAAAGTGTCAAAAATCAGCCAATCAGCCACTCTCCTATTCTCCTGTCTAAATTAATAACAGTGGAACAATATTTTCTAAAGAGGCACATTCCCAAAAATGGCACAAAATTACAAAATAGAAAATAAAAAGTAAGGAGTTTATTTAAAATTTAAAAAGTTTTCCTGATAAACCCCAGTAGATAGTTAGTTCACAAACCATTGTGGATATTCAGGACAATTTCATCATTTTTATTGTTATTATTTCTTTTATTGCCTGCTTAAGCCATTCATTATAAATTATTCAGCCAGTTTAATTTTACTGAGGCATTTACGAGGCAGTGCAGCTATTACGTGATTGTGATGTGTATTTAAGTGTTTATTCAACTTGAAAAAGAAATTCATTTATTCAGCTTTAGTCTTCAGTCTGAGTGGAGAAACTTTAGTATGCATGTGGAACATGTTTCTTTTCCATTATTATTTTACAACTGAAATGAGAAATTCTTCTCACTAGAGTATGAAAGGGAACTGGCCTCTGCAATAAATACCAGAAGTTGCACAGAGGGATAATGGGCTTTCAAAGCTTCAGTGAAACCCACATACGACCTTGACTTGAGCGGAGAGAGAGTGAATTCTTGTGTGAATACAGGATGACATGATATGCAGGAGGGGAAAAAAATCAACATCACAATGAATGTGAACATTATTCTCATGTGTATTGACTTAATCGGTTTCAAGTGAGTCCTGCTTCTTCCCTTACGTCCTTCCCTCCTTACTTGCACCTGGTACTGTAGTTATGATCTGAGCACTACAGTGTACACAACTGCCAGATATGAATAAAATATTGATTGCTACGATATGGCAGTTATCTTTTTTTGCACCATCAGGATCATGTGGTCAGTTCCTTTTTTTTTGGACTTATTATTGTCCTATGGAGTCTGAGCCCTGTTTTTATTTAACTAAATATTAAATAAATATGAACCTGACATGTTGCAGTTACAGCTGTCGCTAATTCTGAGTCTGGATGACTCTGGTTGAAAAACACATTACACTCATTAACTTAAATTACTGATGGGAATGGGAAATTGAGAGTGAGCTACAAAGACGATGTATCCACTGGTGTAATGGTATTGTCTCTGTTCTCCCATTTCCATTGCCCTCCCAGGGGCAATGGAAATGTTAAGCAGAACCATGGATTTAATAACTGCTTTGACATTCAACTTTGCATTACACATCTGAGCAGTCACAATTTCCCATTCTAGTACGCTGTAAAACACTGCATTTTTACATACAGGACACAAGCTACAACATACTGCAACACTATATACTGTATAAAGAAGGTTAAAATCAAGCAAAAGTACACTGGAAAGACATCATTCACAATCATTTATGGGATGTATAATTATGTACACCATCTTGTGCCTTTGCCTTTCTTTCAATGTTTTCCAATACTTTCTTGGTGTGAATCAAATGTTTTCCGGTCAAGATTGTCAACCTGGTCCCATGGGCTTCAAACTCACTCACTCTCTCACTCATTTTCTACCGCTTTATCCACTAGGGGTCGCGGGGGGCGCTGGTGCCTAACTCCAGCTAACATAGGGCGAGAGGCAGGGTACACCCTGGACAGGTCGCCAGTCCATCACAGGGCCACATAGAGACAGACAACCATTCACTCTCACATTCAAACCTACGGGCAATTTAGAGTGTCCAATTAACCTAGTCCTCAAATCTGCATGTTTTTAGACTGTGGGAGGAAGCCGGAGTACCCGGTGAGAACCCACGCACCACGGGGAGAACATGCAGGCTTCAAACTCTCAATGCCAAATTAAAGAATTAATGATGATTTACTTCTCGAGCCTTGCAGAGCAGTGATAAAAGTGGATGGTCACAGCTGTTTACTATATGAAAGAATACCAAGATGTTTGTTATGAGCTGAACTTGTCCTTTAGAAACATCTGTGACAACCATACAATAGTCCCAAACGTATGGAAAACATATGGAAAAACTAAGTGCTTCTATAACATTAATATTTCAGCACATATTAGGAACAGAGGGAGATTTAATATCCCACAGCTGCGACTTTAATGTCATGTGATTATTAAACTTGCGCAGCAGCAGATGGATCTTCATACTGTCGCAGCTCCTACTGAGCACAGAATAATGAATGCATAAACCTGAGGAAACAAAACTAAGTAATGAGCGGAGGATTCCCTGATCATGGTGTCAGCATTTGCACTTCCGGCTGACAAAGGACCCATCAGATGGTCAACACTGACCAGAGGAGCAAAGGAGGAAGACAGATAAATACCTGGAGGGTAAATCTAAGAATGAAGAGTCAATGTTGTGAGGTGAGACTACTTCAAATGTTTCAGTGCTTCCTCCCCTTTTCCTGCCATTTTCTCTTGCTTCACTATCAAATGACACAAAAGAAAAACTTCATAAATGTTGGAAAGTTTTGGTTGATAATTTAAAGGCAAGCTACAGGGCCTAACTTTTGGTGTGTATTGTTGTTGTTGTTAGTACTATGCCTCTGATTGGGCTGAACATTTTTTTATCTTGTGCCCGTCATCTGAAACAGGCTCTGTCAAGTAACAGATGGGGACAAAAGTATTTATCCCATAAAACTGCTAAACCACCAGGTTTTTTTGGGCAGAACAAGTCTCTCCTGAAACTTTTCATGGGCACGTTTTTGTGTTTGCAGTCACAATCCAACCATCTCTCTTCACTTCCTCAATGTTGCTGTCGTCTCTGTCTGTCTTGACATAAAAGCAATCACTCTCTGTGTGGAGGAAACGTCACTGGGTGACACACAATCCAAACACTGCTTTAGTGAGAAACACAGTGTCGTGTGGAACTGATAAAGCTGCTAAATCAGCTTTGTGTGAACTCATTTGGTAAAAATGCAACACACATTAAAGTTACACATTAGAGTTTCAGTGAGTCTTAACAAGCCAGAGAGGAACACACCCCTGAAGGAGAGGTGATAGCCAGAGGTTTATAAGCAAATCACTGAAATATGGCAGCTACAATTTTCAGTTTACCTGTAGACAAGACTTCCAGTATTTTCCACCTGCTTTGCTGTCTTGCTGTCCAGACTTGCAGACTGAAGCTTTTAGCTTTGAACAGGTAGATTTACTGTAGATAATGTGTTGGATAATTTGTGGAACAACCAGAACTAGCATTAAGATGAGCGCATACCTCCACCAAGGTCAAACAATTTTATATAACAGAAAACTGACACTCTCCACCACATACATGTGTAATATTTCCATTACAAACCAACCAGCAGCTAAACAGTTGTGAACAGCTCTCACCATTGAAGTTAACAGCACGAACATGAGCCAGCAGCTCTTTGCCGTCGATGTTGGCCATGCGGGGACACAGCCCAGGGTATCCGGTGCACAGCTCGCGGTACATGCGATGAAGAGCATGGGCCATGGCATACACAGCATCCATCACAAACTGCACCTTGCCCTCCTGCTCGTAGGAAGAATCGCGGCCAACTTTCTCCAGCCCTGAAACAGAGATGGAGACAAGCGTCAGATAAATATTCACTGAAAAGATGAAGTACATACACCTAGGAGAGACTGAAATTTACAAATCATTCAATGTAAAGTGTCTTTGTTAAGATCATTATGTGCTTTTTTTGTACTTTGTCATTCATTGTGAGATTCACAGAAACAGACTTCACTCATCGGTTTTGTTGATATCATATCAATGATGGTATTTATGACAAACTAAGTGTTAATTTAGACACAGATCATTCATTATGGTAATATTCTCTTAACTTTGAGGAACACAATTCATGATTACAATTTCAGTTTCAGTGTTTTGATTTTTGAGATACAGGACCTGTGACTGATTTCAACCTCATAAAACCTTTAAGAGTATGATCTTGAGGAGATAAGAATAATCAGGTGATTATTAATTATGAAATTAATTAATTATGAAAAATACATATTCTAAATATAGAATGTTCTTGTAATTCTGACAGGTTTTGTGCTGAAGATATGTTAATCACTGTAACAGCATGTGTTTTCTTTTTAATGAATATACATAGTGCTTGTTATGTTTCATCTCTTGGGAAAAGACAGATGTCTTTGTAGATTTCCTGACAATGTGAACAGTAGCTGTTGAGTTAAAAATAACAATTAATGCAACAGTGAGAGGAAGCATGAAAGAACAATGGTATCTATTAACAGACTAATTTGAATCTGAGTTGAGCTTGTTCAGCCTTGTGTGTTTACTTTTCTTTATGAACCTCAAATGGCAGCAAGGAAAAGCCCTTACTCCTTGAGTAACCCATCTTCTCCAAATTATGCATGAGCATAAAAAAAAAAACACATCTGGCTCCATCTCACTAGCTACGCTCTAATTGACACAGACGGAAAAGGCATCATCAACTTTATCTCCATAAATCTGTTTGTCATCACGCAGTTGGCCGAAAAACAAAAAGAAAAGAAGGAATAAATGTGGAGGAAGCAAACTGATGGATAAGATCCTCAATCAACACAATGTCTTAGAATTAATAGGAGCTTTGAAATGAAATCCAATTTAATTTTAATAGTAGGCGGACGGTGAGGGATCTGTCCGGAGGGAGAAATTTGCTCCAGCAGCAAAGACCGATTACACACCAGTGATAATGGATGAGCCTCAAATGGTGAGCAGAGAGCGGAGGATGTCATACGACCGAGGAAAAGAAAAGATGTACGGCCAAGCTGCAGATTATCACTGCTTGCTGCTGATGATGAGAGGTTTCTAAATATTAAAAGAATTCTGTCCATATATTTTATCATGGAAATTCAAACGTTGCTTGAATGCAGCATTTGAAATGTCGCTGCCAGATTTTCCAGAAACTCTGGAAGTGAAGAAGCTGAAGAATCTGAGGAAGCACAGTGAAATGTGCTCGATAACAGGTATCCCAAAAAGGTAAAAGAGTCATTTGTCTTGCACTCATTTTCTACGAGCATTTAGATTTTCAAATAGACACATTAAAGGTGCGGTGTGTAGGATTTCCCAAGATCTAGTGGTTGCATTTTGCAGCTTAATATCTCTCGAATGATTCCTCACTGCCAAGCATCTAGGAAAACATATGACTCATTTCAGTTATCATTAAAACTTAAAAGGTGTTTAGTTTGTCCATTGTGGGCTACTGTAAAAACACGGTGGTCCAAGAAGACAACCTTATGTAAATATAAAGGGGTCATTCTCAGGTAATGAAAAACAATAATGCTTACATTTAGGGGATTGTACACTCATAAAATAAAGCTCTAATTATTTTATATTCCATTTCAGCCAGTAAAAATGGAAATAATTTTACCTAAATTTCACACAGTGGACTATTAACTAATAATGCATCAACAATGCCATGATGTTAAAGCCGTCCTACAAAACAAAAACAAACAAAAAGGTGGAGATCAAACATAGAGCTACAAAAAAGAGTGGATATTGTTACACTCACAACATTCTAGTCCAGCTTTCCATCACCTTGTTATGGGGGGTTGATGGAATTGGGGTCACAGGGCCATTGTGATCAAAACAGTTCATCCTCTGAGAACCATGAATATTTCTTGCACTTTGCAGTCACATTGGCCCATGGCTGTTGAGATATTCTTAGCTTTTCCCCCCACACAAAATGCAGAAACCATTTTCACCTGGTGCTTCATTTGCACAAAAGTAATTTCACAGCTTCTGGCTCTAGAGCTGTTCTTCTCTGAAACAAATGCCTCACTAACTTCTCATCCATAAACTTCATGAGTGAAAAAGTAAGCAGTGAGTTTGGCCAGGCACATACTGGCCATAATGAATTTTGTCGCCCTGTTTTCTAACAAGCGTTGATGCATAATGATGACGATGGTTATGACACAAGTCCAACACTGACTGAATTAAGGCAGAGGGCCTGACTCACAGTTTTATGACAGCTCTGCTGGCATTTCAATTATACATCACTTGCATGGAAAATCTAATTAACTCTCTAATTACGCACACCCACCTCTCTGGCATCCTTCTGTTTACACAGGTTAGTCATGATGGGATAAGTTCAGGGAAACCGGCTTAGCTTCAGCGTCTCAAACACATGAATATACTTATATTAGCATGGGGTTTTTTATTGCTGCAGTAACATCAGTCTGCATCAGCTATATCAGCAGAGGGTTTGTAATGGTGTTTCATCTGATTCTGACTGGGACAACATTAAGACAGGAACATGAAACTGCCACAGTCATGTCTCAGAGCTGCTCACATATTTATGAATTTGTGAATTCTTGTGACCACAAAGAAATGAAATCTACTATCTACATAAAAACACATTTTTTAAAAAAATACTACCCATCTCTGTCTTTAGAATTTAAACAGAACATCATGCACAATGTATGATTCAGCTGTAGTTGTTCCTTTACACTGAAAAATGGCACTTAGGGGGATTTTGTCTAATTTTATCATCCTACTTGTGCTGCTGATGTGTTACATTTGGCCTGCATAGTTTTTCACAGAGAACACAACAAGACATTTGGTCAATTATCCAAATAAAAACTGAACACATACAATAACTTAACACAGAAATACAGCACCTTCAAAGTAAAAGCTGCTGGTCATGGGGCGTTTGATGCAGTGGCAAACTTAGGGACTGCAGTGAGATTTTGGTTTCTTACACAGACCGTATCATCTGATTAAGCTTCTATTTCATCAAACATTACATTACAGGTATGTCTGCTTTTATTATGCAGATGCACCATAGAAAGGAGGAGCGAGAAGGGCATCCATGCAGCACATGGTCCCTGCAGAGACAAGCCCCAAATATGGTACCTGCTGATCCAGAAAAGGAGTTTCAACCTTTAGTGATGAATGTCTTCGAAAATACCAATTCTAATCTAACAAATGAATACAGACGAGTTCCAGGTCAAATTCCATGCCATGATAAGTAAGAGCAGAATCAAAAGCCAAGTCACACCAGCAAGGTCCTTTTTTACTACCATGTCAAAGTAAATCACAGCTGTAAGTCCCGAGTGTGTATGATCCTCACCCACCCAGTTCATGGTTCTTCAAAAGTTGTTGAATCAGTTGCAATGGGTTCTGATTCACTGACTTTTGGATGTGCAGTCTTTAAAGGTTTAAAATAACAGGTGACTGCTCTAAACTCATGACTGTGCAACCCTGTCTCACCAAAAGTATGTCCCAAACAAAAGAAAAGTGCATTTCACAAATACTTGAGGTAAAATTCTTATCTGGATGTGAAGGGTATGGTGGTAATTGCGGAGTTGTAGTGTTTTATAGACATCCCTAGTATTTAAATAATGCTCTTATGATATACTGTGTGATATATCTTAACTTGAGAGAATGTTGACAATGTAAAGAAAAAAAATAATTTTTTGAGCCCTAACCATGTGCTTTGTTTTTGTCCCTGATACCTAACCGCATTCATAACCTTCACACCATCTGCAAGCAAGTGATGAAATGTTCCTTATGAGATGTAATTGAATAACCAGAATGCAATTTAATTGTTTGGGAATGTGTAGTTTTTTTCAGGGGTTGAAGTTTAGATCAAACTGTTCAGAATTGGGTCACACTGGACAGAGTTAAATTGCAACAAACAGCCACTCTTTGCCTTGCAGCTTCACATCTGAGCGGGGAAAAAAATGATTGTCATCAGTTGGAAGTAGAAAAAAAGCTGCTCCCTGTCATTTTCTCCTTTCCCTCCTCTTCAGAGAAAACTGTTGAAAAACGACTCTGAGTGCTACACGGCACACGGAACAGCTGCTCAATGGAGGCGTCTTCCCTTCAGAGATCATTGCTGCTTTCAAACTGAAGAAAAAAAGAAGCCTGGCCCCTCTCGACACCACCATTCATTTGGTTAGCAACATGTCTTCATCTGCCAATGTTGCTAACCAAATGAATGCAGCACAGAAAAACGTGCACATACACAAAAGAGATGTTCGCATGCAAATTGGGCTTTCAAAACCAGTCCGCAGAAAGTAATAATGTTTCAAAAATGGTGAGAAAACAATGCGACGCAAATTGTTCAACAAAGCAGTAGAACAGAATCAAATATTCATGTTCTCTGGTAAAAGCGTTTGAGTCTCCAGGAGGAGGTGTGAAAAGCTACAGCAACTCCTCCTCCTCTGCAGCTCCTGAATCCCTGATGCAGAGTGAAGACGTCCTCTGTAAAAACATCTGCAGCTCAGTTTGTTCAGATTCATCTAGTTCAACACAACACCTGCGGGTCATGTGGGATTGTAAATCTGTATTTCTTTTTCTTTGTTATGCCTATATCAGATCATTTTTTATAACCTAATTTTATCCAAATTCATGTAAGTATCACAACTGTACCGTATCGTACACCTAACAGAAAATACAAGTGTGTGGGGAATGCTGAACCTGCCTCTGCAGTGCCATGTTACAATGCATTGACCATATGTGCAAGTTTACATTCCTGGTGGATTAATTTGTAAGGTGAGCGGTGTGTGTACTGTATTCCTGCAGCCATCATCAACGATCCTCACCATCACAGCATGTTTCCCCTCCTGCTGTCTGGGAAAATGTGCAGAAGCATCTGCTCCAGATCCTGGAGTTTTCCCACAGGCAGTCAGGATCATAAATGGAATGTGTTCCCTCCCACTGACAATTTATCTCTTTTTTTTTTTTTCCTTGAGACTTTATCTTACTTAAATACTGTACATCCAGGTGCATACAAACAATCTTGATTGTTGAGTTTTTATCATCGGGTTTTTAAAATACTCACATTTTGGGATAATGACCATTTGTCGTGAGCTCCCCTCATCAGATGAGCCTGGAGAGACTCTTTCATTTCGTATGTGAAGGGGGGCAATCTCTTCATCCATTAAAGCTCTGCGCTCATACTAAGATGCGTTGTATTGTGTTACTGTCTGAATGTCTTCTTTTTCAGGTTGCTTTGCACCATAGGCAGTTGTTGTCAGACCTGTATGCAGAATATGTGTAGCAGATGGGATCAATAGAGTACTCTGTGCCTGCCAGCACTGTGATTGGTCAGAAACCCCCTGTGATGCCACATATTTGGTTGTGATCTCTAAGATCATTTGATTTACATCATGCTGAATAGTGACTTTGGAAAATATTGATCAATACCTGTACCCTTAAAATGATGGTTGCTTCCACATGAGGGCTGCAACTAATGATTATTTTTGATTAATCGTTTGGTCCACGAAAATATTGAAAATAATTGATCGGTGTCTTACAAACCTTGAAATGATGATTTTCTTAAATGTCTTGTTTTGCCCACAAACCATAAAGCTCACAAATCTGAAAACTGGTTTTAATTCTTAAAAAAAATAGGGAGTTCAAAAGAGCCAGTAGCTCTATATAGGTGTTATAGCTACGTCACAGCATGACAACATACAGTGACTAAACACGGAATGCATCTCACCACCGCCATGGCCTGTATCTGCAGTGTTAACAGAAGAGAAATCTTAAAGTGATGTTTCTGAGGAAGAGGATGAAAGACCAGAGAAGTGCAGGCTCATCCTTGCAAATGAGTTGATGCATCTGAATGGTAAGTTAGGTTGAAGTGAGGCAGGACACTGAAAGACTCATACAGAGCTTGATTGGATGAAAATGAGAACACTCCAAGTACAAGATGAGTCATCAAAAACCTCAAAGCAGATGGAGGGCATAGCAACTTCCAAATTCCAACAGGAACATTGGTAAAATTGTTCTTGATGTTATTAGGTTGTATACAGGTGTGTATGTGATGACAGAAGTACATTGTTGAGTTTGATGTCATTTTGATGGACCAACTGCACTTTATCATTCTTAAATACACTTTGTATGACTATACTACTGACTGTTGTATGCCGTGATTTTTTTCTGTCATTGCTACCACATGCTGAACAGTTGAAAAACATCTGTGTATGTACACTTCCAATAAAAATAAAAAACAAATCTTGAGTATTGAGTATTAATGAAAAAGTCAAAACATTCCCAGTATTTTGATTGCAAAATCAATAAAGCCTGTATTGTTTAAATTAATAACCATCACCTGGTTTTCAGAACAGCATGTCAGTGGCCAGAACGTTGAGGTTTGTATTGAGTTTGTGCAAATGAAAAAGTTGTCTCTGTTAGCCAAACAAGCCTTCCTGTAAGCTGCTGCTGCTGCTGCTGCTACTTGCACACCAAAAACCAGACACTAATTATATATCAGAGTCAATGAGCGACTGACAGAATCAATCGAACAGAGGCTGCAGAGATCAGGGTCGACTCAGAGACACAGAGGTCCTGATGTCTGCTTGCAGAGAGGGGAGTGCTTTGACTGCAAAGTGGATCAACAGACAGGTGTTTTCACACGGTTGCAGGTGAGTCGCCAGGATCACTACGTTGCACTTCTACAGTTCTGCAGCTGTCGTGTGTGAGCTCACATTTCTGAACCTTTCAGAACCTGAACACTTACAGCTTGATAGTGTTTAAACCACTTTTGAATAAATAAGGATAAATGAATTGAATTGGCTTGCAAACAAAAAAAAAAACCCTTCCTAGCTTTATAGAAACACAAAATAAAAATCAAACACTCATTTAAAAACGCATCAATTTTCCACAAAACCACAAAAAGATATATAGTAATAATAAATTACAATACCCATTCAGAATGATACAATATTAGGAAACCTTATTGGGACTTTATGTAGACAAGTACTGGACTTATAAGCAAATGTAAAATCATTACGTGTATTCTCCATGGTCCATCTGCAATTTTGTTGTTTTATTTACTTGATTATTTTCCAAATTAAAGTCATCTTGTGAGATGTGCTTTTATTGGAGGGAAATTTACTCATCAATTATAATAAAGATTTATTGACAACTTTGAGGCTTCACCCAGTAAAACTCTTAATAAATCAGACCATACATCTGTCTTAACTTCATATGCTCCTAATTTAGTTTTAAGTTAAATACAGTACCACTTACTAGTGAATCACCACACAAATGAACAAAAACAAAACAAAAAAAAAAAAAAAAAACATGCCAAACATCTATAAAAATCTCCCCTTACTATAATCAATAATGAGTAGCACACTTCTTTGGGCATGTCGGGCAGCTGCGAGTGCACTGTGGTGTGATGGTTTTCCCCCTGCGAATTTTAGGCATTGGAACATCAACCTCAGAACTCCAGGACACCACGTCTAGTGGATATTTAATTATCCGTATTATTACAATTAATGCACAGGCCTTCCCCAGTGTTCTCTGGAGGGATTGAGTTTAGTGTACTATAATCTCAATCAACTCCTGAAGTTGCTGAAGTTGAGTTTTAGAGGTTTGTGGCTGCAGATTGCAGGCTACACACAAAAGTGACCGAGCCCTTGCTGCTCCACACAGTTCACCATGTGCTACCACATTGTCCCATCATTGGACCAACACTTCTTACTATTATTATTATTACTATTAACAATAACTAAATTTCATTTGGGCAGTAAAGGTTTCATGCAGTGCAACCCGTGTTCTTTCACTGTTTTCTTCTATTAATTATACATGCAAGATAAGTTATTATTTTTTGCCAAATCTATTAAATTTATATATATATATATATATATATATATGTGTGTGTGTGTGTGTGTGTGTCTGTATGCGTGTGTGTGTGTGTCTATAGACTGGGACCCATCCCAGTATTTTGGTTACAAAAACAAATTTTTTATGTATAAGTGTATAGGTTTTAAATCGCATGCATAAAATGTATACGAATTATTCATTCATATATCAAACAGATCACTTTTATATTTCCTTAAGATGCACCCAGAGGGGGAGAGACAGAGAGGGATTAGCATTTTTACAATCTTGTTTCAAATGAAAACAAATGTGACATATGAAAATAGAAATGGCTTTGGACAGATCCTCGCACATTATCATAAGATGTGTTCTTATTTTACACATACACACACACACACATAGGTTTCCATAACTATTGAGGACATTGCATTGACTTACATTGTAGTCCTGGAGTAAGCGTGAGAATCACAGGGTACCTCACAATACGATACCAATAATATCGCTACACAACTGTAATAATCAAGACGTATATTGCAACACATGAGTATTTCTCTATTCACAATATAGAGAACAAGGTGCATGAAGTCTGTAGCTGCCTCTTGCACAAACACACTTAATTTTTTCATTGTCAAAATGTACCATCAGACTGACAAAATTCCCAACTTATGGAAACAGTACAGTCCTGCAGCAGGAGTTTTTCAGTCTGTAAAAATGACAGGACAATAAAGCAACTGTGTAAACAAATCTATGTAAAAAAAAAACCACATGCACTGCCTAGCACATATGTGTAAAACAAGCTTCAGAAAGAAAGAGAGAGCTCTGGACACAGACAGGCTGTGATGCGATGTTTGTTTCCTCGCATCTCACTTGAGACTGAGTGAGTGAGTGAGTGAAAATATAGATATTGGTGCAGATGTATCAAATACTGTATTGCAAGAGGAAGGACAACAATATATCACTAAATCAATATTTTGTCCCAACCCTATCCTGGAGACCTACTCTAACCTTAACCATAATTACGAGTGTCCTAACACTGACCCTGACCTTAACCTAACCCTAACTTTACATGTGTAAACAGATTTAGGTCCCCACTACATATAGGGAATGCAAGGTACATGCGCACACAGACACAATATAGATGCACTTTCATACACACACCTGCAGCTTGTCAGCACTCTAAGCACACAGCTCCAAGCTGCTCTGGGAAAAAAAAATGTGTGTGTGTATGTGGTATCTATGTGTGCACGCACACACACACACACACACACGGGGGGGGGGGGGGGGGGGGGGGGGGCTAATGTTGACCCGCTGATTCAGCTGTTTGTCAGTTTGTGTGATGACTCTGCTGCAGCTCCAAAGCTCAATATGGAACCTCTAACACAATCATATAAGAGTTTCGTCCTGACAGCAGCAGAAGACTGATCAAAGCCGTCCACTGAGCTCAGGTAAAGACTTGCAGCGTTATCAGAGCAGCAGCTGGGACATGGCAGCTATTCACAGAGCGCTGACACTGTTGTTCTGCTGTTCCGTTTCTGTCTGCAGCTGGCGAAAGGCTGACGCTCACCCACATCTAGCCAACACCGCCTACAAATCCTATTTTGCATGTCAGACATGTTAGTAAAGGATTTAGACCTCTGTGGCCCCCTGTTCTACACAAAAATCCTTCTGAATCACACAGGATTACAAGCTGGTGCAGGGAGTGAGCAGTCAGCACAGACTCAGCAAAGGAGGTTTTGATGTGACCAGAGATCAGAATAAGAACATATTTCAGTTGCCTGTTATCTCAACTAAGGCCTGAAAGGGGTGTCAGCACACCCAAATATAGAAACAAAAAGTGGAGCAGCAGCCTGTATATTTTAAATTTTATTTTTTATATTTTAAATTTTATTTTCAGTGAACGTCAGTCATTAAGCTTCAATTACTTGGAAACATACATTTTCAGAAACATGAATTGACATGAAAAAGCCATTTTAAAAACAAAATCTCAAAGGCTCATCTGCTTCTCTACACGGAAATTCTGCCGATATAAAAATGTATAAAATTATTATTTTTAATTTGTAAATAAATATATATATAATGATGCTGTCTCACATGGCTACAATGCAAAAGGCCACTTAGCCTGTGTTGGTGTTCTGTGCAGCTATAAATGGCCCAATCTATATCAATGACTGCAGATTTGAATACGTTTGCCTCAAATGTCTTATTGCAAAAGCAAAAAAACAGATTCATGCTCATGCATGTCCTGTGGCCCTGGAGTCTTTTGGGCTAATTATCTGATCAGATGTCATAGTTTGAAGGGCCCGATTGTTGTGAAGTGACAACATTTGGCTGGGCATGTCTCAGCTGCGTGTTGCATACAAGGGGCAGAACAGTATTGCTGGTGAGAAAACAACAAGAACAAAGATTCCACAACCAAATACATGCTGTGCTTTATGATGTCTATGGCTGTAAATGGGACCATAACTTCCAAAAGGACACCATGCCATACTGAAAAAGGCCTAAAACTAATGATTATGACCACTAAACTCACAAGAAAATGTTTACAGAGGTTTTAAATGTAGGGGAATTTATAGTCATTTCTCACATACATGCATAAAAAAATTGGCCTCTATTTGCATCTAGTGTGATCAGCCCTTATTGGCAATTTAAAAAAAAACAAAAAAACATTGGTACTTGCACATTGGACTGTTTTGCTCCATTATGTTTTTTTAAATGGCAGATTAATAAAATGGGTAAAGGTAAGCTGAAATCATTTACTAAAACGAATATTTTGAGCTTATGTAGATGTGTTTTTGGCTTTAATAATCTTCTGTTTAAATGTAAAATACATAAAAACAAAAACAGCCAGATGTGTTCTCTGGCACATTACTGCTCTCACTTCTATATTTACATTGTCTCAATGCATTTTGTTGATAATATGGTTAGGTCCATTTCTGGACAAATGAATTTCACTTTAAGTGGAGGATCTCAGCTCTTCATTCGCCACTGATCGACTGTGCCCATCTCCCATCAGCTGCACCAACAGAGCAGAGACTACACACACTGTATCTGTAGCACAGGAATTAAAAAGCATGGGTTTGGAGCTTGAAATGAGCCTCATCCCTACAGCTAACATGGAAAAAACAGAGTGTAACCTAATGTTGGCTTTGTAGTTTGGGGGCTTTTAACTACAGGGTGAGAACAGAGAACATTGCAGGAATTAGGAAGATTCACCAGAGGCCGAAGATGTGTGTGTCTACCTGGTATTCCTCATGTTGTGGGGACCTAAGAATTGTTTACACAGTCACATTATAGGAACTTGTCTTCCCCATAATGTAAATTACTACAAGGTGAAGACGTGTTGAAATTAGGCTGAGGTTAGGGCACTAGTAATAATGTTAAGGTTAGAGTAAGTCATCAGGAAATGAAGGTAAGTCAATGCAATATCCTCTGAAGTCATGTACAACCAGTGTGTGTGTAGAAGAGAGTTTGTAAGGACTGAATGATCAACTTTACTGCAGCCAAGTCTTGCAATCACAAATTAGTTTCAAATGTTTTTTTAAATGCCAGAGAAATCCAGATGCTTTTGTTTTTTTGGGGGTTTTTTTTCTACACCACACAAAGAATTATACGCTGAAATGAGATGAGCAGAGAAGAGGAGAGGGGGATGCCATGTATGAAAGGAGGATGTAGAGAAAGAAAAGCTGATGTAATGATACAAAAGGGAAAAGAGGAAAATAAAGAAAAGACAAAGAACACTTTCTAGAAAAAAGGACTAAAGGGGTGGTAAAGGAAATAAGCAGGTCAATTATGAAAAAGGGGTTAGGTAAGTAAGTTCTTTTGGCACTGTTAAATTCCATTATAGTGTACCTTTTAATTATAGTGCAAATCAAGTGATCTGAGAGAGAACAAGGCTTTTGTGCATGTGGGCTCTGTTTACGAGTCTTGAACAAATCTGGCACATGATGGAGTCTTTGACCAATCACAGGGCAGTTCAGAGAGAAAGGCAGTTTCAGAGTTGTGGCTTTGCCTCAGGTCAACTATACCATAAGTCTGTCCGCGCTCATCTGTTGGGATGGAGGTCTTGCTTTAATAGGTGTGTTTGTTTGTCAATGAGCAGCATATATCAAAAAGTAGAACAGATTTTGATTAAATATTCTGGAAAGGTCGGATATGGCTCAAGGAAGAAATGATTAGATTTTTGGTTGAGACCCAAATTCAAGATTTTTTTTTTTTTACAAACAATGTTAATCTTGTGATAGGGGAGTGAATTGACACTGAGGGAACCTGAGTGGATGTGGTGAAGGGTCTGTTCTTCCTGAATGTTTTCTCGATTTTTCTCGATGATTTTCATACCTGTACATTTCTTTGGGCTGCCTGGTCTCTTGCCATGCATCCCCAGTTTACAGCCAAAGTTTTCCTCCCAGAACTCGGCAAACCAGACGTTCCTGCGGTTGTTTGACAGAGAGCGACTCTTGAAGTAACGGTCAAATGCTGCCAACAGGAAAAAAATTGAAATTACCATCATGGTGATTCATGGGTTCAGAGCTATACTCCATGTGACAAAGTACACATGGAATACAGCGGTACAGCTGTGCAGATGTGACAAAGTACTCCATGTGACAAACCTGACGTTTGTCACATGGAGTACTTTTTCCCTTCCTCACCATCCACAGAGGCCCTCTTGGGGAGGATGGTGATGGCGCCCTCAGCCACACGTTCCTGCTGGACCACTGGAGAGATCTTAGAGCCCCAGCTGTCAGAGCCCACCCACAGGAAGTGACCTGTTAGGTTGTTACGTTTTGCCGCATCCAGGATTCGTCTGTCAGCATTAAAGGAGACAGATGTAACAGCCAATCAGAGAGAGACCATGTACAGATGAGGCTGATGGGAGTGTCAGAAGATGTCAGGTCATAAACCAAAGTATTGAATAATAATACAATGGAGGATGGTAAACTACATTCACTCACCTGCAATTTTGAGGAAATTGAATTTTTTTCTTCAAACATTTACCTTACAATACTTCAGAGGAAATTGCACTCTTTTCTCCAAAATAAAATTAATGAAAACTCAAATTCAGATTAGTAATCACTACGGTATAAAGGATAGCAAATAAATTATGATGGATTACATTGCAGGATGTGATAGGATATTAGAGCTAAAAAAATAAAAAATAATGGCTTTTCAGATCAAAAGCTCAAATGTAGTGCTGAAGCATGTAAACAAAAAGAGTCTTTAGAAGGAGTTAAATACAAAATACAAGAAACTAAAATCATCCAAAAGCAGCAGGTGAGGGTCAGGAAATACGAACACAAAAATCCATAAACACCATCATAGAGGAACCTGAGGAACGGAAACAGAAAACCACACTGAAGAGATGAGCCAACAAAGGGACTGAGGAGCACAGAGACTAAATATCCTAGGGTAGCAAGAATAATAGAACTCAGGTGAAACACAATAGATGAGGCAGACACATGATTACCTTAAAGGTTGGAGATGACAAGATGTGACGTTTTACCAAATGGCAGAACACAAGGAGGTAATTATTATTTTTTTTTTTGTAAAGCAAGTTGGCATGCTGTTATTTTATATTATTTGTCATTTAGGATTGTTTAATTTGTGTAGTGCAAAATAATCTACAGAGTATAATAGGACATTGACAAGCTAAACAAGGAAATAACACAAAATGTAAAACAGGGACCGACTTGAGCTAAACCTAAAGTACAGAACAAGAGAAAATAAATGACAACATCATAAAACTTCAAAGTTCAAAAATGTCCAACAGAAAACACAATGTGCCAGAGTCATTAAGTGGCAAATCATGACAAATGAGGGTTATTTACAAAGTAATAAACGGTATAATAAATAATGTGACAGATATTAAAATGATGTACCTTTACCAGCTGCAACATTTATGTGATTGGCACATGAATATGCTGATAACAATTACACAAAAATATACTGCTTCATTCTGAAATGGGCCATTCTGTTTCATGGGTACTTCTGTCATCAAAATGCTAATTTTGACTTTTTCTTTTCATTTATTTTTAGATACCAATAAAGTTATTTGAACTCTTCCTGAGGGACATAGGTGGGTGAATGTGACTGAGACTGTAGCATTTCCACTCCAACACTGAATTCCAACACTGATGTCCTGTACAAGAATGAACACAAGCATCTACATCCTCTGAGGAGACTGGGGACCTTGTTACTGTATAGGAGGATACTGGTAAGATTTTGTAACACTGTGGTGGCTTGTGCGGTGTTTTAAGCTGTGACATGCTAAGGGTGTGGAGGCACTGACACAAAGGCACTAATTAAAAAGGACCTGCTCAGTAGTGAACTGCCCTCTAGACTTCACGGAGAAAGTGGGCGATAGGAGGATGTTGGCAAAACTGAAATCAATCATCAACACCTCTACACCCACTACATGACACTGTGGAGGCTTTACACAGCACTTTCAACAGAGGACTGCTGCACCCACAGTGTAGTGTTTCAAGAAGGTCCATCACCTATATTACTATCACCTACTATTTTGAATGATTATTCTTCAAAAAAAATGGTAATATTATCATTATTCCCACTGCAGTCAGACTAAGTGCTTAAACACCAACGCAATATTTAAATGCACCTTCATGGAACAGCATGTTCAATATTTTCCATCTTTGTATACTGTATATTATGCCCATACTTTGTCCATTACTTTTTTATAATGTAACAAATAAATGTTCCCAGCATGGGATCAGTATAATGTATTGTGTTTGTTTATTCATTTGAGCAACGTGAGCCATGACCTGTCTGGTCCGTGAGGTTTCAGCTTTCATCTCCTCTTGCTTTTGTGAAGTCACACAATCAATGATTTCGTTGCATGTGATACAGAGATCGAAATTAACCTTGCCGTGAGGTGATTTGTGTTATATTTGGAGAGTTTTTTATTTCTCTAAAAGAGAAGAATTTTCTTCTGCTCATTTAATACCTAAATGTAAACAAAAACATTTTAAATCTTTAAAAAATATTTTTTCCCTCCCTCCTGATACATAATATCATTATTTGCTTTAGAGACTGAGTTGCCCTTCTCTGGTTATTGTGAACTGGCTGATCACTGCAATAAATTTGGGATGTATCAACTTAAGATCAATGTGAAAATCACTATGACTACAATAAGAAAATAAACATCCATTAAACCACAGAGTCACTGTGACCTGAAATGTAATGTGTGTATTTGTACCTGATGTCATCCTCATTGGCAAACATGATGACAGCACGGGCATTGGGTGTCTCGAGCAGACGAAGAACGATCTTGTCGAACTCACCGGGTCTTGGTTCTCGAGGGACCTTCAGAGACTGAGCGATACAGACGCCACCTGAGAGAGAGAGTGACAGAAAAAGAGAGAGAGACGCTGAATATCAGTAAGCTGGTAAGGACAGAGGTACTTTGTGTTGTGTCATAATATGCACTCCTGCATGAAAAAACATGGTGACACTAGGTGAACACTATTCTCTACAGTGCTTTGGATATAGAAATACCCATTTGAAGAGCTCATTCATTTATAAAATTAATCAAATTGTCAAAAACAGTGAGAGCAAATTTTATAGGGAACCAATATCAGCATAATTGGTGTTGTTTTTCTATTGCCCTAAAACTGTGTAATCACTTTAAAAACAGTCTCAGTACAATAATTGGTAAACCATCTTCAAAACACCAGTGAGACATGGAATCTAAAATACAATATGTAAGGAAAACAATATTTTTAACCTGTACATAGAATGCACTTACAGACTATGCCACATTTCTACCTCAACAAGGAACTTTACAAAACCTTGCCAAACTTTACCTTCATTTACATACACAGCTGTCATGCAAGGTGCTGGACTGCACGGTGGGAACAACAATATCCCAACAACTTGGGATTCATGCATACATTCATGCTCAAAGACACTTTGACATAAGGGCAGGAGGAGCCAGAGACTGAGGCCAACTGTGCAGTTAGAGTTGTTACAATCGTCTCTACCTCCTGAGCCAAAGCCACCCATCACACTCAGTGTGAGTATTGTGTTTGTAAGGTTTAAACACAATGAGGACCACATTTACACTGATCTTTATGTATGCACTCTGTATGGTAAAATATTGAATTCAATATTTACCTAAATGTTTTATAGGTGTCATGTCAGCATTTTAGAGTGATGTGCTATAGTTATTGAGAATTTGAGGCAAAATGTCCCTTGGCAATATCACTTGGAGGTGGAGGGCTGAGTGGGGATGGGTGACTATAGTGTATCTAGAGCGAGTTGGCATTGAAGGAAAACCATAAACTTTTCCTTGACACAGCCAGGTGTTTTCTGTTACTCTCTTTAGCAAAATAAACCACAATCTACCCCAGGATATGGGTTTCTATGTTTGCTTCTATGCGTAAATCTGTAAATAAACATGCTTTATCTCCACTACTGTTTATCTGTTAGATGTGGTATTATTTTCTCTCTTGCTTCATTATGTGTCTGCTTTAATGTTTTAATTAACTTTACTGTTTAATTCGTTTATATTGCCACTCTGTTGCTGTGAAGCTTCACCACAGGGATCATTAAACTTTCATCTGCAGTCACTGAAATAAAGGTCAGGAGGTCTATTAATGCTGTCAGAGACTAAATACTGTCAGATTATCACTAATATCTCAATAATGGGGGTCTACCATTGGGATTCCTCTTCGTAGCATGTATTTAACCACGTACAAAAGAAAAACATAAATAAAAGCACCCGTGGACAGAGTTACAGGCAGATGAAGAGAAAGATGATGGGGGCAGGGGAAAAGGAAGGCAAGGAAAGATGGTAAAAAGAAAGAGAAGTGAGAGATGAAGAGAGAAAAATCCACTAAGAGGATGGGAAATGTAAAGGAGGGGAAGAATGAATTGAACTCACTGCAGACCTGCACAATTAAATTGTGATGAGGCACAGATTAGGACAAAGGTATAGAACCATGTCTAAAGCTTTGAGTGCTCCCAGAGCACAGTGAGCTTAGTCATTGTGAAATGGGGGTTTGCTGTCTGTTCTTGGTCTTGGTCCGGAAGATATGGTCACACTAAAGAGCTTCAAAAGAATGAACTTGATAGGAAATTGCATTAAATGAACTCAGAGCATGATGAAAACAACTTTCTGGTCTTTGGAAGGAACTCTGAACACAGTGTATGGCAAACAAAAGTCAGCGCTCCTAATGAGGCCGTCCCTACAGTGAAGCACCAGGGTAGCAGCAGGACTGTGCTGGAGGGTGTCAGTGGCACGGACAGTGGTCAGAAATCAGTGAAGAAAGTCTGCTCCACAGCATATCTGATTAAAACTCAGGGGACGTTTCACCTTTCAGGGTGACAGTGAAGCAGTTGAGACAACGCTGACGTGTCTTCAGAATAAGTGTCTGTCCTTGAGATGCCCAGAAGTCCAGATATAAAAAAAGAGTTTTCCCACTCATTATCTGTCACACTAAAATTAGCAGATATAAAAAGGAGATTGTTTCCTACTGGCAGTAGAATACTTTCTTTTTTTTTTACTCCAGTTAGCTATATTTGATATCACAAATACAACGTAAACAACTAGAATTCTACACACAGAAGAAAGAATCCACATGGTGCATGGGAAGCATGGCAGTGGTTATCCACTTATATATTTTATTGCAGTAATGTAACAATTTTAGATCGCCACTTGCACATTGCATTTTTTTAATGCCATGTTAGAAAAGGTCCAAACTCTTTGGCTGACCTGTCAGAATTAAGCAGTAGATGGTAAAATTAAGACATTTAACATGGTGTCATGTTTACATCACCGTCTATTGGAGGCAGCGTCAACAAAAATATACATTACATCTATAGCAGTCAACTGACGCAGGAATAAATGCTAAATGTATGTATTGCAGACCAAGGCCAGATGTATCTTGTGCTTGTGAGATTTTAGACCACCGGAGAAGGGGGTCTAAAATGTAACAGCTGGCACTTATTTACACTTCTCATTCTAACACATTAGGTTTCTAACCCACTGGTTTTTGTGGTGTAAACTGCCCTTAACTGTGCTCTTATTCACTATGTCTTTCTCCATCCCTCCACTGGCAGCACCAGAGGAAATCCAATGCTTCCGTGGGCCGACAAATAATCAGTCTCATACTGTCCTCGTAAGCAGCCAGACCTCATTTTGGTTTCAACCCTGGTGGCTGTAGGTGTTCCCAGGAGAGGCATGACATTTACACAGTGACACATAGAAGTTCACAGACATTTCACATCTAATCTGATGGAGCTTGAGAGAATGTGTGAGGAAAAAAAAAAAAAGTAAAGTGCCCAAATCCAGAAGTGCAAGGGTTGATTTCCCCAGGATGAGTGAAAGCTAAAAGTGATTCCAAAGTGGTGCGCTGTAAAGCACCAGATAAGGAACTGAATACTCTGGGAGACTTAAGTATGATTGTGTCACTTTTAACACAATATGTCACTGCAGAACAAATTGCGAAACTAGTAATGGAACCTCAGCATGTGACAGTGTAACTTTTAATGTCTTTTAGTGAAATGAATTTTTGTTGACTGGTATTGTAAATAAATGGTCAATAAATGGAGTAGATGTTTGTTTATCTGAAATTTGCTTTTAGGTGTGCAATGAATTTCCAAAAGCACAAATAAACATATATCTATACAAGACTGGTTATTACTAATTAATACAGTTCAACAAACTCTGTTCATCTACTCTCACTGTGTGTGTTTGAAATCAGCACATGACTATGCAGCTTACGTTTACAAGCAGCTTTGATCTGGAGAAATCTGACATGAATGAATATACAGTTTCACATCATTTTCATTTTAGATCAAAGAAACTATAGAAAAAAAAATGATGTTTTCCTCCACATTTGCCTTGTCAAATGATTTGTTGTGTTTCCTCACCAATGACTTGGCTGCAAAAAACACACTTGAAGTGTGATATTGCTCCTGCAGCCCTAGCAGAACAGTTTGGGGGGTTTTAAGAGGAATTCTGAGCCTCTGAGAACATGAGATGACACCGAATACAGCAGAGACTGTGGCACACTCAACCTTCCCACTGTAAGCTGCTCCAGCTTAATTGGCTTTGGAGAGGTTTTTTATTTTTTGATTTGTCCAGAAAAACTGAGTGTCGCAGGAAGTCTTGAGGGAAAAAAAATATTGTCTCGTTAGTTTGACCTCCATCCACAATTGCCCGTAGGTGTGAATGTGAGCGTGAATGTGAGCGTGAATGGCTGTTTGTCTCTACGTGGCCCTGTGATGGACTGGCGACCTGTCCAGGGTGTACCCCGCCTCTCGCCCTACGTTAGCTGGAGTTAGGCACCAGTGCCCCCCGTGACCCTCATGTGGAGGATAAGGCGGTAGAAGGTGAGTGAGTGAGAGGGTCTAAGTTGTTTTAATGAGGTAAAACTAGTGTCAGCGAGTTGAACCTCACTGCAGAAAATATATCAAAGTATACCTAAATAATGGTGATGTCATGTCTCCACCAGGGTAACCTTTTTCATATCACTAAGGATTTTAATTTACATAGCCTGCATTTAGGGGCCTAATATAGAGTGGGACACTTACTGCAGTAATCTGTCGAACTGCTTGTCTCTGTGGTGTGTGAGGTTTCCTGATGATGATGAGAATAATGCTATGCACGGCAGGCTTATTAAGACAGTCTCTGACTTGTATCAAACCAAGTTCAGTTTCATTAGGGTTAATATATTTTCTTCCAGTTTGTGTCCATTTGTGACAAATCACAATTTGTTCAAATGTATTCAAAGAAAAATTCAAGACATAATATTACATGCATGACAATGTTTCCACTGTGCTATGTGAACATGTATTTTGATGTAGAGGATGTACACTATACACTACACTATATACACCACTATAGGAAAATATGATATTTTAGCCCTAACCAGGTGTAATTTTTGTGCTTAAACCTATGACCACATCCACAAATGGTTATCCACACTTTCCTCATTTTGGCCAAATGCACATCTGCAACATGTAATTTTATTTTGAGCAAATAAAGATCCTTAGAAAATGTAATTGAGAATACAGTTCCTTTGTGCAGAAACATCATTTTTAGGTGTAAAAAAAGGCTCATTCACAATCCCTTCTTCTAAATTAAGTTTTAGCCATAGCTGTTTAACTACTCATTAACTTCTTTTCATAAGCTCGTTCTGAAGGTGGACCAGTGGAAGCTGCTTGCTGTTTCAGTTTGTTTTGTATTTCTAACCTGTCTAACAAGCCAGATCAACTGTCTGGTGTCTGGACAGAGACAAAGCTATTCCCCAGCATTATAGAGTCTAAATGTGCAAGACATATTTACATTAAATTAACAAATATCAGCCAAAAAGACTGTAACAGCAAACTGGAAAGATTTACAGACTTTATTTATATATGTTGTTTTTCCTTTTTTTGTAATATTTTCAAGATGTTTTCTTAATCAAACTATATTGTCATTCTCACACAAAGGTCAACTGAACCTTACATCTAAAACAAGGAACACTCATCTTCCCAAGGAGCCTCAAACATAATTATTTCTCACTGGTGAAAGCAACACTGTAGTAACATCAAATATTAATGTCATGAAGTTTAAGCTTCTTTCTCTGTAAAAGACAGATATAGCTGATCCTGTCTGATCACGTGGGCTGCAGGACAAAGAATGGAGATGAACACATTTAAGAACCTGCTGTCATTATCATCACCATGCCATTCACAGTGGAGCTGAGAAGACGTGACGTCTACAGTCACTTGACATAGCTTTATTTAGAGGCTTTCTGAGTAAAACTGATTCCATTCCATACTCTCTTCTTGTGGGTCTATCTGGCCATGCAGATCAGGGCTGTTGCATCTTTTGATAAGCAATGGCTTGAAATACTACAAATGAGGATGTGAAGGTCAGACCCACTGGCAGCAGCTCACCTCATATTTTTTTCTTCATTTTTTTCCTAGTGGTCATATTTTCAGTGAAGCAACCATTGAAAATACTGAAAGCCACTGGTTGACATGTCAACAAGTCCACCTTTAACTTCACAGGCCTCAGTGAAGATGGACAGTGTGATGGTGAGGCCGTTAAAGTCAATCATCCTCTGAGTTGATCTGTCAGCAAATTAGAGTAAAGCATATACTTTTACCCACATTAATAACAAGATATTTGACTAGCAGAATACACAGCTCACACTCTGAGACATATCTCTTTTAATAATCATTTTACAGGAGGGGATTTCATGTATGTAAATTGTTACGTTTAAAGCATAATGTAAACACTGGTACAGATTATATACACATTGTACACCTTCTATGATGATACTTTGATACATCTTCATGAAAAAAAGCCCAAGAGGTGATGAAAAACCAGAAGTTGCCTCCTGAAGTGACTTTATCCTTGCAGAGATAAATGTGGAAATAATGAAGATGGACACACACGCCATGAATTTAATGAGGTTCAGCTGATATTTTACCAGCAGGGACAAACAAAGTGCTAAATCAGCTGCTGAGGCTTTTCCTGCTGTGTTAATTTCTGCCAAATTAACATTTGGTGACAAAGTAAGAAATAAACAGTTAACAGACCTGGTATTAAATGTTACCACATACAATACCCCTTACACTAAACTTAACATCACAACTAAATGTCTCCAACGCTAACCCTTAATGCAACACTAACCTAAACCCAATTCTAACAGTAACCGTAAGGCCTTATATTCTCTTAAGGTCTGAGAGAATATAAGGCCACTCACACACACAGATGTGATAACTTAACAAAAAAATTACACATGACAGAATCAGTACCATCATTTGCAATGTCGTAGAAAGTGAAAAAAAGGATGTTCAGCTACAGTGAATTATCATTTCTTTTTTCCCTTCCTCCCAATCTAAAAAAACTCTTGAGTCGCAGTACAAAAACCCTGGGGAGGAAAAAAAAAAAAATGGAAGTCTCTACCAAAAACTCTACCAAAAAACACAATTAAAATAATCACAATAAATAGTGCCAAAAAAATAAATGAAATCAATCACAATATGCCTGACCCTTTCCTCCCAAAACTGCCCTTGCCACCCAGGCATATAATAGTGGCATATAATGCATATACAGACAGTATATAACCTTTATAGCAGGGCGGTAATGTCGATGTTAATGTTTGGAGCGGCACATGTTTTGTTGCTTTGGTACGTTGTAATCATGCTCTGTAACAAGAAAACATTCCCTTCCAGACAGTGAATGGGGTGGTTCCCATTAAGAGGTAATCATCCTTTTAACAGCTGTGAGGCCAGCTATTAGTAGACATTTATCCCAAACAGTTTATCACAAATGGATTTCACAATAGCTACATTTTGTTTATTATTTTAAATGCCACCAGCAGACCACAATTCTCTGTAAATCACGTTCACCTTCTCCATTTAGGGGCTTCCACGGTGGATCATCTGCCATCCTGCCCTATCCCTTGTGTCCTCTTCTGTCAAAGCAACTGTCTTCATGTCCTCCTCCACAACATCTATTAACATTCTCTGTGGTCTTTCTCTTCAACATCCTTTGTCCAATATACAGTAATTATTATTCCTCCACTGCATGTGATCAAACCATGCAACCATGAAGATTTCAGCATCCTCAGCTCTGCCATTTCCAGCTCCGTCTCCTGTCTTGCACTGTCGCACTGTCCACTGCTTTGGATGGCTGACCCCAAATATTCACAACTTTAAACTCATTCACGTTCTCTACCTCTACTCCTTGCATCTTAACCATACCACCTCAATGTCTTTCACACACAGATATTCTGTCTTGCTCCTACTAACCTTCATTCCTCTTCTCTCAGTGCAGACCTCCACTTCTCCAGGTTCTCTTCTACCGCTCCTCTACTCTGACTAGAGATTACAATATCAACTGCAAAGAACACAGACCTTGGAGATTCCTGCTGATCTCTATACATCACAGAAAACACTGCTGTATGCAAACAAGTAAAGGAAAAAAGAATCACAATGTATTAGGCACAGGTAACTAATTACAAAAGTTCCTTCTACATTTTGACACTGCAAATAAAACAAAACCACAAGGACATGAGACACAGACTCATTAGCTTGAATTATAAAGCAGAATTCATATACATTATAATTCAGAATACCAGAATACCTGAAATTAAATATGTCTTTTTTTTAAAAAAAAAAAAAAAGTCAAGCTCACCTTGGTAAGTAGGGTTAATTAAAAATCTTTTTTCTTCTCTGAATTACTGCAACTGGACAGGAAATCCAATGTCAACAATTATTTTCAACTGTTAATGTGAGGAATAAAAGTGAATCTTTTTAAAGTTATGTGGAAATAAATGATTATATCTGACCAAAGCAAAAGTATATACAGTGGTAATTCATCTTCCTTTTTAACTTGGAAAAGGAAGTCTCACAGCGAGATCCACTGAAGTTGAAGGTGGATTAAATAAACATGGGGACATTCGAAGGTGCACTGTCTAATGGAATTGTTGCAAAGAACAGATATCATTAAAACCATTCCTGCAAAGTCTTTACATTGACCTCTTAATTAACAGATCACCAGTGTATCACTGTATGCAGAAATGTGATGTTACAAGCCCACTCGCCTCTTTTATTCCTCACCTTTGAGGCCCTGAATTCTGTACTATGAAAGGTTGCCTAGGCAACAGATGCACAGCCTTGACATGAAAGAGGCGACACAAGAAAAATAATGTGTCCACAAAGCTGCCAGTCCACCTTAAAGTGAATTCTCCCTTTGACTTCAAAGCTCATCCTCATTCTTAATATCTTTTCAGGACTCTTGCCTCAAGTGATTTTACAGATGTGAGATCTTCCATTTTTCTCTTTCATTAAATTAAACACTTGGACAGAACAAAGTGATTTGTGCTTGTTAATCACTAATGCAATATTCTTTCAACTTCCATTATTGAGATAAGATAGTCAGAACTGACAAAAGTCATGTTAAAACTTTATTTGTATCAGAGCAAGGAACATACTGTAACTATAAAGAATTTGTCATTTACATCTTACACTCTGGTAGCTGTTTCTACTGGGAGACAAAAACCTAGATAGGTCTCATGCTGACGGAAATTTTCTTGGAATAATAGGAAAAAATGTAAGATTTCCAATCACAGCTTAATGCAGAATGAATTAAGCTGATGCATCTAATTCATCTAATGCAGAATGAATGAAACTGCATCAGGGTTAGGGCTGCAACTAATGATTATTTTCACACTCAATTAACCTGTTGATTATTTTCTCAATTAACCAAGTAACCGTTTAGTCCATAAAATGTTGATCAGTGTTTCCCAAACCTGCAAATGATGATGGTCTTAAATATCTTGTTTTGCCCACGAAATAATTCAGTTGTAATGATTTCCTTGATATATGGAGCAAGGAAACTAGAAAATATTCACATTTAATTTAGGAGAAAAATTAGAAAACCTATTTTAATCATAAAAAACATTCAAACCAATCCATCCATTACAAAATTAGTTAAAGATAAATTTAGTACTTGATTAATAATTGATTAATTATTGCAGCCCTAATCAGAATCATCAGTTGCATCAAAACAAGCGCTCCCTGTTTCTCCCTCAACCAATGACCATGCAGTATTAACCAGCAATGCAATTATTTGTCATGATGACTGAGACCACCTTCTGCACCATGAACTGTACAGACAGAAATGAACCAACTAACTCAACTTCAGTCAGTGAGTGAGCGATGATTAAATTTCCCCATTTCTTAACAAAGAACTAAGTAATTTCTTTTAAAAACTGGAAGCCTACTCTGTCAGTCTATTCGTACTAGTTATCTATTCGTATTAGTTACAGGCCTACAGGATTCTAAAAATAACATTTTCAATATTTTCTCACCCAAAAATGTTTTTGGATGAGAAAATATTGAAACCTCATTTAAAGCAAGCCAAAAAAATGAGTTATAACGAGAGTGTAGCTTAACATCTTGCAGATCTGTTAAAACCACTAATCAGAGAAAGTTAACCAGCAAAGTGTTCTTTCCCCATTAAAATTCAATTTTAATTTTGCCCGAAAACTTTAATGAGCTAATTTAGAGCATCATTATATGATGATTGAAGCAAATGAGGAGGTAAGAAAAATGGTGATGGCCCATATGTCTGCTGGCTTCAGTTCTACCTCACAATCCTGCCTCAACATCTGTCTCTGACTCTTGCCTAACAGGAGACAATGAGCAAAATCTGAAGAAACCTATTAGATCCAGAGACAGATTCTACAACTCAAACTCCAAGAAATAATCAAAGAAAGGAGAAAGAAATCTGCATTATACGTGTATATAAATGAATTCTCTTGGCAATATTAATTTTAACAATGTTTATCTAATGGAGATTTGGAAATAATGTGGCTAAAGGTATAATATACTCTTTGGTTTACAAGATATCAATATTTGTGCCTGCAACAAGGAGAGTAAACATTTTAGAATGAATCAAATTATAGAAAAATAACATCCAGCAGTGACATACACTGTAGCTGAAATATACAATTTGATCCTGCATTGCAATAAAAGCACTCGCAATAGTTTGATTGGGCCGAATTTCCAGTTTTGTGACAATTGTAATTAGGAAAATCATTTTATACAATTTATATGATGCTCGCCCGCATCCTAATGACCTATTTTGAAGTTACCACAAGGGGAGGCTGGACCTGTCCAGTCATTTCAGGACATCATGATTTAATATTGTTTATCTTGTTTAAGATTTTTGTTTGTCTTACCTGTGATGCAAATAATTTCTTACCAAAAATGAGAGGTAAAGCAATTCAGTGAACTTTATAAACATTATAAGCATTAAAAGTATTATTAAAATTATTGCAAATGTATTTTGTTCAGGATAATCGTGACATGGATTTTTAACATTTTCCCTGATGTTTAATGGACAAAACCTGTGAAAACTCCTGCACTGGTCCTTCAGTGGTAAGGTGTCAGGTTTACATCGTATTACACTATCCTTCATGTGAGAAAGAAAATGAACATCACTCTGACACTGTTTCTGCCTTTTATCATGTTCAGAGTTGTTTCCTTGTGTTTGACGCCTGCGAGTATCACAGCCATTTTACTCATTACCCTTTGTCTGTCGCCACTAATTCCCCTGCTGCTGCTGCTGCTGCTGCTGCTGCTGGATGAGCATAAGGACAGCATGAGGCATGTCTGTCCTCTCACAGAGGAATGGGGTGATGAAATCCACCGCAAGTGCTCATCATCACCACTCCGTTAGGACCTGTGTGATAATGCAAGGTTGCTCTGTGTGCCCATTTCAGGAGAAAAAGTAATTAATCTCTGTTCTATTGAAACACACAAAGAACCCGTCTGCGGATGGACTATAATGATTCCTTTTGAGTCAGATGTTCTAGAAACAGTGATCGATGAACTGCACTTCACAACATGAAAACTTTTACAAGAATTACTGAATTCAGCTGTACAATCTTGGGATGCTGGGGTTCAAACTCAAACCCTTTAAACCAGTTTGAGTTCAACATGCACAGCCTACAAGCGCACCACACCACCTGAAGTAATACACGTTTAGTCCAGCTGAGGGCGCTGTGAGTGCAGCTTGGCCTAGAACAGGGGCGTCAAACTCATTTTAGTTCAGTGACACTAAGAGCGCAATTTGGTCTACAGTGAGCCAGAAAAGTAAAATAATAGCATAATAACCTAAATCAACAAGAACTCCAGATGATTCCCTATGCTTTACATTTAATGAAATACCTTTTTACAAAACATATTATGAACAACCTGGAATTTCTTTAGTTAACAAGTTTAACAATATTTTGTCTAGGTTTATCATTTACACATGTGCATTACAACTTAAAGATCACAGTGGACCTAAAAAGTATAGTATAGTATATTACAGTATATAGTATAGATTACATTCTATTCATAATGTGAAGCTTTCAGAAATTCATCCTGCAAGCCAGATTGGACCCTCAGGTGGGGCGGGTCTAGGAGTGAGAGTCACACCCACTATTGCCATCAGCATTGATCCAGAGTGTAGTTTCTCATCTCGTCAATTAGTTCCTGCTAATCCACAGCATGTTTTCTATTTGTTAGAAGAAAGATAATCTACAAATGAGTCATTTTGCTCCACTAACTTGTTCTCAAGAGAGGAAAGGTAAAGAAATCCCTGCCAATGAAATATATACATCTTACTTATCTTACTTTTAATGCTGTGACAAGAGCGACAAGATGCTAGTTTCCAGGAAAAATGAAAAGAAGCAAAGCAGACATCAAGAAAACTTAGCAGAGGTTCAATCCAAATATGACGCTCTTCTTATTGAATAGGCAAAAGTGAAACGTACAGAAGAAAACCATGGGAAACGGGATGAGACAAAGTATGTCTTGTGCGAGAGTGAAAAAGAGTTTAAGGGATAAAGAAGTGGAGGAGGAGATATGGAGGATGGGGAGCTGAGAGAAAGGCAAGTAAGAAAAGCTGATTATCTTCTGGAGGCTTTCACACTTCTCAAGAAGCAGAAGATGGAACTTTTCTCCACAAACTGAGTTATCTGACAGATTATACTACTGAGTAGTAATCTACAGTGTGCCCACACTTACACACATTCAGATACAACACCAAGCACTTCTGCTTCTGCTGAGTTTAGAAAAAAATACAAATTCTTCGTTAATGGAACTTTTTTTTTTATTTTGGTCAACACAGAAAAGTAAAAATCTTCGGAGGCTGATTTGCGCTTTTCTCAGTTTTCTCAGTCTTGACAGCGGACTGATGCTCTCAGTTGTTAGTTTCTCTTTCTGACAGCTGCTGAGAAACTGTGGCAGATTTTCATTATTACCATATTTGGATTCAGCTTTCACTCACAAAAACGCGAATTGCAAAATGATTTTAAAAGAGATGCTCGTAATAACGGAGTTACACGTTATGTGAATTATTCTTAGGTGCTCCAGTTCTCACCGGAGTGGACCAGGTGAATGCTAGATCACTAGCAAACAAAACTTTTATCCTGAATGGTTACTTCACATCACTTGATTTGGATTTTCTCTGTGTGACTGAAACTTGGCTGAATTTTGGTGAGTCCAGAACTTTCTCTGAACTTCTGACTGTACATATTTTAATGCACTGAGGGCGCCTGGTCGAGGAGGAGGAATAGTGAATGTTGTAAAAAGCTCTCGACCTCCTTCTCCGACTTCAAACTGATTTGATTTGAGTTGGGTCACTCTCACCGATTCTTTGCGCAGTGATCTATCAGCCATCTTAATATAATAAAGATTTACTGAATAACTTTTCTGATTTCTTTAACATTCATGTGTGTTGTCCTGATAAGCTGCTGGCCAAAGACTTTAAAACTTATAGAGTGAACATGGGCCCACACTGGACCTGGTCTCTGTTCCCTGTCTGGTTATGAAACAAATGAGTCACATTTCACTGCCTGTCACACATGACATTTCTGAAATCTCTGCTAGAAAATACGACGTTACAGTACAGTTCAATGTTTGTGGTTTTTCTAAAAGCTGTGCAACCAATGACATGTTCATTGTAATTCCATCATTGCTAAGTGGGATTTTACATTTCCAGGTCATAAACTGCTTACAGAGCTCCTGCTGTCATAAAGCTGCTGTGATTATTGTGAACTGTTCAACCTCAAGACAATGACAACAAATGACACCCAAAACACAAACAAACAAACAAAAAGCATCTCTCAGGGAACCTGAGAAGAGCTGAGACAACCAAATATGCTGCTACAGCTTTTCAAAGCAACACCTACATACGGCTTTAAAGATAAATGTATACTTAAAGCCGAGGAGCTGAATTTAGGTGGGAGTTCACACAGAAGTCAGTCTGCTGTTGGCTGAAAGTTATAATATTAAAGCGATATTCATCTTGGTTTTCCATTTGCCAAAGACTTTCGCAAGTTGTGTCAATCTCTGCTGATCAGTACATGATTACCAGATGGGAGTCACAGACTGCGAAATAATCAAAGATGTGATTAAAGAGGCATTGTACATCATGCTTCATATCTTTAGCTTCCACTACTGCAACTTCATTAAAACTCCATTTTACATAACTGTAGAAGTTAACATGTAATATCAACTGTATGTAACACCAACAATGCTTAGCAAGGACAAAAAATTGAGTGGGTTGTTAGATGTTCATAATGTAAGATATTCAGATAATCCAGTGGTCCTTAATTGGCACATAATTAGCCAATGATTTCTGCAGGCCCAGCCAATCAGCTTTCACCTGTCATCACTCAAAGATGGTTCACCTAATAAAACTAACACCTACTTAAGGCAACATTTTAAGAATTAACACCTGTTCCATACATGGTTCCAGATTACATTCATCTTGCAGTTTTGTTTTTTTTGGGGGGGGAGGGCAATTTGGAATTAAATAGACCAGATCTGTGTCTTAAGAGAGAGAGACAGAGATACACAGACGTTCAGTGCAGTTCAGCTGAACTGACACAGTGTAATAGAGACGATGCATTTCTCGTCCTTTCTCTGCTTTCCTGTGACCTCCTATTTCCCAAACCCTTTCTCACAGAAGATGGAACAGTGATAGAGTCAAACAGCTTAACAACTGTGACAGGAAACCTTTTTTAGCAAACTGTCACACAACAGGACTTTTTACACCAAGGATAAAGCAAGTTGTAGCATACCTAAGTCAGGGAGACTACTCAGTTGCATTCGTCAATCATCACAAAAAAGTCACTCCCATTTCCTAACTACTCTCCCTCGTCCTCACCATTGCTACCAAGTCTTCATAGTCCTGTCCAATCTATCATTCAGTTTCACCAGGTCACCAGTCACCATCACTGTCTGGCAATTTTCCTTGCTGTTGCCCAGAAGCATGTTTCCTCAGCTTTGATATCCACCAAGTCCAAAGGTCATTTTCACTAGTCTCTCATTTTAATATTCATGCTTAAAAAGGCAGTCTAAATGAGTCATCCTCTGTTAATTTTAATGTAATTGAAACATGTCTGGCACTCTTGCCTTTGCAGCAAGAGGTCCTGGGTTCACAACCCGGTTGGAACAAGGGGCCTTCTGCAAGGAGTTTGCATGTTCTCCCCGTGGTGCGTGGGTTCTCACCGGGCACTCAGGCTTCCTCCCACAGTCCAAAAACATGCAGATTTGGGGACTAGGCTAATTGGACACTCTAAATTGCCCGTAGGTATGAATGTGAGAGTGAATGGTTGTCTGTCTCTATGTGACCCTGTGATGGACTGGCGACCTGTCCAGGGTGTACCCTGCCTCTCGCCCTATGTTAGCTGGAGATAGGCACCAGCGCCCTCCGCGACCCTTAGTGGATAAAGCGGTAGAAAATGAGTGAGAGAGAGAGAGAGAATGAAACATGTCTGAATTTGGTGATAAATGTATCAACGATCAGCATCAATCAATACATCTTCCTGGATTAGCCTGAGATTCCTGCAGCAGCAGCTGAGAGAATTCATATCATCAGAGGTTACTCCTGTTGATATCAATAGTATATGTCTTCGGTCAGCTAATGAAGTCACTTCCATGTGTAAAACTGAGTGTGTGTTGAAAGCAACATACTACATGAAAGCTCACTGATGCTACAGAAAAGCCACAGCTGCTGTCAGTCTCTGCACAGCATCTTGTTTTTAAATACTATAGTCGCAACCATTCTTCAGGATTACTGCTGCCGCTGCCATTTATGCACAGATTACAACAGTGTCACAGACCCAGCTACATATATAGATGTTAGTAAGGGGCTATATTTGTAAAGCATAATACAATATGTCCCTTATGACACAATGTAAAGAGAATTCTTAGAATTATTTTCTTTAAATTTGTGTTCACATATAAGACTAAATAGATCCTATTAAATTATATTTTTAGAGCACTACTTTACACACAACCAAAAGAAAATAGGTGTTAATCTGCTGCTGTCAAAAAGGTCATTAACAAATCTGCATTTTGTGCTTACCAACCTAAAATCTTTCACAACATTTGACTGACAGAAATCATTCATATAGTATCAGAATATTAAGCACAACAACACTATCACCCTCAAGACGAACTATTGTATCTCACAAATTATAAGAAGATGAAGACACTTGAGCAGGCACATGTTGCTGCTCTTAACAGGGACCACATGGAACAATTACTTGAGCGTCACAGCCCACTTTACAGATCACGAAGAAACTGCAGTCACATACAAACTGTGAGTAAAATGGAAAAGTGGCACCATGCTGAGGCATGTGCTGCTCATTTCAACACCGAAAAGGATTGGAGGAGCAAAAACTGCTCATAATATTGCATGTTATTACAAACTTAGAATCTTGATCCTTATAGATCAAACAGTCATGGTCATCCAATTTTAGTCAGACTAAAACAATAATTCGGTTTTCTTAATGTCATGTAAACACGTTAGTCGTAGTCCAGGTATGTTAGTCCATCTTAGTTGGACTACCATACCTGGGTAATACAATTCATAGTCCAATTATTCCAGCATGTATATGCAACAAAATTTCCTGCCCAGTCAGAAGTAGGAGTCGACATATAAAGTGCAGTACTGTTACCGGATATTATACGGTGGCAGCGTCTCTCTTCAGAAAACACATTTTGTATCACGATTAACATGTACAGCAGGTATAAAACATTCAGAACCACAGCACGATCCATCTCACTGTCCATTTTGCCATGCACTGTTTGTTTTTATGTGACAAAGGTCAACAGGAAACTGATTCAATATGCCGTAGCTTGTAGAGAGATACAGTGCCACCTATGGAGATGGAGTCAGATGTACTGTACATGGCCAATAAATCGTTTTCCTCCTCCGTATGTATACTCGGACTCTGCAATTTGTCCGATTGCCTTTCTTAGACAACCACTGTTGAATGCCTCTTACAGTCTGATTAACTCACAGTGACCATGTGGAGGAAAAAAATTGGTCAGCCTCTTCAGTAATTTCAAAGTCAGTTGGACAACGTCTTGTACACTCATCAATGCACAGTGAGCAGGAAGTAACAACCAGAACACAGACCACAGGGTTCTGCACTCTCATTTCGATTTTTAAGTTCTGATAGAGAACTAATTAAAGTTTCTTACCCAGCTCTCTGGAGATCTGGACGAAGGCCTCCACACCACTCTCACCATAGTTTCCTTCAGAGGCTAGTGTGGAAACATAGTTCCAGCCCATCGCCGTCACAATGTCCAGCATGGCCTGAGCCTGGTAGGAGTCTGGAGGGACCACGCGGGAGAAGAAATCATAGCGGGTGTTGTCACTAAGCTCTGGGGCTGTCGATGCGTAGCTGATCTGAGGAATCTGTGGAGACACCAAAAAGGTAATGGTCTGAATAAAATAAACTCTGGGACAGCAGTTATACAGTGTGCACTTTGAACCCTTTACTGTATATGTTTCTCTTTTCTGTATTATTCAGGTCAATTAATAGTGATAAAACAATACTCAGGCTCCAAAAGTTCCTTTATTATTATTTTTTAATGTAATATAATATTTGTTTAATGATTTCAGTTTCTTTCCTTTTTTTGGGGGGGGGGGTTGCTCCTCGTTGGGATTATACTAAACGCCTTCAGTTTGTGGGGTGAAGATCATCATTTTAAAATTTGGAAATGCAGATCAATATTTTCCACCACTCTGTAGCAATTTACTGTTCAAACATTGTTGCTAGTGACTGTTCTACTACATCTACCAACAATAGAAGTCCCCTTGGTGGAATCATTGTAACTTTATCAATAGAAACAACTTCCTACACTGCAAAGAACCTTTAAAAAGTAAAGAGTCTAAAATAGAGATAGACAAGACAATAAATGCAATAAAACACTTCTGCAAAGAGTTTGACAGATGATTGTGAGAAGCTCAAGACAGAGAGCCATGATCCCAAAACCTGACTATTTGAAAAACCTGCTCATGAACCTCAACAGTCATCTATTTTCCATGGTTGCTGTCTATTGCAGCTTTAAATCAGTGAGTAGCATATCTATATACCACTCAAATAATGTAAGGAAACAAACTGCAAAGAAGAAGACAAAATAATTATTTCAAAATTAAAATTTAAATTTGCACTTCATGCGTTTATTTCATAAGAAACGGTTCCATTTCATAAGAGACTAGGTTCCAAAGTCTGAAACAGCAAACTATAAACTTGAGACCAAAAAGTAGAAAAAGCATGTCCCACAGTATATTTGTTGAGATGTAAACCAATCCAAATAAAACCTTAAATCCCGACCTTCCCCTGCTTCCTGTTGTTCTGTCTCTTGTCAGAGTCAGGTTAGTGAGCTCTGCTGTGTTAATTAAGGAGGCGGATCAGGACATAGATCCTGCAGCAGAAGGTCCAACAGGCCCAGCAGGGATGGATAATGGTCCTTTATAGAAGGATTGAAGGGCTGATTGATTTGACTTCAGTCAGAGACTGAGGCGCTGGGCTGCGTTCCGCCGGATGCCTCATTAGGATTCACAGAGGAGGAGGGAGGAAGATGGATGGCCAAGGGCCTGACAGCAATACAAATGTCACTTGGTCCGACTCGCTCAGTGACAAGAAGCAAATTAAACGCCAATACTGTAAATACAAACCTGTCCGGGAACTGACACTATCAGAGCACTGCAGGTTTCCCACCAGAGCCAAGCACAAACAACTACAAAGCATTGGACACTTTTATTTCCAACTTTTTAGACTCTCTAAACTTTAATGTTTCCTCACCTACTTGACTGGAGAATGAAGTGGGCTGTCACTTTGAGGACTAATATTCTACATTTGTTTTGAAAAAAGTATGAAGCATTTGGCTGTGAAGACATCTCATCATAGAAGTATTCAGAATGTGTTCACAATATCAGCTGAAATATTTTAAAATCAAACTCATCAAACGTAGAGAAAAGGGATTTTTGCACATAGATGTTAATAAATGTTTAGACTATTCAACAAAACTCAGCGGGTCTAATACAACATCTTCAAATTCTAAGCTTAACATTGTTTCACAAGTTCAGAAAACGGTTTCTAACTTGTTTTGTGTGTTATTAACACCCACCTGAAACTGTGCAAGGCTACCCTACCTGTCTGTCTGTTCATGAAAATATTACCAGAGAATTAAAAAGAAAAACATTTATTCAGAGATAGCTGCTTTCTGGATCCACAGTTTTGGGCAGCATCAGCAGTGGAACAAATACTCTAGAAACTTCCAACAGGTGACAGAAAACAACATTATAATTGGTGTTTAAGACTGTGCAGCAGCTCTTAATGGTGATGACAATGTCTTTGAAATAAAGAGGTGAATATAAGTCTGACAAGTTTGCCGTAGGGGAAGCTGGGGGAGAAGAGCCATCACCGATACAGACAGCAGGATAACTGTGTTATTATCAAGTTTGTTTTGAACAAAAAAGACCCTCAGACAATCAATATCTGTAGATAGTCAAGGTTGTGATGTTGTCGTATTGGACATTAAAAAGTGCGATTGTGATTGACAAATTAAAAACTGCATGCTTTCAATCCAAACACTGCACTGTATGTCAAGTATAATCACTGAAACATATGGAGGTGGGTGTGTACGCGCACACACACACGCGCACACACACACACAGAGTTAAGGCTAAAATAATAGCAGCTGCAAAAAGAAAAATGAGGATCCACCATTAACATCAATGAGGCATTGTGGGCTGAATAAACAGCAGCATCACTTATTGATGCTCAGTCAGCTACTGCTCCATTAAAAACACATCAGCGTCAGTCATATTTACACATCCTGCTTCTGTATTTAAGAGGATAATACGGCAGTTTTTTTTCCCCAAATTTAATGTTAATTGTGTTGCACAGCTGATATTTTTCCAAAGCTGAGCTCAGGTCTTGTTGGTTTTCTGCTGCCCTCATTACTATGGTCAAATGTGTTTTGGGACTTGAAATTCTTCTGTACATATTCTTAATATACCAGCCATAGACTTAAGCAAGCCTTTTGTCAAACGTCTAAAATCTGTTTTTCTTTTTGTCCCTGCTGGCCGCCTTATTTTTAATGACAGCAAGTTCCTGCGTCTCTAAGAGCTTCTTGAGGCTGGGGGGCGCAGTGCTCAGTACCTCATACACCAACACTTCAAAAACCCAGAAAATCCCTTTAAACAAGCTGTCTTCTTCATGTATGGCACACGCAGGCCTCAAAACAAAAAGAACAAAAGGAAGATTCTGGTTTGGCTTTGCTGGTGAGAAAATTTTAATCAAAGAACAGAAGTAATGATAAATAAGGTCCATCACTCTCACCCTAATAATCACACCGACAACTGAAAAGGACTCTTGAAAGGAAAGTTTGCTATAGTTACACAGATCCGAAATATTCCATCTTGTTTTTCAATAAATGACAGGTACTGTCAGAAAAAATAAATTGAGATTGTGGCCTGCAGGTGGCTTCTGAGGGAGTTCCAATCATGACTGGAGGACTGCAATTTTTATTAACAGCCTAACTGGAAATCCTGCTGATCCGTTCCTGGCACAGTCATATCTCAAGCCTTGCTGTGGTGCATTCGCCGGTTCAACAAAAGAAAACGCAGTTGTATAGTAAAGGTAATTTGTGTTTAAAGGTAAAAGTTCATTATTTTCTACTGCCACTGCTCCACAAAGGGCTTTTTTTTTTTTTTTTTTTTTTTTTTAAAGTCGCGGTTCAGAATATTAAATCTTATATTTGTAATAAATATACCATCAAGTTTTTTTATCTTTCATCACAGTTGAAAACTGAAAGCATAAAGATCTCAAGGCACCAAGGACAACGTCAGAATTAGTCAGAATTACTGGTTATTGTAACCACATAAGTATGTTGTTTATCTAAATGTAACTACTTTTATTTGTGATGATAAGAAAAGTAATAAATAAATAGATAAGTAATAATATTACATGACAGCCTCCTGTCCTCTCTCTTGATGTACAAATAGTGTCCTGTCCTGTGGTGTAATGGAGAGAGTTTTTCTAATAGTAACTTATTTGACATATTGGGGAGCATTCTTCATCCGTTTGGTGTGACGTAGTCTATGGCTGCCTTCATTTTGGGTGCAGGATTCAGAAAAATTGGAAGCCTCTAAATGACAGAAAATAAATCTGTAAGATGTGGCTGAGCCAGCAATCTTCCAGAAAAAGAGGATACTGTTACTCTCTTCTTTTTTACTGAAAAACAAAATCTGAATTGATTGTACACCATTATGAGTTGATCTATTTTTGGTCCAGGTCTGAGTTAAGCCTACTTGAAAAGTACAATATGTGAAAACTTCCTTAAAAAAATGGCAATGATCTGATGATCTAAAAGACATAAGTAGAGAGCACTGACCTATAAGACTGTCAGTCTGTCCATCAGTGACCCGATGATGAGTAACATGTTTGAATGATCCAACAGAAACGTCCAATAAAAGTAAAATGACCTATAAGAAAGCACTCAGAATGAAAAACTCCTTCATGGCTGTTCAGTTTCAGAAACTGGATCACCCCTAAATCCATTTATCCATAACCTATTGTACATCGCCACTTTGATTTCATCAATATCTATGCTATTCACAGACTAACAGACAAGGAAGAAACTTTAACACATAAAGAAATGTAATTCTCAGACTGCAGTGATTGTAGATGACAAGCTTTGTTTACACAAGTCAGAAACTGCTTCACGAAACAAAAACCTTGCTGCCCTCAGTGGAAAATGGGAATGCATTTGCTCCACTTGCTCCAGTGTGTGTGTGTGTTTGTGGACATTTTTACATCTGAGGACAAGCTCACTGTTTTCTGCCAACCTGGCGTGTTTCAAGTGACTGATGTTCATCATCCTGTGACAGCCTCAAGCTTTCCGTGCGACTGAACAATGAAAGATGGAATCCATCTAACACGTCCATCATCCTTCACTCTGCAAACTGATTATCTTATTTAAAGTAAAGGCTCTATTTGCCATCATGTCTCTTTCCTGGACAAAAAAAACAGCGTCAGTCTCGGGGGGAAAAGTCCTACGTGAGTCCTTCTGTTGCTGCTCCGTTTCTTTTAATCTGGAATTCAGGATGGAATTAGAATGACTTGCTGAAAAGCCCTCAACAGAAATAAACTGTAACCCCTTGGGAGTTTCCTGTTTAAATGAAATGCATTAATTAAACTTAAGGAGACACTATTTGTTCTTTAACTGTCCTCTAAATCTTTCACAAATGTGTTCATTTGTGGAGGTGACCACCCCAATCCCCACACACAAACATCTTGTGCATCCTCTAAGTAATAGTGATAATGTACCTATAAACACAAGTTAACGGTTAAAAAACTATTACTTTAGGAATTAAAAGCTTCTCATGAAATTCAACCACAAAATCAGCAGCACCACCTTTAAATATTTCTATAATTTGTCTTAGCAGAGGACGATCTAAAGGCTTAATGACCCTGATTTAATGAGTCCCACTTCCTTTATCACGATTTAGTTCCATTGAATTTAATTTGATGAAAGGATTATAACATTCACAAAATTAAGAATGTTCTTTACGGCTGTGGACTCAACTGTAAACACATTTGTGTGCTGTGCAAAAGGCTTTGAAATAAAATTCACTGATCAACAGTTGCAAAGGCGCGAGAAGTGAGGGTCCATTATTTATTCATGGGACATTAGAATTAAATTAACAGTAAACCGCTCCATTTGTATGGAATTACAACAGCTACGTGTAAACAGGCTTTCAATGCAAACCAGCTGGTCAAGACAACTGTCTCTCAAAAACAAATTCTGAAGCTGTTTACATGAAATCAAATCCTCAAGAGTCTAATATGAGATTCATCAGGAGAGAGGAACATGCAGCTTGACATTAACCTGGGTTTACCCGACTTCAGTCTTTTGAAGCTCACGAGGGAACAAGGTGAGATGAAGTTCAGCATGTGTTTATAAGAAATAAGAACTCGTGTTTTCCTTTACATTTTCTTCTGAAGAAACTCACAGTGAATTGAGGGTCCTCAAAGCCTCAGGACTTTCTCAACTATTTCAGATGACTTTGAAACTCAGCTGTGTCTGCAGTAAACAGATCATACACCGGAGAGAGAACGACACCCGCACTTCACCAGCACAACTCTGAAAAGAACAAGCTGCAGGTTGAAAATAATGGAAAAAACATTTCTCTCTCAACCTGTGTCCATTTTGTATATGTCTACAATTCAAAATTCACAGCTATTTTTAGTAACAGTCTTTTTCCTGTATTTTTTTTATTATTTGGTTTTTCATTTTAGATTTTCTGATGATTTTTTCCACACAGATTGAATTCAGTAAGAGGTGGTAGCATAGAGGGACATGCACCCACTGGATGCATGGACTAGAGCCTTGGTTCTCAAACTGTGGTATGTGGACCTCCAGTGGTGCACGAGCTTCATACAACAGAAATACTGTTGTATTATACAGTATATACACCAGGGTATGTGATCAAAGTGGAGTGGATTAATTTTGATTGTGTAGAAAATGAAATAAATTTTAAAAAATTGAATAATAATAATTGCCTTATTTTTCACTCCATCCATTTAATTTCACTATACCAGTGTCTGAAGTATATGTGAGGAAGACGAGGATGATCAGAGAGCAGAGCAGAAGTTTGCTCTGTAACAGTAAAATTGTTATTTTGAAGGCCTGTTTGAATACTCACACTCAGATTAAGGATCAGGAAAAATGTGTTGGTTAAATATGAAATATTGAAAATGCCATCAACAGCGTTGGTATTGATTTGAAAGTAAACTGACACCACAAACCACCTTGCATACTGGAGTAGCATTTCCTTCACTGGGGAATACTTTGCATCTGAACATTGCAAACTCAGCTTTCATGTTTCCCTCCATGAACTTGGAAAAACAAAATAAGTCTCAAACTGCAGTTTCAGGAGAGAAGCCCGGAACATTGGCTGATGAGGTTATTAATCACAATTAGGGGAAGACTTTTTTTTATAGCTGCATTATTTCATCAAATGTTAATATTATGGAGATGTTGGCAGAATAATTTAGACACATTTCCCCAACATTAAACCTGACACATCAACTGTAATGAAAAAATATTTCTGCATATTGTGATTTAAAATTAAGACCAGTGTCATGTTTGCTGTCACTGCTGCTCCTCCACTGATTAAAATGCATTTCCTTCAGCTGATTCTCAAAGTCTGAGCAAACGTCCTGGTATCATTTTCAACCAAAAATAACAGACTTGTCCTGACTCAGATTTTGCTCAGGGCTACATCTTTCATCTGAGAAACAGAAACCAGACAGTCTCCAAAAATAGATGGATTCACCAGACCTTCTGCTGATGTGCTGAGCTCTGTCCAATATGAACCTGAGGACACTGATGTGTCCCCTCTGTTTCACAGCTAGCTGATCCTGGCATGGGGACCTGGGTTTGTGCTCTCCAGACAACTATACACAAAAAAATAGCTCTTCCATGTTGTCAGCAGTGAAGAGTGAAGAGCCAGCACCAATAATGAATATAGATTTTAATTCATTAAATCACCTGACTGTGTATGTGTCTGACATTGGGAGACATGGACTTCTGTCAATGCCTTATGACTTCTTCTTCGAACTTATTAAATATCCAACCCAAAGAGTCGACATGCAGGCAAACACGGAGAGGCCTGACACCAAGTTGTAATCTGAACTTCTTCAACAACACCTTTAAGTCAATTGTTCTGTTTCCCATCTTGCGGGTGAACAGAACTTTGCCTGAGGGGATGATGTAAAGTGTTAAAACTTCAGTGCAGAACTTTCATCCCCCCTGGACTTCTGAATAATTATCATAACACTGCAACATCATGATGTACCACCTCTCTCTCTCCCTCCGCCTCCATTTCTCGCACATAAATAGAGAGAGTGAGAGACTGAGAAAGAGTGAGTGCGAGCTCTGTACCGTCTGTTGTGCAAGACACTACATTTTTTTTTCTACTGTTCTTCTGTACTTGGAGCTGCATGGTGCAGGAACAGAAGCGGTTATGACTGAATCTGGGTTAGGGGAGCACTTGTTTTGCTTGCTTTGTGTTCGACTAGCGTTGAATGCATTTTCAGTATCAGATAATCATAGTTAAAGAGAAGACGAAATCATAGCAGTAGACTCAATGTCATCAAACTTTTCATGGGTGAGTCTCAGTGTTTTCAACCAAAAGTCTACTGCTATGCAACTGTTGTGCTTCCCTCTCACCACCATCAGTTTCATGCAGAGCTGATTGACTTAAGCAGCATTATATGAACTCATTTAACTATGGTTTCAATGTGGTGCCCATTTGTTTACCTTTAAAATGTGTGCTACAACTTTAAGCATTACCAACAGTCCTTTGGTTTAGAAGCATTTTCTTGTCTTCTGGCTTTGGGGAATGTGGTGATGAGCTACTGTATAGTGGATAAGCAGAGTCACACGTGGATGTACTTTTGTGAGTGTTTAGTATCCAGTGTGAATTACTGTTTTGCAGGTTCACAATTTACATAGTTCTGTTTGGATCATAAGATATTTAGACAATAGTGACAAGAGGAGTGGGAGATGAAACAGAAGGGTCACCATTATCAATCTTAGCAGCCTTCTGTTAGGAAAACTTCATCCCTTCTCTTTAACGTAATTGAAAGCCGCATATTTCTAAGTAGACTAAGGTTGGGACACTGAATAATCAGCTATCTAAATAATATAGCAAGAGAAATATTTGCTTGAAAACACTTGTATTTGTAGTAGGAACAGAAGCCGTTGTTTAGTGAACTGGACGACCTGAGGGTTTCATGTTATTTCCTTGAAATACAGTAGGTTTTCAAAATTTAATATTGTCATTAAGGCAGAGTTGCAACTGGTCAATATGTAAAAATAAAAACAGAAAGACTTTGATCTTCCTTTGGGGAGCTTTGAGATGTATTCAGAACTTCTTCTGTTGGGATTAATTGGTTGTTGGCAACCGGCTTATAGGTGCATTACTGCCACCTGCTGGGCTGGATTGTGGACCGATTTGGCTGGGAAAAAAAGGTGCACGTTTATCATTAAAAAGGTTCTATACTCTCTTATGTCTGCCCTAGAATATCTTGCAAAGTGATACGAAGTTTTTTCTCTACTGAGCATAGCTATTAAGTATTTCCTTCCTTATATTTTTTAAATGTGTTGAAGGACTTGTCTTGAGACAGTTCTGTTGTGAGGGCTGTGCTCACAATGTGCTCCCTCCAAAGTTTTTAAGTTTACAGCCTGCTGGAAATTATTGGAAGAAGAAGAATAGTTGTTTGTCTAAAATTATACTCTGACAATGTCCTGTCATTTATCAAGTATTCCTGACAGGGAAGCTGGGTCATTAAGATGTGATGCTGTGGCTGGAGATGTTAGAATCTGAAAATGATTAGCTCTCATCACTCACATGGAAACATCCATCCAACCATTTAGAGATGCTCATGGCTCTTTCACACTCAAACAAGTTGTGATTAAGCCTGCATTAGTCTTAGTAAAGTCCACTTGTTTTTTTCAGTTCACCTCGACATTAACGGCATTTATCTTCTTTTTTTTCCCCTCATTAGTTCCAGCATTCCTGTTAATTTTGATTCATGACGGAGAAGTATTTTTCTCCGGGAATTATTAGATTTCCAAACATGAATCTGAATTCTGGATTTGCAACGTGAGATAGAGGATTGTGTTGACAGTGTGAGTAACTGAGTGCTTTTTCTAGTTCTCTAGTGTAATCATGTTTTTTTATCTTCTAATTTGGTGGTCTTGAACAATGTGGCATAATGTATTATTGTATATAATTTTGCAGTTCGTAATCCATCATTTCAACAAAGTTCATGTCACAGCATTCTGCTGAAAACACCCTCATGTTTAACACTCATCCTGTTTTGACTCACTAATTCAACCCTTTGTGGACAGATGTATTAAATCAAATGCAAATCAAATGCAAAGAGAAACATTATGTGTTTTGTACACTTTGAGTGTCGTTGAGGATATTTTACAGCATGAAATCAGTCAAACTTGTGACAAAATGAATGAATGCTGTTTATTTAATATTTGTGTATTTAAAGTACCTTTTAACATTTTTCATTCCTCACTACCAGGTTGGAAACAGTTACAGAAATGTAATAACAAGAATCTAACTTACTAAGGGCATCAGTATGAGCAGTGCCAACTTTGTCAGTGTTTGGATACAGAATGCAACAGATATTGGTAGAAAAACAACATATATTTCACTACAAATAAATCACTTCCACCCCCTCACAAAAAATACACACACCTAAATTTGCAAACACATAAATATGCAGATAAAAAGGCAGATACCTTACTGGTACTTCACTAGTATTAGCAAATTCATTAAATCCATCCATTGTCAAAATGAAGAAAAAGTAGCACAGGTATGGATACAAGTACCAAACTGACAGTACCAAGCAGGGTAACATATAATGTAAAGGAGGATGGTGTGAGGTAATGGAGAAAGTGAATTTAACAATTAAGAAGGGAGGGTGTAAATCAGGCTTTAGAGTAAGGACATCTGATTAGGGATGCTCAGCGGAACATCCCCATCGGTCAATTTTCACCTTGTCCACTCCCAAGAAAAAAACAAAACTAATAAACAGAATATTGGCATCTGTCTCACTATAAATTCAAACAGACTATTTCGACTCAGTACTTCACAATTACTCCATTTGAAATGCAACTGATTAATTTCATAACTAGGTCTTGTCCATAAAATGTTGATAATGTTGACAAAATGTTTCCCATGCTTTGAAATGAGGATGTTTCCAAATGTCCTGTTTTGTCCAGAAACCAAAAATATTCACTTTTGATGATTTCTTTGTTTTATAGAGCAAAAAAAGAAACCAGAAAATATTCACAATTCAGAAGCTGAAAAATCTGAAATCTTGTTTTGGTTATTAAAAAAAAAAAAAAAAAAAAAACACTCATACTGTTTCATCAATTATTAAAATTGTTGACAATTAATTGAGTAATCAATTAATATTCTAATACTCAATTAATCGTTAGCTGATTATTTAGACAATCAATAATCAAGATAATCACGTAATGGTCCATAAAATGTCAAAATATGTTGATCAGTGCTTCTCAAACCTGGATATAATGATGTTCTCAAATGTCTTGTTTTGTACAAAAAAAAAAGATTCAGTTTTAATGATTTCTTTGTTATAGGGAGAAAAATAAACAGAAAATAGTCTAAATCTGTAGTTGTTTTAATTCTTTAAAAAAACATCCAAACCGAACATCCAAACTCGATTATTAAAATACTTGACGGTTAATTTAGTAATCAATAAAAATAGAAAAGTAATTGTTTCAGCCCTTCCTATCTGTCATTATTACACTTTGAAGAGTGATCAGACACTGCTCAGCTCAATATGTGCAGCACTTTTGTTCACCTTTCTCTCTATTAGAAAACCTACACTAACTCTGAGTGTGTGGCTCAATTTGGCTAATTACTGTCCATTCTTTAAGTAAAAATAGGCTCCAACCGGTGGCAGAATTAATTGCCGGGTTACTGGAGTGACTGCTGAGGCAAGAGTAGTGGCTCATTATGTGTGGGTGAGTGCTGGACTGCAGCAGTTAAAAACAAGGAAAAATTAGCACCTTTAGAGAGAAACAATGGGATGTAAAGTGTGGCTGTAAAGAGGCATTAAAAACTTCTTTTTTTGGTTTAACCAGTATTTTACATTTCAGACTGTATTGTGCATTTGCTCTACGTCCTCACATGCCGTGGAATAGCAACATGTTGATCTACTGATTTCCACAAAAGATCATTTTACAGAAGCAGAACGTGATTGGCCACGCAATAACAATTGGAACTCCTGTTTTCAATAAGTAACGACCTGTATCCTAAACACAAGCTTGGGGCTACGTCTTATCCATGGCCACCTGTACATGTATTCAAGAATTTTACTCCCAAGAGGTAAAAGGTTCTCATTTCCTTTTGACATTTCCAACACAATATAGTATTTGTTAAGCCCATTCTATGTAATCTAGTTGGTGACCAGTAGTTGTCCAGTTTACGATTCTGATCTAATACAGTTTTCAGTTCAAGGAATAATCAGGCAGTTCTGTGTCTGCAAAACAGACAAAAAACCTTCACAGCCCCAAATCTTTAAATGGTAACTAAAGTGGCCAAGGCACATGACATCAAAAGGGGTTTTCCTGTTTACATCCTTGTCTATTCAGTAATGTTAATCGAGTTTAGTATTAGTATATTACTAATATTAGAATGGAACAATTAGAACAATTAGCTCTTTAGGAAAAAGTGGGAAGTCAGTGGGAAAAAATTTACACAAACTTCCATTCAAACTTTGGTCTTTCTGAAACCAACAGAGTCGCCCTCTGGTGGCCATCCAATATAATGTTACTTCCGGATTAGCATTAGGGAGGAAACCAGAAGACTACAGACTGTGCATATTTCTTAGGCCACTATTAGACCTGTTCTTTTAGGAATGCTCCAATGGCCATACAGTATAAATATTGGAACACATCCAGAAAATACAGAATAATGGCTGTCAAAAAATATTTGCTGTGAATATTACACCAGGTAACACTCATTCACTCATCTGATGCAATTTATGATGTCAGGTACTGAAAGTGCTTTGTTCCCAGTGAATCTCTCACACATTTAACACACTGTGCCTCAGTCACATGAGCCTCCATCTTCCTGCAGCCAACAGGGAGCTGGAGGCTTGGTCTTCAGGAAAGCACTTTAACAGGATGTTTGAGAAACTTTCAGCTGAATTTATTGACGATTTTATTTTTTTCTGGGACCAGCTTGATTGTGTTCTACAGCTGTGTTCTTCTTCTCCACACGGTTTCTTTGAAGTTGGGTCTCAAGCCTCCACTTTTCAGTGATGAGGGAGACATTTGAGGCCAAACAACAAGTGATGCTGCCCTGCACGTATAAGCTGGATGGAAAACAGATAGACGGGTCAAGAGAGGAGGATTCAGAAAGGCAAAGGCCCGGCCCTGTTTACTGCAGTGATCAACAAAAGGGTCAGTTTGGCCTTTGAAGTCAAAAAGAATTCAACTGTTGGATGTCAGAGATGCTGCGTAATTGTCCATCATCTGACAATCTGAAGATGATGGAGTTTCACAAATCAAAGCTGCAGATTCCAGCCAGATTGCACAGAAGACAGAAGATGTTGATCTACTATCTAGGAGGGCAAAACGACCCATCAGATTATTGTTACCTTGATTTTATATAAGGAAAATACAATCAAAAGCTGTTTGAACAAATGTCATAAGAGTACCAGGACACAAAAACAAACTTTTAACAAATGTCTCAAATTAGAAAAACAGTCCTGCAGATGATTTCTTTCTATAGCTTTAATCTTCCTTTCCTCCTTTATTTCATGATTAACAAGCACTTTATTTCCTCAGCAGTACTGTATTTCCATCCCACTACAACCTCACACTGGACGGGTTTGAAAAGATGTTAGAGTAAAATACGGCTCACAGATCTTATACAAAAAAAAAGAACAAAGCTGAAATGGAATATTTTACAAGAGGAAGCTGCCAAATGGCTGTAAAGGTTTTAGCGACTCATGAAAAATAACTGGCTAGAGTTCATGAGCACAAACACCCTGCTGTCATGTCAGTTTGTTAAATCAACACATGCTAATTTCTCTTTAAAAAAAAAAAAAAAAAGTACAGCACTAAAAAGCCTCTACAAGTCACGTTCTGACTCTTCATTTAAATAATCACATCTACTTTTCAGTGCATGGACAGGACGTTTGTTGTTTACGCCACAGCTCCACATATTTCTGTGGTCCTAGATAATGTCAATATATACACATGCAGATCTGAGCTGATCACTGACGATATATAACGCGAACAATTGGTCAGGAAGATCAGATTGTGATCAGATAGCCTTACAAATCCAATCTGGGCTGCATTAGACAGGAGACTCTGACCAGTCACAAGGCAGTTCAAAGAGAGACCGCGAGCTCCTATTGGTTATTCCACTGCACGTACTTTGCTACTCCAGCACTGACAGCAACTGTTAACAATGCTACGACATCTAAAAGAAAATACTTCATTATAGTTTTGGACAATGAATACAAAGAAACGTGTCAATATCGGAGAGTTTCAGAGAGATCGCCTCAGGTCATCGGTCACATATGAAATGAGTGTGTGTGCCTGTGCTCAGAATGCCAATCCTAACACACAGGTCATTTAATAACATTAAGATGAAACTCAATCAACTATTTTTACAGCAATCCTTCCTACTGCAGCTGTAAATAAGGACTTGGCAGAAGCAGCTGCTCTCGGTTTTTATGTACACCACTACTACACCAGTCCTACGCACATTACACACAGACGTGTGATGGACTTCTACATTCTAAACTCATCTCATTTTTATGGTCATTAATCTATGAAGGAGGATTTCAAAACGGACAAATGAGGATAGCCTGCTGAATGAATATCAGTTGCCATTTTATTCTACTAGCGAGTGTAATTCTGAAAAAGAAGAAACTTGTAGTGCGAGCTGTTGGTATGTTCAGCATCTCTGTGTGACTTTGACAGTGTGATGACAGGCAGCAGGTTGTCAGCTGATCTGCAGTGAGACGGGAGGCTTGTCCCATAGTCCCATAGAGGGTGGAGAGAGAGAGAGAGGGAGAGGGTGTGAGAGAGAAGTGCAATTAGCAGTGGGAAGCTGTCAGGACCAGTGAGCATCTGTGTTGAGGGAATGCTGTAGAGGATGACGGGACAGAGAACAGATCTGATGTGTGATGGGAGTTAATTCCTGGTCAGTGAGACATTTCTAAAAATCAAATAATTATGAGACTCCCCTGCAGCTAGCAGTAGTAAACTTAAGATCAATTTACTGGCAGACATTTTGAAGCCTCACCGTCGACATAATCATTCATCCAAAGATTTTGAAAGTGGGGTCAGTGCGATGAAGTGGTACCTCTCTCCGAATATCAAATGAATTATTTTCAGTGGGCAGAAATTGAAAAAAAAGATAATCCTACTTGACATTTCACAAGTGTAAAAATCACCTGACTGGATGATCTTTTATATTTATGTCATGATACAGGTTAGTTTTACAGAGGCTTCCACTATGTTTTTAACAATAACCCACAATGGACAAACTGATCGTCTATTGAGTTTTGATGCTGGGTGAAGGGAAGGGAAGGGTGAAGCGAGGGATGATCAGCTACAACATGCAGCTCCCCCCAAAAATGTTGCTAAATTATACACACTGTACCTTTAACAGAAGATACCTCCGTTTGAGTTTGATTTACTAAAACATTTTCAGCCTCTGTTGGCCCAAACCGTACACTTTTACTTTAAAATATCCAGCCTCCCTTTAAAACAATTTTGACAGAATGCAGATTATAGTGAAATCTGTGCCTCTCTCATTTTCCCTCTGCACCCCATACAACACTTATGACTGTGAAACTTCGGCAAGGGAGTATGCTTCCATGAGATGTGATAAACAGTTGGGCAGAGATTCCTGGTGAACTCAAGTTCAGCACATTGTGAAAAGTGAGAAGGCTTGAAACTAAATCAGAAACAGTGCCCATCTCCCGTTTTCATCAGCAAAATAAGAAATATTTATCCTTCTGAACAGATGTAGCTATTGGAAGCCATGGACACACATCACTAAGCCACGGTTCACTTCAGTGGGTCAACAAAGTTGTAGTACATGCAAAATACTTACATGCTGCAAACGGCTTTAAAGTTTCAGGGTTGGACTTTAACACTCAACCCTGCAATCTACTATATCAATTTAAATGTGTTTGCTTTATTTCTTTTATCCTTGTCTACTTGATGTCCAAAGCTCCTGAGAAACAATTTTTGCGATAGACAAATTCTCAATTTGGCTCAACCTACTCCCGTTTCATTTTCTGTTAAAAAACAAATAATTTGTTTTTTTTCCAGCAGTTTGAGTAACAACAAATAATACACAAAGGGTTGATTGTCTAGTGCTTGCTCATTGTGTGAATTGTTGGGTTTCTCTCTGTAATATTAAAAGGTTTCTGCCTTACTATGTGCAGTGTCTTGAGATACTGTTTGTTGTGATAATAAAATTGAATTGAAATGATTATTTTGCATAACTGTTATCTAATGTCTGATTTTGGTTTTCACCTCTTTAAAAAGTAAAGCACAACTCAGTGGTGGTCTGTTTTAGGAGTAGAAGCTGAACTTCAGCTAAGTGTCAACAGACGCCTGCCAGAAAGCATTTTTACCTGGGACAGGCTGAGAGCTCAGTCCTCCTACAGCTTAACCCCAAAACGTCATGGAAACACTCGACTGCTGCAGAGAGACGTGAACAAATGATGTGAGGAGCCAGTTGATAATGATCTAGTAGAACATTGCTGGTGGTGAAGACATGCTGTGACAGTGTCTCGACATGTTTTCTATTTGACCCAGCATCCTGTGACCATGTGCAACAGGAATCCTCAGGATGTTTGTGAGTGGCACCTCAGACCGGTGCACACGTGCAGCAAAACGACTGGTGGTCAATTCAAGTTACAAAACCAAATTCAGCCTAGATTCATTTGTGAGTAAATGCACTGTAAGGTAACAGAAAGCTCACATCAATAGTTCATGTGAAACAATGACAAGATTAAAAACAAAATGTATTTTTTGACCCTTTTCATTTATTCATTTTTCATATCATGATTCATTCATTCTTCCACATCTGATTTTCCAACTTAACTTTACAGTATCTTTTACAAGGGGTTTCTCTTTTTTTATATGATCTTATTTATCCAAACAATTCCACAGAAAGATCTGTATTAAAAGGGGGCAATGTGCAAGATATGCAAGTAGAAGTTAAAATCAGCTGTAACCCAAATTCAAAATATTTGAGATAATTGTCCCCCGTCAGCCTCATCCCCAGGGTCTCGAGGTTGCTAGGTAGTGTGAGAAACCAATCCACACAAAGTGAAAGCAGGATGAACTTGCAACAGCATGTACCAATGCTATCAGTGAAATATTTCAATATTTCCATAATCCCTGATGACATTAAATGGTAATTTTACTTGTTAATACAAAACATTTCTTAAATAAAGCAGCAATAAGCAATTAGTAGAAACGTGTTATTACTAAAATATTCACATTTTGGGACAGGCCCTCTGTTTGAGTTTCTCATCAAATTATCATAAACATGCAAACTAGTTGCAGAGTAATAATACATTTTATTTGTTGCCCCCTTTCTTGACACTCAAGGTCAACTTACATACAATGCAAACACATACTGTTAAAATAAAACATAAAATAAATTAAAAAAAAAAAAACACAATACAATTGGATGGTGCTGTGTGGTCATTGGAAGTAAGCAATAGATAACCATATTTATTTACTAATCTCTTTTTCATGTCTTTATATTGGAGGCAGTTTTTAACCAGAGCTGAAGTAGAAAACATTCCACTAAGGGGAACCTGTATGCTGTGATTTCAGACCATATTTGACTACATACACACACAAAGACCCATAAAATACACCCAAACTCTATGCAGCGAGACAGTTGTTCCTAAATACAGTATTTATGCGCTGCAAAAAAGGAAAAACAAACTTTGAAAAATATCATCTTCTTATTATAACTGACAAAATCCCAAAATGTAGCTATTATTTTGCACCTAAACTTTTGATGCTGAAGGTATACTTTGCTGAAAAGAACATCCATGCTTTCAAAGTAATTAATATTAAATAATAAAGTATACGGATTGATTAAAAACACCAAAACTTTCTGCAATATGTGAATTTGCTGCTTTACCACATTTAACATCATGATGAAATGAATAACTGTATTTTGTTCGACAAGTTTCTGGCACATTATAGAAATGATGAGTATTCAGAGAAAGTCAAGCTCAATGAATCAAAGTCCTGCCCTGACACACTGCAACAACTGGCACTGATTGCAGAATAAAAGGATCCTCTCACAATAGTATGCACTGATGACATGTCGAGATGTGAAGGCTGAACAGGCAACAGGAAGAGATGAGTGTGGGAGTGTGGAGGAAACAAACTAAGAATGAAGTGTGCACAGAGACAGAAGGAGGAGGAGAAGGAGGAGGAGGAGGAGGAGGCTCCCCCACTTATGTGGGAGCCTCCTGACACAACAGCTCCTCTTCTTCCTCTGACAGATTCATTCAGGCAAAAAAAAAAAAGGTATCTGCAGCCAAATAAATGTCAGGTTACCATCTGCACGTCAGTGTCTTTCCACGCTGTGAGTTACACCCAGTCATACATCACTGATGTATTTCGCGACACGTCAGAGCAGACAGACAGGACAAGAGCAAAGACCCTGAGACGACCTGAATTATCAGCCAACAATCCATCACAGCAACTGCTGCCCAAGAACCTCTGAGCAAGGTTTTCCTAAACCAAAAGCAAGCAGAAATGCAACATTTTTACTGAATGATAATGATATTTTAAAAAAAAAATGTGTTGTTTTTAAATTGTAATATAGAGATTAACACTGAAGTGACATATTTCTTCTTCTAACGTTTTGTTTGTCCATTTTGCTTATTTAATTTATACATTTAGCAGGATTTTGTACACATACCGACAGAATCTTCAGGTCAAATACCGAGTCGGATTCAGAATTCCAGTGTGAATTTAACACAAGACATTTAAACATGCAGATAAACAATTTCCCTAGAAACAACAATATAATCCTCTTAGGGGCAGAAGAAGAAATTCAGTATATTATTCAATATGTTAATATTAATATTAGGTTTCCACTCCAGGTTTAAGAGTTGTTCTATTGTTCAAGTGTAAAGGTAGATCACCCTAAATGCTTGATATTCCAAAGTTATTGTTTCTGAAGTATTATTTATTTTAAAACTGCATACATATTTCCTGTATTTTTTGGTTGTGTTCCAGTAAAGTGATTGAGAAATAAGTATACTGTATGGTCATTATTGCATCGCTGAAATAACAAATCTAGTAGTGACCTAAGAATTTGGCACAGTGCTGTATTTGCACATTAATATACGAATTTGACACAATTTGTATTTAAAAAGGAAAATTCTGTTTTGTTTTTTTTTTGTTTTTTTTAAATGTGTATATGTGAATGGTGCATACAAAAGGTGTCCAGAAGACCATATCAGGCAGCACCTAAAACAGGCATAAGGCCCAGTTTGACAAAAAAAAAAAAAAAACGAATTCTCCTTCAACACACACACACACACACACGCACGCACACACGCACTACTTAGAATGGATAATTGAAAACTTGATGGATTAAACACTGTGCTTTAAAAATCTGTTTATTAGTAGTGACGATTAAACATGGAGGACAATGGCTTCAGACAGCCTAATTAGGTTGTTAATATTAGCCATGCTAATGAATTACCACAACAATGAGCAAACTGCCATTTATTATATTCCATTATCCACCCTCTTCTCATCTTTTTTTTTTTCCCCTCTCTGTGAGAAATTACAACAACAACAAAGCACTAGGGTAATCTAGATAGTATCAGCTAATACATGGTTAACTAGCGATAATATGATCAGGTTCAGTGGCTTCACTCCCACATTAATTCAGGACTTTATCATGTAATTAAACATATGATTAGACAGAAACACTGTGAGTTAATTAGATGTACACAATCTGACTATATGAAAGGCTGAATATAAACCTGCAGTGACATAACCAGTGGCTGGTTACTAGGTTACCAAGCTGGTTGTGGGTCAGGATGGGAATGTCAATAAACTGCATCTGGCCACTACAGTGAAACACCTGCAACAATTTCTGATGAAAGCCAATAAAAATAGGTGATGATGATGCACACAGAAGAATTTAATAGCAGTCAGTGATGCCACAGTGTGGAGGTTTGCCTACATTTTGTAACAATACAAGCTTTAGGGATTACAATGGACATTTAGTATGAAAGGAGAAGGGTTTGCTCAACATCTGCTGAGTTCTTACTCCGTTCACTGATTTACAAATTTTTACTACACTGCATGGCAATATTCTCTAAATTTATATATATTTTTTAACTGCTTAGTTGTAAAATTGTGTGCATTGCTCTTCAACTTGTTTGAGGCCAAGTAAAATTAAGTTCACTTCAACTTCCAGATTATTTGAATAAAGGTCTTGATCAAATGCCATGACTTTTGAAACAAATTATAATCAAGACACTGACAAAAGTCAGCTTTCATTTAAAACAAGACTGTGCCAATTCTCACATCATTTGATACCAGTTTTGTGTCATTACGGTCACTAATGAGAACCGTCTGCCATGGGCCTGGTTCCGGTGTTTTATACCAAACACCTGTTACCCATTTCCTCGTCACCAACTCCTATTTAGACTCTGGTCTTCAGAGCCACACTCAGTGTGTCTTATCATCGCCATGCATCTCCAACACCTCAGACATCTCACTCTCCTTGTATGGATTTATTCCTTTTTGTTTTGATCTCCAAACTCTGTTTTTTTCATTCCTCTTTTTCAGAAGAAGAATTAAAAATACATTTAAAAAAAATAAGAATAAATTAACAACTGAGATCACACATACTCTTAGAGTTATACTAACGACTTAATCAGGTTGACAAGATAGCTTACCTTTGATTGATATGCTCAAAATTGTATTTCATTTGTAATGGTGTGCAATGGTACAAAATGACAGCGCTGCATGTGAACACAAACATAAAACAAGAAAACTTTTGGTTATAAACAACTTTCCTTTTGTCCAACAGCAGAGGCCTTTGGTCCCTCACATGAACCATCTGTGCTGTGCTGCGTCAGTGTGAGCACACACTGTGTAATATTAGCAGCTAACACTTTTACAAAGGCTGAAACCAGTCTCAGCTTCCACACATCATCACACTGTGTTGGGTAAATCATTTACACAGATATTTAAAGCCTGCAGACTGCATTTATTAATCCTATCTTTATATTTCTCTGCTCCTTTTTACCACATTTATCTTTTAAATTAAGCGTAATAATGAAGTAAATCTTAACAGCTCAACCACAATGTTTGGTAATCAGTTAATCCAACTGTAGGGAGCAGTTGGAGTCAACAGTGGATCAGCAAATTATAAGTGCCGTGATGAAGAAGAGGGTGAAAATACACCTGCCTGTACTGCTCAGATACATGTAAGAAAATGAATATATAAAAGAACCTCATGTAACCATATTTCAATGTCAACCTTGTACAACATGCACAACATTAAATACCCATGATCTTCAGAATTCTACATGTAACTTTTGATGAAAGATGGCAACAAAACCCTGCTTTTTAGCTTGATCTGTAAAATCTGTATAAGAATTCCATTTTGGTTCATTTTGCATTTCTACAATATTTTAATTCAATGAAATGCTGGAATCATAAAAATAAGAGTCGAAATATTGCACTCAATAAGCTGCCTAGATTGTGTCACTTTCAACAAAACCACAAACTAAAACACAAATGCAGTCGATTCCTCATTTCTGTCAGAATCCTGATACTTCCCTTCCACACCTCCTACCTCACCCAGAGGCAACTCCACCTAATTTTAGTTTAGTGATGATGTGGGACTGTCCTCCTTAAGCTGCCCGGGCCCTTGTACATGCAGATGACTCATGCAGATAATTTCTAATATAGGGCAGTTGAATTTGGTTGTTGCTGTTTGCAGCAACGTGCCACCTCCAGGTAAAGTTTGTCTGGGAGCTGTATGCACATCAGAAAAGAGGAGGCAACAGCTGGGGTCAAGTTCATGTGAACATACAGAGACAAATATCCACCTAAACATGTGCACCAACCAACCACTTAGTGACAGTCTCATTGTTTCCTTCCATGGTCTGTCTCAAATCAGAGCACAACAGGCTATTATAATATAATTCTTCAATGAACCATCTATCCATCCATCATCTGCCACTTTATCCTTGGGCAACGTGTGGGGTATGCCCTGGACAGGATGCCAGTCCATCAGCCTAAACCTCATATCCGCATGCTTTTGGACTGAGGAAACTGGGAACCCAGAAAAAAAAAGAAAAAACCATGTAAACTCCATGCAGAAAGGCCCTTCTTCTGACCAGGTTGTGAACCCAGGTCTTCTTCAATGCTTACCACATGACCAACCATAGGATCAGTGAAGCCCCTTCTTCACTGAACCTATGACCCTAACCTCAGTTCACATCTTAACACTTGTTACTTGTGCCTTTCACATGTGTAAATTTTTTACACAGATGTTAAGGTGGAACAGCAATTGTTATCTGCTTTTATTGCCGTGACAATGTGCTACATATTTTGCTGTAAAAACAAAAGCCTCTTGCAGTCGAGTCTGGGGTTTGTGTGCACACTTGAATTTACTTATGTGGCACTCATCCATAGACTCTCTCCATACTGTGCAATGTGCTTCTTGTGTAGGAGGCAAAAGAGGCTTGTGAAGTTTAGAGTCTGTTGTTGACCAGTAAATACATTTATTTCTGCTGTGCCGCACACTTTTTCCTTACAAATAAGCAGGTAAGAGCTCTCTGTTATCCTGCATTTAGGTTGGTCCAATTTATTGCATTCCATCTCTTCATACTGCCCTATAAAGAGTACTTTTGGTCTTTAATTTTGCAACTCTATTTGTGGTATACATTGTGTTATGTATATGAAGCTGTCAAATTACTAAGAAATTGATATTTCTGTGGATTAGTTAAATCCTCTGTTGTCCTCCCACAAACACAAAGTGTTTCCTTCAGTTCAGCCAGTTTACTTAAAAGGTAATTCGTTTAGATTTTGGTTTAAAATGTTTTAGTATGCCCCTCCAAGTCTTAAACATAAAACAAGCTTGAAAGTGCTTTTCAATATAAACAAATGTCTGTTACATTGCTTCACACAATGCTGATTACATCCTTCCGTGTTTAGATACTGTATGGCAACAGGGGACATTCATGATGAGCTGATTTGACAGATCTCATTTTCACATGTTACACTGTCCCTCTTCATCTTCTGTAGTCGGCTATCATCAACCTACTGTAGCTCAAGGAAGTCCAGTCACCAACAGCTAACTACAGAAGATGACTATGTTCATAGTTCATTTTCACAAAAACAAACAGAGGAAATCACCAAACATTATGCACTGCAGATTTAAACATATGTATGTTAACTAAAGTATTTCTCTAGGATGCTTGCATATAATAAATGCTTTCATCCATGCAAACACCTCACATGAAGGGGTCATATATCGGTCAGGTTCTACTACAAACCAGACTTTGGCCGACAAACCACAGTACAGCAGCAAGCACACTATTTTTACCACAAACAATAAAGTCAATGAACAGTGTTTTCTTACCTTGAACAGTCGCAGGATGTTGGCCACCATTATTGACACAGAGCTGGCCGACGCCCCAATTACACCCACCACCTTATCAGGTTTAGCAAAGATGGGTGGGTCGCCATTGGCGCAGCGCACGTCAGAACCATCCCTCTCTATGAGTGCCTGGACAAAGGTGAGCGACTGCTCCAGAGCATAGGTGTCACGTGAACATGTGTCCAGAATCCGTGCCCCAAGAGTTATGTTGGGCAGCAGCTCTGGGTCCTTGTTGATGAGGTCAATGGCAAACAGCATTGCCTCAAGTCTGTGGATTCCCTTTTCTTTCTTCAGCTCACCACAAGGCTCACCCCTCTCACCACGGGCATGCACAGGAAACAAGCCCCCCAGGATTATGTCCCCATCCAGCCGGATAGAATGGGCATACTCCTGCTGGGGTTGCTGGGAGTCCACCAGTACCACAGGCTTCTGTGAGGTGGAACCCAGCAACCAGTAGCTCTTAAGCATCAGCAGAAAGAGGAAGCAGTGGCTGGAGACAGTCGGGGGCTTTGAAGCCCTCACCATGTTGCTGTGAGTTGGGCAGCAGGGAAAGGCAGCAGTGACAGAACCACACAGTCAGAGAGGAAGCTGCTGCTGCTGCTGCGATATATGCGATGTCGCAGAAACGGGACAAGCCAGACCATGGATTTTCCTCGTTACAAAGGCTGGGTCAGTCACAACGGGCACCAACAAAATGCCAATCCCAAGGGTTTCCAGGGTTCCAGGTTCCTGTGTCCGACATAGCCGTCTAAAGCAATAGAGGTGACGCAGCTTTAAAGTCTCAGCACCTCCAAATTCACATTCTTCCAGAAACCTGTTGGAGATCAAAACAGAAGATGAAACTATCAATACATTATCAAAGCCTTTCTGAACCAGAGATCCTCTGGGGTTAGAGCTGCATTTTAGCAATGCCAAACACCACAACATCAGCTTTATAGCCGACAACAACCTCTCTCAATATTTGCAAAATAAAGTTTAACTTCAGCACAGTCCCCAATGATATTGCATCCGTTATTGTTTTAAGTCATAGTTTCTGCAAATAGTACCTTTGTTCATGCAAGTACTCAGTATCACCAAAGTCATGTGTGACTGTCAATAAAATGTGACTGTCAATTTTTTTCACAAAACTTTTCAGTCACAATTTCACACATCAGCATGGAGACTAGAAGAGCCAGGGATCAGACCCTAACATTCTGATTAGAAGACAATCAATTCTACCAATAATCCACAGCCACCCTGTTGACATAAAGAGTGGATGAGGGATTATGATTTATTTACTCTGCATGCAAGATCATTTTGCAAAAAGTAATTAAATGGTTGAATAATAAACCATTTAATTAAATGTCCAAATCTAATTAATTTCTGATTTACTACAGATCAGATTTTCAAATTCATAGCTACGGTGTCTTCCATCCGACTTTCATGTGACGTGAGCGTCTTCTCAAAACAACACACACCTTTTTGCATACATCACCAAAAACAATAAAAAATGTCACTCATTATTGAAGCGATAACCTAGTTTTAAAATATATTTCAAATGTTAACCAAATTTTCATTCACTCACTCTCTCACTCATTTTCTACTACTTTATCCACTGAGGGTTTCAAGGGTGCTGGTGCCTAACTCCAGCTGACATAGGGCGAGAGATGGGCTACACCCTGGACAGGTCGCCAGTCCATCACAGGGTCACATAGTGACAGACAACCATTCACTCTCACATTCACACCTACGGGCAATTTAGAGTGTCCAATTGGCCTAATCCCCAAATCTGCACATTTTTGGACTGTGGGGGGAAGCCAGAATACCCGGTGAGAAGCCACACGGACACGGGGAGAACATGCAAACTCCATGCAGAAGTTCAAAGATTCCGTTAAAGCCAATATAGGGAGTTAGTTCATTAAGATAAGCAGTAGGTGGTGCCAAAGTCCCATCACCACAGAGGGATAACAAGGTGAAACTCAATGTAAATTAAATGCCCCAGTAGTTGTAGATATGGTGGTGTTTCATTAGCACTTCCCTCTATTATTGAAATCATATTTGCTTCTTGCACTAAGTGAAGGAATGTTGTGGATTCCTCATCAGTCCACACACTACATCTCTTCTCGTGCACTGATTCCACAGTTTTTTAAACATCTGTGAAATGTGGAAACGTGAGAGATGTTTCAGTCACATAGTTTCTAAGTATCTTCTTTTACTCTCTAAATCTGTTTCTATTGCACTCATATGGGTCTTCCTATCTTCGCTACGTCAACTTTTCCTATCTCCTTTAAGCGTAAAAACTTTAATAGGGTATTTCAATTATATATTTGAAAACAAATCTAATCTGAGTTACAGCAAAGGAAAAAATAAAATAAAAATCACTCACTCACTCCTTTTCTAGCACTTTATCCTCCACTGAGAAAATAAAAATTATTACATTTAAATAAATTAAAGTACATTTAAATGGAACTTTTCACAGCAGAAATTTTGACATGACGCAGTAGGTACACCCAGGTGTTACTTATTACATTTGATCAAGGCAAAGAGGCATCAATAACTTACTACTGCTTACTACTTTGTAAAAATGTCAGTGTGGAAAAGCTCTAATAGAACTTGATTTTAACTACACATGGTTCATTTAGAGCCTGCTTGTAAGGTAATTAAGGGAATACTTCAGTAAGAGCAGGAAAGCTTAAATGAGCTTTGTTTCCAGTGGAAGATGTTAAAGGGAGATCAGTCTCAATTTAGCTTAATTTAAAGCCTAAAGCTAGAAGCAACAGCAAACAACAAAACTCAAGTCAAATGTCTGTAGTGGAATCACTTTGGTTTTACCAGTTTCTTGGGTTCATAGTTGATTCCTGACCAGACTCAGATGTACACAAGGACAATCAGCAAAGATGGCCTCTTATATGCTCTTCCCACAGGAAGTGGAACAGACCAACTGTCTTTGAATGGGTGGGGGGAGCATGGACAGACCATGCAGTGATGCAAAACCAGGCTTTCCTCCAGAAATTCTTTCTATAAGTGATTTAAATAATTGATTAAATAAACTCCAACATACTAAGTGGCTGCAATGCACCTGAACACAGGTTGCCCCCTGATTTATTTTGGAAATGACAATATACTGATTTTGATTTGTTTAACTGGAGAAACAAACAAAATCAGAAAATGTATAATTGGCAGTAAAATATGTGGAATGTATGAAAAACTAAAAAGCTCCAGACTAAGGTAAAAGGTCAATGAACTGAAATATCTAACAGCCGAATACTTTTTTAATTTTAAACAAAAAAATTAGCAATGAGGGCTGTGGACACAAAGAAAAAATGTGTATTTAGCTCACAGGGTTGTTTGTTAGGTTCTAGGTTTTACATGTGCATCAGTGACCAATTAATGTGGTAGAGTTCATAAAAACCCACATTAATAAAAAATAAGTAAAACATAAAAAAAACTGACAAAATACTGTTTTTCACTTTGTAGTTTTGGAAAAGTTTTCCATGAAAATGGAATTGTCTTAGCACACATCATCCAGACGAAACGCCCGAAAACGCTGTAGTACATATGCCAGGCCTGTATGTGGCACTGTAGTGCTGCTGCACCAAAACCGGGGGGAAAGACGTTGAGCGCGGAATGTGCGCTTTGTACAAACTTTATGTGAATAAGTTTACATAACAGTGTGTACAGTCGCAGAAACAGAGACAGAATGAAGAGAGACAGGGAAAGAAAATAAGAAAATAAAGGTGATCATAAAGCAAACGGACCAAAGAAACTCCACACACAAGACGAGGAAGACGACAAGAGCCAGATCAAGAGAGAGGTGGGGATTATGACGTCAACATTTTCCCAAAGTAGTGTTTCGCTGTGTACATAAAAACACAAGGGTGTTGTTTTGAGATTTCCCCCCACGATTTTTAAATAGCAGCACAAAACGCTGTTTCTGTGTGGATGAAACACTGCTACGATATAAAACCTTCAGCAAATTCACCCTGACTTGTTTTCGTGTGGACTGTATTATAATCATAATAACCATTATTATTATATTGATCTAATTAACCTAAACAGTTCATTTACTTTACGTTTGTCTGTTTATTTGTTTTATTTTATTTTGCGATACTGGCATTAGTAATGATCGCAGTTTTCATCATAAACTGTCGCACACGCAACAACTGCATTCTGGCAGAATCGACTTCATTCTTCAAACGCTGTTTTTGAGCCGAAACAGTCAATCTGAGGTGAATCCAGCAGCCACGCAGAACTGACTGACTAATACTGATTGATTAATTGGGTGGTGGGCTGATTCCTTGATTGGTTGGTTGATTTCACTAGTTGAGTCCATATCTCCAACAACCGTCACATTTAACTAAAAACGTTACAGAAACTATTTTGGTTTTATTGTATATAACATGCGTCCTGCGTGTAAAGTTTTTGGTTGTCTGTTTTTTTTTTTTTCACCTTTACATCTGCACGTGACGTGAAGTGTTCAGGTACCTTTTGTTTCCACCCAGAGCAGGAACAGGTGTTTCCTCTCTCAGTGTCACCGGTCAGACTGATGTTTTTCCGGCTCCAGCTGTTTGTCGCATCCAAAGCGTTTACGCCAAATTCCTCAGTGGAAACTCGATCCCGCCACGCATCACAATCCATACACCACAAAAAAAAATAAACAAATAAATAAACAATGACAGGGGGGAAGCTCTGTCTCCTCCTGCGGTCACAGAGCAGTGATGTTCCCGGTCTTGGTGAAGAAGTCAATGTGTCATCAGCTGACTTTGGCTCCGCAGCCCCGGGTCCCTCCACTCCCACCGCACAGACAATTCTCAAATCACTGTGTCTGTAAGGAGGAGTTCATGTCAGGTTCGGCTGATTCCAGATGAGGAACGAACTCAGGTACTTTTTAATGGCTTGGGGCAGCTCTGCGAGGCACGGCGCGGCGCGTCACGGCGCAGCGCGACTGCCCTGCGTCACAAGAAACGGCAGGCTGTCAGACTCATCAAACTGGCCAACTTCAGGGGTGGGGGTGGAGGGGGGGGGGGGGAACACTCATCAAACTGGCCAACTTCAGGGGTGGGGGTGGGGGGGGGGGGGGGGAACTGGACTGTGAGGGTCTCATGAAGTCTCCCGGTCACAGAGGTGGCCTCATGTCTGAACAGAGACGCCACATGGTCCTGGGTCCTGGTGGAGAGACGGAGAAGTGCGTCCAGGCAGCAGACAAAGAGAACGGACGTGTGTGCGGTTAGTGTGCGATAACGCATGAAGTTCAGGAGCATCATCATGCAGTCTAAGAGAGAGAGAGAGAGGGAGAGAGAGGGAGAGAGAGAGAGGTGGAGGCGGGGCTCCCCCTATTGGACCAACACAGCAACTACAAACCACTGGAACAAGTGCATCAAATACCTTCACTAGAATAAGTGTTGGGAGTTGTAGTCATTTCGGTCCACTGATTTGGTATTTAATTCTTCACCTGACGACTGGCACTGTCAGGCAAAACTATCAGACCTGACCGAGGGAGCGTTTGTCCCATCCAACCGCTCGGTGACTGGGTTTGTTTGAGCAGAGGATTTCACGATGGAAACTGTCTGTGTGTTCCGTCTGACTGTCCTGCTTTACTAGCGCAGTGTTGCTGCTGCCTCCCGTCTTGACATACAACAAATCACTTGCTGGTAGTGTTGCCGGGGCGACACAAGAACCAGAGAGAGAGAGAGAGAGAGAGGGAGAGGGAGCCTATAATGTTAATAGACTTAATCAGTGAAACAGTGGTGCAGTTATCCCTGCCCTTGATATACAGTTGTAAATATGAACGGCTCTATTGGTGACTGAATACTTGTGACACTTATTTTATCTTTGATTTCTGCCTAATGACAATAATTTTATCTAAATTTCACACTCTGTAACTTTAACGTGGAAACATGTAACAGTTCCAATAAATGAAATATTGACTCTGTGTACTACTGTTATTTAGTAAGAAGGTAAACATGTTTACATTTGTATACATTAGAAAGCCCCCCCTGATGCATTAGCTGCATGTCCAGTTTTACACATCCTAATGAGACTGCTGGGCCAGTTATGGTGCTGCATGCACGTGCACACACACACACACACAGACACAGACATGCACAGCTGTTTTTCTCCGGATTAAATTTGTCATTAATTCATTGTCTACTGCTTTATCCTCCACACGTGGACACACAACCATTCACTGTCACACCTATGGCAAATTTAGAGTGGCCATTCATTTAACCTCTGCATTATGTTTCACCCATTGAAATGCCTGTGAAGAGCCAAAAGTTGCCAAAAAGTGTCTCCTCCCACAGTAACAGTACCCCATTTGGACACAAGATGGCACCATTGAGCCAATGAAACTCCACATTCAATAAGGTAAAGCGAGAGAAACCAAAAATAGTGACTTGTATGTCAACACACAGTGCTTAACAAATTTATTACACCACCTGATTCAAAAATGAAACGAGAAAACTTAAATATTTTAGAATCTTTTTAAAAAACTTGTTGAAAACTAAAAGTGTATTTATTTGGCAAATGACAAACTGAATTCACCCTTTTATACCCAAATTTGAGCCAGGTCACTAAGCTTCTCTGAGAAATCAGAAATGAGTCAAGCCTTCAACCTTTATAACACAGTTTTCTGTTTTTCAATGCAAGTAAATAACTATAATTTGACATCTTAAAACTGTGAATTTGAAAATTCATGGATAACAATAATACTGTAATTATATATTAGCATTAAAGTTGCATTTTTGGTTAAGGAACTTCTACATAGTGGTGTATTAACCACTACAGAAATATAAAAATAATATTTCGGCACTTAATTTAAATTAAATGCTGTTAATTTAGGTCAGCTGTGACTTTGGGTGATGGTGTGATTAAACACCTGACCTTCTATCCTTGAAGGTCAGGTTGAAGAGAAACGATTCTTATTTTAGTTGTACTGGCTTTATTATTGCACCACCTTTTTTTGTTCTTGTGCTTTTTATTTCAGCTTATTTAACTTTTTATCACTTGTATTTAGTTGTAGTTGTTACTAGACAAGAAGTAATAACATTTCAACGTTAACATGGCCTTCTGCACAGCCACATACTGTACATACAAGACTGTCCAGATAATGTACACATTCAATACACATTAAAACTCACTTATGTAGAAAAGCGGCTTTAATAATGCTGTGTTCTATTGTTGTAATTGATTTGTGATTTTAACCTAGTCAAGAGGGAAGTGTCCCAAAAGATGTATCATGATTATTATCACTATCATCATTATTTAGCAGCAATAGCATTATTAGTAGGTTACACTTTCTTAAGTGTCAAAAGTGCTTATTATGCAGCAAAATGACTCCCATTGTTCTTAACACATAGCTTACTTTTGTACCGTTGCATAGCATACACTTAGATGTGTAGTATATACAGTATAGGGATGCATGCTTTGGAGCTGCTGCTGATATATCGAACTGCAAAGGTGCTTTACTCTCTTCTGTAGTGAAATTAACGTAATATTTTGCCAACTCATGTAGCAGCCGATGTAGATATTTGCGTTGGTTAATAAAAATATGTAGAAAAGAGTCTGTATGATTTAAAAAGAGTCACTTTTATTTTCATCATTACAAACATACAATGACAGGTTCTCTTCAAAGAAATCGTTGCAGTTTTCAGATCATTACTTTCTCCCGCTTTTCTTTAAAATGTACAAAAAAAAAATGACGTCTTGTATTTCATAGGATCTCCTTTGTGCAGTTTCTGGAATCTCCCTCAAAATGTATCAAATTGCATTTCATAGCAACTGTAAAAACTGGACAGACCAACTTTCATTACCCTTCTTTACTCATCTACCACTACGAGCTCGTCCATCTTTGTGCTACTTTTTTTTATATATTTTGGCAGTATACAGTATACATACTGTATTAGTCCATGAAAAAGTTAGTGCCACAACTTTTACTGTTTCTGCTGCATCTTTCTTAAACAAATCATGCCAGTGGAAACCCTGTTACTTGGGCATTCTCACTAAATGCTCATATAACGCTCCCAAAAGCATTTAAAACTTTGTGCAAGTTCCTGGAAAAAGTCTTTGTAGAAGTTGTGGAAGACTGGTCTCCCCAAAAAATGTTGCTATTTTACGAGAAATGTTACAGTGTAGTAGTGATTAATCGAGATTACTTGCATATTTTAATCTTAATTCTGAAAGCTTGTATTAACTGGTGCTTTTATGTAAATTAATGTAGAATTTACAAAAGGAAACATGTTTAAATACCTTTGTTGAATAGCAGTTATAAGTTACAAGAGGCTCTCCCGTAAACAACAGATGAAACAGGTACGCACTCACATACCGTTTGTACTAAAGAGCCACTTTACTCATTGTGATGATGCAGCTTTTCTACTTTACTAGTAGTAGACAGTTTTCATTGTTTATATAAACTGTTTTTGTCCCCTCAGCTGTTTGTTTAGCGGACAGTTTGGTTCGTTGATGGCACATGACAGCAACAGAGTCAGATCAGCTGAGGTGTCAAATGCTTCTCTGCACTGATCACAGTCTGCATGGTCCTTACTTTATCATTTAATTGTGCTCAAATTTGACAGTTAAAATCTGCCTTTTTTCCATTTTAAGAATTGAGTTGTTGTAAGGACCAGGGTGCTTTTTGACATGCTTTTTTTCCCGCTCTCCCTGCAGACACAGTTAATGTGATAAACAAAATCAAATTGATATGCAAACCTGTGGACATGTAAAACGTTGGTTCACAAATGTGAGCTCACATGATTCTGTGGTTCTCAGGAATCTACAACAGTGTACAAAACTGCAACATACGATCCTTGTGACTGGGTTATGTCTTTGAGCTTTGGCTCTCTGACAAGTCTACTGCAGGATTGAAATACTGTAAATTCATGTCACTGTGTTTAACATTTGGCCTTTTAATTAAACCAGCCATATCACCAGAAACAACATAACGTTTATTCCAAATACAAGTGTTCTAGTTATTGGTTCGATAAGTCAAAGTTGTTGCATTAGTGTTTGTGAAATGTTTTGAACTCTGGATAACTCTGGATCAGTTCACAAAAAACATCACTGTATAGTCAGTGTGTTTGCTGATGTTTCCCCTGATTAATAAATCAGAGTGAAACACTAACCAACTGCTGTGTTATGACTGTTTAACAGAGGTGGGTCCAAGTCACAAGGAAGACTCCAGTCTTAACAATCAAATCCCAAGTCCTGAATATGTTTCATGTCCTTTACAAATCATACTGAGGTCTTTAAATATAATTCAGTTTTCACAACAAAAGTCATGTATTAAATTTACATAAATCATAAGAAGTTTTTATCTTCAGACTTTCTGATTCTACAATGTTTTCAGGCCACCCCAGTGACCTTATTTTATCTTTTAGATTTTGTTTTGATATTTATCTTCATTTCCAAAATGTAGCTGCTTTTGGCAGCAAATGTTTTTGTCCAACACCTCATTATTGAAGCCACATTAAATTACCTTTGGTATAATCTTTCTATCTGGCACTCAACAGAGTGCTAATATTAGCCGATTCAGGAAATGAGGGCAAAAAAGAGTTGGAGGTTCTATGTAAAAAAAACTCGGAATACAGGAAGGCATCTAGTCTTTTCAAGTCAAGATGCTCAAGTAAAGTCTCAAGTCATTGCTGCTACATCGAGCTGTATGTCTTGACAAATATATCTGGGTATTAAGTCATCAAATTGGTCTACACCTCTGATGATGACTCATTTTTTCACAATGTATATGTTCACACTATGTTCATCATTTGGTTTCTAGAGCTTTAAACACTGCGACTGAGTCTGTTATTTAAATGTATGTGATGAAAGTGAAGGCCCGATGTTACAAGAACCGGAAAGATTAAAAATAATTAATACGACAGAAAATGTCATGCAACTCTGAGAGCAGACCAAGCACTGCACTTTAAAAACAATTTCTAAAAAGGTTTCTTACAAAATACATAAGAGCCATAATAGAGATAATCTCAGTGTAAACTAACTTACTTGAAATGCTCCACTTTATCTTAACACTGCAGTTTAAAATTTTCTGTTTCACTCTCATCATATGCACTCAAGGATTGTGCACCCCAGATTTAGGGTCAATGTAACTGTGGCCCTGCTTTGATTCGGTTTGATTCCTGTGTGGGCAGCTCCCACAGCTTCTGTCTTTACACTGGAATGGTTTAGTGGAGGACAAAATAAGACATTATGAAACTGATTAGAAACACACATTCAGTAAACCACACTCGTTGCTCATCAGCATTCAAAAGTCGGATTCACAAGTGTGTCAGTTTGAATACTACCTCCATATTCAAGAAGCATGGTATCCAAAGAAATGAGTTCCTTTTGTCAACACTTGGGCAGTGTGCTGTTGCCTCCAGCGATCATCGATTCTTATTTAGAATTCATGAGGTACAGCTGGTGCTTGCAGAGTTTGGTCCTGTGTGCAGCTCCAGCTGGGTGGAGTCTCAAGAGATTCTCCACCTCTTTCTGGGGTTATCCCTGCCTGAAAATGACCGTAAGAAACATGAAGGATGAGAGACAAAGGTCAGTTCCGTACATGGAGAAGCACAGAAATCAATCAGTTGATATGCCTACACATTCAACCACTGATCACTTTGTTGTTGTCAGTCACAACCTACCTAGAAATAGTGGCTTCTGTTATGTCCCTGTTAGGCAGGTAAGTGTTTCCAGGTGCTGACAAAGGCAGTGGGGATCAGTGAATAAGGCACTGTGGTGATGGAGTTCCAACTGTCTGATGTGGGGTCATAACAGTCTAAGGTTTTACAACGTTGCGTTCCAAAATATCCTCCAACCACATACAGTTTATTTCCCGAGGCCACGGCGTGACAGCTCATCCGCTTCGATGTCATGTCGCCAACACGAGTCCACTGATTGTTTTCACAGTCAAAGCGATAAGCGGAGGCAGCCGTGAATTCTGTGTCGCCACCCATGATGAAGATCTGGCTCCCTACGACAGCAGCGGCTGTGTAGCGCCATGGCTGGGGACATTCAGCTGCAATAGTCCAGCGGTTACCTACAGGGTCATAGCACTGGACCTAAATATTAAAAACATAGGTAGATAAGAAAGATGTTCTGTAAGTGTCTGACACTGTATGACCTGGAGCTGGAGCTGTATGACTGTGGTGCATGTGCAGAGCACCCAGGTCAGCTTGACTCTGGTCCATCTGAAGTTATACATGCAATCATAATTCCACTCCCAATCTCATTATTTGTGTGCGCGAGTCCACTCTGAAAAATTAACTTTAGAACTATTGTAATTGGACTAACAAGTCAGGTTTTTCTTAGACAAACACAATAAATGTTTTGTTCTAATGTCATATAACTTCACTGACTGTCACCAGACAGGGTCGCAGTTTGTGTATGTGTTGCTATTTTTGAGTAAAAACCAGTATAAAGCTGCTTCCTCAGTGCATTTACACATGCCATATACACATTTAAACTAATTCAGGGTTTTTTTCCCCATCAGTTTAAACAGAACATTTTAGTCTTGAGCGACATTATTATCCATTCAGGAAAATTATATCCCTCCCTGGAAAAATATGAAATATGATCGTATTACAACTAAAAAAGTAAGAAGTAAACAAGAAAAATATGAATCCCATTTTGACCAGAATCATGCAGTCCCAGTATAATCCAAGTTAATACATGTCATAACAAAGTACTCATCCAAACAATCCATTAAAAGAAGACTGAAATGTTTACAGTCACATGTTGAACAAAATTGAAAAATTGTGTGATGGTGGATAGACAGACAGAAACATGGATGGACAAATATCCACTAACCTTAGACGCTTTGTCTCTGTGTATGGTGGACCCTCCAAAAACAAAGAGTTTGAGTTTGGCACTGACCACAGCTGCATTACTTACTCCATCTCTTAGAGGAGCCATCATGGTCCATTTATTAGTGAGAGGATCATACCTCTCCACCTGGGAACACGTTGCACAAGAACATTCACAGTTTTTTTTGTTTTTTTGTTTTTTTAATCAAGAACCTGTTAAATTATTCTTATCAGATGAGGATGTGTTTCTGACCTGTTTTAGGGAGACAGATGGAGAGGCTGGAAAAACTCCAGCTATGGCTGTATGACCACCAACAACATATAGACTGTTCTCCAACTCAGCTGAACCATGGCCAAACCTGGAGAAGAGAATAACGTTTATGAAGGGTGAGTTCGTCACCAGATGACATTTCAAGCTAAACATACAGAACAGAGACATTAGTCAGCATTTTAGACATTCTTTCCACCAGCTTTGCACAAGACCATGGTTTTAAAAATTTGGCATAACACAATGATCAATCCATATTATGAAAGTCAGCCATCTGCTCAGCCTCACAAATTCATAGTCACTGTGTGTTTGATTATACTGAGCATGACTGTCTACCTTGCTATTAGCATAGGTGCTCCTTTAGACCATTCTTCATGGACAGTATCATAGATCCAGACGTCTTTAGAAACTCCATTCTCTGATCCTCTTCCTCCTGTCACATAGACCTTGCAGCCGATGGCACATGCACTGAACTCCTTCCTGGGGCTCGGAAGGTCTGCTTTTGGTATAATCTCCTTGGCCTTATGATCAACCTAAAAACAGATCGACCACAGGTTATTAATTTTGTTAATGTAGACAAAAAAAGACAGAGTGGCGGAAAGATATGTAGTAAAGGATCAAACTGTTAAGACTGCTGTTGATATCTGTGCTGTCACACAACTGGGATGTTGACATGTCGTGGTTTTAACAGTTTCATCACACTGCACTTTGTGGAGACATTAAAGGTATATTCATTTGTTATGTTAGCCAACAGTGCTGCAATAATGGCAAAACACAGCTGGCAATGGCCACAATTTTTAATTTGCATCATCTGGTCTGAATCCCAAAAACTTCCCTACCACTTTAATGCTTTCCCTCCTCCTCTGTCTCTTAGGACCCATTTGCACCTGCATTAGAATTTGTTTCCTGTGATCAGAAAGCATTTGGATAGTGTGTCACCACATGCATTTACACCTGGTATTAACATGCATCTCCAGTGTGCACAACATGATCCTATATGCGCTGCCGTATCAACAAAAACGTTAGCCATAAGTAAATGTGGAACGACGCAGATCGATGGAAACTGGCAAAAGCAGAGGAGACTGCACAGTTTTGTCACCGCTTTCATGTTAGCTGTGCTCAGAGCATGCAACATATCTCCCCTCGTGTAGCTGTTGCGGGTGGAGCAGGGACACATCAGAGACTTGTTGCATTTGCACTTCTGGTGAATATGGTCACAATACTTCCTAACCACCTCCCACTTTCCGTCCTCGAGTGTATTTTCTGCTACTGCATCATTGGGTAATGCTGTTTTGTCAGTTGTTATTGGAGAAAGTGAGACCTTGCTTTGATGCCCCAGCATCAAGTGTCAGCATTTAGAAATGCGATGACATTTAAGTGTGAATTGAGATCCTGATTTTTAATACAACTGAATAAGCAGCTCACCATATACATTTCTATGAATATACTGGAAAATTACTACTAATTGAAAGAAATCTGCCCTTATCTTCAAGCATGAGTATCTCAGAAACAGATGATCTTCTCTCAGATTAACACTGCCCTCACTAACTTCACCACCAACCTATGCCTCTCTTTCAATACCATTGAGATAAGCAGAGGATGTCTTATAACACAGAACTTTGGGGAACCTTGTCACATGCATAAATCGGTTGTGATTTACCTGATATATCTTGTCACACATGAAGGTCTGGCCACCAAGAATAAGAAGTGTGTGTCCTGCCTTACGGGGACGAGCAAATGGACTTGTCACTACTCCGTCATTCTGAAGGATTTTTTTCTTACACTGCAGTGCTTCTTCTACAATTGATCTGTAGAACAGAGAATTTTTTAACAAAGAGATGAAAATGAAGACACATTTTTGTAAACCTGTTCAAAGCTTTGACCTTATGTGTCCTCTGTATTTTAGTAACCTAAAAAAGGCAACATTCAGTTCCCCTTGATGGTATGTAGACATGAAAGGGAACTGACATACTGCACATTAGTTACACATTACAGCTGTAAAGACATGCATTGGTTGACAAGTTAACCGAAAAGGTCCTTATAACCTTAGAAGCCAAAGAGCTGTGTTAAGTGACAAGGCACAATCATTCTTAGAGAAACATCACTGTCAAGAAAGCGAGTAACAGAACAAATATTTGTACTGTAAATATTTTATTTTATTTTATACAGGATGTTTGGTTTAGTTTTCATTGTGATCCAACACAGAAGGACAACTAAAGTCTATGCTTTGCAGTAAAGTTTGTGCTGGGATTTTGAATTGAAAAACTTCACATTTCCTAATTTTAGCCCAAACAGAGTCAAATCAAATGTATTTCATATCTGTGGTTTTCTGAAGGGGACAGATATGACACTTTTTACAATGCAGGTTTCACAGCAGTGGCTGCTTATTTACAACACCCGACCATAGAACAGCTTTTATGAAGAATATCAAACAAAGAGATAAAAGATAGTGATTAAACATGGAATAAGCAATAAAATAGGATGAAGAAGATTAAAAAATGAGAACAAAGACACAAACCAGAGTTATACAGTATAGAATGTTGTTTTCATTTAACCTAAATTCATGCACGTAATCTCAATGAGACCCAGAGTCTCATTCACAAGAGAACGTAATCCTGACAGTGTAGCTTACCTGCTCCTCTTGTCGGCCATAACCAACTCTTCACAGGCAACAGCCTCCAACAAACACTCAGACGGCAGCAGAGCCAACCTGATGCCCCTTAGCAGCTCTGATAAATGATGGCGCCGACCCTCCAAGTCATACTGAACCCACCGCATTACAGAGTTGAACACAATCTGACACAAGGTAAAGGAACAAACGGCACATAATGAAAAACAAGTGATGGATGGCCTAATAATTTTTGAAAAAATAAAATACAATTTGGACAAAAAAAAAATTAAAAACACTTAAACTGACCTGTTCATCCTCTATCTCCAGCTCATCACTAAGAATCAGCTCCAGCAATTTATCTTTTGACAGATTGTAGAAATCTTCAGATTCTCGTACCTGTAAGTACAAGAACTTAACTTTGTTATCCTACCATAAACATGGTAAAAGGTATATTTGTGCCACGTGGACTGTATTGTGAAAAATCAACAGTATCTATTTTTTTCAATTATACTGTCGATTTTGTGATATGTAGTATTCACTGAATAATGAAGTCTACATATCACAAAAAGAGTTAATGATTACAACTTCTGCATCCACCAAAACAGCAAAATTCAATAAGTAGCAATTTTTTCCAGTAAAAAGTGATGAAAGAAAAAGTAAAAGAGAAGAGTCCTAAACATTTCACATGTGTAGCACTCCCTTATCTCAAGTGATAATCCATTGCAGTATTTACTTCCCATGAAGTGATATTATAGATCCATTTACTATCACTCTGTCGCTCACTCATCTTCTACCACATTATCCTCCACATGAGGGTCATGGGGGGTGCTGGTGCCTAATCCCAGCTGACATAGGGTGAAGGCGGGGTACACCCTGGACAGGTCGCCAGTCCATCACAGGGCCAAACATAAATACAAACAACATCCACTCTCACATTCACACCTACGGGCATTTTAGAGTGTCTAGTTGGCCTAATCTCCAAATATGCATGTTTTTGGACTGTGGGAGGAAGCTGGAGAAACTGAAGAAAACCCACACACACGGGGAGGACATGCAAACTCCACGCAGAAAGGCCCTTGGTCTGACCGGGTCGCAAACTCAGGTCTTCTTGCTGCAAAGGCAAGAGTGCTTAGATCTAATTATTTAAACACCTTTTTATTATTTAGTGACAGAAAAGTCTGTCAGCTACATTAGTTCAATTGGACAGCTCCAAATCGGTAACAAAGATATCCCTCAAATGCTGTTAAGTGTTTTGTCATTAATTTTTACCAAGCAATACTGGTGAAGATTCAATAAACTCTTTTTAATATAATCCTCATGTCGTACAATGTACGACAGTATGTAATACAGTAGAAAGTAATACAGTTATATTACATTTTTGGATATTTTTGTGTGTATTTATTTTAATTTCTATTTAAACAGAAGTATAGATTAACTTCATTACTGTGTTACAATTCCCTGAACTGGGGGATTCTTATTTTCACTGGTAAACTCGATTTACAATGTAGTTTCTACTTTGGACTTCATTCACTTGTGATACGAGTGGCGTAATCTGTGGTTATGTCACATGTCTGTACAAATTATGTGACAAAGTTAAGTGTCTGTGGTTTCTTTATTGAGTGGGAGCGATAAGTGTCAATGGTGAGTTCAGGGGTCTGTTAGAACAGTGGTTATACATTAATCTACAGCGTTAAGTGTCTGTGGTTAGTTCAAGGGTCTGTAATAACAATGAGATACACAAAAATGATACACGTACAAAGAAGAGAATAGAGCTCATCATTACCGTCTCATAGTGTAACAGACACATCCGCCATGACAGCTCGTATAGTCTTTTACACTGATGGGCATCTGACAGCAGCATCATCCCCAAGCAGTTAGACGAATGTAGATTTTTTTCTAAAAACTCTGCAGCTGCATCGCGGATGTCATGAAACTGCAGCATGTCTGCTGCCTCCAACAACGACTCGGCGTTTTCCTCATTTATGATGACTCGAGAAGAGTAGGCAAAGTCCAACAGTAGCTCCAGAACCTGAAAAAGAAAAGAGTTTTAACTACTGACCTTTTGCATAAATACACCACCATGTTATACCATATGTAAACATAGCATATTTAAGGGGCTGTTCACAAGCACACACATCAAACTCAGAAAAAAAAATCAAAATGTAGGAAGTATATTACCAGCACCTCTTTCCTCCTCACCCCAGCTTTATTATTTGATTCAGGTGTGGAGAAAAACAAAAAAAACCACATGCCTGGTCTAGGTTAATCCTCTCCTTTAAACACTCACTACGTCAGTGCGTATTCCAATTAAGGACAGGTTGTCAGACTCTATAATAGGTGTTCACAGAAGTCTCATCCAAAACAAAAGAGAACAGTCCTACTTAGCGCTATCTGGTCATATTACTGAGGATGAATGTTAATACTGGGTCTGAACTACAGCGCAGACAAACACCTGCATTAATACATCAATCACTGGCTTGTTAGGGTGGTTGCTGGATGCCCAAGTGGAACATTTTAGTGTACTGCCCGACCCTAGTGTCAAACTGTCTCCAGCAGTACCTCGGGGTGTATGCTATCTCTGAAATTGACGTCATTGTCCAGACTTTCTCGAAGCCCCCCACTGAACATGGCCTCAAAATACCGGCTACATGCTGCCAAGACTGCCCTGCAAAACACAACCACAGCAGTTTTTATTTTTAACAAAAAAAGGCGGGGCTCTAAAATACAACAAAGAGTTCAATGTAAAAAATATTACCATTGAAATATACAAACGTTGAGAGCATGATCACCTGTGACATGGAAAAGAGCGATCCCCGGCCCATAGTGTGACATCGGTGAACACGCACTGTTTCCTCATGGTGTTAAGGTGAGTCAGGACACTGTCAGGATGTGAAGGCTTGTGGAACAGTGAGATGTTCATGGAGCCTGTGCTGGTGCGGGATTTACGATTCTCATGGACAGTCACCGACATGGCAGTTTCTTCTGGTACTGCCAGAGTCCCTTAAGGAATAATCTCTACTACTGGGCAATGACAAGGACAGAAAAAGGGAAATAGGTCACAGGGTTAATTACCTGTAACCTCTAGGGCTACAGGCAACAAAAGCACCTTTTTTTAATAGGAGAGATGATATAAAACTCTGACAGAGGAAGAGACAGCTGATATCTGTGTAGGTGTAGGCTGTCTTCAGACAAAAGCGAGAGTGGGCTGCCAGGCTATTCAATATATTATTTGCTGAAGCTGCTTTGACTAGTGAGTGACCGTTGATAATAGCATGTGTATTCTGTCAGCAAAAATGGCACAAATAAACAGTTAAAAGATTGGTATGAGCTACTTCACCACCTTAGAGAATTAGTCCCCGAAGCCTGTGAACCTCACAAACTGTGACCAGCTCAGACATTAAAGGTCAAGGTTTTTATTTTTAATGTGGTTATAGGAGATATTGCCATTGCGCATAAATAAATAAATCAGAAACATTCTGAGTGGTATTTAAAAGCTATTGTTGTTATTGATCATTTTCTGGCTGGAAAGTTAAGTGTATAGACTCTGAGTCCACACGGAAAATCAACCATTTAACATCACTGCACACAGGACCTGTCAATCCACTGCTTCCTTCATCAGAGTGTCCAAATGCGTTACCTTGTGACTCTGATGTTTGAAGTCCTTTGTTAGAAATTCCCCAAGTGGCATAAACTTACCAAACGAGGCAGCAATGGAAGAGCAGCTCCTGTGAATCCGCGACCTAAAAAACGCGGATTTTCTCAATGGACGGTGAGCGGTTTACAAACTCCACCAACCAGACATGTAAATCAGTCTAACTGTGAGGGGGAAAAGGCAGCGGACATGTTCTATAGATATCGTGGTCCTCAACAAGGGTAGATTTTCTGAGGTGAGCCTTTTGTTAAACGGCTAAAAATGTGTTTTCCCGTCTGTCCCTAACGGCAGCCATGTTATCAACATGAGAGCGAGTGGCCGGTGTCCGGGCTGGTCCACGGAAACGGCGACGCTCGCGGCGAAGTCATTGTTGATAATATGTCAACACCTCATACAAACAACAACCACACTGAAAAAATATCGCACTACCCCTTTAAGTCTTACTGTGGAAGCACGTATCTGCTGTGTCCGTCCTCAAGACAAACACAGAGGCAGAAAAACACGAACTCACACTGGGAGGCGCACGGGTGGGAAGGAGAAAGCATGGAGCGCAACGTCTCGGTATTTGGGATAAAATGAACCATATTTTTCTTTGACAAAATCGCAGAGTCCACCTAGCAGTTTCACTGCTGTTTGTAACTAATTCCTGCACACGCAGCAACAACCAAAGGCGTTTGATTTGGTCGTGACTGACGTCCGTACGACCAATCCGCAGCAGATCACTGAAGCAGGACGGCCTCTCAACCAATACAACTGAGAGTAGGCGGGACATGGCGTTTTCTTGGACCAATCATCTTGTTCTGGTTCAGGCCAACCAAATTCTGGACCAATGAAAACGTGGCAACGTGAATGTGCCACTTGTACCGGCCAATGAGCCACAGCAGCTGGGAGTTGGCATTAATGGCGGCAGCAAAACAATAGCACGTTGACAATTCGCAGTGCCACTGCAAAATTTGAAATCGATCGTCGATATCGGTAGGTTTTAATCATCAAGTGGGGACCCATCCGCAGGTCATTCTACAGTGCAGGCTACAGGGCGGGTTTGTTCATGTATTCAACACATGCCTCATTATGTTGGAGAGAAGGAATTCTTGTGTTTTCATTGATGTAACCAATTTCTAAATAAATTACGATATGCTGACAAAGCAACAACAAGCAAGCTATGAATTATCCACCTCGCCCTATGGTACCTCACTTGTATGTGTTTATAGAGATGAGTTGTGTTGCCACAGTACCTAACACCTTTTTTTTTCAATAATATTGCATTTTGCAATGCCATTTTCTGGCATAAATATGTCCACACAGTGTTCCTTTTCCTCTCAGCCATCATGCCAACTTCAGAACTGATGCTTGATCAGCTCAGCTGAGTCCCATGACAGAACAGAGCCAAGCAGGAGATGATGTAGGTCCGACTGAGAGAGGAGCCATTCTCACTCAGACCGTTAGAGGGACTCGTGCTATCTACTAAAAATTCAGATTCGGAGAATCTTTGTTAAGAGTAGAGAAGAGAAAATTCAAGGGAAGTATGGATTGCATCAGGCAAGTATCGAACCGATACCAATACTGCCTTTGGTACCAATAGTATCAGTATTTGGATCGATCCACCCAACCCTAATTCACAGAGTGGAGATTTCAAATCATAGGCATATGCGTATTAAGAGACGTCAAAGAAATTCAAATGGTGGTTCTTCTTCTGGATCTAGCTCTATAGAAAATGGCCTTATCTTGCAATGATAAAGAATCCTGGATAAAAATTCCTGGATCCCGGCGGCAATCTGGGTCACACCACCAAAATCTAATCTGTTCCTTGTCCAATTACACACCCTTCCTGAAAATTTCATCAAAATCCGTTAATAACTTTTGAGTTATTCTGCTAACAGACAAACCAGTGCCGGCAAAAACATAACCTCTTTGGCAGAGGTAAAGATTGACATTCCCTGTGTAGTAACCACACTCTTTCAGTCCAACTTTAACATCACACCATCTGTGAGACTTTCGGTTGACGCAGCCCAAGACGGCAGCATAGGTAACTAGCTCCCGATCAGTACTCGATATAAAACCCCAAACTCGATTATCTTGATAAAAAACAGCGATATCTGAAGTAGAGATAGAAAGTGGAGGAAAATCAAGAAGACAAACATCACACCGTCTGTACCGACAGCCACCCATTTCTGTCAGTGCAGTCTAACTTTAGTCATGAAAGCATCCACAAGTGTATATCCTCACTCATTGTCCCAGACAGGACAAAGATAATAAGTTTAAATTCATTTTCAAATATTTTGCAGACCCCCATCTATAGGCTAGTGGTTCACAAATGCACCAGCTTTGGGAACCAGAACAATCCTAATTTTAAATTATTATTAACATTCATGTTAATTTCACAATATTACATTAATGCACAATGCCTTCAGAAAGTGTATGTCCTACTTAAAAGAATAAATATAAAAATTTGACACCCTCTTCCAATACTTTTTCCCCCAAACAACAATCTGCAATCAGTTTTGGTGCAGTGAGCCACTTTTAATTTTGCTTTAAGACTTCTTAAGAGGACACAAGTAGTCTTCTAATCATAGCCCATTTTCAATCCTTATCCACATATCATTCACACAAGTATCATTTGATAAACTCCATACTTATTTATTTAAAAGAGAAAATTACTGTACATTCCAAAACAGGAAGAGGACAGATAAATAAAGTTTTATTTAAAAAGGAAAAAACAAACAAACAACCAAAATAAAATCCAGTCATCAATACTTTTGGAAGGTCATATTTTTACATAAAAAATATTTACATGAGTTGATTTGCCCTTTTTTAACAATAAATGAGAAATTTAAATTTGTACCTTCAGTTTTAAGTACAAATACATAATACATCTTTGACATACAGTGCAAAAACTGTTAGGGCTAACGTGGCTTTCGAAAATCCCTCGTGAACAATTTTAATAAAACTCTAGTGCACATTCAGTAAACTGAGAACTGTGGGTTTTACTTCTCCTTTAAACCATTATACACAATGATCAACAAATATTGAGTTTATTTCTACTTTTGTGGTGCCTGCTGTCTTTTCGTGACCTTTTTTTTTAATTCATCTTTTGCATATAAAAACATTTCTAGCTGGAATCACAATTTGCCAGATTTTTTGCACAGTGAAGTGCTTTTTTACATTCATTAATTTTTCTATTAAAACGTTTTTTGTTTTGTTTTTTAAAAAGGGACAGTTAAGTAATGCTCCTGCATCTATACATGTATCTTTAAAGGGTGAGGTCAGGCTACAGTTCAGTATTCACCATATTCAACCAGTTAATATGCTGCCAAACGTAAGATGGCCACAGCCCATTCCTAAAATTCGTAAATGCAAAGAGTTGCATACATGTTCCACTCACACATCCATGCTCCCACTTTAATCGCAACTGTAACACACAGGCTTTCCCTTTTCTCCCACTGAAAGCTACCGCTCCATCAAGGATGACTAAGTCCAGCATAAAGTGTTTCATCCACTATGATTCCCAACACTTTAAAATATATATATATATCTTATATATATATATATATCCATAGTCCACAAAATAATAGGTCAATAGGTCAACTAATAGGAGAACAACACAGTTTAAAAACCCTAACTTTGTTTTATAATGTTTTAAAAGTGATTTAAAAAATTGAAGCTTAAAGCTGCAGCCAGTGAAATACTTTGGTTAAAGACTGTTAAATAGTTCTACATTCACAAGTTACAGCTAACATGGTTTTGGGCCACAAGAGCCAGAACTGCTGAAAGTTATGGCAATATGTGCTCATGTGATTAGCTGTGAACAAATAATCCTCCCTCACTTAAAGCTTTTTTTGAGTAGTGTGTGATGTAGGGAGGGAGGGAAAAATTTTTTTGGTCATTTACAATGACCTCTCAAGGCCCCTCTTTGCATAACACAGGTCTAGACTATCATAAAACAACAACAAAAAAGTCAGGTTTCAGGGAGAGTTCTCTTGTTTTAGTAAGGCACAGTTAATGTGCAATAACAGTTCTCTCATCTAAGTTGAGTTGGGATTTTTAAACACTGCTGTTGCAAAAAAAAAAATGGCTGCAGGGATGTGAAAGTGCAAAGAAAGCTTCTTCTTCAGTGTGAGAAAGTTGCCTTTTGGTTCGACTGCTTCTGAATCAGAGGACTGAGGAGGAGGAGCCACTAATTCCTCTAAATGTGGTGGCATTTAAAGGAAGTGCAGGGAAGAGAAAGCTGTGGTGATTTCACAACAGGCTGCTGTGCTTTCACTTTCAGGATAAGTCTGCTCCTCTCAGCAGATCGATGCAGGAAATGACACAACAGGCTGAAGTATTACTCTTCAGAGACAGTGTGCATCATTTTTTTACTGCAGAGAACAGAAGGAGAAAATCAATGTGGTGCTAACAAGAACTTATAAATTATTGCTGTGCCTGGATAAGAGGGGAGGAATATGAGTTTCAGGGTGTGTACAATGAAAAGACGCAACATATTTGGTTTAATAAAGAGGATACTGAAATTAACTGCTGCTGCTGTTTTTGCTGTTTGGAATTTTGGTTGTATATGCTTTTCAGACATTTTGAGGGTAAAGGAAGGAAGTCTAATTTTAACATTTCTTGAATCTCTTATCCCCTTTCCAATAAATGACTGTCTTAAAATAACACTGTGTGTGTATATCATGTCGTTCCTCCCACAATCATCCCCTCTCCCTCCCTCCCTCTCGCGTGAGCAGCGTTGGGCGTAACACGGGGAAACTGATTTATGACTTAGACCATTGTGGTACTTTGGCGCTGGGTGACCTCACATCCAATATGACCCAGCTTGGCAACACATCATCACCAACATCATCAGTATTAAAACATCCCCAGGCATTGCAGACGTCACATACTACACACATGATCTATGTGTGTGCCAATCATCTGATCCGAACAGACTGTCCCCAAAGCCTAGTTTCCGTTAAAATCAATGGCATAACAGAATTTTAAAATGCATTTTTTTCTCTCGTTCCACTGTTGCCAAGTGCTTGCTCATCATTATTATGTAAAGTGCCATAAGATAATGCATGTTGTGATTTGTTAAATTTTGATTTGAATTGAACCTAATGTTTGTGGGGGAAAATCTTTTTTCTTTTTTTTATTTGAGGTTAAATACACATAGCCACCTCCTCGACCATGACACTTCAGACATATTCCGCTCAGCCTGACAGGTAGTGCCAGAGTCAGGAGAGGCCACTCTGCCTCCTCTTTCTTGCATTGGTAGTCATCTGGCTCCTGAGGAGGGCCAAAAGGTCATTCTATATGTGCTGTCCAGGTACTCAGCAGAAGAAGATGTCTTCATCATTCTGAGGATCTGACATCACCGTAACCTTGTTTTCTAAGGAGACATAGAGACACAAATTATAATCTGAATAACAGATAACAGGCCACATAACCTCTTGTCAAGAGTAAAATGTACATAAACATATCAAACAGGATACTGAGGGATGGATTTTGTTTTGTTATGGATTCAGATTTACTGTATATTAATTCCAATCCAGGCTACAGCTCCACTCCATCCCCCTGTTTGTGTAAATGGTGCTTGCAAAAACATTTGTTTTATTTTTTGTGTGTTTTCTGCTAACGGGTCCTCTGTTAAGGGGAAACAGCCACATACAACATATTGTAGAGTAAAACAATTTAATTCAAAGAACACAAGTATGACATTGTGCAATTAATTAAAATATGTTTTCCCTGTTACCATGCTGTGAAACAAACTAGTTTATTCACTTTATTATTTCCTTAATCTACCAAATGATTATAATCCAGGTGAGGTAACCAGAGAACCTGATAATGTATTCATACCTGTCTGTGTCTGCTCCTCTTTTTTCCCCTTCTTCTTCTTGTCTTTCTTCTCTTTGGGTTTGGCCAGTTGCAGCAGCTTGGTGGAGAGCTGGGACTCCTGGGATTTCTCTGCTCCTTGAGCCTTAGATGAGGAGGATAAGGAAAAAGGGTTGAAGTTTTTTCCCATCCTCTTGGATCCAATGCGAAGGAAAGGTTCTTTGGTTGGTGCCGAGGATGAGAGCTCCACCTGTAGATAGTCCAGAAAGGAGAAATGTTTCACTGCAGTAGATGTTTGCAGCTGTACAAATAAAACTCTTCTCTAATGTCATCAGTGATTTTTTTTTTCAAGAGGTCTTTTTACCTCCTTCGGCTCATCAGAGGTGTCTTTTATGTCGAGATCCAGAGACTCAGAGCTGTGGCACCTTTTGGAGGCTTCAGAATTGGTGGAGGAAGTTTGCTGGAACCTCTGAAACATCTCCAACTGGAAAAGACATTGAGTGACAGCATATGAAGCAAGAAATACCTGTACCTGTAACCCAGCAGATCACTACTCAGCTGGTGCCAATCGTGTCTCTGTGTTCAGGTTCAGTTGAACACTAGACTGAAATGAAATGAAATGAAATAATAAAGAACAACTATCTACAGTGGTTTGACTTTGCTCCACAATTAATAAAAGGATTAAGAAAAAGTTAACAGACTGGTGTTTTCAGCCTGAGACAGCCATGTGGCTGTCAGCAGGGACACACTAGGGAATACAGAATTAAGCCACTTTAATCTGTGACAGCAGGAGTTATCACAAAGGGGGACCTGGGACTAGAAGGGAGGACCAGGAACTGAGGAGTTTGCTCCTGCAGTTGCTAATGATAGAAGAGTAAATCAAAAAGAACCAGACTAATACTTTCCACTTTTTTCTAGTCATCCCACTGCTTTTCAGTGTGGATGCAACAGGAAAAAGTTGCTCCAACTCTAACCTTGTCTTTTTTCACGGCCTCCAGTCTCTCTGCATCCCTTCTCAGGGTTTCCTCCTCTCTCTCCAGCCTTCTTTGGGCCTCCTTCAGCCACCCCATCTCTCTCTGGTACTCCTCCTTCTTCCTGTGCAGCAGCTCCCTCTCCTCCAGCAGCTCCTGGTTCCTCCTTCTCGTCTCCTCTTCCTCTTCCAGTAGCCTCTTTTCCCGTTCTGCCAGACATTTCTCTTTTAGCTCCCATTCCTTCTCTTTCCTCCTCTTTTCTTCCTGGTGTGAAGCTTGCTGTTTCTGAAACCAATCAAAGAGATGTATAAATATTACTCTTACTAAATGTAAGACTGCTTGTAATATAATATAATGCAAATTAAATGAGTAGGATTCTGCAGCCAAGAGTGATGTTCAGACAATAAGGTAGCCTGGGTGAACCTGTAAGCTGGCTGCCTCCTGACGCTGCATCTCCAAACTCCTGTGTTTCTCCTGTTCAATGAGTGAGGATGGGCGGGAGGAGGACGAGGAAGAGAGAGAGGAAGAAGACGAGTGTTTGGAGGAGATGGTGGACAGCCGGTCTTCCAAGGCCTGCCGCTGGTCCTCCACATAAGAGTCCTGCTGGACCACAACAGCCTGGGGGCAAAAGAGAAATGTCTGGATTAATTTGTAAAGACAGTAAAGTGGAAACATTTTATCTGAGAACCAATAGGTGTTGTTTAGGTACCTGCAGTGAAATCAGCAGGTTGTGAAGATGTGTCACACTGTCCTGGAGCTGCTGGAAAAAAACAAATCTAAATACCACTGAGCTTTCAGGAGAGAAAGTTTTAACAATTTCAACATCCAGCAGTGACTGTTAACTTTGGACGAATAAATTGTTGATTTCAGACATGAACTTTGGATTAATTTTGGCCAGTTTACAGTTCACATATCAGAAATGAAACAGCAGGACAATCTCTGGAGGATCTAGGCGAGGACGTGGTACTTGCTTGGGGCATTTTTTACAGCCATTTGTGTTCTCACATACAGCTCTACGTGGACAATTTCAGGAACATGTCCAGACTCCAGTGCATGTTTGAAGGTCGGAGAGCGGCTTAAGTCACCCTATGACATTTAGGATGATAGGGCTGAAAGAAGCAGCTCATGTACTTACCCCATTATTTCTCTTTAGCAACATCTGTAGGCTAGCAGTCACACCCTAAGACACAAACACACAGAACATATTAACCAAGTTCCTTTTTAAAATTCAATTTTATCACATACTAAAGTCTTGATTTAGAGGACAGATTGCAGCATGACAGGGCAAAAAGAGAGGAATACATGAAGCTAATGGCTACAACCTGGAGGTGGACCACCTGCCCGATCAAGTGAGCTACAAAACCTCAGAGGTTATGTTTCTTGTTATAAGAACTAGTTAAATTGCAAAAGGAAGGAAGGATGGAAGGAAGACAGACTTTACCAACTTCACAAAAGACTAAACTAATAAAATCCATACCTGCACAAGTCTATGGTACCTTAAGAGTCCCTTAGGTCAATCCAAACTAAGTGTTTCAAACACCATATTTTCAAGAACACAAGGTTTAATAACTCTCAAGTAATGTGATGTTCTCTAGGGACTTTGGCAGAGGGAGCGTACTATGCACTGGTTAAAGGATTGTGTGGAGACACAATGGCATCAACACACACACACACCTTCTTTAACACACTGTCTGACTCAGTCCTGCGGAGATCCACTGATTCATCTGCCTCTTCCTTTTCTCCATCTGAGGACACAGAAGAAGAGAAGATGAAGTGACAGGATAAAGGGATAGTGCAGGTTTTTTTTAAGCATGTGGGGTTTTTTTGAGGGTGGGGGTACACACATCGTCAGTGTTGTGGAGGAAATGAGTAATTATTTCAAGTTTTAAAGAAACAGACATGGAGCATAGTTGTAGTTCAAATCAGCCTCTGTCCCCAAAGGTTAGTATGAATCTTTGGTCTGTGTGCATGCATGTTTGCAACCTTGTGTGTGTTACGAGTGTGGTGAACAAGCTCTAAATTGGGGATTGACAATCAGATGGTGTTGGCTCTTGAGTTATCTTGTCCCAAAATTTTCCTACCTTACCTCCATCTGGACAGGACATAAACACCAATAACTCAGTCAACATTTAACCATCGCTCAAACTTTACTATTGTGGCATCTTATCTCACATCCTGTACTCCTATCCTTACACATCCAGCCCAGGCCCACTATTGTAACACCATATCCTGCATCCCGCACTACTGCCAAAATTCTTGGCCTCTGACCTTTCCCTATCTCGTTTTCTACCACATCGACCCCTTACAATTTTTTTTTTGATTCACTGCTGCCTCTGTTACTACTCTTACTTTGTGGTTCAAGTAAATGCGAAAAGAAGGATGACAAAAACGTAAAGAAAAAATAAACTTGCCAAATGAGGCTGCAATACACAACACCAATATCATTGAAAATATTGAAATCTTTTTTCAGTGGTGTGAATTTGGCAAACATTCATATGACAGTGTACACTTACGATGACACATATTTTATTGGGTGAGCATTTTGTTATTTAGGAGTCAGAGGAAAATGAAAAGTAAGGATAATACAATTTTACCCAGCTGTCAGATGGAACAGTTTAAAAGCATTGCTAAAACTCTTTACCAAAACAACCTATAACCCTGTACTATTTAGAGTGTGTCTTACTTTTGCTGCTGTTCATCTGATGACTGTCAAAGCCTCCGAATGTCTCCGCTCTTCGAGGAAGACAGACTGGTCCCACACCGCCACCTGCCAGACCAGATGGAACACTGCAGCCTGTTCCACCAACACCACTGTTGACCAAAGCACGTAGGTTTTCCACTGGAGACCAAAAAACAGAAGCATAGAAAGCTTTAATGTTTCACTGCAGACAGACCCATAAACCCACGCACAGTATAAACACAAGTCCTGCTCACATTCTGTCAAGGCATCCTTTATGAGTGGTTCCCCCTTTGTGACATAATCAGGTGTGGCCCTGAATAACATTCGCTGTCGGATTGGTGGGTTTGTGTCCTCTGGAGTAGGATTAAAGGTGCCCAAATCTCTGAAAATGTGGACCTTTTCTTCCAGTAAAGAGACGATCTGTTCATCTTTTCTTCGCAGAAGCTCTGGAATAAAACACGAATGGATATTCCTGACGTGTCCAATACAACAGACTATAACAACATTATTTGTTGGCAGTTACCTCGGATCTCCTTTGCTCTGTTCTCCTGCTGCCTCCTGTCTTCTTCCGTCTCACTGCGAACTCCATCGTCATCATCTTTCTCCCTGTCCACACACAAATACACACCCACTGTGATGTTCAAATATAATGTAGTATTTTTTTCTCTATCCATGTCACAGTTTCGACACACCCCCCCCACATTGCTGGCAGATATCACTCTCTTTACTCATCATCTAATTTTCTGTTAAAAGGAGCCAGAAGGTGTGGAGTAGGATCTGTTACCTCAAGAAAATTTCCCACTATTTTGCAGGACAACTTCTATACTAAGTAGTGATTCGTTGGGTAGATATCTTATTTTTAATGTTGAGATTCAGTTAAATAGGCCTAAACAATTATTTACTGATCATTAAATACAGTATGTGTTCTTGTGAATTCATAATCTGAATTAATCATGATTCATTTTTAGGTCAGGCAAACCAAAAAACAGATACATTGTGGTATATGATTGAAGCATGTCATTTATTGTGTGTGTGTCAGCCTCACATGCATTGCATGGCATCCTGTATGATGGCCATCCATATGTTGCGCTCCTCCTTGCTGCTTGCTAACACCTCCACCATCTCTGGTCTGTCTGTACCTGCTGTGATGAGAAAGAGACCTGCAAGACACAAAACAAATTCAGGTTCCACATCAACTCAGTCACTGTTTTTCTTTCAAGTTTAAAGAACCAGTGTAGAGGTCATAGTGCCAACCCCGCAGGGTTTTGCTGCACTTCTTCCCACCTTTAACACTGGTTTATACAATCAAATAAAGGCAAAATGCCCAAAATAATATCTTGATATAATACCCAAATTAATAATACCCAATAATTTGGGTATTATTGACAAAATGTTGTCAATAATACCCAAAGCACATGAATATAATAATTTGCAAAGAAACTCAAAATAATAAAAAAAATACATGAATTTTAATGACAACTGAAACACACTAAGGACAAAATTATTAGCCCCCTATGAAAATTTAATTGTTGTAAAGTGCTGTTAAACAGAGCAAATATTTTTTTTCATTTTAACACATATTATGCATACTAGAAGCATGTCCTTTGGTCAGATGAGACAAAACTAGAACTCTTACAGACATTGCTTATGTTTGTAGAAAGAAGGGAGAGGCATATAACCCAAAGAACAGCATCCCCACAGCAAAACACAGTGGTGAGAGTATTATGCTGTGGGGATGCTTCAGTGAATCTGGAACTGGGAATCTCATCAAGGTGGAAGGAATCATGAAGAAAGAAGGATATGTGAAGATTTTGAAAGAAAACCTGAAGCAGTCAGCAGCTGGAGGAGCTTGAGAGATTTGCCAAAGAAGAATGGGCTGGGATTCCTCAGGAGACGTGTCAAAGACTTGTTGAGTCTCTGACACGTACAACAAACGACTGCAGGCTGTTATCCAGCAAAAAGGATACACAATTGACTATTACCATTGGGGGTAGTAATTTTGACCCTGGTAGTTTTGGTTTTTGTTGAATAATTAATTTTTCTGTGTGCAAAGTCAAATAGCAGAAGTATCTAAAATAAAACTAGGATGTTTAAAAAAAGCTGTGTGAAAAAGTCTTTACTCTGTTTAACAGCACTTGGGAAATACTTTAAGACAATGACATTTTCTAAGGGGAGCTAATAATTTCGTCTTCAAATGTATATGACTTTTTTTGTGACCTCTGTAGGCCCACCTGAAGTACTTCTATGGCCTACCGGGGGGCGTAGTCAACACATTGGAAGCTGCTGTTGTATTCAAAGTGTGGATGATTTGTGCCCCCTCTTAATTCTAAACACTTCAAAAAATTGACATCATGCTGTGTATGGAAAATGAATAAGATGAAAACTGGCTGACCTCGCTCTTCATTAGCCACTTCTCTAACAATCAGGTTCTGCAAAGAGATGACTGTAGAGCGTTGGTCCTGGGGAGAGAGAGGTTCGTATTAATCATGTGAATGTGCAGTGTGAGGATAGACTGAACATACAATGCATATTTTATAATATTGCAATATGCTGTACTACGGACCAAAGAAGCAAAGACATATTTCTGGTCCTTCTCCTGAAGAAAGACTAACACGTCAGAGAGGAGCATGGCATGGACATCTGCAACACAAAGAGGCAAATATGGAAAAAAGAAAATAGATTGTAAAAAAAGATTTAAACTTGTTGGCCTTAATTGTAACCTAAAGCAATGATTGCTTATGTTAAGACCAGAATGACTACAAACCTTTGAGTCGTCCAGTGGAGTTTTTCAACTGCACAGCTCCGTCATGCAGCAGCTTTCTCCCTCTGATCAGGTCTTCTTTAGCAAACATCTGACCACTCTTCATCCTCATGATGGACTTACTGTCAGTGCGACTGGCAATCACAAACAACTTAGGTTTACACTAAGGTACGGAGAAGAGATCCAGAAGCAAAAATCCATTTTCTTTTCTGCATAGAGATTCTGATTACATCCAACCAACTCACCGCATACTTTGAGAATTTAAATAAGGTTATATTCTCCTGTAGAAGCTACAAGAATGTGTGATATCAACTGTGTTTCATTCATGACATTGACGAGAAATCCTACACAACAGACCACAATATTCAAGAATAGCAGCTCTGACTGATTGATCACAAACTCAAATATCAAAAATATATGTCAGCTAAAACTGGGTAGTTCAGCATTAATTGCCTTTACCACAGAGCTGTCAAAATTTTACATGCTAACCTACTGTAAACACTGTATACATACACTGTACATACAAGGCTCAACTATAACAGCAAGAGCTGAAAGTTGTTGTAAAGAGATAATTCACAGTTGTTAATGAGGTGCAAACATCCTTCACTCTTACACTAGAATAATTAGGTAAATAGTCTTTCTTTTTATATAGGTTTTTGCTTTAAGTCATTATGGCATATTGTGTGGATTGATGGAACAAAAAAGAGTTTCATTATAAGTCTTAGCACAAGGCTACAACATAACAAAATAGTAAAAAAATAAAAAAAAAGTGAAGGGTTATTTCCAAATACACAGTATACAGACATTTGTACCTGTGGACTTCTCTCAGTCTGCGCTTCTTATCGTGCTCGTTCACTTTACTGTCCACAGCTGAGATAAGCTCCTTCACACAGCGCAGCGATTCACAGACATTGCTGTGATCTGCATCCGAGTCTGTAAGAGCAGAGTTTCCCCATGAAAAACACAGACACTGTGGTAATTACCCTGGTCATGTTACTTATTATTGCTGTGGGTCAACATTATGCCCTTACATTATACACGCAATTATAAAGTAGAGAGTTAGCGCAGCAACATTAAACATTTAAAGCTGTCGTTTGCAGGATCGTGTGAAAATAAAAGTAATATCACACCTTGTATTGTGTAATTTATCATATTTATTATCTGACTCCCATTTTTCTAGCCTTGGGATTGATCTACAGCATGAGCAGTTGTTAATGGTGTTAGAATAGGAGCACAACCAATAGGAGCATCTGTTCTCTCTCTTAACTGACCTCATAAGCCGGATTTCCCCAGAGCTGTTAACAAAACCCAGAGGGGCTGCTGAAGTATTTTTCCCCCAATCATTAGATTTGCATTAACTTGAAATGTTATACAGAATTATCAATCAATAATGCCAAAAACCCTGCCAACACCAACTTTAAATAAGCTTTCAGTGGTCCATTTTCATAATCCTAACTGTGAAATACTAATTCTGGTACTGATTAGCTACCCAGTGACTGTTCTTCATAGATCACACAATGAAATTAATTTCTTCCTGTACAGCAGGAGTGGCTTTTTTGCATGTGTCTGAGCTCACCTTTAGTGTGCTGGAGAATCCTCTGGATCAGAACGGGATATTTGGTGATCCTCTGTGTGACCAACAAAATGCACTCTGGAATACTGAGCCTCCGCACAATGCTGCTGCTCATCGTCTTCTACACAAACAGAGACACACTAAGGTGAACGTAGCTTACCTTTACATAGAGATAACCTGTAGTAGATTCACTAACAATGCTCAATACATTGAAGTCCATGAACGCTGACCTTAATGAAAGCATGGAAGCGTTTGTCTTTGGCATGCAGGTCTTTGTAGAGATTAACGGCTTCATGGTGGCGACTGCAGAATTTCCCGTAAGCTTTCTTCATACGATCGGCACTGCTGTCTGAAAACTAAACGCAAAAACAATTAAACCAAAAGAAGAAAAAAAGATGTTTAGACTCCTGTGATTCATATAAAATCTTGTGCCACCATTAGATGCCTTCTAGTTTCTGTTCTAGATTAACAAATCGTGCTCAAATGCATGAGCTCAAATGCCAAAGCCTGCTCAAATGTAAACAGTGAATGTGGAGCATAAGCATAAGCTGCACATTCAGAGAATCTGCATTCATTTGATGATGGCTGTTAGAAATTAGAGAAACTGACGTTGTAGATGTCATTTCTTTAACTGTAACCAAGTACGGGATTGGAATCAGGAGTTCAAATATTCACTTTCTAAACAGAAAGCCCCATAATATTAGCAGAATATTAGCAATCTTGTCCCAAACTAAGTTCTGATACTGGTCTAAAATGACATGAATATGTATTGTGCTTTTTGTTTAAAAAGCAAGACCATCGTGTTATAATAATAACACAGTTACATTTTATAGCACATGTCCCTGTCCTCTGATCACCTGATTGACCAGGATGTCCCCAATGTGGCAGATCAAGATAGTGTTGCTATTTTGTCCTTGACCCGATGAAGTTCTCTTTGTCTCCAGGAGTTTGACGAGGAACTCCTTGTGTATGTGCAACAAGTCGTCCAAAATGGGAAAAATCTATAGAAAATAATCAAAAGATTATAATTTAATGATCATAAAAATACAGGAATCTATCATTCTAATCTCATTAAGGGTGAATTTGAAGGGAATATATTATATGCATATCAAAGAAAAATTGTAAAGGGCAGATAAGCATTAAACTAATTCAGTTTCATGATTACAATAAAGAGTTTTTTTAAGGTTGACAACAAATCTTCCTTTTCAGCATTTTCCTCATGTTTCTTGCTCATTCTCAGTCTGAAATTCTCAAGGATGTGAAAGTGAAACTGGACTGTGACCAGTATTTGAAATGTAGTTCCATTACAGCAGCAAACTCCACTAATTGAGAAATAATCTTAAATTGGAGTGAAATAATATTGGATTTACTGACTTAGATTAGACATGGAAGTAAAACAATGTAGGTTTTGTGTGAATGAAGCGGCAGAAAATTTGCACCAAAACTTGTTTGATTTACAACAATGACTAAACTAATTGTGGAGCCTGATTTCTTATTCTAAACAACTGGGAAGCTGGATATATAAAACCTATAAAGTTACAGAGCTAATAGGCAAAATACTGATGGAAAGATAGTAAATCTTTAAAATGTGGGAACATATTGTGCTAGAAAGGTGATTTATGTTGAATTAATTAGATCACCACAAACTGTATGTCCTTTTGAATTAGTGCTGTCATTTTTATATTATGTATTTATATATTGTATACATAGTATATATTGTATACATAGGTCAGCCATTTCTGAATGAAGAATTTCATGTTTCTTCTTCCTTTTTTTTTAGCCATTATTGTTCACCTTTTCCAGAGTATCAGTCTCGAGCTGAACCTCCTTCTGAAGGCCTTTGTAGTAGACCTCAGACATGATTTTCAATGTCCTCACATGGTGGAACTCTGTCTGGTACAACTCTGTAGAGAGAAAGCACTCCTATGTCAACATATACGAACACGACATTAGCCTCCATCTTGCCCTATCCCTTGTGTCCTATTCTGTTAAACCCTGTCCTTATCCACAACATTGTAACATTAAAAATTATTAAAATTAGTCAAAACATATTTTACCATAGATGACATCCTGTCTCTTGATTTCATCTTTCTTTAATGTTTTCAAGAACTTCTTATCCACCGTGCTGCTCCAAGAATCAGCTTCCAGATCTTTAATGTCACACTCAAACTCTTCCATCAGCTGATTGTCTATCATCTCAGTGTCTTCACACACACACAAAGAGAGGGGGGGAAATAAAGTCACTGTTAGATGGGCCATCTTGATTAACTTGGCTTAAAGAAATACACTTACAAATACTTAATTTTACATTTTGTGTGCGCATGTGTGATGGGACTACCTTCATCAGGGAGAGACTCATTTGAGGCATTGACTTTATTCCCTGGATGTAGAGCCTCTGTGGACTGAGATAAAAATTTCAGGCCCTTCAGTGGGACATCATCTAATCTACAGGGAACAAAAGAGGAACATTAAAATGTTTCTGTCCAAGATAAAAGCACTAGAACTATTTAAAATATAAAGCACTTTTCTAGTCCTGGCAATGACTCAAAATTCTTTAGATTATAGTTGATATAAAGTGTAACAGTGTGAGCCCGTTATTAGATTTGTTGTGTTACCAATGCTATAATGACAAAACAGTATAATCATTTCTTAATCACTTTATCAAGAATTTTATTCTTTTTATTCCTGTAGAAGCATCTTATTCTTTTAGGTTAAAAAGTCAAGTATGTAGTGACCCACTATTTTATGTCTATTTTATGTAGTGTGTGGTAAAATCTGTGTTAGACCCACTATTTTATGTCAAGAAATATCTGCTGTGAAAAAGGTCCATGACACCAGGTTTATTCAAGTCATGCTTTAGCATTACATATGTTGTATGAGTAAAACCCATAGACATTTAAAAGCCAGGAATCAAACCACCAATCTTGATTTGTGCACAAACACACTATGCAGACTGATAGAGATGTGGGTAGTTTTGGTTTGGTTTTGATATTCATTGTATACTTGTCTCCATCCAGCACCAGACGGAGGATATTTACATCAGCAGTTGGTAGAAACCAACAGTGTGTGTGTGTGTGTGTGTGTGTGGGCTTACTAACCCTGCTATGTTGCTGGTGGAAATGCTCTTGGACAGGTTATTGTGTGGGTTGAAGATGCTGGGGTGTCTTCGTGGAAACATCAGAGCAATCTGTTCATCAGGGGAGGTTACTGTGGACCAGCGTTCCCGTGACGAGGAGGAGGATGAGGACGATATTGAGGATGCTGAAGATGTAGCTAGACATAAGGATCACAGTCAAATGAAGGGCTTTCTCTACTAAGTTTCTATTAATGCTTTTTGGAGACATATAGGTCTTTGTCAGATCACACTTATAAAGTTCTCAATCAGAGAGTAATGTAAAATTAAATGGTGAATTATGTCATAATACTCTATATTAAGAAATATTTACAGCATGCCATTTGCATTTGATTTACACCATATAAAACAATAAGTGATACAGGAGTAGGCAGTTGTCTCACTTTGAAATGGATATATATGACTTAATTTCTTAACTTACAAAAACAGAACATATACAACAAACTAATATGTGAGTGATCAGCAGTCTTGACTCTGATCACTGGTTTCATGTTGGACACTTATGCCTGCGCTACACTAACTGCGGATGTATCCCAAAGAGCTATGATAGAATCATGTGTGAGTTTAATATCACATTTTATTATTGGTCAGACTCTAATCATTTATATTTATATCATGTATAATTAGTTCTATAATATTTTATATACTAGATATGAATGTTTTTCTGGCCAAAAATAGACCAGATGCCAAATTATGGTCCTTAGCACTTATTTATGGTTCTTCACTCCAGCATTCAGAAGTATTGCAGGCCTCAGACAGTCAAACACCTACTTGGTTCCTAAATGGTTTTTGTGTTCTTACATTTACTCCTCGTGTTACCAGCTGACCCAGGAGAAACTTCTGGCACCTGCGGCTGCTGCTGAAGACGAACACAGAAGGACACCATTGTCAAGTCTTGACAGACTACACATTCTTAACTTAACTGTGAGGTTTGATGACTCAAATTCATCAGGGTCTTTACATGCAGCCACTCGTGAGAACATCACACCATATGTTGATGTTTAGATAAAATGTACTGTACATTCAGGTTTTCCTGAAGTGTGGTTCAATGAAGTACTGACACAAAGTCAGTGGTAACTGAGCTTTGTGCACCCCCTACTGGTTACCCTGCTCAGAGGACCAGCATTAAAGGGCATCTTTACTTCCACTGAAAACATGGCTGCCAGCAAAGAAAAAAGACACAACAAATTAAAAAAAATTAACAAAAGGCTCACCTAATAAAAATTACACTAGCTTGAGTCTGCAATATTTTAAAAACACTGGTTTAACTCCCTGTCTCCCTGCTAGATAATTTTCTCAAACAGGAAACTGAAATGTGCATCACTCTGTAAACCAATGAAGTCCACAAAGAAAATTGGCATATTTAGCTTATGGGGACACATGAGTTGGTGGTCTACTGCTGCCTCTTTTGGTAGATTTGTGTCCTTCGGTTATTCCAACCAAAGGAATTCAAACACGCATGTCACAAAATAATACTTTTGAAATTATAGTAGATATACAGTGTATTAAGAACACACGTTTGCCCTGATGTAAAATGAGTTTTAGATTTGAGTCATAGATTTTCTCTATGGACTTTGGTGCAGGTCAGCTTACAGTCAGAAAAGACTGTCTAATGGCAAGATAAAGCATCAAACATATTCTAAAGCTATTGTAGACTTAAATTAAAGTAGATTTCATGAGGAAAGTCTTTTGTTAAGACAGTAAAATCTGGTTTTCCTTGTCTCAGTGATTAGCTGTCAGCAGCTCATGCAGCCACATTTCATAAAACCAGATTTAGAGCTGTACTAACGATTATTTTATATTTATAACTGATTAATCTGTCCATTATTTTCTCAATTGATTAGTTGTTTAGTATATAAAATATCAGAAAATGTTGATGTACTGATATTTTCAAATGTTTTGTCCACAAACCACAATTATTCTGTTGATTTCGTTGCTGTACGAAGCAAATAAACAGGGGAATTGGCACACGTATGAGGCTGAAAAATATCCAATTAATCAATTATCAAAATAGTTGGCAGTGAATTTAATCAAATAATCAATTAATTGTTGCAGCTCTAACCTCAACTCTCTTAACTGGACAATTTGTGTTCCTCTGTCTAATTAAACACATATAAATTGAAAGAAACAAAATTGTGTGAGCCTTACCTTTACTTTGCTTTTTGTACAGACAGACACACTATCTCTGCAACTTTTGTGGACATGAATCCCACAGTCTGCAAACAACAAACAATGATGATTACAGTCAAACAGTTTTTTTGGTTTGTCACATGTCTTTAGTGACAAAACAGAAATTACATCTGTATGCATTTGTATACAGTGCAGGAGATCCAATCACATGTGGTTACAGGAGATGCATCCAAGACACATTGTAAAGTCGAGTGAACAGTCACACTGTCCACTTGTGACTGGATCTCCCGGGACGAATACCAGGTCTGAAATGGGTCTCTGTGACTTTGGCTAAATAAAGCACATTTTTTACAGAAATAAAAAAAAAGAAATATAAGAAAGGAAAAGACATACTGTGGCAATGGAAAGTGTCCTTATTGTGCAGTGGTTTGGTGCAGTGCTGACAGGCTGTGGAGAGAGGTGGACTGACTGGTACAAAGAGATGACCACCTGCATTCTTCTTTTCTCTGTCTTTACTTTCTTGTTCCTTCTCACTTCTTTTCTCCTTTTCTTTATCCTGGAAGACAAAAGATAAACAGGGACTGATTGCAGGACAGAAAATATTATAAATATTTGTGTGGAATTCCTTCTCTTACTTAATTCTTTTTTCTGGTCACTGTGAATCTTGCAATTTTAAATTAATGCTTTAGCTCAGTTCAGGAATTCTCACCTTGCCTTTCTTGATCATCTTACTACGAATGTAGCTGAATGTCCGCCTGATCTTAGGTCCTCCTTTTCCCTCTGTGTCGCTCCGCAGAGGGCCCGGATCCTCCTCTGTAATACTGACAAAAACACAGAGCTAATATGAAGCCAGTGAGCTTATTATTAACTAAATATATGATTTAAATACATGATTAAATCAAATAAAATTCATATGAATTCACTTTGAATGGAGTGGCCACTGTTTTAATCTTAAAGAGAGAAAAAAATCCAGTGTTTAAATCTTAAAGAGAGAAAAAAAATTATATAATCCTTTATTGGTAATGATTAAGTGATTTGATATTCAACCTGTTAACTATGCACAACTATTGCAATTGCAGTTACCATATTAATGTTTTAGCTTACAGATTATGTGAACAAGTACCTGCAGTCCATTGAGCCGGAAGTACTGGAGAATGAACTGCTCTCTATGGGAAGTAAAGAGGAAAAATTGTTAAATCAGACAAACACAGGTGCTATTGGACCACACTGTTTCTTTCATTAATGCAATCAAAAGTCAGAAGTTCAATTTATTATGTGAAAACTGCTTAAACAACACTGAGGTGACAGGACGAGAGCTGCCATGCAGCGCAACACAAATAGAAAGGTGAATAATCACTAGGCCCACGGTTATTTCCAGCTGTCATAAAAGTGTCAGATTACATCACCGTTCAATGTAACACATACGTAAATTAAATGGTTTTGACAAAGCAGTGAACACATTCTTAAGAAAAGCATATATTTAAAAAGGTAGGGTCCACCGTTAGTTAAAGCAAATTTTACCCTATTCATTTATACCCTCTTCAAAGAGTGACAGGTGCAAATAAGTTGTCTGAAAAAAAAAAAAAAGAATAATATTGGTTGTCTTTAAACTTTGTAATAATGGAAGAAACACAACCAACCATTTTGCCCAACAACACTTTTTAATGCACACGCAGGGTTTACATGACAACCTGGCTCACGACACTGGCAGGTACTCAGAGGCAGCAACAAGTTATACAGACATACAGTGAGTGACTGCAGAGATGGTAGACAAACAGTCAAACAGAGACAATGTGGAGCTACAACTAAAAAGAAAAGAGTCAGTTACAGCTCTTCAAAATACAGTCTGCACTTGCTAGCTTTCCATCAACCGTAGACGGCAGCTTTATGCTGATAACAATTTTATCAGACGAAGCTTAAGTTAAACGGCTAAAATCTGTCTTCCCTCGTCTTTTAGCGGGAAGCCGTGTTTTCAGTGACAGTGAGCTTCTGTATCGTAGTTTTTGACACATACAGTACTGTGCGTAAGTCTTAGGCCACCATTAGATTTGTTGTTTTAGCAATGCTATAATGACCATACTGTACAATTATGTCTTAATCACTTGATTGGAACATATCCTGAAAATATGGAGAAACACATATGCAGTTTGAAAATAACATCTTTTTCAGAAACAACAAACAACAAAAATGCTTCTATAATATCAAATATTTAGTGTGACCTACATTTACACTTAACAATAACACAATAACTGAACAATAGCACAATAATGGAATGGAACCATAATGTTATTGTTAAAACCTGTGTTTCTCCTACTATTTCATGCCAACAAATAGCTGCTGTGAAAAAGGTCTATTATACCTGGTTTACTCAAGACATTGACAGGTTGATCATATAGTATAAGACTGACTTTTACTCACATCTTTTCAATCTAAACGCCAATGATCACAAAACTGATTTAAAAACAACAAAGCTGGTGGTGGCCTAAGACTTGTGCACAGTACTGTACATACAACCACACTTCAAAAAGTGCCTCTGAACACAGACAGGAAACTATAGAGATACTCTTATCTCATGACTTAATATGTTTGTCCACAACCTTTTACCTTTCCACCATGATCCCCATACTAAATTAAACATTATCCCCATGCCATAGGGAGGCAAAGCTTGTTCTCACAACTTGGGTTCTAAGTAAGAAATGGGGTGAATTATGCCAAACTACTCCTGTAATTTTCAAGTCATATCGAGAAAAGTGTATAGATTTTCCAGGATTACATTCATTGACTTCTCTTCAACATGCAAGCCTGTAATCCTGGATTAAGATCAGATTAAGAGTTTCATTTTAAGGATTATATATATATATTTTTTTAGCTAATGGCATTTGGTGAACTCTTAAACAGCTGACGGCTTCGCTGAGAAAATGAAGCAGCTATAGGTAAAATTAAGCACATTCTCAATAGGAACTGTTCTGTTGTTACAGAAATATTCCTAAAACACTCTCCCTCTTCTTCGTCTTAACCAGAGGAAGAGCCATGTGAAAAGAAGCGAAACTAAGAGACAAGCTCATTCTTCCATTTGACAGAATTCCTTTCACACGGTATAGATATGGTGACGCCAAACAAACAGATGAAAAAAGAAACTTACTGCGGGAGTTCAATAAAAACAAGAAATTTAAAAGTACAGGAAACAAAAAGAAATTAAACAGAAGAAGACAATGACTCAGAAACACAGAACTCACCATCAATATCATAGTGACCGATGGGAACCATGGAAATGGATTTGGTGACATTTTGTTGATTCTGATGGAACATAGCAGGACAGCTGGTTGTCACTGACAGAACCTGATGTGATGTCTTAAAAGCACATGAGGAAAAAAAGAACAGTTAAATAGTTAAAGAAAATAATCCAGCAATCCCAGTCTGTTACTCAGAACAATCTACTAATATTACATATCAACAGTTGGAATGCTGGTTATATGCTCTATTTGTCCTATACACACCCTTTATAAGAAAATACTAAATAATAATAATAATAAATAACATTTTAAACAGATTTTTAGAAACAAAATATTGAGCTGATCCAAAAAGGAGCACTAGACTTTGCTTGAGCAAACAAAAGAGTGTAAACACATCCACGTTGAGTAGTTTTATGAGTAAGTTCAAAAAGTTCAACGACTTTTAAAGAACAATGTCCTGGATGAATGGGAATCTACACTGGCATAAATACAACAATACACACACACACACACACACACACACACACAGGTTTCCATGACTTCAGAGGACACTGAATTGACTTACATTCATTTCCTGGATGACTTACTGTAACCTTAACCATAATTACTAGTGCCTTATCCCTGACCCCAACCTTAACCTTAACCTCAGTCTAAGTTTAAAACACATCTTCACCTTAAAATGTAGTCATTTTTGTCCCCATAAGGAAGACAGAGTGTGACTTTGTAAACAGAGTTAGGTCCCCACAAAATAAGGAATACCAGGTACACACACATACACACACCTGGCTATCAATGCTGCTGCCATCTCCCTCCTGTTCCTCCTCAGTGAGAGAGACCAGCGAGCCTCTCTCATGGCTGTCCAAGCGTAAACTCCTTTCGGCTGTTCTCTCTTCCTCACACAGTCTGGGACACTGAGTCGGGACCCCTGCTCTCTGCACCTCCAGTCCCTCCAAGCTGTAGCTGTGTGCAAAAGCACAACAAATACTGTAGAAGAATCTGACAGTGGTGCTGTGCTGCTGGATTTACAGTATGTTCATTTGTGAACATGTTCGTATGAAATGCCAGTTACAGTTGAGGATGTGTGGTCATGAAAGGACAGACTGCAGCTAGAGGCAGAAGCGGCTTGTTGTTATTGACCAGTGGATATTACCTTCTGTTGTCTGTTTGCTCCTGATGAGGACGGTGAAGGTTGGATGGACACCAGCTTACACTAGAGAAAATTGGAGGGAGGATGGATGGTAGTGGATGATGAGACAAAGAAATAGTTAAATGCTTGATAGGGGATTAATGATGATGATGATGATGATGATGATGATGATGTCACAATGACAGTAATGTGTCATATGTTCAGTGATGCCTTGCCCAATAAAATGACATGTGGACAGCAGCTCAGATGGCTGAGAAGTGTACAGAGGGTTATATTCCGGTTTAGTGAAGTAGGAAGACGTCTCTTGGATGAGAGGTCGTGTTCAAGAAATCTGCAAGTCCAGTTACTCCTGATTCAATGACTTTTGGAGATTTTAGCCACTTTACAAAAGGCTCACCTGATACAATCTACATCCAGAGAGAAACATCACAGGAATTGTTGATTGATTGCTGCCTCTATCAGTGACTACAAATGTGTTATTTTTTGACTTGGGGGTCTTGAAATCCTTTGTTTGCTTTTTCCTAAGTGACACAAATGAGGCAGCAGAAGAACCAGCAGTTCCCGCCTCCCCTCAAGCTACAACCTGTCACCACCACGTTCAACACAATCCAAATTATCCCTTTAATGAGCAGCTTTTTTCAATCCAAAGCTGTAAGAAGAGGAAAACATAAATGTGAGGTGTGAGAGTAATGCAGGTGATGAATGGAAGGTGTACCTTCTCCTGTGGAGAGGGGGCTTGGGTCTCTTCAACTCCCCTAACAGGTTGTTGAAAGAACTGCAAGAAGCGAGATGGACTGTTATCAGTAAGAGACAAGTGACAGATGTGGGAGGCGAGGTGGATGACAGTCAGTTAAAACCTTAACACAGCACCACTACCCATCAGGTATTAGGGTGCAACTGCATTATTGTTCCTTCATTTCTCATTATTCCCACCATTATCATGCTTACTGAGGCCGTCAATAATCACATGAAAAGTACTGGTAAGGTAGATTGAGCCAAGAGCATAAAAACATTATATTGAACCATTCAAATACGGTGTTGATGATGAACACGTCTCATTTATGCACATCTATTTTACGGTGAATTGTTTCTTTCACTTGGCTGCACCATCTCACAAAAGGAGGCTCACACAAATGCCTCCCTTTGTTATGCCTCCCAAACACAAAAAATATTTAAAATAATAACATAATGAATATGAACATACAGCTATTCAAAGTGGAATGTAGATGAAAATATTAAATGTAATAACATTTTAATAAAATATTAAAAGTTGATCAAAATTTAATTGCATAGCATTTAAATGTAGCACAAATGGCTCCAACACACCTGATAAACACCATCATTTACACATACTTGTAGTTGTAAAAGGTAATAATATATTTAATATAATAATATATAAGAGTAAAAACACACAAAAAAGGAGATGAGGAAATTTTATGTAACTACTTAGCAAATGAGGAAAACTAGTGAGGTAGGGCTAAAAATAAACAAATAAACAGATATTAATTAGTAATAAAAGTGAGCATATATGGAAAACCACAGAATAAAATGAGAAGCTGAAAAAAAACACAAGTTAGCTAAAAATAATGCACCACTATGATACAAAATGTATATGTATACTGTATGTACACTGTAGATAAAGAAGCCAATCAAAATTACATTCTTGAATTAAATGAATTAAATGAGTTGGTACCTGCGTCGAGAAATGTCAGCAGCAGCATTGTTCCTGATTGGCTCCCAGCTATGACGACGAAACGGAGACATGGATCGAATAGAGACTCGCAAGATGGCAGAGGCAACAGGATTTTCTGGCAGCTGATCTACTTTTTCTTCTTCTTCTCCTCCTCCACTCATCTCTTTGTCTATTCCTAAGATTTAGAACAAAGAATGATGATATTTTGCCCTGTGATAATTTTATTATTATTATTTTTTAATCACATCATCTTGTTGTTGAAAGGAAAAAAAAGCACTTTAGTGGCCAAAGAGTTACAAAATATTCAACATGATTAGAATCCTTGTGTGGACTTTTTCTACACATCCCCCCTTGTTTCTTATCTGCCTTTTCACAATTGACTATTAAAATGCCCAAAACTAATCCTGAAGAGGAAAATATGTTATATATGTTATAATTTTGGAAAGAGAGAGTTTGTCTGGAAAAAAAAACACCCTCTCCACTGGTGATAACTCACATTAAAGTGTTTTCTTTGATTTCCGTGCTATAACCTACTTACAATATAAGGGCATTTCATTATGTACTCTACCTTGATCCTCAGTTTCTGGTTGCCGTGACAATATGGAGTTCCGAGTGTCCACTGAGTGAGGTGACCACATCCCCTCACTGGGACTGGGGGTTCCCAGCTTCACTGCATCCCCGGCAGAGGAGACGGAGTTGCTCACCCCTCGTCCCCCGTGTTTAACACAGGGGGGAGGATCAGGCTAGAGGGGAAACGGAAATAAGACAACACGTTGGTCAATGTATCAATTCCTTAAGACGTTCAACTTACTAATTACTACTAAGTCATTATTCAAGTTCCCAAAATGTTATGTCATGGGACTGCTCAGGTTTTCTTAGTGTGGTGGTATGAGGAGACATGGACTAGCTCTCACCAACACAAGAAAAAACAGATTTTAGCCACTTACATGGCTCACATGATACAATCTACACTTGGTAAATCCATGGAGAAAATAAAAAGATTTTACATCACAGCAAACCAGAGGTGTTGATCTGCAACTACCTCCACCAGAAAGTTCAAATGTGTTATTGTGTGACTTTGGTGTTTGAAATGCTTTGTTTGGATTAACCTAAGTCACAGTGACCAGAGGCCCAAGTGATAGGACTGTGGTGCTGGAGTGTTTGAGAAACAACAAGCAAATTAGACACAGATTTAAATAGGGGAGCCTTTTGTGTGGCAAAATTCTCTTTCCTTGTTTCCCCACTGAGAGCCATGTTTTCAGTGATTGAGTATTCGTACCTAAAATTTTCTTAAGATGCAGAGCACATGCTTTGTACATTCAGCTGTCACTATAGCCTCATTCCCACCAAGCACTACAGTGCAACTGAGCTGGCCATTGTGGGGTTTGAAACAGTACTGTAAGCCCTAATCTGGCTCGTGCTTCCAACGTGGTGTGTGTATGGGACGAAAACATAAATTTCGTAGCTATTTAGGCAGCCGCATCAGCTAATTATTGGTTATATATTGATATTTAGTTTCCCTACATACACTTTTTGTTCAGGGTAATAATTACTTTCATCAAGCGTGAGGGAGCGCAGTCCGTCTCACAAAAATTCTGAATTAAAAATTAATCAAGGACCATGGTGATTGGTCCTTGATTACTCATCAAAAGTTTTACTACAGCTACACTCTATGCTGTCACATTTCGCTCCTGTTATTCTTAGTTTGTCTATGCACAAAAGCAAGTGGTTTTCCTCTCGTCCCAGCCAAGCTGCATACAGAAGACCATTTCCAACTTGGTTACGTAACATTTGTTTCACTAGGTTTTCCCATCCTGGTTAAGTTTAGAAGTGTGCAGAGGTGCGTTTATTTAGGAGTCTGATAGAGAAAAGTATATTATTAGACTTAAAGTGAAATTTTAAATCAGTCTGTATACAAAATGATGTTACAGTGTTTCCTTCACTCCTTTTGGGTGTGTACTTGTATATACATCTTTTTGAGCTCATAAACCACAGAAAGCAAGCACATTTTGTGAAAGTGATTTGGCTGGTCTTCACATTCTGCCATAAAAAGCCTACTTTTGGGTTAAGGCTTGGTTTTAGGGTTATGGTAAGAAATAGGTTTAGGTTAAGGGTTTGGGGTTAGGCATTTGATTAAGGTTAGGGTAAGGGGCAATGGAATGCATTATGTCTAAGTACATGTGTTGAATGAAGGTGGTCATACACAAAAGGTCACAAAATAACACATTACTGTTTAAGTGAATTAAGAACTCTTTTGTGCTGCGATTTACAAATAAAGCTTTTTTTTTCCCCAATGGTAAAGAGTGAGCAAGTCACTAAAAATGTCAGTTGGATAAGAAGCATATTCTTAAACATAAGTGGGTGTGAATTTTAATAAATGGGCCTTTTGTTCAGTGGCTACTCTCTGCACGCTCAAAACATCCACGCTTCAGAAAATCTGAACTATACCTTTAAAAACAATGTTGATCTGCAATATAAACTGTACGTGTGTGGGTGTGAAAGTTAGAGGAGGTTTTGTACCCTTTTAAAGACGCTGTCATCCAGTTTAGTGCTGCCTTTTATACCATCACTGTCGCTGTGCAACAAACACACAGGCAGACAATCTTCTCTGTCTGGGTGGATTTCTGAAGGAAAATGAGGAACAGAGGAATGAGTGGGGAGAGGACAGAGACCCAAACATCAGTGTAATTCATCAAGGTAAGAAACTGAAAGACTGCTTCCCTTTGATGAGCAAAGAGGTGTAACCAAAAGGTAGTCGTGGCTTTAAATATCTTTGTTCAGAAACAGAGGGAAAAAGAGTGTACCAGCAAACTCACTCATCATCTATTTACTTTTTAAAATATAACCGCACTGGGTTTCTGTTCCGACTATAGACAAATTTTTCTGATGTAATTTAAAAAAAACTAAAACAGTATCAGAGAGATTTTTTACATTATGGTGGTCAATGGTTGTGAAATTCTGGTTGCAAAACCTCAACATGGCTTCACAACATGGGTTCACATTCAAATGGGTGACACTTTCTAGCTTCAGGAAAGTCTTACCTGCATATGCTGCCACAGGACTCTGTTGAGGGCAGGGTTGGACAGGGTAGAAAACATCATTCTTCCTCTCAATCTAACAAACACAAGATTGAAAAGAGGTAGAGCATAACATGAGATGGGCATACAACAGTGAAGGTTATTTTCACTGTTAGGATGGCTTCATGTCTCCATAGCACCATAAGGTTTTTTCTTTAGAGAAAATAAGTGGTACAACACAAACCGCCCAATCACACAAGCACCGTTTTGTGTTTCAGTCTCGCATGATTGAGCTATATATGTGAGCATGTCATCATGCAACAGAAAGGCCACACTCTGATACATATACAAATAATCACTCATATTTTATAAGCATGATAAATGTTCCACCACTGGAATGATGCAGAGACCTAGGAGGAAATTCTCTTCAGTCTCTCTCTCTTTCAGTATTGGTCTGTCTCTCTCCATCTCACTAATTCAAATTACAGATGTGGACAAATGTTTTGGTACTTTTGAAGCATATAGAAACAATGTTTTGTTATTCAACTAAAAGCAATTGGTTCATACATACTTGTATGCTTTTAGAATATGTAAACAAGGAAAGTGTAAAAATAAACACATTTCTTAGATATTCTAATGGCTGGTTCATACTGGGTGTGTGCCGTGTGTGTCAATGTCAGATGACAGAGAGAGAAGTCTACAAATTATATTTATGTTAGGTTTTTCACATATTCGGATTCAGCCAAGGCACTGAAGCTACTTTGAGGGGTGTCAATTTTATGTAATCATACTGGTAGAATGTAAAAAACATCCTTCCTCATCTATGCCAAAATTAAAAACATGACAGAAGACAGGTGCGACACACATGCGACACATCCAGTGTGGACCAGGCCTATTATGACTAAACAGATTTGTTGGTACCACTTAAAAAGGCCACGAATCAATGCATTTATATTCATGTTTCGAGAGAAAACTTGCTCATTGGTTTGGTGTGTATCAATGTGTGCACCACACTGAACAACGACCAAAGACACTGAAAGATAGTGTTGTCTGGGGAGCTAAGAAAGACATTAACAGAGAACATTAAAGGTAAAGGCTATAAGACCATTGTGAAGCAAGTTCAGGGTTAGGGTTAGGGTTAGGGTTGACTAAAGCTTCAAATATTATAATGTCCAAGGAAGAGTAGCCAACCACCCAAGGCACGAGAGAAAACCGAACAATGGCAGACAAAGAGCCAAGAACGCTTTCAAGCTGAACTCCAAAGTCAAGGTGCATCACTGTCAGATTACACCATCCATCACCTTTAAAACAACAATGGACTACATAGAAGAAGACCCAAGAGGATTCCATTTTTTAATGAAAAACTTAAAAATGTCAGATTTTAACAAGATGCAAAACTGGTAAGTATTTTCTTGAGACTGTCGATGCAGGTTTCTGTCTTTAAAAATGTTAAAATTTCAAAACAAAGAACAACATGCCTTCTGTGAGACATGGTGTTGTGTGGTGCTGATAGGTTTATTCAGCATTGTATGTTTTACATTCAGGGTTAAGATTGTGTTTTTGTGTTGTTTTGTATGATTGCATTTCTTTTTGTTTTGCCTTTGAATTTGTTTTGAGTAAAGGATAAATTCAATATGGATGTGTGAGAAAATCCCATATTGCCCCATTCCTAGTAAGATGCACAGTCCGTGTATCAACGTAGGGCTACAAAATTAAAAACTGTTGAATAAAAATTATTAACTGATGACTCAATTAATTGCCAGCTTCACTGATAATTGATTACTCAGCAGACATTTACTGTGCAGAAAACATTAAGACAAAAACTTGTAGATCTTCATAAGGACTACCGGTCCCTGGTGTTTACGCCAGAAAAGACCCTAAAGAGGAAACACCCACACACCTACCTACCTTAATCAACACCACATCAACAGTTGTCTCTCCACTGGCGTAAAAGTTGTACTTCCGCCTGTGTCTCTCATACATGCTGCACTGACGTGTCAGCACACTCGGTGCATATGAACAGTTCTGTAGGTTAAACTCTACACAGTATCATGCCTCTCTTGACTGCAGCTCTGTCACAGAAATCAGTAACTTCGGTTTCCATTCCAGGAAGAAAAATAAGGAGGAAAATAAGTCCAACTGGCAGTTTGCAGAGCTGCAGGCGACTGTTTTTTTCTTCTCACCAAAGAGGGGGAAAAAGTAAACAAATCAGATTTACTTTGGTGAGAACCGTGCCATAAAACACTTCAAAAGTTCCATTGACACAAGCCGATGAAAAGTCAAGTACTAATTTCAACCCTGAAGCAAAACAAGCTCCGTAAATTCACATTACAATGTGTAATCCAGTAAAGTCTACCGATCTGCTGCTCCTTTCCAGTGCAGTTTGGGGTGGAAAATGAGCTTCACTGCCCACATCTGTTCAGCACAGCAGCCACTCCCTCCATCCCACTCTCATGCACACATAGACACTCCACCCATCACATCTGTACTTCACTTTGCAAACAAGTTCTTTCTTATATACTTGCTTCCTCACAGCTCAGGAACAATTAGAGCTGTAGCTTTAAAAAGCACCAAATGGCTCAGGCCCTAAATATGTTCTTATTCTGAATTATCTAAACATGTCGAATAATCAGGGACAGACTTACTTTCTGACCCCAAAGTCAGAACTTAAGACAGTGAAGCAGCAGACTTTCCTTTTTGCCATTATTATCTCTTCTCAAAAGGTACAGTAGACAGCATAATATAAATCAAGCAATCTGAAAGAGAATACACCCCATCAAGGGTCAGTTTACAGCATTGCAGGTATTATTTAACTGTATCATCATAAAAAGCTTCGACTAATCACAGGGAAGTTTAAAGACAGAGGGGGCTCTAATTAGCTGTTGTACTGTATATTTTGTTCCTTAGTGGAACGATTACACCTTCTGCATCAACAAAAGCTGCAAAGGAAAAAATGAAAAGGAAGATTCATACAATAAATAAAATGTTTCAATATCAGCAAAGAGTTTCAGATATGGAGAGATTATGAAATGTATATATGAAATGACTGTGAGCCTCTCATCAGATAAGCACAGACACACAAACTCAAAACATGACTATTTAAATAACCTACAAATGACACTCAACAATCAGCTATTTTCCCAGCAATCCTGTACACACGGCAGACACAGACATTTGGAAGTATTTATACCTGCTTTGACCACAAGGGGTTAGTAAAGGACACATGCGAACAATGCAAAGTGAGGTGAGTGCATACTTCTCTAATTGAATGCCTTTATGTCCCTCTGATGAGGACCAAGACTCAGTCCCAGTGTACACCCTTGCAGACTCACAGAATTTATAGCACATTCATGGTAAATCAGTGAGGGCTTATGTTTGTTCTACTGTGAAATTATCAAGTGTGAGGAAGTCTTCTCACCATCATTGTGAGCACATTATAGCCACTTTTCCACAAGTGGACATTTCTCCAACATTGCCTAAGGTAAATACCCACAATTCATCACAAATGGGTGACATACCAGTCAGCAGTGTATAATGGCAGCAATTAAGAAAAGCACAGAAGGTGCAACCAACCATTATGTTACAGAAGTAACATTGATTAAGTTCCTTAATCAAATTCCAGGTTTACTGATTTCCAGCGTGCTCTGCATTTGGACAAGTGATTGTCCTTGGGATCTTGGGCAAAACAGTTTCAAGCATTTAGTGTAACCTACCCTTACACTTCTTAAACCTGGAGTGGACCCATAATTATATAAATTATAATAATATTATTAGCAAATCCATGTTTGTCCCACTACTTCATGTCAATAAATAACAATATAAAGGTATTTTACACCCGGTTTATTCAAGACATGCGTGAGTTTTACTTACACGTGTTGTATGAGTTCAACTCACTGACTGTTTGTTAATATATAAGGCCAACTTTCAGTCACATCATTCCAATCCAGATGCAAATGATCACAGAATTTGACAAACATAAAAACATCAAAGGTGATGGTGTCCTGAGACCTGCACTGTACTTTCAGTCACTCACAATATCGGAGTATAAACTCACCTGCAGAGCATACGTGCAGTCCAAGTCTCTGCTGGTCTGTTCACTCTCTTTTTGTGCTACTAGGAACAATTCTGCTTCTGTTGAGGAAAGACGTATTGTTCATTAAAACGTGAGTTTGTTTCTTTTACATTGTTTGCATTAATTAAATCTAGCAGCCATTACATTGACCCTTTATTTTGGTTCATTAGTTTCTGTATTATATTTTTTAATCTTGTTGCCATATGTTAAATAATTAGGTAGGGGCACCACATACAGTATGTTCTTTACCACATGATTTGCATTGTTATTTTTTTTTAATATGATTTATGAAATTATTTATGAAAGAATTTGTTTGTTGTTCTGGTTTCTTTCTCAAAGCACAAAAAAGAGACACATCAAACCACAACCAGATTTCTATCATGGTTTAATGTTTTTTCTATGTCTAAGGAAGGAAAGTGCTCATCATCCACCATTTTCCCTTGGACTATGGAAGTTGACTCACTGCTACACACAATTCCACAATCCTTTTCTTCACTCTTCGTTTTCCAATACATTTTTTAATGCTCAGGGCTTGTATGGTAACTTTAGGAAGTTAGAATTAGTAGATTATTTTGTTTGCTTTTGTTTCCAAAAAGTAATAATTTGATCATACTGCATCTTTGGCTTGTTGATTTGGCCCTGGTTTAGCCCAAGGTCTTTGCTACTGGTTATTTACTGGTTATTGTGTCCCAATCAAGTGGCCACATCATTACCATTTCTCAGACCACCTCTATGTTTGACTGTCCAATGTTAAGTCTTGATGATATCATCTGGTTGCCTGGATACAGCGCTCCATACAAAGATCAAGCGGGATCAACAATTGTCTCACTCATCCACTCTCTCCCACACATGCACACAGTCTCTGCACTGTTACTGACATCATTCCTCTGCCACTCGCTTCCCTCTTTTAACTCTGAAAACAATGCAGCTAAAATATCAAGCTTTGTTAAAAATGGAGGGTGACATTTAAGCAAAAATTACCCTACATGGCCTAGAGTTTTACACTGCTACGCCTGCATGAAAAAGTAAGATTGCAAGAACAAAAAACATCTTAACATATCAGTCACTATTTTTGTTCATATCATTTTCTGTCTGTGGAGAAACCCCATATTACTGACCACTGAATACAGAACTGCTGCTATTCTGATGAACCAAAGATGTTTTTTAATGTGTGAAAAGACTGAATGGTCCATGTACATGTTTCTTTTATTATAAGTGTGCCCATGTAGCCAATCATTTACATAAAAACAGTTTGCAATTTGACCTACCTACTGATGTTGCTGAATGTCACTTAGTTAAAATTATTTGAGACTTTGCAGGAATAGTTTAGATTTTTTTTCGAGTGTGGAAGCTCATTCATTATCAGCAACTCACATACAGCTGACTACGCTCCGCATACTCCCTGAGAAAACCACTGGGTAGGGGCAGGCATGCTATCAGTGGAAAAAAATGTCAGTGGGGACACAACGAAAAGATTTTAGCCACAAAGCAAATGGCTGGTCTAATAAAATCTACACCAACTGAATGCTGTCTTAAATACGCGATTGTCATTTTATCTTGCCGTTATACAACCATTTGTATATCGCTCACTCACCCACTCAGAAAAAAATCTGGGATTTTACATTAATGCACAAAGGTGTCGTTGACCCACTGCTGCCCCCATCAGTGTGTTTAAATGTTATTCTTTGATTGTGGTGTTTGAAAACCTTGGTTCAGATTTTCCTAAGTGACAATACTTACCAAAAGAGGCAACCACTTTCTATATGAACTTTGGTGCAGGAGAGTACACGGTTAAAAAGCATCACAATTTTTTTGTTTTCAGGTGGCAAAAGGCTTTTAAACGGTAAGATAAATCAACAAGTACCAAGTTGGCAGCTATGTTTTCACTCGGCACATGCCTGCCTGTCCCCCGCTGCTTCTCAGCAAAGGGAACACGCAGTCAGCTGTAAGACATATATCCTATACTGTAGGTACCTCATTTAAACAAACCTAAAATAAATCTGAGCTATTCCTTCAACAACAAACAACTGCAGGTGGTGTGTTCTGTATGATGATGTGTGGTAATCTTGCACCAGTACACATAACATTTGAATAATTAATTATCAATATGTTTCTCTACCTCATGTCTGTGATGTGTTTGAAGACACTACATACCTGTGACAGATGTGTCCTTCACTGTGACTGTGTTCTCTGCCTCCTCCTCCTGTTCACTTTTTAACTTATTTCTTTCTCTTTCCTTCCATCCATCGACTATATCCATATGGTCTTTGTCAGACAAACCATCCATATCATCCATGTCCAGTGACCCATGATCTTTACTTTGCATCATGGCAACAACTGGGTTAATGTCCACTTTTGAATGCAATGACTGGTATTCACCTGTTTCCAAAGTCACAGGAACAGTCAGTTTGCCTGGACTGCTATCAGCCACAGGAGTCGGGTCACATAGTGTGACAGTAAGTGTTGAAGAGTGACTCTCCTCCTCAAGGGTAGTTTTAAGCAGCTGTGACTCGCTCTCATCCACTTCAGTCTGACAGTTTAAATCCGACATGTCAATGGTACCTTCACTTCCCTCTGTCTTTTCCAGATTTTCATGTCCCTGCTCTCCTCCCTCACCCCCAACAGTTGGAGATTCCACATGGAGACTTCCATCTCCATCCTCCAACTCCTTCTCTTGAAGCTGTGAACTTAAAAGTGGGCTAGTACTCTCTGTCAGACAGAGAAACCTATCTTGTTCATTGTCCTTTGGATCTTGTCCTGTGTCCATTACAGGACAAGGCAGTTGGCTTTCTGTCAGCATGTGAGGTTGGCTGTCCATGTTGGTTGTGATGCTTTCATTTGCTTCTGGTACAGGCTTCATATAAACTCCATCGGCTTCTTCTTTCAGCATTGAACATAAAGTTAGTTTGTTTTGTGCAGTTGCCATGCTAATTTCTTTAGGCAGTTCTGGAAAGCTGTTTGATAGGCTGAGATCTGCATGTTCTCTGTGACAAATCTGTGCTGCTGGCAGCTTTTCTGTCTCCATTTCATTACTCAACTCTACAGAATAGGACTCTTCTGACAATGTATCTTGAGGTGCCACAGCTGACAGGTTGTCTTTGTTTGTCTGCTGTGTAGACTCAGTGATGCTAGATAAACTGTCTGTCAGTTGCCTACAAGTATCAGTGGAAAGATGAGCATCTTGAGCTAAGGTTATATAATTTCTGACTTCTTTGCTTGCAGACTGCTGGTTGAGCTCTATGGTCACCATTGCTGACGCTATTGCTACAGTTACAACTGCTACTGCTGTTGCAACCAGATTTCTATCATGGTTTAATGTTTTTTCTATGTCTAAGGAAGGAAAGTGCTCATCATCCACCATTTTCCCTTGGACTATGGAAGTTGACTCACTGCTACACACAATTCCACAATCCTTTTCTTCACTCTTCGTTTTCCAAACTGTATTCTTATCCTCTTCCACCCCACCCACCAACAGCTCATGTATGTTTTCCTCCTCGCACTGCTGATCTGTCAGCATCCCATTTTCTATTAAATAGCCCCTCGCCATTGCCTCAGTCCTTCCTTCCTCCGTTTGAAGTGCTGTACCTTCACAAGGCAGACTCACTGTTTCTGATTCCACAGATATTTGTTTTGGTTTGTTTAAGTTCAAAGATTGTACTTGCTCTATATTCTGTTCAGAGGATACCACAATACACGAATGCTCTATGGTTTCTTTGGAATCTGAAAAAAGTTCGTTTGGATACTTGGATTCTAGCAAACCTGTCTGGTTCACAGATGCTTTATCACCAACTGACAGCTCCCCATTTCCTCCATTAGCCATTGTTTGTGGGACCACACTGGCAGCCATCTTTGATTGCAGCTGTGAAGGGTCAAATGTTTCCTTTCCAAATATTTGCATAGTCATAATTTTCTCTCCATCTACCTTTATGAAGTCCATTTCATCAAGTCCCGAGGCAGTCGCAGCAGATTCAGATGGGTTAAAACCATCTCTTCCACAAACGGTCGTGTTCTCATCTTTAGATGAGTCTCTTTTCTTTAATGTCTGAGACGATGTGACCTCAATCAGGTCTCTTTTCTCTTGGTCTATGGGAATAGTAATACTAGACTGTGAGTCTGGAGGTTCACACACGGGTCCTGCAGTGTCCTTAGTGTCCTCTGTCTGCCTGGGAAGCTGCATTAAGTCCTCTACCTCGTCCTCTCTGCTGGCTGGCTCAGGGGCAGCGGTTAACTGGATATGTACCCTTTGTGATTGATCATTGGCTTCAGACTCCAACTGGAGACTCGCTTGTTCTCTCTGTGACTCACTCTGACTCTTAGACTCAACACTGGAACTAGAGCTAAGCTTAGGCTTACTGCCTCCTCGCCTCCCTTTCTTCTGCCTCCTCTTTTTCTTGCCCTTCGTTCCTTTCTCTTTAGTCTTTGTCTTCTCTTCTTCTCTCTCTTCGATGTCCGTAGTTTCACTGCTCTTTCTGCTGTAAGTGGTGTCTGTTTTACAGACCTCCTCTTTGCCTCCCTCCACTCCTTCCTCCTTCCAATCTGGCCCTACTTCCTTCTGTGGCTGTGATACGTGTACTTCCCGTCTTTGTTCGGCATGTTCATGTGATGGTGCTGGCTGTGCTCCAACAGCATGTGGCTGACTAAGTGTTGAACACAGTTGACAAAAAGTAAGACCATGTTCTAACAGCTGTGGAGAAGTCAAACCACAAACACATACACCTTGTGGTGTATTTAGTTCACACTCTGCCACTCTTATCTGTTCATGTTCATCCTTCTCAATTTTGTCACTATAGTACCATATTGATTGGGAGTTCACTTCCTTTCTGTTAGAGTCCTCACTGGCACCCTGTTCTAGGTTTCCACTCTGAAACCAAACAGTTTTTGCTAATCTTTCTCGTCCATGTGAAGGTGAATCCTCTTGGCTTCCAGTCAAGGCTCCATCCTGCCACAGGAGTTGCTTGTGTTTTTGTTCTGTGTCTGGGCATCTGGGGCTGGTCTTCCACCTAAGGACAGCTTGGTCTGGTTCCTCTGGGTCTGTGTGCATTTCCTGGGAACTTTGAGAATATTCCTGACCCATGGTTACTGAAAGAGGACAAGATTACATTAATGTCTACAAAGGAAAATCACTGTTCTTTAAAATAGGAATTCTGGTCTATTACAGCTCAGTTGTCTGGAATGGACTGGCAACCTGCCCATGCTTGAGGATAAAGCGATAGAAGATGAATGAATGAATGAATACAGCTCAGTTGTTCTCATAGTTCTGATCAGTTACTCACCTAAAGCTTTAGATGCAAGACTGGTACAAAAACCAGCAGGATGCACATAAACAAAACAATCTCCACTGTACAGAAATTTTATGAAGTCAGCTACAGTAAAATAAATCACAGTTAAGAAAGAGAGATTACCCATAAACAGTGTGTAAAGAGAGCAAAAAGAAAATGTGACAAGAGAAATGATTTTGTGTCTCATGCCTCTCGCTTCTTTTTCCTTTATATTTAATTATTTTGCTTTTATTTAGCATAGTCTAATTTGAGAATACAATTATCTAAGTCTATCTTCAGAATATGTTTGGTGCTTTATCTCAACATTAACAGCTTGTTGTAGCTGAAAAGAGAATGTCATGAGTGAGCCGTGAAAGCTCACTCTCACCAACAATTTTGCACCAGGGCACATAAGAGTTTTTGATCCACTGCTGGCCCAAAGAGTGAGTTTCAAAGTCTTACTTTGTGATTTCAGCGTTATAATGTCTTTGTTTTTGGATTAACCCAAGTGACACAACTTAACCAGAAGTAGACCAACAGCTACTGTGTCCCTGTGAGCTAAAAACACCCATATTCTCTATGGACTTTGGTGGGAGTGAGTTAGCAGTTTACAAAGTTAAGTTTCCTGTCTAACAGCAACATTTTATTAGGTGCACCTTTTGTTAATTGGGGTAAAATCTGTCTATATTTATCCACACTGGCCACCATGTTACTGTGACAGTTAGCCTCCATGTCTCTGGTTGTCAGCACTACTTATGTCAGTACCTCATACAACCACATGTAAAAATAAACTCATCTGCTCAATGACAAATTATTTGAGCCTAATTGAATTTTTAAGCAACCTGAAAAACTCACCTTTTGGGTGGTGAGGTAAACAGAATTCCAGAGGTGAGGTAAACATTTCTTGTCTTGCTGGGGTTTCTGTTGCCTGCTCACAAATCGGCACCTCCACTTCGCACTCATCTCTTTCCTGTTTTTTAGCAGTGGAGGTGGTAGGTAAGGCAACTACCTGCCTGTCTATATATGTCCCAACTCCACCAGGTGGAGAAACAGGCTTTATAGGAAATGTAATCTTTTCTGCTCTGGAACTTTGCTGAGTTTTTGTGTCTCCTCTGTCACCCACCAGAGCAAATGCCTCTGCTGGTCCCTCTCTCTCTGCTCCACTTCCTGTTGTCTTAGTTTCCTCCTGTGCAGTTCCCCTACCAGTCTTTGGGGTGTTTCTTTTTCCTGCAGATTCCGTTTTACGTCTTGTGGTTTTAGCATTTCTTTTTTTGTTTTTCCTGTTCTGGGCAGCAGGAGGTTTGACAGCTGTTGCACCACTCTGTCCTCCCCTAGCTTCCTGGCTCTGACAAAGAAGAGCACTGGCACAGGAAGCATGACTGACATCAGCAGGGTCCTCCCCTTGTGTTCGGTCCTCCAATGGCAGAGGACTTCCCTGTTCATCTGTTGTTGTGGTTACCACAGCTGAGACTGCATCCTGTCTGCCCTCCTCTTGTTCGTTTGAGCAGAGCTGAAGCCCACAAACATGACTGACCTCTGTGATACCAGCAGAAAGGGACTTTCCCTGAAACAAAAAGACAAATCAAATCAAAAGTAAGTGCAGATAAATTATCACTACATAAAAAGCCCCACTTGCCCCTGAACAGCGCATGTAGCCTATATGAAAGTTTGTGAAAGCTGTCAAAATTTTTCACATAGAGGATTTCAACAAAAAAGTAAAACACAATTACAGATCAGTTTCAAACAAACCAATTTAAAAGCTGATTTTCTCTGGCAGTTTTTTGCTTAGTTTAAGCAAGCACTTCTATTTATTTTATTAGACCAATGTCAAGGCAAGGTGAACAGCACCTTTAACTGCACTTTTTACTCACAGCTATTAGTAGGCTTGCAAATGATAAGAACCATTTAGACAGGAAATGCTGGTAACTGCATCATTGTCTTCAAATGTCTGCATTTCTGCCTGTTAAGACTAAAAAGCAGCCTGTAGCATTTCCAAACCTGTTTTGGGGCCTTGGAAACACCAATGGTAATGTAGATAGAAGCTTATCCAGAGCATAAATTATGGATTTTTAAACAAAAACAGCAGTGTAGATATAACCTTGGAGTCTTTGTTGTCTTTATGAAGTCACACTACATGAGTGACTGGGAACAAGGGTCACAAAACATTACACCAAGAGGAAACCTGGTGAGTCTTCAAATCATATGTGAGAAATGGCATAGGGAACAAAACAGGGTATGCACAAAAGCAGACACTTTTTTCTTCTGTTTCTTGTTTCTAGATCGACTGCTAAACTTTTCCTGTATTAGTGCTGTCTATAATCTCTGCAATGTTATTTGATACTATATTGCTCTTTTTCCTTCTTCTGTACTGCTGTTCAGTCATTTGCAGTGTTCCACTGAGCAGTTCTCCATTTGGCAGGAATTGTTGCACATCAGATTCTGTTTCAATTTGGTGGAAAGAAGATGAGGGTCTGTAAAGTGTTGGGAGGGAATGGGTGAGCCACTGTCATCTAAACTTTGAATAGAGCCTGGAAACTTTGGTTTACATGCCCATTGGAGGGACTGTAAAAACTTGCTGTTGTACAGAAAGTTAGGCTGAAATCTAGGGCTGTTTAATTTATGACAAATCAAATTTAAATCAAAACATCCAATAGTGAAATTTCGGAATCAAAAGACACTGCATTTGTTTCATAAAGATAAACATAAAATTAAAGGGCTAGAGGAATTCTAAGGCCCAAAAATCTTGCTCTTCACATTAGTAAGAATGTTTTATTTGAAAATAAATCTTTAAGATTTTAATTTTTTTTTTTAAAAAAAAGGCATTTTAAATGCAAAACCTATGATTAATTCCAATTATGAATCCTATTGCATCCATGAGAAGATATGTATACTTTTTTGCTTTACATCAGTTATGTTAAGAAGCTTCAAATTAAAACTATTTATTGTGCATGCTGAACTGATGCATTTTTATCACTAGTTCAGATATTCCTCATTATTTTAATTAATACCATCTACTAATGGTAAACTGTGAAGTGAAAAGATTCTTGAGGATGACCCTGATATTTGTTGTAAAAACTTGCTGTTGTACAGAAAGTTAGGCTGAAATCTAGGGCTGTTTAATTTATGACAAATCAAATTTAAATCAAAACATCCAATAGTGAAATTTCGGAATCAAAAGACACTGCATTTGTTTCATAAAGATAAACATAAAATTAAAGGGCTAGAGGAATTCTAAGGCCCAAAAATCTTGCTCTTCACATTAGTAAGAATGTTTTATTTGAAAATAAATCTTTAAGATTTTAATTTTTTTTTTTTAAAAAAAGGCATTTTAAATGCAAAACCTATGATTAATTCCAATTATGAATCCTATTGCATCCATGAGAAGATATGTATACTTTTTTGCTTTACATGAGTTATGTTAAGAAGCTTCAAATTAAAACTATTTATTGTGCATGCTGAACTGATGCATTTTTTTTCACTAGTTCAGATATTCCTCATTATTTTCATTAATACCATCTACAACTGTGAAGTGAAAAGATTCTTGAGGATGACCCTGATGTTTGTTGATGTTTTAGGATGCATATGCTAATGGAAGTTTTTTATTTATTATTTGTATCTGGTCCGTATTGCATCAATTCATCCATTCCTCCTCTATCCAACCATTTAAATACAGCAGATAGAAGTTCATCTGTTCACCTCAAAACTACCTGCTCAAACTGAATTATTTCTGTTTATTCTATTAGTCTATTCAATTCCATTACAGGCTTTTCCAAAGAAACCTGATGAGCATTCTGAACAACACCGTGTGAGGCACGAGCATCACAGCACTAAGCAATTAAGCAGCTGCACGTTCACCTTTGTGTCTCTGTGTATCTGAATCAGTCTCCTCAGTTCCTCCACCTCCTCCTGTAAGCAGTGGTCTTCCCTGCTGTCTGCTCCCGCCTCTCTCTGCTTTTGGCCGAGTAAGGTTAGGGTGTAGGTACCGAGGTCTGCATGGTGCTGAAACACTTTGCCTTCTGGGTAAAAGTGCAGCTGCTCCTTTGGTTTCAGTTGGATATCTCCAGCTGCCTCATGCCTGCAATGAAACCAAAGGATACTTTCTTTTTAAGAAGGACATGAAACATCAAACGCAAGTGTCCAAGTGTAATGTATTTTCTTGTTGGTTTGCATCATAGGAAGTTGTTGTCAGTGCTGGAATAGTGAACTTTGCCCCAAAGGCAACAGCCATGAGGACCTCTCCCCTGGCCTGCACTGTGACTGGTCAACTTTTTCCATCACGGGCCAGACATTCTCAAGGTTGGAAACCGAAGCCAGAGATGGTGCAAAAGACTAGTTCTCTGTCAGATCACTTATTTCACACTATGATCAATAATACCAAAAACATCCTCCATACCCAAGCTATAATGATAAACTGATTAATGATGAGAATCCTTAACACTGTACACCAGGTAGCATATAAACTGTACATGTCTTGTAGCAGTGCAACTTAATTTGAACAAAATTCAGTTTTGTTACATTTATTTTGAAATTCACTTTGCAGCTAAACCTTTGTACTGTCAAGAACAGATTATTTTAGTTGGATTTTCTGTAGTAGAAATAAATAATTATAAATTCAAGCCTATTCTAATGGCAGCAACTACAACTACAAACTACAGTATCTCTATTACCGTGTGTACCTTAAACTAGTGATGATTAAAAAATTGCTTGATTAATTGATTAGTAATCAATTAAATTAATCGATTATTTATCAATTAAATTAATCGATTATTAATCAATTTAATTAATCGTCAACTACAATTTCTCAAATTTTTCAGCTTCTTAAATGTGAATAATTTGTGGTTTCTTTGCTCCATATAAAAAAAAGAAATTATTTAAACAGAATCATTTTGGTTTTTGGACAAAACAAGTTTGAGTAACAATAAACATTTTTCAACAATTCAAACAATTACTTGACTCATAATCCTAACCATTAGTCACAGCCCCAGTGATGATATATACTATAGTCTCCAGGTAAAATTTTTCAGCTTCTTAAATGTGAATAATTTGTGGTTTCTTTGCTCCATATAAAAAAAAGAAATTATTTAAACAGAATCATTTTGGTTTTTGGACAAAACAAGTTTGAGTAACAATAAACATTTTTCAACAATTCAAACAATTACTTGACTCATAATCCTAACCATTAGTCACAGCCCCAGTGATGATATATACTATAGCCTCCTTCTAAGTCAGCTAAAATCCCTTTTTTTTGGTCAAATAAAAGACCAAAAAAAGGTAAAACTGCTACTATCCTTCAGCAGCTCCTCTTGATGAAGTTTATTTTTGTGTTTGTATGAGGTAACAAAAACATCGCCCCCCCATCCCCCCAAGCAGAGAACTATTAGGGTGCTTTAAGAATATGTTTACCACTACACACAGTAGTTGCTAGTCTACTGCTACCTTGTTTGGTAAGTTTGAGTCACTTGAGTTAATGCAATGAAAGGATTTCAAACACCAAAGTCACAAAATAACACGTTTGAACTTGCTGGAGGAAGCAGTAGTGGATCAACAACTTTTAATGCGCCATGATATAAAATCACTGCTGTTAAAGAGCAAACATATTAACATATTATATGTCTGTCGATTTATTTTAGGTGAGGCTCTTGTTTATTGGCTAAAATCTGTCTGCTTGATTCCCCACGGGCAGCCATGTATCCAGTGAGAGGAAGCCTCTGTGGCTTAGGCTCATTCTCTTCAAAAAAAAACATCAACTATAGCTTTAAATGAACATATTAAGTACTCACTGTGTGAACAGCTCTACTAAATGTTTATGTCCTCTACTCTCTGCCACATCTACTGCAGTTTGTCCCTGAGCATTAGTCCGCCTCAGAGCCTCCCGGCTTTCATCTTGCTGCAGGAGAAACATTGCCACCATTCTCAGTCCATGGCTGGCAGCCAAGTGCAGGAGGCTAGAGAGATGGTGGCCCCGTTGCACACCTTAAAACAAAGAAGAATGAGAGGGTGAGTGGAAGGAGTGCGCTGACAAGAATGAAAAGAACAAGGCTGTCTCTTAAAAAGAAAGAAGAGAATGTGTAGTGACAGGCTGGCTATGACAGGTAGTTTGTCCTCAAGGTAAGTGTATATCATGGTATGTACTAAAAATGAAGCAAAGGACAGTTCCCTCTACATTGTTGCTACCGTTGATAGTTTATTATTTAATTTAAATTATTTTGGCACTCCCTGTGAACTCTATGACATAATTTTATAAATAATATTTTTTTAATATTGGTGATAGCAATATTGTATGCTACAGTTAAGAGGTTAAAGAGTATCTACATTTTGATACCAGTCTTGCCTGCAAAAGAGCACCCTTTCTCATCTTTATATGCCACTAGCTCTGCTTTCAGCTTTTGAGGCAAGATGACCTGCTGCAGAGTTTGTATTTCTCACTAGATAATGCAGCACTTCAGAGAGGAGAAGATGTGATGTTAACTGTCGCTTCCATGAATAGAGACGGTCGAGGTTGCACACAGAGAGAGCAGGGAACACAACAAATGATGACTTAGAGAGACATTCAAAATGAAAGCATGCTTACTCACCACTGCATCTGTCAAGCAAGATGGACAAAGGTTCCTTCTGTGTCTCGGAGCTGCAGCCGTCAGTGTCACTGTGCGTATGTGCGTCTGTTGCTGTGATGGCATGTGTCTGGTGATTCGTCCGTCTCCCCACATCCGTCTGTGTGTATGCGTGTGCAGTCCTGTAGTGGGGCAGGCTGAGGTGTTTGAGGGCAAGGGCCAGGCTTTCATCCAACTTCTTACACTCTTTCAAAGGAATCTGACAGACAGACAGACAGACAGACAGACAATACATGCGTAATTCCCATATAGAGCTTGAGTCGCTGACGTCACACAATGCCGTCATGTAACAGTCCACACCAAAACAGTGCTACTTTGGCAGGAAGAGGAACTGTTCACATCCACAGACCGGCAGCATATGCCAGGCAACTTGTCTATTCAATGGCTGTTTTCATTAAAAGTGAAATGGTAGCTGTTGTGCACCAGGATGCTGAAACCGTCAGGGACAGGCTAAGGGGAAAACATTTTACTGGTTCACCAAAGATACCAATATTGCAGAGGCATATCACAGCTATAAAAAGTGTAGCAGATGGAGTGTTGGGGACACACAGGCCATATTTCAGTGATCACTTCATGTCAGGTACTGTCACGACACTAAAGCTGGTATCCTAATTTGCACTTCCCAAGGTTAAGGGAAACTTAACTTATGACAAAAGTGCATGTAAAAAGCATGTTGGACTAAAATGTAAAACTTTACTGTTTTGAGACACACTATGACATTTATTTTTTCTATTTGACAAAGTTAGGGGCATGATTGTTGTAAGTTGTTTCTCTTAGGTTTCCCCTTACTTCAACTTCAGCTTCGTTAAAAACTCCAGTGCTAATTAACTTAAATATCTTGTTTATTTTACCATGTTGTCTTTATTACGATGTGTAAGCAGAATAGGGAAAAAGTTTATCAGAAAGTTAAAAATGCTGTAGTGCAGCAGGTGTGGAATAATGCTTCATCCTGCTGTTTCCATACTCGGGTGGGGTTTGCACCCTAGTATCCATGGGTATTGTAAAGATATATTCAGTCTGTCAGGTTCTGACAAATAATTCTTGATCTTTGTGGATTTCAAGTGCGCAGTAAACTTGTAAAGCTTGAAACAGAGACGTCCGGAGCTCTAGACACAGTCATTCCCAGAGACTGGCGTGGGACTCAGAGACGGAACGCAGGAGAATATGTGTTTTTAAATAACACAGGTGGGATTCTTTTATCAGACAGATAGCTTTTGAAAATGGCTAATTTATCTAAAATAATATTAGGTGTTAGAGATATCGTGGTATAAAATAGACTGTAGCTCAATGGTTGAGTGAGTCGTCCTTTAACTTGTGGGTTGCCGGCTCTACATGCCAATGTGTCCTTGGGCAAGACAATTAACATTAAAGATACATTGTTCCTGATGGCTCCTGAAATGTGATAGAAAACACGCTGCACATACAGTAGATACACTAAAAGAATTTGTGAGTAAATAGGTGAATGAAAAAAACTGTACTTTTGCTTTTGTCATGTTTTATATAGCAAACTGAGTTGCAGTGGATTCTCATCTTTAAAAAGTGGTTTCTCACATATAAAGATTGTGAAACATAAAAGGTTTTTCTCCTGTCGTAAAACACGCCTTAACTGTAGGAGGTCCTGATTACAAAAGAATATTTATTAAATTAAAATCTTTTGTCCTTTTCCAAATACATGTATGAAAAATGTCTTGAGATCTCTCATGACCCCTCCCACTTACCTGCTTATCATCCAATAGCAATGCTTCCTGAGGAGCTGTGCTGTCAAGCAGGAAACGGGCCATATCAAGGGCCAAGTCCTACACACAACACACATAGTATTCAGAAACACATAGCTGTGTGTGAAAGCATTAAAAGGACAAAAACCTGGAGGCCACATGATTCTATCCAATGCTTTTTTCATAATGATGTATAAGGAAAACTTTTGCAATTCAAAGCAAAGGCACATATCATAATCCTGTTAGGCTTATTATGTGCCTGGAATGCGCATGCATAAACCAATGTCCTTCCTTGGTTTATGCATTAATGCATCCTTTCCTGGTTCTCTAGCAATGAATCAAAAAAATCAAAAAAATTCCCTGACCTATGAATCACTACCTTATAGCCTGCCATTATAAAATGTAGACAAGGTTTTACAGTATTAAAATTGGTATACCACCCAACCCTAGCGTGGTTGCAACTTACGGGCATCAAAACTAATAAATAAATTAACAAATGATGGATTCATCATTATGTGCAAACTATCTTTGCTCCCAGGGGACAAAATAATTGACTTGTGACTGTAAGATAATGGCATAAAGAAAAAAAAACTGAAATACTCATACCCTAAATAATCTTGAATTAAATCTATATCAATGGTTGGTTCAGTGTAAATGAGGCTGACCTGCAACAGTGTGTGACCACATCAGAGCCATAAAATTGTGATGTTACCTGAATAAAGCAGAAGGTTTCTTGCGAGTGTGTGTCTACGGGTCCATCCGGCCGAGCCCAGCATAATGTTACCAAAACCTGCTCACACATATTGTGGGCTACAGAGAGAGAGCGAGTTAGAGGGCACTTTTGATGTGTAATGTGCATCTGCAGACATCAACAACAAAGCCACATTTAACTCTCACTGCAATCACCTTTCTTTCATAGTCTGATGCTCAGTTTGTTCTTCAGCAGGTCATCATGACCGTGTCAACATGCTTAAATGCATTGACCTGCTGCCATGTGATTGGATGTTTATACATTTGCATTAGCAAGTAGTCAAACAGGTGTACCTAATAAAATATGAAATGCCTGATCAGTGTAGGTTAGAAATAGGCTACAGTTAACTGTACGGCTCAAAAATGTCCTCACACCTCCAGCAAAATGAGTGTCTGTGTGTTTGTATTACCTGGACACACAGCCTGCAGAGTGACATGGCTGATGCGCAGAGTGCTGGTGACATGTCTTTGGGTAGATCCTGAGAATAAAAGATAAAACTCCACCTCCTCCTCAGGCTCTTTTCCCTCAGCACAAGACAAATCATCGTTGTTGAGCTGAACAGTTAACACACACTCTCCCTGGAAGAAGACACAGATTTACATGTAAATGCACAGATAAGTACACAACTGTACAAACCAAAGATATTGAGTTTACTGTAACAAAAGAGCAAAGAAACCTGAAAATGTTTACATATTTATTTTTGGGAAGAAACTGTTAAGCAATTATCAAAGTAGTTGTAATTTGATTTAGTAGTTTAGCGAAGGCTGTGTCCTTAATTATTTCCAAATTCTGCTCAACCTTGCCTTGATTCTGGGTGACTGGATGAAAAACATGTAGGGTGAAATAGGCAGAATCTGAAATGTACTTGGAGCAGTGCTATTTAACATCATGATACTTACATAAAGTGGAGCCTGTTGCGGATTCAGTTTCATATTGCTGAACTGTAGGAGAACACACACAGGGGGACAGAGATGTGACCATTTACTCTTAAGGAATAAATTCTATTATAAACTTTTGATACAGCAGACTGAACATCACATCACATCAAGACCTCACAACAACTGAACCTTAAATTGTGCCAGGCAGTTGTGCCAGCATACACATGTATGTACATGCAGCACAGTGTATAACACTGAAAAAAAAGAAAAAACAAAAATCTGATTTGTGCCCAAGTGAAGGTAAAGCAGCATAATCCAAATCTAAGGGTCAAAGACACAAAGGCAATCAATGACGGTTAAATAAAATTAAAATTCAAAAAAAGAAATGAAAGACGAAATGGAAAGGCTGAAACTTCACATGTACCATGCCCTGTTGTAAAATGTAAAGAGGTTTAACTTATAGTAAACAACACTTTACTGTCTTATATACTTACACTTGAGGATGAAATTATTAGCCCCCCTATGAAAATTGAATTTTTTTTTAAGTATCTCCCATGTGCTGTCAAACAGGGCACATAATTTTTACTTGGATGAAACTAGAAACTAGGATGTTTGAAAAGCTGTGTTGAAAATATTTTGCTCTGTTTAACAGGCACATCGGAGGTACTCATAAAACAATGAAAATTTCATAGGGGCTAATAATTGCGTCCTCAACTGCATATCTTAGAATATCTTTGCCACTTATTTTGCCATTACAAAATCATTTTCTTGCAGGAACCACACACTGCTTTGTAAACTGCTCACTCTACACAACAAAGTCCATAGACCCATTATACTTTTTAATTGATTTCTTCAGTTAGTTTACGTTTCACAGCCCTGTACTATGACATGACTAAATCTAAAAAGTTCCTTTTATCTGTATCATTAAATTGTAAGTAATTGAAACCAATGATCTCAGGTAACACAATTTTAAGCTGCTAACAACAACTCCTTTATTTCTCTTAGTGTGTGGCTTCCCTCTATCATATGATTCATGAACACACGCACACACACACACACAACACAGTCATGTAATATCTCTCACCTCTGTGAGCCGACTAAAGTAACTTAACAAGAGAGAAAAGAAGGTCATGGATCCTGGGGAAACAAATGATACACTCTGTGTTCTCTATACAAATGAGCTCTTATGTCCAAAAAAAAAAACTTTAAATGAGAACAATAGAGGGAAACAATATTTCAGACTGATGACACAGTTGGTCCTGAAATGTTGACATGATGTTGCCAAACCTGCTAAAAGGATAGGAAGGTGAAATAGCTCAGGTTAAAGAGTTACCTAAAAGCATGGATGAGGGTGAAAATGATGCGACTCACATGCTGAGGCCTTCGCAGTCACTTACTGTAGACAGCATCAACAGCTTTATCACCTCTGCCTCTGGAGAGGACAGATTCAAATTAGAACAGCCGGGGGGGGGGAGGGGAGGTGAAAGTTACAGCTACTGTTTACAAAAGCAACTCTTGTTCTGAAGCCTTGAGAGTTGTGATTTGAAGAGTGCAATGCAGAGATGGGGACTTCAGTATGCTACCTGCACTTGCGTCACAATTAAACCACAAAAACAGTGACTTCAGGCTTGACTTGTGACTCCACCTCAAAAGATGTGAGACTTGACTTGAACACAAGATTCAAGCCTTTTTTTTTTTTTTTTTTTTTGGCTGCACAGACATTGGGGAAAGGTAAGGCGTGCTCAATGTAACCAATGTTACCATTATGCTCAGTGCAATGCACATGCTATGTGCACATAGTCCCAGATATCAAAAATGCATTGACCATGACGACAGCAAGTTCACAAGCAGCTGCGCCTGTTATCATTACTTCTGCTTATAATGCCCTTGTGCAGAACGCAAATAAGTGAGCAGCCACATGCAAGGTATGCTGCACCCGGATTAATGATGCCAGTTCAACAATGCACCCAGATACTGTAGGTCAGCCAGTCACTAATGTGGAAGAGACAAACTTAGCATTATAATTGTCATATCATGGTTGAATAACATTAAGAAAAGTACCAGTGCTTTTATGTTTGTCCCATTATTTTTTGCTTACTTTAAATATAGAATTGTTCCTTAAAATGTCAAACACTGAAAAAAAATTATTATAATACATGATAAGGTTGGGTTGTACAGCCAGTTATTAACATAGACAAACATCATGTGCCCTGTGGTGCAGATCACTACCACCAAAATGTTGCAAAAATACAGGTAGAATAGAGACGAACAACCATCCACTGTCACATTCATACCTATAGGCAATCTAGAATGTCTACATGGCTTAATCCCCAATTTTGCATGTTTCTGGAATGTGGAGGAAGCTGAAGAACACCCCTGTACACATGGGTAGAACATGCACATGGGCTGCGAACCTTGGTCTTTCTGCTGCAAAGGCAAGAGTGCTAACCACTACGCCAACTGTGTAGCCCCTGATAGTTTTCATTACACATTAGTTATCAAAGAATTACAAAAAACACATTCAACATAAAGTGATTAATGCAGACCTAGATGTTGTAGATGATAAGCGACGTCCCAAATTTTCCATCATCAATGACATGAATTCAAATTAAACCAGTTGGCTCTGCCCAGACACGGGAAGCTGCTGGAAGCATGGAGAACAGGCCATGCGATCAACTCTGTGTGTGTGTGCACAAATGTGGCTAAGCAGGCTTTATGTATGACTCACAGAGGTTCGGTGTGCTCTGTCTTGGTTGACCAGAAACTGTGCGCATGGTATCTCACCCTCCCGTCTACAAATGTGTTGTGGTGAAAGGAGGAGAGAAGGGGCTGTGCTTCCATAACTTGCTGTAATTACATATTCCAGCACTAAATGCTGATTTGGACTGAATTCGTACAGACAACTACAGTGCGAAACTGGAGACTAACTCAGCTGGCCAAAAGTTATGTCTGGTATGGAAGGAATGAGCCTGAGAAGGGGTAGGAGACTGGGAGAGGAAGAGAGACACAGAGAGGAGGAGCAGAGGGAGCAGCAGCTGCTAATCCTGCTTTCAGCTGTGGTAAACAGCAGTCTTTGTACTCTGCTGCGAACAGAGCCGCAGTGTCACTCACTTCCACTGGCTGCACCCATGAAGTGGCAGCAGGCTCTGTTCTTATCACAACAAACCACAGCATTTCCAGCTACTGCCACTGCTTTACATAGTTTGCACTGGGAGCAAAGGAGCTGCATTTGCATCGACACAAAAAAAGTTCATTTGTCTAATCTAGTTATGTAAAATAACATCCTCCTGGCCCACAGAGTTGAATTTTGATTCTGCTTAATGGTTCTAAAAGATGCTTATTCTTACTTTTTCCCCTTTTATTCTATATATTATTGTGCAAAGACTTGTCTACACAGAGTACATGGTTACCTGTTGGTAGGTTTTTATCTAAATGTTTTGCACTGAATTAACTTTACATATCACATATGTACTTTACTGTTGCTTTGATGGACTTTTTTTTAAACAAATTCAGACGATACTCAAGCCTATGCTGTTTTGCAGTTTTTCATTCTCCGCGGGTTCACACCAAGACCCCCTTTCAGACCTGGTATTAGGGCTGCAATGGTTATTCGATTTAGGGATGCATGATATTATCGGCACAATATCAGTATTGGCAGATATTAGCTTTACACTGTATTACCAGCCCAAGCACTCCCAATATATCGGCATATGGGATATCAGCAAATAGTCGAATATTGTTGTTTAATCACCAATTACTAGTCAACATAAACGCAATCGTCACCTATTTTGATAATCGATTAATCAGTTTAAGTGTTTTTTTAATAATTAATACAAGCTTTCTGATTTTTCAGCTTCTTAAATGTGAATTTTTTTTGGTTTCTTTGCACCATGTAAGAAAGAAATCATTTAAACTGAATAATTTTGGTTTGTGGACAATGTAAGACACTGGAGATCATCACTCTTTCTTCCATTTTAAAAGGACCAAACGAGTAATTAATCAAGACAACGATCAACACATTAATCAATTATCAAAATAATGGTTAGTTGCAGCCTTACTTGGTATTAACATCCATCCTGAGTGATCTGACCATACGCACTAAAGGACTGAATGGACCCAATGCACCCATAATCACACACCTCCTCAGGTGGCATTATCAGACACACTGCAGTTTCACAGTATTTTTATACAATCTTCAGTACAATCTTCCTGCTCTTTAAAGACCATTAAGCTCCCTCTTAATCTGGAAACCTGCACATATTAATTTCATATTTTGTCACAGAAGAGTCTTGTCAGCATTCGTTTGACACCATGTATATCATTTTATTTGCCACTACTGTAATTTATACACTGTCCCTGATAAACTAAATTGCATAACAAACTAAAAATCACTTTTTATTCAAGATGCATCTTCCCGGTCAAGGAAGTTGTTTGCAAACAAAGTCATGTTTTTAGGATCAGGCTGAATTTCAGCTTTATTGTGAGTTCAGTGAGTGCATCGTGTAGCAGATAACGAGCACCCGATTAACCCCTCACAACCAGCTCCCAACTGGCAATCGCAAAGGATGAAAATCAAACTCGTTTTCTCAACTAATCACTTACTTGTTTGTGTGTTGATCGGTGTATCCCAAACCATGAAATGATATTCTCATTTCATGGTTTGGGATACTAAAGTTATTCCCTTTTAATGATTTACTTGTTATAAGAAGCAAAGCAACCAGAAAATGTTGACATTAAAGACGCTGAAAAATCAGAGAGCTTGGTTTATTTAAAATATATATATGTACAGTTGAAGATCAATTTAGAAATCGATTATTGCATAACCGTTGCAGCCCTAAAATTTTTCTTGAATTGAAAAAAATTATAATAATCAAAATAAAAACCTAGGCACATGCAACATTATGGAGAGTAAATGTTAACACTTCAAACCAGAGGAGAAGCAGTGGAGACACAATGAAACATAGACTGTTGAAAGCTGAGAGGAAAGTAAGGACGTGCTGGAGAGGTAAGCAAAACAGAATGCTTCAGCCAGTGTTACATGCCCAGTTTAATCAAGTTACGGCCGTAGCTCAATTGAGTCAGATTGTGTGTATATACAACTTGCTGAGTAGCGTGTATATGCTACAAAGGAGAAAATCATTTCATTGGCCGTGTACGTCTGCCACCACCTCTGTAAGTGGCACTGTATCTCACTAAGCTAATGCTTTTGGATCAGTTTCCTGTTGACCTTTACGTCACACAACAAACAGCAAATGGCAAGATGGACGGTGAGATGGATTGTCCTCTGGTTCTGTATGTTAGTTGCTGTACATGTTAACTGTGATACGAATTAGATCCAGCATGGCTCTTGCTGGATCTAATTCCTGGTTGCTGTGTCCAGGAGGGTTTCTGGGTCAAGTCTGAATCCAGTCCGACTAAGCAAATACATGCTGGAGTCCGACTAAGACTAGCTCGATTTTATTAGACTAGTGTGTGACATTACGAAAAACTGAATTATAGTCTTAGTACGACTAAAATCAGACTTTTAACATGCGTATAAACGCAATGAATGTTGCTGCTGCTGCTCGCAACACACACTATTACTCCACCTGTTGCTGAAAATTAACCAAGAAGTTTGATGTTTATAAAAATATAACAGACAGTGGGACAGTTATGCGTGTGCATGGGTCTTCCATGTTTGGGAAACTTTGGCAACTGGTGCTCTACAAATTTAATTTGGGATTGCACCAACCATTTTAAACCCTAAAGATTACTTTAAGTAATGAGGGTTTAAATAACTAGGTCTGAAATTACCTTCCCCTATTTTTTCCACTGTTGTGAGTTTGTATGCAAATTCAGGCACTTGTAAGCTTTTCCAATATCTTACAGTGGTTAAATTGTATATTTTAGGATTTTGAGAACCAGCGTGAACCCTGTGCTTTACATGCCAACGTATGGACGACCAGGGGTCTGCAACTCTTAATATCCTATCTATAAATTTAATCTGGAGCCGCAAAACCTGTTTGACCCATAAAATGAAGATACAGTAACATCATGTTTAAAGTTTTATATATATATATATATATATGAGTCCCCTTATGTGGATTTAAAGATGGACAGTACCCTTAATGTGTACTAATGACTTCTTTTAGGTGCTGGGATCGGCTCTCCCAATTTCAAACACAAGTTTGTCCGGTTTTGGAAGGTTTTCAATATCGCATTTAACATAGACATGGGATGTGAAATATTAGTAGAGAAAATACTGTATATCACCATTATTATTTTATTATTAATAAATAAGAAGTGTTAACTTTGAAATAAATAAAATAATGTATTTTTTCCAAAGACAGAGAGAGCCACAGGTTACAGACCCCTGGACTAGACCTTTATGGCGCTTTTTCATGAGAGATTCCAGCACGGCTCGGCACAGCACTACTCAACTCTACTCGTTTTTTTTTTTTTTTTTGCTTTTCCACTAGCAACAGCGAGAGCTGATAGCAAATGTAATGTCTCGGCCACTGATTGGCAGTGAGTGTCGTCACTGGAAAAGTCATGAACGCAACGTCCCACACAGGAATCAAACCGAACAATGCCAAATTGTAGCCTGAAAACATGCATTTAACATTTAATAGAGAAAGTTCTAAAATCTCAGTATTTAACAGAGGAGTCTGGTGTATTTATCAACTGCACTGCCAAAAGCAGGTAATCCTGAGCCAAATCACAAACCCTTGACTGTATTTTAGTTCAGTGACTGTCAGATGAAGTCTGCACTCCGGTCATGCAGGAAACATTTAATTAATCTTTTTAATTAACTGATTCTAGTGATTCAGTACATTGGAAAGAACTGCTTTGACCATCAATAGTTTGTGTGTGTATGTGTCACGTATTAATCTAAGTCAGGGCAGTTTCGTGCAGCTGTACTACAGTGATCCCACCCACATCAAGACGTACTATAGTAATGGAAAACAACGTGCCTGATACCAAACCGAGTAGAGTCAAGCCGTGCTGTGCTCAACCATGCTGGAACTGTGTAGTGGAAAAGCGTGACTAGTTTTGGGTCATACTGAACAGATAATATAAACAAGGTCTGAACAGGAGCAAAAATTAGAAAGCTCAATGTAGGGGCCCCAGGTCCCTTTGCCCTGACGTCCCCAAAGTCCCTTGTAACGCCCCTGATTCAGACAACGCTTTTACCCAGGCGTTGTCTGAACGAGGGCCCTACAGTGTTCCACTTGAGATGGTGTGCTTAAAAATCACAGCTGTAAAGAACCACAAACACACGCTTACTTCCGGTAGCTAAACTACAACTCGTGCGCCACGAAGAGCAGACCAAACATCCATGAAACAGAGGCAGTGGCTATCTCATGACACATCATGTGGACACGCTGAAGTGGACTACACCAAATGTAAATATAGCTGCTTGTTCTTCACGCCAGAGGTTTGCTGTTTGAAGCCCAGGCGTCGTCACACGCAGCTGTACTAACCACACAACAACGCACGCAGAGAAAAGTGTAGTCAAGTTGCGTCTCCATGTTCTTATTGTAGCTGCACGGACGTGAGCAAAGTTTACATGAGTCAGTGAGAGCGGCAGCTCGAGTTTGTTCACTTTTGGTGCCAGGAAATCTTCCTTCTTTCTTTCTTTCTTACCCCGTGGAGGTGAGATCACTCCCTCCTTCTTCTTCTTCTTCTCCTCCTCCTCCTCTCTGTTCCTCGCGGACACTCTTGAAGGATTTCTCGCCGCCTCCTCAGAAAATGGACATGACGAACAAGACCATGTTCTGTCTGTCACGGACCAACTTTTTTCAGCAGTTGGACGTCGGAGCTGCAAGGAGTATGGAGGGTCTCTGCCGAAAGCAACCAGCGACGTCAAGCTCCAGAATGCAAACTTCCGGTGACAACTTCAAAACAAAAGTCGGCTTATTCGTGTCAGACCCGTTGGAACTAACACCTCAATTATACACCGTTAGCGTTATTCCTATTCACACCTGTCATTTCAGACATACGCATCTTTATTTTTCGTAGAACACGTAATAACGTTATCCCCCCCCCATTCGTAGGTACATATCACTTGAATTTATTTGATCATTTATTTATTTGTACATCATTTATTTATTTTTACATTTCTTATTATGTTATTTATTTCCACATTTCTACTTGTATTTATTCATTTTTACATGTTCTCATTTCTGCATGTTTTTGTTTTCTACCTTCAGTTATTCATGTTTCATTAAACTTTCACTGAATTTTACATTTAGTTTTTATTTCTGTATTTCGATGTTAATTATTTGCCACATTCATTTATTCGTATATTTCTACTTTTATTTTGTATTTATTACTAAGCCTGCTTTTATTTCTTTATTTATATGTACTGTGAAGCCCTTTTGTTCAAGTGTGTGTCATTCAACTCACCAGAAGAGGGCAGGCTTTAACTGAGTGACAATTGTTGCACTAACAACTTTATATGTATGTCACTCATACACACAAAGATACACATCTTGATCCATCACACTATTTGATTAGTGTAATATTATCTTCTTTTTAAGTGTATACGTTGTTAACAATAACATATGGATTATTTTACTTGATTCATTTTTTTCCACACACACATCAAACACATTTAAACCTGGACTTTGGATTGTGTAAACAACAACGTCTCATTTGAAGTATTTTGATTGAACCTCTCCAGAATCTCTGCATGCAGTCACTTGTGCGATTTCACCAACATTCCCATCACCACTGCCTTAAGTACGATCTTATAATGATGTATCTGACGTATTAACATTATCACATGCCAGAGGAATGATTCCGTTCATTATTCCAACCACACCTAATTGTAACCCATCAACAAAAATTCATTGCCAATCATTTCCCATCCAGAGGGACGAGAATCCCTGGATTGCTTATATGCATCAACAATAAACCGTGACTATAATTAATCTATACATTTTATTTGCATAGTGCATACATTTTATTTGCATAGTGCTTTTCAAAAGCCACACATTCATTAGCAGTAAGCAAGTTTCGATGGGCTTGACTCATATGTACTGTTTCTATTCCTTACTGACCAAGGCACAGAAGAGTCATGAAAGGACTTGTATACATTTATTTCCACTTGCCGTACATCCAGGTTATATTTCCATCCACATATATTAAAGCTTCTGCCAGATCAACATATGAAAATATTCCTTTGACGTCCCAACACAGTTGACAGATTATAATCTGTCAACTGTGCTGAAATACACATAATCTAGCACAGGTGCTATCACAACCATTCAAGCAGATAGGTACATAAATGCATGCTTTTTATCATAACTGTCATATAACATCAAAGGTCTGCGGTATCACTAAATCTAAATGATATTACTCGATATTGGCTCCAATAATAGTGTTACATTAAAAGCATAAGAATGAATGGGATAAATGACTCATTCTACTCAGGTGTGCTTAAGGCCAACGGTAAACTCTTTTAACTGTTCACATATTATACTATTACATGTAATATTGCATTACATAAATTAACCCAATACTGGCTCCTACAATAGTGTTACATTGTGTAGTGTACAAAAATGAGTGAGATAATTGAAAAAATAATAAATAAATAATTAAATGAGGAGAGGGTCAGAACAGTCACGAATGGGTTGGGGTAGTGAGTTCCAGAGGGAGGGGGCGGCAGCTAAGTAGGCTTTGTCTCCCCAGGTTTTGTGCTTGGTCCTTAGGGGTGGATGTAGCAGGTTGGACCAGAGTCAGAGGACCAGAGGCTGTGGGATGGTGTGTAGGGGTGGAGCAGTTCTGTGAGGTAACAGGGGGCTTGGTTATGGGGCTGTTATGATCTTTGGAGTGGGAGTGAGTGAATAGGCATGCAGAAGAGTTCTGGACATGTTAAAAACTATTGAGGAGCATTAATGCATGAATCAGGGTTTCAGCAGGAGAAAAGGAAAGTGATGGACAGAGGCGGGCAATATTTTGAGGTGGAAGAAGGTAGATTTGGTGATGTGATCTTCAAAAGTTAGGTGGCTGTCAAAGATTACTCCCAGGTTGCAGGTGTAGCAATATAAAGTTACTTCCTAACAGGTTTTATGTTACAACTCTTGTTTTTCCATATTTCAAAATAAATAGCATCAATAATGTGCACTTCATATAGATTCTCAGGAAGGTCAATTTGTCCCAACACCTGCTGCAGTCCCTTTACCACTGCTCAGTGGAAAGTGTCCTGACCAATAGCATTCTTGTGTGATTAAGCAACAGGTCTGCAGCAGACAAAAAAACCCCATGCAGTCATTAAAGCTGCACAGAAAATAAAGGAATAAAGGAAATAAATAAAGACGTTATCAAAACCACTACCACCAGACTGTTAAATAGCTTTTATATAGTACCCATAAGGATACTGAACTCTGAACCAAAATACATACAATGAAATTGGCATTTGGGGAACAAGGGGCCTTCTGCAAGGAGTTTGCATGTTCTCCCTGTGGTGCGTGGGCTCTCACCGGGTACTCTGGCTTCCTCCCACAGTCCAAAAACATGCAGATTTGAGGACTAGGCTAATTGGACACTCTAAATTGCCTGTAGGTGTGAATGTGAGAGTGAATGGTTGTCTGTCTCTATGTGACCCTGTGATGGACTGGCGACCTGTCCAGGGTGTACCCTGCCTCTTGCCCTATGTCGGCTGGAGTTAGGCACCAGGGCCCCCCCGCGACCCTCAGTCCTGTAGTCATACTGGACTGTAGTGGATAATTGGACCCTCAGTGGATACATAGATTTGTGCATCTATGTATAATACACATCAGACACATATCACATTTCATGTGCAATATTTATCATCATGTTAAGTGCATAATTTTAAGATAGGATTGATTGTGTCAATGACAAAGAAATTTGAATCTGAATTTAGTAGTAATCACTTGCTCCTTCTCCGTAGCCAGCCTGAACAATTTCTTTGATTCTCTTTGTTTCTTCAGCTGGAGCTTCTGGTAGAACTGCTTTCAGGCCACTCTCTATTTTTGCCATCCTGGCATTGGTCTTGCTCTCAAACTCTTTCTTGTTCTTCAGGACTAGCTGCCGAATACCATTTTGAGCTGCCTGGCAGGAGGTTTGCAGCTGCAGACGTTCAGAAAGAAACTCTGGTTTTGTTTTATCCATGGCCATGAGCTTGCCCAGGCTGCTCACTCTGTCCATCAGGTACTTGTTAGACACTTCAGTGTAGGTGGATGAGATCATGTGGACCAGGCTGGAAACATTTGAGGCTTGAAATGCCTGCATGTACAGGAGGTCTTTTGTATAGAGCTTTTCACTGTAGGAAAGCACCATTGCTTTATCAGCTGCTTTGACAAAGTGTTTCATTGTTTTGCTGAGGCTGATTTGGATGATGCTGGAGATCATTTGGAAGAAGCGCACCATCTTCTCCCACTGCTCTTTTACTCTCCCCATGGCATCCAGACCCTTGACCAGCATTTTGATGGTTTGGTCAAAACTAATCTCTTTGATTTCACAGTTTTGCATTTCAATCAGAATATCATTCAGCTCCTTCTGCTTCTTCTCCATGTTCTCAAGAGACTTTTCATATAACTGCCGTGTTTCTTTAAGTTGTTCTCTGCTCTGCTCAATTTGGAAATGAGCATTTTCAACTGCTAAGTCACCGGCTAATTTGCGCTGGTCTGCTGAACTGTTCTTCTCTGATTTGAATTTCATTGGTCCTTTAGGGGTAAGAGCTGGGGTACCTAAAGTTTTCTTGGCCTTTGAATCAAATTTGAGAGCAGAATCTTTCAACTTCTTAATGCTCTTTAACAGCTTTTTAGTTGATGTGATATTCCACTTCCTACCCGGGTTATATGTTGCCAGGTCTTCGCAGATCTCGATGCCTGTTTCACAGAGTGAAAGAGCATCTTTGCATTCAGTGCCCTTTGGGATCTGATCGAGTTGATTTAAGAGCCGTTTGAATTGCTCCTTGTCCCATACGGTCTTTGTTTGCTTACTCTTCTGATCATAGAGTTTTTCCCAGGCTATGCCATTTTCACTGGCATATTGGTCGAGATCCATTGCAAGCTTCAGAATCTCTCCAGATGTGCAGCAGGCAGCCATTTGGTCGATTTCATCGACATTCTCATCAGCATTCCCATCGTCAAGTTTGCACTGAGTTTGATCTTGCAATGGTGTACCCAATGAATGGACATAACCACTAGCCAGAGAAACACATCCATTCATTATTCCTATCACACTTGATTGTATCCCGTCAACAAAATTCATGCCAATCACATCCCATCCAGAGGGAATAGAGTCCATTGATTGCTTGTAAGCATCTTGTGCTTCTTCCACCTGCTTTGCCATGGCCTCCATTGCTTTCTTTGACTGTTCATTTAGCATTCTAGAAGTCTGCTCCCTCATTTTGTTTTCCTGTATTTTCTTCTTTACTTCTTTTAGCTCTTCTCCATAAAAGTACTGAGCATTGACACAAGCCTCCAACAGCTCCTGTATTAAATTGATGACATCAGAATACCTCTTTTCAACATTGCCTGCTAGTGTGGCACAGTCATCAGCAATAGAGCTAATGTTTTCGAGTTGATCTGGCAGGAGAGTTTCAATAACTTTATCACTGGCATTAAAAAGAATGTCAAGTGTTGTCTTAATATAACTGGGGATTGTACCAGTGTGAATGCGGATCCTATCCATGCTAATGTGAGCCTCATTAAATGCCTGCCAGCCCGAGTTACAGATTTGCATAAGACAGGCTCTGAAGGAGTCTGGGTACTTTATGTACTTGAAGCCATTTGGTGGAGGATTCTTGTTAATGGAGAAGTCATCATTGGAGGAGATGAAGACAAGTTCGCCCAAGATAGCAATAGAAAGTGGAGCAGGAGTCAGATACTCCTCCCAGTTTGCATTGGGCTGCATCAGCATCTTGGTGGTTTCGCGCATCTCTGCTGCAGTGGAAAGACTTTGAGTGGTCTCAGCAATTTGGTTGGCCATGATGAAAAACTGTTGAAGGAAATAAAGAGAAACACACAATGTAATGCTGTTTTACCCCTATCAAACTGCTTTGGGTGAAGGTATCAGCCCTCTGTATATTGCTGGCCAAAATCAACATTCCACAACATGCACATTTGTAAGTTGGAACACTATGAACAGCGGCTATACAATAATATAATTTTTTTCTGAAAATGAACTTTTGGTAATATCCAGAGATTTGTTTCCAGATATTCTCGGGAGACAAATGCAGAGGAGCATTGTCTATTCAATGCCTGCAGGTGGTGCTGATGAAAGGTTGGACAGTGACACTCTCCCTATTCACCAAGCTGTTGTTGTCTTACTTGATTTGTAATAATGATTTGGAGCACGGTGGCTTTTAACTGAAAATATTAGGAGCCCGAGCAGAAAATGTAGGGGTGCACACTGTAAATGTACTTGCATAACAAATATTCACATTTCCTCTTATTTTCACTGATACTGATAAACACTTGCAAAAATGACATGGTGCTGTTATAAATCCAGCGTCACATTTTATTGTGCACTTTTGAAGAAGCAACAAAAACATAAAGAGACATAACGCATACAAACGGTACTACCACTGTCATTACAGAACAATATCAACAAATACGTGCCAGCATTATCTGCAGATTTCGTGTTCCACAGCAGAATTTGCTCAGTCAGGTGCTCAAGCAGGAAATACGTGTTCTATTTTTGCCAGATAACGGAACACATCACTTCAATGAGCACAATTCAGCACGAGTAGGACAGGAAGTCAAGCGCCGATACAACATTAAACGTCCGGGGTTTGTTTTTTTTTTCAGAATAAAAGCCCCGGTGTTGACGCTATCACTCCTTTAGCAGCTATATACTCCAGCAAAATCTAAATGCGGCTCACTTTACCGCGGCTGGACGAACAAACGTAGCAAATGCAGCGTTCTTTTTGTTCCCCGGTCGGTCAGTGAAACATACGTTTCTTGCGTTTACGTGTAGTTGTTGAATGACCGCGAGAAATCCCTGTCTCGTGGCTTCAGCTGTCCGGCCGTGCTGCACGGTGACGGAGCAGCGAACACCACCCACCGGCTCCGTGGAAAGGAAAAAAAAAACCGGGCAAATTCACATGTTGCACATGCGCGAGTCTGTGAAAACTCCACTGTCTCATACCTGAACGGTTTATTACAATATCCACTCCAATAAAATTAAAGCCATAAACTACTCATAAAAGTGGTGGAAAGATAGACAAAAATCATCTCTTTTTGTTATGTGTGAAATAAGACCCTGTCTTACTCCAGAAGTACACAGTGAGTAGTACTTCATTGGCTGATTGCACCGCAGTCATTTCTGTATGAGCCGTGCATCCGTCACTCTTGCAAATAATTTTTTCAGTGCAGCACGATTTTATAACCCTTCTCGAGATATTGAAACTGTAATTAACTATGTTAAAAAAAAACTTTAACTTTTAAAAGTGAATTCCTTGGTTTTCTTACCTAGTGGTCCCACTTCTGCGCGAGGACGATCAGGAGCAGGAGTGAGAGCAGAGGGGCTGAGAGGAAGGACTTTATTGCCCTCTGGCGGAGGACGGGACAACGCAGGCCCCTCCCCGCCTGAGAGCTGACTTGAAGTCAAACGTCTTCTTAGAAATCACGTGACTCCAGATTATTGTAATATATATTTTAATGACTCCAGAAATGCCGGTTCCGATTGGGTCCGACCATGGTACCACTGTAATAAAGGTCCAATCACACAGTGCTGCACCACCAGATTGAAATCGAAAGTAAGAACTGCTGGTGTCACATGATTTCAGAGAAGCTGGGTGACTTTTAATGAAGCAGGTTCTATCATGACAGGTGTAAAATAGAAGAGAACTGATTTTAAAAAGTTACTGATTCTTTCTATTTTCAAGTCAAATGACCATGTGCCATAAGAAGTGGATGAAAGTCTGTGACAGACTCGGGTTTGTGACCTGCTGCAAGAAATGAACACTACAACATCAAACTCTTTCCACCCTCAGTGACTTTTCTGAGTGTTTTTGTGACTCCTTTAAAACCTTTGCAAAACATAGACACACAACTGTTGTGTTTACAAATCCACATGCTTGTGACTTTATTAAAGATGCATACCAAAACTACAAAACTTGAATATGAAAACAAATAGAAGAATAAACAAAACATAATATAAAATAAAACGCTGCGGCACAAACATCTTTGTTATACACATAGAATAATACGCTTAAAAAGAATCAATCTGCTCCTTGCACCACTATAACAAACACAGCAATTCACACTGCATTGTGAATTGCTGTTTGTTATAGTGACACCGCAACAAGTTGTCGATACTGAACCAATTCATCTCAGTTCGCAGAGTTGCTTGCCTTTGTTATTTAACATAGTGGATAACAAGACTATTGGCCTGTGACATATTCAATATCATATAATATTATGAATGAAATGTGCTTTCAATTGTATTTTTAATTTGTGTTGTAATTGACTTTTAATTTTCTAATTAACCTGAGGGCTGAAGCCCTGCAGTGAACCCCCACCCATTTGCTACACATAACACACATCATAGCTACACATCATTAAAAAAAAATATTTTTTTTTCTCATTTTTGTGGCACCCCCTTGAGTATGCCACCCTGATCAATAGCCCATGTGGCACATATCAAAAACCCGCCACTGCCTGGTCTTCATTTTTTACACATCATGCCCAGAGCGGGACATTCTAAACTTCTTAATGTGAAAAAAGCTCAATTTAATTCAATTTTATTTGTATAGCTCCAAATCACAACATACATTATCTCAAGGCACTGTACATAGTAAGGCCAAAACCTTTACAATATTATAGAGAGAAAAGAAACCCAACAGTTCACACAATGAGCAAGCACTAGGCATCAACGGAGAGAAAAAAAAACTCCCTTTTAACAGGAAGACATCTCTGACAGAACCAGACTCAAAGATGTGCGGTCATCTGCCTCGACCGGTTTGGGTGAGAGGAAAATGGGGGACAGAGGAGAGGTGGGGGACAGAAAGTTTAGAATCAGTTATGTCATGTTTATAGGACTACATTGTCATTTATACAAGCAGCAGCAGAGATTATTGATAAGAAATTGTACTGATGAATTTTTAATCAGAGCATAATAATAATAATGACAATAATACTACTGTTAGTGATAATAATAATAGCATCAGAACTGGATCTGGATCCTGCAGCCTCCAAGAGGATGGAGAGAGAGAGAGAGAGAGGACAGGAAGGGAAGGCACATATAGCTTGATTGTGAGAGAGTGGTGAAATCCCCTACTGGCAACAACCGTTCTTTTAGGTGTACTGAATCTTTCCAATTCGTTCATTAAAAAGACTCGTTCAAACGATTTGTTCACCAAAGTATCTATTTCAAGTATCTTCTGTGGCCCCAGTCAGTGAACAGGTGCATGGCGTGCGCTGCCGTGATGAATTCGTTTGCGAACTGTTTCCTCTAGAATTGTGACGTTCACGAACGAACCGGATCTTTTGCCCGGCTCATCAAAATGAACGATGGGAACCGAGGCGCGTTTGGTTGGGAGCCGTTCTTTTTTCTCTCTCCCTGAGTTCACACCTATGGTTCACACAGATGCTCACACAAGCTCCTCCTTGAGTTGTGCATGAGTAGGCTGCTGAGTGCAGTCAACAGCAGCCTGAAGGAGGAGGAGGAGGACGTCCGTCGATGTTCTGCAAAATGAGCCAAAGAAAAAAGAGCAGCATTTGAATGCACTTTTCGCTTGAGGCAGACAGTAAGGCTAAGTGCAATATTTGCCACACTTATAAGTGTTTAGGTCATGGCTCTCCAATTGGAGGCCCGCGGGCCGGATCCGGCCCCCGAGATATTTTGTAGTGGCCCTTGAAGTGAAATGTAGTTACTACGTATGAAAGCATATTTGGCAGACACGTCCGTAAACACCTGGCAGAAAGCGTGATAATGCCATAATAATGAATGGAGGTAGCAGATAGCCAATATTTTTGTGTGCTGTGCCTACATTTGTCAGTAGATGGAGCCAGTGAATAGATTTGTGAAGGACCCTTTCTGTGTTAATGTTGAGGCAGATTTTGCATTGAAGGCAAAGGGGGTGCTATCTTGTTTGGATGAGGGGTCTTTACAACTGGAACATATTGACATGCAGTCAACAGATGAGTTGCGACAGTCATTCCAGCAGGCAGGTTTTGAAAGGTTCTGGACCCATGCAGTCAGCCAAGACAAATTTCCAAACTCAAGGCGGCTTACAGTGTTTGTTCTTACAATGTTTGGCTCAGTGAGTCATCATTCTCACACATGAATGCCATCAAACACACAATTGCATATCACTCACTGACCAGCATCTCCACAACTGCTTGCGCATTGCCCTGACCACATACACACCTGACTTTACCTCTCTGGCGAAATCAAAAAAATGCCATTTCTCACATTACGATTACATGTTTAAAAAATACAAAAAATGGGATAAATTTTGGATTTATTATAGGGCTAATTGTTAATTCATTCATTCATTTTCTACCGCTTTATCCACTGAGGGTGGGCTAATTTTTGTTTTAGATTTGTGCCTGTGTACATGGTGGTGGTGTGTTTTTCTCTTTATCTGTTTAACCACTCAACATCTTGAGTTATTCATATTGAAAGTTACTACAGAAAGTCATTTTTTCTTTGGTTAAGTTGGATGTGTGCAACTGTGTATAACAGCATCTTTATATGGATTGATCCATTTCAATTTAATTGGTTGGTTGTTTGGTTATGTCTGTTTATATGTGCGCATGTGTGTGCTATTCATATTAGGATTTGGAGGGTGGGTATGGTTCCCTGGGTCCCATCTTACAATTTCAATGATGCTGTAATAAGCCTGATGTTCCCCTTCAAAATGTCAACAATGGTTGTAAGAAAAATAATAATAATAAAAAAAGATCACTAAAAAGATTTGCGAAGTAGCCTATTATTCTTACTGTTATTACCGTATTGTTAATGACTGAGGCTTCATATTGTCCGGCCCCTCGTTTTGCTCCAGGTTGATGAACTGGCCCCAGACCTAAATTAATTGAATAGCCCTGATTTACAATGAATCCATATCAGAATTTAAAATCTCGTCCACACATGTCAAATGAAGCTATAATCAATATTTCAGAATAATTCAAACTCAAATATTGGTGGGAAATCTGAGTTCAAAATTATTCTGATCCAAATCTCAGCCCATCATTCCTCCCTGTGATTATTTCCAGGATAAAATGAATTAACCACAGGCTGGCTTCTTAAAAGGGAATAAATATAAAAATGGGCCAAATGAGCCAGTCTTTTGAATGGCTCTTTGAAATGAACAGATCCCACAGATCCGGCTCCCTCCATAGAGCCATAAATCCCATCTCTATTTTCCACCCAACGGACGAATCACGTGATGAATTTGTCTGAACTGTTTCCTGGCATTGAACGAAACTGATGAATCTATTTATCAGTTTCGTATATTATATTATATTAGATGAATCTCATTACAGACCAGCCTAACGTTTAAGTTTGTGTTTACTGAGAAAGTCTGTTAAAACCATGGAGGACTAGACTGTGTGTCTTTATGTTCTTGCTTTACGTGTACTTTAACATCTTACCCTGACTGCATTAGCTGGGACACACGGAGACTCCCTCCCTGAGTTAGTGATTCGGTCAATATGTGTCTGACTGTGTAGTGAGTGAACGAATCACTTTGGCCCGTCCGCTGCCACTGGCTGCTTTCTGATTTGCATCACAGCAGAGCTGGTCTGTTCCTCTCTTACATATCAACCTTCTCTCCATCCTCACAGTCACTACTGCTTTCTCTCTTGATCCTCCACATGTAGAGCAAACACTGAAATCAGGTAAGAAAACAAATTATTTATTTAATTCATATCTACCCAGGAAAAGAAAACACTGGCAGAATCTGCTGTGTTTTGAACAGAGGACAAATTTGATTTTGCTTTCAGTTGAGGCAATTTAAGGGGTAGTTTAAAAACAGGGGTTTCTAGAAGATTTCATAAGAAAGTTTAAAGGCATTGTTGATTATATGGCATAAGAATGATTATTTAAGTAAATGGAAATGTTCACATTGTGACAAGTGACCATAATATGAAGGGATACCTTTCAAACACCACATTACTTCTCAAACTTTAGGCAGAAACAGAAGAAATCACAATCGTTCCTGCAGCCAGGGTGAATGTATATGGCAATACTGTACATTCACAACTTTGCACTTTTTGGATTACATACAAACATCACCAGGCTACTCAGCTTAGCAATAGAAAGTGAAAGTGTTTTCATCATGCAGAATCAGAGCACAGACAGGGACTGAGAGGAGAGAAGACCGTTTTTTATAGAGCACTCAAAAACACATTCAAGGTGCTGTACAGGAACATTTAAACAACATGTCTATCAAAACAAAACAAAGACAGGATTGTAAGAAATTACTTAATGGAAAGTTAAGAATGGCAATCCATAACAAATTGTTGAAAACAGCATAAAAGAAATGAAAAGCTGAAGATTCAAAGTTTGAAAACAGATAAAATGAGTAAAAATAAATAAAATGATTAAAACCTTGTGAATGTGAGAGTGAATGGTTGTCTCTCTATATGTGGCCCTGTGATGGACTGGCGACCTATCCAGGGTGTACCCTGCCTCTCGCCCTATGTCAGTTGGAGTTAGGCACCAGTGCCCCTCAGTGGACAAAGCGGTAAAAGATAAGTGAGTGAGTAATTAAAATCTTCTAAGTGTAAATGAAGTAAATTTAACTGAGTAAATAAATAGGATTAGGTTTACAAATGAACATATCAATTAAATGTTAATTACAAAATACACTGGATTTGGTTTATCCTTCTGCCAACACAAAGAATATGTGAGTCCATTCATTTCAAGGGCACAGTGCAATACCTTCAAGGTCCACCAGAGGGCTGTGGCCCACACTTTGGGAGGCACTGGAACAAATCTGTGTGGGTATAAAAGTGGAAAAATGAATGAATTAACATGCTACAAACTAACTAATTTTGTCCTGTTTTCTGTCTTACAGTTATCCAGTATTCAGGTTTAATTCAGCAGCAATCATGAACCAGGCTCTCTCTTATGGGTATAATAAGCTCATTTATCTATAAATGCATGGAATGACTGTCTTTTTTTTTATCTCATAACTGTCCAGTGAGTAGCTTGATAGGCTTCAAACTTAGCAGGGGACATATCAAGGACACCAGTGTGTGCAGGGTCAAATGTGTATATGTTTTTGGAGAAGAAATGCACAGATACAGTTATTGCACTATTTTATTTGAACTACATGCTGTCTTGCCTGGTATTGTTGATTGTCATTTATTCAGTGCATTATGGCAGAGGCATTCTGATGAACTGTATGTTCAGAGAAAAGTATTCAGCATTATCATTTTACTCAGTTAATCTGTCTATTAAGGTTCTAAACTTGAACTCTTTCTCACTTACAGGTCTGATCAGCAAAAGAAAAATGGCCCAAGATGTGATCAGACCACTGATGAGTGGGCTCCGTTCCTTCAACCATGTCTCAGAGATGCTCCTCTGCATAGAACCAGGCATCATCCTGCTTCCTGAAAGCCAGCAATTTCATGATATAAGAGAACAGATTGACAAAATGAATCAGCAAATGGAGGAGTCCCAGAATATAGCCAAAACTGAGCTTCAACGCACAGATGAAGAGACTGAGCATCTCACTGCAGAGCTTAACAGTTTAGCAAATCAGAAAAGGCAGAGAGTGAGTGAGTTGTTTGGTCTGCAAAGGGACCTGGAGTCACACAGATCCAATCTAAAGAATTACAATGAAAGTCTGGAGGTGGAGAAGAGAAACCTGGAGTCAGCAAACAACACCAGAGATAGAATGAAAGAAAAGAGAGATGAGGCAGAGACAATCGGTAATGTTGGTGCTGGTTTATTGGCTATCCCAATTTTTGGGTGGATTGCAGGTAAGTAAATACAGCTTTAAATGTTGGGTTATTTTTTGGACAGTTTGGACACACTGCCAACATGTATTAATCTGTATTATTGGTTTTCAGGGGGTATTATGCTTGGAGTTTCTGCTAATGACTGGAATGAAGCCAATGATGCTGTAAACAGAGCTGCTGAGGAGGTGGAGACGTGTGAATCTCAGGTGAACTTGTACTCTGATAAAGTGTCAGAGTACAGTTCCAAGATCAACCAAGCTGAGCATGACATCAAAATGGCTGACAATAAGATTCACGAGACTGAGGCCAAACTGCAGGCTTTGTCTGTGAAGCGAGAGTTTGTTGCTGATGTTCATCAGGGGGTATTATGCTTGGAGTTTCTGCTAATGACTGGAATGAAGCCAATGATGCTGTAAACAGAGCTGCTGAGGAGGTGGAGACGTGTGAATCTCAGGTGAACTTGTACTCTGCTAAAGTGTCAGAGTACAGTTCCAAGATCTACCAAGCTGAGCATGACATCAAAATGGCTGACAATAAGATTCACGAGACAGAGGCCAAACTGAGGGCTTTGTCTATGAAGCGAGAGTTTGTTGCTGATGTTCAGGAAAAAATTAGACGTGTTGTCCATCAGCTGGGACTGCTGTGTGGGGTGGGGAGTGTGGCAGAGGTGCAGACCCGACACATGATTGTGCTGGAGCCTGTGATTAAGGTATTTGAGGAAATGACAACAGCACTTGGTCGCATCACTGGAGATGACCTGCTGCACACAGAGGGCATGCATTCCTTGATGCATGACATGAAAGAAAACCAGGGAAATCTAAAGCAACTTGTTGACTCTAACAAGAGTTTAAGTTCTAGTGAATACTATTAATTACAATCACCACAAATCACCAGAACAATCACTACAAATCACCAGAACTACAAAAAATATGAGCACATCGCTCCTTTCCTTGCCTATCCCTCACTTGTTCCCCATCAGCTTCTGCATTGTTTTAAAATTATTTAACTTTTTTTAACACTTTAAAATGGTCTTGTCCCTATTAATATCAAAGAACATTTCAGTTGTTATGTACCTGCCTGGCCACTGAGATCAACCCGATCGAGCACTACTGGTTATTGCAAAGTTTAATTGTGTCTAAAGGAGACTGAGCTTCTGCCATTAGTATCGCAAACAATCTGGAACTCTCTTTAAAATTACATTTACAACCTTTTTCTTTTTTTTAAATGAAGGCTTTTGGAAATGTTTTACTGTCAAATATTTGGATTTGATTTATTTGACTTTGTTGACGCCACATTGGAAAAATTCACTCCAGACATCATTCATATTTTTTATATATATATATTTTTGTTATTTCAAATGTTGCCATATGAATAGTTAAACAGCTTTGTTTGACTTCTTGTTATGCACATACATATATATATATAATAGTACTGTGCCACCATTAGATTTATTGTTTTAGCAATGCTATAATGACCATCTCAATCACTTGATTGGAACATATCTTGAAAATATGGAGAAACACATATGCATTTTGAAAATAACATTTTTTTTCAGAAACAACAAACAACCAAAATGCTTCTATAATATCAAATATTTAGTGTGACCTACATTTACACTTGAACAATAACACAATAATGGCTCTTTAAAACCTGGAATGAAACCCTAATGTTATTGGTAAAACCTGTGTTTCTCCTACTATTTCATGCGGAAAAATAGCTGCTGTGAAAAAGGTCTATTATACCTGGTTTACTCCAGACATGTTTGAGCATCACATACACATGCTGCACAAGTTCAACTCATTGACAGGTGGATCATATAGTATGACTGACTTTTAGTCACATCTTTTCAATCTAAACGCCAATGATCACAAAACTGACATAAAAACAACAAAGCTGGTGGTGGCCAGTTGTGTGTGTGTGTATATATATATATATATATATATATATATATAATCACTTAGTTTCACTTCTCTCACTGTCATTTCTCTAATGCTGTTACTAGGGCACAGCATTCTATTTTGCCTGCATATAAAGATGTGTATTAAAGCTATGGTAATGCTTGTTTTTTTCTGAATTAATGAGATAAAAAATGAAAAATAAAATAAATCCTGAGGAGAAAAAAAAAATACAGATTGCTACTTGCAGCCTCATATTGTCACTTACCCACTGTGTCCCCACAAGTGTATCTATTAAAAAAATGCATAAATGGGCTCCGATGTGATACTGGAGATCAGGACTGGGGTATCTCGAGTACATAATCTATTTTAAATACAAAATGCATTGCACATGACCTAAGGTTCAGAGAAAACACTGTAAGGGGCTGGTTACAAGCAGTAAAAAAGCATAATTTTTCAGGCATTATTATCTAAGACACCTGAGGGACACACTCCTGTCAAGTTCAGCGGGAATGTTCCCCAAAGGTTTGCCCTAGGTCCGGGCTATTCAATTGGGGGCCCCGGGCTGGGTCCGGCCCCTGAGGAATTTTGTACTGGCCCTTGCAGTGAAGTGCATAGCTCTGAACGCTCTGACTTGTTTCTTTCAAGCCAAGCACGAAATTTGGCTAACAAGAAAAAATGTCTCTCTCTACCTTTCAAAAAAAAGTTGACTCAGAGAACATGCAGTTCAACAATGAATGGGCAGAAAAGTATGCATTTGTTGCCGTTGATGCGAATCTGGTGTGTTTAATCTGCAACGAGCGCCTCGCCGTGATCGGGCATTTGAGGAAAACACATGCTAACTTTGATTCTACTCTGCTGCTCGGAGGCAAAAGATAACAGGATTTACATCCTGTTGTGAGCAAAGACGTCACATTTTCCGGGCCTATACGGATCAAGAGAGAGAAAAAGGAACCGGTATCGTCATTGGATGAGGGGTCTTTACAAACTTACTGGAACTCATTGACATTTAGTCGTCAGGTGACTTGTGAAAGTCATTGCAGTTTTTGAAAAATTCTGGACCCATGAAGTCAGCTGAGAGACATTTCCACATTCAAGGGGTCTTGCACTTTTTCTTCTGACAATGTTTGGCTCAACATACACTTGTGAGTCGTCATTCTCACATGAATGCCATTAAAAATCACAATCCCATATCCCTCACTGACCAGCACGTGCAACACTGCTTGTGCATTGCCCTGACAACATATACACCTGACTTCACTGCTCTTGCCAAGTCAAAAAAAAAAAAAAAGCAATTTCTCTCATTAGATGGCAAATGTTGGCAAACTACATGCAAGGTAACAGGCATGTAAGTCAAGCAAGAAATGAGAATAGATTTTTTATGACGTATGTGTCACGGTTTGTCTACGGACATGTGCGGACCCAAAAAGGAGCGGAAGCAGGACGTAAAAGTCAGCGAGTGAAATTTGTTAAATACAAAATCAAAAGCAGAGCCAAAAGAAACAACTAAAGACGAGGAGACTCGCTGGCTGGCTGGATGAGGTCTCCTGGGAATAACTGGAAGGCAAAAAACCAGGCGTTAGAAAAACTGAGGGACGACAGGAACGAGTGGCTGCGAGATACGTGTAGTGCGGATTGTACCACATAGGTTGTGAGACGCGCTGACACCTGCAGCAGGAAAAACCCAGCTTAAGAGAGCAGGGAGACAATCAAGGGAACGAGTGGCAGGTGCGAAGAGGAAGACTCCTCCCAGCCAACCAGTCAAGTCACCTGGGGGAAAAAAGCACAGGGCAGGTTGCACAGGAAACAGACAGCAACATGTGACCAGGGACGGCTGGGAACGGGCAGGGGGCGAAGGAGACCCGCGGGGGGGGCGATGGAGAGCCTTGCCCCGGGCACAAACCGTACAGGCAGCGATGAACTCCCGTACGTCCGCCGCCATCGATGGCCACCAGAACCTCTCCCGAAGGAAGTGCAGCGTGCAGTTCACCCCCGGGTGGCAGGTCAGCCGGGGGTGAACCGAGTGAGGAGTGACCCCATTGAAGAACCTGGGAGCAGACGGCACGAAGAGGTGGTTAGGCGGTCTGGAGCCAGGATCCGGTTCAGTTTGCTGGGCCTCCAGCTCAGCTCCCTCCAACCAAAGGTCTCTCTGAGAAAGCACCACCCCAACGCCACAGTCCGAAGCGTCCACCTCCACAATGAACTGGCGCGTTGGGTCTGGGAGAGTGAGGATGGGAGCCTTGGTAAATAGGTCCTTCAGCGTGGTGAAGGCGGAGTCGTCCAGGAGAAGGGGCGAGAGACAGAGGTCAGTCTGGTGAGTGGGGAGGCCACCTTCGAGTATCCATGGATAAACCGGCGGTAAAAGTTGGCGCACCCCAGGAATCGCTGTAGTTTCCAATTCTGGGGGGGGGGCGGGCAACTGGCTACTGCCTCGATCTTACAGGGGTCGGGCTTCACACTTCCCCCTGCCAACACAAAACGCAAAAAATTAATCTGGTGCACATGAAATTCACACTTCTCTGATTTGATGAACAAACGGTTCTCTAAAAGTCTTTGGAGGACTAGGCGAACATGTTGCTGGTGTTCTGAGAGATTACGTGAGAAAATCAGGATATCGTCCAAATAAACAAATATAAATTGATTTAACATGCCTCTTAAAATGTCATTGATCATGCTCTGGAACACAGAGGGGGCGTTGGTCAGCCCAAAAGGCATTACCAGGTACTTGAAGTGACCTATGGGGGTGTTGAAGGCCGTCTTCCACTCGTCTCCATCTCTAATGTGAATGAGGTGGTAAGCGTTTCTTAAGTCCAGTTTAGTGAAGACAGTAGCTTGAGTTAGGGGTTCAAAAGAGGGGTCAATCAGCGGCAGAGGGTATTTGTTTTTAAGGGTGATGTCATTCAGTCCTCGGTAGTCAATGCAAGGTCTCAGGGATCCGTCTTTTTTAGCTACAAATAAGAAGCCCACCCCGAGAGGGGAGGAGGAGGGCCTGATCAGACCAGAGGCCAGGGATTCTGCAATATACCTCTCCATGGCTTCCCTCTCGGGGCGGGAGATGTTATACAGTTTACTTGAAGGGAGTTTAGAACCAGGGAGTAAGTCAATGGGGCAGTCGTAAGGTCGATGTGGTGGTAGGGATAGCGCTTTGTGTTTACTGAAAACCTCACCCAGATCATGATAGCAGCTTGGTACGGAAGTGAGGTCGGGGGGTGCATCGAGTGGTGGTGACGGGTGAGAAACCGGCTGAGCTGAACAAAGACAGTGTGAGTGGCAGAAGGTGCTCCAGCTAACAACAGAGGAAGTGAGCCAATCAAGATGGGGGTTGTGCAGCCTTAACCATGGGAGACCAAGAACTATGGGAGATGATGGTGAGGGAATTAACAAAAGGGAGACTAACTCGTGGTGATTTCCAGAAATTAGCAAGGATAGGGGCTGCGTCTGGAGAATAATCGGAGGGAGTGGGGTTCCGTCGATGGCACAAACTGTACGAGGAGGAGACATGGGAGTCAAGGGTAAGTCCAATTGTCGAACAAAGTCTGGGTCAACAAAGTTTTCATCAGCTCCTGAATCAACTAACACCCTGAGTGTGTGTGAAATGCCCCGGTGAGTTAGAGTGGCATCCAGGTGAATGCGTTTGGAGGAGTGGGGGTCTGAATTGGTTTTGTTCACCTGGATTCTCCCCTCTCCGGGCGAGCGCCTCCTACTGGGTCTTACGTCACATGTCCGTCAAAGGTGTCCCTGTTGTCCGCAGTAGAGGCACAGTCCCAGTCTAATCCTCCTCTGCCGCTCCCCCGGTGTCAGCCTCGTATTGCCAAGTTGCATGGGCTCGGCGGGTTCAGGAGAAGACGTGGATGACTGGACCGCCAAGGCCGGAGTGGAAGATGAAAGGGCGTCCGAAGATGGGCCAGTTGGGAGCCTGGGGAAAGAGTTCAGGGGAAAGGACAGCCTGGAGCCCCTACTCTCCTTGCGCCTCTCTCTCAGTCTGTTGTCTGCCAAGCTTATCATTGCCTCCAGAGACCCACACTCGTCTCTAGTGGCTAATTCATCCTTAATGTCATCATTTAGCCCCCTGAGAAAAGCGGTGATTAGCGCAGGCTCATTCCATCCGCTCTCAGCTGCGAGAATGCGGAAGTCAATAGAGTATTCTGCAGCGGAGCGATTTCTCTGACTCAGATTTAGTTGTCTTGCTGCAGAGTGACTTTAAATGGTGCGTCAAACACCTTAACCATTTCTTCAGAAAAAATCTCAAGAGTTCAAAACGCTAGAGTCTGACTCCCACAAAGAGTTAATCCAGTTAGTAGCTTTGCCTCGGGCCAGATTAAACACAAACGCAATACGGGAGCTATCAGACTGATAGGTGCTTGGCTGTAACTCAAAAACTAACCTGCATTGTCTCAAAAAGCGGCGGCACGCTCCTACTTCCCCCCCGTAGTGGTCCGGCGTCGGCGGTTCACGGTCGGCCGGAGGAGCCGTGGAAGGAGGCGGCGGCGGGCTGAACCGCAGCGTCGGCCGACTTCCGGGTAAGTTGAGTGACTCCGGCGGTTAGAGCGCGGACGGCCTCCATTATGTCGGCTAGCAGGTGTTCGTGCCAGGATACCGTCGTTTCCTGGGCGGCGAGAGTCTGCCTGATAGCCGCGGCTTCCGCGGGGTCCATAGTCCCGTTCTGGTCAGCGTGTACTGTCACGGTTTGTCTACGGACATGTGCGGACCCAAAAAGGAGCGGAAGCAGGATGTAAAAGTCAGCGAGTGAAATTTATTAAATACAAAATCAAAAGCAGAGCCAAAAGAAACAACTAAAGACGAGGAGACTCGCTGGCTGGCTGGACGAGGTCTCCTGGGAATAACTGGAAGGCAAAAAATCAGGCGTTAGAAAAACTGAGGGACGACAGGAACGAGTGGCTGCGAGATACGTGTAGTGCGGATTGTACCACATAGGTTGTGAGATGCGCTGACACCTGCAGCAGGAAAAACCCAGCTTAAGAGGGCAGGGAGACAATCAAGGGAACGAGTGGCAGGTGCGAAGAGGACTCCTCCCAGCCAACCAGTCAAGTCACCTGGGGGAAAAAAGCACAGGGCAGGTTGCACAGGAAACAGACAGACAGTCACTAAAAATAAAAAAAGGGCAGGAAGCCGGACCCTGACAGTATGATGCAATTAGCATGTTAATTACCTCATATTATGCACTTAAAGCTTTTCTTGATGTGGTATTATTGTTGAATGCAGTTTGAAAAGGTTTTACCTGAATGATGCAATTTGAAATACATTGCTTCGATAAAATACCATGCACTGTTATGTTTTAATTCTATTCTGTACCATACTATGCACTTTGGTTTTATTTTTGTTGGTAGAGATACACCTGCCTATCACACAAATGAGTGCAATCTTAAATATCTGTGATAAGGCTCACCTAAATTGATTATTAAGGTGTCTGGTTTATGTTCAAAATGGACAAAAGTGAGTACAGTAGTAGTCCATGTGTGGATTTATAGGGCAGTCTATTTTATTTTTTTTAGAAGGGAAAAAAGTGTGACATATAGTGATGGTACAGTTATGTGCAATTAACTGGATGCGTTCTGTTAGTTAACTGCATTTCTCTAGTTTTCTGTGTCTCTGATTTTTCAACATTGTATTGCCATTTAAATGTAACAATGTCTTGGGCCTATGTGTCTTAGTGCATCACAATATATGTATGTTGTTCTGCATTTACAGAACAGACGATATTCCTTCAGTATGTTGGTGTAATTTCTTTATTTGTTACCACAATTACTCTTCGGCCCCTTATTCTGCCTCAGTTTCATGAGCTGGCCCCAATTCCAAATTAATTGATGAGCCCTGCCCTCGGTTGTCCTATGGTTGTCATGGAAAGGTTTCCTGACAAGTGTGTGTCATTCAGTTCACCAGAAGAGGGCAGGCTTTAACTGCATGACAATAGATAGATGCAGGCAGTCCCTCAAATGTGAGGAGTGTGGTGTGGGCCTGTTGTTGCATGAACTCATATGTTTCAACAGTTCTGTCAGAAAGAAATTCAAATGAGATATATTCTACACATTGATGTTGCCATCTGAGTGGTTTAGCATTTTGAAGGTGTTATGTGTAACTCTAACCGTAAACTGTCAAGAATAACCTAGGTGTACTGAATCACTAAACTTAATTTTCGGTTCTTAGGAAAACAAACAGGTCAATTAAATTACAGGTGTTATACTTTTTTACACTCACTAGGTCTTTAAGGAACTTGGTAGTAGCAAATCTGGTAAGGAGCAGTAAGACCTCCAGCCCACACAAAGAAAACACATGCAAAACTTTATGGAAATAAAAGGGGAGGAAAATATATATACATTTCAAAAAGTATGATTTGGTTAGTTTCACAGATCAACTTGTTTCCACAGTTCACATGTCCCCATTTTACACCTTTAATAAACAAAAAACATCTTGTCCTTTCCCCCTAAAACTTAATAAATGTGCAAAAAAGTGACTTAAGTGCACCAAGAATTGAAAATATATTTGGAATGGGCAAAGTTTTAAATAAAAAAATATACAATCAAAATTGTGCCCATCATTTTTTAATTAAAGTTCTTTGAGGGCATGTATATATAAATACATATTATATAAATGTAGTCACTTTCCTAAAGCATAGGTAAAAAGGTGGTCATGAACGTGACACTTAGCTTATTGCTGTTAGTCTGCAATTTGCGGCTAAAAAGGCTATCTCATCTCAACCACATTATATCTGTTACCTTACTTCAGACACATTATCCTGAATTCTTTTGGCTCTATGGATTTAAGAACAGAAAAATTGTTGCACAAACATATTGTTCATACTAACGAGCTAACACAAGCAGCTAACTTACCAGTATCTCAGTAGTGTCGTCTCCCTGACAGCTCTACTAGCTCTCATTAAAACTCACTTCATCTCTTGAAGAAGTTTGCTATCTTTGTTTCTGTCAGACTTACTGTACCAGCACCGTACACCTGTCTCAGCCGTAGGAGGGGGATATCATGGAAAGTCTTCCTCTCTTCTGGTGTTTATTGGCGGTTGGAAACGTTATAGTGCACTACCGCCACCAACGGGTAAGGAATATGGATCAAGATACAAAAAAAACAACAAACAAACAAAAACAAACAAACAAACAAATAAACAAACAAACAAAAAAAAACCTATTCCTTTATTACTTATATTCTTTTAATCAGTCCATATGATTATATATTCTACTTCTCCAGAACTGTTAAATGCCTGAGGTAAAACTGCACTTTGAATCTTCTGTATCCTTTCTGTCTCATATTTCTTGCACTTAACCATAACATGTTCTATGGTTTCTTCCTGATTACAAAATTCACATTTACTTGAGTCATGTTTACCTATTATGTAAAGTGTACGATTTAGCCCAGTGTGTACCAATCTTAGTCTTGGTATTACCCTTTCACATCTGTTTTTTTCTAGTCCACCTCACTTTCCTTTGAATTCTATGAAGCCATTGTCCTTTTCTCTTTTCTTCCCATTGTCTTTACCATCTTTCCTTTATTCTATTCTTAATGATACTTTGGAATTCCGTTTAACTGTCACTGTTAAATCAATGTTTTTTTAACCCCTTTGTGAGCTGGTACCGACAAATCATCTGAATTCTGTATAATGCTTGTTGAATATCTATTAAAATATCTGGTCTACTGTTTGAATAACAATACTGTATACTGGCCAGTGATGAACTTCAATCAAAACAGATAACAGATCCTAATGGTTTGGTATCTGCTGCAAAGTGGTCGTAGGAGGGAAGAGAATCCGACTGCCACCTTGAGGAAATAACTTGCAACTCAGCCTAAGACAGGCTCACACTAAATTAAGGATACAGATCTGCCAGAACTAGACATGAGAGATGATTCCATAAATAAACATTTTTTTTTTTTATTCAAATACTATTAAACACACATTTATAAAAGACATACCCTCCTGTCACCAAGTGAATTCGCCCATGCCCTCACAAACTACTCTAAAAGCATGTAACGTTGTTACTAATTTAACAAAATGCTTGGGTCAGGGCTGGGAGCTTACTGTGGCTGGGAAAACTTTAAAAAAAAGATCCTGATGTACAATACAGTGATTACCACACACCAACCAAATGACACCCAAGTGCTGTACAGTTGGGGGAACCAAGGAGGGGACATCACCACCAGGGGACCAGCCGCCAATCCACCCCACAGCTCCCGCCCTGAGGAAGACAAATACAGTCAGTATGGGCAATGCAAAAAGGTAATAAAGCCACACACCAAACTCACTACTAAATAGAAATAAAGAATAAATCAGAATAAACAGATGAATAAACAAGTTACAATAAAAATGAAATAGTAACATGCGCAACACTATCTGAATAATTCAAAAACACTCTAAATAACAATAGAAACAAAAGATTGCAAACCAAACAATACACTGGCTTGATTCCACCAAGTCAGTTAAGAAATAACACAAGACACACCGAACGAAAGAAAGCAAACTAACAAACAAAAAAAATATACAAGTAACAATGACTGCAATTGTAATTGCCACACAGGATTACAATAGTAACAAATGCAGTAGTAGTACTGGCAGTAGTTACAAGTTTAGCAATATGAGCAGCGACAGCAAACGTAAATGACAACAATAAAATTGAGACAGAACAGCAGTCAGCCACCGCCTGGAGGTTGAAACTTGAGCAGGGCCACCAACACCATAATGCACCGGCTGGCCCAGTTACCTGCCAAGCAAATGTAGCAGAATACTTACAATTACTAAACTTTATGCATAAATTTAAAAAACAGGAGAGTGAGCCTGGAGGGCAGCAGCACAGCTTTACCCAATCCGTGAGGAAAGTGGGAGCTGCAGCTCGATTAGTATCTGCAGCAAACTAGACACCAAGAAAGCCACTGAGTTACCAGTCCAACATGCCCGACCAGCAGCAAAAACACGATGTAGCCAGCTTATCTCCTGACACTGATGCATCCACCCACGGTACAGGGAGCCCACTTCAGCTACACGAGAGCATGAGCACTCCACTCTGTAACCAATGAAGCGGAAGCGGATGTAACGTTGCCATCACTTGCTTTACCTTTACTGCGGCCATGAAGCATAACCTACCAAGTGACTGAGGAGTAAAAAGGGTAGTGATCAAAGCCACTCCAGCCACACCAAACAGTGATCACAGCCACGGCTAATCAGAAGCACACTGTCTTCTCCCACTGCTCTTTTACTCTACCCATGGAATCAAGACCCTTGACCAGCATTTGGATGGTTTGGTCAAAACTAATTTCTTTGATTTCAGTTTTGCAATTCAATCAGAATATCATTCATTCTCCATGTTCTCAAGAGACTTTTCATATGACTGCCATGTTTGTTTGAGTTGTTCTCTTCTCTGCTCAATTTGGAAACAAGCATTTTCAACTGCTAAGTCACTGGTAAATTTGTGCTGGTCTACTGAACTGTTCCCTGATTTGTATTTCATTGGTCCACTAGAACATATCATTAAATTCAACCTATTCAGTAATCCAGCAAAGCATTTTTCCAATGTTCTTTTTTTTCAAAACAACCTTTTTTTTTTAAATCATCAAATAATTGGTTTGGGTGAATTCTGAATTGCATCAATAAGCTTGTGTAAGAAGGATTTGCCCTCAGCTGTGAGCACATGACCCAACTGCAGTTTGGAAAGACAGGCTTCGTGTTCCTCTTTGGCTTTGTTCTTCAGTTTTAAATAAGAAATGTTATGTAAAGCTGAGTGAATAGGTATCAGAGCATGAGGTATGGTACACTGGAGGGAGTTTTTTTTTTATTTTCAAAAGGAGAAAACAGATTAATTTTGTGTTTCCTGCCAATTGTACGCTTGCATACATTGCCCAGTTGCTTGCATCTTTTCATCTTTGGCTTTCTTCTTTTGTAGAAGTTGATCCTGGGCGTGGTTAACATGTCTGTGTAGTTCTTGCAGAGATTCAGGGCAGATCATCACCAAACTTCAGGTCAAAGTCAACAGGGGTTGATAGATGTTGAGTAGCTGCCGTGATGTCAGCTGCAGTCCTGGCCTGAACACCAGTGATGATTAGCCACTTTGACCATTGGCATGTTGTGTTCTGTGCCATATGTCACTTTCATCACCATCATCATCAGAAGACTCATCTCAGTCTCACCCTCTCTTCCTGTCTGGCCTTACGCCCCATTTCTTCTGCCTCAGCATGTGTGTAGGCTTTGGCAGTCCCCTGTCACGCTCATTTCACCTGATGGCACTCTCTCTGAACGATGTGAGGGTCTTCAGGTGCTGGTTGTTGGCCTCTAAATGGCAGACAGGAGTTGAGGTCAGGTCAGTTTCAGTGCAGTGATCAGGAGGAATTTGGCTTCCAGGTCGGTCATCCGCTGTCCACAGATTTTCAGACCACCACTCAAACTGGATCTCACTTATAACACCAAATTGTTGTGGCAAAATCTTAATGAGAACTTGGTGAGTGGATAAATAAGGACATAAGAACAGCAGCTGTCTTTGTGAGTTTTACTCTTGCAAAAGAACAGACAGCACAGCGCTTCAAAGTTGTATGTGCAGTCGTTCCAGGAAAGCAAGTCACTGTTTGGGCTTGTCGAATTTCGCTTGGCATCTGTTCAGAATTTACATGTTTGGATGTGTCTGTCGTGTTTTCCTGCATTTGAGGTGTGCATGTTGACACACACCTCAAATTCCACACTTTTTATTTTTGGAGATGTGGGCTATGAATGTCTGAAAAAATATTTTTGTCCCTGTGTGCACATTTTTATTCATAAATAAGTGCCTCCCACTTCTATGGTCAAAGACCTACCGGAGCTCGTTTCCCCCAGGACACAGAGGGGGGTTCCTGCTTTAGATACCATACGAGGTAAGTCTTTTTCAACCACCTCAAAAACATCTTTTCAAAAGTTTGGCTAGCACAGGACCCTTCTGTGTCACTGTCCACTTTAATCTTACACAGTTCAGTGGATTTCGTCACACTATACTAAAAAAAAAAAGTTGCACTTACCAGTCTGTAGTTCTGTTGAAATCCTGTTCGTGATGCCATATTGTTGGGGAGATTTTTGATAAACAGGTTAGATGACCAGTGGTGGAATCTATGGAGTGAGTGGAGAGTTAAGTTGAAAGATTTCATCGAAGACAGTCTCTCGGAGAACAAAGACAATACCAAACATGAGCAGCAAGATGTTAACAGTTAGGTATCCTCTCCCATTCTGCCAGTGGAACCTCGAGTTAAGGTATATATCTGCCTAGCTTAGAGGCAACAGATCAAGATGTCCAGTGCTTTCCTATGCTGATCCCTAGAGACAACCTTGGGGAGGAGGACTGCATCCCACTGTGTTATCAGTCCCTTCTCTCAGCAGATTTAGGAACAACAATACAATAGAGAACACTCTGTAGAGAATTTATGGGAACAAAGCGGGCAGGAGTCAAGGTCGGGTCAGTTTCAGTGATGTGATCTGTGGACAGAGAGAGGAACTGTGCAAGTAAGGTGGTCTAAAAATATCTTACACAATCCACCAGATGACAATAATGTAAAAGACTATATAGCAAAAACATCACATTGGTTTGCCATAGAATTCATTTATATGTGATAATAAAAGCATAGGTATGTCTGCCTGCTGACACAGTAAAAGCATCATGTCACAGTAAAAGCAGCTCTTCAGCTCCTTTAAATGGAGCTGGGACTTAAAAATCTTACAAGAATGAGGAAGTATACAGCAGAAATGTGCCTTACATACTCACTCAGGAAGGAGGGCTGTTCTGTCATGTGCATGGCCCTCCTCCAAAAGGCAATAAAATGCATCCTCTCATTGCCACTGCTTTCACACTTGCTCCTGATCATCCACATACTGAACCAAGACTGACCACATAGGTAAGCAAATTAATAATGAATTAAACTCATAACTAACCAGAGAATCTGTCACACATATTTGATACTGATAAAGAGACTTCTATCCAATTTTGTCCATTGATGTGACTTGGATCAGATTTTTTTCATTGCCATGTGGACTCAAAATCAAGCATCCAAGATTAATGCATATTTTAAAATGTGCTGAGGGCAGTTTTGAAGGAGAAGTGCAGATGCAAGGCACCTGTAATGATGAACTGAGCTGTAAGATCAGATCTGTAACAAATTAGAATTGAATCTGAATTGAACTTTAAGGCTGATATTGTCAATGTAGTGACAAAAACCTGAAAAATTCCATTAAAACATTTAGTTCCTTTTACAGTTTAGGACAAAATTATTAGCCCCCCATAAAAATATCAGTGTTTTATAAGTATCTCCTACGTTTTTGGTTTTTGTGGAATAATTTCATTTCTGTGTGCAAAGTCAAATAATGGAAGCATTCAAAATAAAACTAGGGTGTTGGAATTTTCACCTCTGAATAATCATCAGTAATCATGTTCTCAATCTTAATTAAAAAAATACATGATAAAAATCATAATTGGACTTGTAACCATCACTAAGAAGCCCTATGATGTGTTGTATGTTGCGACATATAATTAAAATGTGAAAAAAACTCAACTCAGACATTGGGTTCAATATTAAATTTTCTCCATTAACAAAGAATATATGACCCAACTGTTAGCCATGGCCCACAAATTGGGAAGCACTGGAATAACATGTTGTGGGTAATAAAGTAGGAAGAAAATGTATTTATGATGGTACATAGATTAATATGTTTTGTCTTGTTTTCTTTTTCTTTCAGTATATCCAGGTTTTTTTTCTGTGATCATGAACCGGATCATCTTTTGTCGGTATGTAAATTACATGATGTCTTACCTGATATTTCATTGATGTAAGTGATTTATGCAGTACATTAATGTGGAGGTAGGCTGATATACTGATATATACTGTATGTGTAGTTATAATTTGATAATATGCTTTTTTCTTATCACCATCAATACTCCAGTACACCATCAGTAAACCTGAGAAAGTAGTCAGAGCATTGTCATTTCTTTCTTGATAACTCAGATCCCCAGAAAACACCACGGAGAGAGAAATGTGACCAATAATATAACATCCTTCCAGAAGCAGCAGTTATGACTAAATAATGTGTAGAAAAACTATAATATTTTGGAGTGGAGTGGAATCTACTCAGTTAATGTAAACTACTCAGTCTCTAAACTTTAACCCTTTTTCGGTTACAGGCCTGTAAGGGTGCAACACCTTCAGATGAGAAAAGTGGCCCAAGATGTGATCAGACCACTGATGAGTGGGCTACGTTCCTTCAACCATGTCTCAGAGATGCTCCTCTGCATAGAACCAGGCATCATCCTGCTTCCTGAAAGCCAGCAATTTCATGACATAAGAGAACAGATTGACAAAATGAATCAGCAAATGGAGGAGTCCCAGAATATAGCCAAAACCGAGCTTCAACGCACAGATGAAGAGACTGAGCATCTCACTGCAGAGCTTAACAGTTTAGCAAATCAGAAAAGGCAGAGAGAGAGAGAGATAGTTAGACTGCAAAGGAACCTTGAGTCACACAGATCCAATCTAAAGAATTACAGTAAAAGTTTAGAGGTGGAGAAGAGAAACCTGAAGTCAGCAAAAAGCATTAGACATGAAATGAAAAAAAGGAGAGATAAGGCAAAGACCACTGGTAAGATTGGTGCTGGTTTATTTGCTATCCCAGTTGCTGGGTGGATTGCAGGTAAGTAAATACAGCTTTAAATGTTTGGTTATTTTCTAGACAGTTCACACTGCCAACATGTATTAATCATTAATCTGTATTATCTGTTTTCAGGGGGTATTATGGTTGGTGTTTCTGCTAAGGACTGGAAAAATGCCAATGATGCTGTAAACAAAGCTACTGAGGAGGTGAAGAAGTGTGAATCTCAGGTGAACTTGTACTCTGCTAAAGTGTCAGAGTACAGATCCAAGATCAACCAAGCTGAGCGTGGCATCAGAATGGCTAACAGGAAGATTAACAAGACTGAGGCCAAACTCCGGTCTTTATCTATGAAGCGAGAGTTTGTTGCTGATGTTCAGGAAAAAATTAGACGTGTTGTCCATAAGTTGGGACTGCTGTGTGGGGTGGGGAGTGTGGCAGAGGTGCAGACCCGACACATGATTGTGCTGGAGCCTGTGATTAAGGTATTTGAGGAAATGACAACAGCACTTGGTCGCATCACTGGAGATGACCTGCTGCACACAGAGGGCATGCATTCCTTGATGCATGAAATGAAAGAAAACCAGGGAAAACTAAAGGAACTTGTTGACTCTAACAAGAGTTTAAGTTATGATGAATATTATTAATTACAATCAGGAAAAAATTAGACGTGTTGTCCATAAGTTGGGACTGCTGTGTGGGGTGGGGAGTGTGGCAGAGGTGCAGACCCGACACATGATTGTGCTGGAGCCTGTGATTAAGGTATTTGAGGAAATGACAACAGCACTTGGTCGCATCACTGGAGATGACCTGCTGCACACAGAGGGCATGCATTCCTTGATGCACGAAATGAAAGAAAACCAGGGAAAACTAAAGGAACTTGTTGACTCTAACAAGAGTTTAAGTTATGATGAATATTATTAATTACAATGATTACAAATCACCAGAACCACAAAAACATGAGCACATCACTCCTTTCCTTGCCTTGTCGTCACCTGCTCCCCATCAGCTTCAGCATTGTTTTAACTGTTTGAACATTTCAGCTGTTATGTACCTGTCTGGCCACTGAGATCATCCTGGTTGAGCGCTGGTGCCTAACTCCAGCTGACATGGGGCGAGAGGCAGGGTACACCCTGGACAGGTCGCCAGTCCATCACAGGGCCACATAGAGACAGACAAACATTCACTCTCACATTCACGCACCATGGGGAGAACATGCAAACTCCTTGCAGAAGGCCCCTTGTTCCAACCGGGTTGTGAACCTGGGACCTCTTGCTGCAAAGGCAAGAGTGGAACTCTCTCCTTAAAATTACATTTTCGTTTTTTTTTTTTAATTAAGACTTTTGGGAATGTTTTACTGTCACATATTTGGATTGGATTCATTTGACTTTGTTGATGCCACATGTATATATATATATATAATGTTATTTTTAAATGTGGCCATATAAACATTTAATCAGCTATGTTTTACTTCTTAATCAAGTAAGCTAAAAACAAAATGCTTAAGTTAATTAATATATATACAAAATCACTGAGTTCCACTTCTTTCACTGTCATTTCTCTAATGGTGTTACTAGGGCGTAGCATTTTGTCTGCATTTAAAGATGTGTATTAAAGCTATGGTAACCTTTGTATTTTTTCTCATTTAATGAGATGTTTCATTTAAAAATAAAATAAACCCTGAGGAAAAAAAAAATCTACAGATTATGCCACTATAATTGCTACTTGCAGCCTCAAATTGTACATATCTAAACAGAGTAAGTAAACATGATTACATAGGAGATTACTTTTTTTTTTTTTTTCCCACTTTAAATAATTTTTTGAACAAAGCACAATAGAAAACAATTTATACTTAAAAAGTAAGTAACTCAGGGGTGTGGGGGCACTGGTGCCTAACTCCAGCTGACATAGGGCGAGAGGCAGGGTACATAGAGACAGACAACCATTCACTCTCACATTCACACTTATGGGCAAATTAGAGTGTCCAATTAGCCTAGACTAGCACAAGGAGAACATGCAAACACCTTGTGAACCCGGGACCTCTTGCTGCAAAGGCAAGAGTGCTAACCACTACACCAACCGTGGGCCCGAATTCCAACATACAATATGTGCAATAGGGGGCCCACGGTTGGTGTAGTGGTTAGCACTCTTGCCTTTGCAGCAAGAGGTCCTGGGGATTGGATCTCAAGTACATAATCTATTTTAAAGAACTTATCTGAGTGACGCGAAACCTACATGAGTAATAACATATGTATCTGTTGAACTGTGAACACATTGTGCAAAATGATCGTGATTGTGAATACAAAAACAGATATAGAGTACATTTTCAAACACATTTAAGTCTGAACAAAAAAATCCATAATTGGAAAAACAATACATATGACTGAGACTCAAGCAACATTTGTCACATTAGGCTTCCCCTTGTAGCTACCGCACGTACTGGCATTGATGACGCATGTTCAAAATTCCCTAAAACTTTCCAGAGGTGGCCCAAGGCATAAACAAACTAAGCACCTGCTTAGGGCCCCATGACCACCAGGGGACCCCTAGAGCATTTCAATGCCTTATTTCTTTCATTCAGATGTGATACAGAAATTAGACTAGAGGTCTGGAAGGAGCCTCCATGGAGAATGTTGGGAGTGACTTCTGTGGACATTTATATTCACACATACAGCCACTCTGGACAACCTCAAAAACAAAAAAAATATTCTGTCAATTGTAAATGTTGAGTACAGAAGAACAAAATGTATTGCACATGATCTGAGGTTAGGAGACAACACTGTAAGGGGCTAGTTACATGCAGAACTATAAAATGCATCACACACATGATGGAAAAAGCCGGAAGCATTTTTATCTAAGACGCTTGTGAGATGCATTTCTGCCAAATTCAGAAGGAATGTTACTCAAAGGTTTGCCCTAAGCTGTCCTATGGTTGTCATGGAAAGGTTTCCTAACATTCTCATAATGTTAGCTGGACATGGTTACCAGAACATTCCCCTAATAGTACTTTTGTCACAACTTTTGGGGAACCCTTAAAAGAGCATTATTTTAGTTAGCTTTGTAGCTGCAAATGTGGAAGTTTTAAAAATGCAATTTTATTTTCTGTTGCACATCCCTCATGAAGTGTGTGTCACTCAGTTCACCAGAAGAGGGCAGGCTTTAACTGCATGACAATAGATAGATGCAGTGGTTTGACTTGAGGGTCAGGCAGTCCCTCATATGTAAGGAGTGTGGTGTGGGCCTGTTGTTGCACTAACAACTTATATATTTCACCAGTTCTGCCATAAAGAAGTTCAACTGAGCCATATTCTACACATTGATGTTGTCATCACACTTTATGAATAAAAGAGGAGAAAATATATAATTTCAAGAAGTATGGTTTGGTTTGTTTTACAGATCAACTTGTTTACAGTTCACATGTCCCCATTTTACATGTGTAATAAAGAAAAAACATCTTGCCCCCTAAAAACGTAATAAATGTGCAATAAAATTCAATTAAGTGCACCAAAAATTGAAAATCAATTTGGAATGTGCAAAGTATTAAATAAAAAAATATATTATAATCAAAATTGTGCACATCAGTTGGTTCAGTT